>BSBM01001110.1:2725000-4087500 GCA_027924585.1 Larix kaempferi
CATGGTTATTCTATGACGGATTAAGCAAAACAGGACACTGCTTTCAAACCCTTGGTTCTCCAACATCTTAGCTGAGATGAAAGCATGTGATATATGGTTCAAAATCTTTTTCAAAAACATTTCCAAAGGTATAGAACACTCAGCCAGATTCCAAGTAGTTTGGGTGCATTGGAATAATTTCCAGGATGCTTTATTGATTACTAGGCCATCATTCAGCAGTTTAGTACCCTGTCTTCAGGAGGGTGGACCTACGCTGCAGGGAATCGCTCTGCCCCCCCTCGAATCGCTCCCAATTTGCGATCCAAAAGGAATCGATTCCAGAATAGTGATTCCTCCCGGAATCGATTTTGAAATTCGCGCTCCCTTCATAACAAAAACGATCCCTGGCTTTTTAGGGATCGATGAGGAATCGATCCGGAATCGACGATTCCGGATCGATTCCTCATCGATCCCTGATCAAATCCGGAATTAAAAATCGCTCCCGAAAACGCTCTCGCAGGATTGGCGGACTCAACCACGAAAATTTTGATTTTTGCATTTTTTTGGGGGGTTTTTTTGTATGGGCTAAGGTTAGTTTGGGCCAATAAAGGGTGTTGGAGTCCATTTGGATTCATTCCATTACTCATTTCATTGATTGGGAAGAGCTTTGAGCTTTGAGTGAGTTTGCTAGTTGTTTGAGTCTTGGGAGCTTTGAGCTTTGAGTGGGATATTGAAGGGGAGATTGAAGGGGAGAGCTTGCAAGGGAGATTGGAGCTTCCATAGATACATTCAACCACCATTGAAGAGCTAAAAGGTAGGCTCTAAAGACTCATCTTTGCTTGTTTTTGAATTTTTTTTTCACTATGTTAAAAAATGTAAACCTTGCAATGTTCTCTTCTCCTACTCTTTCCAATTTCTTCTTCTCCATCATTCTATTGCAGGCAACAAGTGACTCTCATCTTGAATCAAGAAACATGATGGGTATGTGGTTTTGGCTTTTCATTCCACTTCTTCTCATTATGATGGTGTTGGAAAGTAGATATGGTGGTGGTAGTGATGAGGGGGAAGAGGTAGAGAGTGACACATACCATGGAGAAGAGGAGGAAGGGGAAGAGGGTGATGATGATGAGAATGAGAGTGATGTAGGGAAAAAACAAAAAGACACAACACCTTTGTGGAAGTATGTGATAAGGCTTGGGGGAGGGAGAGGGGGTGGAACCACAAATTTTATATGCCTCCATTGTAATAAAACTTATGGAACCACAAAGTTTATATGCCCCCATTGTAATAAAACTTACACAGGTTGATATACCCGGGTGAGAAAGCATTTGTGTGGGATTATGCCATGCGATGAAGGCAAGTCTCATGGAGTCCAAACTTGTGACAAAGTGGGAGCTAAAGAGAGAAGCAAATACAAGATGGAAGAAGATGCCGCTCAAAACAACTCCAAGAGATCAAGGGTTGAATCTGAATCCTCACAGAGAATGTTTGGTAGGGGAGCTGGATCATCATCGGCTCGATCGGGACCCTCATCTCCCCATGGAATCTCGCCTATGCGAAGAACATTATCCGATTTCCTTGACCAATGTTGTAGAGATGATGTGGATTCAAAAGTTTATAGGTTTCTCTATGCATATGGTGTGCCATTCAATGTTCTTGGCTGACCCTATTGGCATGAAATGGTACAAGCCATCAATGGTGCCCCTCAAGGATACAACAGCCCTGGGTATGACAAAGCTAGAACCGTGGGACTTGACAAGGAAAGAGCCAAAATCAATGGTGCTCTAGAAAAGTTCACAAATGATTGGTCCAACTATGGGGTATCCATTGTATCTGATGGGTGGACAAATGTTAAAGGAAAGCCATTGATAAATATTCTTGGCGTTTCTGCTAGCGGTGTAGTCTTCCTTTCAGCCCATGACTACTCAGATCGCTACAAGACCGGTATTAATATTGCACAACCTTTACTTAAAACCATTCATGAGATTGGGCCATACAATGTCATTCAAGTCATCACTGATAATGCTGCTAATTATAAGGTAGCAGGAGCAATCATTGAGGATAAGTATCCCAACATATTTTGGTCAGGGTGTTTGGTTCACACATTGAACCTTTTGATGCATGATATTGTTAAGATGAAGGACCCTAATTACCGATGGATTGGTGCCTTGTACAAGAGAGGTAAGAAAATGATTAAATTTATTACCAATCATAGCATGGCCCACCACATTTTTTGCAATCACTCTAAGTTGGAGCTATTGAAGATTGCAAAGACTATATTTGCTAGCTACTACCTCACCTTTAGGAGGCTTTTGAAGGTAAGAGAGGCATTGGCTAGTATGGTCTCAAGTGATCCACAGAAAGAATTAAAAGACAGATGTGCAAGCGCAGCTGATAGACATGACTTTCAGGAGGTGGAGGACACCGTTCTTGAAGGTCATTTCTGGTCACAGGTTAAGTATGTTCTGCAGTTCACCAAGCCAGTTTATAACATGATTCGTTTTGCAGATACAGATCAGCCGATGATTGGGGAGGTATATGAGCAGATGGATAGCATGCTTGGTCAAATCAAAGACATTGTTGAGCAAAGAGATGCAATCTTGTATGACCATATTCATAAACATGTGGTCAAAAGGTGGGATAATCTAAATGTTCCACTCCATGCCCTTGCATATGTCCTTACCCCAAAATACTATTCTCCAATTTGGTTGGCCCAACCTGCACCTGAGGGTGGAGTTAGGAAAAAACCCCACACAAATCCAGAGGTGCAAACTGGGTATATGCTTGCATTAGACAAGTTGGTCCCTGATGAAGATGAGTGTGCTCAAGTACGGAGTGAATTGAGCGAATACATTAGTGAGCATGGAGCCTTTGGTTCCCTGTATGCAACCAAAGATCGAGACAGATTGGATCCTATCCATTGGTGGAACATGCATGGCTCTGGAGCCACATATTTGCATAAATTGGCAGTGAAGGTGCTATCACAGGTTGTTAATAGCTCTTCTGCAGAGAGGTGTTGGAGCACCTACAACTTCATCCACAGTGTAAAGAGAAACAGTCTGAATGTAGATCGCGCAGAAAGCTTGGTTTATGTGCACTACAACTTGAGGTTGTTGTCCCATTATTGTGAGGCAGCCAAGAATGATAGAACATTTTTGACTTGGGACAACAATCCAGAGGAGGCTAATGTGGAGGATGGAGCCATAGCATTAGAGCGCTTGGAGGCTAAACTATTGGGTGATCATGATGATCCAATTCATACTACAGGTACCCGTACAGAGATGCCACCCCCAACCAGCAATAGCTTTCCGGATGCAGGAGTTTTTCCTTTTGCTTCACAACGTCCAAGTTCATCCCGTGGGGGCAATTCATCTTCTTCTCATGTTCCACGATCACTTCCAGCAGCACCTATTCCACCTAGACCACGAGAAAATAAATTGGAAGTTTCTCGTGGCAAGCGGAAAGCTTAGTAGATAGTATCATAGATTCATAGTACTTTGTATTTCATTTTCATGTTTATTTTGGCCTATTTTGTAAACATTATGGCCTAGTTTGATGGCAAATATTATATGTTGAAATTTGAAGGTTGATGTTGTTGATGATTGATGATTGATGATTTGATGATGATCATTTAATGACAATGTTATAAGTTATATTTCCTAGATGATTAATGTTATATCAATGTGTAGTAAATGGTTATATGAATATCTATGTTTTCATGTTTTCTATAGCTAATTTGGCATAATACATGTTTTTTTTAATATATATGCATCAAAATATATTAAAATATATATTATATAAGAAACGCTCACGAAATGGAAGCTTTTGAAAATTTCTCTTTTCGTTCTCGCTCCCCACTCCCAACAGTGTAGGGGTGGACCTCACTCATCCTAGCTCTGCTTTGGAAAAGCCATATATGGTTGGAAATATCTTTCTGAGACATTACAGAAGGTGTAGAGTGCTAAGCAAGAATCCTAAGGGTTTGAGAGTGTTGGGGTCATATTTCAAGCCTTTTTTCCACCTTTTTGGAGCTATTTCCAGCACTTGGTTTGACCTTATTAGCACATGTTTAAACCATTGGCATGAGTTAAGCAGAGGCGATTACACATTGGACCTTTCCTTGTTATTATTAATGATATGTCTCACACTTTTGGCCCATTTCAGGAGACCATTGAGTTGCTAGAGGGACCTAAGGGGTCAAACCCTAGATCTAACCTATTTTCATCATTTGTTTGACCTAGATGTAGTGGTGTGCCCTCTCTCTTGGGCCTTATGTTTATATTTGTCAATGTACATGTGTCATTGACCACCTCATGTCATGATGTTTGTTAGAGTTGGTTAGATTTTAACGAAGATTTTTTTATTTGCTTACACCTACCTAGAATAGATCTAGGGTTTTGGTAGATCTATTATTATTCTATTGTAAAGGAAGTTGAGCTCTTCTCCTATATAAGAGAGCCTCTTCCTCATTTGTACTCATGGTTGGTTTTTGCGAGTTCCCTCTCTATTGGAACCTAATAGCCATATCTTTCATGGTGCAAATCAAAGTAAGGGTTTCTTCTCCATTGTAAGTATGGTTTTCCTTGTTCTCATCTTTAAAGTTGCAAGTGATTTGTAGAATAACTAAACCTGTAATTAGGGCCATAGAAAGGAAAATTTGTCTCACTGGAAGGGTTGTGAGAGAAAATCTTCTCCAATTCTTTGTTGATTTATGCATGATTTGTATTGTTATAGCATCTTGTCATCTTTAAGAGTATTAGCTTTCTAATACTTCATTGCATAAATCACACCCTAGTTACAATGTTTTGAGTTGCCCCTTTATGGGATCTCCTAGTGATTTTTATTTATGATTTTGTAGCATGTTGGGGTTTATTTATGGTTGTCAAAGCAACACTAATTTGCTTAAATCTTCACAAACTCACCCCTTTCTTGGACTAGCCTCCTTTGACTCCATTTTTCCTGGAATTGGCACTAGTCTTCATGGTCCTCCCATCAATGCCAATGTTAATGGAACCGGATTGAAATCAGCAAAACCGATTCATTCGACTAGTTTTGGCGGTTTGCCAGTCCGGCTGAGGGTTTCTAAATGGAAGTAGTCGGTTTCATACCGAACTGGTCGGTTTTGTACCTGAGCCGACTAGTTTTGTACGGAACTGGCCTTAAATGCCTCAACCAATCAGTTTTGTACGAAATAGACCGGTTTGATACAAGGCCGTATGCCATGGTTTAGAACATGAAATTTAAAAAGAGAAGAAAAAGGTAAACCCTAGCAATCATCATTAATATTGAATGGCAATATTAAAATCTTAAAGTAAAAGGATGGATCCTTTTGCTTAACTTTGTAACATTACCATTAATTGTTTCAGGATGTTTATCATTTTACTTAAATTTGTAACATTATCATTAAATTGTTTCAAGATGTTTGAGAGCGGTTTCAACCTCATTGGACTTCATATGCAAAAGTAGAATTTTGTATCCCATTCATAATTCAACAAATTTAATTGTTTTCATAATTTCACGATTGCAATGTTTCCATTGGATTCTATCATGTATGAGGGTATGGGATTGGCATTAAATCAAGGACATCAGCCCTTCTATGTACCTTGATGTTGGTGGTGCTAATTGTTGGACTCCTATGTCACAAACTTAATAGAAATGTACCCTTCACTCAAGCAAGATCACTTATTAAGCATGGGAGGATTTTCTACCTTATTTTAACACTTGGATTAGGAAGTTTCACCAAAATTGTCGGGTGTTGGCTAATGTCCTTGGAAGATAAACTTCGAGATTTGAGGTAGAGGCAAGGACTAGACCCTAGAGGAGAGAGCCACACGGCGCTATTGATGAATAGGATCCCAACATAGGCAATGATTTTTTATGATATGTAGTTATTTTTCTATAGCATGAAGTATTTTTTACTCTAGCAGCCATTTAGAGCCTTTTTCTTTACATATTTTGAGTCAAATATGTTGGAATTTGTGCAACTTAGGAAGATATTATTATTGTATTTGATTGTACCTCCTAAGGGAGTTGAACTTGATGTAATTAATTATGTAAACCCTTGAAAGAATCAATGTAAACCTTGGGGTGAAAAGAAAGCAAAAGAAAAGATTAAAATTAAATTATTAATTGGCATTTGGCCCCCAAGTGAAGTCGGCCCAGTCAACTAGACAAGTCGGCCCAGTTAGGGTAAAAGCCAGTTTGGCACTTGTATAAATAGAGGGAAAGTTCACCTCATTATTTACTCACTCACTTCACACAAGTTCGCATCACTTGGAGAGAGAAGTTCGCACTGCAGAAGGAGAAGACTATTTGGAGGTTTCTATCTTTGGAAAGTATTTCCATCTTTTTTCTTTCATTATTGTACTCTGATCTCAGAATTATTATCTCTATATGAAGGTTGCTGGGTTTTCTCCCGTTTGGGTTTCCCGGGATAAACTCTTGTGTTATTGTTTTGTGCTTGGTCTTTCTTCTAGTGATCATATTTATGCATTTGAATTATTATGCTATGAATGTATGAAAAACTAACATGGAGTCAGAGTGGCACTAGAAGAAGCCATTGCTAAAACATTGTCGGAACCTTGTCGGAACTAGGGTTTCATCTTTTGAAGTCTTACTCAATTTTTTGAAGCAAAAAGGGCATTGGGAATTTCTCTCTAAGGAGGGCACATCTTTTGGTGAAGACAAAATTCAATTTTGAGATTTTTCATTTTTTGACCTAATTCTGTAGCTACAACAAAAATTAGGGTTTTAGTTTTTAACCTAATTCTCCACAATTTTGGCTCGGTCCTACCTCTACTCAACTCGTCTTGCTAGGGCGCATCTACCTGTGGAGTCATTTTTCCAAAATTTCAACTTTCATTTTTTACCTAGCTTCTGCTAGGGTTTCTGGTCCAAATCTGTAGACAAGATGATTGGCATGAAGGTTGAAGATTGGTGGGAAGGGGCTTCCAACTTTATCTCCTGGAAGTCTAGGGTTCTTCTTCTACTAGAAGAAAATGATCTCTTGCAGTTTGTTAATGAGAAGGTTCCAGACCTAGAAGCTGAAGAAGACAAATCTCATTGGAGAAAGAATGATGCTAGAGCAAGAAGAATTTTGGTGGACTCAATTAGAGACCACTTGGTTCCTCAAATCTAAAGTAAGAAGACTTCCAGAAAGATGTTCAAAACCATAAAGAAGTTGTTTGAACATAGTAGCATTAATGTATCCATTACATTGAGAAATCAGCTATCAAATATGAAGATGTCCAAGTCAGAATCTATTGCCTCATATTTCATGAGGATCACAGAACTAAGGGAGTCCTTCATCCACTACTCTAAATGGTCTCCCACCATCGTGGGAGTCCTTCATCCAAAGTATAAGCGGTAGATCCAAGCTACCCAAATTTGACAAGCTATGGGCAGATTGCACTCAGGAAGGGACAAGAATAGCAGCAAGACAAAGACTTCATGGCACTCAACCTGAGGAGAATCAAGCATTTGTATCCCATGCCAAGAAAGGCAAGGGAAGGGGAGGAAAGTTTTACAAACACAAGCACCAAGGTAGGAGATCAAGTCCTCCTCTAGATCAAGAGAAGAAGAAGAAAGACTTGTCTGAGATACAATGCTATCGATGCAAGGCATATGGTCATTATGCCAGTAATTGTCAAAGCTCAAACAAAAGGAAGCATGAAGCCTCAATTGCTGATGTAGAAGAAGACCATCATCATAAGAAGTCAAGGAATGATGATCGTTCAGAGTTCTTCTTTTAGCTCTCCATATGTTGAGGAGATATGAAGATCCAGACTGCAAGAATAGAGATCTCTCATGGTTCCCACAATAAGGCATCGGGAGCCCACAAACAAAAACAATAAGAGATAAGTATTTGGTTTTCTTGCTTACATAGATATGATTTGTCTTATATGTCTTCATAACCATTATATGCAGATCTATCTGGAAGTGTGTTGAGCAGTTGATATAGTTTACCTTGTTGTATTTATTGTATGAGCTACGCAATAATTCTTGAGCACATGATGGAACTAGTCTAGATGACATCTCCTTCCTGCATGCTTAGAGTAGTGCACACTCTTGATGGCATGTTCTAGTGGAGATAGCAGACATCTAGATAATTCCCAGATGTGTATGGAAGACATGTTTATGATTGTTGTGCTAAAGTATTAGCCAAGATGCCTGTGTAAACTATTATCATTGCATAGAAACAAAAATTGGTTAAATTTGATTATGGAATGTCACTAATCATTAGACGGGATTTGACTTGTAGGGAAAAGACCATGTGATATGGCCTATAAGAGAAGGATGATGAGACTTGTTCTGATGAACAAGTGATGGACACATGAATCCCGTTGATGTTCAACATAAATCTTCTAGGAGTACGACTCTCAACCTAGAAGGATGACCTCGGAGGAAGCTTTCACAAGAGTAAAACCAAAAGTGGGCCACCTTCGGATATTTGGTTGTCTAGTCTATATACATGTGCCCAAGGAGAAGAGAACGAAGTTAGAACCTTCAGGCAAGATGAACCCATCGATCCTATTGATCCAGTTGACATTCCCAGAGATATTCTAGTAGGCCGGAAAAGGCCTAGATGGGCACAACAGACTTTACAGGATGCAGAGGGGCATGAAGCTCCACATGGTGCTTTCAGAGAAAGAAAAATACCTCAAAGGTTCTCCAGTTATGTAGCATTGATGAGTAACATGATTGACTCAGAACCGACCACTTACGAAGAAGCATCCAGACACCAAGTTTGGGAGGATGCCATGGTGGAAGAATATCAATCCATCATGAAGAATGACGTGTGGGAGGTTGTATCGAGACCTGAGGAGAAGTCAATAGTAACTTCCAAGTGGTTATACAAAATCAAGCATGGAGCAGATGGGAGTGTTGAAAAATACAAGGCTAGATTTGTTGCAGAGGGTTCTCTCTGAAAGAGGGAGTCGATTATGATGAAACATTTGCTCCTGTGGCTCGATATACTTCCATCAGATTGATCATTGCTATTGCTTCAGCTATGGGATGGAAGTTGCATCAGATGGATGTGAAGACAACCTTTCTCAATGGTGTTATTGAGGAAGAAGTATACATTGAGCAGTCAGAAGGGTCTATTGTCCACGGAAAGGAGTCTCACGTATGCAGATTGAAAAAGGCACTGTATGGACTCAAGCAAACACCCTGTGCTTGGTATGGATGGATAGATGGATTCTTGGTGAGCTTGGGATTTACCAAGAGTGATGCAAACCCCAACCTTTACTACAAGGTTGTGGATGATGAGCCACTGATTTTGGTACTATATGTTGATGACCTGTTTCTCACTGGAAATGAGAAACTTATCGCATGGTGTATGTTATCACACAAACTCTAGCTGCTTAGTGCATGTATCCCAATAGGTACGGTAGAGGAGCACAGCTAGGCCGGTGTAACCAACAACAGCCAAGTCCTCTGTCCAAGGGACAGAAGTCACACCGGACAAGGTTGCAGTCACTTTAGACAAGGCACTTGGCCAAGTCAAGGGGGAGACCCACTCAACCAGTGAAGGTTGAGACTCAACAATCAGACACCCTAAACCCAAAAAAGATGATCAAAGCAATAGACAAAATGGATGATTGAAGGTGAGACTTCTTCCAGCCTTAGTGGAATCGAGATTATGGATGATAAGGTATGCTAAGTGACACAAACTCAGATCTGATTACACATGTAAATGATCAATAAATTGAAGAATTAGAAGGTTGGAAATTAAATCAGCAAACATAAAATTTCTAGAAGAGTGGTTAGGGACCTTGCCTATGGGGGAATGAAGCTCGTGATGATTTATCAATACATGGCAGAGATGGATAAGCAATTTAAACACATGTTCCAGCAATTATAACTTGATTAAATGGCTGATTTAAGACACAAAAAATAGACCAGCAAGCAGTGAAATTAACAGCCCTAGGGGAATGGGTTAAACGGTGGAAAAATGGACCTAGGGCAGTAAAAAAAGACGTTTATAAGCATTTCCAGCTGCTGGTACTTGGAATTCTACAGTAAAAAGACGTTCCGGAGCAGATTAAAGAGTACCCATAACCCCAAAACACACACAATAGGCTGAGGCGTTTTTGGCAAAGTGACCAGCGCCTAAAATATGGGTAATTGGAGTCGGAATCTAACCAAACTTGAGATATAAGCTTTTAAGGGAAAATAATAAGCGGGTTTGGAAAGAAAATGGAATACCTAAAGTCAAATTTGTAGATTTTAATTTTTATGGTTTTTTAAGGGTTTTGCAGCTTAACATTTACAAGAAGAATGAGAACAAGAGAAAGAAGCAGTGATTGCCTACCTGAAGCAATAGAGAAGAAGAGTTTGATGCTGAAAACAACTGTTGAAGTCCAAGTGTTGAGCAGCCAAGCGATTTCCCCTAGCGTTTGGAGCATCCAGATGACCAAGTGCGCCCTTGTACCTGCTAGAGAGAGAAGTAAATCAGAAACTATGGCAAATGACAAGGAAATATTAGCAAATAAACGACAAATGATGACGAAAAGTGAGATAACAATTATAAATTCACTTCCCTTTGCTGAAACACAGAGAGAGAGAGCCCAAGACGGAGCTGCTAACTCAAGAAATGCGCCCCTCCGCTGATGGTCATTCCACCTGCAGATTAGTTTTGGCCAAGAATAGATAGAGACACTGCGTAAATACTCAACAATACACCAGCAATATGCTCATAGTCAACATCAAACACTCAATCACTATGCACAAGAAGATGAAGAAGTGTCTATCTCAAGAGATCTATAGCAAATCTCAAAATGTCAAGAAGAAGTACAATGGAGGTGAGTCCATTCTCTTATAGAGATGGCTCCCACTCTAACTAGGTTTCCCCCCAAAACAGAGGGTTGAGATCATCTCCCCAATCAAAAAATCGAATGGAGGAGATTGATCTCAAGAGGGGGGTGCAAATTGCCCCAAGGAGAAGCACACTATAGGAGGAGAGGGGCCCATGTGGGGGCCATACATCAAACAAAGGGGTTGGGGGGTGTCTATATGGGGTTTTATCTCCCCAACCATATACAACAAGGGTCCCACCATCAAGAAACAAGGAAATCGAATTCCTCCCTAAGGAGAAAAACGCCCCTATGGGCCAAATCGAACTCAAGTGGTGTGCTGTCACATGGAGGGCCCCACAATGCCCAAATAATATATCAAACATTACCAAAAATACCTTAGCAATTACCTTTACCATTGCCAACCTTTGATTTTGCTATTTCTCTATAGTTGCCTTAGTCAAATTCTAATTTCCATGTATTTTCTGCTGGTTTATATGGCTGAAGATGAAAATTAGGCTTTTGACCCACTTTTATTGCCTGGATTGCCGAACCGTCTGCTGCAATGTGATCGGGGACCCCAAAAGTAGTAGGGATGACCACTCGAACGACCCCGATCCATCACTTTGGCAATATTTGTCCCAAATCCATGATTTTTAATTAAAACAGGTCAAAGTTGACAAATAATAATTAAAAATCTCTCAAATGGTTCAATGTTTTGCAATTCCGTCAGTTGCATGCTCATATGGGACCCTTGTAGATAACAAATGATCGAAATCGAAATTCCGATCGCAACATTTTTTTGGGTCCATTTTTGACCTAGTCAACTCAGTTTGACCAAGTCAAATCTGGTCAACTATAGTGCTAGCTAAAACCTGTATGCAAGCATGAAGTGACAAGACTCAATTAAACAAGTTAGTACATTACTAAGCAATGAATGATACCATGGTGATCAAAAATACATTAAATCTCAAAATAGTACAAGGCCCTGGTGAAGTGGGCCCACCACCTCCAAAAGACTAGGATGCTATACACCTCCATAGAATTGACCACCTTGCTGACTCTAGGTTATGCGGATAACAAGGCAAAAGACATGGGAAGACAAGGATAAAGATCATGTGACCCTTTGGACAACTCGGGAAAGCAAGGTCCACTGAGGTAAGTATGCCATGACAGAACACGGAGAAGGGCAGTGCCTCACAAATGTGCATAGTGCAGGGAAACCACCACTAGTCATCTAACAAGTATCCCACAACTCACATCCGTATCCAAAGACTCCGTGAGGTTCTTTTCTAGAGCCGCCAAACTGGGTGTCTGACAAACCGTAACTTGAGACTCTAGGGGGCAATCTTGAGCTTGTCCCTTGCTCCTTCTCACCTCCTTGTCCCGCAGGACTAGGTGAGGAATAACCACTACAAATGCTGACATGTATAGCTGACCAGAATCCATGTGTGTTCACAAACACATTGCATGGATTTTACAATGAGTTTCATACTTAGCCCTTTTTTCGCTAGATTTTACATTTACAACATAAAGGCCTTTTAGCCTGATTTACATTTCATTTCTTCATGGCCCTCTTGGGCTACATACATATCTCAAAAGATATAAACATTGCGCTCATACTGCAAAGGTAATGGGGGTGGGTAATACAAGCTTCGATGACCAATGGAGAACACCCGGTGAGGCTACACAATCCTAACTGCATTGCAACATCGACGGCAACTGGCAGGAGCAAATCCCAGGTATAACTGTGTATCTCACACACTAAAGAGCCGAGGCACAATAAATAGGGAGTCATGGCAAACTCAGAGATCAGTGGGGAAAGGGGTCCTCGTGATCACAAATCAGAGTCCAAGTCGAGGAAGAAGTGTCATGGATGAGTCGGATGGGTGGAGAAGGTGATAATGGTGCTAAAGTCAGCTATCGAGGGACTAGGTGATCAAGTCTAAGCCAAGTATACAAGACATGACTTAGCGTGCATACACATAAGTCTAACCAGAGGGGTGGACTGACATCACCAAAGGCCCAAACACATCATATCATAAGCAGATCACCAAATATATCATCTCATGCAAAGTTAGTGTACTAGCAAGTATAAATGAGTCTAAACTACATCATGAACAATAATCAATATATGCAATACCTGTTGCACCATATACCTGCTACTACTGAACCTATATCTAAGCTGGATCTCTCCTGAATCCAGGCATATAATAAACCAGCACTGTACTATGACAATCTCGGTCAAAATAAGACTAGGCAGCTGTCTCAAATGGGCTTGTGTCAAAGCCAGGCAAGGAAAGGTAACCCTGTGTTAGATGGTAAGTCCAAATGCATGTCCCCTTTGATGTATCTACTAGGGGCAATCTGAACAAAAATGCCTCCTCTGAAGGAAGCTGATCTCTGATCTGGAAAAAAAAAGGTATTGTGCGGTCCTCGGCCGCACAGTCTACAGTGTGGAAGCTGCTCCCGACATAAAATGTGATAACAGTGTAAAAAGAAACTCGCCTCTGAATTCAAAATGAAGGATCTTGGATTGAATCCCCAAGGCGGGTGTTAGATCCAACAGAGATGGAGGGGAGCATGAGGAGCATGTGGCCTGGCCTCAAGCCACCAGTGCCACCACCTCAGTGCCCCCAGCATGGCCTTCGTTAAATGAGCCTCCCGCGAGCATTCATCACGAAAGCTGCTCGGGTACAAGCTCTCATGAACGCACTGGAAGTTCGATGCTGGAGTCTATTCAGGGAGATGATCATGCAGGAGTGTGAGCCTCTTCGTCCAGCTCTCGCCCTGATGATAATTCTGAAGCGGGATTTTCAGCTCAATCTCAATCTCATCATTTCAACAAGTGTTTTAATAATTTCCCTACCCTTTAAAGGAAGCCCTTCCTTTGCTTTTTTACACAGTTTTGGCCCTTGCTTTCCTGTGGTTTTCTGCATTCTCCTTCTGTCTGTAAGTAAAGTTGGCTCCCATCCCTCGACGTTGTGCATTACCTAGAACCATTGCCCGGAGATAGCTGTCATCTGTCACAGCCCCACACCCTCCTTTATTCTGGTCCTCTCTCTGCTCACGCGAACCCTCATGCCTCCCCAGAAGCGTTTGTATCGCCATAGGAAAGCCAAAGAAGTTGGCTCCTCTTCCATACCCCGACCAAGAACACCAAAATTATGAGAAACATTACCCACACTGCGCATCTGTACAATCAGGAGATTCCGAACGATATCAAGGCAGAAATTGCCAAAGAGGAAGGCAATGCCAAGGTTACCAGGATTTGCACTCAGGATGAAGATGTTCGAAAGGAATTTGAAGCCTTGCTCTCGGACCTTGGCTATGCTCGAGGAAGAGTATCTCTGTATCTGAAGACTTTGGACTTAGCTTGGCAGCAGAAGTACCTCATAGGGAATGCGCTAGTGGAACGAGGTGAAGCTCACCAAGACATCCTCCTCCAGCTGGACGAAATTACTCGAAACGTGCAAAAGATTGTTGCTCACCTCAGCATCATTATGAACGCAAGCAATGAAGCCCCCTCAAACCCAGGTTGATCTCTGGTTTTTTGTTTTTTTGTGAATTTTGTTTTATGAAGAATAGTAGCAGAATTATCTTTAGGAACTTGCAATGTAAATGGTTCAGTTTAGTTTCTTTACGTGGTAGACTGGCAAACTGATTTTTCAAAGAATCTGAGCCTGTTTTCCTGCTGTTGGGAGGGCCCAAATTCTCTACTTTCTGCCTGTTTTCCTTATGTAGGGAGGGCTCTGTTTTTACTGTTGACTGTATTTCACTAATTTCGGCAATAGAAGGATTATATCTAACTTACAAAAAAAAAATGATCTTGGATTGATGCATTACTTCTTGGGATTAGAAGTATGGCAGAGGAAGAAGGAGATTTTCCTATGTCAAGGAAAATACACCATAGATATTCTGAAGAGATTCGGAATGTTGGACTGCAAATCCATGGCTACTCCGATGGATGCAAATTTGAAGAAGCTAAGAGATTCTGCTTCATATTCAGATTTGATTGATCCCACTATGTATCGCCAGCTGATTGGGTCCTTGATGTATCTGACGAACACCAGACCAGATATATGTTTTGCCGTGAATGCTCTCAATCAGTTTATGTGTGAGCCGAGGTAGATTCACTGGATTGCTGCAAAACATTTGCTCAGATACTTGCGTGGCACTGTGGGATATGGCCTAAGATATGCTTCAGAATGTGACCTGAGATTGCAGGGGTTTACAGACTCAGATTGGGCCGGATGTGTTGTAGATAGGAAGAGTACTTCCAGATGTTGCTTCAGTTTGGGTTTCTGCAGTGATCAATGCTGAAAAATTCGACATTGGCAAAAAGTCGACAAGGGTCCCGAATACAACTTCTCGGCAACATTGGCAAAAAAATCGGGAAAAATCGGCAAAAGTTGGCAAACATTAAAAAATACAAAATACATTCATTTTTTTCAGAATTTTAAACATATAAAGCAACAATAAAATCAGATAAACACCTTGGAACATAAATATGGAGAAAGCGTTGATATATAGATGTAGTGGATGCAAATAACTCGGAGCGGTTTGATTTCAATGACTCGGACTGCTAAAAAATACATAAAATTTTACAATTTTAATGAAAAATATATATATATTAAAGATACCAAGTTATGATTCCAAACCATTAGAGACAAAATATTATCAAAATTGCACCAAGTGCAATACATATCTAAATCAAAATTGAAAAAACATAATTATCAAAATCATTGTCTATGTTTGGGATCCTATTCATCAATAGCACCATGTTCCCCCACCTCTAGGATCTAGCCCTTGCCTCTACCTCTAATCTCGAAGTTGATCCTCGAAGGACATTAATTAACACCCTACAATTTTGATGAAACTTCTTAATCCAAGCGTTAAAATAAGGTAGAAAGGGCTTCCTATGCTTAATAAGTGATTTTGCTTGACTGAAGGGTACAATTTTTATTAAGGTCATGACAGAGGAAGTCAATCAACTTCAACAATCAGGCATCGACACCACCAACATCAAGGTACATAGAGAGCTTGATGTGCTTCATTAAATTCCAATCCCTTACCCACATACATGATAGAATCCAGTGGAAACGTTGCAATCCTGAAATCCTGAAAAACCATTAAGTTTGTTGAATTCTAAATGGGATCTAAAATTTTACTTTTTGCATATGAAGTCCGATGAGGTTGAAACCACTCTCAAACATCCTAAAACAATTAATGGTAATGTTAAAAATTTAAGAATAACTTTAAGAATTACTTTAAGGTGTTCACTTTATCTTTCATTTTCCATCACTTTTACTTTAAGAATTTAACATTACCATATAATATTGTTGACATCAATGTCACTTGTAGAAAACTCATCAAATTGTTTTAAAAAAACCCAAGTTTTTTAAACTATGAAAAAGTCTCCTTGGCGATTTTTTCCATTATGGAGGAGGCTTGGGCGACTTTTTGGGTCGACACGTGCTTTTTACTAAAAAGTCGCGACTTTTTGGAAAAAGTCATGCCTCCACGACTTTTTAAAAAGTCGCGATTTTTCCCAGCTGATTTTTCGGCTTAGGGAAAAACGCGCGACTTTTTAAAAAGTCGTCGATTTTTCGGCGAGGTTTTCAACACTGGCAGTGATTCTTGGTGCAACAGGAAGCAGAATTCGGTAGCATTTAGTACTGTAGAGGCTGGGTATATGGCAGCTAGTACAACAGCCCGAGAAGCAGTATGGCTTCGTAAACTCCTTGCAGGATTGTTTGGCCAGATTCCAGAGCCAATCGTGATTCATTGTGAAAACCAGAGCTATGTGCAGATGTCAATGAATCCTCTATTTCACGACAGGTCGAAGCATATAGAGATTCGATATCACTTCATTCGTGATATGGTGCAGAAAGGTGTTGTCAAATTATAGTATACTCCGACAGATGATCAGACTGCAGATGTTCTCACCAAGCCTCTTTCCAGGATGAAGATCGAATACTTTCGCGAAAGACATGGAGTAGAAGAGAACGTGTCCCTCCTTGAGAGGGAAAAATGATATAAAGATGTCTTACCCTGCATTCACCCAGGTGCCTCTACTCGTCCAGGTGCTTAACCAGGTATGGGAGAAATCCCATCGACAGATGAGCCGGACAGGTAGTAGATGGCCGGGTTCACCCAGGTGCCTCTATTTGTCCAGGTGCTCAGCCAGGTATGGGAGAAATCCCATCGACAGATGAGTCGAACAAGCAGTAGATGGTCGGGTTCACCCAGGTGCCTCTACTCGTCCAGGTGCTCAGCTAGGTATGGGAGAAATCCCATCGACAGATGAGTCGAACAGGAAGTAGATGGTCGGGTTCACACAAGTGCCTCTATTCATCCAAGTTCTCAGCCAGGTATGGGAGAAATCCCATCGGTAGATGAGACGGACAGGTAGTAGATGGCCGTGTGATTGCACAGGTACCTCTACTCGTTCAAGTTCTCAGCCAGGCATGGGAGTACCCCATCGACAGATGAGACGAACAGGTAGTTGATGGTCGTGCACATCTGCTCGTCCAGGTTCTCAGCTAGGTATGGGGAGATCCCATCGGCATATGAGACGGACAGGTAGCAGATGGTATAGAATTTGGCAAAGTCTATCTCTCAAACATCCAGGTAGGATGGAGAGACTCTCTTGGACTAGCCGAAGGACTAGTGGAGTTGATGCATTATGACACTTCTCGAAGGACTGAGACTGTGTTGACAACCTTCAGTATGTATAGAGATGATGGAGACAGTATAGATGTACAGATGAAACCCAGATGATCATGATGCTGATGAAGACTGAAGAATACCTTCCTCGTTGAGAGGAAGTGTTGGAATTTGTGCAACTTCGGAAGATATTATTATTGTATTTGATTGTACCTCCTAAGGGAGTTGAACTTGATGTAATTAATTATGTAAACCCTTGAAAGAATCAATGTAAACCTTGGGGCGAAAAGAAAACAAAAGAAAAGATTAAAATTAAATTATTAATTGCCCCCAACTGAAGTCGGCCCAGTCGACTAGACAAGTCGGCCCAATTAGGGTAAAAACTAGTTTGGCACTTGTATAAATAGAGGGAAAGTTCACCTGATTATTCAGTCACTCACTTCACACAAGTTCGCATCACTTGGACCGAGAAGTTCGCACTACAGATGGAGAAGACTATTTTGGGGTTTCTATCTTTGGAAATTATTTCCATCTTTTCTCTTTCATTATTGTATTCTGATCTCGGAATTATTATCTCTATACGAAGGTTGCTTGGTTTTCTCCCGTTTGGGTTTCCCAGGATAAACTCTTGTGTTATTGTTTTGTGCTCTGTCTTTCTTCTAGTGATCCCATTTATGCATTTGAATTATTATGCTATGAATGTATGAAAAACTAACAAGATAAGGATTGTACTAGATGTTATTTTAGTTATGTGCACACTTGTTATATTTATGAGAAACTTTGCATATTTGTGTATAATGGTTTGGATTCATATGGATGCACATGAATATATATGTTTTTTTTAATTGGAATAATTTATGTATTTTTTGGTCAACCGGTTTTTTAGTCCAGTTTTTTTTCCCGGTTCCGGTCTGGTTCAGATTTTTGGGCTTGCCCGGTTTGATGACTGGTCTGGTTCTGATAACATTGCCCATCACCCCTTTATCATATACTACAAAAGGCTTGTTTTAGTAAGTATTCTCTTCACCTTATTCTTCACTCAAAGCCTTAGCAATCCTATCCTAGGGAAGCCCCCCTTGAGTTGGAGAAGAGTGTAAAGAGGTGGTTACTGATGCATTATTTTTGAGGTTCAATCACACATGCTAGTTTGATTTGTAACATGTCGAAGAGATGCATTTCTAGCAGGTTTTTTTAATAGACCTGGCCAACTAAAAGAGCACCCTAGCCTTTAGACACAGACAAGTGACATTCATATCTAAGACATGGTCAAAGGTTTATCTTGGAGGGAGTGTCCATGTTATGATGCATTTTAGAAAACAAACTATTCTGTAAGAATTGTCAAATCACAAAACATCATCCCTTAGACATGGAGGATTGCAAGAATATGAGGATTCCTTCATGATCTTATCATTTGAAGAGTTATTTCAATAGTCTCCATACATTTCAGCCGGTCAGCAAGTCAAAGGTTGTCAATTATGTGCTCAAGGCCATGGAGAACGCTTTCAATCATATAAATTTCTGCCATTAGTAAATCAGATTGCATTAAGAATGGTTTCAAAAAACAAGTCAAGGACCTAATAGTTTGCAGATTGCTTTGACAATGTTGATGGGAAAAAGGTTGTGAAACTACGTAACCGGACACGTCCTCCAGGGCCCCCGTGTCGCGTGGGCCACATGTGGGCGCAGACACGATGGCCCCACGTGGGGGACACGACTTTTTTCGTGTCCTGAAATCGAGACACGCGTGGGGAAAAACAGGACACGAAAATCGCGTGAGGAAGAGCCCGCGGGCCCATAAAAACGCGTTTTTTGTCTTTTTTTTGTCATTTGCTAACTGTTGGGAGTGTGAGGGAGAGTTAGAGAGAGCCCAAAGTCATTTTTGTTGCAGGTGAAGGAGATTCAAGAGTGTTTTCTTGCAGGTGAAGGAGATTCAAGTGTGATTTCACCATCAAGGTTGAAGGAAAATGTCTCAACCAGCTAGGGCAGTAGGTAGAGGGCAAAGGAAAGGGAAGAATGCCCCATCTATTCCCTCTCGTCCTATTCCTCCTCCAAGCACAACCCCTTCTGCTCCTAGTAGTGCTCCAACTGGTTCTAGTCAAGCTTATCCTCATTATAGCCATGCTTTGGCAAAACAACAAGCACAAGAGAGTAAATACCCTATGTGGAAGTATGTGACAAGGAAAGAAGGTGTTGAAGTAAAGCTTGGTGGGGGAGGCAATGTGTGTTGGACTTGCAATTTCTGCAAGCATGATTTCAAGAGCACCTATTACCGGGTTAAAGGCCATTTGTTGGCCCTCCCTTGTGGGATTTCTTCATGCAAAGCTGTGAGTGTTAACCAAAGGAGGGAGATGGAAAGAGAAGACCATGTTGGGGTAGGGAAGGTGGCTGCAGCAAGCAAGACATTTCATCGTGATGATCCTCTTCCATTCTTGAGGAAACCCTCTAGCACTAGGAGTGGGGTTGATGCTATTGCTTATCCAACAAGAAAGAGGCCAACTTCAAGAGGTCCAATGGATAGGATTTTCCAACAAGAGGCACGAGAAGAGGTAGACCTCTCCATTGCATCTTTCTTCTACCTCAACTTCATCTCATTCAATGTTGCACGGTCACCATTGTACTTTGAGATGTGTCGATCTATAATGGAACGAGCTCCAACTGGTTATGTGCCTCCTGGTTCAAAGAAGCTTAGAACCACATTGTTGGTTAAGGCAAAGAAGGAGGTGGATAAAATTATTGATCCAATTAAATCAAAATGGTCCACATGGGGTGTTAGTATTGTTTCGGATGGATGGACGGATCCAGCACACCATCCACTCATCAATTTCATGGTGTCTTCCACAAATGGACCAGTGTTCTTGAAAGCAGTGGATGCTCTTGGGAAATACAAGGATGCACAATATATGGGTGATTTGTTCATCAAAGTCATTGAAGAAGTAGGTGTTGATTCTTGTGTACAAATCATCACGGACAATGCACCTGTTTGCAAGGCTGTTGGCATGATTGTGGAAGCTAAATATCCACAGGTATATGATTGTTAATTTACTCATTTATTTGAAATTTTGAGTTGTTTGTAAGTTTGTAACTTAGTTGTAGTCTTGTAGAGTCTAGGAGTCTAGACTCAATGACTCATTCATACTTTCTTTTATTGATCTTACAGGTATTTTGGACACCTTGCATTGTCCATTCTTTGAATTTAGCACTGAAATCTATTGCTTCAGATGTGTCATGGATTGGCAAACTTATTGAGGATGCACGCCATATCCGTAACTTTGTACAAAACCACACCAATGCCCTCACAATCTACAAAGAGTACACACATCTTTCATTGTTGCAGATACTCGGTTTGCTTCCTCATTCATCATGCTCAAGAGATTGAGAGAGGACAAAACCGCTCTTGGGTCCATGTTGATTTCAGAGTTTTGGGCTTTTTGGAGAAAGTCGGATCAAAATGTTTCACAAAAGGTGAAGGACACAATATTAGGTGATGGTTGGTGGCATAGGGTAGTCCTTAGCATCAAGATCATGGAGCCAACCATTTCTTTGTTGTAGTTTGCAGACACAGACCAACCCATCCTAGGAGATGTTTATGGGGGGTGGGATTCCATGATTGAGTCCATGAGGACCATTTTTATGGAGAATGAGTGTGCTGAGTATGAGACATCGACAGAGAACTTATGGTCCATCATATAGGGCATTCTTATCTCCAGGTGGGATAAGAATTGCACACCTTTGCATTACTTGGCCCACTAATTGAACCCCAGGTTCTACGCTCAGGATTGGCTCAGTGGTGGGTCGGGGTCCTCATCCAGAGTCCCTCCTCACATGGATGGAGAGATCTCAGAGGGGAGGAAGATAGCATTTAGACGGCTACTTCAGGATAGAGACCACCTTGAGGTGGTGGAGGAGGCATTTTATGAGTTTTCTAGTGGCACTAGGAGATTTGGAGGATATGAGGTGGTTAGAGACATGGGGGTTAAGAAACCCCTTGTTTGGTGGACAACTCATGGGGCAACATGCCCTCTTCTACAGAAGATAGCCTTGAGGGTCCTCTCTCAAGTTACTTCATCCTCTTGTTGTGAGAGGAATTGGAGCACATATGGGAACTTGTACAGTGTGTAGAAGAGCAGGCTTGAGCAGTCCAGGGCAGAGACGATGGTGTATGTGCACTCCAACCTTCGTCTTATTTACCAGAAGAGGGAGGAGTGGGCGAAGGGAAAGACATAGATGTGGGATGTCTTTCCTGATGAGATGGGTTTGGACAACAGTACTAAGTTGGCATTAGCCAACATGGATCTTAATGATCCAGTGCTAGAGCCGGTCACTTTTGATGAGGGTGATCGTATGGAGGGTCAACCTCCACACCAGCAGATGCAGTTAGTCAGATTGGCAGAGAGGAGGAGGAGGAGGAGGAGGATCAAGGCAGTGATGAGTTTGTTGATTCAGGCATGGAGGAGGACTATTGAGTCATTGACAGATGGGATTCTTCCATCTTGATCCACCCCTTTTTTGTATTTACTATTAGACTATTAGACTATTAGTCTATTTGGCATTTGCCAGTGCCCAGTGGCATTCCGACAACTATGTAATACATTTTGATTTTGATGACTTAATGAGAAATATCGTTCCGAGTCTCTGACATGCATCTATGTGTCTCAATGTCTCATTGTGATTTGTGATTGTGAATGACAAATGTGTTGTGATTTGTGAATGATCTAATTTCTATTGAATATTTCATATTTGTAATTGTAAATGTAATTTCTATTGAATATTTGTAATTGTAAATGTTAAATTTTATTGGATCTATATGTCTATTTTTAAATTTTAATATATTTTTAAATATATATATATATATATATATATATATATATATATGTATATAAAATGTGTCCTACGTGTCCTAATTCCAGGGGTCACCGTGTCTCGTGGGGACACTCGTATTTTGGGGACACTCGTGTCCCGTGTCCTTGTGTCAGGTGACTTAGCTGTTGACCATTCATGTCATGCTACATTTCAGTTTCAAGTTTCTGGCACTAGAGATCGTGAAAAAGATGAACAAATAAACAAGAGTGCATTCCTAAACATGAGAAGCCACGAGAACAAACAAGATAGATTCCTAAATAAAATCACAATATAGTTGGAAGAGAAAGAAACAGGATGAAAGTAGTAGTGATGATCCAATACCTCTAAAGAGGTGAAGCCACTGGCAATCAACTCCCCACTCTCCCATGCTAGTGTAATTGATTTTAATGGCATATCCAAAAGATCTGTAATGGAAACAAAACCAATCTAGTGGCTTTGGAACTTAGTTGCAAAAGATAGTCACAAGTTATAAGGAGAACCCAAATAATTTCAGTGAGAAAAGAATTACATTGGAATTCAATAACTGCCAAAGACATTAGAACATAGAAAGGGAACACATGCCTGTGATTCGTCTAAGCTTTTGCAATGAGGGGATCAACTTTTCAAGTTGATCCCATGATATTTCAGAAAGTCCTTGTTTCTCAATTCCTTCTACAGTGTTTTGCATTTCAATATCTTCATCTATGACAGACTTGAGCAGAGAAGACATGTTTTGGAATGCAGTCTTAATCAACTTTTGCAGCTGCAATCCACCATAATAATGTCAGCCATAGCCATACAGGAAGCTAGAATGATGCAGACCAATAATTTACTCACAAATACGTCGTACTAAATTTGTAGAGTACAGACTTTAGAAAAGAGCACCTGCAAAGTCTCTTCAACAGCCATATCATCTAGCGTAAGAATCTCTGAACCAATTCTGGAAAATAAATGCTGCAAAATAGAATGCAGAACTTTCTTATAAATAGGTGGTTGAAGCAATGGCTGCCACAGCATTCGAACCTTCTCCATCAACAAGACAACCTGATCAAATTGCACAAATTCAGAATCAGCATTCTGACCAATCCATTCAAAGAATCATACAAATAAAAGCTATTATAAAAAACTAAATAGAACAAAGAATTTTAAAGATAAATCCCAACTAAAAGACCATGCGACTTGATGGGATGATTCATGGACCAAAATCTGTACGAAATCCAAATCAGTGAAACCAAACCCTTAGAATTTCAAATCAAATGACTACTCCACCAGCAACACAGCTTGGAACATAATGATTTCTTTTTATGTCCAAACGCCACGTCTTCCTACATGCCATACCAGTCAAGTAGTCCACATTACATGATAAGTCAGTAATCTGATACAATCAATGATATCAGCAGGATGAGGTCATCAATAATGTAACCAGAATGATGTCATCAATGATGTAAGAAGATCAGTCAGTGGAAGCTTCTATAAAGACAGATACTTGTAGAAAAGGCAAGTTTTGTCTCAAGGTAATTGCCATTCTTGTACTTTTATAGAAGGAAGTCATGTATAGTATGTCCTACATGCTGCTCATTTGAAAGATGCCATCAGTGCTATTAGTGGGACAAAGGAACTAGCATACAAAGCTACTCTTATACATTATGTATATTGAAATAAAGCATCTAAAATTTTTCCTTTTCATTCTCTAACATTTACTGTCATTTAAATCGTTGTGTAGCATCATGTTTGGTGTATATACAATTTGCTCAAACAAGATTGAGAATCTCAATCACCTACATCATTTTTCTACATTGTATCACAGCAATGCAGGTCTTGAAATCTTGTGAAACCTTGCAAGGTAAGAGAAAGTCTTGCCATCATACTCCCGCACCTGCTGAAGATAAGTTTTATTCACCTTCCAAGAATTTGAGGCAGTCTTGCAGTCATTTGGAAGTGACCTTGGAGTAATCAGGAAGACATCAATAACTAGTGAAAGCCTACAACAGCAAAGAGGGCATGGATAGGCCAGAAGGAGGACTGCAGCAGCAAAGGCAAGTCAGTAGTAGCAGCAGGTTGACACAAGTAGTAAGGTTAACACAAGCAAAGAATTGTCTTAAGAAAGAAAGCTGGACCAAACCAAGAAGGGAAGATTAGAAGTATGAAGTTAAATTGTAGGAGCCAGAAAAAGATGGCAGAAGCATTTCACATTTCTATGCCTAACAATCTCATCAAACATGAGGGTTCTAATTACATCATTTGGAAATTAAAGTTGAAGGATGTAATGAAGAAGATATATTGGACATTATGACAGAGAGACCTGATGATATGAACACAGAACAGGAGTGTAAAATACTCATATAAAAGTAAGCAGACAAAGGAAGGGGTATGCATGTATACGAGGAGATTGCCAAACTGTACACATAATGTGCACTCTAGATTATACTAGATAAATAGGAGTACAAAATCGGTCGAGTCCTCATCTTTGACCAAATCTCTTAGATGCACAAATATAAACTACATAAGTAGGTAAGTGATCAATTTAGACCAAGCCAACCATAAAAGGCAAAAGATAATGGAATATAGTGCAAGAGACAATAAGTACAAATATAATACATAGTTGGACACATCCACTAGACTAAGTCATGTCAATTCCTCCTTGGTTAAAGAAAATTGTCCCCAATTTCTGCTGGAGACGAGTAAGTTGCTGCTCAAATGCTAATTGGGACAGCCACTTGGCTTTAGAGGGTAAAGTGTCCTTCAACCTCATAGAGTAAGTGGCTATTTGACACTGCCTAGCAGATCTGGTGTAGACATCACAGTGTATCTTCAAGCAGAGGAGACTGACAATCAGGATCAACTGCATTTGGATGCATGACTGAAATAGATTCCTCCATGTATGGGGGCTCATACAATTGAGTTGGTTGGGAATTGGCATTCACCACATCATGGATACCTAGATGAGGTGGTAAAGCCAATTTGAAGGCCTTGGGTCCCATTTGTTGGGTTATATTGTAAATCCCATATTGGATTAGCTTCACCTCATGATGTTGCTTTTTAAGTCTGTTTGACATAGTGGAGCCAAACTTTGTCACTATCCAGGAAATGAGGGGCAAGTTGTTGCTTGTTCATGCATTGCCTTGGACATGACCTAGGCTTGTTGTAAGTCATCATTGACTTTACTATGGAATCTGGATAATGCCCAAGTTTTGCACAAAGGAAGAAGCTTTTTATTGATCCTTGTGCTGCTGGGATGTGGATGATTTTGGAGCAATTATAAAATATCATAAGGGGCAAGAGGATAGATCTCAAATGGAGAATTCCCTAAAGAGACATAGGTTAATCCAGTGTAGTGGTGCTACAAAATTTGCAGGTGATGATCCCACTATTTGTTATGTTGATGGTAAAAGCAAAGAGCATGGACCAAAGTTCTGTTGACTACCCTGCTCTGTATTTGTGAAAGAAGGTAGTTGAAAACCTCCCTTGACAACCTAAAAGCTTCCAGAACAATTATCAAAGTGACTCAGAAATCTGGAGGTGTGATCAAAACTGATTGTCAACAGTAAGCAAAAATGGCTCCATACATACTGGAAGAATTACTCTGCAGCTTTAGGGGCATTTATAGTCTCGCTGCACGAAATGAAAACTGCCATCTTAGAGAATCTGAAAACTAACATGAACATACAATCATGCATCTGCTGAATGATAGGAAAGTCATTGATGAAATCCATGGTAATGGATTCCCATGGCCTAGAGAGAATTGGAAAACATTGGTATAGGCCAAGCTTTCAATTAGAAAGCTTGCTTTGGCTGCATAATGAAGACCTTCACATGTAATTGTCCATGTTGATCCTGTTGGAACACAACAATGATTCAATTTGTACAACAAACCCTCCTGTACTGTATAGTTGAGATCTGGTTGAACACTATATGCTGTTAGAAGGATTCCATGATAGGATCCGTTATCACAAGAAATGCTCTTTCTTGCAAAGACTAAAGTAACCCAGATAACTAATAGGTAAAGAGCCAATATCACCTCACCCTAACCCTGACTCACTCCAAGCTGGTGCTCTGCCAAGTCCCAACCATAGGGGGCTTCCCTGAAAACTCCAGGTATGCTCTGATAATCAAAAGGGTTAAGTATGATCTCAAACTGATAAAATAAATTGTTGTCCCACATGAAATGAGATATAAATCTGCAAGTAGCTAAGTGGGAAGAGAAGACACAAATCTAGGAATTGAATCTAAATGCTAGAATCATTATCAGCCTAAATGGCCAATAATTTACTGTTGATCCGCACTAAAAGTGCAAAAACAGCAAGCCAAAGTCACTTGAACAAACTAGAGTCTAGACAACACACCAAAAAAGATAAGAATTAAGTACATTATGCATGTACACATGCAAAGTATAAAAAGTCAAAAACCAGCAAGCAAAACTTGCTGTTTTTTGACACAAAATACTAAAATAAACTGCAACGAAATGATTCTAAGTACTACTAAATCAAAATGCATGGAAACCAATAAACTATAGTACATTCCTAAATCTGCACAAAAATATGCAGACCAGCAAGGTATTTTGGGCCTAACAGAACAGAAGTAACCTCAGAACAACCTTGAAAGTTGAACCAAGTACTCTACTAGCAGTCTAATCCAAAATAATTAAAGATGTAATATATATTTATTAATTTTACTTTTTAGAATTATTAAACAAGTAAATTAAATGACTAGTGCCATGTATGGAGATATGAATGAATGATGGAAAGCAAGCAGGGAAACCAAAAATTATTTCAATCCTACAAGCTCAAGCTCCTATGAAGGTTGCAATAAATAAGAATCTATGCTAGAAGATAAAAAAATCTCACTCATTGAACAGGAATATGGTTGCCAAAGGAATAACCGATATCTTTCTTGCCAAACATTCTAGAAAGAACAAAGTCCCAAACAGGTAGGAATATACCAACTCTATCACGGATCATGGGGGAGCCAAGATTCTTCAACCCCACCACATGAGATGAGATACAATCATGACATTGACTGTGGAGTCATCCAATCAGTGCATGTGCACTAATGCTAGTTCTCAATCACAAAACCCCAAGGAGAATAACAGACGCAAAGAGGGGAAAGAAGTAAATCATTGATGGTCTTCCTCCTTGCTTGTACAATGATTCGTAGAGAAGAGAGAAGTGTAAGAATATATTAGACAAAAGAAAGGTGAACAAAATCCAGTACATGCTCAACAATAGAATGAGACTCAAAAGACAAGAATAGAACTCCAAGCAATTTCCAAGTGAAGGCACTCCATCTCCAAAGGGAAAATATTCTCAAGAATGTGCCAGGAAAGCTGCAAGAATGCATTCTAGGTCCATGAAAAGCTGATGATAAAGATAGAATCAGTGTTACAAATATCGGCCAAGAAATCGCGCAGTGCCGATAAATCGCGATATTTTTGCGGGGGCGATTTTTTAAGAGAAAATCGGACCGATTTCCGCGCCGAAAAATCGCCGATTTTTTACTGAAAAATTGGGAAAAATCACCGTCGACTCGCGATTTCTGGATAGGGTGAAAAAAAGTGCATTTTTTAACTTTTTATGCCCACGGGAACATCCCGTTAGGGCTCATTTGCTCGCTACATAGGTCGAGAGGAGAGCCGAGGTGATTAGGGTGCAGCTGAAGGTAAGTAAATGTTAAATTTTTTTTTTCATTTAAAAGTTTAAATGCCTCCACCGTGTGCCTCTCTCCACGCCGCGGCTTCCACATTCCTTGCCCAACCCACTCCACAACTTCTCTCCACGAGTCCGCAGCTTCCACATCGTGCCCCTCCTCTGCCTGCTGCTCACAGCCACACACACAGATCCGTGAGTCCGTGACGACGTCCGCGTGACCATCCCAACCCCCTGCAAATTCGCCGAGTTCGGATTCACATTCACAAACCCCTGCACGGTGCACATTCCACACTCCCGAGTCCTGACAGCTTCCACAAATCCACAGTCAGACTGCGGCTTCCAGTTTTAGTTTAGGTTTAAAAAATAAAAATAAAACTGTAAAAAATTGTTGTTTTAAATTTTAAATTGTTTGCATTTTGCAAAATGGAAAAAATTTAAAAACGTTGCTTCCACAGTTTTAGTTTAGGTTTAAAAAATAAAAATAAAACTGTAAAAAAATTGTTGTTTTAAATTTTAAATTGTTTGCATTTTGCAAAATGGAAAATTTTTTAAAACGTTTTGTAATTTTCCTATTTTTTATTTTTATTTTTTATTTTTAAAATTATATTTCATTTGCAATTTTGCAGCATGCTAATTTTTTACTGTTTTGTTATTTAACTTATTTGTTATTTGCAATTTTGCAGCATGCTATTTTTTTTTTTTTTGTTGCCCTAGGTTTACTTGAAGTTGAAGCTTCATTTCTTCCATATACAAGATGTCGAAATTGGATGCATTTTGGGAATTTGGCACAGCCGTTGATTCAGAAAATTGACAAACGCTCACTTGCAATTTATGTGGGAAAAGAATGACGGGAGGGATAAGCAGGCTGAAATATCACATTGCACAAATATCGGGGCATGATGTGATTCCTGGTACCGCAGCAAATGAGGATCACATTGACAAGGCCAAAAAAGCAATTGAGGAAACTAAGCATAAGAAACAATTCAAGGAGGCCGTGAGACATCAAATTGCCTCAAGATCCGGGTCCGGATGCGGAGTGGGGGCTAGTGGGACGAGTCCGGAAACCTTCTCCACACAGCAGTCCGCAATGCCTTCACCTTCGACTGCATCACCAATGGGTGCCTTTGTGTCGAGATGCTCAGCTGTTGGACAACCTCCTGTAAAGTCCATGCTGAAATTAAAGGAGAAAAAAGATGCAGATACACTTGTGGGTTGATGCTTGCTATGGAGTGATATTCCATTTAACTTTGCCAATAACCCATTTTATATGTCCATGTTTGAGGCAACTGTTGTTGTTGGACCGGGGTATAAGCCCCCCACTTATGAGGAGTTGAGAGGGCCCATCCTCCAGAATGAAAAGGCCGAATGCACTCACAGGTTGGAGGATCTTCGAAAATCATGGGAGTTAACAGGATGCACAGTGATGTCAGACGGTTGGACTGATATTAAGGGTAGGACCCTTCTCAACTTCTTGGTTCACTGTCCAAGGGGCACTATGTTTTTGAAATCCGTAGATGCCTCTGCACATGTCAAAGATGCGGGTTTACTATGTCGCTTGTTGGATGACTTCATCCAAGAGGTTGGCCCGCAGCATGTTGTCCAAGTCATAATGGACAACGCTGCGAACTATGTGTCTGCTGGTAGGATGCTTATGGACATGTATCCTTCACTATTCTGGACTCCTTGTGCGGCCCATTGCCTTGATTTGATGTAAGAGGATTTAGCCAAGATTGATTGGATCAAGGATACCATTGATTCAGCACGGGGCATCACAAAATTCATATACAATCATGCAGCGGTGCTTAGCTTGATGAGAACTTTCACAGGTGACAGAGAGTTGGTGCGTCCTGCCATCACACGCTTTGCCACTAGCTTTATTTCTCTCTAGTCCCTCTTGGATTCTATGTGGGACTTGCAGCAGATGTTCCTTTCACCTGAGTGGCGTGCTTTATCATTTAGCACTAGACCAGAGGGGCAAGCCATATGCAGGCTAGTGAATTTCCATCAGACCTTTTGGGATGACGTGAGGGAGGTTTGTGCCGTCACTGAACCTTTGGTAAGGGTTCTCCACTTGGTTGATGGAGATAAGCCTACAATGGGCTACCTGTATGAGGCCATGGATAGGGCCAAAGCATTCGTGCCTATTACGAGGACAAGGGAGATCGGGGGCAGGAGAGACAACAGATTATATGGGGGATGATTGATGCGCGATGGAACAACACACTCCATCGCCCCATTCATGTTGCAGGATTATACCTCAACCCTGCATTTGGTTACTCCTGTGGCTTCAGATTTGATGGAGAGGTTATGGCTGGATTCTACGAGTGTGTCCATAGGATGGTGCCGTCTGCAGATGATCGTACAGAGCTTTCCCAAGAGATGGAAGTGTATAAGAGAGCCACAGGATTACTTGGGTTTCATTTGACAGTACATGACAGGGTCAACCTGATGCCAAGTAAGCTTCACCTTGTTTCAAAGTTCGTTTTCTTTTTTCTATTTTTTTTTTTAAATTCAATTGTTTTTTCTTATGTTTCTTTAATTCGTTGTAGATATCTGGTGGGGAAACTATGGTGGTTGCATACCTATTCTACAGAAGCTTGCCATTCGAGTGCTCAGCCAGACATGTAGCTCTTCCGGTTGCGAGCACAACTGGAGTGTATTTGAAAAAGTACACTCCAAAAAGCGCAACAGGTTAGAGAATTTTCAAATTCATTAGAAAATATAAATTATTGAATTCTAGTTTATAATTTTATCATTTATCATTATGCCCTTTTGCCTTCTAATTTATGCATTACAAATTGAACTTATTAACTTTATAATTTAATATCTAATTCTATGATCCTCCTGCAGGTTGGATACTCCGCGCCTTAATGATTTGGTCTACGTCCACTACAATCTCAGATTGTGGGTGAAGCAATATCAAAGAAAAGTTGATGCAAAGGCCATTTCATTAGATCAGATCGACACCACTGCAGCTTGGAGGTCGGAGTGTGAGGAGCCTGCTATGGAGGTAGCCCTTGATTGGCTAGCGGATGATCATGATCATGATCATGATGATGTTATAGAGGCTCCATATGAGCGTGATCCAGTTCCAGAGGAGTTTCACACTGAGTTTGGGAGTGTGCCACAGTTAGATCCAGAGCCACAGGCAGGGTTAGAGGGAGATAGACCCGATAGTAGTACTGCTACTAGTAGAGGAGTAGCTGTAGGACTACCTCCTCGAGCTCCTTCTTCTCCAGGACACCAGTTTCAGCCACCTTCAGGTTCTAGAGGACATCATGATCATTTTGCAGGGTCTTCTAGTTCTTCTAGAGGACGTCAGATACCAGTACGAGGCCGACAAGCCTCGAGGGCACCTAGTCCTAGAGGAAGGGCAAGGGCCATTTCCACAACGATTACCTTTTCCCATAAAAGGGGTAGAGGGAATCCATAGTTTATTTACTTTATTTCACTGTATATCACTCATGAGTCATGATGATGATCATGAGATACATTTGTTATAAGTTATAACTTATATTTTTGATGATTCAGACATTCAGTATTCACTATTCAGGAGTAGGACTGGGACACGATCCATTTTGATGTGTGATGTATCTCTAGACATCTTATATATCTTATATATCAGTTTTCTTTCCATATTCATGTGGCAATGTGTTTATTTGATGTTATTGTTGCTTTAGATGTTTAAAAAATTGAAAAAAAATGAATATTTTTGTGTTTTTTAAGTTTGCCGATTTTTGTCGATGTTCTGTCGAGATATCCCAAGACGATGTTTCCTGGACCCTGCCGATTTCCGCGCCACGTCGATATTTGTAACTTTGGATAGAACTTGTCTCCTATATGTACACAGACAGAGTAAGGTGCCTCCATCTCCAAGGATAGACCAAAACCTGGAATGTAACCTTAAAACTCCACCAATAAGCCAAGAAAAGCACTCAAGTACAAGAGAAAGCCAAGCACCTCTCTAGAGCACACTTCCCAAGAAAAACTATGGCCACTTACTTGAGAGTTAAGTTAAGTTGTAGGAAAATGCATATTGTACATCTTGGAAACGTGTCTCCAGCTGTACAGACGTATCCTGCGTGTGGGAAACATGTCTCATACAGTCGAAAATGTATTTCTACGCCATACCAATGTTTGTATGACACGTTTCCTTATATAAATCTTCCTATTTTGACTTGATTTAGCGTGGTTTTTACTAGGCTTGACAAAAAATGCTAGCAATTAATGATCAGTGTCAGGCCTGGGTAACTCCAAATTTGATGGATTTGCATTAACGAGCATCTCATATAAATGTACAAGGTTGTGACCCTTGGTTTCATATTCCAAAGGTATGTTAGTTATTAGGTGTCCAACATTCCCCCTTTCAATTCGAAGGGGTGTTTATGAGTCCAAGCATCTTTCCTAATTTCTCAAGTTTTTCTCTTACAAGCGCTTTGGCAAAGATGTCTGCAATATGCTCACTTGTGGAATAATGTCTCAAACAAATAGTGTACGCCTCTACATGATATCGAATCAGACGGTACTTTGTGTTGATGAAGATAGTTCAATCATGGAATCTAGGATTCTTGGCCAACTTGATTGCAAAAGTTTGTAACCCAGAAGAGGAGCAGAATTCACATGTTTCTCCTTGTTACTGCTCAAACTAGCACCCTTCCGAAAGGTAATGAAGGCCGATGCTAAGAGCAGCAACCAATCAAGAGATACACCCACAGTCACCACAATGCACTCTCTTTAGCTTTAGGCCAACTCCTAGAGGGCAAGGGGGGGGTCCCTAATGTCAAAGATCAGTGCCTTATGGAGTCAATAAAAAGATATTCACCAAGCACTTCAAGAGGGTAGAAGTAATAAATGCTCACAATTAGGGAAAATGACTAAAAGCTTTGCAGCTATTATAAGAGGAAAGCCAACAAAAATGAACTCAAAGATAGAAGAAAACCTCTTAGAACAATGCCAACGTACCAAGGAAGGTATGCCTAGTGGATAGGAGTAAGAATCACACCTTTGGGGCAACCAATAAATGAGCAAGACAAATCTGGAAATACTTTACCATATCTGGTTTATGCCCTAACCAACCCCCAAAAATCACAAGAAGATCAACGTGAATCACTAGATGAACACTCGAGTGAGTAGGGATGATAATAGACCCTGTCTTCAGCTTGTAAGACTCTTCAAAGATTAATTTAGATGGTTGTACCTGTCAGATCAGATATGAACAAAACATACAATCTTTGCACAATAACCGTGGATCTCTCAAGTTAGCCACAAAAAGGTGAAGCCCTTCGAGGTTGACAATAAAATCAAGGGGGTGTTGTCCGCCGAATTGCACACCATCAGCAGAAATCTTTCAAAAGTTGTTACTCACTACAAGTGGGAAAGGTGTGGCCTTGGGCGCAAGCAATGAGCCAGGTACTGTCACTTGAATCACAGCTCCTCCGTTTAGGCTAACCCCTAACGAAGCCAAGGGGGTTTGTCCCTAACAAAGAGTTGTCTAAGGCTCTTGTGTTTTTTAGGTGTTTTTGGGTGATATGATGTGGATGGGTGTTGTTTAGGAGTTTTTTGATGATCACAGATTTATAATAATTGAAAATTAAACAGCACAAAGATAGACTTGCAATAACACTTGAAGAAAATGCACCACTGATTGACAAATTGATAACTCGGATATAAATCATCCACAATTATATAATTAAAGCAAATGATACATGCACTTCAGATATAATAAATGAAATAGAAGGACCAGTGCCTTATGGAGTCAAAATAATGTGCTTGGGATGCTTGAGATCGTTTTGCAAGTGTTCTTTGTAGATTTTATTATAAATTTTGAGGTGATCTTCATTACTATGGCTAGAGGGAATTTCCAACCGATACGCAAGGTATTGGAAATCTGTCTGAGAATACTCTAAGTGGCTCCGTTCGAAGACATGACGGACCACCCAATTTTCTAGAGAGGGGTTCAAATAACTAACCAACCACTAGAATTTGAACATGGCAACCTGGTGCCCCCACTTGGAATTTGCCCACGTTAGAATATTATCGATCAACGTCGGATTTGTTGGTTATGGGGTGAAGTTTTTATTATGATTCAAATTGGATTAATATGAGAAATTAAATAGCCCAACACCATTTCTGACTAATCCACCCTTTCAAGGATGGGCAGAGCATACGTGGTGTGGAAAACAGTAAATTCCAAATTTTAGGGGATGATGGGTTGTGAATAATTTTATTAGAGCATAAAACAAAGCTCTTTGACAGAGAGTGTTCTTGATCTACCTTATGGTGAGATTCAAGAGTCTTATCTAATCTATATGAAAAATGCAATGCAACAAGATGCTCTCCGATAGAGAGTGCTCTTGACTTGTCTTATGACAAGTTCAAGAGATTTTTGTGTTCCTTTTATGATTGAACAATTTATAGAAAAGATACACAATAATTAAATCAAATAATGGAAGACTAATCAAGCAATTAGTATTCTAAAAATGCAAAAGAGATCTAAACTAACAACTAGTATTCTAGAATGCAAAAGAGATCTAAACTAACAACTAGTGATCTACTTGCAAAAGGAAAAACTAAGCTAAGGATGAAACAAGCCAAAAGGGCAAAGACACTACAAACTTCCCCAAATGGAGAAGTTGGGTGTGGGAGCCTTAAATCTCACTTGCTCTTTTTATTATAAGATTACAATTTTTTGGGATTTCCACCTTTAAAGAGAGCCTGAAAGAAATGAGAATAGAAGCTTATGATTACATTGTACTTGCTGACGAATCTATACTGAAGAAGTTTTGATGGCTTTTTCCCGTGAGACGGTTTTCCCAGGATAAATTGTTGTGTACTCTTGTTTATGTTGTGCTTGTCTATCTTTCAGTGAACCTATTGCATATGGTTATTGTGATAATATATAAATTGTTTGAAGATCTAACATAATGATCTTTATAGTTTTAAAAATTTTAATAGAAAAATTGACACATGGAGGTCTGTACAAGTTCATTATACTAAACCAATTCATAAACAGGTCACCTTGGGAAATTTAGCATAAATTCTACTTGGTGAATCCAATATTGCTCTAACCTATGGGGTTGGACAAAGGACAGAGGACAGATGAGGATACCTCAGCCAAAAGTTTCGTACCTTGAGGAGCAAAAATCTCAGAGTTACGATAGAAGTAAGACCAAACAATGGAACATTCACAACAGAAGAATTGGAGATTAGGAGGAAGAAATCTTCTTCTAAGGTTTTTGGCCCTGGAGGCCTATAAGGACATTGATCAGCATTGGAGACTTCTGATGCAACATTGGGAATTCTAAAAATGAATTTGGAATCCTCTCCTCATAGAAATTAATCCCCCATCACAACTTTCTCGATGAAGGAAGTCTAAAATTAGGGTATTGTCCCTATAGAGGAACCTACAAGCAGTCCTTCATTCAAGGCATATATTCTAGATCTAAATTGCTTACCTTTGATTTAAGGAAAGCTTTCAGGAATGCAGGTTACCAACAAGAGACAAAGGAAGAAGACAAACAAAAAAGATAACTAATGATACTCCTAGTAAAAGGTACAACTAGCTATGACTAGAAAGGATACATGTATGTCTTCGTATGTTTTGAAGACTGCTTAAAATATCATATGATTGGGATATAGGCAAGTTTGTCTTCATATGATTATGTTAGCATCATCGTTCTTGAGATTAAGGTTTGCATGATTACTTTGTTCTTCATTTTCATGTCAAGGGTTTATATGATCATTCTAGCTTGATTGTCTTTCTTCATTCTTTGTTCTTATGCATACTGACATAATTCACACAGTTATGTAACCATCTTAGCCAATACTTCGGCACAACACTCGTCCATATCCCGTATACATACTGTAACTATCTAGATGCCTTCCATCTCTACCAGAACTTATTATCAAGAGCATGCACTGCTCCCAACATGTTAGTAATTAAGAGGCACATACCTTGTAGATCTTACCTCAATTGCTTATGGCCACCTTGCAAATTGATAGCATTCTCCTATGTGTATATTCAAGAGTGCAATTTTGATTCTCCAAGCCAAATCGTCCTTCTCAAGAAGCCAAATCGTCCTCCTCCTACAAGACGAGATCAATGGAAACAAGTCAAGTAAGATGATTATGAAAATGATAGAAAGATGTAATAGAAAGCATCAACTATGTCACGAAGATACAATAATGATACTCCCTGTCACAAGATCAACCCAAGAGAGAATATGTGGATCCCTCCAACAATAACCCTCAAGAAATCACCCTCCTCTCCACCAATTCGACTTCCCTGCAAGACAAATAGTTGTAGAACCAAAACCCACAATGATACATAGAAGAGATACTGTATACTCAAGATGCAAGAGAATCCACAAGACAAGAGAGATATGCTCCACAAAGAAGTGTTCTATTCCAATATTCCAGAGCTCCAAAGGTGAGCTATACAATAGGGGGTCTCCTCCTTATATAGGATAATAAAGACCAAAACCCTATACCACTCTACAATACTACATCAAATGAGTGGTTGAGATTAAAAGATCTCAATACATTATCAATGGCTAATAATGAATCATAACCATATATCACATGGATCACCCAATATAATGATGATGCCCTAACTAAATGGTACAAAGTGAGGATGATGTCATCCACTGGAGGGGTAAAAGTACAAAAATCCACCTCATAATGACTAGGACATAACATAAGAAGCACATGGTGAGGCTAGGAAGCATCAATCCTTACTAGCTCATCCCCAAGGCACAATAAAATAATAAAATATGTCCAAGATAATATAAATGATCAAATCTGTCCTCAAAATCTGTGACAAACAAGCAGTAAAAGACCTCTTGTGATCGCTGTGGGCCTACCCACATGGTGAAAACTGGCTGGAAGATAGTGGGATCACCCTGGAAGACCTCTGTGAAAACCAAGCGCCAAAACCTTTCCTTAATTGCCCAAATCGAATTCCTCAGTGACCACTTTATCCCATTTTTTAATTGCCTCGGTAACTGTGAAAGTGCCAAAACTACCACCCAGGGCATCTGCGTTGTCCAACTGAGCCCACCAGGCTCTCCAGAAGGGGGGGTACATGGTAAAAACAAGTGGCTGGACCACCCCCTCCTCATACAGCGCCCTAGGTGAACTGGCCTCTCATGGCCCCTGCTGCTCAGGCTGGGAAATCAGCCCCAAATCTGGTCAACAAGTGTAAAACTGCATCAATCACTGTCAGAAGTGCTCGGAACTGAAAGATAAGTGTCTCATTGGATCCAGAAGACCCAAATCCACTAGGAATGTGTACTCATACACCATGGGTTGCCCTAATGGGCCCACTGTAGGGTCCACCATATATGGACAGTGTATAATCTGCTGATCTGAAGTAATAAATAAAACTGCTGAACTGCATCAATCATCATCTGCATCATATATCCATCATATGGCATCATCATCAAGAGTATGTGGGTCCATCAATCATCATCTATAAGCATATGTGCCCACATCATCACGGATCCCAAGAAATGACCATAGTCAAACTAGGTTTCACTAGGTCCAAATATAACCAAGGAAAAATCATATCAGTAGACTAAGACATGTTCCTCTAATCATTCTCACAGCTTAGCGCAAAGTATAACATCCATTCAGTGGTATTAATCAAGTTAGCATATTCCTTTGTTACATGAAATTACTTGCACAATAGTTTAATTGACAAACTCACCCATTGGACATGGTCAAACTGCTAGTGAAGGATGAAGGCTAGGAACAAGGTTGGGCCAAGGGGTTGACTTGTCTTACTCAACTCAAAAATACTTTAGATTGGGAGAAGAGGGAAAGCTACAAACTCTGTGCTAGAAAAAATAACACGGGGGATGGTTGTGCCTCACAAATGGATAAGTTGTTTAGAGAGTGCTTATTCAACTTAGGCATCATGTCTACATCAAGTTGATCCAAGTTCATTAGGATCATTCAATTTCATTTCATGGCCTTTTTGGCCTACATAACCCTTCAGATCTCAGGTGTGCTGATAAGCACAACTAGTTGTAGCTTGCATCCAGGGCATGTTTTCATATACATATAAGGTCAGCAATTGTTTAGATATAGCTTTTAAGAACCATTGCTTTTTTGGACCTTTCTCATACTCTTCGAGGAGTATTTTTTTAGCAGTTCATCGCTCTTGCCCTTTTTAGTTTCCATGGGCGAATTTATAAGTTTCCATAAGTAGTACATGAGCTTTCAGTTTTAGCCAACATCTTAAGTGACTAGGGGGAGTTCGAGCCAATGCCAAACATCGGGACAACCGACCAGAATGATTTAGGCCTACAATCCAACTCACCAAAGGTAAGTTTTGTCACCAACTCAGAGCCGAGACACTGAACATACAGGGATGCGGTCTAAACACAGAGGTAGAAAATGGGGAATTCCTTAGTATCAGAAAGTCAAATAAGACAGGTCAAGGTTTAAAGTCAAATAAGGAAAGTCATGTATGGATGGAGTCAAGTGAATATGGAGCCTAAACTAGCAGACAACTGGTGTCAGGAAAGACCATATCTATGTAAGGCGGTAAACTAGTGGGTTTTGTCAAACAACCTAAATGTGCAAGTAAATGTCCATTTTATAATTTACAGTTCATTTTAAACAATTTGCCACATCAGGAATAATATACCAAGCAGATGCTGTTATCATGACTAAATTAACAAGATAATAATCCACAGTCAATGATAAAATATCCATAGGTCATATAACATCATCACAATAATAATCATCATATATCATTTGAAACACTGCTGCAATACATCTCTAATAAGCACTGAACTGAAACTGCATGGGATAAAGTGTCACATCGGTCATCAAATCTGAACTCTCAAGGCTCAGCCTTGACACAAGGTCTAACATAAGTCTGAATAATACACTGCTCTGATCATGAGTGATCTCAAAATATACAATCATCATAGCCAAGCTCTGAATAATGGAAGCTCTGGAATGTGTAGATATCTGCTAAGCAAGAATAGGTCCACTTTACTAATCATCTCTCAAACCATATTCAACCATACTTCAATTTCTAGGTCCACTTTACCTTGCATTTGTTTCCGTAACTTACCATTTACTCATCCCTAGGAACCTTTGTCTGGGTCCAATCATCTTTGATTGGTTATAGGGTCTCCCCCTAGGTCTTGATTTATCTAGATCTAAAGCGAAAAGTGCCTCGGTTGACGTGACTCCCACCTTGTATTGGGAACCGTGGCATCTCTTGGGTCACCTCTTTAGTTGTCCATCTCCTCTACCATCCCGGATGGGATACCACTAGGGACAACTACAAGTTGTGTGATAACAGGTGTATTCAAAGAAGAAGTGTATATCCAACCTCCAGGATTTGAGACTCTCGACAAAGAATCACATGTGTAGAAGGCTTTGTACAGGCTCAAAAGGAACCCAAGGCATGGTATGGCAAGATAGAAAGTTCTTCGATGCAGATCTCAACCTTTGCTAAAAGCTTGAAGATGGTTGCTATATGTACATGACCTGTTCCTTACAAAAAATGAGATATCATACACAGAAGATCAACAGTCACCCAATACAAGATGTCCTGATGCAGAGAGTAAAAGATGTTAAGATGCAGAGGGAGGATAGTGCTCAGTTACAGAAGGAGCAGAAAACTCCACTTCAGAAGGAGTTACTACAGCACAGATTGTGAAACATTATCACTTAGCCTCTATCCAGGCAAGGATTGTTTGCCTCAGTATCCCAGGGATATGCTCAGAGTGATACCAGATGTCTCTCCTCACTGGAAGAGAGTAGATCTCAAAGTTCGAGAATCTTGGAATTATTCTTGCGATTAGATGTGTGGCAGAGACCCAATGAGATTTTCTTGAAACAAGAAAAATATGTTGTACAGATCCTGAAGAGATTCAGGATGATCGACCGTAAGCTCTTCTTCAAATTTGATGGATCCCATGATGTACAGACATATGATTGGTTCATTAATGTACTTAACAAACACGAGACTAGATATATGCTTTGTTGTAAAGACCTTGAGTCAGTATATGGTTGAGCCAACACATGTTCATTTGCTTGGTGGAAAGCATGTGATGAGGTACCTGAAAGGTAAGATTGATTATGGACTCACATATGTTTCAGATCGTGAGATCAGACTGCATGGCTATGCTGATTCAGATTGGGTCGGTAGTGTAACTGATAGGAAGAGCACTTCAGGATGTTCCTTCAGTCTGGGGTTAGCTATGATTTAGCTATGATTTAGTGATTCAGTACGACCAAGGCAGAGTATATAGCAGCATGTACTGCCAGTGTCAGAATAGTGTGGCTTCGAAAGTTACTTGCAGGGTTGTTTGATCTCGAGTTAGAGGCGACTTGTATTTTCTATGACAACTAGAGTTGTGTGAAGTTGTCTGAGAACCCAGTATTTCATGACAAGTCCAAGCATATCGAGATCAAGTACCATTATATAAGAGATATGGTACAAAAGGGAGCAGTGAAGCTCCAGTATGTTGCGACGGATGAGCAAATAGCCAATGTGTTGACCAAGCCTCTGTCGAGAGTGAAGTTTGAGTATTTTAGGGACAAGCTTGGCGTGATGCAGAGAGATGTCCCTCGTAAAAGGGAGGGATGAGTCAGATATGTGATTCAGGGGACTGTAGATGTACAGTGTGGTAGTAGCTGGTGGTCATTTATGGGCATGTATTACTTGACTCTACAAGGACTAGAGAGAGTGACCAACTCATGATGACTAGAGAGCATGACCATATTTTGTATGTGTATCCAATTAGCACTAGTATGTGTGTGAGGACTGGAGAGTGATCAGCTCATGATGACTGGAGAGAGTGACCATACTTTGTATGTGTATCCAGTCGAGCTGTGTATCCAGTTAGAGCTAGTATGTATGTGTGGATTGCAGAGCATGACCAACTCATGAGGTTTGGTGAGCATGACCATACTCACGATGGTTGGAGAGCGTGACCATACTTGCAAGGGATGGAAAGTGTGACCCCACTCACAAGGGCTGGAGAGCGTGACCATACTAATGAGGACTGGAGAGCATAACTATACTTAGTATGTGTATCCAGTCGAGTATGTGTATCTAGCCAAGTATGTGTATCCAGTCGAGTATGTGTATCTAGCCAAGTATGTGTATCCAGTAGAGTATGTGTATCCAACCGAGTATCTGTATCCAATCGAGCTATGTATCCAGTCGGATGTGTGTGTGTAGATTCCTTGTGAACTAAACAAAGTCCCATAATGACCTAATGTGCGCTCCTAGCTTGCTTCCACTAATGTGTTGTTGCGGTGATGCCCCCGGATGTATGACCGTGACTGATGCATGATTGAGATGATGGCTTGCTCATACAGAACTTCTAGTGATGGATAGATTCATGAAAAGGTCCACACATGGTCAAGTACAAGATAACAGAAGCAATGTCGAAGGTTGTGTCAGAAGAATACCTTCCTTGCTGAGAGGGAGTGTTGAATTAAGATGCAGCCTTGGAAGATATTCTTATTCTAATGTATTTTTCATGTATTTGCCATGTAAAACACCAAGAAGCTATTCATAGGTCAACCCAAAAGATTCTGAAAGTCAGCAAGAAGTCAATCGAAGAAAATGGAAGTGAAAAGAAAAAGGTTGGGACTATGGTACAGTGTACCCACACCATGCTGGAAATCTTACCCACACTATGGTGGTATTCTTACCCACACTATGTGAAGTGGTTGGGTGTGATCAGGACTACTAGAAGAAGAGAAGATCATAGAGAATCTTCTAGAAGACTCCAAGAAGTCATTAGAAGTTATCCAAAGTAAGTCGACAAGAAAAGAATATTAGAATTAATATGAATAAGTTAAAGAACAAGTTGACCTAGTAAAGTAGCCCAAGTTAAAAGTAAAGTGACTTCACTTGTATAAGTAGAAGTCAAGTTGGCTCATTTGTAACACACACTCACAACAAGCAAGTTCGCTCAAGCTAGAAGAAGAAGATTGTTTTTGGGTTGTTAAAGAGTTGGAGGACATCTATCTCTTAATGTAGGGTTTATGTAGACTATCTCCATCTATCTGTAAGAGATCTCTAAGCTTCTTGTTAATACTGTGACATTGTACTTGGTTGACAAATCTATACTAGAATTTTTGCTGGGTTTTTCCCGTGAGAGGGTTTTCCCAGGATAAATCTATGTCTTTGTATCTATCGTTAAATGTCTTTCTTTCAATGATCCTAATGCATGCAATTACTGTGATATGAATTGCTAAATGATTAAAAGTCTAACATAATTGCTTAAGTCAAAATTCTAACAGACCCCCTCCTTGGCACGTATGGTAGGGTGCGCGATAGAGAATCTAGGGCATAACACTGCTGCAAATTTTCAAGTATATTTCTAAGACACATGTTGAGCCCTCAACAACTCCCAGCTAAATTTACTTGGGCCCCCCTTTTAAAATTTTTGAAATACATCTCTACTTTTTGGTCTATATTATAATCTCTTTAACCTCTCTCTTTTGGACCTAATTAATGAGAACATTTGATGATTGGCTTGTGGTTATCAATAGCATACTTGGTTATTTTGTTTATACTGATCTTTGAAGTTGTGCGTGATCAAGTCCCTTCGTATCACAAATTCAATGACTTTGCACTTGTCATATCACATGCATCATAAGCTTTTGCTCCATGCATTCCTAAATTTGAATGGCTCTACCTTATGTCAAGGGTTTCTCTTAGTCACAAGGAGCTCACTTAAACATTCATAGGTCACCAGCTGAGTTAGAATTGGGTTTCAAGGATGAATCGACATTTGGCTAGGTGTTGGGCATAAATTGCACTAGTGGGCAAACTAACCCGATTTAATTATTAAAATCTCTCGGTTGTTGATGGATGGTGCCAGTGTCATCCAGCACATGGAAAGCCTACATAACACAGATGACAAGGGAGTTCACAGAACTGAATTTGAGTAAAGAAGTCGCAAGAATAGGGCCTAGACTTCCATTAAAAATTACTTTTGCGCATAATTTTGGGGACCAATCAAATTTAATTTTTCACCAACAAACCAGGCGAACTATGCCTTTTGTTGCATTTTGAACCCAATGCAGCTGACATATTTCAAATCCGAGCTCTGAAAGTACAAAAACGTGCATTGATGATTTCCCGTCAAACCAAGTCATCAATCCTCATCACTTAGAAAGCTAGTCGCCCCATCAGGAAGTAAAATTTTAAGTCATTGATTGAAGCTAAAAGAACCATTGTGAAGATATAACTTAGGGCACCGATGGGACATCACCAAATTGAAAGATGAAGAGCCAGTATGAGAGAGAAGACCCATCGCCAAAGTAAAATTTAAGTTGTCGAATGAAGAAGGATGACACTGTTATCACATATATAGTAGCTGGGCTACCATATGTTTTATTCCAGATTCCAATGCATATTTCAGCCAGTTCCCTTCCATTTGAGATGTTGAGATGAGCATCTATGATGGATCACTATTATGAGTATGGACAGTGTTGCCAGCTAAGTTGTACTTAGATGGACTATCAAGCGAGCGGGCAAAGTTGATCATTTCAATGTTCTTTTTTCGATGATTTGATATCCAACTGGCCTTCTAAAGGGCCCCCGTTTTAACTTTTTTCCACATGTCCATGGCCCTGCGGGGTTTGTAATAAAACGTACTAGCATGGTGTTTTGTAAAAGACTTGGTTCCCTAGGACTTTTTGGCTAAGTCAGGTATTCCAAGGAGTTTTTTCACCTAGTTATTATGTCTTGCATTAGTGCACAACATAATTTTTGGGTTTTTCTTTTGCTCCTCCAAAGCTGGAATGCCTGGGGAGGCTAACGGGCCTTAGGGGGTTGTTAAAGTCTATGGGTCAATGTATATGAACATGCTAGGCGTTATTTTTGAGTCATATGGACATGTCCTAAGTCCCCCTAGGTTGTTTTTTATTTTCGACGAAGTTTATTTTTTCCGTAAATTGAGCCATTTTTTTTAATGGTTCAATTAAAAAAATTTGTAATTGGCCTTGAAGTGGCGTCTGGAGGTCTTTTCCGCCTTAGGGGTGCTCGTTTTCTAACTCAGAGCACCCCCTTAACCCCTAAACCCACTTTTCCTAATGTTTGGGTGCTTAAATTTTTACCTATGGCCAAAAAACCAAAAAAACCCAAAAAAGTCGTGAAAAATTAAAAACAAAGTGAAAAATGACTCATAAAAATATTAAATTTTGGGAGTGATTTATGGACTGATTTTTTCAGCTATGTTTTAGGAGTTGTAAGAGCTGATTTTGGAAAGATTCCGGGCAGCTATATTATTGGGACTACTTCCCCATTTGAGGGGGGCATATTTCCCAAAATTGGGCCCCTTAAATCATGGAATTTGCAGCTATGTTTATGGGCTGTCACATGGCCGATTTTTAGCTGATTTGGAGTTGATTTTGGCAGCCTATTACATGGGAGTGGGCAACCCCATTTTCTCCACGAGTTATGCCACTCATTCCACCCATTTCTCTCCATATTTGGCTATTTAAGCATGGCTGCCCACTCCATTTTCTCTAGTTGGAGAGAGAGCAGAAATACGTTGTAAGCTTATGCTATTTTGTTGATCAATAAAAAGACTTCAGAGGTCCATATGTGTGATACTTTTGTGAGTGGTTTCATGGTCTCTTGATGTGGAGTATTTTGTAGCAATTTCAAGTTCCGTGCATGTAATTTCCAGCCATCTACTAGCCTGCATGAAGGATTGGTAACGATTTTGTGGGAAGGAACAATTAATCTTGTTTGTTTTAATTTGTTCTTGCATTTGTCATATTGGTTAGAGATTCAAAGTTTATATGTTTCATTTGTTTATGCTCATACTATTTTGATTTCTAACCATGTGCATTTCTAGTTTGATGGTTTTTCTATGAGTTTTGTTTGCTACAGGTTGACAGGTGTGAAGAGGAGGATAGCTTGTTTGCTCTCCATTTCTTTTTTCTGTGCACATTTTGGTGGATCTCACCCTCGGTTTCCCACTTTCAAGCTTCCAAAGTCTTTGGTTTCAAGGACCATTTTGTCTCTTCTCTCTTCCTCAGCTTATAAAATCAAAATTTTCTTGATCACTGGTTACGATTGAAGAGTGATTCTTGATTTATTTTTGTTGATTGATATATTCTTAAGTAAATCTAATTCATTCTTAGAGTTCTAATCTAGTTGTTTAAAGTTTTATCTTCCATTAGATTAGATCTTTCATTATCTATCATTACTTAATCTTCAAACTGGTTAAAAATTGTTAAAGTCTTGAAAAGTTTGAAAGTAATGTTAGATCTGATATAAAAGTTTATTTGGTTGTCCAAGAGCATATAATTTGCAGCTCATAAAGCTTGCAAAGACCCCAAGCAAACAAGCATCACTGCTTGTTTTACTTGGTTAAATTTTGCATTTTTTAAGTAGTCTTAACACTTAGATTTTTTTTGGGTTTTTAGGAGGTGTTCCAAAGACACTCTTAAAGTGTTTTGGGGCATTTTATACTAATATTTGATTGCTGGTTTGCAGCAAAAGACGAACAGGTAGGAGGAGGTGTTGTCGAAATTTCAAGGATCCAGGCAATCCAGAAGACCAAATTTGAATTTTTGTAAAACCGGTTATTTTTTTTATTGAAAAATTGTAAGCCGCCAAGTCACTTTAAGTAGACTGGGGCACTTCTCTGATCATTGTAAAAGATTATTAAATGAGAGCAAGTGGGCTAGCCAGCGCCCACACCCCATCCCCCCATGGGTGGCCTGTGTCATCTCTTTTCATGGTGTGATGTTTTAGAGTAGTTTACTGCTTTTATTTTCGGCATTTAATAAAACTAACTAGGGTTAAAATCAACCTTGTTGGTCCGTTCCACTGGCGGGCCACAAGTTCACTCAAAACGTAGTTTTACCATTTTTTTTACAAACTCAAAATGCCCCCCTTGCTTTCCCGAAGTAGGGTTTCTGTATAAGGGCTTGCCCGAGTACGTGCCTGAAAAGAGACTCCTGGGGTTTAAAAAAGATAAAATTTTGGTTCTTAAAATTTTTCTAAAAAATACCAAGGTCTTCTCCCATATGCTCTGTGGCCGACTTGCAGCTCAGTCTGATCCAGTTGGTACACATCAGAAAGGGGGAGATGGGGAGATGACTAGTAATAGGAGCTAACACCGCCCCAAATAAAAAACCCTTTATGTGAAAATCCGGCACATCACGAACATTTTGTTGTCATGGGGAAATTTCTCAGAAGGCTTGGGACAAAACTGGGTAGTGACCTCTTGGAAACCGTTAGGCTTGCCCTCGTTGGTACAACATCTTAACACCTCCTTGAGACTCCGATTCAGCCCAAGCCTGAGAGGGAAGCCATGTTTCAAAATTCCGGACATGTTCCCCCATACCTTGCGTATATTGGGAACCCACCTGACATAATAAAAGGATCACTTTCACATTAATCTTAAAATATACCAAGAACACTCGCACTACATTTACTTTTCTGCTCATGCATTTATTTGACTCCATTACAAGGCACTAGTCTATATTAATGTTATTTCATGCTATTATGATGCAAATGAATGATAATGATAATGAATGAGAGCAAATGATGTATTGATAAATGATTTGCTTTGCTTTACAAAAGTATATGTTGCTTTGTCTTGGTTATAAAAAATATTTTTCTAACTCCTAGATTAGACGCCTTAGTTTTCTTTTCATTCTTAGGGTCCACCCCCCTTGGCTTCGCTAGGAAAGCCTAGACAGAGGATTCGAGTCCCAAGTGACAGCACTTGACTCTGACTTGCCCCCAAGGCCACACCAGCAGCTTGAAGACTTCTGCTGCGTTTTCCCAGGTGTGGAACCAGGCGGCAACAGACAGTAGTATATTCCCATGCCATGACTGAGTCTCAGGAAACTCAGATTTGATGACTGATGTAGCCATTTAACCATTTACAGAGCAGTTGGTATTGCCCAGAGTTGCAACGACAGGTTCTCAGTGGACAAATGATGGTTCAGATTGGTTATTTACAGGTATATGAATCAACAAGTATTATCTTGTGTTATTATTGCTTTTATACTCATTCTTGTGGCATGGCTTAGCATTTAGTATCATGATCTGGCGATCATATAGATATTTGGACTTGGTTGTATTGTTATTATGTATATATGTCGCCACTCAGACTTGGAAGTTCTTGACCTATACTCATTGGTTTTACCCTCCTTAGGGAGAATAGAGGTGATCATTCCCACCATCTTTTGGCTTGCTAGTGTTGGTCTCATTATTCACTTTCTCCACCCATCCATTACCTTTCAGTTATTGTTGTTACCCTGACTTACTACTTGACTAGTGGCATGGAGGACCTTTCCCCGCTTTAGCCTCTTTGTTGGATGAGCTTCCCTTGTTGTATTGTGTCTCGCCTCTAAGTTGCCTAAGTTGTGTTAGCTAAAACTGAAACAGATAGAACTGCCATCAGTACAATGTATATGGAAATGAAACGTATATCTTATATGAAAGCCCATTCATGGAAGCGTGTTTCTGAACACACATGAATGAAAGGCAAGCCTAACTAAATTGGCTTTGAAACTTAAATGTGAAATGTAAATCTATGGAATCGTGTTTCTGAACATACATAGATCATAAATCCTAATAAATGTAAATCCATGGAATCGTGTTTCTGAACATACATAGATCATAAATCCTAATAAATGTAAATCCATGGAATCGTGTTTCCTTAAATCTAGGGTTCCATACCTGTCATATTACATACCCTATCCTGAATAGCTTGATTTGGTGATTGGGTTAGATCTCTCCTGCCGGGAGTAGATCAGGGTCTCCCCCTTGTTACTTTGGCTTTGGTAACAAAAGCAAAGAGTGCCTTGGTTAGCGTGACAACCATCAATTTGGGAACTAGGGCTCTCTTGGTTCACCACTTTGGTTGCTTGTCCCCTCTACCATCCATTCTGGATCCATCTTTAGGGGCAACTACAAGATTGGTGACATTTTAGCGTCGTTGCCGAGGAGGTAGAGGCTTACCTTCGGTGTCTGCGAGTGTCCGTGCGTTATTAATATCTTATTGCATCTGGTATTTTTGTATTGGTGATTGCATTTCTAATTTCTTAATTTTATCAATCACCACCTTAATTTTCACTCATCTCACCTCTCCTACAACATATATCATTTCGGTGAATTACTTGTGTGGTTCACCTGGCGACTCCACCCCGCGACTCTACTGAGGACCGAACCCAATGTATTAATCTTAAGTTCTTCAAACGTCCTACAAATTCTGAAGGAATCCCTACGACTTATACTCGAAACCGAAGACAAATTAAAGAGAACTCATCCAATTTCTTTTGGAAGATTTCTAATCCTTTTGCTTCACCGAGTCATCTTTTTGGATCTCCTTCACCTTCATCTAGTTCAATGGCCGGAACAAACACTGGTGGAAACCAGAACAATCCTCCTCCACAGAACCCTAGGATTTTTGGAAGGAAGGCTAAGCCATCTCCTTTAGATTTTTCCCAGATCCAGGGAGCCTGTTATCACATATATAGTAGCCAGGCTACCATACATTATTTTTCAGATTCCAGAGCACTTTTCAGCCAGTTCCTTTACATTGAGATGATGAGATAAGCATCTATCTATGGATCACTATCAGTATTTGGACAGTATATGTATTCCCCATGCCATGACTGAGTCTCAGGAAACTCAGAGAGATGACCAATGTGGCCATTATACCATTTATGCAGAGCAGTCAGTAGTGCCCAGAGTTACAGTAGCAGTTTCGGAGGACAGATGATGGTTCAGAGGATGAGCATTCAGGTATATGACTCAGCAGGTATATCATGGTGTTATGGTTATATTGCTTTTATATTCATTCTTATGGCATGTCTTAGCATTTAGTGTCATGATCTGGCGATCATATAGATATGTGGACCTGGTTGATCTTATTATATATATATTCTATTGTCCTTACTCAGACTTAGAAGTTCACTACTCATACTCATTGGTTTTACCCTCCCTAGGGAGAATAGAGGTGATCATTCCACCATACCTTGGCTTGCTAGTGTTGGCTCCATTACTCATTGTCTTCATCCATCCATTACCTACCTTTTAGTTTATCACCCTGACTTACTACTTGACTAGTGGCATGGAGGATCTTTTCCCCACTGTAGCCTCTGTATTGGATGAGCTTCCCTGTTTATTGTGTCTCGGCTCTGAGTTGGTGACAAAACTTACCTCTGGTGAGTTGGATTGTAGGCCTAAATCATTCTGGTCGGTTGTCCCGATGTTTGGCATTGGCTCGAACTCCCCCTAGTCACTTGAGATGTTGTTGGCTAAAACTGAAAGCTCATGTACTACTTATGGAAACTTCTTAATTCGCCCATGGAAACTAAAAAAGGCAAGAGCGATGAACTGCTAAAAATACTCCATGAAGGGTATAAAAGAAAGGTCCAAAAAGCAATGATTCTTAAAAGCTATATCTAAACAATTGTTGACCTTATGTATGTATAAAAAACATGCCCTGGATGCAAGCTGCAACTAGTTGTGCTTATCAACACCTGAGATACGAAGGGTTATGTAGGCCAAAAAGGCCATGAAATGAAATTGAATGATCCTAATGAACCCTGATCAACTTGATGTAGACATGATGCCTAAGTTGAATAAGCATTCTCTAAACAACTTATCCATTTCTGAGACACCGCCATTCCCTGTGTTGTTGCTCATTCAGTATATACTATGGTGTGTATTCCCTTTCCCATATCCAAAGTGTCACAATGTTAAGTCAGTTAGTCACCCTTTAGCCTAACCATTTTATTTTAGCCTTCACCCTTCACTAGCAAATTGATCACAATTATGAAGTGAGTATGGTCCTGAAAGTCTAGTATGAGTCATATAAATAATTAATAACAATATATATTTGGATTTAGATCGCCAGTAATGATTACTTTGTGTTATAATTGCTATTTGAATGAGTTGTAGAGCATGCATTAACCTTTGACACTTTGCAGCAGCTTCAGATGGTAGTCTGAGTTATATTTGGTCAATATTGACCTGGTCAAACCTATTTTGACCAAGGTCAATCAAAAGACATGAGATTATTGGACCTTATGATGACACAGGTAGATGATATATGGTCTATGTACATGTACATGATGGTTCTATGCATCAGATATAGGTTTATGATGATGATCTATGGTTTTCAGCATTATTTGATCTATGGATATATTATATGATCATGCAGAGATCTATATGGTGTATGAGTACACATTTTGGATAGTTTTGGACCTTCTAAGTCCAATGAGACAGTCTATTTCCAGTTCCGGGAAGTTACAGTGATGATTTAGCCTCAGTAGGCTGTCCTAGTGCAGTTTTGGTCTGTCAGAGACCCTGTCAGAGCAGAGATGATATTTATTTGGCTCACCTAGGGTGTTGATGATGGAGGGGGTGGTCCAGCCACTTGTTTTTACCATATTACCCCTCTTCCGGACACACTGGTGCCCTCACCTTGACAGCGCAGGCACTCCATGGGGCAGTTTGGGACAGGTACATGCTTCCCGAGGCAGTTTTGGATTGGTAGAAATGGCTACAAAAGAATTCGATTGGGCTACTAAGGAAAATTTTTGGCATGGGATGATCAGTGATGATGAGTGGGATGTCTTCCGCACCTTCTCCAGCAGTTTCAGCTTCATCGGGGCCCACATCCATCACTTATGGCACTTTCTGGTGATTTCTGAGGTCTTTTGAGGCCTACGATTTGTCCATAGAGGCACGATTTGGTATATTGATGACCATTTATTATTATTGTGCTATGGGGATTGACCAAGGGTGGCTAAAATTACCCCTTGGACCCACCATAAGCTTATTGTTATATTTTGTCATCATGATTTGGTGGGATCCCCTCTCCTAGGGCGATTTTGTCCACTTATTATTATATTTTATGGTCGATCCATGTATTTTATTGTTGAGCTCATCTCAACCATTGATTAGATCTTTTGATATTTTAATCTTAGCCACTCATGTAAAAAGTGGTTAGGATTTTGCTCTCTCCCCATCCTATTTAAGGAGGGAGCCTCTCATTGTAAAATCATCTAGAGATTTTTGACTCTTGGCTCTTGGAATAAAATTTCTATCTTTTGGAGTACATGCTTGGGTTGGAGTGGATGTTGGTTGTTTTGATTGTAAATGCTTTTGTCCATTGCACTGGAGGATCTATTGTAGCTATCTTGCATATTTGCCATATCTTTTTACAGGTGGAGAAGACTTCTTCAACAAGTGCGAATTGGTGGGGAGGCTTGCCCTTCAAGCTTGGAGGAGGACGTTTTGGGTTAAACAGGGAGTGGTTTTGTCTTTGCACCAACTATTCTTTGCTTATCTCTTTCTTGCTTGTATCTACCTTCAACATGTTAAACTAATCGATGCTTTGCTCCTTGGTTTTGACAGGTTAGAGGGACACATAATTGGCTTGGAAAAATCGATTTGGCAAGAGGGCTTCAAAACTTCTCCATTTGATCTTTGGCAAAAGTAATCCTCATCTCAACTAGCATTCATCTCTTCATCCAGGTATGCTCCAAAGGTATGATCTTCTTCTTCTTTGAATCATCCATAATTTCTAGATCATAAAAACCCTAATTAATCAAAACCCTCATTCTGGTTTTTCTTAGATCTACTTAGATCTAGCCTTGCCTTTGAAGAGATATTAAAAACCCACCTCTATAGCATCCACCCCTAGTTGGATATATAGTTTGGTGGTGATTGAATTAAAATTGACACACTTTTCAAGGCAATAAAGCCCTCTTGAACCAAATCGCACTTCCTTGGAGAGGCTTTTTTGGTTAGATCTAGCACATGGGTAGGTAAGATCCCACTTGATTTGCAATCTACACACTTGATAACCTACCCCTAGACTTTTACTTGGGTGATTTCTACCTTGTAGGCATCATTCCGCATTTTAAAGGATTAAAACCCCCTTTTGAACTACTTGGCACCTTAAAACTCAGATCTAGTAAGATCTAACCCTTGGATTGACTTGATTTTCTACATCCACATAGATCAGTGCCTAAGCTACTTGGATCTACAATTTGGTGGCCATTGGATTTGATTTGACACACCTTATCCACCTTTTAGCCCTCCTTGAGCAAGGTCGCACTTCCTTGGGTGATTGAGTTTGCCCACTTCTAGGACCTGGGTAGTTGAGATTTCAGTGGATTTGGAACGGGCATACCTTGAAACCTATATCTAGAGTATCATTTTGTGACGATCTGCCTTGAGGGTAGCATCCCTTGTTTTAAGGGATTTGGTCCACTTGGGTCATTTCATGAAACCCTAGATCTAGCAAGATCCAACCACTTTACCTCAATTAGCAAACTTGTCTTGACCTCTAGGTGTCCCAATCTACACTTTGACATATCTTTTGACTCCATTAACCCATCCAACAAGGCACTAGTCCTCCTTAAGCAAGTCGCACTCCTTGGGAATTGTGTCAAACCTTAGATCCGGTACATGGGTATTCCTAATTTCAACTTAGATCCATAGATCTACTCATTACATATCCTCTAGTGCCAATTGCATCCCTTAATTTCACCTTGTGGGTCCATATTAAGCCATTTCACATATCCCAAGAAAGTAGGACCCACTTGTGTAACACATGGTACCATATCTTACCATTATAACTAATCATGTGGCCTAAATCATACGTTGGTTGAAACACTAATCATTTCTCAAACCACCTTCAACCATACTTTAATTTCTAGGTCCACTTTACCTTGCATTGGTTTCCGTAACTTACCATTTACTCATCCCTAGGAACCTTTGTTTGGGTCCAATCATCTTTGATTGGTTATAGGGTCTCCCCCTTGGTCTTGATTCACCTTGACCTAAATTTAAGAGTGCCTTGGTTGACGTGACTCCCACCTTGCATTGGTAACCGTGGCATCTCTTGGGTCACCTCTTTAGTTGTCCATCTCCTCTACCATCCCGGATGAGATACCACTAGGGGCAACTACAAGTTGTGTGATAACAGAGCCCCCACGACATGCCTGAGAAGTACTTTGAGAAAGTTCCCAAGTTTGATGGAGTGTATGCTATCTCCATAGAAGATCATGTTGATAAAGTCTGGGAACACATGCAAGCATATGGAGTATCTGATGAAGATGTCTTCATGAGGGGCCTTCTGGCATCTTTGGAAGGAGATGTCCGGAAGTTGTTTGATAGATTGCCTGCTTCATCCATCGATGGGTATGACAATTTTGTCACAAAGCTAAGTAGCGAATGGTCTCGCAAGTTAGATGGGAAATTTCTCTTACATCAATTATTTGATATTAAGAAGAAAGAAAATGAAACAGTCCATGAGTTCAACATTAGATTTGATAAGACTATAGCCAACATCCCAGAACAAATTAAACCCAAAGACCAAGCAATTGTAATTCATTACCTGAATGCCTTTGAGGGTTGGCTTGGGTATCACTTAAAGGATAAGAATCCCAATGACTTAAAGACTGCTCAATTTAATGCAAAGATGGTTGAGCAAAATGCAACATCTATGGGTAAACAAAAAAAATTAGATCACTTTGCCCCATCCACTTCTAGATCGGACCCTAAGCTCTGAAAGCCCAAGGAACCCGCGAGTGAGCCAAAGGACACAAAGGACACGTTAGAGACCATGCAAGAAATGATGAGACAATTAACTGTACTAAAAAAATGTCGCGAGTTTTCATGATTCAGAGAGACATAGAAATCCTTTGGCCCTAAACCTTATTGGAACAACAATAGAAGGCCCGAGGTAGATAATAATAGAAGGCGTCCTGAATATCCATAAAACTCTGAAAAGAAGAATGTGAATTGGTGTGATGAAGCAAAAGAAGAGCATTTTGACACCAATTATCCTGATGACCAACCTGATAACATCAACTTTATAAATGACTTATCTTATGACGATGATTTTGGAAGAATTCTCCTAGAAGAAGAGCCATGGGAGCAAGAAGATTTGATTGATGAACCTAGCTCCTCATGTTGTGCAATAAATCTCCCTGAACCTAAATAACAACCCAATATTCAAATCTATAAACGAAGAAATGATTCCCAACAACCCTCTTTCCTAGACAAACACAATGTGACAAATCAAGATAAAAAGGAAGAAGAAGATTTTGCGCCAAATGATTATGATTTAAATATTGATATGAAGAAAGAATTGGGCAAAATTATGTGTAACATCCCTGTCACTGAGTTAATGAAAGTGCCCGCAGTAAGAAGCCAAGTAGAAGAGTTCTTTGAAGGCATTTGCCAAGAAAAGACTCCTGAGGTTGTCTTGGAATCCTGTCATATACAGAGTCTTAGTGGAACACAATCTAGAAAAGTTGAAAAAGATCCACCTATTAACATCCATTCTGCTATCTATGAGAGAAAGAACGGTGGTCACCCTCCTTTTTACCTTACCTTGCACATTCAAAATATGCTCTTGTATAATTGCATGTTGGATTCCGGAGCAACCATGAATGTTATGCCTTTACATGTTATGAAGGAAATGGGATTAGAAGTGACTAGACCTTATGGAAATGTCTGTGGTATAGACTCTAGACGTGTATAGTCTTATGGTTTGATCAAAAACCTTAGTGTTGATCTATTTCCATGTTCAGACATTTCCACCATGATGGATGTAGTTGTTATTGACTTGCCCCCAGCATATGGAATGCTTTTATCTAGGAAGTGGGCAGCTGGTCTAGGTGGATACCTTATGATGGATCTTTCATATATCTGTGTTCCAAACTCTGGCGGTGCTTTAATTAGGATTAACAGAGAACCTTGCTATGATAAGCATTTGGAAACTTTTGAGGAAGGGATAAAAAAAACACATATGGGGATGAATTATTGAATAATGCTAAAACCAATTTGATTAAGAATGAAGATGAAATTTGGGAGTTTGAACAAGCTGAAAACATTTTCATGGTAATGGGAGACACTGACTCTTCTGATGAAGAAGATCAAATAGCTGAAATTGCTAGAAGAATAAATCTGGAATTACTTAGAGGAGAAGTTGCTAAAGAGTTAGAAGAATTAAGAAGAAATGAAAATCAACCTCAAGGTCAAGAGCTTAATAATGAAAATCAAGAAAAAGTTAATGAAAATCAAATACCTGAAGTTGTTGATGAGTTTGATGATATTAGACGTGGTGAAAGAGTTTCGAGAACAGTAAGTGAACGGTTTGCCTTAATTGACGATAATAGAGAAAGGGAAAGCCAAGGGCTTGAACCCATTTACCCATGGGCAAGCCGTCCTGAGTTAGCTGCTATAGTAGAAGCCAGTGATGAAACTAGCGTTTCCCAATATTCTGATGTTGTTGATTCGTTATCTCACTTATCTTTAGAAGATGGTAATCTAAGTCAAATTCATGATAATTATTTAAGTTGGGAAGAGGATGCTTTAATTAATGATACCCATGAACGAAACTTTGCTTTAAACAACCTTGCCATTTTTCAATCTCCTTCACATGATCAAAACAATGCTCTATCTGCATATCCTCTTTTCCCTAATTTTATTTTACCACCTGAGTTATCTAGTCATCATAATCATGATCCTTCTCACATTCCTAGTTCCTTGGTATCTCATTCAGAAGTACTTTTCAATGGGTTGGAAAATATGCACATTCCAGTTCCTACAGGGGAAGGCTCTAGTCGTAATACTCTCATATCACAAACGCCACCTCCCTTGGAAAAACATAGAGATTTCTGGACTGTAGGGGAAGTTGTAAAGCATGTAATGTCTCCCCATGAGGAAGAGCTTAATGTAAGTGTCCAAGAGACGAGAAGAGAGATTAGAGAAGTCCTAGTTGGTAAGATAGCCATTTCCATTGATGGTGGTCTACCCAAAGTTAATGCAATTCCTCCTAGGAGGAACTCAAGGATTGTCACCCCGCAACCGCGAAACCTTGTTGAAATCTACCCTATTCATACTCGTAACATCAGAGTTCTTCCTGAATCTATAAATAGGAATAGATTTCCTATGGGAAGTCAAGTCATTATTCCAAATCACTTATTGCATATCAGATCTGGACAGGCTGATGATCTTTGGGTTGGGCCTTTCACGGTAGAGCACTGCTTTGGTGACATGTGTTTCCTAACTACTGGTAGTGGACGACGAATCTTACTTCCTATCAACCAAAGGGAGTTATGGGATTATATACCTGACCTCACTTAGCCTTGGATTTCCTTGCTCGCCTGGAAGGTTAGTGTAGGTAGAATCTGAATAAGCCCGCTTGGGCAGTAGTTAGTTTTTTAGCCATTGAGTCTGGCACCTTTTTAGATAGTACTACCATCAGTACAATGTATATAGAAATGAAATGTATATCTTATATGAAAGCCCATTCATGGAAGCGTGTTTCTGAACACACATGAATGAAAGGCAAACCTAATGAAATTGGCTTAGAAACTTAAATGTGAAATGTAAATCTATGGAATCGTGTTCTTGAACATACATAGATCATAAAGCCTAATAAATGTAAATCCATGGAATCGTGTTTCTGAACACACATGGATCAAGGCTATGGAAATTCAAAGGCCCAAAAAGCAATGGTTCAATAAATGTTATATCTAAATGATTGTTGGCCTCACTTGTATTGATTTATTCCTCACTAGCTTGCGAGTTATCATGTGAGATGGAGTAAGGGACATCTCGCATTATGTCCCCTAGAGTCTCAAGTTACGGTTTGTCGGGCACCTAGTCATGGCGGCTCTAGAAAAGATCCTCACAGAGTTGTATCAGCTTGGATGTGAGTTGTAGGCATCTGTCAAGGTTGAATAAGCACTTCTGAAACAACTTACCCATTTGTGAGACACTGCCATCCCCTGTGTTACTGCTTGTCCAGCATATGCAAGAGTGTGTATCCCCTTTCCATTTCCAAAGTGCCACAGTGTCAAGTTAGTAGTCATCTTTTAGCCTAGCCTATTGAGTTTTAGCATTCACCCTTCACTAGCAAATTGGTCACAACTATGAAGTGAGTATGGTCTTGAAAGTCTAGTCTAAGTCATAATAAATATTGAAAACACTTTATATTTGGTTTTAGATCGCCAGAGAATTGATTACTATTTGTTCTAATTGCTACTTGAACGAGTTGAAGAGCATGTCTTAACCTCTAACACTTGTAGTAGTTTGTTTTAGCCTGAGTCATTTTATGGGTCATGTTGACTTGGTCAAACCTAGTTTGACCAAAGTCAACTACAGGACATGAGGTGGATAGACCTCGAATGATGCAAATGGATGATATATGGTCTATTACAGGTCACCAGATGGTTCCATGCATTGGTTACAAGTTTATGATGATGATTTGTGATTTTCAACATATTTAATCATTTACAGATTATTATTATTTAATCTGTCTGGATATATTGGAGATTTTATATGATCATGCAAAGATCCATAGGGTGTATGAGTACACACCTCTAGTGGATTTGGGCTCTCTAAGTCCATTGAGATAGTTGGTTTTCAGTTCCGGGCAATTACAGTGAGTATTTTCCTCAGTTTATCATTCTGGTGCATATTTGCCATGTTAAATGGCCTATCGGAGCAGAGTGATGGTATGATTGGTTTGCCTATGGCGCTATAGAGGGGACATGCAGTGTAGCCACTTGTTTTTACTATATTGCTTTGCTCCCGGACACATTGGTGCAGTCATATTTGGCCTCAGGTGACCAGGCAGGGATTTACAGGCATTTTGATTCTTTCCAGAGGATTTACAGAGGATAAAAAATGGTTAAATTGGCTACTGAAGAATTCGATTTGGGCTACTGAGACAAGGAAATGGCATGGGATGAGTTTTGATGATGAGTGTGATTTCTTCCACCCCTTCCACAGCAGTTTCAGCATTCAATGGGGTGCACACCCATCTCTCCCACACATTTTATGATTTTCTGGAGCCTTTGGAGGCTCACGACTTTCCCAGAGAGGCACGACTTGTTGCTACGATTGGTCATTTGATGTTATTGTGCCATGGGGACACACTAGGGGTGTTAGATACTACCCCCTAGACCCACCATGTGCTTTTATTCATGTTTATTTTATCACATTGAGTGGGACCCCTCTCCTAGGGCGATTTTGTCCACGTATGTTATATTTTTTAGTTGATCCATGTCCTTTATTGTTGAGCTCATCTCAACCGTAGATTAGAACATTTTGATCTTTTAATCTTAGCCATCCATTCAAAAGGTGGTTAGGGTTTTGGTATCTCTCCATCCTATTTAAAGGAGAGAGCTTGTCATTGTAAAGGGACTTTTGGCTCTGGATTTCTGGAATAGAATATTTTCTTGGAGATACTTGTGTTGTGGTGGTGAATGCTATTGATGTTTGACTGAAATTATCTTTCCATTGCACTGAGATTACTATGATTTCTATTGTTATCATTTTTTCCACACGATTTCATCTGAAGGTGAGGAGGCTGAATTGCTCAAGGAAGGCGCATTGGTTGGGGAAGACTCTCCTTGCTATCTCTTTCGTCAAATTGGTTTGGTTCAGGGAGTATTATTGTCTATGACCTCTTACTTTTTGTATCTTTTCATCATTTGCATTTACCTTTGCTTCTGTATTGCTAATTGATTTTCATCCTTGGTTTTGCAGGAGAGAGAACGGCGCACGTGTGGTACAAGGGCTTCAACTTTGGCACTAGCTTCCATCAAGAATTATCATTTGATCTTTGCGGGGATAGTATTCGGCATCATAGAAACCATTTCCATAAATCAGGTATACTCTCAAGGTAAGATTTCTATTTCCTCAAACTACCCATCTGTCAAATTTATTCAAAACCCTCACTATTTTTATTCGGAAAATTATCTTGATCAAACCGCTTGATCAACTGGAAAAAAAATTTACGGTTGTTGGCTTAGTGTAAATCCCTAGGTGGGTTCTCAAGGGCGTCACCCTTGGGGACTCCATTGACCCATTTTTCAAGGCACTAGTCTTTCCCTAACCCTCACGACTTTCCTAGCTTGCTGATTTTTTCTGTTGTTTGATCTTCTTTTGAGTGCTTGTCTGCATAAACACTGTCACATCTGTTTGTCAAGCCGTTCTAGAAAGCCCTAACTGCCAAATCTACTCTTTGGGACAATTTCCCTGTTTTAAGGGTCACGTTTTCCAAGGAAGCTAAATTTGACCATTTTACACTAGCATTTGAATCCTGGAATCATACATAATATTTGAACCACTGTGCTTAAGATCTATTCATCAAGTCATATCATCTCTAAGCCTCCAAAGTGTCTCAATTTCCTTAACTCTAGGGTTCCATACTTGTCATCTTACGTACCCTATCCTAAATAGCTTGATCTGGTGATTGGGTTAGATCTCTCCTGTCAGGAGTAGATCAGGGTCTCCCCCTTGTTACCTTGGCTTTGGTAACAAAAGCGAAGAGTGCCTTGGTTGGCGTGACAACCATCCATCTAGGAACTAGGGCTCACTTGGTTCACCACTTTGGTTGCTTGTCCCCTCTACCATCCATTCCGGATCCATCTGTTATCACATCTATGTTAGCTGGAGCTACCATACTGCAGACCAAGGTTACTTGGGAGCGGGAGCGGGAGCGGGGAGCGGGGAGCGGGAGCGAAGCGAAAAGCGAAAATTTCAAAAGCTCCCGTTTTGGGAGCGTTCCGGGAGCGTTTTTTATATTGTATATATTTTGATGTATTTATATCTAAAAAACATGTAGGATGTTGAATTAGCTATAGAAAACATGGATTAAACCATATAACATCAATCATATAGTAGTTATAACTTATAACATTATCATCAAATGATCAACCATAACTACTTTTATATGAGCTTGGCAATGAAGGGAGGTACCATAACATTGTCATCAAATGATCAACCTAGTATAGGAGCTTTTAGTATTGGAGAGGTAGGGAGCGCCTCGGGATCGCCTTGGGAGCGTGTTCCCAAAACTGGGAGCGTTTTGGGAGCGAGCTCCCAAAACTGGGAGCGTTTTGGGAGCGAGCTTCCGAAGGAAGCGAGCTTCGGGAGCGGGAGCGAGGGGGTGGGGATAGCTCCCACGCAACATAGCTGCAGACTGTGCGGCCGAGCACCGCACAGTACTTTTTTTTTCCAAATCAGAGATCCGATGCCTTCAGAGGAGGCATACAGTTTTGTTCAGATTGCCCCGAGAAGATGTATTAGAGGGGACAGATGGTTGTACAGTGGTACAGACATGTTACTTAGCATTTACCACAGGGTCACCCTTCCATGCCAGGCTTTGATATGAGCCCATTGAGACAGTTGTCTAGTCTTGTTTTGATTGAGACTATCACAGAGTATTGTTGGTTTACTATTTGTACCCGGATTCAGAAGAGATCCAGTTCAGAGACAGCCTCAACAGCAGGTATATGGTGCGGCAGGTATTGCATTTTATATATATTGCTCATGATTGTTTCTTTGACTTGTTTACACATGATAGTACACTAACTCTACATATGATGATTGATTTGGTGATCTAGTTTTATGATATGTGGTTGGGCCCTTGGTGATGTCAGTCCACCCCTTCCTAGTAGGCTCCTATTATATGCACACCGGGTTACACCCCTATTCCTGGCTATGTCACCGCATTCAGCGATTTCCAAGCAAAAAATTCGAAATTCGGCGATTTTATTGGTGGCATGAATTAAATCGATTAAATTCGCCGAATTTAATGGCGAATTCGATTTCGAATTTTAGGGCAGATTTAATCATTTAAAATCGTTGAAAATTGTTTTGAGAATCGGCGTGGACTGTTGAAAATCGTTTTGAGAATCGCCTTTTTTATTTCCCGCCAATGAAAACCTTGGCCTCGTAGCACGCGTTAACTCTAGGCCTGTGTTTGTTTAGAATTTATTTAGGTTTTCCTTGCCGACTGGTGCTACCATCTACGGCGAGGTCGAGTTGAAGTTCTGTGCGCTTGTTCCGCCCATTCGCTGCTCATTTTGTGCACTCACAGTCACGTTCGCTGCTCGTTCCGCCCGTTCACTTCACGCAGCTCGGGAGTCGCTCAGATCGACAGTCCACTATGCAAAGACGCAGCTCGAGAGTCCACTATCTGCCCAGCTCGGGAGTCCACTGCCCGCCCAGCTCGGGTTTCTGCAAATTGCACGCAGCTCTGGAGGTCGCGATTTTTTGCACCAACAGTTGCACTTGCAGGCCTGCTCCCATTGTGCGGCTGCTTCCAGTTGCACTTGCACCTACGGCTGCTTTCATTGTGCATGCTACTGCTGCCCTGCAAACAGTCTTCTCCACTGTCCCAAACTCCCACTGTCCACTGTCTAGCCCCATCTTTCAAACACAAGGTCACTTCACAGGTAAGTCTGTTAGAAATTTATCAAATGATCTTTGTTATTCTGAAAAATTAACATACAAATATCTATTTTAGTTATAGTTTTTATACTTAACTATCACTCTTGCAAATGCTGAAAACATAAAAACCAAATGCAGAAACATCAATCAAATGGCACCTCAAAGATCTACTGTTGTGGCATGGCAATATGTGAAGAAGGAAGGGTCAGAGGTTATATGTCAGTTATGTGGGCACAAATTCACTGGGTACATCAACAAGAGTAGTGGACCATCTTCTTTCTGTCAGTAATGGAAATGGAGGTGGTGTGGATGGATGCCAAGGAATATCTGATGAGCAGAAGGATGTTGTGAGAAAAGACTATGATAAATCAAAAGCAGAAAGGGGGAAAAAGGAAATTAAAAGGCAGCGAATTATGAGGGAGATCATTATGTCTTCTTCACCAAGCACTCCTAGTTTCACCTCAAATGGATGTGGCTCAAGTTTCACCCCATCAAAAACAGGTGGAACATCAACATTAAATACATTTTGGAAACCTGTAGAGAAACAAGAAGTGGACAATGCTTTGCTGAAATGTTTTACGCATGTGCAATTCCTTTTAATGTGGCAAGAAACCCATACTTTAAAGCTGCAATTAGCAAGGCTGCTGCATATGGAAAGGGGTATGTTACTCCTGGATCCGAGGCTTTAAGAACCACTTTGTTAAGGTAAACAAAGGAAAGAGTGACAAACAGGTTGGTAGATATTAAAGAGTCTTGGACCACTACAGGTTGCACAATTTTGAGTGATGGATGGTCGGATTCATGTCATCGACCATTGGTTAATGTGCTTGTTTCTTGTCCCCGTGGGGTATATTTTTTGAAGGTGGTTGATGCAATGGATCATATGAAAACAACAGAGTATATTTTCAACATTTTGGATCAGGCAATTCAAGAAGTTGGAGAGAAAAATGTTGTCCAAGTTGTCACTGACAATGCCTCAAATCGTGTCGGTGCAGGAAAGATGATTATGGAGAAGTATAATACCATTTATTGGACCCCATGTGCAGCTCACTGCTTGGATCTATTGCTGCATGATTTAGCAAAAATCCCATGGATCAATGAGACAATTCGAAAATCCAAAACAGCTGCAAACTTTATCATTAATCATCGTCTCACTTTGAGCATATATAGGAAAACTGCATCTAGACAGTTGTTGAGGCCCTGTGATACAAGGTTTGCCACATTTTACATTAATCTGAATAGAGTTGTTGAGGAAAAAACAAGCATGAGATCTATTTTTTGCACTCATGAGTGGGATACATCTCGTCTTTCAAAAAAATCAAAGGGAAAGCATGTCGAAGAGATAATGCTAAGCAACCATGGCTTTTGGGAAAATGCTCAAAAAGTTTTAAAAATTTGTAGTCCAATTGTTGAGGTGCTTCGCATGGTTGATGGTGACAAGCCTTGTATGGATTTCATTTATGAGGCCATGGATCGTTGCAAGGAAAAGATTGCAAGTGCTTTCAATAATGTGGAAGCTAATTACCGAGACATATGGGAGGTAATTGATCAAAGATGGAAAATGTTGCATAGCCCATTACATGCAGCAGCATGTTATTTGGACCCTAGATTGTTTGGGGTTCCAAGACATCAAGATGAAGAAGTAATGAGTGGCCTTTATGAGGCTACTGATAGGCTGCACCCAGATACATCTGTTGCAGCTTTGGTTAGATCCCAGATTCGGGCATACAGGTTAGAAGAAGGTTTATTTGGATCTGCTGCTGCAAAGCATGACAAGGGTAATGTTGATTCAGCAGTTTGACAAGGGTAATGTTGATTCAGCAGTTTGCTGGGATTTTTATGCACCAGGGGCCCCAAAATTGCAAAATTTTGCAATTTGTGTCTTGAGCCAGGGAGCAAGTGCATCAGCTTGTGAAAGGAATTGGAGTGCCTTTGAGCATATTCATTCCAAGAAAAGAAATAGGTTGTTAGCTGGGAAGCTAGAAGACCTTGTTTATGTCCGCAGCAACTTGCAGTTGGCTTTAAGTAATGTGGCGAAAGACTCATCCAATTATTCTACTCCATGTTTTGAGTCTGTTCCACTTCCAGATGCATCAGGAGGTCAAGATGATCTTGACTTTGACAGTGATAGAGAAACTGGTGATAATGATCATGCCTCTAGTGGTTTCACTCCCCCGAGTGCTCTTGATGATTTAGACTTGTTTGATGTAACAAGTAGGCCACAGGAACACTAAGAATAGCTTGTGTTCTTGTTCTAGACTTCTAGTGTTTTTTTTGGATGCTAAATTTTGTATAACATTTTAATATTATGTTTCATCTCATGGACATGCTTTTAAATTTTGAACAAGATGCAGACTTGCAATGTTTTTGAAATATATGATATTAATTACTATATGTGTGTTTAAATTTTAATGTGTTTAATAGTTTATGCTTATTGTTAGATAATGAGAATACATATTAATGTGTTAATACTCTAACGTGTGAATGCTAGTCTCTTAATCTAGATAAGGATGATTTATGTGTTAATGCTAGACTGCTAGTCTCTGACTCTCTAGATAATTTTTAATGATGATGCATATTCTCGTTTAAAAATTAATGCTAGGTGATAGATGATTATGATGCTAGATGGTGATCAAGATGTTTAATGATTATATTTTATTAAAAATATTCATATATTTTTTATTTTTCAAGATTTATAGTCTTGCCGAATTTAATGCCGAATTTTATCGGCAATATTTTTATTGCCGAATTTTTGACGAATTTCAAGGTCACGGAATTCGAACGATGATGCATATTCTCGTTTAAAAATTAATGCTAGGTGATAGATGATTATGATGCTAGATGGTGATCAAGATGTTTAATGATTCTATTTTATTAAAAATATTCATATATTTTTTATTTTTCAAGATTTATAGTCTTGCCGAATTTTATCGGCAATATTTTTATTGCCAAATTTTTGACGAATTTCAAGGTCACCGAATTCGAACACGAATTCGAACCAGGTGACACAGAATCCTGGTATAGACTTGGTCATTTAGTCCCCCTAGGCAGCTGACTTTGGATCCACCTTCACCTTCTCCATCCATCCGACTCATACATGATATTTTTTCTCGACTTGGATTCCGATTTGTGACTTTGAGGATCCCTTTCCCCACTGATCTCTGAGTATGCCATGATTACCTGTCTATTGTGTCTCAGCTCTTTAGTGTGTGAGATGCACTCTCAAACCTGGGATTTGCTCATGTCGGTTGCCCCCAATGTTGCAATGCAGTTAGGATTGTGTAGCCTCACCGGGTGTTCCCCATTGGTCATTGAAGCATGTATTGCTCACCCCCATTACTTTGCAGTATGAGCACCATGATTATATCTATTGAGATATGTATGTAGCACAAAAGGGCATTGATGTAAATTGAAGTAATGAAGAAATGTACAGCAAGCCAAAAAGGCTTTTTGTAAATGTAAATCTAGCTAAAAAAGGGCTAAGTATGAATCTCATTGTAAAATCCATGCAATGTGTTTATAAACACACATGGACACAGGTCAGCCATACATGTCAACATTTGTAGTGGTTATTTCCTCACCTAGTCCTGTGGGACAAGGAGGTGAGAGGGAGCAAGGGACAAGCTCAAGATTGTCCCCTAGAGTCTCAAGTTACGGTTTGTCGGACACCCATTTTGGCGGCTCTAGAAAAGAACCTCACAGAGTATTCGGGCGGTTTCCCTGCACTATACCCATTTGTGAGGCACCGCCCTTCCCCGTGTGTTGTCATGGTATACTTATCTCAGTGGACCCTACTTTCCCGAGTTATCTGAACGGTCACATGATCTTCATCCTTGTCATCCCTTATCCTTCGCCATGTATTCCACATCACCCAAGGTCAGCTAGGTGGTCAAGTCTATAGGTTGTGCATAGCAGTTGAGTCTTTTGGATGTGGTGGGCCCACCTCACCTGGGGCCTTATATTTTTCCGAGATTTAATGCAATTTTTTATCACCATATTATTGTCATATTGTTTAGTAATGTACTAACTTGTATAAGGAAGCCTTTCACTCCATGATTGCATACGAGTATTCAGCTAGCACCATTTTTCACCAGATTTGACTTGGTCAAACTAGGTTGACCGGGCCAAAAAGAGCCCGAAAAAATGTTGCGACCGGAATTTCGATTTTGGTCAATTATTATCTACAGGGGACCCATATGAGCTTCCAAGTGACAGAATGCAAAAAGATCGAGGCGTTTGTGAGATTTTTAATTATTATTGGTCATTAATGACCTGTTTTAATTAAAAATCATGGATTTTCGGCAAATAATGCCTAAGTGATGGATCGGGGTCGTTCGAGTGGTCATTCCTACTATTTTTGGGGTCCACGATCACATTGCAGCAGACGGTACAGAAATCCAGCCACTGTAGGTGGGTCAAAAGCCCAAATTTCATCTTCAGCAATAAAAACCAGCAATAAAATACATGGAAAATCAGAAATTGACAAGGGCAACTATAGCAAAGGGTAAAAATCAATGGTTGGCAAACAAAGGGATTCCTAAGGTAAATTGGTAATGTTTAACATGGCATTTGTACATTGTGGGTCCCTCCATTGGGCCAGATCACTACATGGGTCGAATTTCCCCATTGGGGGCGTTTTTCCTCCTTGGCAAATTCGTTTTTGATGGTTCTTGTGTATGTGGGACCTTGGTATAGTGAGTTGGGGGGGTAAAACACCCTAGAGACATCCCCCAACCACATTGTATGTATTGTAGGGGCCCCACAAGAGGACCCCCTCTCCACATGTGCGCTCTCCTTGTGCAATTTGCACCCCCATGAGGAGGCATCTCCTCCATTCGATTTGATCATGAGGGATTAAATCCCATCCCTCCATTTTGGGGGGAAACTTGTTGTGAGAGTGACCTTTCTCAAAGGCACTCACCCATTGTATCATTCTCTCTTGGCATTTTTTGACTTGGAATAGAAGAGAAAACGTTGTGCAGCTCTCTCTACTTGTGTCTTGTGGTGATGTTCTTTGACCTTGTTGATTGCCAAGCTATCTTGATGCACTAGTGTAGATTGTTGTTGTTTCCAGCATTGTTTCTCACCATCATTTGTAGCTAATACAACTCTTGGAGGAGGGCGCACCATTTGGTTGCCACTGCTGCTCCACTCTTCGGATTGGTAACAAAAGGGAAGTGTTTTTGCCATTCCAGCCAAGCATTTCTCTCATTTTTTTATTTGTATTGCTATAGATTTCACTTGCTTATCATACTAATTTGATCTATTGTCCATTGGTTTTGGCAAGCAAGGCGGACGAATTGGTGGGACTGGGCAAATCGAGTTTCACTTGGGGACTTCTGCAATCGACATTATTTGATCTTCGGGACGTTTTAACCTCAACAAATCAAAGACTTCAGCTATTTCCAAGTAGGTGTTGCATTTCCTTCTCTCATATTTCAATTTCTAGTTTGTTAAAGAGAGAAAATTCACTAAAACCCTAAAAATTAAAATCTTTAAAATCCACCATTAGAATTAGTTTCCTTTAAAACCCACTAATGATATATGCTTAAATCTCCATATCTCAAGTTTCATTTAATTCCGACCCCGTTTAGCCTTAGAACTAGGCACTGGTCTCCCACTGATTTCGCCCTCCTTGGGCATTTTAGCCAGTCACACTGTGGGGTCATTTTCCGGGTTGTGGGTATTCTTGATTTGAGTCCAGAACGTAATTTTATCATAAGAAATCAAGTTCGTCGGTTGGAAGTGATTAAGAACGTTAATTTCTCGTTGCCCTAGGTCCATCTGATTTACTGTTTAACCATTTCCTTGGGCAGTTTTACTTCAGTAATTCACTTCCATTTTATGGTAACAACCTAGACTATTTCAACCATTAAATCACTAAGTTAATCTTATTTCCTAACTGGTCACTCCTTACATCATTCCTATTTCACCACTTGTGTCCATCAGTTGGTTGATTCTAGACTTAGGAGTTCATCTACACTCATTCCTTGTTTTCATCTCTTATTCTTTTGGGGTTTGGGTGTATTTTTGTCTCTCAACCATCACTGGTTGAGCAGGGTCTCCCCCTCGACTTGGCTAAGTGCCTCGTCAAAAGTGACAATAGCCTTGTCTGGTGTGACTTTCGTTCATTGAGCGGAGGACTTGGTTGTTGCTGGTTACACCTTCCTAGATGTCCACCCTCTACCATCCCTATTGGGACACCTCACTTCAACAGCTAGAGTTTGTTTGATAACATTTTTGGCGCCGCTGCCGGATTGGTAGAGGCCTACCCGTGTTTTGCTTGAGTTTTGAGTCTATGTGCTTGTTTTTCCTTTTATCATCACATCTAAACTTAAAACTCTGTTGGCTGATTTCTTTTTGCATAATTATTGCAGCCAACACATTTTTCTCTCACTCACCACTTCCCCTTCACGACATCCCACCTTCAATGAACAAGGTATTTAGTTCACCTGGCAACTCCACCTCGCGACTCCACCTGGCGGCTCCACTGGAGGCCGAACCCATCCGTACAACTTACGTAGCCTTGATCGTTCTGAAACATCACGTAGCACGCCTATCGCTTACATCAAACGAAAATTTTGAAAGAACTCTCCCTTGCACCCGCAAGGATGCCTGTTCCGGAAAAGGATGTAATGGCAGGCGGGATGACCATGAAAGTGCTATCTTAATTAGTTGAGCTGGTCACCAATGTCACATTCCTTCTAAAACACCAAGATGAAGATAATAAGGAACACGACCAACATATCCGACACATTTACAAGGGAGCTTATAAGTGTTCCACCACTTCCGCCCAGGTCCTTACCCGGGGCCAATTGGCTAAGAAAAGAGGTGGCCCAATGGACCCTGGTCATACCAAGGTTAAACTCGAAAGTCTCAAAAGGAACAGTGCTCAGCCTAGCCCTAGTCCTGAGAGATCCCAAGGCAAGGATAAACCTAGCCCAAAGGGACAAATGATTATGAAACCAAAACCCAGAATTATTACTAGAGGAAGCAAGGACCCACAGACAAAGGAAACAGGTGTGCCTAAAGGTACGACAAAGTCTGGCCCAAAACCTGAAGTAGAAACCACTCCTTCGCAAGCTAACAGGTGGAAGAGGGAAACCAAGTGTCCCGAGGTGACCTCTGGTAAGGAATCCCATAGTCTTGACCCGATTAAGGTGAACATCTCGAGCAAGCTGTCCAACTCTTTGATTCACATGCCTTTCAAGGAATTAGTCAAAATCCCAGTCATCAAAGCTCAGATCATGGAATTCCTCAGCATAAAATCCCCCCCTGAATAACAAAGTGAAGCAACCTGCCTTCCAACTCGACATGGGAAACTTTTTGTCCAAGCTCAGCATGCCCCTTCCCCTAAGTGAAATTCTGAGAATTCTCGAAATGAATGATAGAGCCCGCACCTTCTGGGGAATACAACCAAAAGGAATCCCTCCTAAAAAACCCATCGAGATTGCACCTGACCCTCCAATAAACATCCACAGTGTGTCCGGTAACTCTGAGGGGTGTCCTCCATTCTACGTTGCCCTCGAGATAAATCAACTTATACTCCACAACTGCATCCTTGATTCAGGGGCTGAGGTCAACGTCATGCCGCTACGGGTCATGGAACAACTTGAGTTGACCCCATCCAGGCCCTTTAGGAATGTGTGTGTGATGGACTCCCGCCCAGTACAGGCAGTAGGATTTATTGAAAACCTCCATATGAAATTGGCTACGTGCCCCGATATCAGGATATCCATGGATGTTCTTGTTATCGATGTCCCGGATGTTTGGGGCATGCTTCTATCTAGGGAATAGGCTGCTAAGTTGGGTGGCAACATCCAAATGGATCTCACGTACGCAACCATTCCGAGGGGGCAAAACAAAAACATCACCCTACTCAATGAGCCTCCTATGAAAGAGCATGTGGAGACCCCTGATTACCTTTATGAAGAAGCCATCTGCCCAACAGATGAGGTGGGAAATTTTATGGTGTTGGCAAACTACTGGGAAGATATTAGACAACACCGTTTCCCGCTTAGTGAGGTGTGGAAGATACATTTCGATGGGGCTCGCTCTAGGCATGGTGCGGGCGTCGGGGTGGTCATAACTTCACCCACTAGTGAAGAAACCATATACTCATTACGTTTAGAGTTTGATTGCACTAACAATGTGGCGGAATATGAGGCCCTTCTCCTCGGACTCGAAATTGCTAAGGACCGCAAGATTAAGTGCTTAAGTGTTGTGGGTGATTCTATTCTCATAGTCTCCCAAGTTAGAAACCAGTTTGCTGCCAAGAATGATAGATTGCGCGCCTACAGAAACGCGGTATGGGACACCATTGAATTGTTCGACGCTTTCTCGATTAAGGTTGTCCCTAGGGAGGATAATTCGTTAGCAGATGCACTAGCCGTAGCTGCCAGTACCTTCGAAATCCCTGACACCTTGAATGAACGTAAGTGCCAAGTCAAGGTCCTGTTTAGGCCTTCTATGCCTGACAACCAAGACTATTGGCAGGTTTTCCAGGATGATGCCCATATAGTACATTTCTTGCAAGGAATAGAAAATTCTCTCGATCCAATGGTGAGCCTGGAAGACCAGTCTTCAGAACAATCCCCATGCAGCATCAACCTATCAGAGTTGTCCCTACCACTCGAAAAAAATTTCAACAGACACGACGAGTATAGGGGGGGCAGAGCTCAGCGTCTTGATGAGGTAATTGAAGTAAATATAGGCTCCTCGGTTTCCCCCAAAATGATAAGGATTGGGAAGAATGCGTCCAGAGAGGAACGCAGGAGAATCATAGAGTTGATTCTCAAATACAAAGACGTCTTCGCCTGGACATATGATGACTTAAAGACTTACGATAAATCGGTCATTGAGCATACTTTCCCGCTAGTAGAAGGTGCCAAACCATACAGGCAAAAGTTGAGAAATGTCAACCCGAAACTAGCCCCTTTGATCAAGAAGGAGATTGAGAAGATGCTGGCAGCTGGAATCATTAGACCTGTGAGACATACCACTTGGGTGTCTAACCCGGTAATAGTGAGGAAGAAGAATGGTGAAATCAGGATCTACATTGATTTCAGGAATATGAATCGAGCTTGCCTCAAGAACAACTACCCTCTGCCCAACATGGAAAACCTATTGCAAAGTGTCATTGGAGCAGGGATGTTGTCCATGTTAGATGGTTTCTCTGGATACAACCAAGTCTAGATCAAAAAGGAAGATAGGGGGAAAACTACATTCACCACCCCATGGGGAACCTATGAGTACATCCGCATGCCTTTTGGATTACTAAATGCCAGTTCCACTTTCCAAAGAGCTATGGACCAGGCCTTTAGTGACCTGATAGGCAAGATCATCGTCATCTACCAGATGACTTGACTGTGTTTTCTAAGGAAAGGACTGATCATGTGGATCATTTGAGGAAGGTTTTTGACAGATGCAGGAAGTTCGGAATATCCTTTAACCCAAGAAAGTCAAGCTTTGGCATTAATGAAGGAAAATTATTAGGACACATTGTGTCCAAGGAGGGAATTAGGATTGACCCAAAGAGAATCCGTGCTATCGAAGATATCCCGCCCCCTCACAATGTCACCTCGCTTAAATCATTCTTTGGAAAGATAAACTTTGTGCGAAGGTTCATTCCAAACCTCGTTGAGCTAGCAAATCCCTTAAATGCTCTCTTAAAGAAGGATGCCAAATTCATATGGGACAAGGAGTGTGAGGTAGCATTCATCAAATTAAAGAAGGCCATATCCTCCTCCCCTGTCCTAATATGCCCAGATTACAACAAAGAGTTCCTGATCTACTCCTTTTCCTCTGAAAACACCATTGCGGGAGTTTTCTTGCAAAAGAAAAAAGATAATCACGAGCAACCTATCGCTTTCATGAGCAACAATCTCAGAGACGCGGAGCTCAAATATACTACAACTGAGAAGCAAGCATACGCTTTAGTCAAGGCTCTGAAGCATTTTCGGACCTACGTGGGCTTTTCCAAAATTAAAGCTTATGTACCCTACCAAGCCGTGAAAGATGCTTTATCCCAAACAGATGGAATTGGTGCCAGGGGAAATTGGATCTCCAGGATCCAAGAGTACGACTTGGAAATCAAGCCAATAAAAATCGTGAAAGGGCAGGGTCTAGCCCAGCTATTGATTGAAAAGGAGAGCGATGCCCAGATAAATCAAGTAGGCGAAGGCGGGGAGGTTAATGTGAACATTAATACACTGGAAGAGCTCGAATGGTATAGGGATATAGTTTCTACTTGTAGTACCTAACATGTCCCGATCACTTAGTTGATCACCAAAGGAGGGCCCTCCGACTGAAGGCCTCAAAGTTTGTCCTCACACAAGACGGCCTAGGGTGGAGAAACCCGGATGGGATTATCCTGAAATGTTTTGCGCCTGACGAGTCACATGTAATTATCAGAGAGATGCATTATGGGCTATGTGGTGGCCATTATGCCCCTAGAGCAACTGCAGCCAAGATCATGAGGGCAGATTACTACTGGCCCACGTTGATTGGAGATGTCCACAAATATATAAAGACATGCCAAGAATGCCAATTCTTCACCATGAAACCAAGACTACCCGCTTTACCCCTAAGCCCTGTGATAGTAGAAGCCCCTTTCCAGCAATGGGGAATGGACTTTGCGGAACCCTTTGACATAAATTCAAGCAATGGCTACAAATATATCCTCACGCGCACTGACTATTTCACCCATTGGGTTGAGGCAATCCCTACGAAGAAAGCCACGGCCGTAGCCGTGGTAAAATTCCTAGAAGAAAACTTTGTCTCAAGATATGAGTGTCCCCTCAAGCTCACTACAGATAACGCCAAGGCGTTTAGCAAAATAGAAATGTCAATTTTCTACCTTAATCACGGCATAGTGTTGTCCCACTCTTCGAACTACTATCCCCAGGGAAACGGGCTAGCAGAATCAAGTAACAAGAACCTTATCAGGCTTCTCAAAAGGATGGTGGGGGCCAACAAGAGAAGTTGGGACAACAAGCTTAAATATGTTGTTTGGGCTGATAGAACTACAGTGAAGAGAATAAAAGGTAAATCCCCGTTCGAATTAGTGTACGGACAAGATTGCAGACTCCCCATCAACTTGCAGATCCCTGTTTATGAGTTGTTGCACCAATGCGGATCTGATCCAGAAGCAATCCAAGCAAGGATTGACGAATTAGTCGAACTTGATGAAAGGAGAAGAGAAGCTTTCGACAGGACTATCATAGAGCAAGAAAGGATAAAGGGGACCTTTGATCAAAACACCCGAGACGAATACTTCAAGGTTGGTGATGTGGTCTTGATGTGGGATTCACATAAAGAGAAACCCGGAAAACATGGCAAGTTGGAGAGGCTATGGATGGGCCCGTACAGGATTGCCAATGTAGCAGGAAAGGGCTCTGTATGTTTAGAGACACTGGAAGGTGAGGAGTTGGAACTACCTGTAAATGGGAGGTTTTTGAAAAATTACTTCCCACTGATGAACAATGAGTGACCCGAACCCGTGGCTCCCCCTTTTTGCAGCCAATAAGCTCTCGAGAGCAGCAGCCGGTTGTCCCTCGCCTTTGTTTTCCCCACCTCTATCTGACGACCAGTTGTCCTTTTTGTTTTCTTTTATCTTGCAGCCATTTCGCACCTTTTTACACCATTTGCCCTTTTTCTAGTATCTTTTGAACCATAGTATCTGTTCAGTTGTTTTTCACCCTTATTACACCTTGTGTGTCGGCTTAGTAAAATTTAAAATGCTGTAGAGTTGATTTCTTTATTGATATATTTTCATTTCAGCATTGTCATTTTGTTTATTTCTGCTGGATTATATTATATATATGATGTGTGTCCTGACGAGCGGTCTGCAGAGATTGGTATAGCGTTTGCATTTTACAGGGATAGGTACATATTGATCATGATGATGCAGATAGCATATGTGTGCATGTACCTTGATGATGATGAGAGGGGTGCTACGGACCAGAGATTATGTGGTTCTCAAGCACTCTCTCCCTTAGAGCACTTGTCCCAGCTGGAGCCTGATGTTATCTATGTTAGCTGGAGCTACCATACTGCAGACTGTGCGGTCGAGGACCGCACAGTACTTTTTTTTTCCAGATCAGAGATCTGATGCCTTCAGAGGAGGCATACAGTTTTTTTTCAGATTGCCCTGAGCAGATGTATCAAAGGGGACAGATAGTTGTACAGTGGTATAGACATGTTACTTAGCATTTACCACAGGGTCACCCTTCCATGCCAGGCTTTGATATGAGCTCATTGAGACAGTTGCCTAGTCTTGTTTTGATTGAGACTATCACAGAGTATTGCTAGTTTACTATTTGTGCCCGGATTCAGAAGAGATACAGTCCAGAGACAGCCTCAACAGCAGGTATATGGTGCAGCAGGTATTGCATTTTATATATATTGCTCATGATTGTTGCTTAGACTTGTTTATACATGATAGTACACTAACTCTACATATGATGATTGATTTGGTGATCTAGTTTTTATGATATGTGGTTGGGCCCTTGGTGATGTCAGTCCACCCCTTCCTAGTAGGCTCCTGTTATATGCACACCGGGTTACACCCCTATTCCTGGTATAGACTTGGTCATTTAGTCCCCCTAGGCAGCTGACTTTGGATCCACCTTCACCTTCTCCATCCATCCGACTCATACATGATATTCTTTCCTGACTTGGATTCCGATTTATGACTTTGAGGATCCCTTTCCCCACCGATCTCTAAGTATGCCATGATTACCTGTCTATTGTGCCTCGGCTCTTTAGTGTGTGAGATGCACTCTCAAACCTGGGATTTGCTCCTGTTGGTTGCCCCCGATGTTGCAATGCAGTTAGGATTGTATAGCCTCACCGGGTGTTCCCCATTGGTCATTGAAGCATGTATTGCTCACCCCCATTACTTTGCAGTATGAGCACCATGATTATATCTATTGAGATATGTATGTAGCACAAAAGGGCCTTGATGTAAATTGAAGAAATGAAGAAATGTAAAGCAAGCCAAAAAGGCTTTTTGTAAATGTAAATCTAGCCAAAAAGGGGCTAAGTATGAAACTCATTGTAAAATCCATGCAATGTGTTTATAAACACACATGGACACAGGTCAGCCATACATGTTAGCATTTGTACTGTTTATTTCCTCACCTAGTCTTGCGGGGCAAGGAGGTGAGAGGGAGTAAGGGACAAGCTCAAGATTGTCCCCTAGAGTCTCAAGTTACGGTTTGCCGAACACCCAGTTTGGCGGCTCTAAAAAAGAACCCCACAAAGTCTTCGGGCACGGATTTGAGTTGTGAGATACTTGTTAGATTACCAGTGGCGGTTTCCCTACACTATACCCATTTGTGAGGCACCGCCCTTCCCTGTGTGTTGTCATGGTATACTTATCTCAGTGGACCCTACTTTCCCGAGTTATCCGAACAGTCACATGATCCTCATCCTTGTCATCCCTTATCCTTCACCATGTATTCCACATCACCCAAAGTCAGCTAGGTGGTCAAGTCTATAGGTTGTGCATAGCAGTTGAGTCTTTTGGATGTGGTGGGCCCACCTCACCTGGGGCCTTGTATTTTTCTAAGATTTAATACAATTTTTTATCACCATATTATTGTCATATTGTTTAGTAATGTACTAACTTGTATCAGGAATCCTTTCACTCCATGATTGCATACAGGTATTCAGCTAGCACCATTGTTGACCAGATTTGACTTGGTCAAATTAGGTTGACCAGGCCAAAAATGGGCCTGAAAAAATGTTGCAACCGGAATTTCGATTTTGGTCAATTATTATCTACAGGGGACCCATATGAGCTTCCAAGTGACAGAATGCAAAAAGATTGAGGCGTTTGTGAGATTTTTAATTATTATTGGTCATTAATGACCTGTTTTAATTAAAAATCATGGATTTGGGGCAAATAACGCTTAAGTGATGGATCGGGGTCGTTCGAGTGCTCATTTCTACTATTTTTGGGGTCCACGACCACATTGCAGCAGACGGTTCGGCAATCCGGGCACTCTAGGTGGGTCAAAAGCCCAAATTTCATCTTCAACAATAAAAATCAGAAATAAAATACATGGAAAATCAGAAATTGACAAAGGCAACTATAGCAAAGGGTAAAAATCAATGGTTGGCAAACAAAGGGGTGATTCCTAAGGTAAATTGATAATGTTTAAAATGGCATTTGTATATTGTGGGTCCCTCCATTGGGCCAACTCACTACATGGGTCGAATTTCCCCATTGGGGACGTTTTCCCTCCTCGGCAAATTCGTTTTTGTTCTTGTGTATGTGGGACCTCGGTATAGTGAGTTGGGGGGATAAAACACCCTATAGACACCCCCCAACAACATTGTATGTATTGTAGGGGACCCCCTCTCCACATGTGCGCTCTCCTTTAGCAATTCGCACCCCCATGAGGAGGCATCTCCTCCATTCGATTTGATCATGAGGGATTAAATCCCAGCCCTCCATTTTGGGGGAAAACTTGTCGTGAGAGTGACCTTTCTCTATAAGAGAAGGCACTCACCCACTGTATCATTCTCTCTTGGCATTTTTGGACTTGGAATAGAAGAAAAAACGGTGTGCAGCTCTCTCTACTTGTGTCTTGTGGTGATGTTCTTTGAGCTTGTTGATTGCCAAGCTATCTTGATGCACTAATGTAGATTGTTGTTGTTTCCAGCATTGTTTCTCACCATCATTTGCAGCTAATACAACTCTTGGAGGAGGGCGCACCATTTGGTTGCCACTGCTGCTCCACTCTCTGGATTTGTAACAAAAGGGAAGTGTTTTTGCCATTTCAGCAAAGCATTTCTCTCATTTTTTATTTGTATCGCTGTAGATTTCACTTACTTATCATACCAATTTGATCTATTGTCCATTGGTTTTGGCAAGCAAGGGGGACGAATTGGTGGGACTGGGAAAATCGAGTTTCACTTGGGGACTTCTGCAATCGACATTATTTGATCTTTGGGACATTTTAACCTCAACAAATCAAAGACTTCAATTATTTCCAAGTAGGTGTTGCATTTCCTTCTCTCGTATTTCAATTTCTAGTTTGTTAAAGAGAGAAAATTCACTAAAACACTAAAAATTAAAATCTTTAAAATCCACCGTTAGAATTAGTTTTCCTTTAAAACCCACTAATGATATATGCTTAAATCTCCATATCTCAAGTTTCATTTAATTCTGAGCTCGTTTACCCTTAGAACTAGGCACTGGTCTCCCACTGATTTCGTCCTCCTTAGGCATTTTAGCCAGTCACACTGTTCGGTCATTTTCCGGGTTGTGGGTATTCTTGATTTGAGTCCAGAACATAATTTTATCATAAGAAATCAAGTTTCGTCAGTTGGAAGTGATTAAAAACATTAATTTCTCACTGCCCTAGGTCCATCTGATTTACGGTTTAACCATTTCCTTGGGCAGTTTTACTTCAGCAATTCACTTCCATTTTATGGTAACTCCCTAGACTATTTCAGCCATTAAATCACTAAGTTAATCTTATTTCCTAATCATACTTGATTGTTGGTCACTCATTACATCATTCCTATTTCACCACTTGTGTCCATCAGTTGGTTGATTCTAGACTTAGGACTTCATCTACACTCATTCATTGTTTTCATCTCTTATTCTTTTGGGGTTTGGGTGTATTTTTGTCTCTCAACCATCACTGGTTGAGCACGGTCTCCCCCTCGACTTGGCTAAGTGCCTCGTCGAAAGTGACAATAGCCTTGTCCGGTGTGACTTCCGTTCATTGAGCGGAGGACTTGGCCGTTGCTGGTTACACCTTCCTAGTTGTCCACCCTCTACCATCCCTATTGGGACACCTCACTTCAACAGCTAGAGTTTGAGTGATAACACCATCTTTAGGGGCAACTACAAGATTGGTGATAACATTTTGGCGTCGTTGCCAGGGAGATAGAGGCTTACCTTCGTTGTCTGCGAGTGTCAGTGCGTTATTAATATCGTATCGCATCCGGTATTTTTGTATTGGTGATTGCATTTCTAATTTCATAATTTTATCAATCACCACCTTAATTTTCACTTATCTCACCTCTCCTACGACATATATCATTTCAGTGAATTACTTGTGTGGTTCACCTGGCGATTACACTAGCATTTGAATCCTGTAATCATACCAGACACATCACAGAGATGAGATTTAAGAGAGCAATTGACTAAAGGCTATGTGGCACAAGACAAAGCATAAGGCATCACATGACTAAGCTCTAAATGCGCGCACTCTAAGTTTACAGGTGGCACATAACCAAGTTTTGAGCTGGCACATGGTTAAATTTTAATTGAGCGGATGAATAAAATCTAAGGACGCAATATATATGTTGCAGGGAAGCGCCCCCCCCCCCCCAACTCGCCCCCGCTCCAGAAGCTAGCTTCTAGCCGAAGCTACTCAGAGCGCACTTCCTTTTCGCTTCTGGATGGGGTCGTTTTTGCAGAGCACGGTTCCGGTATTTTTACAGCACTCTCTTCCACTGTCTCGAAGCGTTGAGGAAGTGATAGGAAGCTCCGCTTCCTGATCGCTTCGCTCCGCTTCCCTATCACTTCCGTTTTCGCTTCTCATAGCTTCCTGCTGCATTAAAAAAGCTTCCCTTAGCTCCCCAAAACGATTCTCATGGATTCCTAGCACCCTTTGCGTCAACCAACGAAAATGAGGAGGAGTTCGAGCGGGTGGGGTCCACAGTTGGGGTTTTGGAGGGGAGGAATAGGGCTTTGAGGGATAAATCCCTCCTCCACACTCCATTTCTCACTTTGCTTGAGAAGAGAAGAGAAGAGAAGAGAAGAGAGGAGAGGAGAGGAGAGGAGAAGAGAAGAGAAGAGGAGAGGAGAGGAGAAGAGGAGAAGAGGAGAAGGTTGCCATCAAGCTTGGTTTTTTCTTGGAGATTGAAGAAGGTTGGATGCTTGGCAGACTAACTACCATTAGAGATCCAAATAGGTAGGCTCTAAACCCTTTCTTGTTGATTTGCTTTGTGTTTGAACTTGAAGTTTTGATGCTTGAGACTTGAACTTTTGAAGTTTGAAATTTGAACTTGAAGTTTGATGATTAATCATTGATCTATATTTGAATACTTGAAATCTAGAATCTAGAATGTAAATGTTCCTCTCCTACTTTTTCCCATGCTTTATCCCTCATTCTATTGCAAGGCAACAGGTTAAATCACTAGTTCCACTTCCAACTTCCAACAAACATGATGATGGGTTTATGGTTTGTTTTGTTGGTTCCATTTGTTATTCTGGTGATGGTCATTGAAAACCGGAGGAGGAATGAGGGAGAGGGAGAGGATGACGAAGTGGATAGTGGCACATATCGTGGAGAGGTGGAGGGAGGGGAAGAGGAGGAGGAGGAGGAGGAGGGAAACCGAATGAAAACCAAGGAGGGCTCAACACCCTTATGGAAAAATGTCACCAAGCAGGGAAGAAGCAAGGGGGGTGGAACCGCCAAATTTGGTTGCCCCCATTGTAAAAGGACTTACACAGGTTCATATACCCGTCTGAGAAGACATCTATGTGGGCACATGCCATGTGATGAAAACAAAACTATAGGAGTTTGTGTTTGCCCAAATGTGCCATCAACACAAAGAGCCATTTATTAGAAGGAAGAATTTGAAGCACAAAACAAATCAAAAGCATCAAGGGTTGACCAGGACCCCTCATACTCACCGAGAACTGGAGGCCCATCCACCCAAGGTAGTAGATTCTCACCCCCTGTGTCACGCAAGACAACAATAGATTTCCTTGACCAAGGTGGTAGGGATGACATGGATGCAAAAGTGTTCTGGTTTCTCTATGCATGTGGCATACCATTCAATATCCTTTGCTCACCCTATTGGCATGAAATGGTAGAGGCCATTCGCACTGCTCCAGCAGGATACAAGAGCTCAAGGTATGACAAAGCTAGAACTGTAGGGCTTAACAAGGAAAGAAGCAAGATCCAAAATGCTTTGGGGCAATTCACAAATGCTTGGAATGACTATGGGGTATCAATTGTATCAGATGGATGGACAAATATAAAAGGCAAGCCATTGATAAATGTTCTCGGTGTGTCTGCTAGTGGTGCAGTCTTCCTTTCAGCCCATGACTACTCAAATAAAATCAAGACCGACATGAACATTGCAGAACTCCTACTCAAAACCATTGGAGCTATTGGTCCATACAATGTCATCCAAGTCATAACCGATAATGCTGCTAATTGTAAGGCAGCGGGAGCAATCATTGAAAATAAATACCCCAACATATTTTGGTTTGGGTGTTTGGTTCACACACTGAACCTTTTGATGCACGGCATCATTAAGTTGAAGGAAAATGATTACAAATGGATTGGTGAATTGTACAAAAAGGGCAAGTGCATGATAAGATTTATAACCAACCATAGCAATGCCCATGGCGTTTTCCGCAGTCACTCAAAATTGGAGCTATTGAAGATAGCAAAGACTAGATTTGCTAGCTACTACCTCACTTTCAGGAGCCTTTTGAAGGTAAGAGAGGCATTGGCTAGTATGGTATCAAGTGAGTCATGGAAGGTCTTGAAAGATAAGGCTAATTCCATAACCACTTGGTCGGTATTGCTTCCACCCTCTTGGTAAAATAATCAGTTGCAGTGAGAATCCAAGTATATCCATTACTTGAATTTTCCTTAAACTGACCAATGAAATCGAGCCTCCACTGCTGAAAAGGGGCTTGGACCACTACTGGCTGAAGGGGCATAGCTTTCAACTTTTGCTTCCCAGTGAACAACTGACATTGGGGGCAACTTCTGACAAACTTGTGCACAAAAACCTGAATGAAACTCAACCAAAAGTTTTTTAGACTCCGGTTCATCAATGCACCTAAGTATTAATCCATCTGGGTTTCTCCAACCCAGTCCATTTTGTGCTATGCAATACTTAGTGGCTTTTAATCTCAATGCTCTTCTCTTATGGCCAACTAGGTGATCTGGGCATGTGAGATTAAGGAGGAAAAAGATAATATCTGAATACCAAGGCTGCTGCTCTAATCTTTTAAGTTCTATTGATACTCTTTGTTCTGAATTATTGCTCTGACAAACCATTCCTAAGGCTTCTTCATTTCCTTGAGTTAACATTTTAGCTAGGCCTTGTCCTAGTTGCCTGGGAGGTAAAAGCGTGGTCCCACTTTGGGGAATGAAGAGGGAAGCAAACTCAAGGAGGAGATGGATGCTTGCTACAGTTTGGACAGACTGTCACCATTCTTATTGGAGGTATTATACTTGTGATTTTATTTACTTATATATTTTTGTAAACTTCTTATATGCTGTTGTAAAATGCTTATATGATGCTTTTATGCTGCTACACTTACATGATTTATTATGATAATCCATGCTGTGTGAATCACCAATGGAGTATTAGTAATTCTGAATTATTTGATCAAGAAGTAACCACCCTTTATGGGTGTTACAATGCCCAAAACTACTTGTAAAGTAACAATTTAACAAAGTCAAATAGAACGTATCCAAACCTGATCTACTGCAAGGCTTGCCATTTCAGATTGTTGTTTCTTATGTGTGTTCTGAAACCCATTAGCTTGATCAAGAGCCTGCAGCAGGAGCAAGAAGTAACATGATAAACATTTTCATTTCCATCACTAGATCGCCATATAAGAAACTCAGTAAATAAAATGCATGCACCTTGAAAAAGGATTCAAAGGTAAAAATAGGAAATTTTGTGGAAAAAGGGTCGTGTAAGTAAATATGATTAGCAATTCAGAAGTGCAGATCTACATCTGTTTCACATGATGTCATGACTCACCTCCTTGAGTCCAGATAGAAGAAGCTGGACTTGTTGGTTGAGTGATTCTGCCCCCAACTGACGGAAAAGTGGAGCCAAGTCCACAAATAATGTATGCTCCTTCAGGCCATCTGGAAAACTTGCATTATACTGAAATAAAAGGAAATCATCAAGAGAGTATAATTATCGACATGAACATTCCCTAATCTCTGTATTTTAGATCTGTCTTAAGGAACTCTTGACAATATTAGTAAACAATGCTAGAATACATGTAGATAAATGCTTACATGTCACTAAGACATTGTATTTGTTTGCATCTATGTATTTAAGCATTTACTCATATAGTGTTATAGTGTGCTTTGCAATACGACAGATTCATAAAAGACCTACCAATGAATTAAAACAGAAATGTAATCGGTTCCATAATTCTTGGATAGGTGAACATGCAGAGTGTGGCTACAAGACTCTATGTCCTACTGAAGTAAAATACTTGGCAATTTCTGCTCCAACAAAATACAAATCATAACTTCATGAAAACATATTGTGAACATTTAATATTATATTGTATTTCTTGATTTAAAATGTTTAATGCAGTCAATGCTTGTATGCCCATATCATAGAGCAACCATAGTTTTGTAAAGTGGTTTCTCTATTCTCCTTCAACTTATGTCAAAGGTATGGTTGGTATTGGCCTGACCTTAAGATAATAGTTAGGTATTATCTGAAGGAGTAGAATAGAAGTTGTCCCCAGAAGAGATGGCCGAACGGTTGATGGCTCCGGTCTTGAAAACTGGTATAGTAAAAAAACTATCAAGGGTTCGAATCCCTCTCCCTCTTGTTCTTTTTTCAACAATCACATTTATTAGTCCAGTCCAATAAAAAAAAAGAGAATAGCTCGACAGGTTACAGCCAAGCTACAAGGATCCAATATTTAAAGGCATGTTATGTAGAAGTTGAAGCAACGTACAATTTGGCATGTTAACTCCCAAACTAGCATGTGTGATTAAAGTCCGAAAGAAGTAAGCTAGCCAAGGGGAACTCAAAATGAAAATCCAATGTACCACACTAGGTTGCGGGGAAGGCCCCCCCTGCCCCCCATTGCCCCCGCTCCGGAAGCTGGATTCCGGCCGAAGCTACTCGGAAGCTCGCTTCCTGTTCGCTTCCGCCCGAGGTCGTTTTTCTAGAGCGCACTTCCGAGCATTTTAAATCGCTCCCTGCCTCTGTCTCGAAGCGTTGAGGAAGCGATCGGAAGCTTCGCTTCGGTGGTCGCTGTTGGACACACCGAACACACTGAGAGGGGGGGGGGGTGAACAGTGTGTATAGCTTTTTATCACTTTTTCAACTTTAACAATCATCAACTGTTTCTTCAATACATCATTCATTAATGTATTACTACATTATCATTATATCATCAGCATTATTAACTATTACAGCTCATCATCACCTATCATCATATCATCATCACATAGGAAGCATAGCAAAACACAGTACACAAGATTTTTACGTGGAAACCCAAGTCCTGGGGGAAAAACCACGGAAGCCTTTATAATAATAATTTACCAGCAACAACTGGAAGGAGGCAACAACCCCCTTTGTTACAAAGACTTCAATTCTCCAGCTACAACTGGACGGAGGCTACAACCCCCTGGTTTACAGGCTACAACCTGAAGGAAGCCTTAGCTCCCTCAATTTCCTTGCCCCGTCCTGCCACCCTGATATGAAGATAGTAACTGAAACTATTGAACCACAAACTTCACTGATCCTGGGGACCTACTATCCAACACTTGTACCCAATCTATACCACACTGCACAATCACTGTCACTGCTCATCAACTGACCACTGCTCATCAACTGACCACTGCTTATCAACTGTTCACTGCTCATCAACTGACCACTGCTTATCAACCGTTCACTGCTCATTAACTGACCACTGCTCATCACAATTGTGCCACACTGTTCATCATCCTTTACAATCAATCTGTGCAATCTAGCTGTACCAATCAATCTATATGCATAAATGAATCTGCTGTTCACATTATTTAATTCAGTAAATTTGAGTTCAATCAACTGTATACCAAACCACCTGGGTCAAACCAACTGCTCATACAACTCAGCCAATCTGAGTTAGACCAACTACACATGTAACCTATTCGTCTGAATCAATGTACTCGCTGCTCATAGCCACTGGTCATCATTTCATTATTGTCATCTATATATTGCTGCATACATCACTGAGCATATATATATATATAATCCTGTGATCATTACTGAGCATATTACATATCACTGAGTGTCTTACATTACTGAGCATATCATATCATTACTGTGTCATACATATCATTGAGCATATCACTGTGCAAACTGATCATTACTGAGAATACATATCTTCACTGTTTATATCACTATGTATATCATCATTGTGTAAACTCAGCATACATATCGTTCCTGTGTAAACTGAGCATACATGTCATCACTCTGTGTATCATCACTATGTAAGCCGAGCATACTTTTCATCACTGAGCATAAACACTATTGAACATCATCACATCAGTGAGTAATCACTGAGCATAGGTGTAGATTATCATATTACATCATATTACTAGCACTTCATATCATAGGTGTTCATACATCATTGTTTCAAAGCCACTGTGCACTTACTCATTTCATATACCACTGTATGCACCACTGCTGTACATTCATCACTGTTCATCTATCACTAGGGTTGCATGCATTATTATCATAGAGTTGTTCATCATAGGAAAGCATGCATCATCAAGTGTCAATAGGAATCCCTCATCATATTAGTTCATCATGGAGCATATGAGAGCATGCATCACCAGCATAGTGTGTATGTGCATCAACATATCATCATTTAAAACATCATATATAACGTCATTGTAAACATTACTATACAACTGTATCTATTCACTTGTCATTCTATTTATATTACTGCAAGTATACCACTGTATACACTCCACTACTGCTGCAAAAACAAAAATTCATTTGACTGCTGCCCTAGACCATCATTGTGGGCTGCTGTAGTAGCCTTCTGCTGCTGTCCATAACCTCCACCACCAGCAATGACAGCTTGCTGATCACACCAAGGGTCTTCAACCCTTGGACTGTCACATAGCAAAAAAAAAATAAAACAAAAACTTTTCTGCTGCTCCAAAGAATTCGGCACTGTACCAAAAAAAATTGCTGTTGCCACCAAAAACTCATAAATCACTTGCTACTCCTGTCAATCAACTCAGAGATCTGTCTTCTTCCCATGAATTCAGAGCTTCATCTTTTCTTTTGTATCTGCTGGTATGATCAGAATTTCAGAGGGATAGACTGTAAACTTTAACTGCTGCAAAAAATCAGACTTCAACAAAACACCAGACAAAACAGTCTTCCTTACTGCAGCTGCTACAGTGATCCAAAAATTTCAGAGCTTATAAAAACCTTTCATACATGCCTGTGACTACCTCAGGATACCCAAAACAAAGCTTGATCCTTTTATATATGCCTGCTGCTGCCTCAGAACACCCAAAAATCAGAACTTGGTCATTTTACATATGTTTGCAACTGCCTGTTATGCTTATACCCGAAAATCAGACAAGAAAATAGAGAATTCGTGTGTTTATTTTGAGAGTGAAATGCTTGTTATTTATACAAGTCGTGAGGGCTAAAAAAAATTTAAAAAATGGCTTAATTTTAGCTGGCCGACCTCACATAGGGATACAAAATTCAATTAAAAAATTATTTCTTTAGGCAGGCCGATTTCAGGATGGGGTTAAAAAAATTGTCAACTTAAAAAATTTATATCTCTTCAACCGTAAGGAACCACGTGACATGCCACCTACCGTTGGAAACGGCATGACGAGGGCTATCATCTTATGAGGGGCTTATTTGCAAATATAGGGTCCTTCATTCTTAAATTCTTCAATTTGTACAGGACGTCAGAATTGACTTGATAACTTTTGGAATGTTTCTTCAGACACTTATAAGGGCTTTAAGGCCATGCACAAGGGTTATAAGACTTCATCGTTATCAAGCGAGAGGTCTTCTTTGAGGGCTATGTGGGTTCTATCATCATCAAATATGTAGTGGCTTCAAAGACTATTGAACCACATATGTTGGTTTCAAGACCCACATGCATTTCTCCTAGAGGTTTTCCACATCATCAAGCAAGAGCCAAGGATGATATCATCATTCAACATGCATGGGGGCATCATAATCAAGAACTTCATGAAACTCATCATCAACCAGGGCGTCATACTATATATAAGTGGGTCATTATGTCAATGTGTAGCCAAATGCAAGGATATGATCATGCCATCAATTGTGTGGATCCTAAGCTACAAGCTTCATATGTAACCATGGTCTTCATTAAGTCAAAGGGTTATGTGTGTGGGGCTTCAAGGCCCAAACCTTCAAAGCAAAAGAACCATGATCCTTTGCATCAAATCATGACCACCAAGAGTAAGATGCCAAACCTTATTTTATGCAAGGGGCATAAGGGCATCTCAACCGTCTTCAAGAAGTCTTCATGTTTTCAAGATCCACATCTACATGGGCTTCATCAAAGCATGGTTGAATAAAACCATGAGAAACATATGCAAATGCCAATCTCCATCATATGCAAGGGTGTGAGGCCATCCCAAAGAAGTGTAGGGTTCCACCAAATGCTCCAAAGCACAAACCATCTGCGTATGGGAAACAAGGGCTATGCTACTACATCACCCATCCAAAAACAAACAAGAAGACCATTACAAGTACAATGGACTCAGAGATCATCGTACTGAAGACAACCAGACTCAACAATGGATTTAAATGGGACCAAGATACAACTTAAGGGCTCCTAACCAAGTCAAGGGTAGCCAGGGCTTTTGCCATTGTCCCAAGGCCTCCAAGGGCTTCAAGCTTGGGCTTGGACAAAGTCAAAAGGTCTCCTCTTGACACAGACAACCACAAACCAAACACTAACCCTCAGGGGCTCCACAAGGTGCACCAAGACGCAACTGTTGGCATCAATGGCCAGGCACTGTTGGCATCAATGACAACTTAATCAACAGTCGCTTCCCTTAGCTTCCGATAGAATTAAAAAACGCTTCGGCTAGCTCCCAAAAACGCTTCCCGTGGATTCCTAAGACACTTCGCATCAACCCGCGGAAATGAGGAGGAGCTTTATGAGTAACATTTATGATAGGATTAGAAAACGAAATCAGGAATGGAGGGTAGTGGGTTCGAATCATTGGAGGAATGGACAGAGAGTATGAGCAGTTCTGGGTGTTCTTCTTCATCGTCAACAATAAACAATACAAATATATCAGTAACAACACAAGATATCACCCAATCATAGAGCACTCTCATGGATTGCCTCTAGAGATGAGGATTAGTTGTGGATATCGATTATCTCCTTGCCCTGCAAAAATTGCATCAATGCAAATGCCCCCTACACATGGTCGATCCTCAATCTAAGTTGCTCATACCGTTAATATCCTCAACCCACCTAGTGGCCTCCCCCTCTACCTTGGATCAGGGTCGCATCGTAGTAATACTAATTCTCACAAGTTTGGGTTTGCAAACCAAGTTCTTTTTCCAGAAGATATGGGCGCACTTTTGATTTCTTAAATCTATTATTTATCACAGGGATAACAATTATTATTTTCCACAGGGATAGCGTGTTTCTGAGTCATTTCTTGAAATCATTAAGGGGTATGATAGACACCAAGTAGAAGAAGAGTAGAACCTTTCATATAGAGATAGATGGAAAAATATAAATGCTTGACAATCATATAATAACTATAAATTGGCTTTCACAACTAGAAGAGAGGACAGGACATACTGGAAAGGGTTGGCTCAATAATCAGAAGAGCGCCTATAATAAGTAATGCAGCAGAGAACGAGAATCAAATCCTTGAGCGATATTTTAAGTTGATCACAATCCCGTGAGGCATCCATCCACTAGTTAGTCATCAATATGGCCTGTAAATTAACAATGGATAATTAATCATTGTTCGTCTCTGACCAAATTTTACTGTTGGGTTGTCTTTCGATAAAATCGAAGGGAAAACAAACCTTAAAAAATGTTTTTAAAATTTATGGATGCATTCATCCACATATCACTCTATTACCAATGGATTCACCCAGATTGTTGTTTATCACTTAAGAAATCAATGATCTCAATCAATATTTAAACTTTTCTTACCTAAACTCTTCATCTCATGCTCTGCAAATATAAAAACTATATTAAAAAATCCTAAATCTAACTCAATTTTCTTTTCCCAGCCAAAGCACATAATTCATTTCAAATCCTCTTGGAGACTTACCGGAACTGTTTGAAATAGGGTTTGAAAAAACATTGCATGGTTAACCTTCATTGGGCCACACAAAGGGAGCCCCCAATACTGCATATTTCATAAAGAATCTCTGTGGTGCTGCTTGGCCTGTCCGCAAAACTCCCCAAATTTATTTCCATGAAATTTTCTTTCCCCCAATTTCTCAGAACCTCTATTATGACCACAATTATGAAATTCCATGGTCATTCGGATTCCACATCAACTAGAGTTGGTTTGACTAAAATCTGATCACTCTATCGAAAGATATCAACTCTGCAATCTATGCGGCCATCACTAGGACAACACTAAAAACAATTGATTTTGAATCAAGGTATTTTTAAGGATTATAATATTATACTTAGGAATCTTGATGTTATAACTTATGGAATCATGGATACTGGACCTCTGGTTGATGAATTCACTAGTAAATGATTAATGATTGATGATTGATGAATGATGTTATATGGTATTATTGTTTATTTCATGTTTTTATCCTTTCCATAACTAATTCAACATTCTACATGCATTTGTTGACATATATGCATCAAAATATATATATATAATATATATTATATAAAAAATGCTTCCTAAGAGGAAGCTTTTGAAAATTTCGCTTCTCGCTCCTGCTCCCTCTCCCACTCCCAAGTAACCTTGGTACCACAAGAGCAAGGTGAGATGAAGTGGTTTCCCTAGCAAAATGGTTCTAGGATAGAAAACAAAGGAAAAGGTGACGGGACGATGGAGAGAAACCAATCAAGAGTGCCAATCCACCAAGGGAAAATGGAGTCAAGGAAGTACAATCTAAAAGGGCCTTGTTTTATATGTCACTAAGGGGGAAAGGTCACATGCTTGATCAAACCTTACTTAGTGAAGTGCAAGAATATACTAAAATTTACAAGGGACGGGATCAAATAAAGCTATGTTGTTGGGAGCGCGGAGCAGGAGTGGGAAGCGGGGAGCGAGAGCGAAGCGAAAAGCGAAATTTTCAAAAGCTCTCCTTTTGGGAGCATTTCTGGAGCGTTTTCTATATAGTATATATTTTAATAAATTTTGATGGATTTATATTTAAAAAACAAGGAGGATGTTCAATTAGTAATAGAAAACATGGATTAAACCATATAACATCACTCATCTAGTAGTTGTAACTTATAACATTATCATCAAATGATCAACCATAACAACTTTTATAGGAGCTTGGCAAAGAAGGGAGGTACCATAACATTGTCATCGGATGATCAACCTAGTAAAGGAGCTTTTAGTATAGGAGAGGTAGGGAGCGCTTTGGGAGCGTGCTGCCTATTGTCTCTCAAAACTGGCATGCGTGTGTTGAAGCCCAAAATGTAACACACAAGCTGGATGACAACTCTCAGGAGAGAGGCCAATGTCACCACACTCCTCTCCTCTTCGCTTCAGGTTGGCTCTCCTCCAACTCTAGGGGGGTATCCCTAAGATAGGATCGCTAAGGTAGATATAGTAAACGGGCAAGGTGAAGAGAAGAGGCTGCTTTAGAGAAACAAATGTAACAAACGATGTATTTTGAAATTGTGATGGGAAAGATGGGAGGATCAATCCTCGAAGAAAGCCCAGTGCCAGTATATCAGAGGCATGAATGGAGTCAAAAGAGAGCTCAAATGGGCCTTGCTTCCAGATGAATGTAGTGACCAACTAAGAGCTCTTGCACTTGAGAATACCTGAAAGCCGCAAAACTTAAGAGAAAAGCATGGGTCAAATAAAGTTGTGCTAGATTGTTAGCCTTCTATTCATATGATCCTAGCTTAAGAATCAAAAGGAATGAACTAAGAGAGGTATCGCCTTAGACAAGATGAAAGATGGCAAACAAAGAGAAATGGCATACAAAGAGAGAGAGAACTCTGAGTTTATCCAAAGAGGCCCATGGTATTTTTTCTATTATGCTCAAGGGAAGAGAAGAACTCCCAAGGTTTTTCCATCCTTACAATGAAGGAGCTTCGCTCCTTAAAAAGACTTTTCAAAAACTTAAAAAAGCAAAATAAAATAATGAAATAATGGAAAAGAAAGGTGGCGTCTCAGATCCACCTTTTCTCCCATCGAATCCCAACAGTTTTTACTTTCTTATTAAAGAGAAAACTCTGTTTAACCAAATTTTAACAGCGTGGAACTCCGATTTGCAATTGGCTGCTAATGAATATGCATAACACCTGAAAAAACACTGTGTGCAACTGCCAGAAAAACCCCCACCGACTGTTTGATTCAATCAAGGATGCCAACGGCTGCCAACTAGACATGTAAATGCGGGTCCATGCCTTTTCTTTTTTATGAAGAACGCCCAGATGCCATCTGTGGAAACCGCAGAAGAAGTGTGCCCTGTATGAAATTCCAATTGCACTCGGCTGCCACGAGAACCACCCAAAGTGTTGCAGTTGGCATGAAACAGCTGCGAGTTAGCTGAAGTGGCCACGATGAGTGATGGCCCTAGTGAACCGTAACTCTAACATGGCTGTCAATCGGCCAATCCAGAATTTTAATATTCACGCAGATATGGAATGATGCGGAAATAGGAACTGCTCATTTAACTGCTCCAATGGTGGATAAGACTCGAGCTCTTCTTCTGCATTCTGATAAAAGTGTTGATCCGATCTAGTGAAGAAATACGGGATTAACACTTGTTAACTCCCACTCGATGCGACTGGTCCACGTGGTTGCTCGGCTGTCAAAACACACGCCATCCGGGGGAAACAACAGCTGTTTCAAATTCCAATTGTGAACTGGTGTTAGCACAAGAATTATCGGGCTTTCTGCTGTGGAGGCACGATTTCAAAATCAAACACGGCCCGATCCGAGATTCATAACTGTGGCAAAACAATCACACCATGCTTACGGCTTTGTAACTCGTTGGCCACGTAGGAACAAGAATTCTCCCGATCTTGACGTTTTCTAAATGTAGAACTCAGCATTTTCTGTAACTGGCTGCCAAAGGAAAACGTCACTTGAAATGTTCCGACCACTCCGTTAGATCACAAAGCCGAAACCGAGCTGACCTTCGAAAAAAAAAGGTGGATCCATCTCAAAATTTTGCAAAACCTGAGTATCCGTCTAATTTATGAATGAAACTCTGTAGAATTGTCATGAAAAAATCGAGGGACAGGTTCAACTGTGTATTGAAACGCTGATTTTCTGTCTTAGACGCTGATTTTGTATCTGCAGTCTTATCTTTGAGCAATATCCCTCCATTCTGACCTGAACATTGTTGAAACGGTGATGGTGATGATCAATTTTTCGTGGGTTGATCAAGACCCTTTGGGCTAGCTTTCTAATCTCAGGATCAAAACCAGGCATAAGCTGATCTAGGGCTTCAACAAATGTGACCTGAATGCGAGCTCCCATGGCTATAGCATTTGATGCTTCATGGATAAGATCAGCTGCATGCAATCCCAAAATATGAACTCCAAGAATCTCTCCCGTGTCTGGACGGTATATCAACTCTGCATTAGAAAAAGGGAATTTTTCAATGCCATCAACATCAGTATGCCAGCGTGTTCTCCACCAATCAATATAGTAGCAGATTTTGAAGTATGGATTTCTCCACTTCTGGCAATACATTGAAACCTCACATTTCTTTGCTCTAACTTAGCCGTATTTGATGTAACGCAGAAGGTGTACACTAAACTTTGATGTGCAGGTTCTCACTTTTGAATACTTCGTGTTGATTTATGGACTGTATTCTTGACACATTGAATCAGATTTGTCAGCAATAAGCTTATACCAATCTTCTCAACAGTAGATGACACCTCTGCCTTTCTCATGGATTATGACAGAATAATCTTCTAAAGGTGTCCAATTATTAGGAGAACCTGAATTTCTACCAGCACTTTGATAAATTCAAATTCATACAAAGCCATTACAGGAAATTGAATTTGGACCATGAAGGCTAAGAACAAATTCTCTGTAACTCTGAATTCTGAAACATGTTTTTTTTGGTGCTGAAGTCTTAGATGGAGGAATGCTGGAAATCAACTCTTGAAGGGTTGTACGAGCTGATTTATCCTTTTGTCATACTGCAGGAAGATATAATTGTCCTCTACATTTTCATCTCTGCAAATGACATGCTGACTGAATGACCTCTGCTTTATTGTAGGAACAAGGCTGCTACATGCTGCAAAGAATTGACTGTTGGGACGACCAAAGCTGAGCCAAAATATTTCCTAGACGAAGGAGATCTCCAGAATTTCCAAAAGAGAGTTCAGACTCATGAACCAGCAAATATGTCACCCCTTAAGAGCATGATCAATATCATACGTGGACACCCATGCAAAAATGGGGGGTAACACTGCCAAAGCTAGGAGCATTTTGGGAGCAAGCTGTTGAAATACTGAGAGGGGGGTGAATCAGTATTTGCCAATCATTAAAAATTTTAACCGAAAGCAAGTTGCTAAGCACCAATCATAGCAGTATATCATCAACAATAAAAACAAGATGCACAGTACACAAGATTTTTACGTGGAAACCCAAGTCCTGGGGGTAAAACCACGGAAGCCTTTTATAATAAAATTTGACCCAGCAACAACTGGGGTTACAAATTTAATACAACTTCTCCAGCAAAAACTGGAAGGGGCTACAACCCCTAGGCTTCGTCAGCTGCAACTGACGAGCTGCTACAACAGCTCAACTCACAAAATTGTGAGCCCTAGCACCACCCTACCACCCTGTAGAAAATGATTGCTGAACCTGTGGACCTGTCAAACAACAATCCCTGTACTCTCTACTGCTGATCCTTCTGTTAACTGTTCACTGCCACGTCAGCCTTGTCCCTGACACAATCTGTACCACATTGCACATCCCGTAAATCTGTCACATACCAATTTCTGCTTGTGCGTACTGTTTACTGTCAAATCATTCCTGTATATCAAGAAGTCTTTTTCACTGTCATAACCTGCTCATTTATTACCCTGTACTCTTCACCATCACTGAACAAGTATTTCTGCTCTACTTCCACTTCTAGCATGTATCAAAATATCACTGAGCATTCAATCCTGTTCACATACTTGTTACTGTAAAATCACCCCCAGTCAGAAGCACAACTGTACTGTATCATTACTTTCTACTGTAATCACTGTCATAAACCCAGTCCACTGCTGGCACTGTCTTCAATTATCTTCACATGTCACTAATCCCATTATCATGATCAAGTCACTGTCATTGTCATCAATCCTATGATTTTACTGCCATCTCTGTCAAATCAAATTAATCTAAAGACTATTCACCCACTGCTCATTCCAATCCAAGTATGTTCACATGCTGCTCTTATCAGATTATCTAAAGTCTGTTCACTTGCCAGGCTCTTTCAAGCTTATTTCAAATCACTATAGGATCTCATCTCAGATTACTACAGGAGTTTGTTTATGCCCTGGGCATAGTTTACCAATACTTAAAGCAGACCATAATATACTTGACAGAGATCACATCCCATCGAATCCTCACATTCATCCGAAATTTCGAAGCTACTAATTTTTCAAGGCAGATGATAAAACACTGATCAATTCAAAATTATAAAATGCATACCTTTATTCTCTGCTGCACATAGTTCAATTGATCCTGTACACGCCAATGGGCTGATCTGAGTGCAACAAACCCCAATCAGAGCTTACGGCCCTCACAAGCATGCACTTAGTAGTGTCACGGTTCAGCTCTTTTATTGCAAGCGGCCTTCAGAACAGTCAAAGAACAGCCAACTGGTAACACTAGGGTATGCGGCCTTCACAATTACTCACTCAGCTTGTAAATCTGGACCATAGAGCTCACGGCTGGCAGGTTAAGTCTCAGCTAGGTCATGGCTCAAGCAGCGAATTTTAGCAACAATTTGAATAATGGATGGCTTGAGCAATATTACAACCTTCAACGTTGACCCAAAAATTCGAGCTCTAAAACAGCTGTGTCTTTACCAAACATTAGGGCTTTATCTCCAGCGTTTTAAAAAAAATCAGAGCTCTAATTCCAGCGTTGCCTTCACTCAAAGAAATAATTAGGGCTTCATAACATGACCCTGATCAGAATGACTGCTCAGAAGAAATCCAATAACCTAATGCTGGTCCAGCACTGAAGTAAACCAAAGAAATTAGTCCCCTCGAGTTGTAAACCAAAAATTCAGTGCTCTCCTTCTTTTGACCGAAAAATACCTCAGAAATCAGATCCGAAAATTGTTTTTAGCACTTCCAATTTTTCAAATTTCAACTAGGGTATTTATATAGGTTTTTCTCCCCCAAAAAAATATTAGCCGACCTTGCAATATATTGTTTATTAATTTTAATAATTAAATTAATTTTAATTTGAATTTTTCATTTAAAATATGGGGCCGACTTCCTTCATGATAGATCATAATTAAGGTTTTTAATTAGCTGCCTAAGACAGAGCTAATCCTTCGACTTGTTCAACAAATGAGTTTTTGTTTGGTCCTTTAATACATTAAATTATTGTTTGTTTATGTTTGTTTTTGATCCCACAATATGGTGGTCATCACACCCATTCATGTCTTCACAAATATGTTCGCAGGGTATGTTGAGCAGATGCTCGCAAGGGTTTACAAGCGTCTGAATGGTAGGGTATCATCATTCCATATATTTATTGTTTATTATTTTTAATACTTAAAAAAATCTTTTAAGGCTAAGCTAACTTCACCAATAAATTTGTTTACACGATGGGGTTCCAAGCTTTTGAGTGGTGGGATATCCTCATTCTTTTATGATCTCCATAGGCTCCTCAACAAGTATAAGGGTTTCAATGAGCTTCTTCAAGGATAAAAAAACAATATGCTATTATTACCAACCACCATTAAGCATGTGGGCTTAAGGAGCACTTGTGGGTTTAATGACCTTCTCCTGGGGTACCATGACCTCAATAAACACAAATGACCACTGAAAGGGTCATTTTGAACTCTTGCAACTTCTTCAACACTTTTGTGGCATATTTGGACATAAGTTGTGGTACTGGGGAACCAAGAAACAACTGGGGAAACGCAAAACATCTTTGGGGTACTTAAACACTCTACAGGGTGTTCAGGGCTTTTGTCATTGTCCCAAGGGCTCCAAGGGCTTCAAACTTGGGCTTGGACAATATCAAAAGGTCTCCTTAGACACTGACAATTACTTAATCCTCAGGGGCTCCTCAAGGGGCACAAATGACCAGGCACTGTTGGCATCAATGACAATTTAATCAACACAAGCTTCCGAAGGAAGCGAGCTTCGGGAGAGCAAGCGAGGGGGTAGGGGGCGCTCCCATAGCAAAGAAATAAAGTATCCACTTCCTTTCTAGCTTTGGGGGTGTACCATATGGCATACACACAAAAGATCAATATTACACCCTTCGAATTAAGAATGAATGCAAAAATCAATACTCATACATGCATAGATAAAAAGGAAAATAGGATAGACATTAACATAAACCCTTCTCCTTCCACTGTGTTATTAATACCCTTCAATGGCCTCCAACCCAAAATATAGAAATTTCAATGTAAAAGACTAGCAATACTTACAACCTTTGAAAGCTCCAAACAAGACTAAATGCCACACACCAACAACGAAGTATCTCAAATATATGTAACAAAAGCTCCAAGAATGATAAGTCAATTAGACTCCAAGAAGAGGAAACTCCAAAAAACCAACCATGTTTTACAATGAAGAGGCCTTCTCCTTATATAGCCATAATGAATCAAGAGGGCAGCTAGCCATGTGTTAAGAGTCATGCAAGAGACAAGGCACCACAAGAGGGAGAGAGTAGACAAGTGTGCAAGTTTTATGTGAGTATTGAGCACCACTTGCTAGAACTAGAGAGAAGTAGAGGTGCATCTTACATAAATGAGGCCACATGTAGAGCTACTCATTCTCAAATCAAGGGATTATGTCCCCAAAAGGATGTGCCCCCATAGATTGAGGAATCCTCAAACAAGTATCCATAAATCCCAAAATTAGGAGATTATGTCCCAAAGAGGTGTGCCCACCATAAATCAGGGAATTCCAGACATAAATCCACACATCAAGGGATCTTGTCTCTAGATTCCAAAAAAAGGGATTATGTCTTCGGGGAAGTGCGCCCAACATAGATTGAGGAGATTTAGGTGTCTAAGTGAAGTGCACCCACCATATATTGAGGATATACATATAGAGAAATATGCGGGAGTCACCAATTACAATGTCTCAAAAGAAGCTCAATGATCCAACATTAAAGGAAGAGGAAACATGAAGCTTGGATATCAAAGACAAACAAATGAAAGGGCTCAATGATCACCAATGTCTTGTACTCAAACCTTCTCCTCCTTTTCTAATTGAGGATTTAGTTATTCATTGCTTGCTTTTCTAAAATTAGGAGAAGAATATTCTCACAATAATTTCAAAAGTAAGCTAAAAACAGCTCTAACAGCTCCAAGATAGGTACCCAAGTTTTTTTAAAACAGCAAAATCGTGAGTCAAACATCAGCCTTATCTCCTGCAATAAAAATGGATGAGAACTGTTATCACACAATTTGTAGTTGCCCATGTTATCACAGCCATAGTAGTCAGGGCTACCATGTCTTCAGACCAGTTTGCAGTACTTTTCTGAGACAGTCCTTTTGCCATGAGATGCATGAGATCGGCAGATGACGAGCAGTTATTCTATGATCACTCATATTTTCAGCAGACCTAGAGCAGATACATTGCAGCCTTATGCCATGACTGAGCCTCATGACCTCAGATTTGATGACTAAGGTGGCCATTCTCTTCCATACAAAGCAGTGTGATGACAGTGCCCATGGTTATGTAGCAGCAATGTTCCAGTGACAGTTGATGGTTTAGGTGATGGATACAGGTATATGACCCAGCAGGTATATGGTTGTACATTGGATATCTATGTTGTGCTCTTTTACTTATCTTGGTAGCTTGACTGGGTATTTTGTGGTCATGATCTGGCGATATATATATGTATGTGGTTATTGATTGACTGTCTAGAATAGAAGTGATTTAATTGCTTGGAATTAGAAATTCTTGTGTATACTCATTGGTCTCACCCTCTCAGTAGTATGGACTTGGTCATTCCAACCATTTATGGCTTGCTAGTTATGGCATCACTTGTCATTTTCCCCGTCCATCCATTACCATCCGTTCTTGGTTGTGTCCTGACTTACGCTTTATGACTGTGATATTGAGCACTTCCCCACTAATGCCTCTATGTTGGATAGACTCCCTGTTGTTATGTGTCTCGGTTCTGAGTTGTGCAACAGAACTTGTCGAAGCCTTGATTCTTCTGGGCCAGGAGAACCCGTTGTTGTTGGTTCCTGAGCTTAGGTGAGTTGGTTTCTAAAGCCTTGATCTCTTTGGTCGGTTTCCCCCGACGTTTGGTCCGGATTGTGGATGATTCCCCCTAGTTCTTGAGTTGTGTCAACTAAAACTTGAAGCAAATTATCCTACCATCATTACATGCATTATGTGATTCATTGTTATATCTTTTGAAAGTGCAAGCCCATGATAAAATGAAAATAAACTATGGTTTTAAGGTCAAATTAAAGAGGGCTATGAAATGAAATGTAAAGCACCCTGGATGAAAGCTGCAATTAGTTGTGCTTCTAAGCACATGCAAAATCTGAAGGGTCAAAGGCCTAAAAAGCAGTGGGTAAACCAATGTTAAATCTAAAGACTGCTGGCCATGATTGAAATGTAATGCTTATTTCCTCAAGGAGCCCACGGGTCGAGATGTGAGATGGACTAAGGGACAACTAATTCTAAGTGTCCCCTAGAACCTCAAGTTATGGCTTATTGTGCACCCAGTCACGATGGTTCTAGAAAAGATCCTCACGGAACTTGATTCAAGCTTGGATGTGAGATGTAGACATTTGTTAAAGTTGAATGGGCACTCCTCAAAAACAACTTATTCCATTTGTGAGACACCGTCATTCCTTGTGTGTTTTCTATCCAACATATGCCTAGGTGGTTTTCCCTTTCCCTTTATCCAAAGTGTCACAGTGTTGAAGTTGTAAAGTCATCCCTTATCCTGGCCTTTTCTTTTCCACCTTCACCCATTTCTAGCAAAATGGTCACGTCCATAAAATGAGTATACACTTGAGGATCTTCTTCTTAGTAACCGATTGCTTTAATTTAGACTTATATTTGATGTTATATCTGCGTGATCGCCAGTAGAATGCCACTTTATACTTTAGTTTTGTTATTGAAATAATAAAAGTAGCATATCTTATCCATTTTCACTTCAAGCATCAGTCAGTTTGAGCCTGGGTCATTATTTTGATCAATTTGACCTAGTCAACCCAGTTTGACCAAGTCAACTGCAGGATCCGGGATGAGTTGGACCGATGATGTTCTCAATTAATTATTTGTGGTCCTATGGTGACCATTTGATGGTTCCATGTATCAGATACAAGTTTCATGTGATGGTTTGATGGATTTTTATTATTATTATTATTTACAAACCATTATTTTTATTGTTCGGGCATGGTTGAGCTTACAGATGATTATCCAGGTGGTCACATGACGTAAGAGTACTCATCCTTACTAGATTTGGACCTTCTTAGTTCATTCGCACACTCAAATATAAGTTTCAGGAACTTCCGATGAAGTTATGGTCAATCTGTCACTTTATTGCATATTTGCCATATAAAATGGCCTATTAGCACATTTCTAGGGCGCTACAGAGGGAGTATGGGATCCAACCACTAGTTGTTACCATATTACCATGCTCCCAGACATTTTGATGCACTCGATTTGTTGCTGGGGTAACTTGGAAGAGAGATACAGGCATTTTATTATTTTATAGGTGATGTTCCAGCATTAAAAAATGGAAGAAATGGTCACTGAGGAAATCGACTTGAACAAATGAGGCAAGGAAATGGCATGATGTTTGATCAAAGAGTTATTTTGATGCATCCCACACCTTTCGTCACAGTTCACATCTTCAGTGGGGTCCACATTGTCCTTCGGGTTATTATTTGGGGTTTTTTATTGTATTATTGAGACAAAACGTCCTAGTGATTTTTTATCACTTTATGATGTATGTATTATTTGATGTAGTTGGGGCATTAGTCTAGTGAAGATAGTATCTCTTACACTCCCCCAACAAAGTGTTATGTTGTGTTTCCTAGTCATGTTGTGTCACACGTCCCCCCTAGGGCGTCATTGAGGAAACACATCTCCCTCTCTTAGAGTGATCCATGTATTATTGTTCCGGCTCATCTTAGCCATTGATTATCATTGTTGTATCTTATGATCTCAACCACTCACTCAAAAAGTGGTTAGGATTTTGGTCTCTCTCATTCCTATTTAAAGAAGAGACCCCCCTCATTGTAAAGCGACTTTTGGCTCTGTATTTCTGGCAATAAAGAATTATTTTGGGAAAAATCTTGTGCCTTTGTTATAGATTGTTCTTGTACTTGATTGTAGCTCTCATAGCTTGTCACATCCTTGTTATTTGATGAGATATCCATGCTAGATGTTTTTGCTTAGTGTGTGCACTGCAGGAGGGCAACTTCATTGGAGGATTTCGTGGGGTTTCTCCGGATCACTTCATTGGATGAGTAAAATAATCAAGAAGTAATTTCTATTGTATCTTTGATCAATGTTTATGCTATATGATTCTTCTCACACATTTACTTTCTCTTTTTGTAAATCAATTCTCATTGAGATTGTCATCTGCAGGAAGGGGGCGCAGTAGTTGTTGGAGGTAAATCAATTTCATCTTGGAGACTGTAAAATCAACTTGGAATTGCTTCGAGGGGGTTGGAACATCATTGCACTTGCCATCTGCAAGTCACAGGAGGTAAGTACCATTGTTCTTTTTTATTTATTTATCTATTCCCTTAGTCTGCTACTATCTCTTCTACAAACCCTAAGCTGCTACTTTCTCTAAAAATTCCCTGCGTCATTTAATTTGGAATCTCGATGAAATATTTATGGGCTTTTCTTTTTAGGCCTAGCCCAAAGAGGGTTCTCAAGGGTGTCACCCTTGGTGGACTCCACCCGGCCCAAATCCCTAGGCACTGGTCATTTACCGTTGTGCCCTCCTTGATTTTCCTTATTTCTAGGTTGTTTGAGCATCATTTTGACTTATGAGCTTAGATACTGTCAAATCATACATCAAGTCTCATCCTACGATACTAGAAAGCCTCATTGTGACCTAAACCCTTCCACCTTGGACATGCTTCCCAAGGCAGAAGAAATCTTTCTCAGTTGCTAGTGTCTTGATCCTAGATCTAGTCTTTACATTCATAAGTCACTTGTACTTTCACATTGGGTCAACATTTACATCCTTTAAGCCTCTTCATCCAAACTTACTCACCTTGTGACTTCATCCATAGATCTAGGGTTTATCATACGTTACACCTTACGTACTCTAGCTTGCTGGTTTGATCTTGTGTATTGGTTAGATATCTCCTGTCGAGAGTAGATCTAGGTCTCCCCCATTGCTATCTAAGGCTTGGATAGCATACGATCCTATTCAGGATGGTAGAGGAGATGGGGAACTAAGGCAGTGACCTAAGAGGGCCTCGATCCCCAAGATGGATTGGTTGTCATGCCAATCGAGGCACTCTTCGCTTCTTGCTATCCAAGCAACAGATAGAAAAGGGGGACTCTGACCTACTCCCGACAAGAGAGATCTAACCCAATCGCCAGATCAGGCTATTCAATAGGGTAAGTAAGGTGAGGGGTGAAGAACCCTAGATCTAAGGGACAAAGTCACTACAAACGCTTAAGATAGATGAGATTCAACCTTAGATGAGTTAGATACAATGACTTAGAAATTAGAAATGGATCTAGGATGGTCCCCTATTTGTCTCTAGGGTATTCTGGTCTACGACTAGACAGGTTCTTGGTCACGAGGACCAAGTAGGTCCTGTAGGTTGAGACAGAGCCCTCTTGGTCTGGGGTGCGATTTATCTGTTGATTGCATTTTTGTGGAGTTCGTAAGGACTTGGGGTTTGTCCTACTCTACCGTGTGCATGTCTGTGGAAGTCATGATTATTGGTGGACAAATATCAAGTGATCAGACCACGTTTATATGCTAAGCCCTATTAATTTTTAGTGCAGCTGCGAGACCCATTCTTAGAGAGAATCGTACCCTAGTCAGTTAACTAGGTATTCCTGGTCAAGTTAACCAGGCAGAGTAAAGAGTAAGACCCTAGAAGGTACCCTAGGGGCCCCAGCTGTCCCCTGGGGTTCTTGGTCGAGGACCAAGCAAGTTGATGCCATGGAAAAGTCGCTAGCATGTGGCTAGGGCCCCTATTTGTCTCTAGGGTATTCTGGTCTGGGACCAGACAGTTTCTTGGTCGTGTGGACCAAGCAGATCCTGCAGGTTGAGACAGAGACATCCTTGTCTAGGACCAGGCAGATTCTTGGTCAAGGACCAAATAGGTCCTACGGATGGTTGATTAACATTCAGTCTGGGACTGAAAGCTCACCTTGAGGCTGAGGACCATTCTCTGGGAGAATGGAGGACCTGGTCATGGACTAGAGGTTTATCAGCATGACTCATTCTAGGACTGAAGCTCAGCCTTGGACTGAAAGCCATTCCTTGAGAATGGAGGCACTTGGTCAGTTACCAAGATGATGATGTGTGATGTCCTCTTCTCCTAGGTCTTTGAGATGGTTGAGTTAGATGGTCTTCTCAAGGGACTGGCCACCCCTTGATGAAGCGACTGACATTTGACCTTAGGAGCAGTATAGAGGACCACATGATCACATCGTCCATGTGAACCCTTCCTTATACAGTGATGATGAACTTTCAGGTTATATGGAACGTTTGTACATTTGAGAGAGAGATGACTGGTTGTACCTTCCTCACCTTGGTTGAGTTATTTTTTATCTTGCTGATTATTGGTCTTGTGATACCTCGTCTTTGACTTGTGGTTAATGCGGTCATTTACCCACCTTGAGTAATTTTTTAATTATACCACATTGTTGATGTTTTGGTCTTATAGGGTACTATGGTTGTTTGTCCACATTTGAAGCATACACTTGGTTCTAAGGGCCATGGGTCATGTACCCACACCTATGTTATTTATTTGGGACATAGAACCCTATTCGTGATTTATGACCATTGTTTATATTTTTTTTTTTTTTTTTTTTTTTTTTTTTTAAGATGGCCACTCCCTACTTTAATGAAATCCTAATTTATTATTTTTAACTTTTAATAAACTCCCAAATTTAAAGGATTAATTTATTGATCTCTTTAGAAGATCACAATGCTATTTATTGGAGTCTTTTCTTCTCTCATCAATCATCCTTACGATTTCATCTCAACTCTGATTTATTGTTGGGTTTGTCTTATGCTGGTCGTACACCTACTGGAGTTTACCTTCTTTATTATTTTTCTCAGATCTGATCTATCCCTTGTTGTTACTGCCAAGGTTTTAAAAATCGGAATCGGACTCGGAATCGGTCGAGGGTCAACTCGGAATCGGAATCGGAATCGGTAATGAATCGGTAATAAATCGGTCGATTTGAATTTAATGAATCGGTTTGCTCAAAAATACATAAAATATTTAATTTTTTAAGAAAAACAATATTTTCAAGATTCTAATTCATGATTGTATAGCATTAGAAACAAAATATGCAATCTCGCTCATGTATATACCATATAAGAGTCAATATATCAAAATGGCACAAAGTGTATTGTGCAATACATATCTAGGTGACTGGAACTGGAACAAAATAGTGAAAATACATAATCCATGAGGCCTATAGGCTATATGGCCAGTAGAGTCCAAAAAATAGCATGATATATAGTCAACTACATCAATCGAACTGATCAAACTCATCACCACTGGCACTGCTACGGCAAGGTGTAGAAGTAGAACTAGAACCAAAAGAACCCGAAGCTGAAGGACTAGCAAAGGCATCAACATCTGGCTCAATCTCAGGCTCCTCAGGCTCAGGAACACGATCATCTACTACTGCAGTAGTAGTACTGGCTGAATGCCTACTCCTACGTCGTCGTCGGCTATAAGTAAGAGGTCCTGGTCCACTAGTGCCTGCTGTGGCTGGAATATGGGGATCCACACCTGTATGAACTGATGGCATCGGCAATAGAGGATCTGAATCTATATGAGTCTGCAGCAAGTCCTCCAACTCAACATCCAGATCATCACCAAACTCTGCATCTGCAGTCTCCACTACCCAATCTGAGGTAGGATCTATATCATCTAACAGAATGGGATCCGTATCAGGTCTTTTGTTCATCAACTGGTTGCGTCTAAGTCGCAGGTTGTACTGCACGAAGACTAGATCATTTAACCGTTTCTGCTCTAAACGGTTTCTCTTCTTCGTGTGAATCCGCTCAAACAAAGACCAATTGCGCTCACACCCAGAAGCGCTGCAGGTTTGACTCAGGACCCGAATTGCAAACTTTTGCAATTGTTTTGTATGATTACCAAATGCCCTCCACCATTGTGCTGCAATTGCAAACGCGAATGGTCAAGGCAGTGAATTCAACAAATTAGATTGTAAATTTGGCTAAGAAATTAAGAATCCAGGTATTTACATTTTACAATTTAAACTTTAAACTTTAAACTTTAAAGTTAAACAACATAATTTTAAATTTTAATAAAACAATGGAATTGTTTACCTGGTTGGCCCTTCTCTATTGCATTTTTAGCCACACTTTTGCCGAAGAGACCTGTGGCCTCTCTAAAAGAGGTGATCTGCATATGTATCTCCAATTGGGTCGCCTCATTTGGGACCATGCGCTCAAGGCAAGTATACAATCCATCCGCTATCTCCCCACTCGGATCAGCATCAATGTCATCTCTATATTGATACATCGGGTTCAGGAAATACCCAGCTGCATGTATAGGGCGATGGAGTTGATTGTTCCATCTCCTATCAATGATCTCCCAAATAGGCCCATACTTGGATACTCTATCTTTGTATGCTGCCCTTATTTGCTCCTTTGCCTGATCCATAGCTTCATAAATGTATCCCATGGCCAATTTTTCCCCATCCACCAACCACAACACCTTAACAAGTGGCTCAGTAATTGCCACAACCTCTGCTGCTTTTTTCCAAAATGATGAGCTTTTAATTCTCTTCTTTGTGTCTCTTCCATCTTGGGTGCGAGCCCAACTAGATGAATTCCATTCATCACTTGAAAACATCTTCTCCAAGTTATGTTTTTGGGAAAGGAGAGATTGCAACGTGAGGAAGTGAGTTGCAAATCTAGTAACTGCGGGCCTAACAAGCTCCTTGCCCTGTGTGTGTCTCCTCAACAAGCTCAATACCCAACCATGGTTGTAGATGTACCTGGTGATGTTTTTGGCCCAATCCACAGTGTACTTGATCCAATCCTGTTTGCATACATCCTCAAGCATGAGGTCTATGCAATGTGCTGCACATGGGGTCCAGAATATGGTTTTATGTTTTTCCTCTAACATCCTACCAGCAAGAACATAGTTAGAGGCATTATCGGTGATGACCTGCACAATATTATTTGCCCCCACCTCCTGAACAATCTCATCCAAAAGATGAAATAACATATTTGCATCTTTCACCTGATCGGATGCATCACATGATTTCAAAAACATGGTTCCCCGTGGGCAAGATACAAGAAAGTTTATAAGGTGTCGCCCCCTCCTATCTTTCCATCCATCCGACATGATAGTGCATCCTGAATTTACCCATGAAGCTTTGAAATCCTTCAGGTATTCTTCTATGGAAACAATCTCTTTTTGCAAAAGAGATCCCCTCAAGTCATGCATACTAGGGCCTTTGAAGCCCTTACCAGCTGCTACAACTGAATCCCACATAGGTTGGTAATAAGAAGAGCGTGCAGAATTGAATGGGAGATCAGCATCATACCACCATCTTGCAATGTACTCATGGGCAACTTCTGTGTACTGCTTCTTCCAATGCTCATCTAAGGTGGGTTGAATTTCTGTTGGATATTGCATATGAGAAGCATTCACACTGGCAGAAGTGGTGGGAGTTGTGAAATAGTCATCAATGCTAACCCTCTTTTTGGCTTTACCCTTATCTTCTGTAATCTTGGATGGCGGAACAAACTGGAAAGGATCCCTAGGAGTGGTTGAAGGGATAGATGAAGAGCCTTCATTTGAACCAGGGGCATAGGTCCCACCCATCATTTCAACAAGCCTCCTCTTCCTCCCTACTTCTTCCTCTATCTCTCTTTGCTTAGCCTTTCCCTCTTCAAACTTCTTGAACTGATCTTGCATCTCAATTCTAATATGCCCAATAACATCCAGTGGGGCTTCACATGCCTTAACTTGGCCTTTGATGGCATCCAAGTGTTGTTTAAGCCTGTAAATTCCCCCACCCTTAATCAACTTCTTGCAATACTTACAATAAATGTCACCCTGAACAATATCTGCATGGATCCATGCAGGATCTTTTGCTTTTGGGGGCATGATTCTGAGAATCTGATCTGCAATCCAAACAAAACAAGAAAAGATTAAATTAATTCTATCCAGGATTAATTCTGTTATTTGAGATTCTAAAAATTCTATCTCGCATTCAGGAAATTTTTTAAAATGTGCTCTCTGTTTTTAAAAAAATTTAAAATTAAATTAAACTTTAAAATTTTAAATTTTAAAATTAAAATTAAAAATTAAAATCTGTTACTGGACATTCCTGCAGTGCCCTCATACCCCCAGACATATAGATGCTGTTACAAACTTACAGGATGCTGCTAATGATGCCTTTCTGCTGTTACAATTAGGTTTGAGTTGCGTATTTATACACAACTCAAGTGGGATTATGGAATTCACATAAGTGGGGTGCAGTCCTCAAGAGGGTTATTGAGTCTACATTAAAGTTGACTAAGTAAGCCTTAACGATAACCTAATAATATATAAATGATTGCATTAATGCCCAAACAATTGCATTAATTACACTAAGAGTTGGCCATAGCTGAATGTGAGGATTACACCATTCTGAAAAAATGGTCTGAACTTCTGGTTCCAATCTGGTTTGACAGTTCTGATAAATATGAAAATTAGTTCTGCAATGAAAGTTTAGTTTGTGTAACTGGTGTCTATTCATAGTTTTTTGTGGCCCAAGGATATTGTTGCTTGGTTCTCTTTCTTTTGGATTTATTTCTCGTGGCTGAATTTTACTACTGAAACTATTTTTTATCACATTCTTGCTATATTTTGTGACGCAAAATAGATTTATTGCAAATGTTGTAACTTTTGACAAGGTATTGAACAAGAAGAGTCTTTGCAGAAATTGGAATGGTAACATATGACGGCTTGTTTTGATAGCATAAACTAGTAAATGACTGATGGATTTTCTAGGTCAATGCTCATGCTGGAGTTGGTAGCTTTGAATCTTGATTGATGGAAACAGTTGCCAAGTATGGCTGGTTTACAATCTTTAGAATTTAGACACGAATAAAAAGACTAGTATGAAATAATGTATGCTATTTTTTATAACTAATTTAGGATGCAAACTTGTTTTTAGAACTTTTATTAATGGATTGCCCTTTCTAATATTTAGTTTTGGTTTTGAAGTCAAAATCAAGAATCATGTACTATTTCTTGTGGCTGTATGACTTTAGTCTGCCTTGCTGTGGGAGTTCATTCCACCTTAACCCTTTCTTAATAATATATATCGACATATCTTTTACATGCAGAAGTAAAGAAAATACAAATATTGGCAAATGCATAATTTGATTTTAGTGTTAAGAAAATACAAATATTGGCAAATCCATAATTTTGATTTTAGTGTTGGCAAATATTGCGTTTGTAAAAATACAAACCTTTTTTTCCAATTTCAAACTTCAAAGTAAATATGCAGAAGGCTTAGTAAGAAAACAGCGCATGTATTAAATTCAACCAACATAATTATAGTATTGAAAGAACAAAACCTCGACCTCGATCTATTTGTGAAGTCCACACCTCACCAACACTTCACACTCAGTATCAATCTCCCACGGCCACAGCTCACCCGCACTTCACACTCACAGTTCACTTCCCACGGCCACACCTCACCCGCACTGTGAAGTCCCACGGCCACACTCTGCTGGTGCCAGTTCACTCTCCCACGGCCAACTTCCAAGGCTGCTGGTGCCACTGCCGCCCACAGTCTCACTCACGCGCTTCTTGAAGTGGAATAGGAGCAATAGGGGTCGGGTTTAGTGTTTTAGGTTAAAAAATTTCACTTATAAAAATTAAAAAATGAATAAAAACCCAAACGGCGGTGACGGGGCCCACACGCAATGAACCGGTCCGATTTTTTACGTGAATCGGTAAAACCGGTTTTTCTAGCTGAATCGGCCGATTTGTCTAATGAATCGGTTAAATCGGTTGGCCAAACCGGTTTTGAGGCCGATTTGAACCGGGCAAGTAATGAATCGGTGAATCGGCCGATTTACAAACCGATTTCACCGATTTTTAAATCACAGGTTACTGCCCTAGTCGTGAACCTGTAGAGGTCTGATCTGCTCTTTGTGGTTTTCCAGTCTGTTGTTGCAGCCCTGTCTGAGATTTGTTTTCGCTTGTTGATGATGGTTGAGGTTCGATCTGCTTTAAAACTGGCTGTTGAAGCTCAGCCGTGACTCCTTGCTTCTCTTGGAGCTCAGCGGTAACCCTGTGTTTCCCTAGAAGCCCAGCCATGACTCCTTTTGGACTTCGACCTACCTGCTGAAGGTTTATTTGAGGCTTGGTCTGATTGCTACAGCTTGATTTGGCTCATCCGTGACACTAATAAGGCTTGTCCAGCCTGCTGAGGACAAACGTGGCCCTGTTGGGTCTGATCCACCTGTTTGTAAACTGCTTGGGGTTTGAACTGTTGGCTGGTTGTCTTCTTTTGGGAAGGTTGTGAGACATGAGGATCCCTCTGGTCTGTTGAGCACATCTTTTGGTAACAGTGACCCCTGTTGGTTAGATTCTATAAGCTGAGAATTCTTTAGGGCCAGGTCTCTACTGCTGAATTTTTTATTTTTTATGTGCTGAGATTTTATCTGTAGACTAGTTTTTTATCTGACCTACTTGTTTATAGTCAAACTTTTGTGTTGAGAATTATTCAAATTTGTTCTACTGTACTGAGTCTTATTTGACTGTCACTGTGTTCTGAATGTCATTGATCTTCACTACTGCAACCTGTCATCTCTCTCTCTCTCTGGTTTGTACATACCCTCTTGTAGAGTCAGCTAGTTTTTAGAGTTGACTGGCCTCTCTAAGGCACAATATTTTCCGAAAGTAACTCTTCTGAGTATTTTACAGGAAGGGTTTCACACCGAGGTAAGTATCTTCAATTATATCTCCCTTATTGTTATATGATCAATATGTTTATTTTATTACATGTTACTGAAGATTACTTTAACACAGTGATCTAACTGGTAGTGTTAAAGGACTGAAAATTACTTTAACACAGTGACCTATCTGATAGTGTTAAAGGTGTGAAGTTGAAAGAGATGAAAATTATGTTATGTTAGAGATTACTATTGCACTATTTCATATTCAATTTTTGTAATTGTTTGTTAAAGGTATTTTTTGCATTAAAGTATATTGAATTGTTATTCTTCTACATATGACCCTAACTTGATGAAAAATTAACAAGCCCTGCTCTTTTACCAGATCTACTGTTGAGATTTGTTTTTGTTGAGACTTGATATGTTCTATGTATTGATTCTTTATGTCTGGTTGAGGTCATATTTTGTCATCATCTAGGGTTTATACCTCTTGTGCCTATATCTATTGGACTTCTATTATGCTCGGACTTGATTGTGACTGTCACTGTGTTTTCTTACTATCACTGACCATCCCTGTTTGACTGTACAACAGCCCTATCATCTCTTTCACTATGGTTTGTACTTACCCTCTAGAAGGGTCAGCTGGTTCCTAGTGATTGACTGACCTCTGAGAGACTTAGTTCATTCTGAAAATTATTTCTTCTGAGTATAAAATAGGAATGGCCCCACACTGCAAGTCTACAGGTAAGTACCCTTAACTTGTTCTTATTATCAATTAAATGTGTTACCAATACTATTGATTACATGTCACTGAAGATTGCTTTAACACAAGGACCTACTTGGTAGTGTTAAAGATGATGAGATGAAAATTATGTTGTACTATTTATTTATTGATGTACTTTTATTGTTTAAGCACTAGTTTGTTGAATGTAATTTTGCATTAAAGTACATGAATTTTTAATTCTCTGCATCAAACCCTAACCCTAACTGTTACCAACTAAGTTGCACTTCAGTTGGACTTCAGTGAGCCGCCAGTGTTGCACAATTATTTGTGCTTATCAGAGTTCAAAAGTTCCATCCTTGGCCTTTTTTGGGCCATCTTTTTCATTTTTGTATTATATTACCATGTCCCACGGGGTTTGTAATAAAGTGTGCTAGCATGGTGGTCTTTGAGTGACTCGGTCCCCTAGGACTTGACAACCAAACAAGGTATTCCAAGGAGTTTTTTTCCTTGTCAATTATGCTTTGCCTTTAGCCGAGTATAATCGATGAGATTTTCTCCTACAACTCCAAAGCGGGAATGCTCGAATTTGGCGGTTAGGCCTTGGGGGGTTATTAGAGTCCATTTTATAACATATATAAACATGCTAGACACTATAATAAAGTCGTTCGGTCATGTACTAGGTCCCCCAGGAGTTTGAATCAGTTCTGAGAAAAATATTTTTTTCCACAAAATTAGGCCGTGTTTTAATGGTTTACATGGAAATTTTCAACTGGTGATAAAAGAGTGATCCGGAGGTGGAATTTGGCGCAAGGATGCTCGTTTTCATGCGCAGAGCATCCTCTTTACCCTGGTACCCAATCTTCCTATGTTTCGGGGGACCAAATCATCCCGTGGAGCAGTTTTTCTTATCAAGGCTATAAAATAGCATTTTAATGCTACTGGTGCTACAAATTGCACCATTATCAAAAAATAAAATAATAATAAAAAGGAATTAACACATGCCAAAATGAGTTGGAATCTATTGTCATATGATAGGCGACTTGTTTAAGAGGATAAAACATACGGTTGGAAGTCAAAATTAAAGGGTGAGCGAATTTATGTAAAGTTTCAAAATTTGAAGAGCGCCCCCTTTCTTCACGTGGGCGTCTTCCTTCCACATGGCATGTGTATACTTGATGGGGATTCCCACGAGGTTGAGCTTCTAACCATGTTTTGATGTGGCGCAATCCCTTTGGGTTGACTCTCAATCAACGCTAAATCGAAGAAAGCTTCACGTGAACTCTCTTTCGAGGTGCGCCTTTCTCTCCACATGGGCAAGGGCGAGTCATTCCACTCGGCATCCATTACTTTGGTGTTAATTCCAATGTGGGATGCGCCCACCTCATGGGGAGGTGGCGCAATCATATTGTTTTGGCTCTCAATCCCATACCAATCAACGCCATTAACTATGGTTAACTCCTTCACTCACTCATGCGCTCCTCTCTTTGGGTTAGCGCCCCCCCCCCCTCACTCTATATTTTCTTATTTAAGAGCAGCTCTTCTCCATTGTAACGGTGTGAAAGTGGAACCTCTGTTCTTAATCCTTGTAATATTTTTCTTTGAGAATCAGAATAAAGAAGTCAGGCTTTGGAGGCTTATGCATTGTGTTATTGTTCATTTGTGTGGATGTCTGAGACTCTTGATCCATTGAGGTAAACTGTGTCGCTTTACAAATTTGCTTATTGTTGGAGTTTGTTGACCTTTGAAGAGAATATATATTCTAGTAGGGTAAGAAATAGTATTTTCCAATCTATTCTTTATTGCATAACCATTTAAGATGCTTTGAATTTTGCAAATTTCTTGTTTGAATAAGCATTTTTCTTGTAAGTATTTTATTTGGTGAAGCATCAATACTTTGACCCCCTTGTGCAAGTTGTTGTGATTACTTACAGGTTATCCAGTCTAGAGGATCGTACCAAGCGTGTTATCGTTGCTACTTTCTCAAGCATATCTGAAGAAGGAGTTTAGTCCCTCGCAATACCACTACCAAGAAGACTCCATTCGCCCAACTTCTCTTCCATTCTCTAGGTTCTATCCTTCTACCTCAACTAAATATTCTAGGGTTTTATTTTCCTACGGAGATCTCTTTACCACATGAACACAAACAATCACACATATGACACTACATATACCCTGGAAACCCCAACTGGGGAAAACCAACAATCATGTGGGGCTTTCTTCTATCTCGAGCCCAGAGCAATATATGAAATAAGCAAATACAACAATGTTACCTCAGATGTAACACTCAATCCTAAACGGCTCAATACCCTAGATCTGCATGCATCAACATGCACTAAGGAAATGTACCCTAGTTGTCAATCTGGATCTCAGTCTGTCTGCAAGTAGCTTTGACTGTACTTCCTCTCTCACTGCTCTGCTTTGATCTGCTCTGCTATAGAAGAAGCCCAATAGCTGAATGCATCCTCCTCTGGATCGATAAGTGTGCCCTCCCTCAAGATAACAAACGCTCATATGGAATCAGATCTGATCTTTGATCGTCATAGACCTTTCTCAATCACTGAGACACGGATGCTCTGAAAGTCTCATCTACTTAATCGATCAACCGTAAGATATACGAGCTTCTCTCTCCTCAAAGAATGCGCCCTCCTCCCTTAGGAAAGTCGCCCACCTCTCAATTGGATCTATCTTAGATCACTTGGCTCGGTGACTCAGTCAGATACCTTAAGTTTCCTTATATCAACTCACTGTCAAATTAGGTTTACCAAAAACCTAAATGTTGATGTAATTGTAACTTCAGAATGTATTTCACCTATGTATATTGTACTCCTATAGAGATGGTATTATTCCTCTATACGGAAGTGTCGTCAATTGTATTGACAAGTGTCGCAACTTGCTTGTGATAGGTTATTAGACCACCAAGTGTGGGGTCGGCCCTGATTAGTATTACCATGGGTTATTAGACTGAGTTAGACAAGTCGACCCTGCTAGTTTATTAGGTAGGTCAGGTCATGTATAAATAGAGTGCGGGAGGCACTCTATTTGATCATCTCATTATTCACTTCTACACTCTCTAGAAAGTGGCGCACAAGTGAGGAAGGAGGAGTAGCTGCTAGGAGGACTATCTCTTGTACTTGGGTTGTATCATTGCTCTTTCTATCTCTGAGGAAGTTGTGGGGTTTTTCACCTTTATGGTTTTCCCCAGTGAAACTCTATGTGTCTATTATCTCATGTGATTGTTTGTTGTGTTTTATATGCTTGATATGCTGTACATGTTATTCTCTCAGGAAAGATCCTAGAGTATGTTGAATTAATGCTCAAAAATTAACATGGTATCAAAGCTAACCTGAGAAGAAGACACTGTGCAGTTGCAGTAGCCAGGGCTTCTTGTTTATTGGGTTTCTCTCCACATATCTTGAAAGGCAGTAGGGTATTTTGACTCTCCTCAGCAAGACGCATCTTTCTGTGCAATCAGAATTCAATTCTAGGCACTTTCATTTTTTACCCTAAAAATTAGGGTTTCCACAAAAATAGGAATTTCTGAATTCTGAGACCATAGCTGGAAGCTCCTTGAAAAAATCGCAGTTTAGAGCTTTGGAATGAACTTTTTGGTTGGGTGAAGCTCCGAGAAACTCAAACCCTAATTCAAGGTCCTCCCTAGTGAATCCGAGAGATTGAAAAGCATTTCTTAAGGGTGAAACTTTGCAATTTTCAATTTCTGAGTATACCAGGCTGATCATCTCATCAAGGCACATCTTTCTATCCTTTCAGAAGTTTGAAATTCACATTTTGAATTTTTAGGGTTTCTCTGACAAACCCTAATCCAGCACCAAATCCAGTTTTCTGCAAATCAAGTGGTAAGACCTAAATCTTTTCTATTTCCATTTGAAGTACTCTTTAAGATGTCTCACCACACCAAGCTTGAGGATAAGCTTGAAGGGGCCGATAACTTCCTTGCATGGAAGTATAGGATTGGGTTAATCCTAGAAGAAAATGAATTGGATACTTACATAAGTCCTGAGGTCCCTGTCCTAGAGGAAGAAGAGGCTAAGGCCTTGCATAAGAAGAACTTGGTCAAGGCAAAGAAGATCATTGTTGATTCTATCAAAGACCATCTAATACCACATGTGTCATCTCTAAAGACACCCAAGGAGATGTTTGATTCCCTGACCAAGTTGTTTGAAGGGAAGAACATAAATTGGAAGATGACTCTGCGGAATCAATTGAAAGGGGTAAGGCTTCAAAATGGACAGACCATTCAATCCTATTTCTCTAAGGTCTCTCAAATCAAGGAACAACTTGAAGCTATGGATGAAGTGGTGGAGAATGGTGAAATTGTTATGACCACTTTGTGCAAGAAGAAAACTAATCTCCTTCAGTAGACTATGGGAGGAATGTTCACAAGAAGAGGCTAGGCTTGTAGCTCGAGAAGAGAAGAAGGGAAATGAAGATTAAGCTCTCACAGCACACACCAAGAAAGGAAAGCCCAAGAGAGAACCATCTCATAACAAGAAATCTTCACACCACCATTACCATAAAGATAAGAAAGATCTCAAGTGCTTCGCATGCAATGAGAAGGGACACTTTGCTGCAGATTGTCCCAAGAAGAAGAAAGACAACAACTACAACTTCAACAAGAAGAACAACAACAACAAAAGGAGAGATCATGCTCATGCTGCTGAGGATGATGAACCTCTTAAGAAGAAGGCTAGAGCATAAAGTGATGACTCATCTAGTGAAGTTGAATATGTTCTAATCTTTGCTCTCACAAGTACTATTACTCATGGATGCAATGATTGGCTTATTCATAGTGGGGCTTCCAAACACATGATTGGGTTTAAAGAATCTTTTGTAAATCTATCTAAACATGAATCACCCCATAAGGTGAAACTTGGGGATGACTATCAATATCCTATCAAAGGAAGTGGTGAAGCCTCCTACAATCTAGACTCTGGGAAGTCTTTGAAGATGAAAGATGTTTTATTTGTACTTGGGCTCAAGAAGAACCTATTCTCCATATCTACATTGGATGCAAAAGCCATGAGGGTTGCATTTGTAGATGGCCAAGTCCTAATGTGGCCAAAGGGTAAAACTATAGACGATGCAGTAGTGATTGGAGAGCAAGAGGGAGGATTGTACAAATTAAAGGGACAACCTGAACATTCCATGGTACATCAATCCATGGAACCAAGTGAACTTTGGCATAGAAGGCTTGCACATGTGCACTATAGAGCACTACCAATTGCAAGTAAAGCTGTAGAGGGTCTTCCTAAAATCAAGTCAAAGCACGAAGGTGTTTGAAAAGGATGTGCAAAAGGAAAGAACATTAAGAAGGCACTTCCAAGTAGTGAAAGCAAAGCAAAAGGAATCTTGGAGATTATCCACTCCGATGTAGGTCGTCCGATGTCATCCAGTTCTCTGAGTGGGTATGTATACTATGTCTCTTTCATTGATGATTTCTCTAGGAAGACCTAGGTTTACTTCTTAAAGAACAAAGATGAAGTATTTGATAAGTTCAAGGAATTCAAAGCCTTGATGGAGAATCAAACTGATAAGAAGATCAAGACATTCAAATCCGATTTCAAAAGGTTATGAAGTGATTCAGGAATTAAGAGGGAGTTGACTGCTCCCTACAATCCACAACAAAACGGAGTGGCAGAAAGAAAGAATACGGCAATCATGGAAGCAGCACGGGCAATGCTGCATGACCAGGATCTGCCTATGCACCTATGGGCAGAAGCAGCTAGGACAATTGTATATGTGCAGAAAAGAACACCTCACAAGATATTGGACAACAAGACACCAGAAGAGGTCTTCTTTGGTAAGAAACCTGAAATTAGCCATCTCATAATATTTGGTTGTCCAGTATATACACATGTTCCAAAGGAAAAGAGAACAAAACTAGATCCTTCAAAAAAGAAGCGCATCTTTGTGGGGTACAGTGAAAGTTCGAAGGCTTACAGAATATACTTTCCAGGGTTCAAGAAGATTGATGTCAGCAGGGATGTAACATTTGATGAAGACTCAGCTTTCATCAAGTCAAGGAAGGCAGCTACTGAAGATCATGAAGAACCAAAGGAAACTAGATTTCAAGACACCGCCATGAATGAAGCAATTCCAAAAGCAGATCGTGAAGTTGAAGATCTGCAAGAACCTGTAGATCCACCCCGTGAGAAGAACTCTCACAAGAGGAAACTGGCATGGGCTAGAGAGCGCATTCAAGATGCAGAAAGGTATGGCATTCCAGAAGAAGAACACAGAGCAAGGAAAAGGACTAGATCTCATACCAACTATGTTGCCTTACTCTGTGACATTATGAACAAAGAACCTTCCAGTTATGAAGAAGCAGCAGAAAAGAAAGAATGGAAGGATGCCATGGTCGAGGAATACCAGTCGATCATGAAGAATGATGTTTCGGATGTAGTCCCAAGGCCTGAAGGGAAGTCTATTGTAACTTCCAAGTGGATCTACAAGATCAAGCATGCTGCAGATGGAAGCATAGAAAAGTACAAAGCGAGATTTGTAGCTCGTGGCTTCTCCCAGAAAGAGAGAATAGACTATGAAGAATCTTTTGCTCCTGTAGCCAAGTACACTTCCATCAGATCAGTACTTGCTTTGGCTGCAGTGATGAAATGGAAGATACACCAGATGGATGTCAAGAACAGCTTTCTTAAATGGTGTAGTCGAGGAGGAAGTGTATGTGGAGTAGCCACTTGGTTTTGAGACACATGACAGAGAGTCATATGTGTGCAAGTTGAAGAAAGCCTTGTATGGCTTGAAGCAAGCTCCTAGGACTTGGTATGGTATGATAGACAGCTTTCTATCCAGTTTGGTCTTTACCAAGAGTAAGGCGGATTCCAACCTTTACTACAAGGTTGAGGAAGGCAATCCTGTGATACTACTTTTGTATGTGGATGAACTGTTTGTTACAAGTGAGGATGGATTGATTGCCGATACGAAGAGAAAGCTTGCTGCCGAGTTCGAGATGAAGGACTTGGGGATGATGCACTATTTTCTAGGCATGGAGGTGTGGCAAAGTGTAGATGGGATCTTCCTTGGACAAGGGAAGTATGCAGTAGAGATCCTGAAGCGGTTTGGGATGATGGACTGCAAGGCCATGGCCACACCTATGGCATCGAACCTGAAGCTTTTGTGTGATGCTTCATCTAATCCGGTTGATGTCACTGTATATCGTTAGATGATTGGGTCCTTGATGTACCTGACGAACACAAGACCAGATATTTGCTTTGCGGTGAACACATTGAGCCAGTTCTTGACGGATCCCAGAGGTGTTCACCTAGTTGCTGTAAAGCATATTCTGAGGTACCTGAAGGGTACAATTGATTATGGGCTCAAGTATGATGCGAATCAAAAGTTTAACCTACAGGGTTATGTTGATTCGGACTGGGCAGGCAGTGCTACAGATAGGAAGAGCACTTCTAGATGCCGCTTCAGTATCGGATCAAGTGCGATCTCTTGGTTTAGCAAGAAGCAGTCTTGCGTAGCACTGAGTACAGCCGAGGCAGAGTATGTTGCAGCTTGTTCAGCTAGTTGTGAGGCAGTATGGCTTAGGAAGCTACTGTCTGAGTTATTTGATCTCCCGTTGGAGGCTACTGGTATCTTTTGTGACAACCAGAGTTGTGTGAAGCTGTCTGAGAACTCGGTGTTCCACGACAAGTCGAAGCACATTGAGATCAAATATCACTATATCAGGGATATGGTGCAGAGACGAGCAGTGAAGCTCCTGTATATTACGACAGATGAGAAGGTTGCAGATGTATTGACGAAACCACTAGCCAGAGTGAAGTTCGAGTACTTCAGAGAGAGGCTTGGTGTTCTTCAGATTGACGACACTTCGAGGAAGAAGTGATGGACACATTTGTTGGAGCCATTCCAAGCATGGTGAGAGGAGGATCCTTCCCATGGCTATGGATGTAAGCGTTGGATGATGAGCATCAGGACGATTCTCCAGTTACTGCTCTGTATATGCATCATGTTGGATGCTGGATATGATCAATTGGATCATGTATATGTATATGCATCATGTTGGATGCTGGATATGATCAGATGGATCATGTATATGTATATGCATCATGTTGGATGCTGGACATGATCAGTTGGATCATGTATATGTATATGCATCATGTTGGATGCTTGATATGATCAGTTGGATCATGTATTTGTATATGTATCAGGTGGATACATGATATGTATCAGGTAGATACTGTGTAAGCATCAGATGGATGCATTGTACGATCAGGATGATCATTATCAGTTGGATCATGTATATGTATATGCATCATGTTGGATGCTGGATATGATCAGTTGGATCATGTATATGTATATGCATCATGTTGGATGCTGGACATGATCAGTTGGATCATGTATATGTATATGCATCATGTTGGATGCTTGATATGATCAGTTGGATCATGTATTTGTATGTGTATCAGGTGGATACATGATATGTATCAAGTAGATACTATGTATGCATCAGGTGGATGCATTGTATGATCAGGATGATCATGGATGATGAGCTTCAGGATGTTGCTCCAGATGATATGCATCAGGATGATACTACAATGATAATCAGGATGATCATGTGTTGATGTACATCAGGATGATGTATGGTGAGTATCAAGTTGATACTCTGTGGCCGTGGACAGGTTGTGCAGATAAGCATCTAATAGCGCACTGGGAGATTTGAAGATACTCTTTCGAGGTTTTGCCTATGGCATATAATAGCGCCCTAGGATATCTGGAAAATGCTCTTTCGAGGTTTTGCTTGGGAGGACATATAATAGTGCCCTGGGAGGTTTGCAGTGTTAAATTTCATACATTCATAGCATAAAACATAAATGCATTACCAAGATCACTAGAAGTAAGACAAAGCACAAAACAACAACACAGAGTTTACCCTAGGAAACCCAAATGGGAGAAAACCCGGCAACCTTCGCAGAGAGATGATAATTCTGAGATCAAAGTACAAATGAAGAAAGAGAAAGTGTGGAAATGTTTTCCACAAGTAGAAACCCTAGAAATCAGCCTCCTCCTTTAGGTGATGCGAAATTCTCCTCTCCCAAGTGATGCACCAATCTCAAGTGTGAGGATGAACAAATGAGGAGCACTAACCTCATCTTTATACAAGTGCTGAAACCAGAAAATCCCTTATGGGGCCGACTTGTCTTAGGGGCAATAAATATTTTATTTTTAATCTTTTTATTAATTCCTTTTGCAACCCAAGGCTTACATTGATTATTTCATGTGTTTACATAATTGATTACATAAGGTTCTTCTCCCTTAGGAGGTATAAACAAGTACAATGAAAGTCCAATAAAATATAATGAATAATATCTTCCGAAGTTGTACAAAATCCAACATGCAAATACTCTTTCGAGGTTTTGCCTATGGCATATAACAGTGCCCTGGGATATCTCTCAAATGCTCTTTCGAGGTTTTGTCCTATGGCATATAATAGCGCCCTAGGAGATCCGATAGGTTGAGCTGTGTGCTCGTAATCAGTCTTGGGATGCTCTTTCGAGGTTTTGCCATCACCACATATAATAGCGCCCTAGGAGATCCGATAGGTTTAACTGTGTGCTCGTAATCAGTCCTGGGATTCTCTTTCAAGGTTTTGGTGTGGGGTCACATGTAATAGCTCCCTGGGAGATCCGATAGGTTGGGCTGTGTGCCCGTAATCAGTCCTGGGATGCTCTTGCGAGGTTTTGTGACGCACGTAATAAGTTCTGAGGATTCCACAGTATGGCCAATGATGATGAAGACCTGCAGGTGGTGGGCCTACATCCAGTATGAAAAAGGACTGGCTCTGTAGAACTTCCAATGACGAGTAGATCAAAGATTGATTGAGATAGCAGCAGTTGTGACGATGACGATCACTCAACGACGATGATCCAGTGACGATGATCCAGAGAAGAAGACTTGTGCTAGCAGACTGTGTCGAGATATACCTTCCTAGTTACGAGGGAGTGTTGATGTAATTGTAACTTCGGAATGTATTTCACCTATGTATATTGTACTCCTATAGAGATGGTATTATTCCTCTATACGAAAGTGTTGTCATTTGTATTGACAAGTGTCGCAAGTGTCGCAACTTGCTTGTGATGGGTTATTAGACCACCAAGTGTGGGATCGGCCCTGATTAATGTAACCACAGGTTACTAGACTAAGTTAGACAAGTTACTAGACTAAGTTAGACAAGTCGGCCCTGCTAGTTTATTAGGCAGGTCAAGTCATGTATAAATAGAGTGCGGGAGGCACTCTATTTGATCATCTCATTATTCACTTCTACACTCTCTAGAAAGTGGCGCACAAGTGAGGAAGGAGGAGTAGCTGCTAGGAGGACTATCTCTTGTACTTGGGTTGTATCATTGCTCTTTCTATCTCTGAAGAAGTTGTGGGGTTTTTCACCTTTATGGTTTTCCCCATTAGCCTCAATACAGTCAGGACATGATAGTAGCCTACCAAAGGCTTGTTGTCCTCCGAAATGGCATGCGTGTCGTTTGAAAGCCCAAAATGTGCAACGCCAGCTGGATGACAACTCTCTCAGGAGAGAGGCCAATGTCACCACACTTCTCTCCTCTTCGCTTTAGGTTGGCTCTTCTCCAACACTAGGGGGGTATCCCTAAAATAGGATCGCTAAGGCAGGTACGGTAACGGGCAAGGTGAAATGGAAGAGGTTGCCTTAGAGAAACGGATGTAACAAAAGATAGTTTTGGAAATGGATGATGGAAAAGGAAGGGAAGATCAATCTTCAAGCAAAGACCAGTGCCAGTATCAGAGAGGGGCGAATGGAGTCAAAGAAAAACTCTAAAAGGACCTTGCTGCCAGATGAATGTAGTAACCAACTAAGAGCTCTTGCACTAGAGCACACCTGAAAGCCGCAAAACTTAAGAGAAAAACGTGGGTCAAATAAAGTTGTGCTAGATTGTTAGCCTTCTATTCAGATGATCCCAGCTTAAGAATCGAAAGCAAGGAGCTAAGAGAGGTATTACCTCATGCAAAATGAAAGATGGCATACAAATAGAAATGGCAAACAAAGGACGAAAGAATTCTCCATTTATCCAAAGAATCCCATCATGATATTTTTCTATTAATCTCACGGGAAAAAACTTCCGAAATTCTCCATCCTTTACAATGAAAAAGGCTGGGGCTTTTATAGACCCCAAAAGCCTTCATTTATTCTCAAAGACAAATAATAAAATAATAAACTAAAATAAAGGGTGGATGCCAGATCCACTTTTTTAGCTCCATCGAATATCCAAAAAACCTTTTAACTCCCACTAAATTAGACTTGCTGGACTGCCACCTATGGCTGTAGGAACTCACTGGCTGTTTTCTGCTGCTACATCATAAAAGGTGCCCACCAAAACAAAAGTCGACTTCTCTTGGACTGAACTCCGAGCACAAACCTGTTGTGTTTAGAATGATTGACACATAGGCTAAGAGAATCGCTGTATGCTGCTTCCAAATAAGACCCCCAACAAGAGAGGACTTCTCCAGCTGTCATTTAAAACCAGTGATGCGCAGGCTTACAAAAGACAAGTGCTGCTCCAAAACTCCACGTATCAGTGAAGTACCCCTGAGCAGCTACCTAACAACAGATATGGTGTGTGATTTGTAATCGGTTGTTAATGAAGTGATGTTCGATCAAACCGTGCCCGCTCCAAACTTAACAGTGATATGAGGAATTATGTCGGCGTCTGTTGAGAAAAGCACTGGCCTGGCAGCTGATGAGACACGGATCCGAGCTTCATATCTGAGTGGATCGGTGATTTGCCAACACTTTTTTTTTTTTTTTGTAAATGAAGTGGTGGTAATCTCCACAACTCGGCTACGCCAACACATGTTCATCACAATCGTGCCTATTGACTCATCTAGAAACAGCTAACAAAATATCCCGCGGAGGTTTAACAACTGGCAATCTAGCAATGCACCCTGATTTCTCCGAAATTCTAATCAAAATTGGCTCCTGCTATTTCGGCTGCGAGTGTGAACACGGAGATCAAACGTAAAAAACGGCTGCCAATGAATCGTGAGTGCAAACTTCGTGTCTCGGCTTGATTGGTAACACCGTATCAACAATCGGCAGCTAAAGAACGGGTTGATGACTACGGCCGTGACCCTTGGCGCTGCTAACTGTGAACCGACGTCAAGATCTTTCCGAGGAAAATGCGAATCAACAGCTAGAGGGACTAGCTCGATCGCATTTTTTACAAATCTATGTCGACTTTGACTCATGGGCCGATCACGGCACAATTTCTGTCCTTTTGTAACCTGAGCACATGCTGTGAAGCTGGGATGGGCGCATCTCCTGAGTTTTACTGATAGGGGATGAAGCAAATGCATGTTTGGATCCACGCATATTAGTTATGCAAGAACACTTTGTGGAGTGACCGACAGACATCCGAAATGGCAGATCCATCTGCGAAACTTGAGTGTCTTTCTCACGAAAAAAACTCTCGAACTGTCAAGAAAAATCGAGGGACAGGTTCAACTGTCTACGTTGATCAGAATGTTGCTGGGGACATGCTAGGAGGCTCCTCGGATTTTTGCATTAGCCCGCGGACGTAATATCCAAAGAGAACTCCTTTAATACCATCATTATGTCATAAATAATCTTTGTTCTCATGTTTGATGCTGATCTTTGAAGCTCGAGCTTTTGATCTTAACTCCGCATCAACAAAAATCGACTGCTACTGCGTGGAAAAACTCTGTCTAGCCATGGAATCCATCAATGCACTTATATTTCTGAACTACAGCTGGATATTTCAACATCCGTTCATAAAGCAATCTGCTGCACTGTGAACTGAAGTAGAAGAATGTAACCCTGAAAAATCATGTAAGAAAACCCTGCGTAACTTCCTGGTTCAACCCGATGTTGTGCAAGAGTGGTAGCTAATGCTCCTAGATTCACGTGTATATCATCATCAACTTTGACGTAGAAATCTGCATCCCACTTTGTTACTGCTGTTGGAAAGTATACTTGTGTCCTGGCAGACAACTCATGGTAACCTTCGACGTGGTTCAGCCTCCAAAGGTCCCGACGCTGAGCATCCTTGACATCAATAGTATGGTCCAAAATACCCCCAGGTGCTGCACAGTAATATTATCGCCTTGACTGATCCTTCATGAATGGTGGAGCCATAATACCAGTGATCATTGCATCACTACAAGGTCCACACTTATTAACCTTCCACAGTTGGTACTTTTAACTTTTCATAAACATCATCCAATCCTCCTCAAGACACTGTTTTATCAAGGATTGTAAATCTGATGCATCAATCCACAAGATTGCAGCTGGAAAAAACAACACAAAGCTCTTTTGAGGCTGCATTTTCTACTTGTCTACTGCTACCTCCCCGAACATGCAGCCAATTCAGTTAGCACCTCAGGGTAAAACCCTGCTCTTGATGTCTTTCTCAGCTCTTATGGCCAGACCACGTCATACATTTAGATTTTTAGATCTTTGAACAGCAGATGAAACCCCTGAAATGATCAAACTTTAGTAAAATGATAGATAAAGCTAACCAGACTTTTCGAAGTGCATGTGCTGATTGAGTCACAACGCTAAACTCAACCTCGCCTTTGAAGAATCTTTGGGGCAATTATTAAGCTTGGAACAATAAGCACTAAAAAGTCATAGGCATTGCTAAACAGAGCCAGGTGCCTGCTTCAGATTATGAGCTCTCTTGCATTTTTCACTAAGGCTGAGAAAAAACCCTTGAAAAAATATGCCTAGTTTTGCCAGATTCCTCTCTGTTTCTGTCAAGGTTTCCTTTCATTTCCATGAGTTCTTCCTCTGAATGTTTCAAATTTGAAATTCGTAGCTTCATAGTCTGCCTTTAGATAAGCAATTTGACAGAAAGCTGCATCTCTTTTCAGAATAAGTCCTAATGCCAATCCATCTTCTGGCTCAGTAACTCTGCATCTGATATCATCCGACAGAAAATGGGATGAATGGATTGATGTGTCATTAAGACAAGATAGTGAATCAATGTTATCATTCCTCACAAATTGACTGCTTTCAGAATTGGACCTAATGCATTGGTGTGTTTGCAATTTCTACATGAACATGGCTTGCACTATCAGTCGGAGGGGCATTAACTCACTCTGAACAGCATCAACGCAGGCTTCTTGAGACAGCTCAGGATCTGCCTGGAAGGTTTGTAGCAGAAACCTACTGTAGCTGCTGATTTGTGCTTGATGATGGCAGTCCTCTCCCAATGCACTGAATAATGGATAATGACGAGGTAACAAGGCTCAGGATGATCAGAGTTGGACGGTTGACTGCATGCTCAAGAGTCACATGACAGGAGTGCAGGATGCATTTCTTATCCTAGAGCACACACCCTTGCAGTTGGCTCGAGATGTGAAGGGGGTTGACCACTTGGCCACTGGAGTGGGCAAAGTGAGATTTCTGCTTGACCGTGGGGAGCTCCTGGAGGTGTCAGGAGTGCTCTTTGTTTCAGGATTGAGAGGGAGTACCCTCTCAGTGGCAGCCTTGGAAGCTGCTGGTTGTTCAGTAGTGTTTCAGTGGGATCACATCTTCACCTATCCTAGAGGAGTAGACCTAGTCTTGTTGGGTCACAGAATCAATGGTGAATACTTAGTTCATGGACAGCCTACTATGGGCACATCAAGATGGTTGAGTACATCCTCCTCAGATGCAGAGGAGGATGATGAGTGGGATGCTCATAGCAAAGATGAGGCCAAGATGAGTAAGCCAAGTCAGCAGATGGGTGGGTGAGATGCTCACCATGATGAAAAGGATCAGGGGAGTGATTCTGGAGTTCAGATGGATGAGCGAGATGCTCTTGATAGTGATGAGTCTCAGGAGATTGAGCCCTTGGGCTCATATCAGATGGATGAGCATGCTGCTCATGCAGGCACCAGTCAAATTGAGCTGGTATGAGATGGTTGAGATGGCCTTAGCTTAGGAGAAAGCTGAGTCAGCTCAAAGACAGAGGGAGTTGACTTACAGAGCTGAGTAAACTCAAGGTCATAGACAGATCACCTACAGAGCGGTGGATCAACTTGATAGCAGTCTTCAGGACTAGTTACAGGAGCAAAGACTTAGAGGGAATCTGAGTCAAACTGCAGTGACAAAGTCAGTAGTGGTTGATCATGGGGCTTCTTCTGAAGCCACACTTATGGAGATTGATCATGGTTCTTCATGTCAGAGGGCAGCAGTGACAGGCAGATTAGTTAGATCAGTGTCAACAGCAGGGGACTTGTTGGATCCAAGCATCAATGGTAGGACTTCCCTCGTTAAGAGGGAGTGTTAGAGTATGGTAACTTCGGGATGTCCTCGATGGTTCAGATGCCTTACATGGAGGTACATTATCTACATAGGCATCACTATGGAGTAGAGGGTGAGATGCACTCTACTCAGTGGCATAAGTCCAGTGGTGGCTGCATGCGGACCTTCTGGAGTGTTTTGAACTTTGCATGCATGAGTTTTGCATGACCTATCAGCAATCATTGGATGCATGCAAAAGTGACTTTTGCATGCACAGAGAATTAGGGTTTTGGTAAACCTAATTCATCGGTGAGATTATTTATAGAGGTAGGGGGTCACCGAATGAGGTTGCTCAGTTGTATTGTCATAGAGTGATAGTATTGGAGTGAGGAGGGTGCACTTGTGCATGCAGGGCGACTTTCTAAGAGAGAGAGGAGCTGCTGCAGGAGCTAGGAAGGTCAGATCTGAGCTGGAGCAGTGACCTTCAACTCCAGAGTCACTAAGCACTCAAGTCTGTGGACTGAGACAGTCCATGAGAGAGCATTCTACTCAGTTTAGAGGACGTGTTCACTTGGAGGAGGGCACATTTCCCAACGAGGGAGAAGCTCATTTTGAGCCAGATCGACCGATTCAGAGTCTGAGACTTCCAGGATAGCCTTGCCTCAGCGTTTGAGGAAGGTTAGGGATGATCAGAGCTCAGATTTGCTGAGATGCAGTCCGGTACGAGCATCAGACATCCAGAGGGGAGGGCGCACTTCTGCATGTAGTGGAGATCGCATTCTTCAGAGGGTAGTCTTCGGAGAGAGCATATCAGAGTAGTATGATACAGAGGAGGCAGATCAGCCAAAGGCACCTACAGAGACACTCAAATCCAGTTTACCAGTTGGGGCTTACTCTTCCAGTGCATGCATCATGTGATGCATGCAGATCTAGAGTCTGTCCGGTTCAGGGATTGAGTTACCTTTGAGGTAATCCTGTATTGTACTTGTCTATTTATATATATGCTATGGGCTCAAGAGAGAAGATAGCCCCACAGATTGTTGGTTTTCCCCGGTTGGGGTTTCTAGGGTATATTTAGTGTTTATGTGTGATTGCATGTATGTTTCAGTTTAGTAAAGAGAACTAGCTGTTGAGTTTATATTTATATGAGTATATATCGATATCGAGGCTCAAACTACTTGAGTTCTCAAGGTGATTCAGAGGGAGTAGTGATCTTTGAATCAAAGATTTACATGGTATCAGAGCCCTGTTGAGGGTCAGAGAGGGCAGTCACACATAGATATGTGGTGTTGGAGACTAAACCTAAGATAGATCTAGTAGATCGGTGGAGGTAGAGACCGGATCTACCAGATCTGAGCAACACATCTCAGATCTGAGGTTGTAGAGGTCAGATCTATCAGGCCAATGGGTTCAGTGGTTAGATCTATGATAGATCTACCAGATCTGTGATCAAGAGAGATTCTTGTTCATTGTGGGTTAAAGTATTTCAGTTGGGTGAGTATGGCTACCAGCTTGAGAGTGGAGGAGCGGTTGGATGGGGCCTCCAACTATAGTGCATGGAGGGCACGTATTACACTCTTCCTTAAAGACTGTGAGCTATGGGATGTTGTGAACAGCACAACAGCAAATCCTGTTACAGTTTCGTTAGATGCCACTACCAAAGCAGTGTATGATAAGAAAAATGTGAAAGCTTAGCGGAACCTCCTTGATGCGGTCAAGGATCATATCATCCCACATGTCTCTACCAAGGCCAATGTGCTTGAGATGTGGGATGCATTGACTAGTCTGTACCAGACCTCCAATACAAACAGGAAGATGGTTCCCAGGGAGAAGCTGAGAACCATCAAGACGGGGAAGGATGAGAGCATGATGAGTTATCTAACCAACATAACTGAAGTGAGAGATGAGTTGCGAGCAGTTGGTGAGAAGGTAGAGGATAGTGAGTTGGTTCGACAGGCCTTGAATGGCGTGATTGTGCCATGGGCAGTGTTCGTCCAGTCTATCATAGCTCGAGAGAACCTCCCCAAGTGGGATCGTCTGTGGGACGATTTCACACAGGAGGAGATCCGGAGAGGGTACTTACAGGGTTCAGCTTCTGCTATTCCAGAGGAGGATGTGGCTCTCCCAGTAGGCGAGAAACAGAGAGGCAGATAGAAGAAGGATCAGAGGAAGATCAAATGCTTCACCTGCAACGATTATGGACATTATGCGGGACAGTGTCCGCATAAGAAGAAGGGGAAGCAAGCGAAGGATGAGCAAGTGGCAGCAACGGAGGAGGTTGACGCGTTTACTTCTCAGTTTGAGAAGGAGTTTGCATTAGCCTCAGTACAGTCAGGACATGATAGTAGCCTACCAGAGGCTCAGGATGATCAGAGTTGGAGGGTTGACTGCATGCTCAACAGTCGCATGACAGGAGTGAGGGATGCATTTCTTATGCTAGAGCACACACCCTTGCAGTTGGCTCGAGAAGTGAAGGGGGTTGACCACTTGGTCACTGGAGTGGGCAGAGTGAGATTTCTGCTTGACCGTGGGGAGCTCCTGGAGGTGTCAGGAGTGCTCTTTGTTCCAGGATTGAGAGGGAGTATCCTCTCAGTGGCATCCTTGGAAGTTGTTCGCTGTTCAGTAGTGGTTCAGTGGGATCACATCTTCACCTATCCTAGAGGAGTAGACCCAGTCTTGTTGGGTCACAGGATCGACGGTGAATACTTAGTTCATGGACAACCTACTACGGGAACATCAAGATGGTTGAGTACATCCTCCTCAGATGCAGAGGAGGAGGATGAACGGGATGCTCATAGCAAAGATGAGGCCAAGAGGAGTAAGCCAAGTCAGCAGATGGGTGGGTGAGATGCTCACCATGATGAAAAGGATCAGGTGAGTGATTTTGGAGTTCAGATGGATGAGCGAGATGCTCTTGATAGTGATGAGTCTCAGGAGATTGAGCCCTTGGGCTCATATCAGATGGATGAGCATGCTGCTCATGCAGGCACCAGTCAGAGATTGAGCTGGTATGAGATGGTTGAGATGGACTTAGCTCAGGAGAAAGCTGAGTCAGCTCAAAGACAGAGGGAGTTGACTTACAGAGCTGAGTAAACTCAAGGTCATAGACAGATCACCTTCAGAGCGGTGCATCCACTTGACAGCAGTCTTCAGGACTGGTTACAGGAGCAGAGACTCAGAGGGAATCTAAGTCAGAGTGCAGTGACAAAGTCAGCAGTGGTTGATCAGAGGGCTTCTTCTGAAGCCACACTTATGGAGATTGATCATGGTTCTTCATGTCAGAGGGCAGCAGTGACAGGCAGATCAGTTAGATCAGTGTCAACAGCAGGGGACTTGTTGGATCCAAGCATCAGTGGTAGGACTTCCCTCATTAAGGGGGAGTGTTAGAGTATGGTAACTTCGGGATGTCCTCCATGGTTCAAATACGTTACATGGAGGTACATTATCTACATAGGCATCAGTATGGAGTAGAGGGTGAGATGCACTCTACTCAGTGGCATGAGTCCAGTGGTGGCTGCATGCGGACCTTCCGGAGTGTTTTGAACTTTGCATGCATGAGTTTTGCATGACCTGTCAGCGATCATTGGATGCATGCAAAAGTGACTTTTGCATGCACCGAGAATTAGGGTTTTGGTAAACCTAATTCATCGGTGAGTTTATTTATAGAGGTAGGGGGTCACCGGATGAGGTTGCTCAGTTGTATTGTCATAGAGTGATAGTACTGGAGTGAGGAGGGCGCACTTGTGCATGCAGGGAGACTTTCTAAGAGAGAGAGTAGTTGCTGCAGGAGTTAAGAAGGTCAGATCTGAGCTGGATCGGTGACCTTCAACTCCAGAGTCACTAGGCACTCAAGTCTGTGGACTGAGATAGTCCATCAGAGAGCATTTTGCTTAGTTTAAACGAGGACGTGTTCACTTGGAGGAGGGTGCATTTCCCAAGGAGGGAGAAGCTCATTTGGAGCCAGATCGACTGATTCAGAGTCTAAGACGTCCAGGATAGCCTTGCCTCAACATTCGAGGAAGGTTAGGGACGATCAAAGCTCAGATATGTTGAGATCTGGTCTGGTAAGAGCATCAAACATCCAGAGGGGAGGGCGCACTTCTGCATGCAATGGAGGTTGCATTCTTCAGAGGGCAGTCTTCAGAGAGAGCAGATCAGAGCAGTGTGATACAGAGGAGGTAGATTAGTCAGAGGCACTTGCAGTTGCAAAGACACTAGGATCCAGTTTACCAATTAGGGCTTACTCTTCCAGTGCATGCACCAGCTGATGCATGCAGATCTAGAGTTTGTTGTTCAGGGATTGAGTTACCTTTGAGGTAATCCTGTATTGTACTTGTCTAGTTATATATATGCTCTGGGCTCGAGAGAGAAGATAGCCCCACAGATTGTTGGTTTTCCCCAGTTGAGGTTTCCAGGGTATATTTGGTGTTTATGTGTGATTGCATGTATGTTTCAGTTTGGTAAAGAGAACTAGCTGTTGAGTTTATATTTATATGAGTATATATTGATATCGAGGCTCAAACTGCTTGAGTTCTCAAGGTGACTCAGAGGGAGTAGTGATCTCTGAATCAAAGATTTACATCACCAACACTTTGCGAAGCCAAATGGCGTCGCAACTGGATAAACTAGCCGCCATATATTCTGCCTCTGCAGAACTCAATGCTTCAGACTTTTGTTTCATGCTGAACCACAACACGACTGCCGAACCCAAGCTTAAACAACACCCGGAGGTGCTTTTCCTAACACCTGCACTACCTGGCCAATCTAAATCTGTAAAGCCAACTAGCTGAACTCCCCTCCGCCTTGCATAATTCAGTCCATACTCTGTTGTTCCACTGGCGTACCTCAGAACATGTTTCGCTGCCACCCAGTGTACATCTCTAGGTTCTACCATGTACTCACTTAAGGTGTTGACAACAAAACTCAAATCTGGCCTTGTGTTGACCAAGTACATCAAGGAACCGATGAGCTATCGGTACCTGGTCGGATCAACCAACTTACTCTCATAAACCCCTTGCTTCTTCTAGTTGGTTGTCATAGGAGTAGTCTTGGGCTTGCAATCTTGCATCTGAAATCTCTTCAGTATGTCCATTGCATACTTGCCCTGACTAAGGAAGATATGCCCATCCTTCTGCCATACCTCCATGCCTAAGAAGTACATCAATCCTATGTCCTTCATTTCAAACTCGGAATCAAGGTCCTTCTTGCAACCACTAATGAGTTTTTATGCCCCTGTAATGAATAAGTCATCTACATATAACACAAGAATAAGAGGATGCCCATTCACTACGATGAAGTAGAGATTGAGATCAGCTTCGCCCTTCTGAAAGCCTAGCTGTTGCAGGTAGGTATCTATCCTAAAATACGAAGCTCTAGGTGCTTGCTTCAAGCCGTATAGAGCTTTATTTAGTCTGCATACATGAGACTCTCTCTCAATTATCTCGAAGCCCTCTGGTTGCTCAATCTACAGCTCCTCCTCTATGAGTCCATTGAGAAAAGTTGTCTTGACATCCATCTAGTGAATCTTCCATCCCAGCTCTACTGCTACAGAGATCACAGTCCTAATAGAAGAATATCTGGCCACCGAAGCAAGTCTCTTTATAGTCAACTTCCTCTCTCTGTGAGAACCCTCTAGCCACAAATCTGGCTTTGTATTTCTCAATGCTGGCGTCTGCAGCATATTTAATCTTATAGAGCCATCAGGAGGTAACTACTGATTTTCCCTCTGGTCTGGTCACAACTTCCCAAACATCATTCTTCATGATCGAACTTGCTAAGTTGCGGGGAATCGCTCTACCCCCCTCCACTTCGCTCTTAATTCCCGATTCTGGAGGAATCGATCCCGAAATCGTGATTCCTCATCGATTCCTCCTGGAATCGATTTCTCAATTCGCGATTCCGGGGAGAAAAAAATGCTCCCTGGAATTTTAGGAATCGGTCCGGAATCGACGCTTCCGGATCAATTCCTGAGCAATCAAAAAGAAACGCTCCTAAAAATGCTTCCTTTGCGATCCCGGGCAAAAAGAAACGCTCCTAAAAATGCTTCCTTTGCGATCCCGGGCAAAAAAAAACGCTCCAGAAAATGCTTCCTGAGCGATTCCGCGGGCTTGGTGGACTTGAGTCTGATTTTTCTCATTTTTGCATTTTTTTTTGCTTTTTAGGGATTGGCTAGGGTTAATTTGGGCAAATAAAGTCTATTGAACTCCATTTGGACTCATTCTATTCCTCATTTCATTGATTTCACTTCTCTTGCTAGGGCTTTGAGTGGGTTTGCTAGTTGTTTGAGAGCAAATTTGTGGGAGCTTAGAGGGGAGATTGAAGGGGAGATTGAAGGCATTCCCTAGTGTTGATGCTTTTGGAAGGCTGATATGAAGTACGTGGATTGTTGAAGCAGAGTGGGCAGCATCAAAGATTAATCTAGGGCTGTCCAAGGCAAATCTGGGTTGATTCTAGGCATAAAGGAGAAACAGTAAGCAGCCTCATCTCATTCTTGGTCACTCCTATAGCCTTTAAGCTTTCAACCTGGGCATGTTTTGAGGATAAAAGCAGTGTCAAAAGCAGATCTAGGCATGTTTTTGGCAGTGTTGTGCATATAAACAACCCTAAACTTTGAAAAACCTAAAGTATGGGCCCTAGATCAGCAACACATGCCCATCTTTGAATAAATCCGTGGGTAAAGGGAACCTCAACCATACATTTTGGAGAGTCAAATGGTGTAAACAGTAGATCATTAATCACCCAGAAATCTGTTATTCAAACTAGAACATCTAATGCTTAGTCTACCTCATAAATTTCAACGATAAACAAAGCCTAGTAATGCCTTCTTCAACAAGCTCACATAAAATATTCATCATAAACAAGTGACTAAAATTTATAAATTGCATCACTAATTTGTGGCCTATTTTGTAAACATTATGGCCTAATTTGATGGCAAATATTATATGTTGAAATTTGAAGGTTGATGTTGTGATGATCGATGATTGATGATTTGATCATTTAATGACAATGTTATAAGTTATAGCTCCTAGATGATTGATGTTATATCAATGTGTACTAAATGGTTATATGAAATTGAATATCTATGTTTTCATGTTTTCTATAGCTAATTTGGCATAATACATGTTTTTTTTAATATATATGAATCAAAATATATTAAAATATATATTATATAAAAAATGCTCCCAAAACGGAAGCTTTTGAAAATTTCGCTTTTCGCTCCCGATCCGCGCTCAAAACAACCTTGGATGGAAGCATACGCTTCCAACATCGCATCTTTCTGCTCACCTGCTGCTTGCTCATATGAGGATGGATCTGACTCACTGATACTGCTTACCAAAGCTAAGTAACTGCAAGATCTCTAAGGCACCTTCCTCTCTCTAACATTCTTCTCAGGAGTTCCCACTGCCTATGCTTCCTTCAAAGTATCTTGAAGCCATTTGCGCTTCCTCTTCCTTGAAGTGACATCCTGAGAGGAGAACTCCACATCCTCGTCCCAATCACCTGTATAGGAATTAATACCTCCAATAGAGGTACCAGCAGTTGTAGATCCTGTAGCCCAAGAACCTGTAATCTGGGACCCTGATCCTAGTTGATCACCTACCTGAGATCATGAGCCAGTTCCTGCTCCTGTGCCTGTGGAACCCATAATTTGGGAATCCGTCACTCCAAATACTCGGTACCGTGTTGGCTGTGGACTAGCACTCTGACCTGTGTCATCCAAAGATGTATCAATCTGTTGTTTTCCCTTTTCTGACTCACATGACTTTCGAAAAGCCCGATCCTCCTCAAATTTCACATCCCGCCTCACAACAGCCTTCCTGAGAGCAGGAATGTAAATGCGATAGGATTTCAAAGTCTCATCATATCCAACGAGAATTCCCCTCTCAGCTATAGGTTCCAACTTTGTCATTTTCTCTAAAGGAACATGCGAGTACGTAAGGCATCCAAAAATCTTGAAATGCCCAACTTCGGGTTTCTTTCCAGAGAAAGCCTCTTATGGAGTTTTGTCCCCAAAAAATTTATGAGGACTCTTGTTCTGTATATCTGTTGCGGTGTTACATGCCTCAGCCCAAAGAAAAAATGGCAAACCCTGGTCGTGCAACATAGATCTAGCAACACCAACAATGGCCCTGTTTTTCCTCTCAACAACCCCATTCTATTGAGGCGTATAGGGCACAGTCAACCACCTCTTGATGCCCTCCTAGATGCAAAACGCATTGAACTCTTTGTAGGTATACTCACCTCCATTATCAGATCTGAATATCTTGATCTTCCTTTCTGTCTGATTTTCCACAAGAGCCTTGAACTCTTGAAATTTTTGCAAAACTTCTTTTGATTCTTTACTCTTTAAAAATTAGGTCCAGGTCTTCCTGGAGAAGTCATCAATGAAGGATACATAGTACTTGTAGCCATTCAAGGATGTAGTGGACATCAGACCACAAAGGTCAGAATGAATCAAATCAAGTGCTCCTGTAGATCTGATGTCACTCTTGGGGAAAACAGTCTTGACGTACTTCCCGAGAACACACGCCTTGCACACATCATTTTGCTATGTGCTAAACTCAGGCACTCTTGTCACAATCTCCCTCAGAAAATTCAGGGCAAGATGGTGTAGATGAACCATCCTCCTGTGCCAAAGCTCACAGCTGTCACAATCATCATCACGGCTACTATGACTCAAGGCATAATGAAGTTGAAAATTGAACCTATACAGTTTTCCGCTGTGAACACCAATCCTCACAGTTGAGGTATCACTGGATCCCTTGGGATGAACTAGAACATTTTCATCTCTGAACATCACCCATAATCCCCGATCTTCAATAGTAGACACGGAGATCAAGTTTTTCTTTAGACCTAGGACATATAGAACATCACGAACTCTCATAGATTCTCCTGATTCTTTCTGAAAGGACATTGTTCCTCGTCCTACTGCTTTGACAATAGAATTGTCTCCCAGTACAATCTCAAGATCTAGCCCATCCTCAGTCAGATCTGTAAAGTACCCACGAACACCTATCATGTGGCTAGAGGCTCCGTTGTCTATGTACCATACACTAGAAGTGGAAGCGCTTAAAGATTGACAAGTGTTGAGAGCCATCTCTCTGTCAATCTCGTCAGTAAAATGCTCATCTATATCCATAGAGGAGCAAGAGGTGCAAGCAACTTGATCATCCCTCACACTTGTGGTCATGGTGATATGAAGGCACAGATCTAACTCCTGTAACAGCAGATCTGAATCCCAACAGAGACCACCACACAGATCTGGTACACAGCTTGCAAATCCAAGTGTGATTGCTCTCCCTGACCCTTACCAGAGCTCTGATACCATGTAAATTTTAATCCAGAGATCACTACTCCCTCTGGATAACCCTGAGATCTCAAGCGGTTTGAGTCTCTGTAAATCAATAATGCTCTAAAGAAATAAGACTCAACAGCTATAGATCTCTTTACCACATAAACACAAACAATCACACATATGACACTTCATATACCATGGAAACCCCAACCGGGGAAACCAACAATCCTGTGGGGCTTTCTTCTATCTCGAGCCTAGAGCAATATATGAAATAAGCAAATACAACAATGTTACCTCAGATGTAACACTCAATCTTAAACGGGTCAACACCCTAGATCTGCATGCATCAACTGATGCATGCACTAAGGAAATGTGCCCTAGCTGTCAATCTGGATCTGAGTCTGTCTGCAAGTAGCTCTGACTGTACTTCCTCTCTCACTGCTCTGCTCTGATCTGCTCTGCTACAGAAGAATCCCAATAGCTGAATGCGTCCTCCTCTGCATGGATAAGTGCGCCCTCCCTCCAGATAACAAACGCTCGTATGGAATCAGATCTCAACAAATCTGAGTTCTGATCGTCACAGACCTTTCTCAATCACTGAGACAAGGATGGTCTGAAAGTCTCAGCTGCTCAATCAATCAACCGTAAGCTGTACGAGCTTCTCTCTCCTAAAAGAATGTGCCCTCCTCCCTTGGGAAAGTTGCCCACCTCTCAACTGGATCTATCTCAGATCAGTTGGCTCGGTGACTCAGTCAGATACCTTATGTCTCCTTATATCAACTCACTCTCAAATTAGGTTTACCAAAAACCTAAAGTGGGTGCATGCAAAACTCACTTTTGCATGCATCTGAGCATGCAAACCTTTTCATGCCCTCCAGAGAATAACTTCCCTGGTTAACCTTTTAACAAATCTCTGATGCACCGCTGTCATTAAGGAATTCTGGTTCCTTCTTGATCGGATTAAGTCAAAGGTGTTAAGGCTTGCTTCATGGTGTTCATGATCAATGGTTAATATCTTCACTGCTGCTATACATTTCTGATCATTTACTACTGTTGATGAACATACTATATTCAAAAGCCTTTTCCATGATGGATCTAGTACCAGTCAAATTTACAAGCAAATAAAAAGGACAAACAAGTTCTAATAAGATACCAAAAACAGCTGCAGGTTGATGTTAATGTGCACACCTCAAATGCAAGTCCAAGAATCTCTTGTGCCAGATAGAGACAATCATTATGCACAATCACAGCAGCTTGACAGAGGGTGTTGAGCTCCTTAGCTAGCTTCACACACACCAAAGAGCATTCAAAAAAGTCAGGCAAAAGCATCCCAAGAGCCTAAAATGGCATACAACATTATTATCATAAACAATTGCATTCTGACATTGATAACTTTTATAGATTTGACTAAAGATAGATATTAGGAACAACAGATAAACCTATTAGAAAAGATTGCAGTATCTACTGACACTGGTGACTGGATTGCTTAATCATTTTCATTTTTGAAATTTAAATATTGTGCATCCTTACAAAATATCAAATACTATTATAATCTTCTTAATTAAATGAAATGTGTTGATACACACAGATGTGGAGCAAGGTGAGGACTGTACAAAGTTCAAACAGAATTCTAGACACAATCAGAAGCCTAACCTGCTCACAGAATAGAATTGTATCTTAAACTTTGAATGGATTTTGCACAGAAAGGAAATGGCTTAAGTAGAAGGAAAACACATTGCTTCAGAGCGCTACATGGCCTCTTTGAACGTTACAGTTTGGGATGGTGTTTTATTAGGCACCTACCGCAAGTGTAAAAAAATAAAAAATAAAAAAATACTTACAAAGTTACATGTTAAATTTTGGATGAGTACCTAGAATGATTAAAAAAAATTAACAAAATAAATACTCATCACATGTACACCTAAAGAAAACATTATTAGCAGCTACCGAAACTGAAGCTATTGAAGAGGGTTGGTTTATCATAATATAGAAAGAGAAGCCTGTACAGTGTAGCCCCAAATGACATAGTTGTTAGAGTTAACATATAATAATGATCAAATGATAAAGTTGTTGTGTACTCTAGGTTAGTAAATACATGAATTATATCACATATCATAAATTGAGCTTATGATAGAGCTTAACTAATAAAGTGGATGTACGGGATTTTGGTATGGGATATTGGCTTCTTTATATGTATTGACATCCACACCATATGGGAGATGACTCAAGCTTACCATTCCCTCTTTTTATATAATACAGTCGGCATTCTCTGCCCACATTCTTGTGCGTAAAACTCACATGGTATCAAAGCGAGGTTGAAGGGAAGCCAAGGAGAGTGGGTAAAGGCCTAAGAACTGTTGCAGATCAGAGACAGAACAAGGGACTGTAAAAATTCATTAAAGACTCAACGAAACTCGAAAAATAGACCAAAATTTAAAAAAAAAAAACTCAAATTTGTGCAGAAAAATATTTAAAAATTTAATGATATTTCCAATTCATATGAGCTATAAAACAACAGTCTATCCACAAATTCCATCTTATGAATTATGATAATACAAAATTATATTTGTCTGCAAAACACTAAACTGAAATTTGAAACACAATTAAAATAGGTTTGTAGTCTGAGCGTCAGCCGAGTCCGAGTCGGCTCTAGCGAGTCTGATCCAAGTATGAGCCAAGTCTACTCAGCGAGTGTTAGCTAAGTACTCGTTTCAGACGTGACTCGACCAGACTGGGAGGCATAGGCGAATCTTAGACGAGTAAAACAACTGCCCGGAATTGTCAAACCCGTTACGCTTTGCCACGTAGTGTTACGAATAGTATCCAAGTCGATTACATTGTCTTTGAGATAAACCATCCCGATTTATCGTGCCACCATGAAGAGTGTCAACTGTAAGAGTTGAACTGCAAATTAAAAAGTGAAAAAGCCGCCAATCTGTAGGGATAAGGAGCCGCCAGACAAGAATCAAACTTTGTCACTGCCAGACAAGAATCGAACTTTATAAGGGCCATGAGTCAGCACTCGTGGGAAATCGTGAGAAGTTACCCGTCATGGGAATAAGGAGATACATCACCCACATGAGGTGATGACATCCGCATGAAGTATTGACAGAGCTGGAGATGCCAGATGATAACCGAAACAAGGATCGGCAGTCGCGATAAGAAGACGACCTGTAGCAAAGTGTAACGAAGCCGCCAACTGAAGAAAGCCGTCGTTGTCTATGACCGCATGGTAATACAACATTGCTGTCATGTGACTATCGGCAGAATTAACCTGTAATTGTTGCCGCCCACGTAGGAATTACCAATGTTCAATCTGTCTAAATCGTGAGAGATTACCAGGAGAATCGTTCATACAGCTGTTGTGAGAATTATGAAGAACCGCCACTATAGAGAAGAGAACACTTGAAGGGTATGAGACAAAGTTGTTAGTGAGCAGAGCAAAGAAGTTGAAGGGTATTGAGGACAAGGTAATAGTATGGTACCTCTGATTTCAAAATTAACAAAAAAAAGAAAATGTTTGAATATCAGAGTTAGCATTTTCAGAGCAGGAAAAAACAATTGCTTAGGAATAGAAAGAATTTTCAGAACAGAACTTTATATTGATTAATGAGATCAGCAAGTGATTTTGAGTGCCCAACAAGGTCAATTTAGTTTTTTAAAGTTCCAGAATAAGGAGAAGTGCCAGTGCTACTCACCCTGAATGGTTGATAACAGAGAGTCCGATGTCAGTGTATTTCGGCACTGAAGACTTGAAGACACGGGTATATGTGTTTTTTCCATCTTTCCATTCTAAGTAGGTTTGAGATGGTGGATGGCCTACCTAATATGAAGAAGACGGAAGGGAAATGTATAACGTGCTTTATAGGAAAGCAGCGCAAAGAAGCTACCGGCATGGGAGCATGGAAAGTATTGGAGCTTGTACATATTAAGGTTTGCGGTCTTATTGTTGATGATTTTTCGCAAAAGTCAATAGTCTTCTTTCTTAAGAAAGAGATAGATACATTAAATGCTGTTATGAAGTTGAAAGCAAAGGTACAAGAAGAATGTGGTAGGAAACAAAATGTTTTCCAGTTCTACTGTGGAGATCAGTTTGTTATGTTCATCGACGCTTGTACGAAAGGAGTCGTCCAGAGGCAGAGTGGTGATGGTGAAAGGTGAAGTAATAGAATTGTAGACATGATGAAGAAAATGCTGCAAGGTAAGTTAGCCTCAGATGACTAAAGGGCTTAAATGACAAATACGACACAAATCCCAATGAAGTGATGATAGAAGTCACACTGGTGTGAATCATAGTAGCAAGATTCGAGTACGAATTTGAATACGATTTGGATATGAGACAAAAAATATGTAATGAAAAAATCAAATACGGCTAAAATACGGTAGTAGAAATCTTATAAATACAAAATACATGCAATTTTAATTTTAAAAAATAAAATTATACATAAATCATTCTAAATTATAACATATCATTCATTATTCATTGAAAACAATTTGAAACATATCTCAAATTCAAATTAGATACACGGCATAACATATAATATAACAATGTTTATGATGTCATCATCCCCATTCCCTCACCAATCCTAATAGAATTACTAAATAAATAGTTAAAGCATAAAAATAAAATTTAAAATGACAACTACATAGTAAATATAAAATGATTTGAAACTTTAAAAATATACATAAATCTACTTTTATACAAATGACTTAAAAAAATGAAGAACAAAGGAACGACTTATATACTTTTATACAAAATAACCTAAAAACAAATATAACAAAGTAACTACCTAAATACTAAAAACTAAAACATAAAAGCAAAAATTAAAATAACAATATATATAAAATAAAACTTAAATAAAAAAACTACATGTAGTCATGTAATGTAATAGTAAGTTATTATTAGTAATTCAGACGATATAAAAGTCTTATTAATAAATTATAATAACTCTAAATATGTATTAATAAATTATAATAATTGGTTGATTGTGCCAAACTCGTATCATTTTGAATATTCGTCGTATTTTTAACTTTGTTCGAATTTCCGTACAACAATTGCTAATACGACCGTATTTTGCTACTATGGTGTGAATATTTTGTAAATCTTCGGTTCAGTTGTTGATGATGCCACCACACGTAGAAAATTGTTATTTGTTCGATATGTTGATGACAGGAAAGACTATAGGTTTGTGGGTCCTTGCAGAAACGAGGTTGTTGTGACCAAGGATATTAGAATCAATGACAATTCTGATCTGAATCAAAATGATGATCACTGGTTTGAAGATGACAAATTAACGGACCTGCAAGGAAGTGAAGTGCAGAAGGTTGTGCAGTCATCTCACATTGTTGTGCAGGTTGCACAAGTGGCAGTAGAGCTGCCACAACCCAATGGTGGCAGAGGTGAAGGCTGGAAGATGTAAAAGCTCAACTTAATTTATATTTTCATTTTTTGGAGTTGACTGGGAGGACAAGAATGCCTCACGGGACTAGCTCATTCAGTCCATGAACCGACCAGGTAAATTAGTCCTATCCTCAACCAACCTGAACAGATCAGAACAAGTTCATACAACCAGTCCAAGCCAGTATGGCTCAAAATCCGCCAGTTCTGATACCACTAGAAACAAATAACCAAAAGTAGTGATTTTCATCCACCTTCTTTGATGAAAGGACCATTTTGTGCATGCTACCAACATGCCAAAAAGAAAGTAAGTACCCATCTTCTTATGGCCTCAACTTGCATCTCAAACATGCAAATGTCTCTCTTATTGTGTGGACGTACTTGAGTCCAATTCACCTACTCTTTCTGGCCATTCATTGCACATTGATCAAAATATCCTATCTCATCTCCTTGTCTCATCTAACTAAACAGGTTATCATTTGAGGCAACAATCACTTAAGCTTTAGTCTACGAAAGATAACCAGTTGTTTGAGCTTCCTTCCTAGAATTGGCCCCTTCACCTAGTATGTTGAATTAAGCATTATTCAATCAAGTTGTAACATGGTGCAGCCAGTGCATTTATTGTACAGCTTCCATAGCTTAACATCCAGCTTCCATCGGAACAATTTTAAACTTATTTCAGTTTATGGTCAAACCACAACCTTCAAAATCATCCTACTATTAAATCTATGAATTCTGCTTGAGACCACCTCCAATATGACGGGATCGTGTAATATTCTTAGACTTCCTCGGATGACATGATATTCCTACATCTCTTCATGTGGAATTATGCACAACCAGGACTCTCAAGTCTTGTGGTATCAATATAGATCTCTAGCAGTTATGTTCAAAAACTCGGTAGCACCAACAGTCTAATTTATTTATTTTTAAATCAAAGATTAAGGAATCCCTTTAGTCTGGAGCCCCATGCCTGGTAACTTTGAATTCAATTCATCAATTAACTGTTTCTTGTCATTAAATCAAACATTAAAATCCTCCTGTCAATTCCCACTAGCTCACTTGGTTAAGGTGTGGGTCTCGTCTGCAAGGTGACCCAAGTTCAATTCCCCTTAGGGGCGACTTAGTTGGGAGGCGACACCCAAAATCCAGCCAAGATGAGGCTGGTGCTGTCCAGGCCGGGTGCAATCCCCGGGTGATTTTGACAGCTTAGATGCCCCTGGGTCGTGGTTTCTCAGACCACAGGCCACTCCTGCAAGTTAGGGAGATTCAAGCAAACCATAAAAAAGAACATTAAAATTCTCCATGGGAGAATTAAGCATTATTCAATCAAGTTCTTACCAAGGAACCCATACAAACCTTGACTGGAACAATAGCTCTGTAAAGCAAAAGAGCATCTCGGGCAGCATGATAAAACTCCAAAGCCACTCTCGTAGGTGATGAGCACGCATCCTGCAGCGAGGGAAGCAAATTATGATAGCTGAATACCAGGTAGACTGGACACACAATGTTATCTTGTTAAGAATTATTCTACATTAGGCTCTACCAAGGTTGCCTGTAAATAATAGGCAAGCAGCACTACAACCTGCAACTTCACAAATGTATTTAACATCAATATATCACTGGAGATTCTTGAATTTAAGCTGGCATATTATGAATTTTGTTCTATTCTGCACACGTTAAACTTGTCGACTACAAAAAAAAAATAGATAAAACTAAAAGGCAGAAAATATGAGATGGAAAGGCCATTTTGAGGTCCATGTGAAACATGAACTTCCCATCCATCACAATAAACTATCTTGTTAATAAACTATAAATACAAACCTAATAAAGCTTCTTATAATAAAAGGATCCAGTGAATCTCAAGACTGCAGTAGCAGGTCACTTACAAGTCAGATCCCTGCTTATTGATAATCTTGGCTTTTAATTCTAAATCCTTTGGTTGAGACGAAAGAGATCATAATGAGCATAGCAATTATGTTAGTTCTAATTTAGAGTCAAGCGTCCTGCATTTTAAAGGATTATTATATAAGAACTCCATCCATTTGATATACCATCCCAATTAAGATATTTTTCTATATGCTAATCAGTCATTGTTAGCCCCAATTTGGGCATGAAGTTCCATAGCAAAGGCCAGATACCATGCCAAATCTCTCCACAAACCCTGTTTTGATGGCAACCCAAATCTGCAGTTCTGCTAAACTGTTGGAATGGCTACAGGGAGTTGTGCACATTCTTCGAATGGGATTTTAGAAGTGGAATCTGAGAACCTAACTCTCAAGCAACTACTGGCTGAAATCAAAGTGCAGAAAGCTCTCTACCCACCAAATGATGCCTTATATGCAAAAATTCTAGATCTGAAAACCAAGGAAGAGGAGATTAGATCCTAAGAGTAACCTTCAAGCAAGAAAAGAGACGCATATTAACTCATCGGCACAGGTTGTTCGGGCAAGGGACCAGAGTTCCCCCCTTGCTACAATGGAGGAAGTTGTGCAGGCCAAGTTCATAAAGGAGCGCACTACGTAGGTCTGAGAGATGAATCTCAAGGTGAAGGGGCGCACTTCACCTTCTCTTTCCCCAAAATCCTTATAGGTTGGAGCTATGCTTCTCTAGGTTAACCTAGATTTCCCATATCTTAACCTTTAACAGGTTTGGTTTGGATTTGATTCCACACTTTTCCTTCATTTCAAGTCTATGGGGAATTGACTTCAAGCCCTTTGGGCCAAGCAGAAATTGTTCTCCCTTCCCAATAGGATCTACCTAGATGAGAATCTTGTTATCACATCTATGTTAGCTGGAGCTACCATACTGCAGACTGTGTGGCCGAGGACCGCACAGTACCTTTTTTTCCAGATCAGAGATCCGATGCCTTCAGAGGAGGCATACAGTTTTGTTCAGATTGCCCTGAGCAGATGTGTCAAAGGGGACAGATGGTTATACAGTGGCACATACATGTCACTTAGCATTTACCACAGGGTCACCCTTCCATGCCAGGCTTTGATATAAGCCCATTGAGACAGTTGCCTAGTCTTATGTTGATTGAAATTATCACAGAGTATTGCTAGTTTACTATTTGTGCCCGGATTCAACAAAGATCCAGTTTAGAGACAGCCTCAGCAGCAAGTATATGGTGCAGCAGGTATTGCATTTTATATATATTGCTCATGATTGTTGCTTAGACTTGTTTATACATGATAGTACACTAACTCTACATATGATGATTGATTTGGTGATCTAGTTTTTGTGATATGTGGTTGGGCCCTTGGTGATGTCAGTCCACCCCTTCCTAGTAGGCTCCTGTTATATGCACACCGGATTACGCCCCTACCCTTGGTATAGACTTGGTCATTTAGTCCCCCTAGGCAGCTGACTTTGGATCCACCTTCACCTTCTCCACCCATCCGACTTATACATGACATTCTTTCCCGACTTGGATTCCGATTCGTGACCTTGAGGATCCCTTTCCCCACTAATCTCTGAGTATGCCATGATTCCATGTCTATTGTGCCTCGGCTCTTTAGTGTGTGAGATGCACTCTCAAACCTGGGATTTGCTCCCGTCGGCTGCCCCCGATGTTGCAATGCTTGGTCGTTGAAACATGTATTGCTCACCCCCATTACTTTGCAGTATGAGCACCATGATTATCTATTGAGATATGTATGTAGCCCAAAAGGGCCTTGATGTAAAATGAAGAAATGAAGAAATGTAAAGCAAGCCAAAAGGCTTTTTGTAAATGGAAATCTAGCCAAAAAAGGGCTAAGTATGAAACTCATTGTAAAATCCATGCAATGTGTTTATAAACACGCATGGACACAGGTCAGCCATACATGTCAGCATTTGTAGTGGTTATTCCTCACCTAGTCCTGCGGGGCAAGGAGGTGAGAGGGAGCAAGAGACAAGCTCAAGATTGTCCCCTAGAGTCTCAAGTTACGGTTTGCCAGACACCCAGTTTGACGGCTCTAGAAAAGAACCTCACAGAGTCTTCGGGCACAGATGTGAGTTGTGAGATACTTGTCAGATTACCAATGGCGGTTTCTCTGCACTATACCCATTTGTGAGGCACCGCCCTTCCCCGTGTTTTGTCATGGTATACTTATCTCAATGGACCCTAGTTTCCCGAGTTATCCAAACAGTCACATGATCCTCATCCTTGTCATCCCTTATCCTTCGCCATGTATTTCACATCACCCAAAGTCAGCTAGATGGCCAAGTCTGTAGGTTGTGCATAGCAGTTGAGTCTTTTGGATGTGGTGGGCCCACCTCACCTAGGGCCTTGTATTTTCCGGGATTTAATGCAGTTTTTTATCACCATATTATTATCATGATGTTTAGTAATGTACTAACTTGTATAAGGAAGCCTTTCACTTCATGATTGCATTTAGGTATTCAGCTAGCACTATTGTTGACCAGATTTGACTTGGTCAAACTAGGTTGACCAGGCCAAAAATGGGCCCGAAAAAATGTTGAGACTGGAATTTCGATTTTCGTCAATTATTATCTACAGGGGTCCCATATGAGCATGCAGGTGTCAGAATTGCAAAAGATCGAAGCATTTGTGAAATTTTTAATTATCATTGGTCAATTTTGACCTGTTTTAATTAAAAATTATAGATTTTGGGCAAACAGTGTTAAGGTAATGGATTGTGGACATTTGAGTAACCATTCCTACTATTTTGGGGGTCCACGATCACATTGCAACAAACGGTTCGGCATTCGGGGCACTATAAGTGGGTCAAAAGCCCATTTTACTTCTTCAGCAAATTAAACCAGCAAAAATTACATGGAAAATCAAAATTTGACTAAGGCAACTATTGGAAATGGCAAAAATCAATGCATGGCAAATGAAAAGGTGATTCCTAAGGTAAATTGGTAATGTTTGACATTGTATTTGGGCATGGTGGGGCCCTCTATTGGACAGCTCACTCTAGAGGCCAAATTGGCCCTGGGGGGGCATTTTTCCTCCTTGCCATTTTCGATTTGGCTGATGTGTATTGTGTGGGACCTTGTTGTATTGAGTTGGGGGGATAACACATCCCATAGGCACCCCCCAACCTTGGATTATATGCTGTAAGGTCCCCACAAGGGGACCCCCCTCTCCACAAGTGCGCTACACATGGGCAATTCGCACCCCCACTTGAGTTGATCTCCACCATTCGATTTGGTGGTTGGGGATTAGATCCCAACCCTCCATTTTGGGGGGAAACTTGTTGTGAGGAGTGGCCTTTCTCTATAAGAGAAGGCACTCACTCCATTTGTAACTCTCTCTTAGCATTTTTGGACTTGGAATAGAAGAGAAAACGACTTGGAGCCCTCTACTTGTGTCTTGTGGTGATGTTGCTTTGAGTTTTGTTGATTGCCAAGCTATCTTGATGCACTAGTATAGATTGTTGTTTGTTTCTAGCATTATTTCTCACCATTGTTTGCAGCAAATACAAGTCTTGGAGGAGGGTGCACCATTTGGCTTCCACTGCTGCTTCACTCTTCAAGATTGGTAACAAAGGGAAGTGTTTTTGCCATTTCAGCCAAACATTTTCTCTCATTCTTATTTGTATTGCTGTAGATTTCACTTGCTTACCATGCTAATTTGATCTATTGTCCATTGGTGTTGGCAGGCAAGGAAGACGAGTTGGTGGGACTGGGCAAATCAAACTCACTTGGGGGCTTCAGCAATCCATTCTATTTGATCTTTGAGATGCTATAACCTCAGTAAAATCAACAACTTTAGCTCATTCCAAGTAGGTGTTCCATTCTTCCTCTTACTTTTCATTTTCTGAATAGTCTTAGAGAGAAAATTTACGTAAAAAACCCCTAAAATTTCACCATAGGATTTAGTTTTCCTTGAAAACCCACAAATGATATATGCTTAAACCTCTATATTTCAAGTTTCATTTAATTCCGACCCCATTTACCCATAGAACTAGGCATTGGTCATCCACTAAATTCGCCCTCCTTGGGCATTTCAGCCAATCTCACATTTGGGTAATTTTCTGGGTTGTGGGTACTCTTGATTCTTGTTTAAAACGTCATTTTACCATAAGGAATCAAGTTTCATTGGCTGGAAGTGATTATAAACGCTTTTTTTTGCTGCCCTAGAATCCATTTAACTCATTAATTAACCATTTTCTTGGGCAGTTTCACTTCACTTCTAGCTGGTCTGTTTTTCTTGCTCTAAATCAGCTTAGTAATCAATTTATAATTGCTAGAAGATGTGTTTCAATTGCTTAATGTACTGCTGCCATGTTTGAGTAAATAATAACGAGCTTCATTCCCCATAGGCAGGATTTCCAATCACTCTTCTAGTAAATTTATGTTTGCTGATTTAGTTTCCAGCCTTCTAATCTTAAAAGAATTCATCATTTAACACTCCTAATCAGATCCGAGATCATTTCATTCAGTGTATTTTCTAATCCTTAATCTCGATCTCACTAGGCTGGAAGAAACCTCACGCTTAGTCATTCATCCTGCTTCTTGCTTTGTTTATCCTTTGGGTTTGGGTGCCTGACTGTTGAGTGGGGTCTCCCCCCTAATGTGGCTATGTGCCTTGTCTAAAGTGACAGTAGCCTTGTCCGGTGTGACTTCCGTTCTTTGAGCGGAGGACCTGGCTATTGCTGGTTACACCTTCCTAGCTGTTCACCTCTACCATCCCTATTGGGACACCTACCACCAACAGCTAGAGTTTGTGTGATAACAAATCTCACCAAATCCCATGTTGCAAAGTTCAAAATCTATAGGGGGTACATTGTAGCAACACAACAAGCAAAGCCGAGACAAGTACATTGGACAGCAGCTACGCATGTGCTAAGATATCTTCACGGTACAGTTGGTTATGGATTGAGATATACCTCAGATAATGAATTGAAGTTGGTGGGCTTCACAAATTCAAATTGGGCTGAAAGAGCACCTCTGGGTGTTGTTTTAACTTGGGATCAGCTATGGTTTCTTGATTCAGCAAGAAACAGTCTTTTGTGGCACTCAGTACAGCAGAGGCAGAGTATCTCGCAGCCAGTGCAGCTAGCAAGGAAGCAGTATGGCTTTGGAAGCTGCTTGCAGATTTGTATGGTCATGAACTTGATGTGATAGTGATATTCTGTGATAACCAAAGTTGTGTAAAGCTCTTGGAGAACCCTATGTTCCATGAAAGATCCAAACATATTGAGATCAGATATCACTACATCAGAGACATAGTTCAAAAGGGATTAGTGAAGCTCCAGTATATCTCCACAAATGAGCAGATTGCAGATATCCTTACCAAGCCTTTGTCAATAGTGAAATTTGCATACTTCTGTGAAAGGCTTGGGGTGGTGGAAATTCCCTTCCTCGGGAAGGGAGATTGATGACCAATATGGTTGTTGATGAGGCACAAGCCGAGGCTTGTGCTTGACTCCTTTGTGGAGTGTATCCCTGTGTGAGATGTTCTCCTGTGTGAAGTGTATCCCTGTGTGGGATGGTTATTGTGTGGAACGTTCTCCTTTGTGGAGAAGACTCCTTTGTGGAGTGGATCCCTGTGAGGGATGTTCTCATATGTAGAGAGTGCTCCTCTATGGAGTTTGGACCTAGAGGGGTGGACTAGCTACAGTCATCACCACCTTCCAGTTGTGATGACTAGTAAATTGGAAGAAGAGTCTTCTTGGGGACGTGTAGCCTCCCTTCGATTTGAGATCGATAAAGTGCTTGGAAGAAGTATCTTACTAAGGAGTGCAGCCTCCTTTCAGTTTTAGACTAATAAAGCACGAGGAAGTGATCCTCTGTGGTCTAGGATGACCAAGCTGATCAAATGGATCAGATATCATCTTTGGAAAGATGATGTGGTTCTATTGGGGAACAAGGTTCCAGTGGGAATAATTGTTCTAATCAAAAGGACTTGATCAGAAGAGACCTTTCTTATGATGACGAGATGTACGAGACAAGCCGTGATGATCAGATAATATCCAGATGTAATCCGGCGTGATGATATCTCCCTAGCTAAGAGGGAGCGTTGATGTTTTTAGCTACGTGAGGTATCCTCACTAGCTAATTATTATGTTGCTCCTAAGTCAAGTCGGCCCTAATGAAGATAGCAAGTCGACCCAACAAGAAACAATAAATAATTTGTAATTTATTATTGCATAAAAACAAGTCGGCCCATTTAAAGAAGGCAAGTCGGCCCAAAGTGGAAAAAGGTCAACACAGAACCAGTATAAATAAAGGTGATGCCCTCCTCATTTGGACACTCAAGCAATTCGCTCAAGTATGCTACTCAAGTGCACAAGAGAGAGAGAAGAAGGCTGAAGGGTAGAAGAAGACTATTTCGGGGGTTCACTCTTTGATATCATCTTCCTGTGTGATCTGTCTTGTTCTAGATCACTTCTATATCTGGTTGTACTTGTATTTTGTACTAAATCTTTGAATAAGAAAGGTTTGTTGATTTTTTCCCGAGTTTGGGTTTTCCCAAGGTAAACTATTGTGTCTCTTATGTTTTTGTGCATGATTATGTGTAGTTATAGTCAAAAGAGATAAAAATTATACTGCCATATCATTAAAAATCTAACAGTGTTGCTAGTAACCTCATGTAATCCCATAGATTACAACATTGGTTCCATTGCCAGTAGTATTGATCCGAGGGTGAAGAGATCATGCACACATAAATGGTGAGTGAGGAAGAAATTAGAGAGTGATGGAATCGAAAAATCACGAACTATATACAGTACTATGCCAGAAGGAACAAGTTGACAATCACGCAGGCCAGAGAAAAGTTCTTCACTATGTCTCATGAACAGTTCATAGAAGTTGTCCCACATGAAATAAAGAAGTTTATGGATAGCGTTCATGAGCAAGTTAGACGCCCAGAATGAATGATTATTAATGCATAAGCTATGCAACGGTGGGCGGACAAAGTTATATGAGTGGATGGAAAAGACGTGCGACGACTTCTATGAAGAACAAGCTATTGAAGAAAGAACTTCCCTCGACAAAGTTAGAAGTAGATTCTATAACGACTTCCACGACAGATTTTTCTGTACAATTATGACTTTGTTGTATAAGTTTAAAATTGAAAAATGAGTTGGCCATATAGTCGAATATCAACCTCCACTGGGCCTTGGTGATAGTTCCAACTAGGAGCAAAAAAAAAAGATTGGGAGCACTTTGTTCACGAGCAAGAGTGGGGAATATTTTCTTAGTAAATGAATACCAATGCTGAAACTACTTTCGTCGATCAGTAATAGTCGGGTCGGCAATTGGGGGTTAACCGACCACATGGAATGAATGAATAGATGATTGCAGTCGACAGAATTGGCATGAATGAAGACTAGCAAGAAGTCAAGCTCGACTCAACGAAAATTGATGACTAGTCACAAACAGACAGCTGATATTCAAAAAATTGAAAGGGAAAAACAACATAAAAGAAGGGAAGAATTGAGGGACCATTCAAATCCACTCTGTAATAAGAGGAATTTGAAGACGGTGGTTCAAAAAACCATGCAGCCAAAAGTCCCACCTGAGTCGAGGGAAAGTCGACAAGATGAGAGAGAGAGAGGGTGATGCGTCGGTCAGAGGACCTTTGTCGATGGCGGAAACTCCAAAAGCGTTGCAAATTGTTATTCTTCAAGTTACGACTCCCATCGATACAATCCCAACCTTCTGAATCATAGCCCCAATGTAAGACAGATCATCGAGTGTGACTTGGGAATTGGACCTTGCCAAAGTTCAATATGGAGTCGACAAGATGAGTGAGGACAAATTATGGATCAACTGATGATCCAAAGACCACCTCATGCTAAATGGATCATCTTTAAACTCTTGTTTGGAGGACACAATTTCCACTTATTCTATTCAGAACACGTGGAGGTACCCCCCTGCCAGTAACATTATCTATTGAAGCATGAAGCTCGTTAAAGATCTGACATATCAACGAAGACTCCATAGAAGAATCCCAACTGTCCTGGTATAAAAATCATCAACAAGAACTAAGTACAGAAACTCAATGCAAAGAAGCAAGTTCGTCCATAGTTGGTCATTCATCTCTAGTAAGTAATCTAAATAGAAATCAATATACAAACCAAAATTCTATTAATATGGCTTACCATCAAGCCCAGATTCCTATCTATCAAGGTGATGAGGGCCCTAGAAAACATTGGTTTGTCTATGAAAGCATATGGGAAGCTAACCTTATTGATGATGAGAATAGACATATAGCTCAATTTGCAGGAGGCCTTTGAAAAAGAGCACTCACATAGTATATGAATTTTATTGAAGATGGAACAAAAACAAACCAAGAAATCAAAGAGAATTTTCTAGAATTCTTCAAGATGCAAGACAACAAGAACCTAGCCGCTCAAAAGTTAAAAGAAATTAATCAAAGGCCAGGCGAAACAGTGCGCAAATATGGCAAAAGTTATAAAGACTTGCTTAGTCAAATGCCATCTAAAATGGATCAAACTGTCTTGATCCAATGCTTTGTTGTAGGTCTGCATCCTAGGATCAAAATGCCCTTGCTCTTTACATGAATTTACAACCTATGACAACTTGCTAAAGAAAGCTTTAAAGGTTGATTTGAATGAAAATTTCTCAATCGGTCCTATCGACCAAAGATTGGAAGAAAAGTTAGAAACAATGCAAAGAGCACTTCAACAACTTGCTTTGCGGCGCAACTTATGGTGCACGACGTGCTCGTCAAAGGATCACACTAGAGACAACCATCGATACGATGACCAACGCCAATTTCATGATGACAGAAGAATGTAGCACAAAGAAAGAAGACCATTGTTAGAGATAGTGGTATCTTCGGATGTCCTCCATGTTCATATGCCTAGCATGGAGGTACACTTACTGTATAGGCATCAAGAGGAGGTAGAGGGTGAGATGCACTCTACCAGATGGCATGAATCCAATGGCAGATGCATGCGGACTTTTTAGGGTGATTTGCCACTGCATGCAATTTTTGCATGACGGACCTTTTAATTAAAATGCATGCAAAAAGTGAGTTTTTGCATGCACTCATATTAGATTTTTGGTAAACCTAATTGATCAGTGAGATGTTATAAGGAGGCAAGAGGTTATCGGCAATGGTTACTCAGCAGACTTATCAGAGAGAGATTAGTTTGGAGTGAGGGCTACTTGGGTATGCAAGTTCGGCGACTTTCTGAGAGAGAGAGAGAGGAGCTTTTGTAGGAGGGAGAGTGAGGGGATCTGAGTTGGATCAGTCCTCACTTGATCAGAGGCACCTGTCTACCATTGATTGTGTGCTGAGAGAGCATCGCAGTGGAGTTTCTATAGTTTTCTGAACTTGGGTGACTTTCTTGAGAGAGGGGGTGCACTTCCTGAGGAGAGGAGGTCGTGGAGGATCCGGATTGAGAATTGAACAACTGAGACTTTTGGAGTAGGTTTTCTTTAGTGATTGAAGAAGAACTGTGACGATCAGCAAGCAAATCGGCTGAGATCTGACCTAGGGCGACTTTCCAGTGTTGGGTGAGGGTGCACTTTTCCATGCAGAGTAAGGGGTGCATTATTCAGATCTAGGCTACAGACCTTCATCTTTCACAGAGCAAATCAGGGCTGTGGAGTGAGAGAGAGAGTACAGGATGAGACAAACTTGCATAGAGATCCAAATCTGAACAAACAGCAGGGGCGCATTTCCCATGTGCATGCAGCAACTATTGCATGCAGATCTAGGATGTTGATACCCGTCAAGTTCGGTTGAATTTTTCTGAAGTATTGTATGTAACTTTCCTCTTCTTATTTTGCTCTAGGCTCGAGAAAAAGGAAAGCCCCCATCAGAGCTAGTCTTCCCCATTGGGGTTTCCAGGGATATTGTGAGTTCATCCATATGATTGTTGCTTTATTGGTTAAAGTGTTAAGAGATCCGATAGTACTTTTTGTTACAATTCTTTATTTTTTATTTGGCTTATAGAGACTCAAAGTCATCAAGATCTCAAGGTTTCCAAAGGAAGTAGTGACCTCTGGAAAATATTAGCATGGTATCAGAGCCCTGGTAAGGGTCAGGGGGAGCTTTCACACTCCGATCTACGTGCTACATACCAGATCTGTGTGGTGACTCAGTTTTGGCAGTCAGATCAGAGTGATAGAGACCAAATCTACCAAATTTGAAGAGCATAGCTCAAATCTGCGGTTGTAGAGGTCAAATATATTAGATCTGTGACTTGGGTGGATAGATCTATGCGAGGAGAGACCACATTTGTGACCAAGAGAGGTTATTGGGTCATTTATTGTTTCAATTCTCAGATAGTTCAGAGGTTATGGCTACCAATTTGAAATTAGAGGATAGGTTGGATGGGGCTTCTAACTTCAGTGCATGGAAGGCACGGATTGTGTTGCTTCTGGAGGAGAGGGAACTGTGGGACGTTGTGGAGAGCACAGACACAAATCCAGTTATAATAGCGACAGATGCAGTTGCCAAAGCAGCTTATGAAAAGAAGAATATGAAAGTCGAGAGGTTCCTCCTTGATGCAGTGAAGGACCATGTGATCCCACATATCTCGACTAAAGACAATGTATATGAGATGTGGGATGCCTTAACACAGTTGTACCAAATTTCAAATACAAACAGAAAGATGGTACTTAGAGAGAAACTGAGGAGTTAAAGATGGCCAAGGATGAGAGCATGGTCATATATCTTACCAAGATTACTCAGGTAAGAGATGTGCTGGGAGAGATGAGCTGGGTGCAGTGGATGAGAGGTTGAGGACAGTGAGTTGGTTCGACAAGCCTTGAATGGTGTGACTAAGCCATGGGCAGTACTTGTCGAATCCATTATTTCCAGAGAGAACCTTCCCAAGTGGGATCGTTTGTGGGATGATTTCACACAAGAAGAGATCCGGAAGGGTTATATTCAGAGCTCATATTTTTCCATCCCCGAGGAGGATGATGTGCCACTTGCAGCTAAAGGATAGCAAAGGTTCAAACAAAAGAAGGACCTAAGTAAGGTAAAGTGCTTTGCCTGCAATGAGTATGGACACTATGCAGGACAGTGTCCGCTTAGGAAGAAGAACAAGCAGGCGAAGGATGAGCAGGTGGCAGCAACTAAGGAGGTAGATGATTTTGCCTCCAGATTTGAGAGGGAGTTCTCACTTGCCTCATTTGTGTCTGGACATGATAGCAGTCAACTAGAGGCTCAGGCTGATGAGAGATGGAGAATTGACTGCAAGCAATGCAATCACATGACCGAGATGCAAGAGGCATTCCTATTCCTTGAGTACACTCCTATGCAAATGATTCGTGATGTGTAGGGGAATGAACACTTTGTCAGAGGAGTGGGTAGAGTACGATTTATCCTAGACTTTGAAGAACTCTTGAAGGTATCAGGAGTATTGTTCATTCCAAGATTGAGAGGGAGTATACTCTCAATGGTAGCATTGGATGTTGCCGGTTACTCAATTGTGTTCCAGAGAGATCTCATATTCACTTATCCAAAGGGAGTTGATTATGTTTTGATGGGTCACAGGATCGACGGTGAGTATATGGTTCGGGGTCAGCCCACGTCAAGTACATCAGGTTGGTTGAGTGCATCCTCATCATAGTCATAGGATAGGGAGCAAGATGCTCACAGCAGGGATGGTGCTCGGAGGAGTGAGTCCTCACAACAGATGGGTGAGCGAGATGCTCACCGTGGTGATGAGGTACAGAGGAGTGATTATTTTTATCCAATGGATGAGCGAGATGTTCATGGTGCTGATGATGTTTAGAGAAGTGAGTCTTTGAACTCAGATCAAATGGATGAGCATGATACCCATATAGGTACCAGCCGGAGACTGAGTTGGTATGAGATGAATGAGATGGACTTAGCTCAGGAGAGAGTTGAGACAACTCAAAGAGAGAGAGAGAGATCACTTAGAGATCAGTGGATCCGCTTGATAGAAGTCTTGGAGATTGACTACAACAAAGATTCAGAGGGAGTCTGGATCAGGGATCAGTGACAGAGTCAGTGAGTGAGCAGGAGGCTTCTTCCAGAGCCACATTGATGGAGTTGGATTAGGTTATCACAAGTCAAAGTGCCGCAGTGATAGGCAGGACAGATGGGTTAGTGTCAGCAGCAAGGGATTTGTTGGATCCAGGTATCAGTGATTGGACTTCCCTCGATAAGACGAAGTGTTTAGAGAAAGTGGTATCTCAGGATGTCCTCCATGTTCAGATGCCTAGCATGGAGGTACACTTATTGTATAGGAATCAGGAGAAGATAGAGGGTGAGATGCACTGTACCAGATGGCATGAATCCAATGGCGGATGCATGCGTACCTTTCAAGGTGATTTGCCACTGCATGCAATTTTTGCATGACGGACCTTTTAATTAAAATGCATGCAAAAAGTGAGTTTTGCATGCACTCATATTAGGTTTTTGGTAAGCCTAATTGATTAGTGAGATGTTATAAGGAGGCAGGAGTTCACCTGCAAAGGTTACTCAGCAGACTTATCAGAGAGAGATTAGTTTGGAGTGAGGGCGACTTGGGCATACAGGTTCGGCGACTTTCTGAGAGAGAGAGAGGAGCTTCCCTAGGAGGGAGAGTGAGGGGATCAGAGTTGGATCAATCCTCACTTGATCAGAGGGACATGTCTGCCATTGATTGTGGAATGAGAAAGCATCACAGTGGAGTTTCTGTAGTTTTCTGAGCTTGGGCGACTTCCCTGAGGAGAGGAGGTCGTGGAGGATCTAGATTGTGGATTGAGCAGTTGAGACTTTCGGAGTAGGTCTTCTTTAGTGATTGAACAAGAAACGATCAGTGAACATATCGGCTGAGATCTGACCTAGGGCAACTTTCCAATGTTGGAGGAGGGCGCACTTTTCCATGTACAGAGAGGGGTGCATTATTCAGATCTAGGCTACAGGCCTTCATCTTTGACAGAGCAGATCAAGGTTGTGGAGTGAGAGAGGGAGTACAGGCTAAGATAGACTTGCAAAGAGATCCAAATCCGAACAGATAGCAGGGACGCATTTCCCATGTGCATGCAGCAACTATTGCATGCAGATCTAGTGTTTTGATACCCTTCAGGTTCGGTTGAATTTTTATGAAGTATTGTATGTAACTTTCCTCTTCTTATTTTGCTCTGGACTCGAGAAAGAAGAAATCCCCCATCGGAGTTGGTTTTCCCCATTGGAGTTTCTAGGGTATATTGTGAGTTCATCTATGTGATTGTTGCTTTTTTGGTTAAAGTGTAAAGAGATCTAGCAGTACTTTTTGTTATAAGTCTTTATTGTTTATTTGGCTTATAGAGACTCAAAGACATTGAGATCTCAGGGTTTCCAGAGCAAGAAGTGACCTCTAGATAATATTAACAACCATTCCCAAAGGAAAGAAGATTATTACAAGAAAAACCAAGACTATTCTTAGAAGAAAGTCGACCAAGCAATTTTCGAATTGCTTAAGCGAGCTATTATTTTGACATATGTGAAAGGTTTGAGCCTCATTCAGCGGTAGAGTGTCCATATAATGCTGATAGTGTTAAACCAAAATGGTGTGGCATATGTCGAACTACTCAACATATCACTACAAATGCATAAAGAACTTGAAGAGCAAATCCAATTACCAGATGATCTATCAAACTCAAACTGTCAACTAGAATAATCAAAAGGGTTGAGACTTTCACAATAATGACCAACGCGACAATGGGTATAACTGACGTGGCAGCTACAACAGTCGTGGGAGATATAACAATAATCACGGTAACCACCCGTTTGGTCGAGGAAAACCTCATTGTTTTATCTACTTCAATGAAGAACACTTGTGTCACGACTGTCCTTGGAATGACAGGACGAACCTCAAGTTTTGTACAAAATGTGGAGTGGGGGAGTATAATCTAGAAAAATGCCCCATCATGCTTGAAAATCTAAATAAAAAGAATGTTAATCTCTTGTCTAGTGTTCCTAAGCATGAAGTATTAAATTCTAAAAATTTGCACATAATTACCAAGCAAGGCACAAAGACGGGAGATTGTAACCCCCACGTAACAAAACTTCAAAGTAAAGAAGATAACTATCCTAATCCACACAAGCAAACATAAATTTTTAATAATGCCACGAAAATTTTCCAAGCATTCGCATCCGCAGAAGACACCACAGAAGCACAAAGTAAAACACTTAACAAATTACTACAACTTCTCACAAAAGAAGATGTTGTTGCACGGTTAATTGACATGATGTATATGATAAGAAACAATCCAGCAAATGAAAAAGTTGTTAAAAATATGTGCAGCTTAAATAAAAAAGATAAAGTTGACGTCAACCCTCTAGTCAACCTCAAAGTCAAAGGATATTGCATCTTGCAAGTCATCCTCGTCTTCAGATCACAAGCTAACATAATGACTCAATCTACTTGGGAAAGCTTAGGGCGACCATAACTATTTGGGTTGGGTATATATCTAAAATTGATCGACTAGGGCTTTGATTGAACCCATTAGAGCATGGAAAATTGTTAATACCGCAATTATCGGTATTTACAATCAAGTCGACATTGAAGCCATTGACGCAAAAAAAGGATCCAAATCCTTCCTTGTGCTAATCAGACGACCATGGGGAAGGAAAATGAAAGCTTCCATTTCACTTGAAAAAATAGAATAAAATTAAAGGGTGATGGTGAAAAGGTCATTAAACATATTCACCCATCTCAAGGGAAACCTTCGGCAGAGCCTAATGACAATGATGCAAACATAAGGTGCGTGTCCCAAGTCATGCAAAACAATGATGAATCAATCGAACCAAATGAATATGGGGAGATCCATTTGGGATCATATATGTCATTCGAATAGAACTCTAACTCGGAACTCTAAGACTAGCAAATTGAAAATTATGAAGGACATGCAAGAGAATGTTGGACAATCGAAGTCATCCCTCAACGACCAGTACAAGAATGCTTTGTAATTACAGTAATCGAAAAAATCTTTGAGAAGAAAGTAAGGGAATACCCCTCTTAGTTCCGATGAAAGTTGAGCCGACTAACCTTCCACTACTCACGTACAAGGAACATGAGTCACTATCAACTAACGTCGAAGAAGTCTCTAAGAATGTTGGAGAACAAGGATGACTTCAAAGCTTAGGCAAAACTTTTACTGGTCAAGCGTCTCGATGGTGGGGCACCCATGAATCACGTCTGCAAACTTGGACGACCACTTTAACTTATTTTGTTGAAAGGTTTGGAAGAAGGAAGCTAACAACAAAAACAGAAATTCAGAAACTTGTCCAAGGTCAAGGCCCAATCGAGCACATTAACAAGTGTGAAAAAGAATGGAAAAGGCTTGGTTACCGAGATGAGCGAACATGGCCACATATGTTTCCCAACACATTGGACGACTTGCCCAATAAATGGTACAAAATGGAAGATGCTAAGGGAGAAACATTTAACTGGAAATCCCTTAAAGAAAATTTTATTAAGGACTTTTCGTTCTCTCCTACAGAAGAATGCCTTAGGGAAGCAGTTCAAGAAATTCATCAGTTTATCAAACCGACTGAACGACCAGTCGATGCAGCCGACACAAATGATCGACCATGCTCCGACTGTAAAATCGTCACAACTACCCAAAAGCAACAGATTCACCTCCCCCATCGAATGGACTTTGAGAATAATAAAACCCCAGGAAAATGTTTTTAGTGGAAGAAAGATCACCCTCGGATAGCCCATCTAGTAAAATCAGTTCTGAAAATCTCTACTAAAGACAAAGAAGATGATCATGAACTTGGAGACTTCCCCCAATCTCTTACTGAATTCGAGGGAGACCGACCGATCGACAAAGCAAAACCACAAGAATGGATGGACGAAGAAATAAAAATAGAAGATGTCGATATCGTTATCGACAGAAAACACAAAATGACAAAAATTGGAGATTACTAGTCAGAGCAACAAACAACCGAAATAGAAAACCTTCTCAAAAAATATCAGGATGTATTTGCCAAAGAGTACAAAGATTTGAAAATGTTCATGCAAGAAATCGGAGAGATGAAAATTGAAATCATGCCAAAAGAAAAGCCTATTAAGAAAAGATCGTATAAACTAGCACATAAATACAAAGGCATTGCAAAGAAGGAAATTGAGAACATGTTAGCTACACGAATCATATAGCCTATAGATCATTCAAAGTGGGTCATTCTTATGGCTTCCAACCAAAGAAACATGAACCCAAGAGACTCTGGATCTGTGTCACCTTCAAAGGCCTAAATAAACTAATGCTCACAAACCCGTTTCCAACACCTTTCGCCAACGAAATTATCAACGAAGTCGTTGGTCATGAGTGTTATTCCTTCACAGACAGTTTCTCAAGATATAATCAGGTCCCTATAGCAAAAGAAGATCAACACAAGTCGACATTTGAATGCATATTTGGGTCATTTGCATATAAAGTTATGCCATTCGGTCTGACAAATGTGCCAGCATACTTTTCAAGAATTGTTATAAAAGTCTTTCAGGAATTGCTGTACACAACAATGGCTATCTACTTTGACAACTGGACTATCTATACTATGCTCAAAGACCACGTCCAGTGGCTCCAACTGATGTTGGAGAGGTGCTGACAAATCCAACTCTCATCGAATATAAAGAAATGTATGTTTGCCACACCCATCGGCGTACTTTTGGGCCATGTAGTCTATAAGGAAGGCATCAAACTCAATTTGGCCAAAAATCATAATTGTTCTTGACTTGAAACCCCTAGTAAATCCCAAGCAAGTTAGAATATGTCTATGACATACAAGATATTATAGAAAATTTACAAGGCATTACTCTTGAAGTGAAATATTTGTTTTATAAAGCATCTGGAATGGAGGTAAATTTAAACAAGTCTACAATAAGTTTTAATAGGATCTTGGCCGACATCTCTAAGCAAGGCTGTTGGGAGCACGGAGCGGGAGCGGGAGCGAAAAAGCGAAATTTTCCAAAGCTTCCGTTTTGGGAGTGTTTTTTATATAATATATATTTTATTTAATATATTTTGACGCATATATATTAAAAAAACATGTATTATGCCAAATTAGCTATAGAAAACATGAAAACATAGATATTCATATAACCATTTAGTACACATATTGATACAACATCAATCATCTAGGAGCTATAACTTATAACATTGTCATTAAATGATCAATCATCAACCATCAATAACATCAACCTTCAAATTTCAACATATAATATTTTCCATCAACAAACTCTGACAAATAACATCAACCATGAAATGAAACAAAGCATCATAACATCATATTCAATACCAAAGAGTTGTAGACAGTAGGATGCAATCAAAAATTTAAAGTTTAAATTTCAAAGGTAGGTTCAACCGTTCAAGATTCAAAGGTCAAAGACTAAAGTTCAAACTTCAAAGTAGGCCATAATGTTTACAAAATAGGCCATAATAAACATGAAATACAAAGTACTATGATACTATCTAGTATCTACTAAGCATTTTGCTTTCCACGAGAAACTTCCAATTTCTTTTCTCGTGGTCTAGGTGGAATAGGAGTTGCTGGAAGTGATCGTGGAACATGAGAAGAAGATGAATGCCCCCCACAGATAGTTGGACGTTGTGAAGCTAAAGGAAAAACTCTTGCATCTGGAAACCTGTTTCTGCTTGGGGCTAGCATCTTTGTAGTATGAATTGGATCACCATCATGATCACCCAATAGTTCAGCCTCCAAGCGCTCTAATGCTATGGCTCCATCCTCCACATTAGCCTCCTCTGGATTGTTGTCCCAAGTCAAAAATGTTCTATCATTCTTGGTTGCCTCACAATAATGGGACAACAACCTCAAGTTGTAGTGCACATAAACCAAGCTTTCTGCACGTTCTACAATCAAACTGTTTCTCTTGACATTGTGGATGAAGTTGTAGGTGCTCCAACACCTCTCTGCAAAAGAACTATTAACAACCTGTGAAAGCACCCTCACCACCAATTTATGCAAATATGAGGCTCCAGAGCGATACATGTTCCACCAATGGATAGGATCCAATCTATCTCGATCTTTGGTTGCATGCAGGGTACCAAAGACTCCATGCTCACTGATATATTCGCTCAATTCACTCCATAATTGAGCACACTCCTCATCAAGTACCAACTTGTCTAATGCAAGCATATACCCATTTTGCACCTCTGGATCTGTGTGTGGTCTTTTCCTAACTCCACCCCCAAGTGCAGGTTGGGCCAACCAAATTGGAGAATAATATTTTGGGGTAAGGACATATGCAAGGGCATGGAGTGGAACATTTAGATTATCCCACCTTTTGACCACATGTTTATGAATATGGTCATACAAGATTGCATCTCTTTCCTCAACAATGTCTTTGATTCGACCAAGCATGCTATCCATTTGCTCATATACCTCCCCAATCACCGGCTGATCTGTATTTGCAAAACGAACTATGTTATAAACTAGCTTGGTGAACTACAGAACATACTTAACCTGTGACCAGAACTGACCATCAAGAACGGTGTCCTCCACCTCCTGAAAGTCATGTCTATTAGCTGTGCTTGCAGCTCTGTCTTTTAATTCTTTTCATGGATCACTTGAGAGTCTGAGACCATACTAGCCAATGCCTCTCTTAACTTCAAAATCCTCCTGAAGGTGAGGTAGTAGCTAGAAAATCTAGTCTTTGCAATCTTCAATAGCTCCAACCTAGAGTGATTGCCAAAAATGTGGTGGGCCATGCTATGATTGGTAATAAATTTGATCATTTTCTTACCTCTCTTGTACAAGGCACCAATCCATCGGTAATTAGAGTCCTTCATCTTAACAATATCATGCATCAAAAGGTTCAATATGTGAACCAAACACCTTGACCAAAATATGTTGGGATACTTATCCTCAATGACTGCTCCTGCTTCCTTACAATTAGCAGCATTATCAGTCAGGACTTGAATGACATTGTATGGCCCCATCTCTTGAATGGTTTTAAGTAAAGGTTGTGCAATATTAATACCGGTCTTGTAGCGATCTGTGTAGTCATGGGCTGAAAGGAAGATTGCACCACTAGCAGACACGCCAAGAATATTTATCAATGGCTTGCCTTTAACATTTGTCCACCCATCAGATACGATGGATACCCATAGTTGGACCAATCATTTGTAAACTTTCCAAGAGCAATATTGATTTTGGCTCTTTCCCTATCAAGTCCCACGGTTTTGGCTTTATCATACCTAGGGCTCTTGTATCCTTTAGGGGCACCATTGATGGTTTGTACCATTTCATGCCAATAGGGTGAACAAAGAACATTGAATAGCACACCACATGCATAGAGAAACCTATAAACTTTTGAATCCACATCATCTCTACAACCTTGGTAAAGGAAATCCGATAATGTTCTTCGCATAGGCAAGATTCCACTACCATGGGGGGATGAGGGTCCTGATCGAGCCCATGATGATCCAGATCCACTACCAAACATTCTCTGTGAGGATTAAGATTCAACCCTTGATCTCTTGGAATTGTTTTGAGCAGCCTCTTCTTCCATCTTGTATTTGTTTCTCTCTTTAGCTGACACTTTGTCACGGGTTTTGACTCCAGTAGCCTTACCATGATCGCATGGCATCATCCCACACAAATTCTTTCTCACATGGGTATATGAACCTATGTAAGTTTTATTACAATGGGGGCATGTAAACTTTGTGGTTCCATCCCCTCTCCCTCCCCCAAGCCTTGTCACATACTTCCACAAAGGTGGTGTCTTTTTGTTTTTACCCCTGATCACTCTCAATCTCATCATCATTATCATCCTCTTCCTCTTCCTCCTCCTCTCCATGGTATGTGCCACTCCCTATCTCTTCCTCCTCATCATTGCCACCACTAAATCTATTTCCCAACACCATCATCGCGAGAAGAAGTGGAACCAAAAACAAAAACCGCATACCCATCATGCTTCTTGACTCAATATGAGAATCACTTCTTGCCTGCAATAGAATGATGGAGAAGAATAAATGGGAAAGATTAGGAAAATAAAACATTCAAGATTTAAAATTTTAACATAGTGAAATATTTTTTTCAAAAATAAACAAAGATTGGGTTTTTAGAGCCTACCTCTTAAGCTCTTCAATGGTGGTTGAATGTCTCTATGGAAGCCTTCAATCTCCCATCCAAGCTCCCACAAATTTGCTCTCAAACAACTAGCAAACCCACTCAAAGCCTTAGCAAGAGAAGTGAAATCAATGAAATGAGGAATAGAATGAGTCCAAATGAAGTCCAATAGTGCTTATTTTCCTAAATGAACCCTAGCCAATCACTAAAAATTAAAAACAAGTTTTTTTGTGCAAATTTGAGAAAAATCAGACTCAAGTCCACCTAGCCCGCGAAATCGGTACAGAAGCGTTTTCGGGATTGTTTTTTATGGTCTGGATCGCTGAGGGAGCGATGAGGGATCACTCTAGGACTGTGTTACCGGATTCGTCAGGGAAAGTTCTGGAAACTGCGGATCCACTGTTCTGAACCGGATCCGGATCCGGATCCGCTAAAATACGACGGGATCTGCTAGGACAGCGGTTCCAATAAATCGGGATACGTATACGGTCAAGAAGAAACAGATTCGAGGCATTTTGACCCCAAACTAAACGGATCCCGACTGGAAAACGCCACCCGCGCGGATTTGAAGCGAACTTTAGACTGCGGATGTGTGATTTTTATGCAGTCGCCCATTTTATGCATTCGTTAGACTGTGCAGTGTGGGCCCATGTTACCTCAGACTGCGGGTTTGTCTTTTTCGACCCTAATCGACCCCCATCCCACCATCATAACCCGAACTCGAGTATCGCAATATCGCACCCGCCGTGTATGATTTCTTAAGGAGGTAGTAAAAGAACTAGTGGAAATATCTCCTCCCAATGTGCAGCGATATACTATTTTGTTTGGCGGCTATAGTCATTTCCCCAAAGGTAGTGATTCTTCCTGAATTTCATTCTCATTGGAAAAATGGAGAGCCTATTAATTTAATAGGTATTAAGTCAAGTCAGCCCTGAGCGAGATGGAGAAAGTTTTGATGGACCCGTGTCCGTGGCAAAATACGGATGACTCAGCTTTGGGTAAAAGGCACAAGAGAAATATTATATATTATTCATGTGTATAATTTCATTTGTATTATATAAAGTATAACTGATATTAAATTAATATAAAGTAAAACTTATATGTTTTTATTATGATATTTATTAAATAATATTAATTTTATATGTTTATATTTATATTGTACATCCAACAAAGCTAAAGATTGTAGATTTCTATTTAAGACTCTATAGTCCATCTTTAGGGGTTATTTTCAATTAATAATTTGTTTTGAAATCTTGTTTTAAATGCACATTCAATATTGTTTGAGTGTTAATATTTATAAATTATCAATTATGTAATGATTTCAATTATAATGATGTGATTCATTAATGGTTTTGATTATAAACTTTGAATATGTTTTTTTTTAAATTTAAAAAATATTATTATATCTTTTGTACTTGACGTATCCTAGCCGTATCCGGATCCTGGCTTTTCAAAAAACTGGCGGATCCGCGTCCGTATCCGTATCCTAGTAACTTAGCTCTGGGAGCGTCGATCCCTCATCGCTCCCTCAGCGATTCCGGACAAAGCAGGGATCATTTTTTTTTGGACGGAATCGCGAATTCAAAATTTGATCCCGGGAGGAAGCGAAGAGGAATCGCGATCCCGGGATCGATTCCTCATCGCTTCCTCCGGGATCGCGATTTGGGAGCAAAGTCGAGGGCCCTAGAGCGATTCCCCGCAGCCTAGCCTCTGAGATTATAAAACAAATATTTCACTTCAAGAGGCTCAAGTTACAGGAAGGTATTAAGTACCTGGGATTCTATATCAAGCCAATAGGATATTGCAACAAAGACTGGCAATGGTTGATCAATAGAGTGGAACGGAGCATACATTTTTGGTGCCATCGATGGATTTCCAGAGGAGGTAGGCTCACATTGGTTAAATCAGTTCTTGAGGCAATACCCGTCTTTTGGTGTATCCTTATGCATATCCCAAAAGGAGTGATGGACAAAATTCGGCGTGTATGCATGGAGTTCCTGTGGAAGGGGAAGAAAGGCGGTGCGGGATACCATTTGGCTCTGTGGCAACAAATTGCTAGGCCAAAACACATAGGAGGATGGGGGCTTAAATAGCTACCGGAATTTAGTAAGGCTCTAGCAGCAAAGAGTATATGGAACTTAATTAATAAGGACAGTTAATTGAGCAGAGTGATATACCAAAAATATTTAGCTCCTTACACTCTTCTAGAATGGCCTAGACATCCAGAGAAATCCTTTAAGCAAGCATCCATCCACTAGAAGGAAGAGTCTTTCAACTTTCAACAGATAACCTTCTCTCATCTCTACAGGGAGCAGAATCAACACGCTGATAGGATGTCAAAGCAAGGCTTGTATAAGGAACCAGGATTGCTGTACATGCAGGAATATAAAGACGACTTATGTATGGAAACAAACATTTCAGTAGCAGAATAAGTTCTGGCAACAAGAAGGAAATGTGGCAATTAGAGGGTTTTTGTATTCTCAAAGGTATCTTCAATTATGTTAGTAGCAGTTTTGATTCACCTGATATTTCATACAAATAATATAACCTGAACAGTGTGACAATACGAGTATAAAATCTGCAGTAATGCAGTAGGTTCTTTTTGTACCATAGATTGTGATCGAAGTTGCCAAGAAACATGAGTATGGGGATGGGGACGCCACTTTTTGAAACAGGATACTTGGGTACATCGAATATATATATATATATATATATATATATATATAAGACATGTCATAGTCACATTATACATGCATATTTCAGATTTCTTCATAAATTAATAAATTATGAATCATGATTCATAATTCTAAATTCAATGATTCATTGAACAATGAACATTCACATTGAAAATTTGAAAAATCATAGACTAATAGTAGATATCAAGTGGAATACTGGAAGTTACATAAAATTTAATAAATCACTATACTAGGCAGTTGTAACAAACAATCAAACTGTAATCTGAAGGTACACTTGAAATCTGATTTTAAACACCTATTTGTACCACTGTTACAGGCAATAAAAAGTTGCAAATGTAATACTGGGTTGACGTGAGTGTATTTCTTAGTATTAAATACATATGTATATACTATATTTTTTATGTACACATTTGGTAGTCAAATTATGTTCCATGAGTGCTGAACACAAAACCATAAAAACACTCCTTGTAAATCAATGCAAAATCAGTCTACCAGACTTGGACAATATTCAGTGGAATTTGAACAGTGTTGCAAAATGCTTGACATAAGTCGTGAACCAGACTCCATACTCAGTTAGCAAAAATTTAGCTCAGATTTCGTTGGGGGTCATTATATTTTCCCCAGTGGATTTGCATTTTGCTGAGTCAGCCGTACCCCCGGAGTACCCAAACACAGGGTACGCCGTACCATTTAGCCTATAAGTACCCCTTTTTTTATAACGGCGCTTGGGTACGTGGAGCCAGTATGGGGTACAGAAGGGTACGGCGGGGGACGTACCTTACGAGTACCCAAGTACCTGGTACGGGTCCAAGTACCTGGTACGGGTACGCGTACCCTACCCCCCAGTACGGGTACCCCTGCTACATAGATTGTGATGCAAGCAATGTATTTTATGAACAGTGAGGTTTTTGTAAAAATCATTGATAATAAGTCAATCTTAAAAGGAGAAACATATGTTTTTTCTTGAAGTTTATGAAACGCATCACCAATGTAATTAGTGCAATGTACAAATGAAGAAGGTATTTTGCCATTCTAATTTGAATAGGAAATACGTTTTTTTTTTTCTGTGGAAAAAAAAGGTGACATTAAATCTTAAATATTAGTATTAAATTCAATAGAAAGAAAACATCAATTTTAATAAGGAATGAAGGTTTAATTATAAAGCTATTGAAAACCCTTGTATGACATTATTAAAAATCAATTAGTCAAAGAAAAGTTGTTAACATTGTTATTTTTCCAAGCAATAAGATGAATCACATCAATGTTGATGTAGCCAATCAATCATTGATTTATGACATGAGCATAAAGCAAGCGTTAAAATTTCGGAACAAAATACAATATAAAGTAAATGATCTACTACTGAAGGTTAATGATTGTACCTTAATATCTAAATTCAATGACACAGCTATGTTTTATAAAGACACTGATATAATTCTAGCCTCGCCTTGGGTACAAAACATTGGATACTTTCCTTTTAAACATGGAGAAAAAAAATGTGGCACTCCTCTAAGAAGAAGAAAATAACATTACAAGATGTTACAATAAAGCCATGCTCAAAAGTGCCCTCATCAGAAGGCATGAAAGACATATCAAAAGTGATCTTTCAAGATAGCTAGAAAGCAATACAAAAGTTGCAAGATCGGCAAAAATAATGTGACAAGGTTATCATTGAAAAGAGGAAGAAATTTCTCACCTAAAAAAACATAATTAGAAACTACTTGCAAAAATCATGAAATCAAAGGATAAGAAGCAATGCATTCAGAAGTTGGAACAAAAGAATCAAGATCTTGAGAAAAAATTATCAAAAAAAGATGAAGAAGGTTCTAGCCTAAGGAACCTTAATCAAAGGTTGCCTAAACAAATCAAAGATTAAAAGATGATTAGCTAAAAAATCAGAAACCTAGACTCAACAAATTGGAAAATGATGAAGAACTTTCTTGTCTAAGGAAGCATAATCAAAGTTTGTTTGCACCAATCAAGAAGTTGAAGGAGGAAAAGAAAATACAACCAAAGTCAGATCCACATGTCAACAAAGAACCACCAATTGACAATGACTGATCAAACCCAAATGTCATCAGCCTGTCCAGATCTGATATATAATAAATTATTCGGAATGATGACTTGACTTCCAGTAGAAAATCTATTCATATTTAAAGATTCAAGAATAACTTCAATATTACGTATAGGAATTGGATGGCTCCCAGCAAGGTTTTTGTTAGATTATGGTAACTTCGGGATGTCCTCCATGACTCAGATGCCTTGCATGGAGGGACATTAGTACCATAGGCATCAAGATGGAGTAGAGAGTGACATACACTCTACTCAGTGGCATGAGCCCAGCAGGGGCTGCATGCGGAGCTTCAAGGGAGATTGACCTATGCATGCATGAGTTTTGCATGACCTGCTAGCATTCAGTGAATGCATGCAAAAGTGTGTTTTGCATGCACAGGGAATTAGGGTTTTGGCAAACCTAATTCATCGGTGAGATTATTTATAGAGGCAGGGGGTCCCCAGATGGGGTTACTCAGTTGCATTATCTGAGAGAGATATTGCCAAAGTGAGGAGGACGAATCTGTCCATGTGGGGCGACTTTCTGAGATAGGGAGGAGTTGCTGCAGGAGCTAAGAATGTCAGATCTGAGCTAGATCAATGACCTTCAGTTCCAGAGAGACTAGATCCTCAGTACTGTGAGCTGAGAGAGCTCCACAGTGTGATTACTGATCAGATTGGAGGAGGTCGAGTTTGCTTGGAGGAGGACGTTTTTCCTGAGGAGGAGAAGCTCGTTGTGAGCTGGATCGACCGAGTTGGAGTCCGAGACTTTCAGGATAGCCTTGCCTTGAGATTTCAGGAAAGTTAGAGACGATCGGAGCTCAGATCTATTGAGATCCAGAGCTGTACGAGCATTTGACATCCAGAGGAGGAGGGCACACTTGTGCATACAGAGAGGGCCGATTTCATCAGTGGGCAGTCTTCAGAGAGAGCAGATCAGAGCAGGGTAATCAGTAGAGGGCAGATCCATTAGAGGCACTGTCAGAGCACTCAGATCCAAATTGGCAGTTAGGGCACACTTCATCAGTGCATGCATCAGTTGGATGCATTCAAATTAGGGTTTTCCCTAGTCAGAGGGATTGAGTAACCGGTTGAGGTAATTCTGTATTGTACTGCTTCTTTATTCTTCTATATGCTCTGGGCTCAAGATTGAGAAGATAGCCCCATAGTTAGCTGGTTTCTCCCAAAGGGTTCCAGGGTATATCTGTTGTCTATTGTGGTTGATTGTTGTTATATGTTGTAGGTAGATGCAGATCTAGTGGTTTGAGTTTATTTCCTTATGAGCATATATTGATTTAGACATTCATACCACTTGAGGTCTCAGACTGATATAGAGGGAGTAGTGATCTTTGTATCAAATATTTACAGTTTTGCGGTTGCGGGGTGACAATTCTTGAGTTCCTTCTGGAAGGAACTGCACTAAATCTGGGTGGACCACCATCGATGGGAATGGCTACACTACCAACTAGGACTTCTCTAATTTCTCTTCTCGTCTCCTGGATGCTTATATTAGGCTCTTCCTCTTGGGGGGAAATCACATGTTTTACAGTTTCCCCAATAGTCCAGAAATCTCTATGTTCCTCCAAGGAATTAGGCATATGTGATATAGCAGTGGAATGACTAGAGCCTTCCCCTGTAGGAACTGGAATACTCACACTTTCTAACCCAGTGGACAATGCTTCTAAGTGAGGATCTGAAGAAATAGAAATGTGAGATGGATCATGGTCTTGATGACTAGATGACTTAGATGGTAATAAAAATTGAGGAATGTGAGGATATGCAGATAAAACATTGATTTGATTTTGAGAAGGAGATTCTTGAAAAATAACAAGATTGTTTAAAGCAGGATCTCCTTCGGGGGCATCATTAGTTAACGCATCCTCTTCCAAACTTAAAGAATTTTCATGAACTTGATTTAAAATACCATCTTTGAAAGATAAATGAGATAAGGAATCAAGAACGTCAGAATAATGGGATTCATTGATTTCATCATCATTTTCCGACACAAGAGAGTGATGAGTTCCTTCAAGATGGTTTGCCCAAGGGATAATATGATCAAGTCCTTGACTTTCTCATTCGATATTATGATTAGTTAAAACACGCCATTCATTAGCAATTCTTGGTATTCGCTCACCACGTCTTATGTCATCAAACTCATCAACAACTTCGGGTGTATGATTTTCATTAACTTGTTCTTGACTTGTTTCATTATTAACTTCTTGATCCTGAAATTGATTTTCGTTTCTTCTTAAAACTCATTCCTAAGCATTTCCAAATTTATTTTCCTAGCCAATTCAGCTATGTGCTCTTCTTCTTCAGAAGAATCAGTATCTCCCATTACCATGAATATATTTTCTGATTGAGGTAATTCCCAAATTTCATCATCATTCTTAATCATATTAACCTTGGCATTATTTAAAAGTTCATCCCCATAGGTGCTTTTTATCCCTTCTCCAAAAGTTTCCAAATGCTTGTCAATACATGGCTCTCTATTAATTTTGATTAGGGCACCATCAGAATTGGGAAAACAAAATATGATAAATTCATCATAAGATACCCACCTAGACCAGCTCTACGCTGCTGGGAATCGCTGGGACCCCCACCGAATCGATCCCAATTCACGCTCCGGACGGAATCAATGAGGAATCGATTCCGGAAGCGCGATTCCTCATCGATTCCGCCAGGAATCGATTCCGTAATTCGTGAACTGGGCATGAAAAAAACGATCCTTGGATTTTTCCAATTCGCTGAGGAATTGTCGCTTTCGGGTCGATTCCGGATCGAACCCTCATCGAACCCGAGCTTAAAAATCGAACCCGAAATCGCTCCCGAGGTCGATTCCGCAGACAGGGCGGATTCATGAAAAAAAAATCGATTTTTGTATTTTTTTGGGGGATTTTTTTTTGTGGGCTAGGTCACTTTGGGCCAATAAAGGGTGAATGAGTCCATTTGGACTCATTCCATTAATCATTTGCTTGATTGGGAAGAGTTTGAGCTTGGAGTGAGTTTGCTAGTTGTTTGAGAGCTTTGAGCTTTGAGTGGGAGATTGAAGGGGAGAGCTTGCAAGGGAGATTGAAGCTTCCATAGAGACATTCAACCACCATTGAAGAGCTAAAAGGTAGCCTCTAAAAACTCATCTTTTTTTGTTTTTGCAATTTTTTTTCACTATGTTAAAAAATGGAAAACTTGCAATGTTCTCTTCTCCTACTCTTTCCAATTTCTTCTTCACCATCAGTCTATTGCAGGGAACAAGTGACTTTCATCTTGAATCAAGAAACATGATGGGTATGCAGTTTTGGTTTTTCATTCCACTTCTTCTCATTATGATGGTGTTGGGAAGTAGATGTGGTGGTGGTAGTGATGAGGGGCAAAGGTAGAGAGTGATGCATACCAAGGAGAAGAGGAGGAAGGGGAAGAGGGTGATGATGATGAGGATGAGGGTGATGTGGGGCAAAAACAAAAAGACACAACACCTTTGTGGAAGTATGTGACAAGGCAAGGGGGAGGGAGAGGGGGTGGAACCACAAAGTTTGCATGCCCCCATTGTGGGAAAACATACACAGGTTCATATACCTGAGTGAGAAAGCATTTGTGTGGGGTTATGCCATGCGATGTAGGTAAGTCTCATGGAGTCAAAACTTGTGACAAAGTGGGAGGTAAAGAGAGAAGCGAATACAGGATGCAAGAAGAGGCCGCTCAAAACAACTCCAAGAGATCGAGGGTTGATTCTGAATCCCCACTGAGAATGTTTGGTAGTGGAGCTGGATCATCATCGGCTCGATCGGGAGCCTCATCTCCCCATGGAGTCTCGCCTATACGAAGAACATTATCCGATTTCCTTGACCAAGGTTGTAGAGATGATGTGGATTCAAAAGTTTATAGGTTTCTCTATGCATGTGGTGTGCCATTCAATGTTCTTCGCTCACCCTATTGCCATGAAATGGTACAAGCCATCAATGGTGGCCTTCAAGGATACAGAAGCCCTGGGTATGACAAAGCTAGAATCATGGGACTTGACAGGGAAAGAGCCAAAATCAATAGTGCTCTTGGAAAGTTCACAAATGATTGGTCCAACTATGGGGTATCCATTGTATCTGATGGGTGGATAAATGTTAAAGGCAAGCCATTGATAAATATTCTTGGCGTTTTTGCTAGCACTGCGGTCTTCCTTTCAGCCCATGACTACTCATATCGCTATAAGACCGCTATTAATATTGTACAACATTTACTTAAAACCATTCAGGAGATTGGGCCATACAATGTCATTCAAGTCATCACTAATAATGTTGCTAATTGTAAGGCAGCAGGAGCAATCATTGAGGATAAGTATCCCAACATATTTTGGTCATATTTTGGTCATGGTGTTTGGTTCACATATTGAACCTTTTGATGCATGATATTGTTAAGATGAAGGACAATAATTACCGATGGATTGGTGCCTTGTACAAGAGAGGTAAGATAATGATCAAATTTATTACCAATCATAGCATGGCCCACCACATTTTTCACAATCACTCTAAGTTGGAGCTATGTAAGATTGCAAAGACTAGATTTGCTAACTACTACCTCACCTTCAGGAGGATTTTGAAGGTAAGAGAGGCATTGGCTAGTATGGTCTCAAGTGATCCATGGCAGGAATTGAAAGACAAAGCTGCAAGTGCATCAGATAAAAGTGACTTTCAGGAGGTGGAGGACACCGTTCTTGAAGGTCATTTTTGGTCATTGGTTAGGTATGTTCTGCAGTTCACCAAGCCAGTTTATAACATGATTCGTTTTGCATATACAGATCAGCCGATGATTGGGGAGGTATATGAACAGATGGATAGCATGCTTGGTCAAATCAAAGACATTGTTGAGCAAAGAGATGCAATCTTGTATGACCATATTCATAAACATGTGGTGAAAAGGTGGGATAATCTAAATGTTCCACTCCATGCCCTTGCATATGTCCTCACCCCAAAATACTATTCTCCAATTTGGTTGGCCCAACCTGCACCTGAGGGTGGAGTTAGGAAAAAACCCCACACATATCCAGAAGTTGCTGCTGGGTATATGCAAGCATTAGACAAGTTGGTCCCTGATGAGGAAGAGTGTGCTCAAGTACGGACTGAATTGAGAGAATACATAAGTGAGCATGAACGCTTTGGTTCCTTGTTTGCAACAAAAGATCAAGACAGATTGAATCCTATCCTTTGGTGGAACATGCATGGCTTTGGAGCCACATATTTGCATAAATTGGCGGTGAGGGTGCTATCACAGGTTTTTAATAACTCTTCTGCAGAGAGGTGTTGGAGCACCTACAACTTCATCCACAGTGTAAAGAGAAACAGTCTGAATGTAGATCGCGCAGAAAGCTTGGTTTATGTGCACTACAACTTGAGGTTGTTGTCCCATTATTGTGAGGTGGCCAAGAATGATAGAACATATTTGACTTGGGACAACAATCCAGAGGAGGCTAATGTGGAGGATGGAGCCATAGCATTAGAGCGCTTGGAGGCTGAACTATTGGGTGATCATGATGATCCAATTCAGACTACCCGTACAGATATGCCACCCCCAAGCAAAAGCAGCTTTCCGGATGCAGGAGTTTTGCCTTTAGCTTCACAACGTCCAAGTTCAGCCCGTGGGGGCCATTCATCTTCTTCTCATGTTCCACAATCACTTCCACCAACACCTAATCCACCTAGAACACGAGAAAAGAAATTGGAAGTTACTCGTGGCAAGCGGAAAGCTTAGTAGATTCATAGTACTTTGTAGTTTTTATTTCATTTTCATGTTTATTTTGGCGGTTGGCCTATTTTGTAAACATTATGGCCTAGTTTGATGGCAAATATTATATGTTGAAATTTGAAGGTTGATGTTGTTGATGATTGATGATTGATGATTTGATGATGATCATTTAATGACAATGTTATAAGTTATAGCTCCTGGAATCTAGAAGACTAGATGATTAATGTTATATCAATGTGTACTAAATGGTTATATGAATATCTAGATTCTATGTTTCCATGTTTTCTATATCTAATTTGGCATAATACACGTTTTTTTTTTAATTTATATGCATCAAAATATATTAAAATATATATTATATTAAAAACGCTCCCGAAACGGAAGCTTTTGAAAATTTCGCTTTTCGCTCCCACTCCCAACAGCGTAGGACCAGCTGCCTGTTAAAAATTAAAAATGATAGCAGTAGCAGACTGTAAATATCAAAAGTGCAGAGATAGCTAACTGTAAATAAAAATAGAACACAGCATTTTTCACGGGGAAACCTTTCAAGGACAAAAACCCCAAAGCAATATAATAATAATTTATCTCAAAATGAGATGTCTGAGTTTTTACAACAACAGGCTTGACAAGCCTCTCCAACAATTTAGAATTGTTTCATTTACCAAGAAGAACCCTGTTCGACTGTAGCTGAAGCAGTCTCAACCTTGTACAACCATCCTGTACATGTCACTGTTCACTGATGTCTATTGTGGCCTTTTCCAGGGACTCTAGTGACCTGAATACAACTCAGCTGAACTGAAACATGCCCTAGCAAGGCTCAGACCAGCAGTAGCAGTGTAAAGAGTGAACTCAGCAGTAACCGTAGTGTGGAGAGAACTCAGCAGCAACATTGATATGGAGATAACCCAGCAGTATGGAGATGACTCAGCAGCAAGAGTAGTATGGTGATAACCCAGCAGTAAGAGTAGTATGGTGATAACCCAGCAGTAAGAAATCACCCTTGAATGTTCAGCAGGGCTCGGGTATGCACAGCAGTAACCAATGGTATGTATAACCCAGCATTAACATGGAGAGAACCCAGCAATACACCACCGAATTGTCTTTCTTGACACCACCGAACTATTTTCAGAGCTATCTTCCAAAACCCACGAATTGATAATTGAATGATGGAATTTTCTTTCCATATTTATAGTGGAATAATTCCACACAAAAATAATGAGGCCGACTTGCATTAATTTGCCATTAAATCATTGAGGCCGACTTGCATCATTCAGCCATTAAATTTGTATCTTAATCATTGAGGCCGACCTTCCAATATATATATATATAACATATATATTTTACATCATTCATCATTTTAATTTGTCTTTCCTCCAATAATGAGTTGACCCAAAATACATAAATAAATACATATTTATTTTTTCTTCTTCTTCTAACTGGTGGGTTCATGGACCAAGCCAAGTGGTGCTTGGGTTCTATAAATCATCCAGGTGTTCTTCAGGGTCTTCATGTCCACTCCAAGTACATCATCATAAGAAGATAAATTAATTGCTTTACTTCACCCTCCTGTTGCCACCAAGACCAAGTGGAGGAGTACACCACTTGCCAGACCCGGTCTAGGGCTTACAGTGAAATCCTGGTAACTGACCAGGTACCTCCATTCTCCCAGAGAATGGCTCTCAGCCCCACGCTGAGCTTCCAGTCCCAGACTGGATCAATATCCTGGTAACTGACCAAGTGCCTCCATTCTCCCAGAGAATGGCTCTCAGCCCCAGGCTGAGTTCCCAGTCCCAGACTGGGTCAATATCCTGGTAACTGACCAGGTGCCTCCATTCTCCCAGAGAATGGCTCTCAGCCCCAGGCTGAGTTCCCAGTCCCAGACTGGGTCAATATCCTCGTAACTGACCAGGTGCCTCCATTCTCCCAGAGAATGGCACTCGATGCTGCTCAGGAAAAATCAACACTGCCCACTTCCTAGATAAAAGCATTCCATATGCCGGGGGCAAGTCTATGACAACAACATCCATCATGGTGGAAATGTCAGAGCACGCAAAAAGATCAGCCCTGTTATCACCTATTTTGTACAAATAGTTGAAACCTTATTGAGCCGCCAGTGTTGGAACACATCAGTGTTCACTTCCAGGTTATCTGGGTTTCAGATTGCAGCAGTTAGCCAATTTTGGCTTGCCAGTTTTTGTTTTTAGTCGATATGACCATGGTCCCATGGGGGTTTGTAATAAAGTGTGCTAGTAGGATTTTGAGTGTCTCGGTCGCCCATGACTTGATTAAGCAACTAAGGTATTCCAGGGAGTTTTTTCCCTTGTCAATTATACTTTGCCTATAGCCGAGCTATAATCGATGAGGTTTTCTCCCGCTTCCTCCAAAGCTGGAATGCCTGATTTTGAAAATTTTAGCCATGGGGTTATTAGAGTCCAACTAATGTATATAACCCTACTAGACACTATTACGATAGGTGTTGGTCATGTCCCAAGTCTCTAGGACCCTCAGAAAAAATTTCGAAAAAATTTTACCGGGTCCGTCGAATTTGGGCTTTTAATTATTTTTTTTAATTTTAATAAATTTCTCTATAGTTTAAATAGAGAAATTTCAATTTGTAATATGTCAGTCATCCGGGATCCGATTTCAGTGATTGAAAGCTCCAGACTTAAGCCAAAAATCATTCATGATCCCCGGACCAACTAACCCTAAGTTTCAAACTATTATTTGGCCTCATAATTAATATTTTCTCAAAAAATCAAAAAATGAGAAATATTAATTAAAATATTCAAAAAATAATAAATTGGAGATAATTTAAATCTCTCCAAAAAAGGACAAATTGAATAAAGTAAAAGTCAAAATGACATGGCAAAAAACATTTATGATGATTGGAATCTTCACCCACCTGATTCAAATCAGTTTCGGAGCACTGGGAGTGATCTACAGTTGAGAAATTCGCCCACCTTCATGCAAATTCGTTTTTGTGATTTGGCAATTGATTAATGGGTTGTTGGATTTTGAAATCAATGCATGTGGGGCTCCATCCTCAAATTATGGGCTCCAAACTCAAGTTTAAAGATGAGTTAAGACTCCAAGCTCGATTTGGTTCGTGTTGACATGGATTTGATTGGTTTTTTATGGAGTTTTTGGCTCTCTTCATCACCAATTCGAATTAGGGATTTAGCATCTTGTTTTGTTATATAAGAGATGCATTCTAGCTCTCTTCTCATGGAGAATTATTGTAAACTTACTCTGCGGAGATTGTAATAGCTATTGGCTATCATTGGAAATAAAGTTGGCTTTGGCGGCAATTTGTGTACACTTCTATTGGTTCATGAGTTACTAATTTACTTTGAGGTAATATCTGTAATGTGTTCTTGATTTATGCAATTTCAAAGTTTGATTTAAATACATGCTTAGATCTCTTTCTTAAGAGCGTAGGGCAAGCATTTGATGGTCCCAATTTGTTTGCTAGGCTTAGGCTTGAATAGTATAAAGAGTGCAAATTGTAATCGGCTTTACTACCTTGTCTCTTCATGCGTTTTTGTCTAACTCTCTATATTTGATCAAGCTTTGTTTGTGTAAGTTTTTGTGCATTTGCAGATCTTCAAAACGGTTGAGATGAGATGAACTCGGTTGTATCTCCCTCTTCTCCACCAACAAAAAGCTTTTACTAATAGTGTGTTTGCAGGATACTTTCAAGGAGCAAGATCTCAAGATTGGCATCAAAGTAGAGAGGGTTTCCTCTTCCATCAACACAATTTCCCTCTTCTTGGTTACTTGTTACTTGGACCCATCTTCTTCTTGTGAAAACCCCTTTCTAGATCTAAATCCAAAGTTGAAGTTCTTTACTTTTAAAAGCCTAGATTAGTTTGCCATAAGGTTGAAGTTCCTTCAACCTTGGGGAATAACTTGGGACTTGTTCCCTTGTGCTCTCTTCAACACTATCGCATGCGTATCATCCAGCTAGCTGAAAGGATTTCTTGGATAGTGTTTTACCCATCAAGTGTTTCACTTGATTTTTCTATCTCTCATCCATTTCGTTTTTCCTTTTGTCCACTTCACTCTTCCCATTTTCCATCCATTTCAAAGTTTGCCTCTCTCTCCCTCATTCGCTCCCCTTCCTTGTCAGCCTCTTCCTTCCCTTTCGCTCCCTTCCTCTTCCACCTTTTCCTCCTACCATCTATCTTCACAAAATCAACAAAAAACACAAGTTAAAATTAGTCTTATTCAAAGTTGGTTAATTTTGCTTTAGAAAGAGTCAAGTTTAGGCATCTTAGAAGGTCACTTAGAGCTTGCATCTCAATATTTTTTCCTAGTTTCTTAGTCTCATATCAAAGGTAGATAAGTTGGCATATAAAATAGTGTAAAGTTTTGTGGTTGCATTCTCATTTCCATCATTATTTGGAGCATTTTAGCTTGCTGGTCCGTTTTATAAAAATTGCATGTTTAATTCAAAATCTCATCCACATTGCATTTAGGGCCTCTTTTTCCAATTCTAGGTTCAAATAGTTTCAAGTCTTAATTTTTTGATTTACTAATGCTAATGGGTATTTAAAGTGTTACATTGTGTGATAGGTCTTCTTTGAAAAAGAGAACTATTGGGAAAGACCTTTGAAGCATAAGAAAAGAGAGCAAATCCAAGTTGGAAAGACAAACCAAAGAAGAGAACATTTGAAGTTTGAACCAAGGAGGAAAGCCAAACCATGAATGTCTTTTGAAACAAGTTATTATCCTTTGTACAAACTCATAAGAGTTTTCTCATTACTTTCAAAGTTTACTTTTCTCAAAAGGCCTTTTAAGGATCTAGATCCCAAAGGCATTTGTAATCATTCAATAAAGAAGTTAAGTGGAGAGGTCCTCCACTTTTTGGGTTTCTTTTCCATTTTGGGGAAGAGTGTTGGATTTGCTTAGCTTAGATCTCAGCTTTCCAAGTTCTTAGTTTAATTTTTCATTTTATACCTTAAATCAGTATTTTATTTTCATCTTGTCACCTCTCTTTCAAGTTTTGACCAAAGTAAGCTAACTTTGGGATTGTGTCCCAAAGGCCACATAGTTTTGTGGTAGCTTCTCGTTCCCCCGTTAGCATCTTGTGGACATCCAACTAGCTGGAAGGTTTCCAAGACTGACGATTCTAGCGATTAGCCTTGTTCGGAGGTTGATCCCACTTTAGAATAAATCTGCTTGGTACAACACTAGATTTTGTTTTCTGTTATCTTCAAAGTCTTTCTTTGTGGTTATCCTTATATTTTCAGTCATTTTCAATTTTATTTACTTCTTTAAGTTTCACAATCGCTTCATTTCTTGCAATAAAATAAACAAAGCCTCTTGAACTTGGCCAAATCCAAGTCAAGAGCACTCTCTGTCGGAGAGCATTGTTAGATTTGCACTTTCCCCTTGCATTAGGCATTTTAAAGTAGGAAGTCTCTTGAACTGTGGTCTTAAGACTAAGTCAAGAGCGCTCTCTGTCGGAGAGTTGAACAAGTGCTCTTAATAATAAAACATTTCAATCCACATTTCCCCCTTAATTAATTTATCTTGGTCGTTTGTCCAACACCCGTATGCTCTGCCAACCGGAAACGGTTGGACTAGTACTCAGAAAGGTGAAGGACTTGATAAGCTCATAAGTGATAATTAATTAAAACTTTCACCCCCATAACCAACGAACCGGCGTTGTTCAAAAAGTATTCAAAGCAGTTCTCAGTGGAGGCGCCGGGTTGCCCAATCTGCGACACAGTGGTTGGTTAGCATTGCGCGCCTCGCTGTGATTCTAGACAGGTCCGACATGTATCTTAAAGGAGTTGCTTAGAATGTCTTTCCGGACACTCTTTTGACATCCTTGGTTTTAGCCCTAATAATCAAGAACACCTAAAACACTTAAAATTTACCAAGAACAATTTCAAAACGATCTCACAAACAGCTACTTTTAACTTACATTTTCCAGCATCACAAGCATTTCTTTTGACTCCATTTGGCACTAGTCTTTAAAAATTCTTATGTATCTTCTGAATCTGGACCATATTTCCTTGTCATTTGTTTGATCTTTATCTTGTGGATGCTTTGTTTTAATTCTAAGTCAAAGTATATTGTTCATCTTCTAAATTGTATCTTGTGGAATTTGCAGCGTGGATTGCGTATTTAATTGTGTTCTCATCATTATACAAAAAATCCTAAACAACACTCATCCGCATCACCCCACACAAGAAATACTTAAAACACAAGAGCCTTAGTGAAACTCTTTTTTAGGGACTACCCCCATTGGCTTCGTTAGGAGTTAGCCTAAACAGAGGAGCTGGGATTCAGGTGACGGTACCTGGCTCATTGCTTGCCCCCAAGGCCACACCTCTCTCACTTGTAGTGAAGAGACAGCTTTCGAAAGATTTTCGCTGCTGGTGTGCAATCTGGCGAACAACAAGCCCTCAGGTTTTTTATCAAACCATAAGACTGTACATGCCTTGAATCAATGCCACAAACATTTCCATAAGGTCTAGTCACTTCCAAACCCATTTCCTTCATAACATGCAAGGGCATGACATTCATGGCGGCTCCAGAATCTAACATACAATTGTGAAGGAGCATATTTTGAATGTGCAAGGTGAGGTAAAAAGGAGGGTGACCACCATTCTTTCTCTCATAAATAGTCGAATGGATGTTAATGGGTGGATCTTTCTCAACTTTTCTAACATTTCTTCCTCTAAGAATCTGTATATGATAGGATTCTAAAACAATCTCAGGAGTCTTCTTTTGGTTAATGCCTTCAAAGAGTTCTTCTACTTGGCTTCTAACTGAGGGAACTTTCATTAACTCTGTTATAGGGATATTACACATGATCTTGCCCAATTCCTTCTTAATATCAATGTTCAAATTATAATCACACGGGGCAATTTCAGCTTCTTCCTTCTTTTCTTCTTCATTCTTACTACGTTTGTCCAGAAAGGAAGGAGGCTAGGAACTACTATTTCTTCTATTATAGATTTGAATTTTGGGTTCTTCTTTTGGTTCTGGGAGATTTATTGCACAGCATGAGGAGCTTTGTTCTTTAATTAATTCTTCTTGCTCCCATTCTTCTTCTAAGAGAATTCTTCCGAAATCATCATCATAAGATAGATCTTCAACTAAGTTGATGTTTTCGGGTTGGTCATCTAGGTAAGTGGTGTCTAAAGGTTCTTCTTGTGCTTCGTCACACCAATTTACATTCTTTTTGTCAGAGTTTTCTATATATTCAAGACGTCTTCTACTGTTATCTCCCTCGGGCCTTCTATTGTTGTTCCAATAAGGTTTGGGGCCATAAGGGTTTCTATATCGTTCAGAGTCCTGGAAACTTGCAACATTTTTAGTTAGGGTAGTTAATTGTCTCATCATTTCTTGCATGGTCTCTAACGTGTCTTTTGTGTCCTTAGGCTCAGTCACAGGCTCCTTGGGTTTTCGGATTTTAGGATCAGATCTAGAAGTGGATGGGGAGTAATGATCGAAAAAGTTTTGTTTCCCCATGGATGTTGCATTCGACTCAACAGTCTTAGCATTCAGTTGAGCAGTCTTTAGGTCATTAGAATTTTTGTCTTTTAAATGGTACCCAAGCCATCCTTCAAAGGAATTAAGATAATGAATAACAATGGCTTGGTCCTTTAGCCTAATGTCTTCAGGGATATTGCCTATAGTCTTGTCAAATCTAAGGTCAAATTCATGGACTGTCTCATTCTCTTTCTTCTTGATATCAAATAATTGATGCAAGAGAAATCTCCCATCTAACTTTCATGACCACTCATTATTAAGCTTCGTGGCAAAACTGTCATATCCATCAATGGGCAAAGCAGGCAATCTATCAAACCACTTCCGAACATCTCCTTCTAAAGATGCCAGAAGGCCCCTCATGAAGACATCCTCATCAAATGCTCCATATGCTTCCATGTGTTCCCATACCTTGTCTATATGATCTTCTATGGTTATAGCAGAGATTCCATCAAACTTAGGAACTTTTTCAAAATACTTCTCTACCATGTCATGGGGGGCTCCCTGGATTTCAGAAAAATCTAAAGGAGAAGGTTTAGCCTTTCTTCCAAAAATTCTAGGATTCTGCGAAGGATTGTTCTGGTTTCCACTAGTGTTTGTACCGGCCATTGGACTAGAAGTGGGGTTAAAAATCTTCCAAAAGAAATTCGCTGAGTTCTCTTTAATTTGTCTTTGATTCCGAGTATAAGTTGCAGGGATTCCTTCAGAGTTAGTTGGATGTTCTAAGAACTTAAGATTTATGCGTTTGGTTCAGTCCTCAGTAGAGTCGCGGGGTGGAGTCACCAGTTGAACCACACAAGTAATTCACCAATAGGATAAATGTCATAGGAGAGGTGAGATGAGTGAATTAAGATGGTGATTGGAATAATTATGAGGATTGGAAAAAACAATCACCAGACAAAATACCGAATGCGATAAGCTAAGAGATAACGCACAGACACTCGCAGACACCGAAGGTAAGCCTCTACCTCCCCGGCAACGGCGCCAAAATGTTATCACCAAACTTGTAGTTTCCCCAAATGATAGATCCAATACAGGATGGTAGAGGGGATAGCCAACCAAAGAGGTGAACCACGAGAGCCTCGATTCCCAAAAGGATTGGTTGTCACACCAATCAAGGCACCCTTCACTTTATGCTATCAAAGCAAAAGATAACAAAGGGGGAGACCCTGATCTACTCCCGACAGGAGAGATCTAACCAGATCACCAGATCAAGCTATCAAGATAGGGTACGTAAGGTGACAGGTATGGAACCCTAGATTTAAAGAAATAGAATCACTGTGCAGTCTTAGGAAAGATAGAATATGACAAATAGTGTTTAGACACAGTGACTCAACAATTAAGAATGATTCCAAGATTCAAGTGCTAGTATAAATGATCAAATTCAGCTGCCATGGGAAACGTGACCCTTAAAATAGGGAAAGTATCCCAAAGAGTGGATCTGAGAGTTAAGGCTTTCTAGCACAGCTTGGTTGATAGATCTGACAATGTCAAGGTATGCAAGCTCAATAACAGGGATCAAACGACAAGCAAACTAGCTTAATGAGGGAATGCGCAAGGGTTAGGTGACTAGTGCCTTGGGATTTGGGCAGATGGAGTCCTCCAACTATGACGTCTAGGAGAACCCACCTAGGGATATGCAAGAGACAGAAAACCCAGAAATGGTTTGCCAATAAACCAAGTCGTTTGAGCAAGAGAATTTTCCTAAGGATTTGAAGTTAGGGTTTTAATGTAAATGACAGATGGGTAGGATAGAAGAATAAATTACATACCTTGCAAGCGTACATGAGTCATGGAGATGATTGCTATGATGTTGAGGATTGTTCCCGCAGACATTAAATGAGAGTTTGACGCTTTATCTTGCCCACACGAATTGATGCCCAGCTCCACAAGTGCGCCCTCCTCTTCCTGTCGAACCAAGGACAACAAGATCAATAATTTGAAACAAGAATGGAAGAAATACAAATGACAAACAAGATAATAAAGATTAAGAGGTATGAAGACAATGATACTCCCTGTAACCGACGAAGAGAAAAGAAAGGGGCAAGGAGAGTCTCCCCAGCCAGTGCACCCTCCTCAGCAAATTGACTTCTTCAATTGTAGATAAAACGTGGAGAAAAGATGTACAAAGATAATCACCGATACCCTCAGTGCAAAGGAAGAACAGTTTCAATCAACACCAATAACATCCAAAACCAGAGCACAAGTATTTGCAAAGATATATTTTCTTCCAAAAGCCATGCCAAAAGTCCCTTTACAATGAGTGGGTCTCTCCTTTAAATAGCTATGGGAGATACCAAAACCCTAACCACCTTTTTAATGAGTGGCTAAGATTAAAAGATACAATGTTCTAATCAACGGTTGAGATGAACTCAACATAAAGTACATGGATCAACTCAAAAATATAACAATCCATCATGGACAAAATCGCCTTAGGGGGACGTCCCACTCCAAGTGACTAGGAGAACATAACATAACGCTCATGGTGGGTCTACGGGGTGGGTGATATAATTCCTCCCTAGTGTGTCCCCATGGCATAATAATACAAGATGACTCAATGAAGTACAATAATATGCCCAAGTGACAAAGTCGTGTGCCTCCAAAGACACCATAAAACCATGAAAATGTGCCCGAGAAAAATGTGTGGGCCCCACTGACTGCTGCAACTATTGTGGAAGGTGTGGGAGACATCATACACATCATCAAAACCATTCCTATGCCATTTCCTTGCCTCAATAGCCCAAATCGATTTCCTCTGTAGCCAATTTTACCATTTTTTATGCCTCTGTAAATCACTTGTAAAAGATAAAAATGCATGTAACTCTCTGCTTGGTCACCCGGGGCCAAATCTGACTGCACCAACATGTCTGGGAGTATAGCAATATAGTAAAACCAAGTGGTTGGACCCTATACTCCCTCTGTAGCGCCATAGGTGAACCAAGCAAATCATGAAACTGCTCTTACAAGCTATTTTTAATGGCAAATCTGCACTTAAGTGATAAACTGAGAGAAATCCCAACTAAAACTGCCCGGAACAAAAAACAAACTGTCCCAATGGACTTAGAGAGCCCAAATGCACTAGAGATGCATACTCATACACCATATGGATGACTGCATAATCATATATTATCAATACCATGCCCAGACAATATAAAAATAATAATAATCTACAAATGATCAAAATCATAAAAATACCACAGATCACTATCTGAGCCTGTAACTACTGCATGGAACCATCTGGTGACCAATAATAGACCACATATCATCAATAGCTATCATCCAGAGTCTATCTCATCTCATGTCCTATGGTTGACTTGGTCAAACTAGGTTCGAACAAGTCAAACCGGCCCATAGTATGATCCAAGCTGAAACATGAAAGTGTTGCAAGTGTAACTAGTTAAAGCATGCTTCATTAATCATTCAAATAGCAATATAAACATAAAGTAATCAATTCATTGGCGATCTAAAACAAGATATTAAATATTTAATTAATAATAATAGCTCAAACTAGAACCTCAAGGCTATACTCACTTCATGGCTGTGATCAATTTGCTAGTGATGGGTGAGGGTGGATAGATGCAAGGCTAGGCTAAGGGATGACTGTACTAATTCAACACTGTGACACTTCGGATGTAGGACAGGGGATACACACTAAAGCATATGCTAGACAAGCAATAACACAGGGGATGGCAGTGTCTCACAAATGGGTAAGTTGTTTGGGAAGTGCTTATTCAACCTTGACAGCTATCTACAACTCACATCCAAGTTGATTCTGCTCCGTGAGGATCTTTTCTAGAGCCGCCATGACTAGGTGCCCGACAAACCGTAACTCAAGACTCTAGGGGACACATAGAATTAGTTGTCCCTTGCTCCATCTCATATCACAACCCGCAGACTAATGAGGAATAGCTCATTACATTCAAATAAGGTCAACAATCATTGGATTTAGCATTTATTAAACCATTGCTTTATTTGGACCTTTTTATTTCAATTTCCATAGCCTTTTAGTCCGTGTGTGTTGAAAAAGACATTCTTGGATTTCATTTCATTAGGATTTTTTATCCATGTTTGTTGAAAAACACATTCTTAGATTTTCATTTCAACATGCCTTCATTCACGTGTGTTGAAAAACACATTCTAGAATGGGCTTTCATTTAAGATATACAATAAAGTTTCCAGATGCAATGTAATGATGGTAGTACTATCTGTTTCAGGTCTAGCCAACACAACTTAGGCAACGCAGAGCCGAGACACAAAGTAAACAGGGAACGCTCATCCAACAAAGAGGCTAGAGTGGGGAAGTCCTCCATATCACAGGCTAAGTAGTAAGTCAGGGTAAAAACAATAACTGGAAGGTAGCGGATGGATGGAGATAGTGAAAATGATGCCAAAACTAGCAAGCCATATAATGGTGGGAATGATCACCTCCATTCTCATAGGGAGGGTAGAACCAATGAGTATAGACAAGAACTTCATAATTCTGAACAGGACACTAGATAAATACATAATAAAGACCAAGTCCAATATATATATGATCGCTAGATCATGACACTAAATGCTAAAACATGCTAATAGAATGACCAGAAAAGCAATATAAACCAATACACAAGATTATACATGCTGGATCATATACCTGTACAAACCATCTGAACCATCATCTGTCTACTAGAACCTGTTGCTGCAACTTTGGGCACTGCATTCTGCTCTGTATGGCAAAATGGCTACATCGATCATCAAATCTGAGTTTCCAGAGACTCAATCATGGCAAAGGAATATACTAGCTGCTCATAATCATAGGAGTGATCCAAAAATAGATGCTCATCTGAAGCATCTCAGTGTAAAAAACTGGCTGAAAAATATATTGGAAACTGGAATAAATATATGGTAGCCCCAGCTACTATAATTGTGATAAAAGTACCCTTTTCCGAGTAGTACCACATTAGACAACATTGAACATAAACTTGTACCCCATGTACTTTGAGTATATCGGGGACCCCATAGGCATCTTGAAACCAAACTATTGGCCATCTTGTTACTATAGTGCAGCAAACTTAGCATTCCAAAGTATTACTTTTCAAGCATTTGAGAGGTCTGGTCATGTGATTAGGGGTACGATCTATCCTCCTTGGTTGGTGCTCTAAAAGATTGGGCCGAGCATCATTGTTGGATCTTACGGGTGGATCAAAGGGCTATAGTAGCTTGACAATCCTTGTGACTATCAAGCCTTGTTGGGATTTGGGGGTTTACTTGAGAACTTAGATGGTTATTTATTAATGTGAATGCTTCTATTTCTTTATAGTATCATTTTATTTTAATGCTCATGGTTACCTTTATTTACATCAATTGAAATATTGAATTGAAGAGCCCTTTGTAATTAAGTAATTATCTATAGATAGACTCTCTGCCTCCTAAAAAAATAGAGCTAGGACAATATTTGGGGTTCACTAGGTCTTCTTAGTTAACTTTAGAAAAAGTTTGGCTAGGGTCTCTCCCTTGGTTAGTCTAGGCTCATTCACGGTTGGACCTAGAAAACCTAAAAGAGGAACTCTTTCCGGTAGTGACACGTTGGAAAGGAAGTCCATACTTGTGCCAGTTTAGCAGTTGATTCCTTGCCTATCCATTGACCGCTAGGTTTTGCATAAACAGTACCAAATGCCTAAGAGAACCCAATAAATCAAAGTAGACACAATGTACACAAAATATGAACAACAAGCACAACTTCAAAAGTGATAATAGAGATGAGTTACATAATAACTCCTTATATAATAGGAGAAACTCTTAAAATAACCCCAATATATCCATAATCCAAATCATATGTTTCATGTCTACAATAAGGAATCTATTGACATCTATATATACATATTCTCGCCAATTGCAGCGGGGCCCTATTAGGCCGATCTTTATTACATATACATTCAAACCTATTACATATACATTCAATCCCATATAAATCCTCCTTAGGGTCATCACATATGTTATCCACGAAATTCATCAAGTAATAGCACCTGGCCTCATCCATAGATTGACCACATTAACACAATAGCATGTACTTTAGGGTGATTACACCAAGATTTCAGTGAAGAATCACACTTGATTTACCATTTGACCACAACCCACTTGACACCATAATATGCTAATGTATTCGTAATATACTAATAATCTAGTAATAGTTCATGTGTATCTGTGTGGGGCATTTCCCTGTTTTCTGCAATTTTGGAGAGCGTCTTTTCTAAAATTCACATTATTTTGGAAACCCATAATCGTTTCTCTGTTATAAGGGGCATAGCTTGAATCAAGCATTGTTTCATTTTCATTACTCTAAACTGGTAGCCATCGGGAAAATGTATGCTCAAAAATCCTTATCTACTTTTTTAATTCTGGGGATTCATTTACTGAAGTTACTCATAAATTTTGCACAAAGGCATGCTTTACTTGAAACACACTGGCAACTGATGGAACTGAAATTATCTATGAAAAGAAACTTAAATGAAAGTAATGCAAATTATCAAAGAAAGTTAGACAACTGATCTTTCAAATTAAATCACCTGAAGTGCTTCATGCACTATCTCAATTAGTTGTTTTGCAACCGATGATACAGTACAAGTGGCTGGCTGGAAAAGCAGTTCAACAGCATTCTCCTATGAAATATTAAAATAATCAATTTGCAATTGATTAGAACTCTGCCTGAATCTGTACCCTAAAAACAGAGTTAGCTGTATCAATTATCTAAAATCCTATGAAATAGCTGCAATATAAAAATCTAAACCTTAAGTGGAACTTACCAAGGTAATAGTAAAATCAGGGTGAACAAGTAATCCCCGAGCTTTTCCTAAAATGTGATTTCTCTTTTTGGATGCAAAATGAACTTCAATATTTAAAGCAAAATTGCTCAACTTGTCATCTTTACTATTAGGCGCAAAAATGAACATCATATCCTTGAGCGCACATTCAAAATCTCTTGTCAATTTCAACACCTTCTGGAACTCAGCAAGTTCAGATGCTTCAGCAGGCACAGCCTATAATCAAACCAATGCTCAAATCAAACTATCAATCTTGACATCGGAACCCTCAAAGACAATTTGAAATGCAGATCCTACTTTCAACAAGCAAATAATAATATAAAAATGACTATAAGAAAGGGCACAGAAAAATACCACGAAGGATGAGTGCAACAAGGGCAATAAAATATAAACATAAAGCTACCCACAATGAGAAATCATTAAAACAGTATATTGTAATGAACAATAGTTCATATACAAGAAAATATCTCAAACGAACAAATGTTCATTTCCCAAATACGAACATACTTCATTTACTGAATATCCAATATAAGGACAACAGGATAAAAACCAAAAATAACAACTATATATTAAAATGGTGTAAAGAATAAGAGAGATGGATGATTAAAATGTCATGGGATGGTTTATTGATATAAGCATTGACTGTTAACCATGGATGATAGGTCATGTCCCTTCATTAGGATGTGACATTTCATTAATTAGTTATTCATTATTATTATATTATTATATTATTATGATTATTTATTAACTGATGTCTATTTATATATATTTATGTCCTTTACATGTAATATTTAATATTTAAATCCCTTACATTGCCTTCCCCTTTAGAAATGCTGTCCTCAGAGAATACTTATATTGTTTTTATCCAAAGTGTTTATCGTTTCGTTCCACTAGACTCAGGGATTAATAATTGTCAATTCTCAATGGTAGATTGATTTTTTATATTTTTTTTTGTCCAACGAAATTATATTTTCAATTACTTGACTCAGGGATTAATAATTGATTTGCCATACCAAAATTAATGTAATTGTCCATGTCATCCGAACAAATGGCAATGTTAATATCTGCCAGCTTTCAAGGTTACTCCAAAAGTGTTTACACCATGCTTGGGGGTGCTTCATGTGATGAGGTGCATGGTGTATGGATGACCCTTGGATGTGCCATGATGGACATATAATGTGAGGTGTCTTGCTCATTGATTGCCAGAACTGATGTTGTCACTTATGTAGCATTCTTCCTTGGAGCATTAACGACTTATGGAGCTTGGTGACTTCTTCATGATGGCCACATGGAGGTTGCTTGCTTGCTTGCTTGGGAGGACAGCTTGCTTTGGAGGAGGAGAGTTGGGTATCTATCTTGGAGGAGAGCGTTGAGCCCTAGATGGGATGGGCACACTTGGTTGCTTGCATGGATGCTTGTACTTGACTTAAGTATGATTGAGTTGAGGTAGTGATCATGTAGGTGGAGTGGACCTGGGGGACAACATGACTTAGGAAGAGCATTGGAGCTTTGGAGGCTTGTGCAGGTGGGGCATTGTACCTTCTTGAGAAGCTTTCATTCCTTGGAGCCTTGCTTGTTGGACATCTTCACTTAGGAATTTGAAATTGACATATGTCACTTGTAGAGGGAGTGCTTCACATGTGGGCCTATCAGCTTATAAAAAGGTTTGTTGTGGTGAACTAGGCCCACTATTGTATTGTTGACCTCCCTCACGTCCCATATCGATAAAGAGAAACAGTCATTAGTTGATAGCTAAGTCACCTGACACGAGGATACGGGACACGAAGGACACAAAAATACGAGAGTCAGACACGGACACGGTGACCCCCGGAATCAGGACACGAAGGATACGTTTTATATACATATATATATTTTTTTAAATATATTAAAATTTAAAAATATAGACATATAGATCCAAAAATCTTTAGAAACTAGAACATTGACAAATATTCAATAGAAATTAGAATAAAAATACATTAATGATTATTGATTACACATTGTCATTCACAAATCACGATTCACGAATCACAACAGATTTCACATTTGTCATTCACAAATCACAAGAGACACATAGATGCATGTAGGAACCATATTTCTCATTAAGTCATCAAAATCAAAATGTATACATATATGTCGGAATGCCACTGGGCACTGGCAAATGCCAAATAGACTAATAGACTAATAGTAAATACAAAAAGGGGTGGATCAAGATGGGAGAATCCCATCTGTCAGTAGTCCTCCTCCATGCCTGAATCAACATACTCATCACTACCATCGCCCTGATCCTCATCCTCCTCCCCCTCCTCCTCCTCCTCTCTGCCCATCTGACGATCTGCATCTGCTGCTGTGGAGGATGACCCCTCTATGAGATTGTTATCACACAAGCTCTACCTGTTTGGAAGTGGGTGTCCCAATAGGGATGGCAGAGGTGAACAGCTAGGGAGGTGTAACCAACAATAGCCAAGTCCTCCGTCCAAGGGACAGAAGTCACACCGGACAAGGCTCAGTCACTTTAGACAAGGCACGTAGCCAAGTCAGGGGGGAGACCCCACTCAACCAGTTATGGTTGAGACTCAATAGTCAGACACCCAAACCCAAAAGATAAGTAAAACAAGATGTAAGATGGATGACTAAGTGTGACATTTCTTCCAGCCTAGTGAGATCGGGATTCTGAAATGAGAGAATAGACTATGTGAGATGATATCAGATCCGATTATAAGTGTAAATGATGAATAAATTGAAGAGTAGAAGGCTGGAAACTAAATCAGCAAACAGAAATTGACAAGAAGAGCGATTGAGAACCCTGCCTATGGGGAATGAAACTCGTTATGATTTACTCATACATGGCAACAGTGGATTAAGCAATTGAAACACATCTTCTAACAATTATAAATTGATTACTTGGCTGATTTAGAACAAAAAAAAACAAACCAGCAAGAAGTGAAGTAAAACTGCACTAGGGGAATGAGTTAAACAGTGGGTAAATGGACCTAGGGCATAGAAAAATAAGCGTTTATATTCACTTCCAGCCAACGATACGTGATATCCTAAGGTAAAATGACGTTTTAAAACTGATTATCAAGTACCCAGAACCCCAAACTAACCCAAACAGGCTGAAACAGAAAAACGCCCCAGGGGGGACGTTTTTGCCAGGTAGACTAGTGTTGATTCGGTGGGCAAATGGAGTCTAAATTTAATGAAACTTAAGATATGGACTTTTAAGTATGTTTCATTAGTGGGTTTACAAAATAAACTAATTCTAACGGTGGATTTTGTAGATTTTAATTTTTGGGGGTTTTAGTGAGTTTTCTCTCTTCAACAAAATTAGAAATTGAAATGCAAGAAAAGAAGAAGTAACACCTACTTGGAGCTAGCTGATATCTCTGATTTTGGAGAGGTTTGTACGTCCCGAAGATCAAATAGAAGCGGTTGAAGAAGTCTCAGCTGAAATTGATTTGCTCTCTCTCCCCACCAACTCGTCCTCCTTGCCTGCCAACACCAATAGAAAATAAATCAAATTAGTATTGACAAACAAATGAAATCTCTAGCAACACAAATAAAGATGAGAGAAATGCTTGACTGAAAATAGCAAAAACACTTCCCTTTTGGAAAATCCTATCCATTGGACCACCTGTAGATTGCCTCTTTCTTGTTTAATAAGTATCCCCACTCCCATGAATGCTAGGTGGAAATGGAGGCTTGGTGCTAGAGGACTTCCTCAAAAATGGAAGAGGATCATCCTCTTTTTTCTTGTTTGCTGCTGCCACCTTCCCTGAGCCAACATGATCCTCTCTTTCTATATCCCTCCTTTGGTTAACACTCACCACTTTGCATGAAGAAATCCCACAAGAAGAAAGGGCCAACAAATGGCCCTTAACCCGGAAATATGTGCTCTTGAACTCATGCTTGCAAAAATTGCATCTCCAAGACACATTGCCTCCCCCACCAAGCTTTGCCCTGGGCCCATCTTTCCTTGTCACATACTTCCACAAAGGGTATTTTTTTTCTTGGACTTGTTGTCTTGCTAAAAAAGGGTTAAATGGAGCCATAGAATGAGCTCCACTGGCAGCCAATGGAGCACTGGACGGAGGAGGAGAACTGCTTGTGCTTGGTGGAATAGGAGGGGAGGCACTAGATGGTGCATTTCTCCCTTTCCTTTGCCCCCTACTTCCTGCCCTAGCTGATTGAGACATTCCTTTTCTTGTGTGATGGTTGAGCTTGCAATCCTCTCCACAAATCCACTGGAATACACTTGGAATCGCTTGGAAACAATGGATAGCCTTCAAATCTCCTTCAAATATCCTTCACCTGCACATACAACTCACTCTCAACCAATTGCTTCCTTGCAAATGACAAAAAGAAACCCAAAAATTTGTTTTAAAGCAAACCCGTCCGTGCTTTACGTGTCCTGTTTTCGGGACTCGTGTCCGACAGTCCAGGATTCGATCTGATTTCGTGTACAATTCGAATTTGAATCGTGTCCCGATTTCGGATTCTACTGAAGATCGAATCGTGTCCGATTCGATCCCCACGGGACATGAGGGGGGGTTTGAGCGAATCCGGTTTCTTAGGTTGATAGTGATGCTTGAACTTGGGATTCATTCATCACTCAATTGTATTACAGATGTGAGGAGTGGTGAACACCAATATCTCTCTCTCATATTCTCTTTATTGGATTACCATTCTTTGCCTTAGAGCTCTAGGGTTCTTCGAGAAGTTCACGGGTAATTTAGAACCTAGAGTTTCACTCTTAGTGCATAAAGAAGATAGGATTTGGAATAAACACTAGGGGGGTACAAGAGGCATTGCTCTTGTAGCTCTTGTGAGAAAATACTAGGGTTTTGGAAAACCTAGTGCTACTTGTTATGCTTATTGAAGAGAAGAGAAGGAGGTTCCTTGCACACTTATGGGGATGCAAGTGTAGGATCAAGGAAGCTTTATGGTAAAGAAACTAGTTTTTGGTTAGGAGTGATTCTTAACTAGGAGGAGTTTGTGGCTAGGGTTTTCATGGTTTCCCTAGCTAGAGTTTGGACCACTTGAAATTGTACCAACTTGTGATGAGTTCTGAGTATGTACATGTATTTCATCTCTTATATCTAAATGAAGTGTTTCAGCTGTCCAGCTATTGTGTACTTGTAGATTTGATTTTCAACTTGCGTTGACCTCTTGATTGGGTAACATCCTACACTTGTTTGTTCATGCAATTGTTAAGCAAGTTAACACATATCTAGAAGATAAGAGGCCAGATTTACATCTGTAAATCTGTTGTAATAAAATTATTTCAGATCTCTTATATGCAAGGAGAAGTGTGCCATTAGGGATTCTGTTACACCTCATAGTGTATGAGGTTTCACATTGTGGAGGTGTTTCCAGAAGATACCTTGGAGCATTGGATTGACTTCGGGGGATACAACTTCATGGAGCTTCTTCTGTTCTTTATGGTGGTTTACTTGATGAAGATCTTTGGTGGAGGAGACTCACTTGTATATGGGGAATGATCAAGGTTGATGGTCATCTTATGGTCAGATGCTATTCTTATGCATTTGCTTTGACCTCTGGATGATTCCTAATGATATTTTGCATCGTGGCTTTATATTATTGATGTCACTAGCAAAGGATATTCCACATGGCCCCTTTTGGTTGAATGTGTAGTGGGGACATACTTCATGTTGCATAGAGTTAACACTTTTCTTATGTTTCCTTTTCATATGGTGTTGATGTGTTGTGATAATACACTTTTCCTTGGTGGGATTTCCTTAGTTCATATGACTTAACATTGTAACATTTACTAATATCACCTAAGCAATATGTGTATTGATCATGTTGGTACCCTTGTGATAGGTATTTCCTAAGTTTAAATCAAGGGGGGTTGGGGGGGTACTATATGCATCTTTGTTGATCAAGAATCTTTCCAAGGTTTGATGAGGTATTAATCATGTAATAGTCCCTTAATGGTATGCCCTAGGTTCAAGTCTAGGAGGAGCTTCTATTTTGTTGTTGAGTTGTTATCATGGTGGGGTTTTCCTAGGGAAAACAACTTATACGCATGGTACAACACTTGATGGAATGTACCCCACTCATTGGCACACATGTTCATGTTGGTTTAATCATTTGGTGACTAATTGGAGGTGACCTGTGGTTACACTAAAGAATTAGCCTTTGTGGACAAATGTTGATACTGATTTAACCATTTAATGGTTAATTTAATCATTTTGAAGGCCAATTACTTGAGCACCCTACTTGATTTGCTAGCTTACCATTACGCCTCAAAGGGCCTTACGCATTCCTTCTATATATACCAGAGTGAGGGGTGTCTTTTTTTTTGTAAAGACCAAGTTTTGGGGGCTATATTATGTAGAGTGTTGATCTTGGGGCTAAATACACCTGATCAGATCAAGGTAGGCCCTCTTCGTTTTCATGCCGAGAAGTGTTGGCTTAGTGGCATTGTTGATTGCCTCTTGATGGGTGGAAGTCCCCCATCTTGTTGGGCCATTTGGGCCCTAGGTTGGTGTCTGGTGCTTCTTGGGATGGGTCCATTACGACACATGACTACACTCATATTTTGCTCTGTGGAGAAGATAGCATGTGTAAGGGTTGTCATACTCAATTTAGCACACCTCATTTTTGCCACTTGGATCTATTGTTTCGATAGAAAACCCCTCCTTTTGGTCTCCAGACACATGACGTCATTCTTTAAAGAAGAAGCCTAAATTGTTATAAAAATAGGGAGGGCATTGAGAGACAAGCATTTGTTGGGATTAGTTGGGGCACGACGTCCTCCTTTTGGCTCACCTTGCACTTGGTGGAGCCAAATTGCACATTTTTATTCTTATTTTATGTCATTGTATCATTCAGTCCCCAATTTGTGGGTGCATTAACCAAAATTTATATTTTGCCATTAACTTGTAGGCTCAAATTTGTAAACGGTTGAGGGTTGTATCATATAAATATGACATCTTCACCTCATTTGTAAATCCTGGGCAAGGGTTCAAATTATGTGGTCTTTTCTTTTCTTATCGGTCTATTGGATCATTTGAAACTAGGCACAATTCTCTTTGGATATCTTTTTCTCTTACATAAAGGATGAATGGAAGGATTTCTAGGCTTTGATAGTCACATGCTAAGTGGATGTTAAGAATAGTTGTAATAACTCGTGCTAAAGGGTGACCTAAGGTGCATCTCAATGCTCCTTGATTAATGTTGATAGGTTTATATCCTCACCCTAGTTTAACATCATTCTTGAAGCGCTTTGGACTAAGGTAAGGTTTGTTTGCTAGCATTTTGTCTACTTGCTTGAGGAGACCTTGCCACGAAGGAGCTCTCCATTGTTCTATCCTTGGTATTCTCTATTTGCCCTAATTAGGGTTTAACTACCTAACCTTAGAGGTTGCTAGCTTTGCCCTAGTTGCAAGTATTGGAAACCGTCTTAAGAGGAGGGACATTAGCCTCAATCTCTCATAGGCCTTGGGTTTGAGACAAGAATATAATACCCTATCTTTCAACTCTCTTCCTTTTTATCAAATTTTACATGTTTTATTTTATTTTATACATAAAATATTTACTACTGGAAAAAACCCTAAAAATCTAAATAAATTCAAAAATACAAAAATAGCCGTGAATTTGTTTTTCTAGTCCACCCTAAAAATTCGCCCTAGGGTTTTAACCACAAACCCTAGAGCGCGTCCTCTTCTGAGGAAGTGCATTGGGATCTATGTAACCCTCGTAATTCATGAATTAGAGGGTGTTTAGTATTTCTAGATTATCCTCCAAGTTTGCCCTAGTTGAATTCTCCTCTTTCCCTTGAGGGCGCACTTTTCGGAGTGCCTGCCTAGGAAGTTTGATATTGCCTTCGGAGATGTGAAATTGCCTCGAAAGGCGTGATTTTATTTGAAATTTGTGATTAAGTGAACAACTCCATTTATATATGATTCTTGTGTCTAGATTTGATATTTTTTACTCTGACAAGTTACTAATCATAGCTATTAAGGTTTTGTGGGTTTTGTAGAAGGTATTTGTGGCTTGTTGTTGGTTGCAGGTATACCTCACCGATTAGGGTCTCCCCCTAGGTTTTGGAGTTACCTGAAGTGTTAAGAGGTTAAACTATGGTGACATTTGGTTTAACTCTCTCTCGAGCTTACCGTCACTAGCACTAGGTATACATAGCCTTGATTCGCAAAGGTGTGCTAGTTTGAGCAGTAACATTTTGGCATTGTGGATGGGGACTCAAAGAAAAAATGACAACATTCCAGTCAAGGTGTTCCCTGGTTTATTTTATTCATTTTCGGCAAGGCTTAACATTTTGGCATCATGGTCGGGGACCTCAAAGAACATTGACGACATTCCATTGAAAAGGGATTCCCGAGTTGAATCCATTTATCTTTTAGATACATCTAACATCTTTCGTGTGGCTCGGGTATATTCTTGTTTTGTATTTTGGACCTTGGTGATGTTAAATAAAGACAATTGAATAGAATATCTTTTGAAGAAAATTAATATGAAATGAAGATGCTTTTTTACTTACAATATCGAGACCTTTTATATGGTCATGCATACCCTTTCAATGGAGGGGCATGTCTTTTAGTCTTAGTAATTAATATTTAATATTAGTAATTAATAATTATTAAATTTTATTATTATTATTATTATCTTTTCTATTTATGTGTTTATTACATTGCCCCCTTAAAATTTGCTTTGTCCTCAAAGTAAGGGTAAAGAAGGATGTTGTTGGAAGAAGCTTTCAATTTCCCAAGACGCGTCTTCCTCTGCTAAGTTCTTCCATTTAATAAGATACTCTTTAATAGTTATGGAGCGAAGCTTCTTTTCATTTATGGCTAGTACGCCTTCAGGTTCTAGGATCACCCGTCCTTCTTCATCCAATGTCGACAGTTCGGTTTGGGTTGCTTGATGTTGTTCTAAGAACTTTTTGAGGCTTGATACATGAAATACGTTGTGAATTCGGCAATTGTGAGGCAATTTTAATCCATAGGCCATTGGGCTAATTTTTTTGTTAATTTGATATGGTCGATAGAATTTTGGAGCCAACTTGTTCTTGCCTTGCTGCTTGAATGACATTTGTTTGTAGGGTTGAAGTCGAACATACACCCAATCACCCACTTCAAACTCTCTTTCTGATCTTCATAAGTCTGCTTGTTGTTTCATTCGATTCCAAGCATTTGTTAAGTTTTCTTTTAATATTTGAATGATCTTTTGGTCTTCCTCGAGTTGATTCCTTACAGTTGACACCTTCGAGTTAAATAACACATATTCTTTCCATTTGGGTGGTTCATAGCCATACAAATCTTCGAACGAGGTCATCTTAGCTGAAGTATGGTAAGTAGTGTTATACCACCATTCAGCCAAATGCAACCATTGAAACCACTTGTTTTCCTTGTCTATCACAAAACAACGAAGGTACGTTCCTAAACATTTGTTTACTATTTCATTTTGTCAATCTGTTTGAGGGAGATATGCTGAACTCATATTAAGGGATATACCTATTTGTTTACAAAAGTCTTTCCAAAAATTTTCCTTAAATTTCGCATCCCTGTCACTGACAATGACCTTCGGAAACCCATGTAACTTGTAAACATTTTTGCAAAACGTTTCAGCTAATTGTTTTGTTGTATCTATTTTCTTTACCCCTATGAAGTGAGCATACTTGGTTAGTCTGTCAACCACTACAAAAAATTTATCCTTCCCCTCAGACATAGGCAATCCTTCGATGAATTCCATTGAAATCTCTTCCCATTTCTGATTTGGAATATGCAAGGGGTAACGTAACCTTGGTGATAGGACATTTTCACTTTATTTCTTTGGCAAAATTCACATTCAGAAACATACTTCTGGATGTCTTGTTTCATTCCTTTCCAATAAAAAAATTGCTACGCATTGTAGTAAGTTTTAAAGATGCCTACATGTCCTGCAACAGGTGAATCATGTGATTCACTTAAGATTTTTGCTTTGAATTTTGATGTTGGGGTGAGATAAATTCTTCCCTTATGCCAAAGAACGTCATTTCTCCATTCGAGCTTTGAGTGTTGTCCTTGGTTATTGATGATGGAACAAGCTTCTGGATCCTTTGCATATTCCAATCGTATATCATCCAACCATTTCGGAATTATGACGAATACTGCATATGATGTTATCTCTTCATCCTTTCTGGACAACGCATCTGCAGCTATATTATCTTTCCCTTTTTTGTGTAATATATCCATATCAGAAGTAGAGATCTTTTCTATCCATTTTTGTTGTTCTGGGGATAAGGTCTTCTGTCGAAGTAAATACTGAAGACTGTTGTGATCGGTACGTATCAAAAATTTACTACCCAATAGATATTGTCGCCATTTTGCTAATGCATGAATGATAGATAGCAAGCATCTTCTTATCATAGGTGGACTTTAATCCTTCTCCTCTATTGAGCTTCCTACTTTCAAAAGCAATCGGATGTCCATCCTGCATCAACACTGTGACTATTCCACAACCTGAAGCATCGCATTCTACCACGAAGGGTTTCATAAAATCTGGAGTTGTTAATACAGGTGTGGATGACATAACCTTCTTCAAGGCTTCGAAGCGTTCCTCTGCCTTGTTATTCCATTGCAGGGACTTTTTCTTTAGTAGATCTGACAGTGGTGACGTTAACTGTGCATAGTTTTTTATGAACCTTCAATAGTAATAACCTATTAGACCCAAAAAATCTCTCAACTTTGATATGTTATCGGGGTTTGGCCATTCTGTAATGGCTTTGATTTTACTTGGGTCTACCTTCACCCCTTCTTTGGATATGATATGCCCGAGGTATTCTACTTCTTCCTTCCCAAAAGTGCATTTTGACATTTTTGCATAAAACTGATTTTCTTCTAAGAGGGAGAGTATCAGTTCTAAGTGCTCAAGATGCCCTTCCATGTCTTACTATAGATAAGAATGTCGTCAAAAAAAAAAAACAGTACGAACTTTCTCAAGGTCAGAAAAGCTCATTTATGGTTTGCTTGGAAGGTAGCAGGTGCGTTGGTTAATTTAAATGGCATCACTTTGAATTCATAGTGGCCTTCATGAGTTCGGAATGTAGTCTTTGCAACATCCTCTAACCTTACACATATTTGGTAATACCCTGATCTCAAATCAAGCTTGGAGAAATATTTTTCCCCATGAAGTTCATCCAGCGTCTCATCTATGAAAGGAATCGAAAATTTGTCTTTTACTATTATCTTGTTAAGACCTCGATAATCGACACATAGCCTGAAAGATCCATCTTTTTTGGGCACCAGCACTACCAGGACCGCATATGGATTCCTACTTTTTGCGATAACTCCACATCTTAATAAGTCTTGCATTAGCCTTTCTATCTTTTTTTATGATGGTGAGGATATCGATAGGGCTTGATGTTCACCGGAGTTGAGCCTAGTTTAACCTCAATGATGTGTTATATTCCTCTTTCCAGTGGTAGCTTAATAGGAAGATCTTGGAACCTTCTCATATTTCTGTATTAACCCTTGGACTTTTGGTTGTTGGGCATGAACCAGTTATGTTGCTAATAGCTCTATTTGATGGCATTGTGCCACCATTGCTAGTGCCCCCTTCCTGATTAGTTTCTCCATTTGTCGTGAAGAGATAATTTGAGTAGGAGGTGGTTGGAATCCATACAGTTTGTATTTTCTTCCTTCCCACTTGAACTTAATAAACTATTTTTAATGATTTGCGGAGTACGTTCCTAGTGTAAGTAGCCATTGAATTCCCAAGACAATGTCTACTCCTCCCAAAGGTATTGTGTAGAATCTAGATTCCATTTTATAATCTCTATTTGTAACTAACTTTGTGACACTTCCCTATACCATCAATCTTTTTCCCATCTGCTACCATAACCCTTATATCTGTTGTTGGGTATACAAACAAGTTTAACCTTTTTGCCACATTTACGTCTATAAAATTGTGGGAGCTTAATGTGTCTATAAGCATAGTGACATTCTCTTTTTTCACACACACACTTAATTTCAATGTCTGTGGTTGTGCAATTCCTGTTATTGCCGCCAGAGAGATCATGGGCATGAACGTTTTTCTGATATTTTAACCCAACCCGGTTTCCAAGTCAACTTGCCATTGTTTAATTCCCAACCCATTTTTTCATCATGGCTAGAAATGACATGTAATTTTCAGACTTTAAAAACATAGTTAAAAATCAATTTTACAGGCAGAAAATTAAATATTCATGCACACCATAAGAAATTTCAGACTCAGAAATTTTTGGCCAATAGCCATGGAAAAACCCACAAGGGGAAAACCAGTCAAAGAGAGATGATTTTATTTCTTCAGCAATTTTTCAGTCAAAATGTACTTTTCTCAACTAGAAATTTTCACCCACAGACTGCCTCGAAATACGTGCAGAAATTGCCTCAATTTCTATGCAAATCTGAACCTCGATTTCGGTGTTTGTTCACACCTCAGGAATCATGTTGTACAACCTCGAATTCTATGCTGACTGTCTCGAGAAATATGCCCTACTAAATGCCTCGAAATTTGTGTTGTCCTCTGGATTTGTGCCCAATTTACTACCTCAGAAACCGAGCCTGTTGTTCTTGGGATTTGTGCCTAGAAACCTGCATAGAAAATCATGTTGTTGTCCTCGAGATTTGTGCCCATAAATCTTTCTCGAAACTTGTGCCCAGTAATCTGTACTGTACGGTCACCTTGGGAATCGTGCTGTTACTAATTGTTGCTGCCTCGAAATCCGTGCAGCTCATAAATTCCCATGAGCCTCCTCGAAATTCGTGCCCACTCTCTCTTGCTCTCAACTTCACTTCTCTTCAGCAAAAAGTGAATGTGATTGCCTTTCCTTTCCTTTTTGGTGAAAACCCTAGGGTAAGTGAATGGTCTTCTGATCCAAGGGTTGAGATTGGCTTTAGATGAGTGGATGAGATTAAATGCTCATTAAATCTCATTTAAAATAATTTCACTCACCTCACTTAAATTTTTCCAAAAAATGACTTTAATCTCTAAAGTCAAATTAAATGCTCATCTCAAGTCATTTAATGCAAGGGTCACTTCCAACTTGTCTTTGAAGAAGACAAACTTACCCCTCCCCAAAGATTTCGTCAAAATATATGCAACCTGCTCATCAGTGGAAATGTACTGTAACTCCACAGCTCCTCTCTGAACATAATCTCGAATGAAGTGGTATCTGATCTCTATGTGCTTAGACCTGTCGTGAAAAACTGGATTCTCAGATAGCTGGATGCAACTCTGATTGTCACAGTAAATTGCCACGGGCTTCAGCTCCTGACCAAATAAATCTACCAACAACTTGCGAAGCCACAATGCCTGGCAACTAGTCTGACCGGCTGCCATGTACTCAGCCTCAACAAAACTCAAAGCAACAGACTTTTGCTTCCAACTGAACCACGACACTGTTGCCGATCCCAAACTGAAGTAACACCCGGAAGTGCTCTTCTGATCCCTCACACTGCCTACCCAATCTAAATCCTTGAAGCTAACCAAACTAACTCCACCCGAACTCCTGTAGTCCAAACCAAAATCCAATGTCCCTACAAGGTATCTCAACACATGTTTCGCGGCTGTCCAGTGCACTCTCCTAGGCTCCACCATGAACTGACTGAGAGTGTTCACCGCAAACATAAGTCTGGCCTGGTGTTGACCAGATACATCAATGACCCAATGAGCTGAGGATATAATGTAGGATCTACCAACTGTCCCTAAGAAGCATGAAGCTCCTTCCAGTTGGTAATCATAGGCGTGGACATGGGCCTGCAATCATCCATCTGAAATCTCCTCAGAATATTAGTAGCATACTTTCCTTGTCCCAGGAAAATATGACAAGGCTCCTGGCAAACCTCCATCCCCAAATAATAGTGCATCAACCCAATATCTGTCATCTCATACTCTGTAGCAAGATCTCTCTTGCAAGCTGCAATGAGACGCTCCTCCCCAGTGATAAACAAATCATCAACGTACAACAGAAGAATGAGTGGATCCACATGAACCACAATGAAGTAAAGATTGGGATCAGCCTCACTCTTTTGAAAACCCATCGACATCAGATATGCATCAATCCTGGAATACCAAGCTAGAGGAGCTTGCTTCAGACCATACAAGGCCTTCTTCAGCCTACACACATGAGAATCTCTCCCATGAATCTCAAAGCCCTGTGGCTGCTCCAAATAAACCTCCTCCTGCAGAAGACCATTGAGAAATGCGGTCTTCACATCCATCTGGTGGATCTTCCAACCCATCTCCACTGCCATGGAAATCACTGCTCTAATAGAAGAATATCGTGCAACCGGCGCAAAGGTCTCATCATAATCAACTCCCTCTACCTATGAAAACCCCCATGCCACAAAACGAGCCTTGAACTTCTCCACACTGCCATCTACAGCATGCTTTACCTTGCAAAGCCACTTGGAAGTCACCACTGACTTCCCCTCTGGTCTTGGTACAATCTCCCATGCATCATTCTTCATGATGGAATGGTACTCTTCCATCATGGCATCTCTCCAAACCTAATGTTGAGAGGCCTCCTCAAAAGTAGAAGGCTCCGACTCATGAAGACTAGCAACTAATGCTGAACCCAATCTGTCAGGCATCACAACTGTCCGAATGGGCTCCTGGGGCCTACCAAATGCCTCTGCTTCCTCCAAGGTATCACGAAGCCATTTAGGCTCCCTCTTCCTTGAAGGCTCCTCCCAAACTGGTCTCTCCTCATCTGAAGAACTGCAAGAAGCAGATGGTCCAGCAAACTGTGGACCAGTAGCCCGTGAACTAGTCACTGGTGAACCTATAACCTGAGATCCAGAACCTGTCCCTGGAGTACCTGCTGGTTGAACCACTGAACCTGTAGAACCTGTGGCCCAGTCACTCCAGAAACCTGTGAACCTGTGATCTGTACAGAAGATCCCTGTGTCACCTGAGGTGTGGAAGTCGATGGCTCCCCATGCTCCAACTCTCTAGACTTCCTAAAAGCTCTCTCCTCCTCAAATCTCACTTCCTGCCTCACAACAACCTTCTTCTGGCCAGGAAGATAAATGCGGTAAGCCTTCGAAGTCTCATCATAGCCCACAAAGATGCCTCTCTCTGCAGTGGGATCCAACTTTGTCCTCTTCTCAGAAGGGACATGAGAGTAAGTCAAACAGCCAAATATACGAAAATGACCAACCTCAAGCTTCTTGCTTGTGAACATCTCCTCAGGAGTCTTCCTCCCCAAGGCACAGCGGGGACTCCTGTTCTGCAAGTAAACTGCAGTACTGCAAGCCTCTGCCCAAAGAATTAAAGGAAGACTCTGATCATGAAGCATAGCTCTCGTTGCTCCCAAAATAGCCCTATTCTTCCTCTCAGCCACTCCATTCTGCTCAAGAGTATATGGAACTGTCAATTGTCTTTGTATGCCCTCCTGCATGCAAAACTCATCAAACTCATTGGAGGTATACTCACCCCCATTGTCCAATCTTAGGACCCAAATCCTCCTCCCTGTCTGATTCTCCACAAGAGCTTTGAACTCTTGGAAGATCCTCAATACTAAGGGTGACTTTGTGCTCCTCAAGAAGTAGATCCAGGTCTTCCTGGAATAGTCATCAATGAAGGACACATAATACTCAAAACCTGTCAAGGAAACAGATAACATAGGACCACATATATCTGTATGGATCAAATCAAGCACCCCTGCTGACCTGTTGTCACTGCTCGAAAAAACAGTCTTAGTGTGCTTTCCCAAAGCACACCCTCTGCATACATCACTGTACTCTGTGCTGAACTCTGGTAAACCTGTAACCATGCTCCTGAACAATCTCAAAGTTGGATGATGCAAGTGGGTCATCCTTCGATGCCATAGCTCGCAAAGCTCATTGTTGCTGCTGTGTGCCAAAGCATGCTGGGGTTGAAATAAGAGCTTGTATAGTTTCCCGCATCTAACCCCAATGTCCATGGAGGTAGATAGTCCAGTAGTCTTGGGGAATACCTGCACGCGTCCGTCCAAGAAACAAACCCCAAGTCCCCTATCCTCAATAGTGGAAACTGATACCAAGTTCTTTTTCAGCCCAGGGAAAAACAACACATCCCTCATAATCATAGGACTCATGGACTCCCTCTGAAAGGTAATGGTCCCACGACCAACTGCTCTGACAATGGTGTCATCTCCCAGTACAACCTCCACATCTACACCTGGCTGTGAAAGCTCAAAGAACATCTCTCGAGCACCTGTCATGTGACTCGAAGCTCCGTTGTCAATATACCAAGTGCTAGTGGTGGATGCACCCATCTAATGACCAATCAACAAAGAATACTCCATCTCCATATCCAAATCAGTGTTGGTAACAATAGAGGCTCTCTCTCTCTCAACATGTCCCGGACAAAGAGAAAACTCTCTCTGAAATCTCTCTCCAAAATCATCAACTTCCGTTGAGGCTGTTGTCTGTTGCTTCTTCTTCTTCTTTGGACACTGTGAAGCATAGTGCCCAAATCCCTAACAACCATAGCACTTGATTTTACTCAAGTCTTTCTTCTGCCCACCCTGCTGCTGCTTGGCCACACCTTGCTTGGGGCCCTTCTTCTTCTTCTTGCCCTTTGCAGTCAATGCCACATTCTCCTCATCCTCCCTACCCTGTGAAGAGCTGCCCTGTACAAGACCTCTCCTGGTCTCCTCCTGTACAAAATCATCCCACAGTCTATCCCAAGAAGGTAAGTTCTCCCTGCCCACTATAGCCTGCACAAAAGCTACCCAAGGCTTGGAAGCCCCGTTCACTGCTGTCCGCACAAGCTCTGTAGCTGTAACTACCTCCCCAACTGCTGCTAGCTCATCTCTAACTTGAGATATCCTAGTAAGGTAAGATGTCACTGCCTCTCCATTGTTCATCTTTATACCCGTCAGCTTCTCTCTTAGAACCATCTTTTGGTTCTCATTAGTGCTCTGGTACAAACTAGTCAAGGTTGCCCACATTTTAAATGCACGGTCCTTACCTGAAATGTGGGGAATGATGTGGTCTTTAACTGCATCTAACACAATTCTCCTAGCCTTACAGTCTTTCTTGTTGAAGGCTGATAATGTTGCTGCATCTGTAGCAGCGGGAATCTGAATAGGGTTTGTTGTTGTACTTTTTACCACTTCATCCCATAATTCATTCTCCTCCAAAATCAACATAATCCTAGCCTTCCATGGAACAAAATTCCCTGTCCCATCTAGCCTATCCTCCAACCTAAGTCCTGTAGCCATCGCACTGCCAACTCAACAAGGTGTTGCCCACTAACAGAAGAAATCACTGAATGTCTGAAATAAGTTTAGTTTTTTGCCCCCAAGCTCTGATACCATGAAAGTTTTTTCTGATAATTTAACCCAACCCGGTTTCCAAGTCAACTTGCCATTGTTTAATGCCCAACCCAATTTTTCATCATGCCTGGAAATGACATGTAATTTTCACACTTTAAAAACACAGTGAAAAATCAATTTTACAGGCAAAAAATTAAATATTCATGCACACCATAAGAAATTCCAGACTCAGAAATTTTTGGCCAATAGCCCTGGAAAAACCCACAAGGGGAAAACCAGTCAGAGAGAGATGATTTTATTTCTTCAGCAATTTTCAGTACAACAATTTTTAGTCAAAATGTACTTATCTCAACCAGAAAATTTCACCCACAGACTGCCTCGAAATACATGCAGAAATTGCCTCGATTTATGTGCAAATCTGAACCTCGAAATCCGTGCTAAGAAGAGGACAAAAATCCATACTGTACTCCTCAATTTATGTGCCTGTTCACTCGCGAATCGAGTTGTACAACCTCAAATTTTGCGCTGACTGTCTCGGGAAATGTGCCCTATTAAATGCCTCGAAATTCGTGTCATTGTCCTCGGGATTTGTGCCCAGTTTTCTGCCTCGAAAACTGAGCCTGCTATTCTCGGGATTTGTGCCTAGAAACCTGCCTAGAAAACCGTGTTGTTGTCCTCGAGATTTGTGCCCGGAAATCTTTCTCGGAACTTGTGCCCAATAATCCATACTATACGGTCACCTTGGGAATCATGTTGTTACTAATTGTTGCTTCCTCGGAATTCGTGCAGCTCATAAATGCCCATGAGCCTCCTCAAAATTTGTGCCCACTCTCTCTTGCTCTCAACTTCACTTCTCTTCAACAAAAAGTGAATGTGTTTGCCTTTCCTTGCCTTTTTGGTGAAAACCCTAGGGTAAGTGAATGGTCTTCTAATCCAACGGTTGAGATTGGCTTAGATGAGTGGATGAGATTAAATGCTCATTAAATCTCATTTAAAATAATTTCACTCACCTCACTTAAATTTTTCCAAAAAGTGACTTTAATCTCGAAAGTCAAATTAAACGCTCATCTCAAGTCATTTAATGCAAGGGTCACTTTATTTCCCCCTTTTAAGTGACTAAGGCAAAAGTCACCTAGGGTAACACTTTCCTAGGTACAAAAATCAACAGGACATTGATTCTTCAGATTGTATATTGATTCATGGCTTCCTTCTTGGCTAGCTTCATCATTAGACTCGCTACTCGATGAGACGTTTGACTCCCTCTCAGCTTCACAATTGCACATTTTTTTATTACTGAATCGATGCCCTTTTTCCCATTTATCTCCGCAATATCTGCACTTATTTACCCATTTCTTATCTGTTTCCTAAAATTGTTTTTGGTTTTCCCTCAGGGGTGGTGCTACATACTTGTTTATCTTCTATTTAGCATACTTGTTTGATTTTTCATTAAAATATCTATCTGATCTGTTTGATCCTGAAAATGAAGGTTTGATGACTTTGTTCTTTTGCTCAATCAATTTTGCTACGTGTCTAGCGTCTTCAATAGTTTGGGGATTCCAAAGTTTTAACTTGTTACAAATGTAATCCTTTAATCCACAGATGTACATTTTTAGTTATTGTTCATCTGCCAAAACTTCCCATTCGTGATTATAGTCGTTTATGTTTCCCTTTTGTTTAAGATGGACGAATTTGGCATAAATATCATCTTCTTCTTCATCATGGAACCTCTTTAATAATGATTGGGTGAAGTTTGTCCAATGAAAAGAGTGAGCAGAGCATTACACTTCCCCGACCACCATAGGAACCAATCACAAGCTTCTTCCTCCAAGTTATTAGCGGTTGTCATTATTTTCTCTTTCGCTGAGTGGAGGGTTTGATTCAAAGATGCCCTTCATTTTATTAACCCAAATGATGGCGCCTCTATGGTTTTTCCTGTCGTATTTTGGTAGCTCCTTTTTAATTTTTTGATAATCTCGCTCCTACCCTCTTAGGTTATGCGTACCTCTAAAGGAGGACGATTATGGTTTTTCTTGCTCTGACCTCGACTCTGGAACAATTGTGTTTAATTTCTTCATAATTTCATTGAACATCATATAATTTTTTGCTTCTTTTACCTCTTTCATCTCTCTCCTGTTCTCTTGTGACCGCAAGATTATTTGATCGATTCTCTATCCTCTTCAATCTAGCGTCGCCTTCATCCATTTTTACATGTAATAAGTCTTGTCCTTCTTTTAATTGGTTCAGACGAGCTTCTATAGTATTTAATTCTTCTTTTTGGGTTAGAAGCTCCTTGCTCATTCTTCATGAGATATATATCTATGTCTTGATGAACCCATATTTTTAAAAAGAAATCAAATTAGTTAGTATCGGCCAGTTCAAAATTCCAGTAGTTATGGTAGCGGCGGCTGGCAGATTTTATGGTAGCGCGGAGGTGGAACGTAAGGAGGGGAGCTGCGAGTGCAGAGGAGGGAACGGGCGGTGGAGGGAACGGCAAGGAGGACGGCTGTAAAGGCTGCATGGATGCGGAGATGGACTGCGCGATTGCAGATAGTCTGCGCGTAGGCAAGTGGGAGCCGTCGGGGAAGTGAGGGTTGGATCGGGGACGGAGGGCGCAAGGGCGCAGCCGACCGACACGAGGTCTGCAAAGGAACGCGAAGTGTGGGGAGAGCTAGGGCACGGTGATGTGATGTGATAGCGAGGGCAGCGTGGGAATGGTGGCCGAGACGGAGAGTGGATGTTGAATGGAGAGTAGGGTCGTGTGAGGAGGAGTGACACGGATGCTGACGGAGAGCGGATCATGGACTGGTCATGGATGACGGCTGCAGCACTAGAAGCGATGAGCGAAGGAGGAATGGCGGAATGTGAGAGCGAGTACGACGAAGCACATAGGTGACACGGACGAGGGCTGCGGACAGGGTGCAGGGCGGAAACAACGGCAGAAGACGATGTACGGCGGCAGATCAGGATCTTGGACGGCGGTGGCAGTACGGCGACGTCCGGTTGGCGCTGATACCAATGTTAAATAAAAACAATTGAACATAATATTTTATTTCAAAAAAATAAATATGAAATGAAGATGCTTTTTTATTTACAATATCAAGACCTTTTATATGGTCATGCATACCCCTTTCAATGGAGGGGCATGTCTTTTAGTCTTAGTAATTAATATTTATTAACTTTTATTATTATTATTATTATCATTATTATTATTATTATCTTTTTTACTTATGTGTTTGCTACAGGTGAGGTTTGATTTGATCTAACTTGGCAGTTCTCACCTGGCGACTCCATTGAACAAAAATAAGGAGGTACTCAGCAAGAACAAGTCCAAGAGGTAAGTTTTGCTTTGTATGTTGATAGGATTATTGTTAAAGGCTAACCTCGCAGGTCCTATTTGGCGACTCCATTGAAGAAATTAAATTAAATAAGTGCAATTCAAAACAACAAACCTTTACTATTAATAAGAAGATGATATGGAGTCTTATGATGAAACATAGGTGCACAATCAATATGCTCTAGTAGATTTCTAAGTATTCCCGGATTTCTTGTGGCATGGAATATTATGGATGACGATCTCAAAATGATGTGGTTCATAATCTCTCTCGATTTGCGAAATAACAAGGGTGTGGGAGAATGGTATGATGAGCTTCCTCCTAAGGGGATACTTTCACTCTTGTAATTGGTCAAGGCATTCGATAAAAAATGGGACCCTAACCTTGACAAAGAAACTATTGAGGCCATGATTTCCCTTCCCGAAAAGGAGCATGTCGAAGAAACCCTTGAAGACCTTTTTGTTCCTATTGATTTGTTGAGCGCTTCAGATGAGTTACCAAAGACGTTCATGATAGAATTTTGTCATCATGATGATTATCCCTAGGACAAAGGTGTTTTATTCTCATCCCAATCACAAGAGTTGTCGTGACCAATGACAAAATCAACATCAATATAAACAACAATATTCATACATACAAAATAACCATAATGCCAAAGAAGGACAAAATCAACACAATTTTTTGAAGCATGAAACAAAAAGGTTATGTCTAGATAACTATCCTAGAACAAAGTCAAGATATAAACCTAAGAGAAGATGTCACTACAATGAAGAGAAGCTCAAACATAATATCTTATCAGTTTCCAAGTTACAGCGGTCATCATCATGCTGTGCTGCAGAAAATGGAGTTAGCGTGGTCAGACCCTCTTACAATTCAATAGTTATGCTCAACACTTCAAAGATCATATTGTCTCATGTCGTCAACCTCAACAATAAAGAATTATGACAAGGCATTGCAGGCTAGAACAAGGATATAGTTCTCTCCATTAATGTTTTGAGGACAAAGCATCTTAAAGGGGTAGGCAATGTTGTAAACATAAATACCTTAAATAATAATAATAATTAATTAAATAATGATGTGGCAAACCTAATGAAAGGTGGTGACTAGTCAATGCATATTTAAGTACACCGTCCCATGGCATTGTATCATCTCTTATTCAGATACAATTTATTATATATACTTGTCCTTTATGTATTTTGATCTATTGTCCTTTTTAAAATGGATATTCAGTAATTGAACTATGTTCCTAATTGAGAAACAAATTAATTGTGTTACGTAGAAGCTCAGTGTCTTGTTCCTGTTCCAGATGACAACATCCTATCCATCTTTTATTCTAACATGCCCATTCCTCCTACTAGATAGATATTCCAAATAGCTTCAGAATCACCCTCTAGTCCAACTTATTCAGCACTCATCCAGCCTTGTTGTGATGTGTACATATTCTCTCAGTTTGCAATGTGGTTTAAAGTATAGTAACCTCTTCCATGTAAGTGTTGGATCAATTCTTCAAGGAGAAAGATGGAATTACCACACCACATTATAGCATCAACTCCTTTCCTTGTTGAAGTGCCTTCTCCCACCTTCCATGCTATGTGGTTTCCAATAGCCAAAAATGCTAACACCATAGCTTTACACTAAATGGACACATTTTTTACACTTTTACAAGGACTCCTAATTCAATCCATCAGAATGCCAAGGGACAAATACTTCTGGACTATAAATCCTTCTCTATAAACTTTCTTTGGAGATCTAGTTCCAAAGACTCTTAGTAGCCAGAGATTTTCAAAACATGAAAATCTGCTTCAATTCCCAACCCCCTTCAATTTGTGCTTATCTAGACACTAGCATTTTGCTAGATCAAATCCTACCATATCATTGCTATCCTCCATACGAAATAATAATACATCCTTCTGATTTTTTCCAATACCCCCCTTGGGGATATGAACCAAAATGTGTTAATAAACCAAGATTGCTTTTAAAACCACCTTAACTAATTTTAGTCTATCTCCTCTTGACAACCATCGATTACACCAAAAATAAATTCTTTTATCAAACTTGCTCATCAACCACTCCAAGTCTTTTATGTTACATCCATTGGGTTTGAGAATGAATCCCAAGTACTTCGAACCCTCTTGAAGATCTGTCGATATGAATGGGAAAAGTTGGTTTAAATTTTTTTTCATTGCATCAATCAAACTGTTAAAGTTGATAGTTGACATTAGAATATTTACCTCTATTCCAGAGGCTCTACAATATAATTGCAATATTACTTGATATTGCCTTCCCTCACCCACAAAACCATTGGCAAAAAGGAGAATGTCATCCACAAAGAGAAAATGAGTAAGAAATTCAATACCTCCTACCTTGATACCTTGTAAACTTCTATCCATCCTAGTAGTTGTGATGGATCCACTCGGGACCTTTGCAACTAAAAAGAAAAGGTAAGGAGATAATGAGCAACCTTGACATAATCATGTTGAAAAGTTAACTAGGAAAGTTGTCCTAGTCTAGTCTTTGCTAGCAAATCTAGTCCTTGCAAGCTTCAAAAGCTCCAACCTTAAATGACTACGGAAAATGTGATGGGTATTACTATGATTGGTAATAAATCTTATCACGTGTTTTCCTTTCTTGTACAATGAACCAATCCATTTATAATCATTCTCCTTCATCTTAATAAAATCATGCATTAAAAGGTTCAATATGTGAACCAAACACCCCACTTGCACAAGAATCAGTAATGACCTGGATGATGTTGTATGGCCCAATAGATTCAATGGTTTTAATTAATGCTTCTGCAATGTTGATGTCGGTTTTGAACCAATCCGAGTAGTCATGCGATGAAAGGAAGATTGCACCATTGGCGGACACCCCAAGAATATTTATCAATGGCTTTCCCTTTACATTTGTCCAACCATTAGATACAATGGATACCCCATATTCATTCCAAGAATTCCTGAATTGCCCCAAAACATTTTGGATCTTGGCTTTTTCCTTGTCAAGTCCCACGGTTCTAGCTTTGTCATACCCTGGGCTCCTGTGTCCTACAGGGGCACTTCAAATGTCTTCAACCATTTCATGCCAATAGGGTGAGCGATGAACATTGAATGGTATGCCACATGCATAGAGAAATCGAAACACTTTTGCATCCACAACATTCCTATCACCTTGGTCAAGGAAATCTGATATTGTTCTACGCCCTGAATGCAAGGGCGAGAATCCACTGCCATGGGTGGATGGGATCGAGCACTAAATGTTCTATGTGAGCTTGCGGTTTCATGTTCAACCCTTGTTTTCTTGCATAGGTATTGTGATTCCTCCTCTTCCCTCTTATATTTGGCTCTGTCATTTGATGGCACTTGTGTACAGGTTTTGACTCCTGTAGTCTTGTTTCCATCCCATGGAATAACACCACATAAGTGCTTTCTCACACGGGTATATGAACCCATGTAAGTTACTCCACAATGGCGGCATGTAAATTTTGTGGTTCCACCCCCTCTCCCTCCTCCAAGTTTTGTGACATATTTCCACAAGGGAAACCTAAAGAGAGGGGACCCTACTTGGCGTGACACTTTGGTGCAGAGTCTCAAGGTTCCACCAGTCTAGCAGTCATTATTCTTTGCCGATACAAAGACCGCCACATTCTGTGACAACGGGTCTAATAGAATGTAAGCCTTCTTGTGCCAATCCAATTGTTTCATGAATGTGTCTCCCCCTAATGAATCCAAAGTCCTCTGGAGAGATAACAAAGGAAAGGATTTTTTTTAAGTCGAACTTCCACTAACTTGGAGATTATCTTATATGCACAATTGGCCTAAAATCACCAAAGGATCCAGCTCTGTCAACCTTTGGGATACGTGAAATGAAGGTTGTGTTGAAAGAGCCTAGAAACATACTAGATTGCCTAACCTCCTCGATGACCCTCAATAGATCATCCCCTAATAGATCAAAGAATCCCAAGAAAAATTCTACAGTCCATCTATAGAGGCCCTGGATTTTATCATTTTGAAATGAAGACAACACCACTAATAATCCATGATTCCATCCTTTATGATTACCTCAAAAAAGTCCTGATTATTGCCCCTGACACCATCTAAGGAAAATATGAAGCAATCTTAACTATTTCAGCTATAATTGTACCTGTTGGCTCCTTGTATGCTTTCTCAAAATGATTCACACCTAAAGATGCAAGATTGGTAAAACCCCTAACTGTCTCACCTTCCTCATTCTTCATATTCCATATCATGTTGATACTTTTCCAATAATTTTCTTATCGATGGAAAAATTTAGTATTCTCATCTCCCAATTCAAGCCAGGTTGCCCAACTCTTTAAAAACCATTAGACTTCTCTCTCTAACACAACATTTTTCTTGCTTCAAGGTCCCTTTAATGTATTCAGCTCATCTCTGTTAAAGGTACCCAATGTATTTGAATTTTGCATTATATATAGATTTTATGTCTCCTCGACTTTCAAAAGGAGTCTGTCTTTATGCTTATGTCTCTCCGCTGACCAAGCTAAAGCCTTTTGTTTTAACAGATGCAAGGATGCAACAAATTGTTCGCTAGCAGAGAATCTAGCATTTTTGTCATAAAACTTCCAGGAATCTTTCACCAAAGTCTTAAATCCCTCTTCATCTAGCTAGCCTAAATTAAACTTAAAGGGACATGATGGTTTTATTTCTCAAAGTTCCAGACGAAGAAGTATAGGACTGTGATCAGAACTACCACCCACTTTGGTCCAAGACCTAAATATGTTGACTGACTGTAGCAAGGTGTCAGAAACCAGGATCTATCAAGGTGTTTTGATACACCATCTTGGCCATTCCTGTTATTCCTCAATGTGGGCGTGAGAAAGATTGGCTCCACATCTATCAACCTCGCTTCTTCGATTTGATGAATGCAATAAACTTCCATTATGTCAACTCTAGCTGTCTTTCCCCAGACTTCCTTCCTATCTATATATAAAATAATTTAATATATACTTCTCCCTTACTATACACTTTCATACTTTGGAATTTGGAATTCACATAGGCACTTGTAAATGGCTTTTTCTTTTCTTTTTTTTCTCATCTTCATAAACATTTTATCCACCTTGATATTTAGTCAAATATACTTAAAGGCAACACACTTAATGAATTTGATCAGACTTACTCTTAATTGACTAACCCTTTCTGTTGACAAAATAGGTCACAGCTGTTAGTTGACAGATGCACCCCCTGTTCAACTTTCTTCACATCTCATACAGACAGTCTGCATGGGTAAAAAAGTTAACGGTGTAATCTCCTCAGATGAAGGCACGATCCCCATGATTTGCTATGAACCTTGGCTACAGTTATCACAGAAATTGGTGGCAGATGATGTAGTGGTGTAACCGGTTAAATCCTCAGTATCTCCTGTACAATAGCTCCTTAAGGTATATCACTTTGGGTAGTCAATCCCCTTCCTTCTGTGAAAAATCCTTTAGAGACAACTATAATCTCAATCTTGAATTAGCTAATAGCAATGTGTCCACAAAAGGTTGCATTGACTTTTTTACTATCTATTTGCCTTCAACTTCTAATGGATTGTTGTGTAATTTGTGCTCAAGTGGAATGAGCCTCTTGGTACTTTCAAATTTCAATATATGCTTGAGAAATATTTATCTATGGAATTTCTAAACTTCAAACGGCAAAAGGCCGGTTTGTTGTCAAAGACCCAAAATTAGAGAAACTCTAATAATTTGTGGCCAAGGCCAGCAGCTTTGTTTCCAATGGCAAAAAACATTGATCAAAGGTCAAGTGGGAATATCCCGACTGTATCGACCAAAGTTGGGCTCTGATACCAATGTAATGAACAATAGTTCATATACGAGAATATATCCAACATAAGAAGGATAACATAAAAGAGTCCATATAGGGCATAAGAATGAAAAAGTTAGTGGCTTGTGACGGTAAAGTTCATTGACTAGTCATGAAGGTGAAGGTCTGTATCCCTTAGTTTTTATTATTATTACTATTATTACTAAGTAGTGTTTATTTATATATTTATATTCATTACATATATTAAAAGGTAAAACTATGACAAGGATATCACGTGAATCAATGTTGCAAATATCGTGTCGGGGATATATCGTTGAGGGTCTGGAAAGAAACTTATCGGAAATATCGGGGAAAATATCAGGAATTATTGGAAAATATCGGCAAAAATAAACATAAACCTAAAGAATTATTAAAATATCAGACAAACCGGCAACATGAAAAACTTGGGAGAAATCGGAAATATCGGGAGAAGTCAGAGATATTTGCAACACTGATATGAATAACTAATCCCTTTCAAGGTTGACCATAATCAATTCCCTAAATCATCTAAACATCAGACAATTAATAAGATACAGCTAGAATACCAATCCAGTGTTACTTTAAACAGGTGATATTATAAGCAGATCCACACGTCAAAAGACAAAGGACGGGCTTCTCCACCTAAAAAAAGGCACACATACAAAATCAAACCTGAATGGGCAGAGGAAATCAGAATGCATCATCAATTGAATATTAGTTCAGTAAGCTTACCTTGGCAAGACAATTTGTGATAACAGCTTCTGACAGCCTTGGCCAAGTTAATCTCCCAAAAAGACTCATCCATCTCCCATTCTCAAAGCAAATATGTTGATATACAAAGTTCAGAACTTGAAGAAGCTTCGGATATAAAGTTCCAGGAGCTACACCTTCATTCTGCATTTGCACCAACATCCAACAAAAGTGTTACAATTTCAAGAAAATACCACAAATTAGATACAATATTGTAAACACAAAGGCAATACTTTGCTATGTATACCTTCTGAAAGAATGCCACAATCCGATCTTTTAAAGAGGCTACAATTCCGGAAATTTTCTAAAATGAGAAGCAGCAATGCACTAACATGTCCTACTAAACTTTTGAGTAATTCAACAGTAATTTTTAATAAGAAACTGATACTTTTATTACTAAAGGGATGCAACTTTTATCCCTTCAAAGAGTATATGCTAAACCATTTATACAACCAAATAACCTTTCCTCTACTTTCCCATGCAAGTAGCTTTAAAAGCAAGTTTCCATGTTGCCCAAGATAGACAAAATACAGAATTAACCATCCTTGGGACTTCCAAAAACACACATTTCTTTACTCTAGTTCATTAGCTGTCTGCCAAAAGTGAAGGTACGAAAACCTTAAAAGAATTGAATAAATTAAATAAAGCTTTGTGAAAGACAGTTAACTGGTATGCTGCTGAATATCAACCACTTTTATTGCTGTGTTACTCACCCTAGACAGTATTAAGGAATTAGCAAACCTTTAAAGGACAACTATTCTCTTCCCAACATGGAAAATTTACTACAAAGTATCACGGGAGCTAGCATGCTATCTATGTTGGATGGGTTTTCTGGATATAAGCAGGTCCAGCAGGTTGAGACAGAGACCTCCTGGTCTGGGACCAGGCAGATTCTTGGTCACGTGGACCAAGTAGTTCCTGCAGTGACATTACCTGGCCAGTTAACTAGGTGGATCTTGGTCAGTGGACCAAGATGATGATGTGTGATGTCCTCTTCTCCTAGGTTTTTGAGATGGTTGAGTTAGATGGTCTTCTCAAGGGACTGGCCACCCCTTGATGGAGCCACTAACATTTGACCTCAGGAGCAGTCTAGAGGACCACATGATCACATCATCCGTGTGGACCCTTCCTTATACAGTGATGATGAACTTTCAAGTTATATGGAACATTTGTACATTTGAGAGAGAGATGACTGGTTGTACCTTCCCCACCTTGGTTGATTTACTTTTGGTCCTTACACCTTGTTGATTATTGGTCTTGTGGTATCTTGTCTTTGACTTGTAGTTAGTAGGGTCATTTACCTGTTAAAGTTAGTGCAGCTACGAGACCCATTCTCAGAGAGGATGGTACCCTAGTCAGTTAACTAAGATTCCTGGTCAAAGTTAACAAGGCAGAGTAAAGAGTAAGACCCTATAGGGTACCCTAGGGACCCCAGCTGTCTCCTGGGGTTCTTGGTCAGGGACCAAGCAGGTTGATGCCATGGCAAAGCCCCTAGCATGTGGCTAGGGTCCCTACTTGTCTCTAGGGTATTCTAGTCTGGGACCAAACGGTTTCTTGGTCACGAGGACCAAGCAAGTCCTGCGGGTTGAGATAGACACCTCCTGGTCTGGGACCAGGCAAATTCTTGGTCACGAGGACCAAGTAGTTCCTACAGTGACATTTCTAGTCAGTTGACCAGGTGGATCTTGGTTAGTGGACCAAGATGATGATGTGTGATGTCCTCTTCTCCTAGGTCTTCGAGATGGTTGAGCTAGATGGTCTTCTCAAGGGACTGGCCACCCCTTCATGGAGCCACTAGCATTTTACCTCAGGAGCAGCCTAGACTCTAGAGGACCACATGATCACATCATCCAGTGTGCACCCTTCCTTATACAATGATGATGAACTTTCAGGTTGTGTATGGAACACTTGTACATTTGAGAGAGAGATGATTGGATGTACCCCACCTTGGTTACTCATTCTTGGTCTTTACACCTTCTTGATTATTGGTCTTGTGGTACCTTGTCTTTGACTTGTGGTTAGTAGGGTCATCTACCCACCTTGAGTTGTTTTGATTTGTACCACCTTGATGTTTTGGTCTTATGGGTACTATGGTTGATTTCTCACCTTATGGTACAACCATTGGTCCTAGAGTTATGGGTCATATACCCACCTTTGTTTTATATTTTTTGACTTGTAACATCTTGTTGGTGCTTGTACCCTCACCTAATGATAACATGACCCTAGTACCCACTACTTATATTTTATGTTATGTGACACTTTATATTTTATGATTTGTTTATTTTTTCGTATCTAATTTGTTACCCTCCTAAATATGTGGAACCCTAACTCAATTAAAAGATTAATTAATAATCATTCTCGAAGATCTAATATTCTATTTATTGAGATTTGTTGCTTCTCTTTTGATACATTCATAACGGCACATTTCAGCTCTTCTCTTTGCTTCTGCTTGACGTCAAGAGTTAAGGGTTTATCTGCTGTTACTTCATCAAATGCTTTGAGGCCACCTACCTGTTGAAGTCCACACTTCATCTCAAATTTGTTTTGGAAATTTATCTAGGGTTGATCTTGTTGCTGCTACCTTCAATCTGATTGTTGAAGCTTAACTGAAGGTTGATCTCACCTTGGAGAAACTTGGTCTATTGTTCAGGTATTGCTTGAGGTCCGATCTGTGCATTTTAATCTAGCCGTGAGTCCTTGAAGTATATTTCTGCCACCCGTGAACGTCAGAGGACCTTTCTAATACTTGTGAGGACTATTAGGTCTCATTGGAGTCTGATCTGCTTGATTAAGCTCCAATTGAGGTCTGATTTTCTTGACTGGGGTTCTACTGAGGTCTGATCTGCTGATTGTCGTTTGCTTAGGGTCCCATCTACCTGTTTTGGTGACTCAATTGCCTTCTTGGAATCCGATCTGTCTGATTGAGGATTTGTTACAGCCCGATCTGACTTTGTGTTACCTCAGTCGTGAGCCTTGAGCACTGTCATGCTTACTGTTAGGGTGATGCGGCCTGATGCTACCTTGTTGACTAAATTGTAACCCTATTGAGGGCCTTTTCTGCCTACCGTGAGCTTGCTTGTGGAGGCCGTGAGCCTTGAGTACAGTTCTAGTGCTCACCTGTGGAGGCTGTGAGCCTCTTTGGTCTTGACCTGCCTATTGATAGTTCATTTGTGAAAGCCACGAGTTGTATGGACAGTTTGGACTGAGCTTTGGGTTATTTGTGGATGCTGAGACATGCCCTTGCCCAGATCTGTGTACTGAGACTTTTCTTGTGGTCAAACTTATGTGCTGAGACTGATTTATGATTAGATCCACTGTGTTGTGACCTTGTTGGGTTAAATCTATGTGTTGAGTTTTGTTTGGGACTACCACTGTGTTTCTGATTGTCATTGACTATTTGGTTATACCTCAGCCCAGTCATCTCTCTCTCTCTGGTTTGTACTAACCCTCTAGTAGGGTCATTTGTTTCCTAGTAAGTGACTGCCTCTGAGAGGCACAGTCCTTTTCTGAAAGTAAAATTTTTTGAGTATAAAACAGGAAGGGTTCCACGCTCCAGGTAAGTACCCTAAACTTGTCTTCTTTACTTATGTTACTGTTGATTAACACTGTGTTAGTTATACTATTGTTAGTGATTACATGTTACTAAAGATTACTTTAACGCAATGACCCAATATTGTGCAGATCATAAATCACAAAGTACAACGAATTAGAGGTTGTCCTTTGGACACAAGGTACATGGGGATCTTAGCTTCAACCTGTAACAATTTCAGATCCGAAAACTTTTCCAAAATGGATTTATAGCGAAAGTTCTACGATGACTGGTTTTTGCTATATCAAGCACTAACATCGCAAGTGCAACAAGTGTCATACATGCCATACCATGCCTTCTTTCAGGCTAGCTCTGATACCATGTTAGATTTTCAGAATTTACTTCAATCTGATCTAGGATCTTAACTGAGAGAACAACATGTACAGCATATCTAAAGCATATCAATCATGGACACAATAATGCAAGCACACAAGAGACACAAAGTTTACTTGGGGAAAACCATAAAGGTGAAAAACCCCAATAACTTCCTCAGAGATAGATAGAGCAATGATACAACCCAAGCATAAGAGGTAGACATCTCCTAGCAGCAGCTTCTCCTCCTCCACAAGTGCGCCACTCTCTGGAGAGTGTGAGAGAGAATAGAATGATGAAATAGAGTGCCTCCCGCACTCTATTTATACTTGACTTGACTTGCCTAATAACCTTTACTAGGTCGGCCTTAGCTTAACCACATAACATAATGCTGACTGGGCCGACACCCAATAGGGTGGTCTAATAACCCTTTGACCCACATGGCCGACCCACAATAGGGTGGTCTAATAACCCTTCGACCCACATGACTTATACAGGGCCGACCCCAACAAGGTGGTATAATAACCCATTAAGTATAAGTTACGACACTTCCGTATAGAGGAATAATAACATCTCTATAGGAATACAAACACTTCCGTATAGAGGAATAATACCATCTCTATAGGAGTACAATATACATATATGAAATACATTCCGAAGTTACATATACATCAACACTATTTAACTCATTCCCCTAGGGCAGTTTCACTTCACTTCTTGCTGGTCTGTTTTTTTGTTCTAAATCAGCCAAGTAATCAATTTATAATTGTTGGAAGATGTGTTTCAATTGCTTAATACACTGCTTCCATGTATGAGTAAATCATAACGAGCTTCATTCCCCATAGGCAAAATTCCCAATCGCTCTTCTAGTCAATTTCTGTTTGCTGATTTAGTTTCCAGCCTTCTAATCTTCAATTTATTCATCATTTACACTTACAATCGGATCTGATATCATCTCACACAGTCTATTCTCTCATTTCAGAATCCCGATCTCACTAGGCTGGAAGAAATCTCACAATTAGTCATCCATCTTACATCTTGTTTTACTTATATTTTGGGTTTGGGTGTCTGACTGTTGAGTCTCAACCATAACTGGTTGAGTGGGGTCTCCCCCCTGACTTGGCTATGTGCCTCATCTAAAGTGACTGTAGCCTTGTCTGGTGTGACTTCTGTCCCTTGGACGGAGGACCTGGCTACTGTTGGTTACACCTTCCTAGTTGTTCACCTCTGCCATCCCTATTGGGACACCCACTTCCAAACAGCTAGAGCTTGTGTGATAACACATATATAAGCATGCTAGACACTAATATAGTCATTTGGTACATTGGTACCTCTACAGGTACGCGAGTGCTAGTACCATCGTAACACTTTGAATCATTCTAAAAGATCTAGTTTAAAGCATTCAAATTTATTTCAAAAATCCTAGATCTAGATATCACATACTTCTTCAGATCTAGTTGCTAGTTTTTTCATATCAAAAGGCTAGGTTTGTTTAAGGTTTGGTTCTGATTTCATTTTGATATTTGGCAAATAAGTGCTTTGGCTGGTTTGGCTTTTCCAAAAGCAAGCAAGGATCCTAAGGAAAGTAGCTTTTTAGCTCACTTTCGTTGAGTCATTTTACTCCTTTTTTACATCCGTTAAGTTAGAAAAAAAATTACAAAGTTTTGTACTTAAACCGAATATACTCTTAAGTGTGTTTTGGGATTGTTTGAAACTTTTTTGTTCGCTTGAATGTTTTGCATATTTAGTAGGTTTTGACTCTTAAAGTAATAAAAAATTCATTTTAGAAGCTTCCAACATCATCTAGAAACCCCTTTTTATATACTAGTCCATTCAGTTTTTTTTAGGTAATTTTGTAGTATTGCTAAAGTGCTTTTGGCTATTTTTTTATAAACTAAACTTTATGGTCTGTTTTGCATGCTTAGCAGGTTTGAACAATTAAAAGCTAAAAAATCTTGGATTTGGAGCTTCCAGGACGATCCGGAGAACCCTTTTTAAGCGATTCTACTTTTCATTTTTACATTGTAAATTGTCTTGTTTCCTAGTGATAAAGGGCAAGTTGTAGTTCTCCTAAGTCTCAAATGTAACTTAATAATAAAGAGATCTCAGCAGGCTATTCCAGCGCCTACCCGATCCCCCTGAGGGGGATTTGCGTTGTTTTCGTTTTTTTTCATTTTTTTTATTTTTTTGTTTAGATTAGTTTCATTTACATTTGTAGTAATTCAACAACAACACTAAAGCACACAAACGTCCTCAAAGGACCATTTCAATCGATTTATCTTTTATATGCTTATGTGTTTCAACAATACAATTTTTCCTAAAATTTTCCCCTTGCTCTCCCAAAGTACTGCACCATTCTGTGGTGTGTGGAAAAGACACTCTTGGGGCGTAGTGTAGTTTTAACAATTTACTTCACATTTTTAATGAAATAAACCAACACTCGAAATCCAAAGTATGCTCTTGACCGCTGCAACTTAGACTGAACAGATTGGCTCAATCAAAAAAGGACGTAGAGTAACTAACTTTAATAGGAAAATCCAATCAAGTATAAATTTACGAACTCGGGAGGTTGCGTGGGTGTACACCATAGAGTCAGAAGGCTACTTTAAGCAGGTTCATCCTCGCCTTGTTGGACACTTGGTTAAGCAGCTATAGCACTCAGTTCAATAGGTTAGACTTCTTTGGGCCAAACCAAGAATTTATACACTCCCATAATACCCACTAATAATTTTAAAATATACAACAAGCCTCTTGCAATACTTTCATGACACAAACAAAGCAATCACATTTCACATTCCCGACACTTGTCTTTAAATTTCCATGTTTTAAGTTTCAATTATAAAATGTTGTGAATGCATTATGTGTTGTGTTATTTAAATTATAATTGCAAATTGTGCTTAGTTGTATTATTTTTTCCATCTCATCACTTTAACTCCTAGACTTCTTTTTACTTGTTTTTGTAGTTAAAAGCCTTATGATAATTTCAAAGGGACCACCCCCCTTGGATTTGCTAGGAGTAAGCCTAGACGAAGGAGTCAAGTAATCAGGTGACAACACTTGACTTTGACTTGCCCCCAAGGACACACCGAGTGGCTTGAAGGTTCCCTGTCACGTTCCCCCCAGGTGTGTATTAGGCGGCAACATTTGGCGTCGTTGCTAGGTATAAACCTTTCTATTCCCGGATCACGACCTTTGTTTCTTTCCGCTTTTTTTTACTTTGTTTGATGTATCATGTGAACATTTAAAATTTACTCGGTCCATCTGGCGACTCCACTTTTAAACAATAAGGTATTCAACAAGAAGAAATTCGGAAGGATTATTCAATTTCATCCCTGAACCTGAAAAGGTATATAGGAGAAGATTGAATAAACAAAACTCTCGGAGAATCCTTGAAAATATTAGACTTGAGTCAATTTTAGATCTTCACCATCTATTTCAAGAGTCTAATTCACAAGAAGATATGGGTGATTTTTTCAATCCCTTAGACTTTATTGCAATCGTAAGGTACCGCCATGCCATAATTGAAAAGGCAATTGAAAAATTGCCTTCATTTCAGGGAAATAATGCAATAAGTGCCAAGGCACATTTGCAACATTTTTCGCAATGCTCTCATAAATGGTGTCTAAATGCTAAATATGAAGATGTGCAGATGAAGTTGTTTACGCTATCTTTAGAAGAAAATGCCTTTGACTGGTTCTCAAACTTAGATGCCAATAGCTACAAGACTTTCAAAGAATTTGAAAATGGTTTCCTAACCAAATGGGGAGATAAGAAAGAAGATAGATACATGTTAGCCTCCCTTAACAACATGAAGAAGAACGAGAATGAGAACATGGAAGAGTTCAACAAAAGATTCAACAATCTCATCTCCAACCTTCATGCCGAGATTAAGCCTCCAAATGGCTCAATCCTCATACATTATATCAAATCTTTCAATGGAGAGATGAGATATCAACTTAGAGATAAGGAAGCTACTAATCTTAAGAAAGCCCAAGTCATAGCTGAAAAGATTGATAAGAACATGCAGTCATCAGGAAAGTCCAATATCCAAGGTTTTACCAGAGGTACTTCATCGAGACAGTCAGACAATAAGGATAAGTCAACATCAACAAACAATAAGGACCTAGCAAAAGATCCTTTGAGAGAATTAACAGATGTGATCAAGGCTATGGAAGCCAATCATGCCGCACGAATCAATGCCATGCAAAATAGGCTTATTGCCATGGAAGGAGACAAGTCTCACATTCCTACTCATAGGTTTCCTCCCAAACAAAATAATGAATGGAAACAGAAATATCCACCAAACAATCAAAGGATCCCTAATCAACTTGAGTCGGCCAACATGGTCATGGAAGAGGTACCTCCCCTCTATAGGGCTTGTAATGAATTTCATGATGAAGCAACTTGTCCTAAGTTCAACTACATAAATGAACAGGGTCCTCCTGAAACCAACAATTTTGTGGGGTATTCAAATCAATCAGAATATATCAACAATGTTGGCAAAACTCACACTGTGTCAAGAGAAATTTGGAACCAAGCTAAGGAAATGGCATAGGAAAAGGACAATGTTACTAAGATTTATCGAGAGAAACCTACTCCTGAAGAAATCCGAGAATTGGCGAAGTTCTAAGGCTTCACTTATCAGAGAAGAAAGATTGACATCCCTATCAAGTCGGATTTGCGTATTCCTAACGTAACTCATCCTCCTTCCCAGAGTTGAATATTGATATGGTTAGCTGGCTTGCTAATGCTAAAATGCTTGTTCATGTGACTGGAGTCATTAAGATGTCGGGTCAAAAGGATAAACTAATAAAATCATTAGAAGCATCTAGTGAAAATATTGTTGAAATGCCCATGGAAACTGTGTTTTGTTCAGATTGCCCCGAGCAGAGATATCAGTGGGGACAGATGGTTTATTCACGAGTCCAGACATGTATACATCATTACCTACAGGGGCACCCTTCCTTGCCAGGCTTTGCATAAGCCCATTGAGACAGTTGCCTAGCCATCTTTTTTATTGAGAGTACAGAGTATTGCTGGTTGGCCACTTATTGCTCGGATTCAGTAGAGATCTAGTTTCAGAGTCAGCTTCAGCAGCAGGTATATCATTTGATGTTCTATTGCTCATGTTGTTGATTAAACTTGTTTATACATGATAGTGCACTGACTTTCCATATGATGTTGATGTGGTGATCTTGTTGTCATTATGATGTGTTTGGTCCTTGGTGATGTCAGTCCACCCCTTCCAGTAGGCTCCTGTCTATGCACATTGGATCATATCCCCACTATTGGTATAGACTTGGTCACTTAGTCCCCCTTAGGCAGTTGACTTCGGATCCACCTTCACTTTCTCCACCCATCCAACTCATTCATGATTGGTCTTTCCCGACTTGGAGTTTGATTTGTGACCTTGAGGATCCCCTTCCCCGCTAACCTCTGAGTATGCCATGATTCCGTGTCTTTTGTGCCTCGGCTCTTTAGTGTGTGAGATGCACTCTCAAACCTGGGATTTGCTCCTGTTGGTTGCCCCCGATGTTGCAACGCAATATAGGAGTGTGTAGCCTCACCAGGTGTTCCCCATTGGTCATCGAAGCATGTATGCTCACCCCCATTACTCTGCAGTATGAGCACCTTGATTATATTTATTGAGATATGTATGTAGCCCAAAAGGGCCTTGATGTAAAAAGAAATGAAGAAATGAAGAAATGTAAAGCAAGCCAAAAAGGCTTTTGTAAATGTAAAATCTAGCCAAAAAGGGCTAAGTATGAAATGTAATGTAAAATCCACGCAATGTGTTTGTAAACACACATGGACACAGGTCAGACATACATATCAGCTTTGTAGTGGTTATTTCCTCACCTAGTCCTGCGGGGCAAGGAGGTGAGAGGGAGCAAGGGACAAGCTCAAGATTGTCCCCTAGAGTCTCAAGTTACGGTTTGTCGGACACCCAGTTTGGCGGCTCTAGAAAAGATCCTCATGGAGTCTTCTTAAGGCACGGATGTGAGTTGTGAGGTATTTGTTAGAGGACCAGTGGCGGTTTCCCTGCACTATACCCATTTGTGAGGCACCGCCCTTCCCTGTGTTTTGTCATGGTATGCTTATCTCAATGGACCCCGCTTTCCCGAGTTATCCAAAAGGTTACACGATCTTGGTCCTTGTCTTCTCTTATCCTTCACCATATTTTCCACCTCACCCAAAGTCAGCTAGGTGGTCAAGTCTATAGGTTGTCCATAGCAGTTTGAGTCTTTTGGATGTGGTGGGCCCACCTCACCAAGGGCCTCGTATTTTTGAGATATTATGTATTTTTTATCACCATATTAACATCTTATTGTTTAGTAATGTACTAACATGTATAAGGAAGCCTATCGCTTCATGTTGCATACAGGTATTCAGCCAGCACCATTTTGACCAGATTTGACTTGGTCAAACCAGGTTGACTAGGCCAAAAATGGGCCCGAAAAAAATATTGCAATCAAGATTTCGATTTTGGTCATTTAAATTCTCTTGGGGTCCCATATGAACCTCCAAGCATCAAAATTTGAAAAGGTTGAGGCACCGTTGAGATTTTTAATTATTATAGGTCATTAATGACCTGTTTTAATTAAAAATCATGGATTTTGGGCAAACAGTGCCTAAGTGATGTATCGTGGTTGTTCAAGTGACCATGTCTACTATTTTTGGGGTCCACGATCGCATTGCAACAGACGGTTCGACAATCCGGACACTATAAGTGGGTCAAAAGCCCAATTTACAACTTCAGCAATAAAAACCAGCAATTAATTAAATGGAAAATCAAAATATGGCAAAGGCAACTATGGCAAATGGCAAAAATCAAAGGTTGGCTAATACAAGGGCGATTTTTAAGGTAATGTTGGTAATATTTGGACATCTATTATGTGTTGTGGGTCCCTCTATTGCCCAGCTCACCATGAGGGGCGAATTGGCCCATAGGGGCGTTTTTCCACTTAGCAAAAATCAATGTTTTTGATGTTTTATTGTATTGAGATCATAGTGTAGTGGTATGGGGGGCTAAAACAGCCCATAGGCACCCCCCAACAACATTTATTATGTATTCTATGGGCCCCACGAGTTGGTCCACCATCCACTTGGGCGTTTTTTAGGATAATTTGCCCCCCTCTAGAGTTGATCTCCTCCATCGATTTGGGCATTGAGATAATCAATCTCAGCCCTTGATTTTGGAGGGAGAGTTAGGGTTGAGAGTAGTCATTCTCTATAAGAGAAGACTCTCACCCATTTTGTACGGCTCTCTTGGCATTTTAGACTTGGAATAGAAGAGAAAACGTTGTGCAGCTCTTGCTTGGTTCTTGTGTGATATTCTCTTGAGATTGTTGATTGCCATACTATCTTGATGCAGTAGAGTAGATTGTGGATGTTTTCAGCATTATATTTCTCACCATTGTTTGTAGCAAGCACAAATTCTTGGAGGAGGGGCGCACCATTTGGCTGCCGCTGTTGCTCCACTCTTCAGGATCGGTCATCAAACGGAAGTGTTTTTCCCATTTCCAGTCAAGCATTTCTCTCACTTTTATTTGTGTTGTTGTAGCTTTCATTACTTGTTTATGCAAATTTGACTTATGTCCATTTGTTGTTGGTAGGCTAGGAGGGCGAGTTGGTGGGATTGAGCAAATCGAATTCACCTGGGGACTTCTACAACCACTTCTATTTGATCTTTGGGAAATACAACCTCATCAAAATCAAAGATATCAGCTGGTTCCAAGTAGGTGTTTCATTTCGATTTCTAAATAGTTGAAGAGGGTAACTTACACTAAAACCCTAAATATTAAAAATACTAAAATTTCACCGTTAGAATCAGTTTTCCTTTAAAACCCACTAATGAAATGTTCTTAAACCTCTATATCTTAAGTTTCATTTAATTCCGACCTCGTTTACCCATAGAACCAGGCACTAGTCTTCCACTGATTTCGCCCTCCTTAGGCATTTTAGCCAATCACGCTGTTGAGTAATTTTATGGGTTGTGGGTACTCTCGATTTGGGTTTCGAACGTCACTTCATCATAAGAAATCAAGTTATCATTAATTGGAAGTGTCTATAAACGTTAATTATTCTCTGCCCTAGGTCCATTGATCCACTGTTTAACCTATTTCCTTGGGCAGTTTGCTTCAGCATTTCACTTCCAATCTACTGTATCTCCCTAGACTATTTTCAGCCACATAATCACTAATCTAATCTAGTCATCTAATCAAGTTTGATTGTTGGTCACCTGTTGCATCATTCTCATTCTACCATTTGTGTCCATTGGTTGGCTGAAACTAGATTTAGGAGTTCATCTGCACTCAATCTCTTCTTCTATCTCTTTATCTTTCCTGGGATTTGGGTGTATTTTGTCTCTCAACCTTCATCGGTTGAGCGGGATCTCCCCCCTGACTTGGCTACGTGCCTCGTCTGAAGTGACAATAGCCTTGTCTGGTGTGACTTCCGCTCCTTGAGCGGAGGACTTGGCCATTGCTGGTCACACCTTCCTAGCTGCTCACCCTCTACCATCCCTATTGGGACACTCATCATCAGCAGCTACAGTTTGTGTGATAACAAAACTAATGATAGAATTAAGGAAAAACCTAAAGAGGTCATCCCTGAGAAGCCAAAGAAAGTCATTCCTGATGTTCCTAAGAAATTTAATGAAGACCTTCCTGTTATATTGCATAGTATGGATACTTGTAAAGAAGATCATCCTCCATTCTATGTATCCTTAGATGTCCGCAACATGTTGCTCCATAATTGCATGTTGAACCCATGTGTTGCATCCAACATCATGACAAGAAAATTCATTAAACAATTGAACCTGAAGTTACAAGACCATATTAGAATGTATGTGCGATGGATTCCAGAGAAATTGATGTCATAGGTATAATCATGAACTTACCTATTAAGCTAGCAACCTATCCTAACATTAATTTAACTATGGATGTAGTGGTGATTGATGTCCCAAGCACATGGGGCATGTTGTTATCTAGAAAATGGGTTGCCTCCCTTGGTGGTTGCATTCAGATGGATTGGACCTATGCCATGATCCCAACTAATGAAGATGCTCATGTCAGGTTGTATAGGGAGAAGGAAAGAAAGTTTCATGTCGAAGACCCTAATGTGTTAGATAATGAATATGTTCATGAATCGGATAATTTTGGTAATTATTCTATTTTTGCAAACACATTGGCTCCTATTAAAGAGAAAATCAATGATGACAGAGAAAATGGAGTGTGGAAAATGAGTTTTGATGGTGCATTTTCTAAATCGGGCAAAGGGGATGGAATTGTTATTACCTACCCATCTCAGCAAACTTTTAACTTTGCTTTCAAACTTGAGCTTGATGCTTCAAACAATGTTGTTGAGTATGAACCACTCTTGCAAGGCCTGGAAATAGTTAAGGATATGGGTGTAATATCCCAAACTCTATATCTTCTAATTCTTCTTCTCCTTTACCATTGTTTCTAAACCTCTGTCTCTAGTAAGTAATGTTGTGTGGGTCCTCTGAATTCATTTACTGTTCACAATTGCATGCTCCCACAACTAGCAAGGAAATTGCTCTGATACCACTGTATTATCCCAAACTGATATTTTTCTTTTTTTATGTTGTACTGTAGATGGCTAGTAGGCTTATCTCTCAATAGAATATGAAAGTATGCACTGATCTTTGTATGCATGCATTTGCATGCAGATCTGTAACCCAGATAAACTGAAATGCTATAAAATAGGAGGAATTAATGCATGTACATACCAGTATATAGATCGGCTGATGTAGACCAAGATAATCCCAGCATGCGGGAATTATGTCGAAGGAAGAGGGAGATAAGGTAGGACGTCCTCCAATAGATAAATGCGCCCTCCTCAAAGCTATGAATGCTCCTCAATAAATAATACTCAGCAGATGAAGCTCCCGAAGATGTGTGCTAGGGTTATAGTGCCCTTCTTAAGAAGATGGAAGCAGCATGCAGAACAACTGATGGCTCAACAGCCTAAAACGTGAATGTCCTCCTTAGAAAAGTCGCCCATGCAGATAAGGACGTCCTCTAAGGGATGAAGATGCTGATAACTCTCTCAACTGTCCAACTAAGAAGCCCTTCTTCCGGGAGAAAGGTAATAGGGGTGCTCTGAGAAGAATGGAGCCAGCATGCAAGAGCTTGGACCTCTGCAACCAGTGATGCGAATAGAAGTGTCTTCGAGCAATGCGCCCATGCAAGGAGGGCGAATCCCTCAATCCAGTAACTAACTCAACTCCTGAAGAAATTGATGAATAGAACCTGATGATGAAGCAATGTTGAATTTGAATGATCCAACCTGATGGTGACTAGGGCAGATAGATTTCGATGCCGAAATACACCAGTTAACTAAGTGCATGCATTCAACCCCAACTTAGCTCGCTGAGCTCTCCAATTCGAATCCACAAATCAATAATCATATAAGCAGCTCTTCTCCATTAGCTTTACGTTTCTCTTATAACTTTCACCTGCCAGACCTAACTTTTGACCTAATTAGGTCACTTTACAATTTACCTTCTAATTCACAGTTGACTTGCATGCAGGTGTCTGGAGACTCAATTAGGTGCATGCATCATAAAATAATGCTCGGATGTCATGCATGCAGGTGGCCTTCAGCTCTGGTGGCCTCTATTTACCTACTGATGATATAATACCTATCACAGAGATCTTCTTAGGGTGCATATGGCACCAATCCTCAGTTGATTCCTTGAATGTCAATGCCGGCTCGAACCTATGGGAATCATATAGGTTAGCGGGATGGTCCTTTGTGCTTAAGCAGAAGAGAACATTACAGTCCTCCTCGCTCGAATTTGCTTGTCCTCAAGCAACTATAAGCAACTATAAGGTTGGGTGCTGTAATACCTGTTCTCCTTCCCAAGTGGCCTTCTCTATAGGCAGATCTCTCCGCTAAACCAAGTAGTCTCTAATGATCTTGTTCCTTAGTTTCCGCTCTCGCACCTCTAGGATGCGCTCGGGAATCAGAATCATTTGCCCCTCGTCATCAGGGGGGGCAGCTCGGTTGATGTAACAATATGCTGACCTACTGCCTTCTTGAGATTGGATACGTGAAATACATTGTGAATCTTGCTCTCTGGGTGTAGTTCTAGCTCATATGCTACCTCTCCAACCTTTCGGATTATCTTGTAGGGACCATAGAAGCGAGGCTTGAGCTTCTCTGCTCCTTTCTTCTTAAGAGAAGACTATCGGTAAGGTTACAAGCGTAAATAAACTAAGTCTCCCACCTCAAAACTGCGCTCAATCCTGTGCCTGTCTGCATATATCTTCTGTTGATTCTGAGCAACCTGTATGTTCTTTCTGAGTATGCTAAGGATGTCTTGACTCTCTTGAATCCACGCTTTGGCCTTGGGGACCCTGCTATCACCAAATATCAGATCTGCAACAGTTAGGGCGTCGTATCTGTATAGAGCTCTGAAGGGAGTCATCCCAATGGTCATATGGTGGGTGTGTTGTAGCAATGCTCACCTAGGTGTAGCCATCTGATCTAAGTCCGCTGCTGGCCTGCTATGTAATTCCTCAAGTACCCCTCAATCCACTTGTTAACTATCTCAATCTATCCATCGCTCTGTGGATGATAACTAGTGCTCATAGCGAATTCAGTTCCCACCAACCTGAAAAGCTCTTGCCAAAAGGCTCCAGTGAATTTGCTATCCCTATCACTGACAATGGTCTTGGGTAACCCATGGAGCCTGAATACCTCTCTGAAAAATAGTTATGCTACCTGTGCCGCTGAATAATCTGAAGGAATGGCAAAGAAGTGAGCGAACTTGGTCAATCTGTCCACTACTACGTACAAGCAGTCTCTACCTTGAACCTTGGGCAACCCTGTAATGAAGTCCATGGAGATGTTCTCCCACTTTTGCTCGGGAATAGGCAAGGGTTGTAATAAACCAATCGGGTGGGTGTGCTCTATTTTGTTCTGTTGGCACAAGCTGCACTCTCTCACATGTTGTATCACATCATTCTTGAGGCCCTTCCATGAGAACCTCTCTCTAATCTGTCTGTAGGTCTTGAGAACCCCTGATGCCCCGCTAATGGTGAATCATGCGATGCTTGTAGAACCTTCTTCTTGAGGGAAGATTCTGGAACTAAGTAGATTATGTTCTTGTAGTATATGATGTCATCAATTACCCAGTACCTATCATCCTAAATCTGTCCTTCCAATAGCTCGCAAGAAAATTTATCTTTGGAATACTCAACCAAAAGATGAGATCTCCAATCTGATGAGATGCTCATAAGGGGCAAAGTAGCTGGTCATCTAGAAAGTGCATCGGCCACCACATTATTCTTTCCCTTTATGTGTTCAATCTCAAATTCATAGGGCTGAATTTTGCTCACCCATTTCTGCTACCTCTCGTTTAGCTCTTTCTTCTCTAGGAAGAATTTCAAGTTGTTGTGATCTGTCTTAATCTTGAATCTGGCACCCACTAAGTATTGCCTAAACTTGGTTAGCGCATGGAGAATGGCTAACATTTCTTTGTAATATATCGAATAGTGGTGCTCATAGTCTTTGAGCTTCCTGCTCTCAAATGCAATGGGGTGATTGTTCTGCATCAATACTGCCCCAATTCCCTCTCCTAAAGCATCACACTCTAACACTAAGGGTTGAGTGAAGTCTGGTAGAGCTAATATTGGGCATGAACTCATTAACTTTTTCATTTTCTCGAATTTCTGTCGTGTTATCTCTGGCCAACTGAATGCCCCCTTCTTGGTAAGATCGGTGAGGGGTGCGGTCATCTGTGAGAATCCACTGACATACCTCTTGTAGTAGGTGCAAAGGCCCAAAAATCCCTTCAGTTCTATCACATTTTTAGGTGTAGGCCAATCCAATATTGCCCGAATCTTCTCTAGGTGCACCTAGACCCCGTTGGCCCCTATCACATGCCCTAAATATAACATCTCCTGCATGCCGAACTCACACTTGGACATTTTGGCATATAGTCACTGCTCCTGTAAAATGCCAAGTACTTCGTTTAGATGTCTCAAATGTTCTTCCCAAGTTCTACTGTATATCAATATGTCGTCGAAGAATACCAGAAGATGCTTATGTAACTGAGCCTTGAAGATATTGTTCATGCATGACTGGAAAGTAGCTGGTGCATTAGTAAGCCCAAATGACATCACTAGAAACTCATAATGTCTGTAGTGGCAACAAAAGGCGGTCTTTGGACATCCTGTTCCCTAACCCGAATCTAATGGTAACCTGAGCGGAGGTCAATCTTGGAAAAGTACTTTGCCCCCCTGTAGTTCATCCATCAACTCAACAATCCTGGGGATTGGATACCTTTTTTTTAAGGTGTTCTTATTCAGTGCCCTGTAATCGATGCACATGCATAAGGTTCCATCCTTTTTCTTCACTAGCACTACTGAAGATGCAAAGGGGATGGAGCTAGGTTTAATGTGCCCCAGTCTGAGTAGTTCTTTGATTGTATTCTCTATCTCATCTTTGAACCTCTTGGGGTGTCTGTAAGGAGTGGTGATAACTGCTTGAGTCCCCTCCTCTAACTCAATAATGTGCTCAAATCCCCTATCCTGAGGTCGACCTACTGGAAAGTCTCTGAATACTGCTTTGTGCTTCTGCAGTAAGGCCTCTATCTCTGTTGGATTTTGTGTGGCCTTATCTGGTGGTTTCCTGAAGGTAACCAAGCACTCTACAGTCCACTCAATATCTCCCTGTCAGAGTACTGCCTCCATCCTGTGTGATGTCACTGCTGTGGGAGGGTAGGTATTCATCCCTCTCAATACTACCTTCTGTCCCTTCGTTCCTGTGAACTCCATCTCCATGGTCTGGTAGTTCGTGGAATACTTCCCTATGGAATAAGCCATTGAACCCCCAATACCACATTCATGTCAGGTACATCTACCACATAGAATGTTTCTAACACTGTATAATTCCCCAGTGTGACTTTCAATTTTGGAATCCTCTAACTACACTCCATGGTGTGACCTGCTGCAGCTACTAAAAATCCATAAAAACTCTCAGTCTGAATGCCTTTCCTTTTAACCCATGCAGCATCAATAGAGTTGTAGGATGCCCCACCATCTATCAACACTCCCACTATGTGGCCCTGTACGACACCTCTGATCCGGAGAGTGTGGAATCTAAGGACCCCTGACATGGTAGAAATGGTACCTCCTGGTGGTTGTCCCTCATCTGTTGTCTCAAGTGTCTCTCCTTGCTCCTGATCCTGATAATCCTCATCCTCCCCACTGTCAGAATAGGCCTCTATGTGGTAGGCCTTTCCCTTCCCTCAACATCTGTGACCTAGTTCCCATGGTTCATGACAAGTGAAACATAACTTTTTTCTTCTAAGGTCCTGGCGTGTATCTTTATCCATCCTTTCTTTCTTGGGCCACTCTTTCTGGAAGGGTTTCCTCTCTTTATCTTTAATAGGGAAATTAGTTATGGGGGGGAATCTATTTTTGGGTACTGTATCCTACAAATCTCTAGTCTGACTAATGGCATCGGCTAGGGTGGTGGGTCTATAGGACTTGACCCATCCACGTAAGGGTTCAGTGAGGGCCTCTATAAACAACATAACCAACCTGCTCTCTGAAATATCTATCACCATGACTGCCACCCTCTGGAACTCTGAAATGAAAGCATCTGCACTACTTGTCTACTTGAGTTGTGCCAGCTCTCTAAAATGCACCTCAGGGTCCTTCCTGTCAAATCGCTCAATGAGCCTCTGTGTAAAATCTGAGTATGAGGTGATAGTATTGTGACCCAATGTCACCAACCCGTGGTACCACCACTCATGGGCCTCTCCATCCAAATGCAAGGTAGCCAATTTAATGGCATCTGTCTCAATCATGGGGTTGAGCTGGAAATATGTATCCAACTTCTGCACCCAATTCCACGCTGGGCCACCCCTGGTCCCCTCAAAGGTAGGGATAGTCAGTTTCCCTACAATACGTTGTAACTCAAAGTTCTGGTTGAAAGGCCTATTGTATGTTCTGCGTTTGTTCTTACTTTTAAAGTGGCAAAAGTCATTAAAAGTCATGGCTGATTAGAAGTCGTCTCCTAGAACTTTGTATTCTCTCAAATAGGCACTTGGGGATTCTTCTGGCTCTACCTGGGCTAGAGGTACTGCGGCTGGGCTCTCTAAGAATTGAGGCATGGTAGGTCGGGAGGGCCTGTTGTATATATGGGGATGACTCTGCATGTTGGTATGTGAATGTTCTCCACTACTACTGGTGGATACCCTATCACTATGGGGAAATAATGGACTGTGCAGGGTGGGCCCATTTTTCTCTACCATTTGTCTGAAGGCACTTACCATTTCTTTTTTCCCATTAGTGAGATCTTTTATAGTTGAAATGAGACTGTTGAAAGCTATTTTATCATCATCTGCCATTATTTCTTTGCCCTTACTTTTTTCAAACTGATACTCTCTATCCCCCAACTCTATATCTTCTAATTCTTCTTCTCCTTTACCACTGTTTCTAAACCTCTGTCTCTAGTAAGTAATGTTGTGTGGGTCCTTTGAATTCATTTACTGTTCACAATTGCATGCTCCCACAGGTGGCAAGGAAATTGCTCTGATACCACTGTATTATCCCAAACTGATATTTTTCTTTTTCTATGTTTTACTGTAGATGGCTAGTAGGCTTATGTCTCAATAGAATATGAAAGTATGCACTGATCTCTGCATGCATGCATTTGCACGTAGATCTGTAACCCAGATAAACTGAAATGCTATAAAATAGGAGGAATTAATGCATGTACATACCAGTATATAGATCGGCTGATGTAGACCAAGATAATCCCAGCATGCGGGAATTATGCCGAAGGAAGAGGGAGATAAGGTAGGACGTCCTCCAATAGATAAATGCGCCCTCCTCAAAGCTATGAATGCTCCTCAATAAATAATACTCAGCAGATGAAGCTCCCGAAGATGTGTGCTAGGGTTATAGTGCCCTTCTGAAGAAGATGGAAGCAGCATGCAGAACAACTGATGGCTCAACAGCCTAAAACGTGAATGTCCTCCTTAGGAAAGTCGCCCATGCAGATAAGGACGTCCTCTAAGGGATGAAGATACTGATAACTCTCTCAATTGTCCAACTGAGAAGCCCATCTTCCAGGGGAAGAGTAATAGGGGTGCTCTGAGAAGAATGGAGCCAGCATGCAAGAACTTGGACCTCTACAACCAGTGATGCGAATAGAAGTGTCTTTGAGCAATGCGCCCATGCAAGGAGGACAAATCCCTAAATCCAGTAACTCAACTCCTGAAGAAATTGATGAATAGAACTTGATGATGAAGCAATGCTGAATCTGAATGATCCAACCTAATGGTGACTAGGGAAGATAGATTTCGCTACCGAAATACACCAGTTAGCCGAGTGCGTGCACTCAACCCCAACTTAGCTCGCTGAGCTCTCCAATTCAAATCCACAAATCAATAATCATATAAGTAGCTCTTCTCCATTAGCTTTACCTTTCTTTTATAACTTTCACCTGTCAAACCTAACTTTTGACCTAATTAGGTCACTTTACCTTCTAATTCACAGTTGACTTGCATGCAGGTGTCTAGAGACTCAATCAAGTGCATGCATCATGAAATAATGCTCGGATGTCATGCATGCAGGTGGCCTTCAGCTCCGGTGGCCCCTACTTACCTACTGATGATATAATACGTATGCCAAAGATCTTCTTAGGGTGCATATGGCATCAATCCTCAGTTGATTCCCTGAATGTAAATGCCCGCTCGAACCTATGGGAATCATATAGGTTAGCGAGATGGTCCTCTGTGCTTAAGCAGAAGAGGACATTACAATTGGTATAAAAATCCCAAGTATAAAAGGAGATTCTGATTTAGTTATTTGTCAAATTAAGAACATCTTTGCATGCAAGAGTGAAAAGTTGAAGAAGTATAGAAATGCTTGTTCGGACACCATGGAACTATTTGATGCCCTAAACATCACATCAGTACCTAGACAAGAAAACAAAGAAGCAGATCAACTAGCAGTAGCGGCCTCCACCCTCCTACCTACAAAAGAATTAATCAAAGGCCATGGAAAATTTGAGATAAATTTCAGACCATCCATCCAAGATAATGTAGATCATTGGCAAGTATTCAAAGATGATAAGCAAATCCTTAGATTCATACATAATGTTCGAGAATTTACTGATTGCAAGATTGGTTATAAGGAGGAAAAGTATGACTACAAGGAAGAAGAGGATCAACCTAGGAACGCTATACCCAAGAGTATCGTTGAATGGGAGCACATTTTTGATAGACATGATAGGCATAAACCCGAAAAGGAAATATTAAAATCTGGAAATCATATAGAGATCAACATTGGGACTGAAATTGAACCTAAGTTGATAAAAATTGGTAAAGGGACAAGTGAGAAGGAAAGAACTGGCCTTATAAGCCTAGTCCAGGAATATCAGGATGTTTTTGCCTTTTCATATGATGAGCTCAAGTCATATCGGGAAGATGTTTTCCACCACACTATCCCTTTAAAAGAAGATGCCAAGCCTTTTCGCCAGAAGTTGAGACAAATCAATCCCAAGGTGACCCCCATTGTTTTGAAAGAACTTCAAAAGATGCTAGCAACAGGAATCATAGCCCCAACTAGACATTCCTCATGGTGTTCAAATCTAGTTGTTGTGAGAAAGAAGAATGGAAACCTAAGACTTTGCATTGACTTTAGAAACTTGAACTGGGCATGCTTGAAAGATAACTACCCTCTCCCCAATATGGAAACTTTGTTGCAAAGGGTAACTGGTGTTGGGATGATGTTAATGCTTGATGGTTTTTCGGGACATAACCAGGTACTGGTCAGCAAAGAGGGTAGACATAAGACAACTTTCACTACTCCTTGGGGTACCTTTGAATATCTCAAGATGCCTTTTGGATTGCTTAATGCTGGTGCGACCTTCCAAAGATCCATGGATTATGCTTTCAACGAGCTAATCAGTAAAATAATTGAAATATATCAGGATGACCTCACAGTTTTTTCTAAGGAAAGAACTGATCACGTCAGCCACCTTAGACAAATTTTTGAAAGATGTAGAAAATTCGGCATATCGTTAAACCCAGCTAAATCTGTCTTAGGGGTTGACGAGGGGAAGTTACTTGGTCACATCATCTCTAAGGAAGGGGTCAAGATTGACCCAGAGAGGGTAGAAGCTATAAAGAAAGTTCCTTTGCCTACTAATAAGAGGACCTTGCAATCATTCAATGGGAAAATCAACTTCATCAAAAGTTTTATTCCCAACTTAGCTGAGTCAATGAAGCCCATGCAAAGATTACTTAAAAAGGACGCTAAGTTTGAAGGGAAAAAGGAAGGAAAGGGAGCCTTTAATGGAATAAAATATGTTATTTGTAGATCACCAGTGTTGATTAGTCCTGATTATTCCAAAGACTTCCAGATTTTTTCATTTGCATCGCCAGCCACCATAGCCGGAGTTTTGTTGCAGAAGAATAAGGATGGCCAGGAGCAACCTATAGCCTTTATGAGTAGAGTCCTACAAAATTATGAACTTAAGTACACTATCATGGAAAAACAAGCATATGCCTTAGTCAAATCACTTAAGTATTTCAGAATGTAAATTGGGTACTCTAAAGTTATACAGTATGTGCCTCATGCGGTTGTTAAGGATATTTTGTCACAGCAAGACTATCTTGGTATAAGGGGTAAATGGGTCTCTAAGTTCCAAGAGTATGACTTAGAAATCAAACCCACCAAGTTAGTTAAAGGTCGAGGTTTAGCCTGCATGATGGCTGAGGGGAATGAGCAAGCATTATGGATGGTATGTCAAAATAATGATTCAGAACAGGTCAGGTCAGATGAGCTTCATCGTCCTGAACAGGTTCCTTGGTATACAGACATCATCTACTTTTTAACCAACCTCACTTGCCTGGATCACCTAATTGGCCATAAAAGTAGGGCATTGAGGTTAAAAGCTACAAAATTTTGTATCACCTAGGATGGGCTGGGATGGAAGAATCCATATGGTCTAATTCTTAGATGCATTGATGAGCCAGAGTCCAAAAAACTCATGGTTGAATTTCATTCTGGATTTTGTGGAGGAAATTATGCTACCAAGACAACAGCCCATAAAGTCCTTAGAGCAGGGTATTATTGGCCCACTTTGTTCTCAGATGTTCATAAACACGTCAAAAGTTGCTAGCAGTGTCAGCTTTTCACAAGGAAATAGAAGTTAGCAGCCTTGCCTCTAAAACCTGTAGTTGTCCAAGCCCCTTTTCAGCAGTGGGGTCTTGATTTCATCGATCAGTTTAAGGATAACTCTAGCAACGATTATTCTTGGATCCTTACCGCTACTAATTATTTTACCAAGTGGGTGGAAGCAATCCCCACGAAAGCGGCAACCGAGAAGGTTATCATGGAATTCTTAGAAGATAAGATCATCACTAGGTTCGGTGTGCCCGCTAGGATCACCACGGATAATGCTAAAGCATTCAGCTCAGCCGAGATGTCCTACTTTTGCTTTAAGTATGGTATCGTCTTATCACATTCTTCAAATTACTATCCCCAAGGAAATGGTCTTGCAGATTCCAGCAATAAGAATTTAATGACCATTGTTAAAAAAATTGTTGGAGATAATAAGAAAGCTTGGGATAGTAAAATCAGATTTCCACTATGGGCCGATAGGATCACTAAGAAAAGCTCAACTGGAAAGTCTCCATTTGAACTGGTTTATGGACTTGATGTTACTTTACCCATCCACCGGAAGTTGCCAGTGTATCAGTTACTGGAAGAATGTATCACAAATCAGGATGCATCTCAGTACAAGATAAATCAAATGGTTGAGTTAGATGAAATCAGACGAAAGGCGGTTGATCAGAGTATTAAGAATCAAGAGAAAGTTAAGAAAAATTTTGATTAGTCATCAAAACCAAGGGTATTTCAGATCGGTGCTACTTTGGGACAAAAGAAGGGACAAGCTTGGAAAACATGGATAGTTTGACAGTTTATGGATAGGCCCTTACCTCATTCATGAAGTAGCGGGCACGAATGCTTTCTTCCTAAGCAATATGGACGACGAGAAGTGTACCCTCCCAGTCAACGGAGGGCTTCTCAAATTGTTCTACAACGAAAATATCTGATGCCCATGGGGACATCTTTGTATCATAATTTCTAAACCCTAATCCTGCATCTTATTTCCTTGTTTGATTTATTTTATGTATATTATTTTTGTATACTAACTTTATTGCTTTGTACATTAGTTTAATTTTTCTTATGTATATTAGAAATTTCATTTGGTTATTTTTCATATACATGTGACTGATGCACTTATGTTTCCATGCAGGAAACTGAGATTCTGGAGTTCTCAAATGATCTCCTTTCCTAGGAAATATCAATCACACGTCCCGCAGTTGGAGCCAGATGTTACCAACTGAGTTGCACTTTAGTTGGACTTCCAGAGAGTCGTTAGTGTTGCACAATTACTTGTGCTTTTCAGAGTTCAGAAGTTCCAAATCAGGCCTTTCAGGGCCTCCCTTTTAATTTTTTGTAATACATGACCATGCCCCACGGGGTTTGTAATAAAGTTTGCTAGCATGGCGGTCTTTGAGTGACTCGGTTCCCTAGGACTTGGCAACAAAAGAAGGTATTCCAAGGAGTTTTTTCCCTTGTCAATTATGCTTTGCCTTTAGCCGAGTATAATTGATGATTTTTTTTCCTACACCTCCAAAGCTGGAATGCCCAAAGTGGTGGTTAGGCCTTGGGGGGGGGGGTTATTAGAGTCCATTTTTCAACATATATAAGCATGCTAGACACTAATATAGAGTCATATGGTCATGTACTAGGTCCCTATGTGGTTAAAATCAACTTTAAAAAAAAAAAAAATTCGCAGTCGTGGACCATTTTTTGTTTTATTAAAAAATTATTTTTTTCAATTAATTAAACCATTTTTCCTATGGTTTAATTGAAAAAATTCAAAATATAATAATTAAGTGGTTTGTGAGTGGATTTTGATAAATGGATGCTTGTTTTCTAAGCCAGAGCACCCATTTAAACCATAAACCCACTTTTCCTAAGTTTTGAGTAGGTATTATCTCAAAAATTGATATTTACTCAAATTCTCCAAAAAAGACAGAATAAATGTCAAAAAAGACATATTTAATAAAGAAATGACAAGTTCCTAAGACATTGGGATTGGTCCGGAGTTGGTCTGGAGTTCAACTAAAGACATTGTACAGTCAGTCGGTAGTTGATTGGAGGGTGGAGATTGGAGGTGATTTCTACGAGGTTGGCACTGCCAACCATCTCCAGAGGTGGCGCACCCTCCTTAGTTTGGCTTTCAATCAGGATCCAGTCAAGCTTCAAGTTAACTCCCTCATCACAGATGCGCCCTCCTTGGGATTTGCACCCCCCTTTCTGCATGTACTTTGCTATTTAAGCAAGCTTATGCCTCCTCTTTCACTAGTTGGTGTATAGAGGCAAAGCTCTGCTCTTTTGTATTTCATTGTGAACTATCTGAGAATAAAGAGACTTTGGAGGTCCAATCCTTGTGTTGCTTTGTGTGTGGATGTATGATCATTGTGTCGAACGAAGGTGAATAGTGGTGAGTTGCTCATCCGCTTCCTGCTCCCGATCTTGGTTTACTGTATGGAGAAATATTTGTTGGGTAAGCTAGATTAGTCAAGTTTGTTTACTTGTCTATTCTTGTTGCTTTATATGTTAAGAGATCTATATGCTTGAATTATTTCATTTGTTTATGAATGTTTTAGTATTAATTTTTTACATATTTGGTTTCCAGATCTAATGCTTTGTGTATAAGTTGATGTGAGTTGCAGGTACCCTTTTTGTTGGCAGAAGGAGAACTTGTTTGTTGCTCCTTTTTGTTTCTAACTGCTTTCTTGCAAATCTAGTCCCAGGGCAATCCAGGAATTCCTCTCCAAGTCTAAAAGTCTCGCTCGATAGAGTTCCTCTCTCCCCTTTTCATTATTTTAAAGTTATCTTTGGTTTCGGTTACTTTTGATCAAAGCACTCATAGAGCTACCATTTAAAAGTTTAAATCATGAATATGTCTATTTGCTTTGTGTTATCGGGCAAATTAGCAAGGCTGATTCCCAATAAGCAAAAATAAGAATAGTGACCCAATGTCACCTCAGTCACCGTTCTAACTTCTTCGGAAGTTGAAACCTCCAAGGAGAAGTGTCCTTATGGAATCCTGTAAGACTCTAGAACAACCAACCAACTATATTCTATGCAATCTTACAGTTAGACCAGTGCCTAAATGGAGTCAATAATATTATAATCAATGCAAAAGATATGATCAAAATCAATAATCCACTTAGATCATTCAATGAAATGTATAAACGTGTACACATGTATTATAACAATCAATATTGGATCAAAAGACTATATTGCCAATAAACTAACCAATAGCCAAATATGCCTTAAGTGTTAGTTGTCAATGTCATTCATTATTCGGATATCAGTGTTAGTGATGTACTGAAATGTAGTCTTCAAAGTTATTCACTTGGTAGGATCAAAGCATTCAATGAAGACAATAAGGTATCATTTAGCATTTAAAGATAACATGCAGCCTAGTGCAAATTGTAACACATTTGAAATGAAACAAGGTTTATCATTCATCAAAAGTCAATTAGTTAAGTAAAGATGCATTCATTAGATATACCAATCATATATGTATCATCAGCTAGGAGCAGTCAATTTTCACCATAAACTAGCCTTTGTTCCAATAGGCAACCAAACAAATTATTCACCAATAATTATTATCAAAGTTATGTAGCGAACATTAATAACCAGCATTCAGATCTACAAATTATCTACAGTACCACAGAAATTAACCCAAAATCAGACCTATCTCAAAATATTAATGATTAGTTTGTGGCAAAAATATTTATCAAATTTCTGATGTATTCCTTTAATGCCTTCTGTTTACTGTGTGTTTAGGACAGCAGAGATAGGGCACACAAGGGCTTCCCAAAGGGCAGGCCTGTGTAAAGGATAAGAGAAGGGAAAGAGCTTCCAAAAGGAAGGAGAGGGCAGCAGCGAAGATGGGGCAGAAAGGTAACAGAATGGAAGTGGTGGACAGGTAACAGAATGGAAGGGTGGAATGGAGGCCGTGGACAAGGAGCAGAACGAAGGTTGCAGCAAAGATGGGATGAGGTGGAGAGGAGAGGGGTGCGAAGGGAGGTTGGATAGGTAGAGGCCCGAGCTATGGGAAGATGGCAACGGGAGGCCGCGGATGAATAAGGAGGGGCAGACCCAAGGTTTGAAGGGAGATTGCAGCTGGAAAGGGGGGCAGCGAGGGCAATAAATGGAAGGTCTAGGGTGAAGAATGATGTAAAGAGGGACAAGGCCGTGGAAAAAGAGAGGGGTAAGGAAGGGTTCGGATGGCAAGGGAGAAGAGTTGCAGAGGTAAGAGAGCTAGGATAGGAGAAAAGAGGCCAGCGAATGGGAAAATGGAGAGACCGATGGTGTGAAGGGCACAAGGAAGGGAGGCCGAGCTCTTTGGAAGGAAGATCAAAGGAGAGGGAGGACTATGGAAATAGGTCGCAGGAGGCTAGGGCTGCAAACTCAGCGATTAGGGTTTTGAACAGAAATCCGTTTTAGGGCTTCCTTTTTTGATAAAATAAAAATTACAAAAATACATACAAATTACACCAAAATTAACCTAGGACCTAAGAGAAACAAAAATATAAGCTAAGAATAATATGTACAATAATTATAACTCAAAAAAATGGGTTTAATGATGTAGATGAAGTTCCAATGTTACAAATATCGTGTCGGAGAATATATCGCCGAGGGTCCAAAAACAAAATATCGGATTTATCGGGGAAAATGTCAGCAAACATCGACAATATATCGGCGAAATGAAAAAATACAAAAATATTAATTTTTTGACTCAACCAATGTTTTTCTGATATTTTCCAATTTTTGCCGATATTTGCCGATTTTTTTGCCGATATTTGCCGATATTTCAAAAAATCACGATATTTTCAAATGGCGATATTTTTGACGATATTATCGCCGACGTGGAAACATCGCGATGTTGGTGATATATCGCCGATGTTTGTAACACTGAGATGACAACTAGGGTTTCAAGAGAGAGCTAGTCACCAAACCCTAGGGCATCAATAAGAGGAGCTACCCTCCTTGAGATGGTACTTGGCAAGCTTGGCAACTAGGGCTAACCTCAACAATCTCTAGGATTCGTTGAGGAGACCTAGCCTAGCAAAACTTGAAGACCTAAAGCTCAAGCTTGAATGCTATGGTGACCAATGACAAAAATGAAATGCAAATCAAGACAAAATGAAGCAACAATAGCTTCCATTCAACCCTAACAAGCATCACTTTCATACAAATTGACAAAGAGACATCAAACTAAAAGTATAGATACCTCCAAGTGCATGTGTTAAACAAATCTAGCCCCACCTTAGCAATGGCATGAACAATAGTAAAACTTCCAAGAAATGCTTCAAACTTGCAAAATAACCTTCATCAAGGAGTGCATCCATTCAAAGAGCCCTAGTTAGAGAAAATAGCAGACATAATGATCTTATCCCAAAAGTTGATGATGAAAAAAGAAGTTAAGAGATTGAATTTATATGATCTCACACTCACTTTTACATAAAAGAAGGTCAATTTAATATTAAAAATATCAACTTAAAATTAAAACAAAAATAATATAAAATAATGATAAGAGTGGGTGAATTGGGACTTTTTCCCCAGTATTCACCCTTGCATGTCAAAAATCACTGAAAAAGGCCGCATCAGGCTGAACTGAAGGCTGAGATGCGAAGGGGGGGTCGTCATACCCCTACTAACCCCAGAAATAGTGAAAAGCCCTCAATGCCCCCCCTCAAAGCAAGCATTCTGCAACCAAAGGATGACGTCATGCACTGTAGAGGCTAGGGAGAGCTAGCGATGGAGCTCTGGAGCATCAGGATGGTGCAGGAGAAGACCTGGGGCCATGACATGGGCCCCAGTACTGAAAAAAAAGGTATGCCACCAGTGTAAAATAATGGGGGGAGTCATGTGGTCCAAAGACCCATCCCTGGGGGCCCTGGTCACCAACCTCAGGGCTTCAAGCCCTTTTATGAGGCAATCAACAGTGCCATTAATCCATAGTACCCCCAGGAGGAAACCAGAGGATCTGGCCATGACCCCACCTATGAAGAGTGGCTGTATCACACCCTCCAAGTCGAAAAAATGTTGGCCTCTCCCTGGGGTGCCTCTGCAGGTACGTTGGTGCTAGTACCATCGTAACACTTTGAATCATTCTAAAAGATCTAGTTTAAAGCATTCAAGTTTATTTCAAAAATCCTAGATCTAGATGTCACATACTTCTTCAGATCTAGTTGCTAGTTTTTTCATATCAAAAGGCTAGGTTTGTTTAAGGTTTGCTTCTGATTTCATTTTGATATTTGGAAAATAAGTGCTTTGGTTGGTTTGGATTTTCCAAAAGCAAGCAAAGATCCTAAGGAAAGTAGCTTTTTGGCTCACATTCCTTAGTCATTTTACTCCTTTTTTACATCCGTTAAGTTAGAAATTTTTTTACAAAGTTTTGTACTTAAACCGAATATACTCTTAAAGTGTGTTTGTTGGGTTAGAAAAATTAATAGTGTTCACATCCCATTAGCTTGAAGTTGATTGATTGACTCTTGCTCTCCCCCTTTGTGGAACTGTCACAATTTATGCTTTGTTATTTCATAACTGTGTGTAAGAATTGTTGTGTTGTAGTGAATCCTCGGTATAGGAAGCTTTCGAGTATGCTCCCTAAGGCCGCCTATTAGTAGTCAAGAACCATAGTTGAGCAATGCTTTCTCCCAAGATCCAAATTCCTTATGTTGTTATTATGATGGTTAATGATTGGAAGAATAGGTATCCCTGTCAAGGCTATGGATGCTCGCTGGCAATGGGTGCTCTGCCTTTGCTTTATGTACATTACTATCGCAACTCTGACGAGGCTATAGATGCTCGCTACCAATAAATTTAAGTTCGTGTTATCACTGGTATCAAAAAGGTGTAAAACCAAGGCCAGTATCTTCCAATACATTAGTCTTGTGCTAAAAGAAAAGTAGAGAAAAGGAAAAAGTTGAATCAAGGGAAATAGCTTATTGCTAGGATCAAAGGGAAAGGTACCTCATGACACACCCCTTCTAATACACATGTTTTGGTTATCTGTATCAGTGTTGCAAACATCGCCGAGAAATCGCCAATTTGTTGAGAAATCGCAAAATTTTCTGCCTACCGATTTTTTCTCAAAAAATCGCCGAGATTTTCAATACGATTTTTTCCTGATGTATTGCCGATTTTTTACCGAGAAATCGCCAATAACTCGCAAGTTGATGGGAAAATCATGGGTGGCCGAAAACAAAGTTTTTAAAATCAATTTTTACTTGGTTTTTTTCCAATCCAATTTCACAGTTTGACATCTACGCATTTTGATTCATAGTTGCACCTCCAATACATCGAGCAATCGTTTCATTTTCAATCAAACAAATCCATCAAGCACAGGGCCATGCGATCGAGCCACATGTCGAAAGTGTTAGAGATAGTGGTATCTTGGGATGTCCTCCATGATTCAGATGGCTTGCATGGAGGGACATCAGCAGTATAGGCATCAGGATTGAGTAGAGGGTGAGATGCACTCTACTCAGTGGCATGAATCCATTGGCAGATGCCTGCAGACCTTCCGTGGTGTTTTGCCTCATGCATGCATGAGTTTTGCACGTACAGCAGTATTAAAAGATGCATGCAAAAGTGACTTTTTGCATGCACTTATATTAGGTTTTGGGTAAACCTAATTGATCAATGAGATTATAAATAGAGGCAGGAGGTCCCCGGATGAGGTTGATCAGTTGGCCTATCAGAGAGAGATCAGTCAGAGTAAGGAGGGCGCATTGTACATGTAGAGGGCGACTTTCTGAGAGAGAGAGGAGCTTCTGCAGTAGAAAGAGTGGGGTGGTCTGAGCTGGATCAGACACCACTTGATCATAGGCACTTGGCACCCAATTCTGTGGATAGAGAGAGTTCACCCGAGTGGTTTCTACAGAGATTGAGAGAGGACGACTTTCAGAGGAGAGAGGGGTGCATTACCAGAGGAGAGAGGAGCTCGTTCTGGATCCGATTGACCAATTGAGCAGCTGAGACTTTCGAAGTATCCTTGCCTCAGTGTTTGAGGAATGACTGTGACGATCAGAGCTCAGATCTATTGAGATATAATGTACGAGCATCTAACATCTTGAGGGAGGGCACACTTTTCCATGCAGAAGAAGGGCGCATTCATCAGATCTAGCAGTTGGCCTTCTTCCTTGGTTGAGCAGATCAAAGCAGTGTTGTGAGAGAGATAGTACCGATAGAGTTACCTGCAGACAGATCCAAATCCAGTTGACAGCTAGGGCACATTTCCTCTGTGCATGCATCAGTTGTTGCATGCATATCTAGGGTTTTGACCCTGTCAGGTTCGGTTGTTCCTTCTAAGGTAACATTGTATGTACTTGTATTCTTCTTACTTTGATCTAGGCTCGATATAGAAGAAAGCCCCACAAATAGTTGGTTTTCCCCGTTTGGGGTTTCCAAGGTACATCCGAAGTTGTGTGATTGTTGTGCTTTCATTGTCAAAGTGTTAAGAGATCTATAGTGTTTGTATCTTAAGTCTTTATTGCATTATTGATTTATAGAGACTCAAACCGCTTGAGATCTCAGAGCTATCCAGAGGGAGTAGTGATCTCTGGATAAAATTAACAGAGAGCATAGCTTCTCCTTTAATTTACCTTGTTCACATTCAAACAGTCAAATCGAGGATCGAATCTGGGTATTTCTGAAGATTTTCAAACTATTGTGCATAATCAAAAAAATGTAGCATGGCACTCTTCCTGTTGATGGCTAACTATTATTTGAAAAAATCTTGATTAAGATGGCTACGAGAAAAAGCTTCACGAACACAATCACAAAGTGACAACCTTCTAGGACAAGTCTTTTATGTTTGAGACCCGCACGAAGAGGGCTTTCATCACTTGGTGAAGTCTCTCCTTTTCTAACTTCAGATGATACTTCCTACATCTGCTCTTGCTCCTTAGAAGCATAAGAACAGTGATTAGATTGATAGCGAGGGGCTTCTAGCATTGAACCTAGAGTCTTTACCTTAGCATCGAGGTGGTCACTTCTGCTACTAGAATGTTTTGAGGATGACCTTGGCCCATTGTTTGTTAGATGAGCATGTGATATATCACTTGCCATTGACTTGCCTCATTGTTGAGATTCTAGATTCTCACCTAACGCTTGAGTTGATGTTGTTCCATCATCATGTATCACTAGACATCTTATATATCTTATATATCAATTTTCTTTCCATATCCATGTGGCAATGTGTTTATTTGATGTAATTGTTGCCTTACATGTTTAAAAATTTGAAAAAAATGAATATTTTTGTATTTGTTTAAGTTTGTCGATATATTGCCAATGTTTGTCGATGTGTTCCCAAGATATTCCAAAACGATATTTTATGGACCCTGCCGATTTTTTTGTAGAGACGAAGTTTGCAACATTGATTTGTATTATTGGTGAAACCACGAAGGATTCCTTGATTCCCTTACCTTGAGTCATACATTCAACCAAAGTCTTACATCTTGTGAGTTATCCATCTCACCCCGAAGAAGAACTAGTTCTTTGGTAAATATTTTGATATTTGTATGGTACTAGTATGCTCTTAAATCATTAATTCAACGAACCTGGTTGAAAATACTTATGGGGTATATCATCATGATTTCATGACTATGCTATATGCTGACTCACACTTAAACAATTGAATGCATTACATCCACTATGTACATTGATTCTACAGATGTCCACTACTATTGGTCCACCTATCTAGGACACTCCTTAGTAGCAGTATAGCAGAATATCAAAGTTTCGGACATATAGAGACATCATCATGCCTTCTTCATAGATATTTAATGGATTCAGTGAATGATTGGTCCAGTTCGATATGTAGCCAATCCCATCACTCATGGACCTTTCAAGCCATATTTCGTTGTACATGGGATCCATGCATTTTGAGCACATATTTGGATACCCATTTGGCCTTTATCGATGTATATCCCACCTGATTGGTCACTACTACTGCTATAGACCAATCATTATTGTATGGTGGTGGACTCATTACACAATGTTCTGCAGTCAAATTTTCATGATCGTGCATGTTTTCATGCACATATTATTTTTTGAGTCTACTAATGGATTTGGATGCCCATTTTCCTCTTTTATCTGGCTATTGAGTCAGATCGCAGAATGCTCCTCTAGATTAGACAGTTTAACCAGGTTTGACTTTTTCCTATAGTTTGACTTGGTCAACATGACAGAGCAGCAAGGCAGATACAAGTACCAACATTAGTGAGCAGTGATCTTCACTTTGGATGTCATTGTGATCCTTTTCCCCTTGGTCACATGTCAGTTCTTAGGTTCTTGGCTTTTAATTAAAACTTTCCCTAAGTTTTAATTTAAAAAGCCTAAGTTGGATTGGCATTAGTTTGATCAATGCTACAGAGGTATTTTCAAGATGATCTGAGCAAATACAAAGGCACCAACGGTTTTTAGAGAATATTTGGACCCATAATAGGTAGTTTCCACTTCTAGTTCACATGGATACATACATTTTTGGCATAATGGCATTTAATTGAAATGTATCCCTAAGTTTTAATTTAAAAATGCCTAAGTATGGTTTGATTAATAATTGAACCATGATGGGAAATTTTCAGTGATGATCTGGCATGATGAGTCACTCTTGGGATTATATGGAAGCTTCCTAGTGGTTGACAAGTGATCAATGGACTTATTTGGCGACATGGCACTCTCATGCACATGTCTCATCTATTTGGAGGCGACCTCATGAGATGGTTGACATTTGGCACATATTACTCATTTTATTCACATGTGTGTTGACATTGGCACATGGTTGACCCACTTAGGAGGGTGCACTTGTCTAGGAGGGTGCACTTCTTAGTGGAGATCGTTGGCACTTATGATTTGCACATGGTTTTCTACATCACATGGTTTTTGCTCATGGTTTTGGAGATGACACATAGTATTGTAGATTATTTTATGATGTACTGACATGGTCTAGCTCATGCACCCATCTAGAAGAGGCGACTTGGCACTTTGTGAGATATTTTATTGAGGAAAGGTTAGATCCACCATTTGCTAAGTGGATCTAAGCCATTGATATGTAACTACTCTACTCATCTTCATGGAGATCACCACTTGTATTATTCATTTTACCCTTGACACGGTCTAACAAACCCTAAGTGCGCCCTCCTTCGTTATAAAAGGAAAAGGCGATTTCACTTGGAGGGGGTTAAAGTCTAGGAATGCTATGCTAATGAAATAAGATTTTTGGCAAGTCTACTTATCTTGTGGATGATCTCGATGGTGTTATGTGATATTGGTTTTTAACTTTTTTATCTCCATGGTAATCTAAGGTAAACTCCAACAATAGCTAAGGTAAGAGAGATTATTTGTCTTCATGCATTGAAAATCAATCTTGGATTGCTAAGAAACCTCCTTGATTAGGTAAGAAGAAGATCTAGGGTTTGGATTTTGCTCTGAAACCTTCACTCGCTAGTTTTGCTTGTTATCTCATGCATGATTTATCTAACTTGGTATGATTAACTCTTGTTGATTTGGATAGATAGAAAACCTCCTTATCTCTTGTAGGTTGATCACACCAAGGTGGAGCAAAGAAGTCCTCAAGCCCTAGTTTGTAAAAGACTGAAGATCGCTAGGTAACCTCTTCAATTTTGGACTTTGCATTGGATTACTACTAGGAGGGTTACTTGACTCCATAGCCCATCAACTTCTCTACATTAAAGGCACTTGGTCTCATCATCTAATCTTCACCTAAGTTCCTACTCTCACCTTCCTTTTTCTTACTTTCAAGTTCCTTTTTATTGCATTGTAATAAAGCTTGAGCAAGCCTAGATTCTCTTCTTGGGACAAGCCCTAAATGCTTCCCTCATTGTAGTTAAGCACATGTTCTATATAAGGAAGCTAATCACGCTCACCTAAGAAGATAATACACCATAAAACAAACATAAAAACATAACCCTAGTTCATGCATGGCTGTTTGCTTGAAGTACTGTTACATGGTTAAGTGTTGAATGAGTTTAGTTCATTGTTTAAAGTCATACTTAGCTTGCTGCCCTGATTTTATTCACTGTTGTGTTTTAATTTCCAGCAAGCTTATCAAGTGTTGAATGCTCCTTAAATCACTAGCACTTTGTAATTCTAAATTGGATGACTTTTGGCATTTGGGCATTTGGTTTTCAACTTTTATCAAGATTACTCATCAAATTTTATATGCTTACAATTGATGGTATTTAATCTAACATACTCAACACTTAATTGCTTCTACCCAATACAAAGAAGAGCTTAATCTTGACCTTTAGCAAAGGCCTCCTTTGCTCGAGGCCAAAACTTGCTTCTTTGCAGGAGGGAAAGTTTCAAGAGAGAGTCTCTTTGGAAACTCTCTTCATCTCAAGACGTTGGATAAGATAATATTGTTTTAATTGAAATGTAAGTACCTTGGGAACATCCCAAGGGATAACTCCACTAATTTCACTAGCTTTCATTGTCTAACTTGTTGGGGCAATTAGTAATCAACACTTGTGCTTTAAACTTGGATAACTACATTCTTAATCTAGCATCTAAGTGGAATCATTATGCATTGAATGCTATGTTACCATAACATGTCTTGTTTATAAGTTTGAGCACTCTAAGTAAGCACATCTAAAGCTTAAGCTATATATTGTGGATGCATGTTATATGAGTTCATGTAATCAGTTAATAGTTTGAGCACTCTAAGTAAGCACATCTAAAGCTTAAGCCATATATTGTGGATGCATGTTATATGAGTTCATGTATATCAGTTAATGAGTTCAATGTTCTTCTTAAAGTGGATTAATCTGAAGATTGTTTGGCTCATTTGATTTATCTCTTAGAACCTTGAACTCCTTAAGAACTTTGGTCAAAGCCATCCTAAGCCCATAGGTCTTTGCTAGGAACCTTTATCATCGTATCCTAGCCTAACTAAGATACTTAGATTTAACTTGTTAATCTCCTTAAGTATCATTATTCTTAGGTCAGGTGTACTTGATTCAACTCATCAATTTCACCTTAAGTATATTCGGCTTCCATTAATCAATTAAAGTAGTACCTTGGAACATTAGTACCTTGGAACATTAGCCCATTAGTACTATCCTTCTAGGTTTGCTCTTGGGGTTTCCCGGTAAGTACTTCGGAATCTTTAGTTGGGGTCACCTCCCGTGGTTAGTCTAGATTTCCTTAGGAGATTTAGGAGATCTAAACAGAGAGGATTTTCCTCTGTAGTGACACGTTGGAGGAAAGTCTTGAGGTAGTGACATGTTGGAGCAAGATCTTGAGGTAGATCTAAACAATCTTACTTGCACTATTTAAGCTGCTAAATTGTGCATCAAAAGGACTATAATCACACGACTCATGTTTGTGGATGACCTAAATCTGTTTGGGATTGGAATAGTGGCAAAGGCTAGATTTCTAGGGGAACTACTCAATCTGTTCTGTGATGTAGAAATCAACATCCATAAGTCCTCCATAAGATTCAACAGTGTTAACCATGCCCAAAGGATCATGATAACAGGATGCTTCCCCTTTGCAGTTCAAGCCCTTGATGAAAGTTTAACATACATAGAATTCTGACTGATAATCAATGGATCCACTGTAATGTCCTCTTCTTCTTAAGCACAGAGGACCATTCCGCTAACCTATATGATTCCCATAGATTCGAGCGGGCACTGACATTCAGGGAATCAACTGAGGATTGATGCCTTATGCACCCTAAGTAGATCTTTGGCAGGGGTATTAGATCATCAGTAGGTAAACAAGGGCCACGGGAACTATAGGCCACCTGCATGCATGGCATCCGAGCATTATTTCATGCACTGATTGGGTCTCCAGAGCTCTGCATGCAAGTCAACTAAGAATTAGAAAGTAAAGTGACCTAATTAGGTCAAAAGTTAGGTCTGACAGGTGAATGTTATAAAAGAAAGGTAAAGCTAGTAAGGAAGACCTGCTTATATGATTATTGATTTGTGGATTCAAATTGGAGAGCTCAACGAGCTAAGTTAGGGTTGAGTGCATGCACTCAGCTAACTGGTGTATTTCGGCAGCAAAATCTATCTGCCCTAGTCACCAACAGGTTGGATCATCCAGATTCAGCATTGTTTCATCATCAAGTTCTATTCTTCAGTTACTTCAGGATTTGAGTTATTTACTGGATTGAGGGATTCGCCCTCCTTGCATGAGCGCATTGCTCAAGGATACTTCTATTCGCATCACAGGCTGCAGAGGTCCAAACTCATGCATGCTAGCTCCAATCTTCTTAGAGCACCCTTATTACCCTTCCTCTAGAAGAAGGGCTTCTTACTTGGACATTTGAGTGAGTTATCAGCAGCTCCCTCCCTTAGAGGACGTCTTTATCTGTATGGGCGACTTTCCCAAGGAGGATACTCACGCTTTAGGCTATTGAGCCATCAGTTATTCTGCATGCTGCTTCCATCTTCTTCAGAAGGGCACTATAACCCTAGAACACCTTGTCTGGAGCTTCATCTGCGGAGTATTATTTATTGAGAGCATTCTTAGCATTTGAGGAGCGCGCATTTATTGTCTGGAGGACATCCTACCTTAGCTTCCTATTCCACCGGCACAATTCCCGCATGCTGGGATTATATTGATCTACATCAACCGATCTATCTACTGAATGTACATGCATTGATTCCTCCTATTTTATAACATTTCAGTTTATCTGGTTTATAGATCTGCATGCATGCAGAGATCAGTGCATACTTTCATACTCCATTGAGACATAAGACTACTAGACAATCACAGTACAATACAAAAAAGAAAAAATATCAGTTTGGGATATTACATCCACAGATGGATTTATAAAATCAAGGGAAAAATAATCAATGGATCCACATATGGATTTATATGACAGGGAGGATAGTCCTAATAAAGAGTGTTTTAAACACAATCCATGTCTACTAGATGTCACTAGCCCACATCCTAAACAGATCTCAAGAAGAATTAGCCAAGTCATCTTCAATTTTCTCTGGAAAGGAAACAAAGAAAAGAAAGGGATGCCTTTGATCAGTTGGGAAACGGCCTTGAACCTGAAAGAGCTAGAAGAATGGGGAAAAGAATATTCAGTTCTTTGCAGATGCTCTGCCAACAAAAGGAGGGTGGAAATTGCTCTTGAAGCAGGGGATATTGCAAAAAATCTTGATCAAGAAATACACAGCGCCGCAATCATATGGGGTGTCAATCCATGTTTCTTACTCAGTCAAGCTGGGCTATTTAACAAGGTTCGAGCTCCATAAGTTAGAAGAAGCTCCATTGTGGTGAAAATCAAGCTACTCAATCAGTCACCACATATTTTCTTTGTCAATCCTTTGATAGCTACTGTTTTTTATTGTTCCTGTAGCAAGTTTTTGATAGCTCTTGTTTTTGGGAAGGGCCAGACTATATATATATATATTAGAATGCAGGGGTTAGGGTTTGAGAGTCCGCAGCTGTGAAACTTCGGCGGCCATGGTTTCTTCCATGGCCGCCTCCCCTCTTTCTCCCAGCGATTGTTACCTGTCACTGATGGTCGATGGGGTATCGGATTCCCTCTGAGCTTGGAGAGAGGGCGGCGCCTTTGTGCGGCGACCCATTGGGTTTGCGAGCTGAGATCCAGTGGCGGCGGTGACGGTCTTCGTGAGTTCGACAACGGGCAAAGGTGGTTGCCCATGTGGCCTGGCATGGCATCGACGGCACCGGTGGGAAGATGGCTGTTCCAGGGCACGGCAATGGTGAAGTGTGTGCGCGGGCTTGTGGTTGCGGTGGTAGTGGGGCGGCTGTTGAGCAGGCCCAGCTATTCCATGGCGGGGGCGACTACTACTTTGCCAACTGATCATTGGCCGGGAGTCCTGACTCTTCTGAAACTGGTGGCCCTTTTTTCACCAGGCGGTCCAGGCATATCGGTTTTCTTCATCCGACGTCTTTTACTTCTGGCTTCTCTTTTTTTGTGTTTAGTTCTTTACAAGCTGGTTTTTCTATTGTATTTGTGCCTATCTTGGGTCATGTCTGACCCGTTTTTAGGGCTTTCTAGATTTAGTTTATCTTCCCAGTGGTGCTTCGGTACCTGCATTTTTACTCATAGAAGCTGAAAAGTTGTTTTTCGTACTTCCTCATTTGGGATTTCAGATGTCAATGACATTGTCTTAGGTTTTGCTTAACAGCAACTACACTCTTAAAGAGTGATGAAGATCTAAATGTAATTTTGTACTCGCAAGATGAAATAAAATTACTGCTTTTTTTCCAGGAAAAAAAAATATATTAGAATGCATAATACCCTAAATGTAGTCAAATGAAATTTTCTTATCAAATATCAGATGGCAACAACTTAGATAAGAGATTTTCTGTACATATCCACCAATAGGAATGAGATCTCTATAATTAATGAAATTTTGAACTTTTCTACCGACCAAAAAAGAATGATGCAATAGAAGTTTAGATTTCTCCATTACATCCTTACTCTACATAAATTATTCATTCAGTCAAAAATTCTAAATCAATTTTAAATGTTCGTTATTTATTTTGAACTCTAGGCAATCGTGCTGCAAAAAGAACAAGTCTTAATGTAGTGGCCAATCAGAATAAGATTTATCTTACACAGTCAAGTTTAAAAACTTACCCGAGTATCAGAAAATAAAGCCCAGCTAAGAACTGGCTTATTTTTTACTAACTCTTCTGAAACAATATGAATTGCTGAAGTATGTGTCAAAGGAATCATGACAGATTTGATTATTAAGTCTGCCAACCTTGCAAACGCAGCATCCAATATCCCTGCTATCTACAGATAAAGAAAAACAAGGTTGTCATTTACCCACGGCATGAGAGAGAACATAGCATCCAATATCCCTTCTATATACAGATAAGGAAAATAAATTTGTCACTACCCCAAGGCAATGGAGAAATTCCCCATATTAAATAATCACATCATCAGTAAAGAAGTCCAGTCATTCTGAAATATTTGGTGTTGAAGCAGACAATATCCAAGTACAATAGGCCTAAATAGCAAAAAACTCTATCAAACAAACAAGATGAATAATATACCAAACCATTACTTTTCCTAAAAATCATTGAGTATTGTTCTATAACTTTTAGACATTACCCAAACAGAAAATGGAAGAAATGAGAAAAACATATCACAGTGGCCAAAGGCAAGGGAAATATTGATGAAAATATTTAAAAAGTGAAATTAAGGAAACACTCAACAGACTCTAGTACTTAAAGACAACTAAATTTATGATCTGTAAACTGCCTTGGATATTCCAATGGACAGCTTGTCACAACAGATCTTAGATTACTATTGTAAATACCAGTGTTGCAAACATCGGACGAAAAATCGCTGATGTCTGAAAAATCACGCGATTTTCTCGGCGCCGATTTTTGCTGAAAAAATCGGCCAAGAAATAGGCCCGAGAAATTGCCGATTTTTTCCGATTTTTACCCAATGTCTCGGCCGAAAAATCGCAAGTCGATAAGGAAAAATTGGCCGCTCGGACAGGGGCGGAAAAAAGGGCCTTTTTAGGCGCTTTTTTTTTTTTGGCTCATTTGCACATTGCAGCGGCTGAGAGGAGAGCTAAGGAGACCAAGAACATTAAAAATTTGCATAAGGAGAATCTTAGGCATCATTTCCTTCGCCATCAAGGATCAAATTTGAAGATTGGACCTTCCCATTTGGAGATTTTTTCCACAATTACCACTGCTGCAGGTATGTAAAAAATTTGCCCATCATTTCTCATTTTTCTAAGAGGGATTCTTGTTGTATTACATTGTCATTCAATTCTCCATCTTAAAAAAAGATTTTTATAGGGTTTTAAACAATTTTTTTGCATCTGTTATGTTATTTGCAGCAGTTAAGCATGAGAAAAAAACGTTTTTGCATTTTTTTTGCCCTAAATCCTTGTAAATCCTCACAAAAATGTCCATTTATTTTATCTCATTAAATCAATGTTTGAATACTCAATATATCTTCGATTTCTTGTTGTCTTTTACATTTCCATCAATCACATATGCTAAAAAACGTTTTTTTTCTTGCCCTAGGTTCAAACTTCAAGTTCATTTTTTCCATATACAAGATGCCAAAGATTTTGGATCCATTTTGGGAGTGGGGCACACCTATTGATCCACTCAATCAGCAGATTCTCACTTGCAATTTATGTGGGAAGAGAGTGACAGGTGGGATAAGCAGGCTAAAATATCACTTGGCACAAATAACAGGGCAAGATGTGGGCCCTTGCAGCCAAACAACCCCGGAACTCATTGCTAAGGCCACACAAGCAATTGAGGAATGGGGCTAAAGAAACAATACAAAGAGGCCATGAGAAATCAAATTGCTTCAAGATCCGGGTCCGCAATGGGAGTGGGGGCTAGTGGGACAAGTCCGGATACCGATACCCACTCCACACAGCAGTCCACAATGCCTTCTCCTTCGACAGCATCGCCATTGCCTTTCTTTGTGTCGAGGTGCACACCTAGTGCACAACCTTCTCTAAGGTCCATGGTGAAAGTAAAGGAGAAAAAAGAAGCAAACAATCTTATTGGTCGATGCTTGCTATGGAGTGCTATTCCCTTTAACTTTGCAAAGAACCCATTTTATGTGTCCATGTTTGAGGCGGATGCTATTGTTGGACCGGGGTTTAAGCCCCCCAATTATGAAGAGTTGAGAGGGCCCATCCTTCAGGATGAAAAGGCCGATTGCACTCAGAGGTTGGAGGAGCTTCGAAGATCATGAGACCTAACAGGATGCAGTGTGATGTTGGATGGTTGGACCAATATGAAGGGTAGAACCCTTCTCAACTTCTTGGTTCATTGTCCCAGGGGGACTATGTTTATGAGATCCGTGGATGCATCTGCACGTATCAAAGATGCGGCCTTACTATGTAGCTTGTTGGATGAGTTCATCCAAGAGATTGGGCCACAACATGTTGTCCAAGTCATAACGGGAAACGCTGCGAACTATGTGGCTGCTGGTAGGATGCTCATGGCCAGATATCCCACACTATTCTGAAGTCCTTGTGCCGCCCATTGCCTTGATTTGATCTTAGAGGATTTAGGCAAGATTGATTGGATCAAGGATACCATTGATTCGGCACAGAGCATCACAAAATTCATATACAATCATGCAGCGGTGCTTAGCTTGATGAGAAGCTTCACAGGTGACAAAGAGTTGGTGCGGCTTGCCATCACACGCTTTGCCACTAGCTTTATTTCTCTTCGGTCTCTCTTGAGTTCTATGTGGGACTTGCAGGCGATGTTCCTTTCACCTAAGTGGCGTGCTTTATCATTTAGCACTAGACCAGAGGGGCAAGCCACATTCAAGCTAGTTACATATGATCATAGCTTTTGGGATGCGGTTAAGGAGGTGTGCACCATCACTGAACCTTTGGTAAAGGTTCTATGCTTGGTTGATGGAGAGAAGCCCGCAATGGGCTACCTTTATGAGGCCATGGATAGGGCCAAAGAATCCATCCGTGCCTATTATGTTGACAGGGGAGATCAGGGGCAGGAGAGACAACAGATAATATGGGAGGTGATTGATGCGCGATGGAACCACACACTCCATCGCCCCATTCATGCTGTAGGGTTATACCTCAACCCTATGTTTGCTTACTCCTATGGCTTTAGATATGACGGAGAGGTTATGTCTGGATTCTACGAGTGTGTCCAGAGGTTGGTGCCTGGTGCAACTGAGCGTACACAGCTTTCCCAAGAGTTGGAAATGTATAAGAGAGCCATGGGATTATTTGGGTTTGATATAGCAATAAATGACAAGACCAACCTGATGCCAAGTAAGCTTCACCTTGTTTCAAGTTCAACTTTCAACGTTTCAAATTTCAAATTTCATTCTCTTTCTAATTCTTTGTTTTAAATTTTATTGTCTTTTCTTATGTTTCTTTAATTCATTGTAGATACTTGGTGGGAGAACTATGGCGGTTGTGCACCTATTTTACAGAGGCTTTCCATTTGGGTGCCCAGCCAGACATGTAGCTCTTCCGGTTGTGAGCGCAACTGGAGTGTATTTGAAAAAGTATAGTCCAAAAAGCGCAACAGGTTAAAGAATTTCAAATTCATTATAAATTATTTTATTCCAATTTATAATTTTATGCCACTTTACCTTATAATTTATGTATTATAAATTTATAATTTAATATTTATGATCCCCCTACAAGTTGGATACTCAACGCCTTAATGATTTGGCCTACGTCCACTACAATCTCAGGTTGTGGGTGAAGCAGTTCGAGAGAAGAGTTGATGCGGTGGCCATTTCATTGGATGGGATTGACACCACTGCTGCATGGAGGGCGGAGTGTGAGGAGCCTGTTATGGAGGTAGCCCCTGATTGGCTAGAGGCTGATCATGATAGTGATCATGATGATGATATAGAGGCTCCAGATCGAGATGAACATGTTTCAGTTCTAGAGGAGTTTCACAGTGTTCACACTGAGTCTGAGAGTGTGCCACAGTCAGAGCCACAGTCAGAGTTAGAGGGAGATAGACCCGGTGGTAGCACCAATACTCGTAGAGGAGTAGGAGTAGGACTACCTCCTCGACCTTCTCTTTCTTCAGGACATCAGTTTCGATCACCTTCTCCTGTTTCTAGAGGACATCATTTTGCAGGGTCTTCTAGTTCTTTTAGAGGACTTCAGAGTCCAGTACGAGGCCCACAAGCCTCAAGGGCACCTGCTTCTACTTCTAGTTCTAGAGGAAGGGCCATTTCCACAGCGATTACCTTAGCCCATAAAAGGGGTAGAGGGAATCGATAATTTGTTTACTTTATTTCATTGTAGATGACTCATGAGTCATGATGATGATGATCATGAGATACATTAGTTATATTTTTTATGACTCGGGATTCAGGACATGATCCATTTTTTATGTGTGATGTATCTCTAGACATCTTATATATCTTATATATCAGTTTTATTTCCATATTCATGTGGCAATGTGTTTATTTTATGTTATTGTTGCTTTAGATGTTTAAAAAATTGAAAAAAAATGAATATTTTTGTATTTTTTAAGTTGGCCGATTTTTTGCTGATGTGCTGCCGAGATATCCCGAAACGATGTTTCCTGGACCCTGCTGATTTTTTCGCCGCGCCGATGTTTGCAACATTGGTAAATACAGTGAGATTACACTCTACTATGCAGTGGTTGCTTATGATTAAGCTTTAATATTAGAAGCGTGCTGCTTTCATTATGAAAGGTAACTGAGAATTTAAGAACAGTCTGCAATAATTGAAAGAACACACAATTAACACCAAGATTTTACCCTAAAGAAATCTGTGAGAGAAAAAATCTACCAATAAATAAGGTTTGTGCCTTGCTCTTTTTATTCTCTGGTTTACAAAACGAAAACAAAGATTGACTCACTATGGAGTAAATTGACACTGGCATGTAACAGGCTGCTACAGGGTTACCTTCTTCCTTTCCTCTGCCATGATACTTACTTGTTTGAACTGCTCAACTATAGAACAGAAAATTATTACATAACAACACAACCCCTTTCTCTCCTGGCGGCAAAGGCTTAAGGTTGGAGTCATCAAATTCAAAACAGTAACACTTTTCAGGAGTCACCATCACAACATCCACAGAAAAATTAAATCCACCAATTAGCAAAGTGCATGACCAACACATCTCCTGCTAACTAATCCAAACTTGAAGAAAAAAATTCAAAAAAGAATATATATATATATATATATATTTCCGAAGAAAAAATCAATATTCATAACGAATAACATGAACTGTCCAAAGGACTTACATCAAAGCTCTACTGGCTTGCTTGCATTACTATCAGAAAGACTAAACGAGCTTTTCATTACATTCCTGCCTATAGAAGGCTCACAAAATTCAGTCTATCCCTGGTATACATCAATACATCGATGGCATTATTACAGACCTTGATTTTCAGAAATTTCTTTCAAAAAACCTGCTTTCTCTTAAACTGCTATTAGTGTCCATGCTTTCACACACATAGCCTGTTACTTTAGATCAAAATATATATATATATTACTACTTATATTTAACAGGCCATTACATTAAAGATAGATAAATAGGCAAGGCAGAGAGATTAAAATATAAAAGATGGAGCCTGTTGTACACTTGTTAGCTCTCAAAATTATCCACCGTGATACAGCAGAGTATCACCGAGGAAAACCACAGGTGCAACAATCAAAAGGTCAGTCCACTGTCAGCTCAGCTGACTTCTCTCGCTTCGGACAAGTGCATGCTACCGGCTAGCCACGGGTGGGTATCCCTGGAGTTACAATAGAAAACAGCAAGTATGGTGTGTCCTTGCTGCTGTCATAATTCTGTCAAAAATTCTTGAAATTTGCTGTCAAGTCGACTGTCAAATTAGCTGTCAGACCTTGAAATCAGTTGTCAAATAAATGCCATGATGCCTTGAAATCTGCACCCTGAATGCTGGCAGAACTCCTGTCATATTTATTGTCTTAAATACCATCATGCTCCAAGGAAAAGAAAAGGTGACTACCTTCATGAATGCAGTCATAAGCCCTCCATAAAGCACTCTTGTTGGTGCTTGAATTACTGTCCAACTGGCATACTAGTGTTGAAGATTGTAGTTCGAACACCAACTTCCACACAAGTTTAGTGCCAAACGTGTCAGAAGTAGTTCGAGTCAAATCTATTTTGTAATTCACTTTAGTAATAAAGAGAAAGTCGTCTATTTAGCTGTTGACTCTAATAAAGTGTACTTTTATACATTATTGATTTAGACTAATCTCAAAGGTACACCTCACTGTGAGATTAGGGTTCTGGTAGATTAGGGTTTCAGCTCAAGTATAAAGGAAAGTTAAGGTAGAGGGCTAAGACACATTCATTTCACTCAAAGACAATTTTTGTCAAGAGGTGTTTTTATTCAATTGTGGCCAGAGAAGAACCAGAGTCAACAATCAGGCAGAGTACAGCACGCAGGTCCAAACAGACAGATCCATATAGTCATACGGACAGATCCGTACAGTCTATGGAACAGGTCCATACAGTCATATAAACAGGCCGTACAACAAGCAGCAACTAGCAAGCAGTTTTCTCGTCTTCTGGCAAGCAGAGTTTTCTCAGTAAGTGCGCAGATTTGTTTCATTTTGGGTGTACCGCACAACAATTAGTTTAACAATTGTGGGGGTTTCCTTGTAAGCTTTGAATTGTTAATGAAAAGCCGATTTGAAGGAATAAATTACTTGTGTATAGCGTTTATGCTTCTGCTGTTTGTTGAAAAGTTAACTAGGAAAGTTGTTCTTCAGGATACATGCAAAGTTTTGCATGCACAGCAGTTAATTAAAGATGCATGCAAAAGTGAGTTTTTGCATGCACTCACATTAGGTTTTTGGTAAACCTAATTGGCCAATGAGATGTTATAAGGAAGGCAGGAGGTCATCAGCAGACCAACTGAGCAGACAAATTAGAGAGAGATCAAGTTCAAGAATTGGGTGACTTGGCTTAGAGAGAGGCTGCACTTCCCGAGGAGAGGACGTTCTGAGCCCAGGACAAGGATTGAGCTGTTGAGATTTTCGGAGTAGGTCTTCCTCAATGATTGAGGAAGAACAGTGACGATCAGAGCTCAGATCTATTGAGATCTGACTGAGTGCGAGTTACCGGCAGTTGGAGGAGGGCGCACTTTTCCATGCAGAGAGAGGGGCACATTCTTCAGATCTAGATTGTTGGCCTTCTTTGGTAGAGCAGATCAAGGCTGTGGAGGGAGAGAGGTAGTACAGACAGAGATTGACTTGTAGAGAGATCCAGATCTGTATTGACAGTTAGGGCACATTTCCCAAGTGCATTAATCAGTCTTTGCATGCAGATCTAGGATTTTGATACCCGACAGGTTCGGTTGTTTCATCTGAAGTATTTGTATGTATTTATCTTCTACTTGCTTTGCTCTGGGCTCGAGATAGAAGAAAGCCCCACTGATAGTTGGTTTTCCCCGTTTGGGGTTTCCAAGGTACATCTTGAGTTATTGTGTGATTGTTGTGCATTTCATTATGGAAGTGTTAAGAGATTTATAGCACTTGTATCTTAAGTCTTTATTGCATTTCTAATTTATGGAGACTCAAATCTTTTGAGATCTCAGGGAATCCAGAGGGAGTAGTGATCTCTGGATTATTAACATGGTATCAGAGCCCAGGTAAGGGTCGGGAAGGGCAATCACACTCAGATCTGCGAGCATCATACCAGATCTGTGTGGTGAACTCAATTGGATACAGATCTGTGGAGAGGGTGATCAGATCTGAAGAGCAGAGCTCAAATCTGCAATTGTAGAGGTCAGATCTATCAAATCTGTGCATTTAGGTACGTTTTGAGATCAGGAGACCATGACTACAAGTATGAGGGATGATCAGGTTACTTGTGTTAAAAAATCAGACTTTTAAAGCCATTCAACCACTCAGCAAAAACACTTAGATTTCAGACTTAAGTTGTCACAACTAAATGACAATTTACAGACATTTAAACAGTGAATCAGCAAGCTGAAATACACATGCTGAGATAAATAAACAGCGGAAGACAAATAGAACAGCAGACTGTAAATTGTATGCACAGTGAATTTTGGTCAAACTAGACCTTGCAAAAACCCAGACAGGGAAAACCAGTCCAAGAGCAATTTTATTTAGCAATTTTCAAGCATAAAATCAGAGTTACGGCAGCAATATATTCAGCATTTAATGACTGTACCAACACCTCGAAATTCGTGCTCAACAGTACCTCGCAATTCGTGCCCAATAGTACCTCAAAATTTGTGCCCAACAGCACCTCAAAATCTGTGCCACCGTATGACTGTACGGACTGCACGGATGTACAGACTGTGCAGAAATTTTGTTTTCTTCTCGCACTGTGTGCTAACCCTTGAAATATGTGCCCAGCAATTTCTCGAAAAACATGCCAGCTGAGAAGTACGACCCAGCTATTTGGCCTAGCAAAAACTTGCAGCAGAGCTGCCTTGGGATTCGAGCCACCTTCTATTTGGGATGAATCCCTCTCCTAGGGAATCAAGCCACCCAAAAGAACTCTAGCTCTAACTCTCAAAACTCACAAATGCCCAAAATGCTCACTCTTGGAAAAATTGTGTCTTTGCACATTGCCCTAGACTTGCTCTTATAACATGAAAGTGACTTTTCACCTTCCCAATCCCTAAATCCAACGGTCAAGATCTAATCTTGTCTTGACAAGATCAAGGGATGAAATTCATTCCCTCCAAAATAATTCACTTATAATTTTTTAATAAAGTATTTTCACTTTATGAAATATGTGCACTTTTAATTCATAGAGTCACTTTATAAAAATCACTTTATAATGGACTAGGAACATTACATAAAAGTCACTTTATAAAAAGAGCCACTTTATTACAACTTAGAAAAAGTCAAGTGCCTAGGTAATGTAAATGCAAGGTCACTTCCACATACAAGACAAAATTATGCGAAGTGCCTCCCGAGCTAAAAAGCTAACACTCCCTTTTAGCGAGGAAGGTACTCACTGCCAACACTATCCGTTGGTCTGGTCCTCAAGTCCATCACACTGTTCACAGTAGGAGCTCCCTCTGAACCTGGAGCCAACGCTACCACCCGCACTGAACTGAAATCTGAAGACATCCTTCTGGAAACAACCCTGAACCCTGAGCTCCTAAGAGAATCCATCCTCCAATACTGAGCATTGGTCCTCTCATACCAGCTGAGTCTCCTGTCAGTACTCTGAAGAGAATCCCTCTCCTCCATCGAAAATCGAGACTGAAACCTTGGCACCACTGTAGTCTCAGGAGCCTCCTGCTCCTCTTCCGATTCTGAATCATCCATCATGGGCTATCCAACAAACTTGTAAAGCTCATCAAACCGATCACCAATCAACTCTGGTTGGATCAGTTCCGGTCCCTCTGAGTATATAAGAACATTTCCCCGAACTGCCCTTTCAGGAAAAATGTACACATGTCCCCTCCGGAACAATGTCGAATACCCTGCATCCTCCAAGGCTGATACAGAGAGCAAGTTCACACTCAACCCTGGAACAAACAGAACTCCATCCTACTCAAGGAGTTCATCCTGCCGAATCTGGAATCTGACTCTCCCAAATCCCTGCACGGAACGTGTTGTTCCCCCTTCACTCTTGACCATCCGGTCTGGTTCTGTCTCAGTAATGCTGCGGAATATATGATACATTCCGGTCATGTGACGAGAGGCTCCACTGTCAATGAACCAACTCTTGTTCATCGCATATCCATTGCTGTTGGCACTAGATACAAGAGAGAAAATTGAGAATTCTTTCTCAAACCTTTCCCCAAAATAATCTATCTCAGCAGTTGCAGCAATAGCCTCTTCCTTCTTCTTCTTCTTCTTCTTCTTCTTCTTCTTCTCAGGACACTGAGATGCAAAATGACCATACTGGTTGCAAGCAAAACATCTGACTTTGCTCAAGTCCTTATTGGACTTCTTCTTTCCCTTAGCTGAAAGAGCAACATTTTCTTCAACGGCACCCTCTATCTGTCCACTGCCCTGAGATCCTTCCCGGATCTCCTCCTGAGTGAAATTGTCCCACAATCTGCGCCAATCTGGAAGATGTTCCCAACCAACAACACACTTCACAAAGAGTTCTCAGTCTTTGGTGAAGCCTCTCAAGGCTATCTTCACCAACTCAGAATCAAAGATGACTTCCCCAACTGCAGCCAACTCATCTTTTACTTGTGCCACCTGGGTAAGATAGGATACCACACCTTCACCCTTGGCCATCTTGGTCCCATGCAGTTTATCTTTGAGTGCCATCTTCCGGTTCTCATTCTTTGCCTCATACAAGTTTTTCAATGTGTGCCACATCTCATAAGTTGACTTCTTCTCAGCCAAGTGTGGGATGAGATGGTCCTTGACACCATCCAAAATAACCCTCTGTGCTCTAGCCTCTTTTACTTCATGAATGTCAAGAGCAATAGGGTCAGAAGTGGGAGGAGTTATCAAGGTGCTGACACTAACCCACAATCTGCTTTCTTTAAGTACAGCAGACATCCTAACTTTCTGTTATCACATTTATGTTAGCTAGAGCTACCATACTGCAGACTGTGCGGCTTAGGACCGCACAGTACCTTTTTTTCCAGATCGGAGATCAGCTGCCTTCAGACGAGGCATTTTTGTTCAGATTGCCCGTAGCAGATATATCAGAGGGGACAGACAGTTGGACAGTGTCACACACATTGTCACCTACCATCTACCACAGGGTAACCTTTCCTTGCCAGGCTTTGACACAAGCCCATTTGAGACAGCTGCCTAGTCTTATTCTGATCGAGAGTATCACAATACATTGTTGGTTTATTATGTGCCCAGATTCAGCAGAGATCCAGCTCAGAGACAGGTTCAGTAGCAGCAGGTATATTATATGGTGCAGCAGGTATTGCATTTGATGATTATTGCTCATGTTGTAGAGTAGACTTCTTTATACTTGTTAGCACACTAACTTTGCATGAGATGATATATTTGGTGATCTAGCTATGGTATGATGTGATTGGGCCCTTGATGATGTCAGTCCATCCCTCCAGTTAGACTTATGTATATGCACGCTGAGTCATGTCCCCTATACTTGGCATAGATTTGATCACTTAGTCCCTCTCGGTAGCTGACTTTAGTTCCATTACAACTTTTTCCACCCATCCGACTCATCCATGACACTTCTTCCCCGACTTGGATTCTGATTTGTGAACCCGAGGACCCCTTTCCCCACCGATCTCTGAGTTTGCCATGACTCCCTGTTTATTGTGCCTCGGCTCTTTAGTGTGTGAGATACACGGTTAGACCTGGGATTTGCTCCTGTCGGTTGCCCCCGATGTTGCAATGCAATTAGGATTGTGTAACCTCACCGGGTGTTCCCCATTGATCATCGAAGCATGTATTACCCACCCCCATTACCTTTGCAGTATGAGCACCATGTTTATATCTTTTGAGATATGTATGTAGCCCAAGAGGGCCTTGATGTAAATAAAGAAATGATGAAATGTAAATCAGGCCAAAAAGGCCATTATGTTGTAAATGTAAAATCTAGCCAAAAAAGGGCTAAGTATGAAACTCATTGTAAAATCCATGCAATGTGTTTATGAACACACATGGATTCAGGTCAGCCATACATGTCAGCATTTGTAGTGGTTATTCCTCATCTAGTCTTGCGGGACAAGGAGGTGAGAAGGAGCAAGGGACAAGCTCAAGATTGCCCCCTAGAGTCTCAAGTTACGATTTGCCGGACACCCAATTTGGCGACCCTAGAAAAGAACCTCACAGAGTCTTCGGATATGGATGTGAGTTGTGAGATACTTGTTAGATGACTAGTGGTGGTTTCCCTGCACTATACCCATTTGTGAGGCACCGCCCTTCCTTGTGTTCTGTTATAGCATACTTACCTCAGTGGACCCCGCTTTCCCAAGTTCTCTAAAGGGTCACATGATCTTCATCCTTGTCCTCCCATGTCCTTTGCCTTGTTGTCCACATCACCTAAAGTCAACAAAGTGATCAATTCCATAGATGTGCATAGCATTTTAGTCTTTTGGAGGTGGTGGGCCCACTTCACCGGGGCCTTGTATTATCTCGGGATTTAATGTATTTTTGATCACCATGTTATCATTATATTGTTTAGTAATGTACTAACTTGTATAATTGAGCCTTGTCACTTCATGATTACATACAGGTATTCAGCTAGCACTATTGTTGACCATATTTGACTTGGTCAAACTGAGTTGACTAGGCCAAAAATGGGCCCGAAAAAATGTTGCGATCGGAATTTCGATTTCGATCAATTATTATCTACAGGGATCCCATATGGGCATGCAATTGTCGGAATTGCAAAATACTGAAGCGTTTGAGAAATTTTTAATTATTATTGGTCAACTTTGACCTATTTTAATTAAAAATTATGGATTTGGGGCAAATAATGCCAAAGTGATGGATCGGGGTCGTTCAAGTGGTCATTTCTACTACTTTTACGGTCCACAATCACATTGCAACAGACAGTTCGGCAATCCGGGCAATAAAAGTGGGTCAAAAGCCCAATTTTCAGCTTCAGCCATATAAACCAGCAAAAATTACATGGAAAATCAGAATTTGACTAAGGCAACTATAGGCAAATGGCAAAATCAATGGTTGGCAAAGGTAAAGGAAATTTCTAAAGGTAAATGGTAAGGTTTGATACATTATTGGCACATTGTGGGGCCCTCTCCATGGCAGCTCATCACTTGAGGTCGATTTGGCCCATAGGGGCGTTTTTCTCCATAGGGGGAATTCGATTTTGGTTGATGTATTGATGTGGGGCCCTTGTTGTATTAGTTGGGGGGGTAAAACATCCCATAGACACCCCCCAACTCCACCTTATGCATTGTATGGCCCACAATGGGCCCCTCTCCTCCACATGTGCGCTCTCCTTGGGGCAATTCGCACCCCCCTCTTGGCATCTCTCTCCACCATTCGATTTGATGGTTGGGGAGTGATCTCCACCCTCCATTTTGGGGGGAAACCTATTTTGAGTGTGAGCCATCTCTATAAGAGAATGGACTCTCTCCATTGTACTTCTTGACATTTTGAGATTTGCTATTGAGCTCTTGAGAGACATTTCTTCACCTTCTTGTGCATATGTGTTGTGGAGTGTTTTGATGTGGATTATTGGCGTATTGCTGGAGTATTGTTGAGTAATAGTGAGCTATTCCCATTCTTTTCTTGTCCAAACTAACTTGCAAATGAAATCGACCACTAGAGAGAGGCAGCCATTGAGCCAGCAGCTCCACGTTGGGTTTTCTCTCCGGATTTCTGCAACAGGGAAGTAAAACTTATGTTATTATCTTGCTTTCCTCCATTATTTGTCGTTATTTACTTGTATTTCCTTGTTATTTTCCTTAGCTATTGATTTGTGTCTCTCTTTGGCAGGTACAGGGGCGCACTTGGACAACTGGCTGCTCCAAAATGCTCAAGGGAAAGGCACTGCTGCTCAACATTTGGCATCCAGTAAGCGTTTCTACGTCAAACTCTTCATCTCCTTTGCTTCAGGTAGGCAATCATTGCTGATCTCTCTTGTTTTCATTTTTTTGTGAATGTAAAGCTACAAAAACATAATAAAACCCCCAAAAATCAATATCTTAATTTTCAACCATTAAAATCCTTAGTTCTTTAAAACCCGCTAATGAAATCTAATCAAACAGCCATATCTGAAATTTCATTGCATTCCGACTCCATATGCACATAAAACCAGGCACTAGTCCATCACTGATTTCGCCCTACCTGGGCAAAACTGTCAATCACGCCTTTGGGTCAATTTTGGGGTTATGGGTACTTGCTAATCTGTCTTATAACATCTTTTTACCTTGAATGTCAAGTATCAGTAGCTGGAAGTGAGTTTAAACACCTTTTTTTTGACTGCCCTAGGTTCGTTTGTCCACTATTTAACCCATTCCCTTAGGGCTATTCATTTCACTTCTTGCTGGTCCATTTTTCCCATACTAAATTAGTCACATAATCACTCTACAATTACTAGAAGATGTGTTTAAATTACTTGATGTAATTCTGCCATACTTGAGCAGTCATTATACGCTTCATTCCCCCATAGGCAGAATTTTCAGCCACTCTTCTAGTCATCTTTAATTTTCTGATTTAGTTTCTAGCCTTAAGATCTTCCATTTATTCATCAATATACTCTTGTATCGGATCTGATTTCATCTTTCATAGACTATCTTCTCATTTCAAGATCCCGATACTACTAGGCTAGAAGAAATCTCACTTTCAGTCATCCATCTTGTTTAGCGTGTTGATTATCTTTTGGGTTTAGGGTGTCTGATTGTTGAGTCTCAACCTTCACGGGTTGAGTGGGTCTCTCCCTTGACTAGGCTAAGTGCCTTGTCTAAAGTGACTGTAGCCTTGTCCGATGTGACTTCTGTCCCTCGGACAGAGGACCTGGCTACTGTAGGTTACACCTTCCTAGCTGTTCACCTCTACCGTCCCTATTGGGATACCTACCACACACAACTAAAGATAGTGTGATAACACTTTCCATTGCAAATAGTTGGAAATGCCATCCAACCGGTCCTCAAATATGATGCAAACAACCATCTCTCTTTGTTGTTCAAAAGAAAACAATCCACAATTTTCCTTGTCTGCCCAACACCTGCAAATGGATTTTTCCAATACACAAGTTGTCAAAAATCAGCAATACTTTTGCCCAACAACTCAATACACTGCTGCAACAATAAAATATTGTTATCTTCAGAGTCCCAGCTCTAATACCATGTTAAAAAATCAGGCTTTTGAAGCCATTCAACCACTCAGCAAAAACACTTAGATTTCAAACTTAAGTTGTCACAGCTAAATGACAATTTACAGACATTTAAACAATGAATCAGCAAGCTGAAATACACAAGCTGAGATAAATAAACAGCGGAAGACAAATAGAACAGCAGACTGTAAATTGTATGCACAGTGAATTTTGGTCAAACTAGACCTTGAAAAAACCCACATTGGGAAAACCAGTCCAAGAGCAATTTTATTTAGCAATTTTCAGGCATAAAATCAAAGTTACAACAGCAATAAATTCAGCATTTAATGACCATACCAACACCTCGAAATTTGTGCTCAGCAGTACCTCAAAATTTGTGCCCAGTAGTACCTCGAAATTTGTGCCCAACAGTACTGTTATCACCTAAACTGTAGTTACCCCTATGGATGTATCCAGTCATGGATGGCAATAGGGAAGGGCAACTCAAAAGGTGCAACCACGATCACCTCGACCTCCAATATATGGTTGTCACGCCAATCGAGGCAACCTTCGCTTTATGTTATCTAGCCCAGACAACAAAGGGGGAGACCCGATCTACTCCCGACAGGAGAGATCAAAACCAAGACACCGAATCAGGGTATTTCTAAGTGAAGTTAGGTGTAATGGTTTATCCTAGACCTAAGGATGAAGTCACAAGCCAAGTAAGGGGTTTAATAGGTATAGCTTTGGTTCATAGTTGATGTGAGAGTGACTTACAATGTTTGAAGTGGGATCTAGGATTAGTGTACTAGTTCAATGTTGGAAGACCCACTGCCTTGGGAACCGTGTCCAATGCAGGGTAGTTTAGGGGTGAATTGGGGCTAACTAGTACAAGTGACAAGTTTGACCATGATACATGATGGCATCAAGGGTTTGGTTCACCACACTAAGGTCAAACCACAAGTTAATCCAACAATCTAGGAAAGTCGAATTGACTTGGAGAGTAACCAGTGCCTTGGGAATTGGGATAATGGAATCAAAGTAGGGTTGACTTGTGGTTAAGGACTCCTAGTACTTGGGACAAGTGGGCAATAAAGGTCTTGGTGGATAAGTAGGTCTAGATCTAGGTTTGACCCAAGTGGACCACAATCCCTTAAAACCAGGAATGTTATCCCCAAGGCAAAATTTGACAAAGTGACACACTAGACCTAGGTTTTGAATTATTCCCGTTCCAAATCCGCAAGAATCTCAAGTACCCAGTTCCTAGAAGTGAGTGAACTCACTTCTCCAAGGTGGTGCGACTTTACCCAAGGAGGCCTAAAAGGTGGGTTAGGTGGGTCAAGACAAGTCCGATGGCATCCAAACTTTAGATCCGGGTAGGTTAGTCAAGTAGGAGTATGATCTATAATTTCGTGGCAATCCGACGGCTAGATCTTACTAGATCTGAGTTTGAGTACACCTAATGGTCCAAAATGGGGATTAAATCCCTTAAAATGTGGAATAGGGCCCACAAGGTGAATTTCAGAAAAGTAACAATCTGGGTGTATGTTATTTGACGTGTAGATTATGGATCAAGCGGGATCTCAAACACCCATGTACTAGATCTAGGTCAACTTGCTCAAACTAGGAAGTGCGCTTTGCTTGGGAGAGGCTAAGTTGGCTTGGGAAGGGGGTCAAACGGAAGCCAATCCTCACCAAACTATAGATCCGGGATGTCGTGGATGCTATAGAGGTGGGTTTTCAATATTATGCCCACCAACCCACTAGATCTAAGTAGATCTGAGAAAATGTAAAATGGGGTTTTTAAGATATTTAGGGTTTTAACAATTTATGAGCTATGTCAATGGATTGGATAAAGGAAAGAGAAACAAACCTGTGGATCTTACCTGGGTAACCTTGTAGATGCCTTGATGATGATGATCTATGCAAACCCGATCAATTTGAGAAGCTTTGAGGTAGTTTTCTACGCAAGTCGATTTGATCCAAGAAGCCAATGCGCCCTCTCTCCTGCACAACAAACGTCAACAATATCAGATTTGATGCATCAAGAGATAAGACTAATGCCACAAAAGAAGTAACAGGAAGATAGCATAGATCACAATGAAGCTAATGATAACCCCCTGATACAAGCGAATGCCAAGAAAGTCGATTTGAAGAAGCCTTGCAAAATCGCCCTTGTTGAAGTCGCCCTCCTGTAGACAAACAATGATTTCCAAAAAAGATAGATCTTACCACAATTTCCAAATGCTAGGTTGCAATAGACTTTCCAATCACCATCTAAGAACACCAGATGCAAAGGAGACCACAAGAATTTCCACAAGAATATTTTTCTATACCAATAATCCAAGAGCCAAAGACCCCTTACAATGAGAGGCTCTCTCCTTTAAATAGGAAGGAGAGGCACCAAAACCCTAACCACTTTTTAAATGAGTGGCTAAGATTAAAAGATACAAATGTCTAATCAATGGTTGAGATGAGCTCAACAATAAAATACATGGATCACAAATAAAATATTATGTAAGTGGACAAAATCGCCCTAGAAGAGGGGAATCCCACCAAATCATGATGACATAATATCATAGGAGGCTTATGGTGGGTCCAAGGGGTAATTTTATCCCTCCTTGGTCAATCCCCATAGCACAATAACCATAAAATAATCATGAATGTACCAAATCGTGCCTCCATAGTCAAATCGTAGGCCTCAAAAAAACCTCAGAAATCCACAGAAAGTGCCATAAGTGATGGATGCGGGCCCCGATGAAGCTGAAACTGCTGGAGAAGGTGTGGAAGACCCCGATCTATCATCACTGATCATCCCATGCCATAACTTTGCCTCAGTGGCCCAAATCGATTTCCTCAATAGCCATTTCTACCAATCCTGAAATGCCTCGGGAAGCGTGAAACTGCCCCAAACTGCCTCCTAGAGTGCCTGCGCTGTCAAGGTGATGGCACCAGTGTGTCCGGGAGGGGGGTAATATGGTAAAAACAAGTGGCTAGACCACCCCCTCCATCATCAGCGCCCTAGGTCAACCGGATAAAAATCACATCTGCTCTGACAGGGCCTCAAACAGACCAAAACTGCACTGGGACAGCCTACTGAGGCTCAATCATCACTGTAAGTGCCCGGAACTGAAAACAAACTGTCTTATTGGACTCAGAAGGTCCAAATCCATCCAAGATGTGTACTCATACACCATATGAGTCTCTGCATGATCAAAATAAATATCCAATATACCGGAACAAGGCCAATAATAATGATCTGTAAATGACCAAACACTGCTGTAACCCAAGAATCATCATCATAATCCTGTAGCTGCTGCATAGAATCATCATGTATGTGTACATAGACCATATATCATCTATCCATATCATCATAAGGTCCAACATCTCATGTCCCATGGTCCTCCATGGTTAAACTGGGTCTAACCAAGACCAAATATAACTCAGACCATCATCCAAGGCTGCTGCAAAGTGTCAAGGTTAATACATGCTCTACAACTTATTCAAATAACAATTATAACACAGAGTAATCATAACTGGCGATCTAAATCCAAATATATAGTGTCGTTAATTATTATTATTACTCAGACTAGACTTTCAGGATCATACTCACTTCATAGTTGTGATCAATTTGCTAGTGAAGGGTGAAGGCTGAAATAATTGGCTAGGCTAAGGGATGACTTGACTGACTTGACTTTGTGACACTTTGGCAAGGGAAAGGGAATACACACCATAGTATATACTGAATGAGCAATAACACAGGGAATGGAGGTGTCTCACAAATGGATGAGTTGTTTAAAGAGGGTTTATTCACCTTCACAGATGCGCACAATCCATAATACAAATAAGGCCAGCAATTGTTTAGATATAGCATTTAAGTTCCATTGCTTTTTGGGCCTGAAGTTTCCATAGCCTTGATCTATGTGTGTTTATAAACACATTGCATAGATTTACATTTATTTTAGGCTTTCTGCTGTAGGTGTGTTTTTAAGGCACTTGTTTACCTGAGCACTTCTAGGTGTGTCATGGACAACTTGTTTATCTAGGTATTTATTTTCCAAAAGATATAACATTTTATTTTCATGGCCATTTTCATTTGGCATGCCTCTCATTCATGTGTGTTTAGAAACACATTGCATGAATGGGCTTTTCATACAAGATATAGCATTTCATTTTTCCAGATTTTGTATTCATGGCAGCACCAAAAGTTTCAGGTTTAGCCAACACAACTTTAGTGACTAGGGGGAATTCCAAGGAACTCCAACTCACCATAGGTAAGTTTTGTCACCAACTCAGAGCCAAGACACAATAAACAAGGAAGCTCATCCAATACAGAGGCTACAGTGGGGAAAAGTCCTCCATGCCACTAGTCAAGTAGTAAGTCAAGGTGATAATCTAAAAGGTAGGCCATGGATGGATGAAGACAATGAAATGATGGAGCCAACACTAGCAAGCCCAGGTATGGTGGAATGATCACCTCTATTCTCCCTAAGGAGGGTACATACCAATGAGTATGAATAGTGAACTTCTAAGTCTGAGTAGGGACAATATAATATATATAATAGATCAACCAGGTCCAAATATCTATATGATCGCCAGATCATGACACTAAGTGCTAAGACATGCTATAAGAATAAGTATAAAAGCAATCTAACCATAACACCATGATATACCTGCTGAGTCATATACCTGAAAGCTCATCAACCTGTACCATCATCTGTCCTCTGAAACTGCTGCTGCAACTATGGGCACTACTGACTGCTCTGTACCAATGGTATAATGGCTATATCGGTCATCTCTCTGAGTGTCCCGAGACTCAGTCATGGCATGGGGAATACAACTGTTGTCCACAATCTGATAGTGATCCAATATAGATGCTCATCTCAGCATCTCAAATGTAGGGGAACTGGCTGAATAGTGTACTGGCATCAGAAAAATAATGTATGGTAGCCCGGCTACTATAAATGTGATAACAAGTACCTCGAAATCCGTCCTAGGCAGCACCTCGAAATCTGTGCCACCATACGTTTGTACAGACTGCACGGATGTACGGACTGTGCAGAAATTTTTTTTCTTTCTCGAACTGTGCGCCAACCCTCGAAATCTATGCCCAGCAATTTCTCGAAAAACATGTCGACTAAGAAGTACGGCCCAACAAAGCTGCCTTGGGATTCGAGCCACCTTCTATTTGGGATGAATCCCTCTCCTAGGGAATCGAGCCACCCAAAAGAACTCTAGCTCTAACTCTCAAAACTCACAAATGCCCAAAATGCTCACTCTTGGAAAAACTGTGTCTTTGCACATTGCCCTAGACTTGCTCTTATAACATGAAAGTGACTTTTCACCTTCCAAATCCGTAAATCCAACGCTCAAGATCTAATCTTGTCTTGACAAGATCAAGGGATGAAATTCATTCCCTCCAAAATAATTCACTTATAATTTTTTAATAAAGTATTTTCACTTTATGAAATATGTGCACTTTTACTTCATAAAGTCACTTTATAAAAAGAGCCACTTTATTACAACTTAGAAAAAGTCAAGTGCCTAGGTAATGTAAATGCAAGGTCACTTCCGCATACAAGACAAAATTATGCGGAGTGCCTCCCGAGCTAAAAAGCTAACAACTTGCACATCATGCTCTTCAGCAGATGTAGATAAGTATTCTACTGAAGAGATTGACAGAGAGTTGGCTCTTAACACATGCCAGTCGTTAAGTGCTTCTACTTCTAGTATATGGTATATAGACAGCGGGGCCTCCAGCCACATGATGGGTGTTCGAGGGTACTTTACAGATCTTGCCGAGGATGGGCTAGATCTTGAGATTGTACTTGGAGAAAATTCTACGATCAAAGCAGTTGAACGGGGAACAGTCTCTTTCCAGAAAGAATCAAGAGAGTCTATGAGAGTTTGTGATGTTCTATATGTTTCGGGTTTAAAGAAGAACTTGATCTCAATTTCTACTATTGAAGATCGAGGATTGTGGGTGATGTTCAGATATGGGAATGTTCGAGTTCATCCCAAGGGATCTAGAGATACCTCTGCTGAGAGGATTGAAGTCCGCAGTGGAAAACTTTACAGGATTAACTTTCAGCTTCATCATGCTTTGACTCATAGCAGTCGTGATGATGATTGTGATCTGTGTGAGCTTTGGCATTTGAGGATGGCACATCTACATCATCCAGCTCTGGAGATCTTGAGGGAGATTGTGACAAGAGTGGCTGACTTTAGCACTGAGCACAGTGATGTGTGGAAAGGATGTGCTCTTGGTAAGTATGTCAAGACAGTCTTTCCCAAGAGTGACAACAAATTTGCAGGAGCACTTGATTTGATTCATTCCAACCTTTGTGGTCCGATGTCCACCACATCTTTGAAGGGTTACGAGTACAATGTATCATTCATTGATGACTACTCCAGGAAGACATGGATTTATTTTTTAAAAAGTAAGGAATCAAAAGAAGTCTTGCAAAAGTTTCAGGAATTCAAAGCACTTATGGAAAATCAAATAGAAAGGAAGATCAAGACCTTGAGATCAGATAATGGAGGTGAGTATACCTTCAAAGAGTTTAATGAGTGTTGCATTTAGGAGGGCATTAGGAGGCAGTTAACAGTTCCCTATACACCTCAGCAGAATGGGGTTGTTGAAAGGAAGAACAAGGCAATTGTTGGCTCTGCTAGATCTATGTTGCATGATCAGGGCTTGCCATTTTTCCTTTGGGCTGAGGCATGTAACACAGTTGCATATATTCAGAACAAAAGTCCTCATAAAGTCTTGGGGAACAAAACTCCAGAAGAAGCCTTCTCTGGAAAGAAACATGAGGTTGGGCATTTCAGGATCTTTGGATGTCTTACTCACATGTTCCTTCAGGGAAAAGGACTAAGCTGGACCCTACAGCTGAGCAAAATTGGGCAGACATTCACCCTTAGAGCCTAAGTCATATGGCTAGTGGTGAATGGCCCAGATACCGTGATGCAGTGAATGGCCCAAATACCGTGATGGTTCTACAGATGAGCAGTATGGGGCAGACATTCATCCACGAGAAATGGCCTGAGTCATATGGCTAGTGGTGGATGGCCCAAACATACATATGAGCAACATCGAGCAGACATTCTCCTAGATTGATCGTGTTGATTTGACCAAGGGAAAATGATACATTCATTCACGGGGCTATGATAGTGATGAATGGCCTCTCACGAGGCTATGTTAGTGATGAATGGCCACTCATGGGACTATGCTAGTGATGAATGGCCTAGGCGCAATCCATCTCCAGATAGCCATGCTGATTTGGCTAGGAGTGGAAGACTCAAGATGCAAATTGAGGATATTCTCACCAAGTAAGCTTGGCGTGATGCAGAATGTCTCCCTCGCTAAGAGGGATTGTTGATGTTTCTCCAGGTTGCAACATCGGGAAGACATTCTTCCAGATTGGTTATGTTGATTTGACCAAGGAAGATTGATACATTCACCCTTGGGGCCTAAGTCATATGGCTAAAGGTGAATGGTCGAGGCAGGGGTAGTGCTTCTCCTAGGTCGTATGGTGTGTAGATGGGCCCCAAGGTGCTCTCACATTGACTGCTCCAAGACGGAGTGATCTATTCTATATTAGAGTAAGTTGACTCATTTATTTGATAGGGGATTTGTCCCCTTGTGGAATATACAAGTCTAATGTAATGTTGAATGTGACATAGGCTCTAAGAAGTGTCCAAGACTTCTAGTGTTGGAAAATCAACATTAGAGCTCTATGGGTGAATAGATGTGCATGTGAGGAGATGATCATCAACAAGGACAACTTTTCTATGATGAAGAAATAACGAAGAAGACAAGTCAACCATTGAAGAAGCCCAGGAAATATTGAAGAGGAAGAAAGGACAAGTAAATGAAGCCAAAAAGGCTATCTGAATGTAAAATCAAGCCAAAAAGGCTAAGTATGAAAGTCAAATGTAAAGTCCAAGAATGTGTTTTTGAACACACACGGACACAAGTCAGCCATATGTATCAGAGCATTGTAGTGGTTATTTCCTCACCTAGTCCTGCGGGGCAAGGAGGTGAGATGGAGTAAGGGACAGCTATGCGAATTGTCCCCTAGAGTCTCAAGTTACGGTTTGCTGGACACCCAGTCATGGCGGCTCTAGAAAAGATCCTCACAGAGTCTTCTGAAGGCACGGATGTGAGTTGCAAGGTGCATGTTAGATGATCAGTGGTGGTTTCCCTGCACTATACCCATTTGTGAGGCACCACTCTTCCCTGTGTATTATCATGGTATGCTTAAGTCAGTGGGTCTCGCTTTCCCTGTTTACCCGAAGGGTCACATGGCCTTGGTCCCGGTCTTCCCGTATCCTTCACCTTGTTTATCCACCTCACCCAAAGTTAGCTAAGTGGTCAAGTCTATAAATTGTGCATAGCAATTTTGAGTCTTTGTTGGAGGTGGTGGGCCCACCTCACCCTGGGCCTATTTTTATTGAGATATTTTTGTTTTGATCACCCTATCGGCATTATATTGTTTTAGTAATGTACTAACATAAATAAGGAAACCTTCACGCTTCATGTTGCATACAAGTTTTCAGCCATTGCCATTTTGACCAGATTTGACTTGGTCAAACCAGGTTGACTAGGCCAAAAATGGGCCCAAAAAAAAGTTGCAATCAAGATTTTGATTTTGGTCATTTATTATGTCTTGGGGTTGCATATGAGCCTCTAAGTGTCAGATTTGGAAAAAGTTGAAGCATTGATGAGATTGTTAATTATTATTGGTCACCAAGGACCTGTTTTAATTAAAAATCTTGGATTTTGGGCAAACAGTGCCCAATTGATGGATTGGGGTCGTTCGAGTAACCATGTCTACTATATTTAGGGTCTACGATCGCATTGCAGCAGACGGTTCATCAATCCGGGCAATATAAGTGGGGAAAAAGTGAAAAATACATCTTCAGAAATAAGACCAGCAATAAATTAATTATGGAATATCAAATTTGGCTAATGTAACTATTGATTTGGTAAGTGCAATGAAAGGTAATGGTAAGGTGGTCCCCTAAGGTCAATTTTGCTATGTTTGGACATTCAATTTATGTTGTGGGGCCCTCATTTTTGCCCAGCCCAACACATGGGGCGAATTTGCCCATAGAGGGGCGATTTTTACTTAGCAAAACTTCATATTTTGTGGTTATTATGTATTGAGATTATGGCTGAGTGGTATAGGGGGCTAAAACAGCCCATAGACACCCCCCAACCACCTATTGTACATGTTTTATGGGCCCCATGAAGGTCCCCATCCTCCACATGAGCGCTAGAGGGCAATTCGCCCGCCCTCACTAGAGTTGATCTCCACCATTCGTTGGGGTGAAGAGATAGATGTTCCCAGCCATCGATTATGGAGGAAATTAGGGCTAGATTGAGAGCCTTCTCTACTTAAGAGACCAACTCTCTCATTTGTAACTCTCTTGGGCATTTTTTTGTGAACACTTGGACTAAATAGAGAAGATTCTTGGAGAGTTCTTGAGACATTGTTTGTTTGGATGAGCATTGTCGTGACTGATAGCTATTTCCTGATGTATTGTTGAGTTATCTAGTGTGTTTCCCATCATACATAGCTAAAACGAATTGCAGGTTGAGAGACCACTTGAGGGAGGGCGCAATTTTTGGAGTGGGAGCTCCACACTTGTGTTTTTCTTCAAGAATTTAACGAGGGAGTTGAATTTACTAATTGTCTTTCAATTTCTTAATCATTTGTCTTTCATTTTGCTGTGCAAACTATCTATTTGCTTCAGATTTCTGATTCTCCATTTGTGTGGCAGGTAGCAAGGGCGTACTTGGTCTCTTGGCTAGCCCAAACGCTTAGGGAAAGCATTGGTTGCTCATCACTTGAATTTGGCAAGTAGTCTTCACGCAATATTCAGCCATTCATCATTGTTTCAGGTGCTTCTCTCATGCTTAATTCTCCATTTAGATTTCTGATGTGTTTGCTGAGCTGAAATTGCATATAAAACCAAGGAAAAATTAAAATCTTAAAAACTCACCGTTAAAACTTTTTTTTCTTTTTAAACCCGCTTCTGAAATAATGTTAAATGCTTAAATCCAGAGTTTCAGTTTAATTCGACTCCATTTACACTTAGAACTAGCACTGGTCCATTTGGCAATTTCGCCCTCCTTGGGCGTTTTTCTCTTGCTGTCTAGCTGGGTCATTTTTGGAGTTGTGGGTAGTTTTGATTTGTGTTTAGATTGTCATTTTATCATTAAAAATCAAACTATCATCTGTTAGAAGTGTCTTAAAACGTTAATTTGTCGCTGCCCTAGGTCCACTAAGTCACTGTTTAACCCTCTTCCTTGGGCAGATTTACTTCATCTCTTCACTTCTAGTTTACTTTGCATCCTTAGTCGATTTCCAGCCACCTAATTGCTGATCTAATTCATTTATTTCATCATAATTAAGAGCTGGCCACATCCCGTACTACGCTCATTCTACCAATTGTGTCCAGTCTTTGGCTGAAATCAAGCTTAGGGTCTTTTCGGCACTCATCTCTTGTTTGTATCTTTTTATCTTTTGGGATTTGGGTGTCCATTTTGTCTCTCAACCATCACTGTTTGAGCGGGGTCTCCCCCTTGACTTGGCTACTTGCCTTGTCTGAAGCGACAAATGCCTTGTCCGGTGTGACGGCCGTTCTTCGAACGGTGGACTTGGTGTTTGCAGGTGCCACCTGCCTAGCTGCTTGCCCTCTACCATCCTGGACGAGATATCTTTCATAGCTGCTAGAGTTAGTGTGATAACAGAGAACCAATACGTAAAGTGCACAGTGAGATGTGCACTATGAGAGGGTCTAATAGTCAAGAAGCACTTATGGAAACTCTTTGATTATGCAAACTTTTCAATCTTTTGAAGACAAGAAATGCAAGATTCAAAGGTGTGTCCTTCTTTGTGACAAAAATTGCATATGAGTTTCTTCTTCTTGGAGGACTTTGAGTGCTCCCATTTAACCTTCTTGAACACATGCTTAGAAGATAGATTTTGAATGAACTTGATCTTGAATGCATAATTTTCCCATTTTCCTTAGTGTGACTTATGTTGAGATCACAAATAGTACATTTATAGTGATCTCTTTAACAAACCCTAACCCAAGCACTTAACATAGATCATAAGAAGACTTCACAAAGATACTTAAACCATAACCAAGAGAAGGTCACCAAAAGTAGAGCAAAAAAGTATAGGTTCCCTTGAGAAAAAGAATAAATGAATTCACTTCAAAGAGATCATGTTGCAAATGAGGAATGTGGTGTATTTATAACTCTACTAGGGTTAAGACGCTAGCCTCAAGGAGGAGACTAGGTCAACCTTACCTAAAATAAAATAAAATATGAAAAAGTGTAAAAACCCACGAGTTGGCTTTGGCACATTGCCACAAGTGAAGATTACGCACATTCTCAACATCCCCATTAATTTAAACAGGAAGCCACATGAAATGATATTACAATACATCATGTTTCCCCCCTTAATCTGAACAGGGAGTCACATGAGATAATATTACAATATATCATGTTCCCCCCCTCAATGGAAACTAACATATGTTTATACCTGTCCACAAATGTATAAAGGCAGGCTCCAAAAAAGATTTGGTGAAGATATCTGCAAGTTGATCTACATAAGAAACAAAGAATGACACAAGTTTCACCTAAGCATGGAGGTGCCAAATGTAATGAATTTGAATCTCAATGTGTTTGGGCTTCTGATGATTTATTAAATTATGAATAAGCTCAATAGTACTCTAATTGTCACAAAATACACGAGAAGAACGATGATCAACAAGATTTTAGCTCACCGAGGAACATCTACATCCAAGAAAGATGCTTCCTAGCATGAACTACACTAGCATATTTGGCTTCAATAAGGATGAGAATCCCATCCCTGTTGCTTCTTGGAATACCAAAAAAGCAAGGAGAACAAGGAACAAGGAGAACAAATACCTTGAAGTGGAGTGCCACTAATCAAGATCACCCACCCAATTAGCATGAGAAAAAGCAAGAAGACGGATTCCAACACCTTTTAAGTAAGAATACCCATGTGAGTGGTGCCCCTTAACGTAGAATGCATTTAGCAGCATGCCAATGACTCTCATGAGACTCCTACATGTAACAGGTACACATAGTGACTGCAAAGGAAATATCTAATTGAATACGAGAAAGATAATCTAAATTGTCAACCAAGATTGATAAATAGATGCATCAAACAAGGGTGGAGGGCACTAGGCTTGAATCGCAAAGGCAATAGGAGTAATAACTAGCTTGCAATCTTTCATACCAAAGCATTGCAAGAGATCCAAGGTGTATTGTGGCTGAGAAAGAGGGATCTCGACAAAGATTTGAGAAATCTAAAGCCTCAAAAAGGAACAAAGCAACCCTAAATCCATCATTTGGATGGAGTCTTTGAATTGTTGCTTAGATCATTGATCATGGATGTGGATTAACCAGTCAGAAGAAGATCATCCACATATAGCACAAGAATAAGAGTGTGGCCATCATGATGGAAAATGTAGAGATCATGTTCAACCTCGCAACGAGTGAAGGATGACTAATAAAAATATTGTGGACCTTCTCATAGCAGACATGAGGGGCATGTTTAAGGCCAAATAGAGATTTCTTAAGTTTCCAAGCCAAGGAAATAGGACCCTTTAAAACTAACCATGGTGATAGCTGCATATAAATCTCTTCTTGAACATCTCTGTTATCACACAAACTCTAGTTGCTAATGAGGAATGTCCCAACAGGGATGGTAGAGGATGAGCAACTAGGAAGGTGTAACCTGCAATAGCCAGGTCCTCCGTTCAGGGAACGGAAGTCACACCGGACAAGGCTACTGTCGCTTCAAACGAACAAGGCTACTGTCGCTTCAGACGAGGCACTTAGCCAAGTCAGGGGGGAGACCCCACCCGGCCAGGTAATGGTCGAGAGACAAAATCACACCCAAATCCAAAAGATAGAAAGAAATATAGACAGGAAATGAGTGTAAATGGGACACCCAAATCCAAAAGATAGAAAGAAATATAGACAGGAAATGAGTGTAAATGGGTCCTAAGCTTAATCTCAGCCACAGATTGGACACACAAATGAGATAGGTGAGTATATTTAGTGTGACCAGCGATAGATTATGATAAAAGAAATAGTTTAGATGGCTGAAATTAACTGAGGATGTGAATGATGCAAGAAGTGAAGTGCTGAAATAAAACTACCCAAGGAAGTGGTTAAACAGGAGGTCAAATGGACCTAGGGCAGCAAGAAATTTACGTTTATAATCACTTCTAGCTAATGAAACTTGATTCCCTTAGGTAAAATGACGTTCTAAACAAGAATCAAGACTACCCAAAACCCCAAAGTGACCCAAACCAGCTGAAAGAGAAAAACGCCCTAGAGGGGCATTTTTGGCAAAGGGACCAGTGCTAGATCTATGGGCAAATGGAGTCAAAAAGCTATGAAACTTTGTATTTAAGCGTTTAAGAACAAATCATAAGCGGGTTTGGAGAGAAATTTAAGTTCCTACGATTAAATTTTTAGTTTTTAATTTACTCTTGGTTTTACATGCAGTTTCAGCTTAGCAAACACATTAGAAATCTAACTAGAGAATTCAGCATGAGAGGAATACCTTAAACAAAGATGAATAGCTGAATATTTGTGTGAAGACCACTTGCCGAATCCAAGTGATGAGCAGCCAGCGCTTTCCCTAAGCGTTTGAGCCAGCCGGAGAGCAAGTGCGCCCTAGCTACCTGCCACAAGAAATGGAAACTCGGAAATCTACAACAAATAGATAATTAACACAGCAAAATGAAAGGTAAATAATTGAGAAATTGAATGATAAACAACAAATTCAACTCTCTCTTTAGAAATCCTTGAAGAAAAACCCGAGTGTGTAGCTCCCACTCCAAAAAAATGCGCCCCTATTCAAGTGGCCTTCCAACCTGCAATTCGTTTCAGCTGTAGAAGATGGATAAATGCACTAGAAAACTCATCAATACATCAGCAAATGGCTATCAATCATCACAACATTCACCCAAGCAACAATGTCTCAAGAACTCTCAAGAATCTCTTCTCTATTTCAGTCTAAGTGTTTTACAAAAATGCCGAAGAGAGCTAGAAATGGAGTGAGCCCATTCTCTTATAGAGATGGATCAAAACCTAGCTCATTTCCCCCCAAAATGAATGGTTGGGATTAACTTTCCCAAGCCTCAAATCGATGGTGGAGATCAGCTTCAAGAGGGGGTGCGAATTGCCCATGTGTAGTGCACTTGTGGAGATGGGGCCAACTCGTGGGGCCCATAAAACCAATACAATGGTGGTTGGGGGATGCCTATGGGCTGTTTTAGCCCCCCATACCACTATACTATGATCCCAATACAATAGATCATCAAAATTATGAGTTTTGCTAAGTGGAAAAACACCCCCTATGGGCGAATTCGCCCCTCATGGTGAGCTGGGCAAATGAGGGCCCCACAACACAAAATATAATGTCTAAACATTACCAAAATTACCTTACAAGTCACCCTTATATTAGCCAGCCTTTGATTTTCACCCTTTGCTATAGTTGCCTTTGTCAATTTTTTATTTTCCATGTATTTTATTGCTGGTTTATACTGCTGAAGATGTAATTTGGGCTTTTGACCCATCTAAAGTGCCCGAAATGTCGAACCGTCTGTTGCAATGTGATCGTGGACCCCAAAAATAGTAGGAATGGTCACTCAAACGTCCACGATCCATTACCTTGGCACTATTTGCCCAAAATCCATAATTTTTAATTAAAACGGGTCAAAATTGACCAATGATAATTAAAAATTTCACAAATGCTTCAATCTTTTGCAATTCTGACACCTGCATACTCATATGGGACCCCTGTAGATAATAATTGACCAAAATCGAAATTCCGATTGCAACATTTTTTCGGGCCCATTTTTGGCCTGGTCAACCTAATTTGACCAAGTCAAATCTGGTCAACAATAATGCTAGCTGAATACCTGTATGCAAACATGGAGTGACAGGCTCAATTATACACGTTAGTACATTACTAAGCAACATGATGATAACATGGTGATCAAAAATACATTAAATCCCGAGTTAATACAAGGCCCCGATGAGGTGGGCCCACCACCTCCAAAAGACTCAAACTGCTATACACAACCTATAGACTTGACCACCTAGCTGACTTTGGGTGATGTGGAAAACAAGGCGAAAGTTAAGGGATGATTAGGACAAAGATCATGTGACTTTTCGGACAACTCAGGAAAGCGGGGTCCACTGAGATAAGCATGCCATGACAGAACACGGGGAAGGGCGGTGCCTCACAAATGGGTATAGTGCAGGGAAACCGCCACTGGTCATCTAACCAATATCTCACAACTCACATCCGTATCCGAAGACTCCGTGGGGTTCTTTTCTAGATCCGTTAAACTGGGTGTCCGACAAATCGTAACTTGAGACTCTAGGGGACAATCTTGAGCTTGTCCCTTGCTCCCTCTCACCTGCTTGCCCCGCAGAACTAGGTGAGGAAAAGACCACTACAAATGCTGACATGTACGACTGACCTATATCCATGTGTGTTTACAAACACATTGCATGGATTTTACAATGAATTTCATACTTATCCTTTTTGGCTGGATTTTACATTTACAATAGCCCTTTTGGCTTGCTTTACATTTCTTCATTTCTTCAAGGCCCTTTTGGGCTACATACATATCTCAATAGATATAATCAAGGTGCTTATACTGCAAAGTAATGGGGGTGAGCATACAAGCTTCAATGACCAATGGGGAACACCCGGTGAGGCTACACAATCCTAACTGCATTGCAACATCGGGGGCAACCGACGGGAGCAAATCCCAGGTTTGAGAGTGCATCTCACACACTAAAGAGCCAAGGCACAATGGACAGGGAATCATGGCATACTCAAAGATCAGTGGGGAAGGGGATCCTCAAGGTCACAAATCAGAATCCAAATCGGGAAAAAGGTCGATCATGAATAAGTCGGATGGATGGAGAAGGTGAAGGTGGGTACAAAGTTAGTTGCCTAGGGGGACTAAATGACCAAGTCTATACCAAGTGTAGGGGTGTGGCCCGGTGTGTATACACAGGAGCCTACTAGAAAGGGGTGGACTGACATCACCAAGGGCCCAATCACATCATACAATAGCTAGATCACCCAATATATCATCACATGCAAAGTTAGAGTACTATCATGTATAAATAACTCTAATCTACAACATGAGCAATAATCATCAAATGCAATACCCGTTGCACCATATACCTGCTGCTGCTGAAGCTATCTTTGAACTGGATCTCTGCTGAATCCGGGCAACATAGTAAACCAGCAATATACTGTGATAGTCTCAATCAACGCAACACTAGGCAACTGTCTCAATGGGCTTATATCAAAGCCTGGCAAGGAAGAGGTGACCCTGTGGTAGATGGTAAGTGACATGTTTGGACCACTGCACAACCATCTGTCCCCTCTGATACATCTGCTCGGGTCAATTTGAACAAAACTATGTGCCTCCTCTGAAGGTATCGGATCTCTGATCTGGAAAAAAAAGTACTATGCGGTCCTCGGCCGCACAGTCTGTAGTATGGTAGCACCAGCTAACATAGATGTGATAACAATCTCCACAAGAGAAAAGCACTTTTGACATCCATCTAATGAACTTCCCAAGACAATGAAATGGCTATAGATAGAATCATCTAAATGGTGTCCATACAAGCAACTGAAGAAAAAGTCTATGATAGTCAATGCCTTCTTTCTAAGAGAAAAAATCAGCAACCAGGCGTGCTTTATGTTTCTTAAGTCTTCCATCTACATCATACTTGGTTTTATACACCCATGTACAACAAACTGGATTCTTACCCTTAGGTAAGGGAACTAGATCATGTTACCAGCTTTGTTGTACTTAGTTGGACTTTCAAGTGAGCAGGCAAAGAATGAACATGTTACATGATCATTATCAGTGATCTCAAGTCCATCAGACCTTTTAAAGGGCCCCTTTTTTTTAAATTTTTTCTTCACATGTCCATGGCTTCCTACGACTTGTCAATCAAGTCAGGTATTCCAAGGAGTTTTTTCACTTATTAATTATGTTTTGCGTTTTAGTGGAACATAATTTTTGAGTTTTTCTCCTGCTCCTCCAAAGTTGGAATGCCTGGCGTGGTGGTTAGGCCTTAGGAGGTTATTAAAGTCCATGGGTCATCGACCCCTCCAACTCCTTGATCACCAAAACTCTACAAGCTTCCTTTATAACCCCATTGCCCTCTCTAAGGCAACCAAGCACTAGTCACATGATTTTGGCCATCTAAAATTAACTTGAAACCATTTTTTAACTTTATTTGCAATTGTGGAAATTAACTTTCATCTTAAGCATTAATTTCTGCAAAACCCTAGTTGTATGTTGTCTCTAGAATTATGATTTTAGTACAGATTATGGTTTATTTGCAATTCTGTTCATTAAACACTTAATTTAAGGTTAAAATTAACTCTAGATTTGCTCTATTTTAACTTTGTATGCATGTACTTAGTCTATCTTTTGGCTGGGTGAATTTCTTGACTATTTTGAGTTGTTTCATGTTTCAATTTACATCTAGTAAACACTGATTTAACAGGTATTCATCTAAATTTTAGATCTGGTATGTTTATAGGATAATTATAAGTAAATAAAAGACAACATTTTCCCACTTTCACTCTACTTTAAATGACTACAGGATACAATAGATCTGGAATTTTATGTTACTGTCAACTAATACTAGCACACATTTTTCTCATGTTGATGGTATGCACAGGTAACTAAGGTTTTCTTAAGTTATTTCACTCTGAATACATGGTTACTTGCTATTTTCTAGGCCTAATTGCACTAATCATCACTCTTTAAGTGGCTGGAGAATTCATGTTGTTTTAACCACACAACCTTACTTGCAAATATATCTTTTGGGTTAATAAACAATTCTAGAATTGTTGGTTTATTTTTGGGATGAATGAATGACTTTGTTCTATTGGAAAAACCAGCAATAGAACAAGAGTTTGTGGTTTCTTAAGTCATATTTTAATGAGATTCAACTTCATAATTAATTTATAATTTTCATTCAAGCTTTAAATTGGTTTCACTTAGCAATTTCACAATCTTCTTTATGATGAAAATCTTTATTTTCATTGTTGGTTATTAAAATCTACTCATCAAAAATCAATAACAGCATTGTTTCCTCATAGATCTACAATTGCTTAGTAGAAAACATTTCATTTTTTAATTGACATTAAGACTCTCACTTAGCAAATTGGATCTAATTCTTTTGCAACAAATTGCTTACTGTTCACCTGGAATATCCCCTGTTTTTGCAAGCATTAGATGCATTATTCACTTGCTCATTTTAAATCACAGCTTATTTTACATAGAAGCAAGTTAATCGATTCATAGATGGTGCAACTAATCAATTGTGAGATTGGTATTATGATCTCTTTTAGTTTCTGAAATCTACAAAATCTTTGCACATACAACACTTAGTCTAGATTCCAGCGCTTAATATTCTTTTTTTCTCACAATCATAATACATTCACGGGCGTCTTTGAAATCTAAGTAATATACTTCATCACTAGTCACCAGATACTTCGTTGCTCTAGGGAATCCCCCCTAGTGATTTACCCAAGTCACTAAAGAGTGGAGAAGTAGTTGTCGAGGTGACAGTGGCAACACTTCTATAGTTGCACATAACTACACCTTAGAGAAGACATTACACCTTAGGGTATTAGTTTTTGTGGCAACCAAACCCAACAGATATTATTAGACCAAAAAAACATATAAACACATTGCAAACCCAAAACTATCTATATGAAGATGAAAGGCATGCGAGAGATAATTAATCAAATAAGAGCTTATAAATTCAAAATGAATAAAAAGATAGGATAACTTACGTCCATTGCAGTTAATACTGATAAGAGCTCAACTCCACTTAAACTCTCAGGCAATTTCTCGCATGTGATGTGCAAATTTATGTATAACTTTGAGTTTGCATTGTCGACTTGAATTGCAGTGTCAAACATATCTTCCAGCAAATCTTGTAACTGTATCACAATACAAGAGGAACAGTGATCCATAAGTCTTAACTGTAATTATCTTTAAACTCATCTCTACAAAAGCATATTTTAATGTGTTAACATTGACAACACAAATAATGTACAATAAATACAATTAAGTGGTTTTGATGCAAAAATTTATATATAATAGTTTAGGAAAATGAACGTAAATCGTGCAGTTCAAGAGAAGTTAAGGATGAAAAAATACCATGCCTGATCAAGAGGCAAGGTATAAGAAAAACTAATGATGCTAAGTTAAAAATGAACAACCCCTCTGAGGATTTTCTGAAACTGAACTTTGATGTTGCCTGAAAAGGCAATCCTGGAAAAGCAGGAGACGGAGATCTGATTAGGGATAAAGAGGTAAGAGTCCAGATTTTTTATGCACTAGCCCTGGGAAATAATTCAAATAACATAGCAGAGATGGAGGATGCAATTAAGGGATTGAAGATCACCAAGGAGTTGTGAATTTCTCATCTTGAAGTGGAAGGGGGTACAGCATTATTATCAAAGGGGTGACTAAAGGTTCCAGACCGAATTGAAACTTAAATTCCTTCACTGAAGAGGCTATAGAACTTACGAAATCCTTCTCACTTATATCCTTTAAATACTGCAGGAGGGAAAGGAATATCACACTGCCAATTTATTAGCTAAATTAGGAACTCATATATTCCAAACATTGGGAACCAAAGGATTAAAAGGTGATAATCGCCAATTGACTAAGGAACTAGAAGGGATAATTAAATTGGAAAGCTCAAGAATAGAGTTGCCTAATTCTGAATTAATGATGAGATTTAAAAGAAGGCATATGTCAAGACTCGAGGATAAATCAAATCAATGCCTTATATGAGAGATCAGAGGAAGGTGAAGAAAAGAAGGAAAAGGCTGTGGAGGACCTGATTTGGGATTCAGATCCTACCAGGACTAGAAGGAAACTTCACAGTTCACACCATGGCTAAGGAGCTGATTCCTTGTCGAAAATTGTAGCTCGAACAGGAGCTTCCACACAAATTTAGTGTCAAATGTGTCGGAAGTCGTTCGAGTCAATTCTATTTTGTAATTCACTTTAGTGATCAAATGAAAGTCTTATATTTAGTTGTTGAGCCTAATAAAGTGTATTTTAAATATATTAGTGATTTAAACTAATCTCAACCATACATCTTATTGAAAGAAAAGGGTTATGGTAGATTAGGGTTTCAACTCAAGTATAAAGACAAGTCAAGGTAGAGGGTTAAAAAACATTCATAATTCACTGAAACAGTTTGCTAGTTGATTTATTTCATCGGAGGAGCAGAGTTAGAGTGTCAGATAGGAGCCAAGATCAGCTACCAGGCAAAGAGCAGTGTGCAGGTCCATAGATCCATATAGTCGTACGGATCCATACAGACAAATCTGTGCAGCCATACGAATTCAATAGAGTCATATAGACAGGTCCATACATCCACACAGGATAGGTCCATACAACCATACGAACAACTTGTACAGCAGGCAGCAAACTGCAGGTTGTTTTCTTGGTTTTTGGCGGGCAGTTTTCTTCAACAAGTGTACAGATTTATTACATTTGAGTATACCATACAGCTGTTAGTTTGGCAGCTCGTGGAGGCTTTGTTGTAAGCTTTGAATTATTAATGAAAAGATGATTTGAAGTACTAAATTATCTGTGTATTGTGTTTTCCTTCCATTGTTTACTTTGCAGCTATATGTGTGACTATTACTATGTGAAAGAATTTAATTTCCGCAATTGATAACAAGTTTGTCTTTAGTTGAGAACATAAGCACAGTAGTCACCTAGGGTTTGGAAATTTGAACATGGTATCAGGGCTTCTCTGATGGAGAGGAATTGAAGAGTTTACAACAATAAATCAATTGTCGGGAGCCAAGACTAGTAGTAAGAGGGTTTCAAAGGTAATACTTAATAGAACTAGGAGTTGTGCAGATCAGAGATGGCATCAGCTAGGCTCAGGTTTGAGGACAAATTGGATGGTGCCTCGAATTTCCTATCATGGAAAGTCAAGGTAACTCCTCTATTAGAAGAGTATAATCTATGGGATATCATCAAGGATGTAGTGACTTCATCGTTTTGGCAGCTCACAAAAGAATTAAGTGAAGGCCAAATGGATGATCATGGATGCTATCAAGGATCATCTAATCCCTCATATATCCGAGAAAAGACGTCAAAGGAGATGTTCGATGACCTGGTTAGCCTTTACTAGAGCAAGAACATAAACAAGAAGATGATATTGCACAACAGACTCAAATCTGTTGAGATAACATGATCAAACACCATCACTAGTTACTTGATGAAGGTCATGTAGATTTGTGATCAACTAAGAATAGTTGGGGAGAAGGTTGAAGACAAAGAGCTAGTGAACCGAGCACTGAATGGGTTCCCATCTCAATTGGAAACATTTGACCTGGATGTTTGTGCTTGAGAGAATCTTCCCCCCCTGGAGAACACCGTGGGATGACTGTATCCAAGAGAAGACTCGAATGGAGTCAAAGGCCAGCAAGCAAGGAGGTGACAGTGACCATGCCCTAACTAGTCAAACAAAGAAGGCTGGATGTAAAGGACACAACAAGGGTAAGGTAAAGAGTGAGAAGTCATCCCCACAACAAAGGAAGAAGGACTTGAGTGAAATCAAGTGCTTCATATGTCAGAAGCAGCCTCAACTAGCAACATCAACTAACAGCCTCAGTTGAAACTCAGATGAATGAGTTTGACTCCAAGTTCAAGAAGGATTTCTCGCAAGTATCTTGCCTTTCTTCCAGCACAATTCCAAAGAACGTTTGGTATGTGAACACTGGAGCATCTAGACATATGAGATCAACACAGGAGCTATTTTCAAGTCTAAAAGAGCATGCTTTAGGAGTCTAGGTCGAGCTTGGTGATGATGACAAGCATCCAACAGCAGGAGTTGATACCATTCCTTTCCAACTCCAATCAGGTAACTCTTTAGACTTTGATGATGTGTTGTTTGTTCCAGATCTCAAGAAGAGTTTGCTTTCAGTTTTGGTCATGGAAGATAAGGGTTATGTAGAAGAGTTCAAGAACCAACAAGTCCTTATAAGACCAAAAGGAGTCTATCGAGGATCAACTCAAGTGATAGAGGTTAGTGAAGGTAATTTATACAGGTTACAGGGTGAGCATGTTCGAACCCTAGTGCATAACACAAATAACTTGTGCAAGTATCGCATAAGAGGATGGGGCACCTGCATCACAATGCACTGCCTATTCTGAGGGAGATACCCATAGGTCTTCCAAAGTTCAACATTGAGCAGCAAGGTTTATGCAAAGGGTGTACACTTGGCAAGCATGCTAAGCCTGCTTTCCCAAGTAGTGAGCACAAGTCTAAGGGATTCTAGACCTGGTGCATTCGGATGTATGTGGACCAATGTCAGTAACATCAATCACAGGACGCACATAATATGTTTCCTTCATTAATGATTTCATCCACAAAACTTCGATCTACTTCCTAAAGACCACAGATGAAGGCTTTAGCTAGTTTCAGGAGTTCAAAGCTCTAGTGGAGAACCAAACATGGACGAAGATCAAAGATCAATGTTTGGAGATTAGACAATGGTGGTGAGTATACCTCCAATGATTTGAAGGATTTATGCAAAGATGCAAGAATTAAGAGGGATTTCATTGTTCCATACAACCCAAAGTAGAACGGGGTTACAGAGCAGAAGAACCGATCCATCATAAGGGCTATTAAGGCCATGATACATGACCAAGATTGGTCGATGTTTCTGTGGGAAGAAGCATGCAACACAGCAGTCTACATCTAGAATAGATGTCCTCACAGGATTTGGAGGACAAGACACCAGAGAAGGCATTCACTAGTGTGAAGCTAGAGGTGAGTCATTTCCACATCTTTGGTTATCCAGTTTATATCCATATACCTGTCAAGAAGAGGACCAAGTTGGATCCCTCCAACAAGAAGGGTCTATTTGTTGGGTACAATGAAACTTCAAAGGCCAATAAGATCTATATTTTAGGGAGAGAAAGACAATTATAATTAGACATGCAAAGTTTGAGGAAGACTTTACATCCAGGAAGTTTCATAAGTCTATTACAAAAACAAAGGATGAGGAGCAAGAAGCTACAAAGATTGGGCAAGGGTCGCCAATGACTTCCAATTCGAGGCAGTAGCCTTCAAGTGTAGACGAGGAGCCACCAGCTCTTACTAGTTATGTTAGGAGACCTCGATAGTTCACGCAAACATTGAGGGATCCCCAAGAGCATGTTAAGGCTCCTAGGAGTTCATTCAGGAAGAACATACCTCCAAAGAAGTTTCCAAAATACATGGTGTTAATGAGCAACATCATAGATTCTGAGCCTTCTAGTTTTCAGGAGCCAGCAAAGCACCAAGTTTGGAGGGATACCAGGTAGGAGGAGTACACCTCCATCATGAAGAATGGCGTATGGGATATTGTGCATAGACTGGAGGGGAAACCAATAGTGACTTCCAGATGGCTATAACAAGATCAAGCATTTGACAGATGGCGGCATAGAGAATAACAAAATGAAGTCTGAGGCAAGTGGGTTCTCCTAGAAAGAGGGAGTGTACAATGAGGAGACTTTTACTCCAATTGTCAAGTACACTTTCATTAAAGCAGTCATGTCTTTAGTCTCCATTATGGGATGGGGGATACATCGGATGGATGTGAAGATGGCTTTCTTCAATGGGATGATTAAGGAAGAAGTGTACATAGAGCAGCCTTAGGGATTTCAGATCAATGTGTAAATTTTCAAGCCCTAGGTGACTATTGTCCTATATTTCTCTTGATTAAAAAAATCAAAACTGAACTTATTTAACAACAGAAATATAAATTTCTGAACATGCAACAATCACACATATGACTAGAAAATAAACAACAAAAGCAATTAACACACTTGCACAATGATTTCTCCTTCAAATCAGCTTATCATTCTCTTAATCAAAGCTTACAAGGTACCTCCACAGACTGCTCAAATTTAGCAGTTGCACAATAAATCAAAACACCACAAAACAGAGAAGTATAACATGCTGAGATAGGAAGTATGGCCCTATTGAAGAAAGAAAACAACAATTTCTATTGTACAATTGTACTGTTTTACAGATTCTTGTGTACAACCTACTGCTGGGCAGATTTCCCCTTGCTGGTCACTTCAGCAATTTCTCCCTTTTCTTCTCTCAAATCCACTCCCCCTCTTCTCTTGGTCTCTACCTCCCTCAAATGTGTTCTTCTTGGAGTGTACAACTTCTCCTCCCATCTTGTCTTATTTATGCTTTGAGAGAGATAACTAATCTCCTCAATTCTAGCAACCAACTTCCTTGATTTTAACAACCAGCTCCTTAATTCTAGCAATCAACTTCCTTGATTCTAGCAAACAATCTCAACTAATCTCCTTAATCCTAACAACCACCTTATCTCAACAATGAAGTGTACGGCTAAGATTATATTAAATCTAGCTCACTAATATTCTAGAATCTCTAAAAAATTTCGTTTAGATTTCTAAGACTAAGAGATCAAAGGAAATTAGACTCTTACTTTATTTATTAAATGAAATTACAAGATGGTATTGTTTCCCACAATTACTAAGTGGGTCACTAAGATGTCTTGAACTACTTCTCACACGTTCACACCAAACTTGTTCAAGAAACGCCTGCTCGAACTACCATTTTCAACACAATGGGAAGAGTCCCATGTGCACAAAGCTGAAAAATGCTTTGTATGGACTCAAGCAGGCACGACGAACATGGTATTCCAGGATTGATGGATATCTGCAAAGTATGGGCTTCACCAAAAGTGACGCAGATCCCAACTTATATTTCATATTTGTTGAGGTTGATTTGCTTATTTTGGTGTTGCATGTAAATGACTTGTTTCTTACATGTTAGAGAAGTTCATTACAGAGTGCAAAGCAAATATGGCAATTGAGATCAAGATGAAAGACATTGGCATGATGCATTATTTCTTAGGGTTGGAAATTTGGCAAAGATCGAGGAGATTTTCCCTAGACAAGGTAAGTATGCAAACATGATTCTAAAGAGATTTCGAATGGAGGACTGCAAACCTATGGCCATGGCTTTGATCACTACTTTGAAGAAGATAACAACTTCAAATTCAAATATTGGTGGATCCCACATTGTAAAAGCAGTTGATAGGTTCCTTGATGTATCTAGTCAACACTAGACCAAATATAAATTTTGGAGTGAACACCTTGAATCAATTCATGGTGGAGCCCAAGCAGAGCATTGGGTAGCAGCAAAACATATGCTCCGATACTTGGGGGCATAGTGGAGCATGGGTTGAGATATCTAGGAGATGGTGAATGAAGTTGCAGGGGTATACAAACTCAGATTGAGCAGGCAGTGTATCAAACAAGAAGAGCACCTCAAGGTGTTGCTTTAACTTGGAATCTACAATGTATCTTGGTTCGGCCGAAAGGAGACTTCTATGGCACTTAGTTCAGTAGAGGCAGAGTATATGGCAACTAGTACAACGAATTGTAAGGTCATTTGGCTTCACAAGTTACTTGCAAGTTTACATGTCCAAGAGTTGGATCCCATGGTGATTTACTGTGATAATCAAAGTAGTATCAAACTCTAAGAATCAGTTTTTCATGACAAGTCTAGGCACATTGAGATTAGATATCACTTCATTCGAGACAAGATTCAGGAGGGAGTAGTAAAACTCCAATATGTAACCACGGATTGACAAGTTGCTAATATTTTGACGAAGCCCTTAACAAAAGGGAAGTTTGAAGCATTCAAAGGCAAACTTGGATTGATGCAGAATCCCTTCCTCACTAAGAGGAAGAGTTGAAAATTGTAGCTTGGACAGGAACTTCTGCACAAGTTGAGTGTCAAACGTGCTGAAAGTTGTTCAAATCAATTCTATTTTGTAATTCACTTTAGTAATAGAGTCTTATATTTAGTTGTTGAGTCTAATAAAATGTATTTTTAATACTTTAGTGATTTAAACTAATCTCAATCGTACATCTCACTAAGAGATTAGGGTTTCAGCTCAAGTACAAAGGCAACTCAAGGTAGTGATGGATGTGAAGATGCCTTTCTTCAATGGGATGATTAAGGAAGAAGTGTACATAGAGCAGCCTTAGGGATTTGAGATCAGTGTGTAAAATTTCAAGCCCTAGGTGACTATTGTCCTATATTTCTCTTGATTAAATAAATCAAAACTAAACTTATTTAACAACAGAAATATAAATTTATGAACATGCAACAATCACACATATGACTAGAAAATTAACAACATAAGCAATTAACACACTTGCACAGTGATTTCTCCTTCAAATCAGTTTATCATTCTCTTAATCAAATCTTACAAGGTATGTAATATTCCAACTGATATTTTCTATCTGTTTGTGAAGTTTTTGATGATGTTTGTTGCTTGCTTGTAGTTTTATGGCCCAATACTCAAAGGAAACATGAATGCATGTAATGAACTATGCTTGCATGAGCATGCATGCAAATGCATGGGTTTTCCAACCCCTAAATAACCCGAATAATCATAAATGCTATAAAGTAGGGATAGAAATAATGCATGTACGTACCAATAGATGTAGTAGTGGATGTGGATCAATATGAGATTCGCATGCAAGAGATATGCCAAGGATCGGTCAAGAAATGAATCAAACTCTCTCCAAATATACGCCCTTGATATAAATGCGCCCTCTTCAATATGTGAATGGATGCATGAGTACTCAAACGATGTCAGATTGCCCCCGGATGAAGGTACTAGGGTTATAATGCCCTCCCGATCAATATGGAAGCCTCATGCAAGACATGCATGAAGTTTAAGTCAGAGGGCGAGAATCTCCCTCAAAGAAAGTCGCCCATGCTAGAGAATGCACCCCTTTGAATGATGAAATGGTGAGATCTTTCCTCTGAATCCTAATGAGCAGCCTGTATTCAGTAACTAGGCTAATAGTGGTGCTCTCAGAAGGATAGAAGCAGCATGCAGACTGAATGGTGGTTATCTATCAAGATATGAAGTTATCCCCTTTGTTCCATTCGCCCATGCAAGAGAGGGTGAATCCTCCTACTCTAGAATGTAGCTAGAACCATGATGAATGTTGAAGAATCCAGTATGATGATAGTAGTAATGTTGAATCTGGATGATCCAACATTGATAGTGACTAGGGAAGATACATTTCACTGTCGAAATACACTTGATGGTTGAGTGGTGTGCCCTCAACCCAAAACTGGCTCTCTGAGCTCTCCAAGTCGACTTCTCAAATTAATAATCAATAAGCAGACCTAATCATTCACTTTATCTTTCTTTTATAACTTTGACATTGCATGCCCTAACTTTTGCATGCCTAGGATGTTTTTCTCTTCAGTTGACTTACATGTATTGCTTTCTGTGTGCATGACGGCTTAATTAAGGTATTTCTATGCATGCATCATGAAATATGGCTCGCATGTAATGCATGCAGGTGGCCCCTAGTTCCTGTGGCCCTCTTTTATCTACTGATGATCTAGTAACCATGATTAAGATCTTATTTTGGTTTGAATCATAGTAGCATAATTCGGTCGTATTAACAGTTCACGTACGGAAATTCGGAACAAATTCGAATTCGCTGAATATTCAATGTAAGTGTAATACGAATACGGATTCTTAGTAATGGAAAATTAAAATTTGAAAACCAATTTAAAAAAAAACAAACTTAAACACTATAAAACATAAATACCATTCTCTTTATACTTTCTTATTAAAATAATTATTAATAACTAGTTGCCGTCACTCACACTTGCCATATGGCAGGTTGTTGAAATTATATATTTTTTATTCCTTAAATATATTAGATTTTATTATATAATGTCTATGTACATTTATCGTATTTTTTTTAATACTTGATTAAAAAATATTATATATAAGTAGTCTACTTCCGTATTTTATTCGTACTAGATTTTTTCATTACGTATTTTTTCCGTATCGAATCGCATTTGTATCCGTATTCGTACTCGAATTATGCTACTATGGTTTGAATTGTATCAATCCTCAATCAACTCAATCAATTCCACTGTATGTTAAAAAGGGAACATTACAGTCCTCCCTCGCCAAGATTGCTTGTCCTCAAGCAATACCAACACAACTCCATAATCAATCAAACTGAACCAATTGAATCCAGGGAAAATCCATGGGTCCCAAATCATCCTAGGAGATATGTAGCACCTTCTACTCAAAGTATTGTCCTGCGAGGTACCATGACATGAGACCTCCTGAAAGCATCTCTAATAACCACTAAACTGCCCGTCACTGAAATTCCAGGGTCCCAAATCAACCTAGGAACTGCGGAGTACCTACTGCATCCACCACATCCCTGTGCAGTATCAACACAAGGAGCATCCTATAGACTCCTAAGCATCCAAGCCAGTAAACACTGTATCCATCCCTCATAAGGTCTCCCACCTAGGAAGCTAATCCACTGCTCCATATGGATAGGCTCCTAAAAGTGATAGTTGACTCTCGTCCTCATGCTAACTACTGTACCGTCCACTGCGGCAATCTCAGGGTCCCCTACTACCCAAAAAAAGAGACCATCATGCAATTGTTGAGCCACTCTGATCATCATCAGCTGTCTGTCAAGCTCTATCAACATCCACCTCTCCTGGAACTCCAAGCAGAAATATTTGTAAGCGCTGGCCCCCTCACTATGAATGGTGTAGTGCATAGGAAACCAGGTGAAGTCTGCAATTCTGCTGTCATACTCGACCTCAAATACCACAAAGGAAATATGCTCTGGTCACTGGTAACGACTCTAGGATTTCAGTTTCATTCATGGAAGATAAGGGCTATGCAGTAGAGTTCAAGAACCAGCAAGTCCTTATAAGACCGAAGAGGTCTAGCCTAGGATCAACTCAAGTGATCAGAGTTAGGGAAGGCAACTTATACAAGTTACAGGGTGAGCCTGTTCAAGTCCTAGTTGATAAAACAGATAACTTGAGGAGTTGTGGCACAAAAGGACGAGGCAACTGCATCACAGTGCGTTGCCTATACCGAAGGAGACAATCGCAAGTCTTCCAAAGTTCAGCATTATACAGCAAGGTGTATGCAGAGGATGAGCGCTTGGCAAGCATGCCAAGGATGCTTTCCCAAGCAATGAGCACAAGTCTAAGGGGAATCTAGACCTGGTGCATTCACATGTATGTGAACCAATGTCAGTAGCATCAATCACAAAAAGCATGTACTATGTTTCCTTCAATGATGAATTCTCTCACAAAACTTGGATGTACTTCCTAAAGACCAAGGATGAGGTCTTTAGCAGGTTTCAGGAATTCAAAGCTCTAGTGGAGAACCAAAAAGGGACAAATATCAAATTTTTGGGATCAGACAATGGGGGTGAGTATACCTCCAATGTTTTCGAGGATTTCTGCAAGGATGCGGGAATCAAGAGGTAGTTCACTATTCCATACAACCTACAACAGAATGGGGTTACAAAGTGAAAGAACCAATCCATCATAGGGGTTGTTAAGATCATGATACATGACCAGGATTTGTCAATGTTTTTATGGGAAGAAGCATGCAATGTAGCAATCTACATCCAGAACAAGTGTCCTTACAAGATTTCGGATGACAAGACACCAAAGGAGGTATTCACAAATGTAAAACCAGAGGTTAGTCATTTCTACATCTTTGGTTGTCCAATTTATATCCATATACCAATCGAGAAGAGGACCAAGTTGGAGCCCCTCAACGGAGAGGGATTGTTTGTCATGTACAATGAGACTTCAAAGGCCTACAAGATCTATATTCCATAGGAGAGAAACACAATTGTAGGCAAGGATGCAAAGTTTAAGGAATAATTTACATCTAGGAAGTCGCATGAGCCTATTCCAGTCACAAAGAATGAGGAGCAAGAAGCTCTAAAGGTTGAGACAGGATCACCAGCAACTTCTAGTTCGAGGAAACAACCTTTAGGTGCAGAAAAGGAGCAACCATCTCCTACCAGTTCTACCAGAAGACCTTGATGGTTCACACAAACATTGAGGGATTCTCAGGATCATGTTGAGGCTCCTAGGAGTTTATTTAGAGAGAGCATAAGTTTCCAAACTACATATCATTAATGAGAGGCATCATAGATTCCGAGCCTTTCAGTTTTCTGGAGGCAACAGACCAACAAATTTGGAGGGATGCCATGGTGGAGTACACCTCCATCATGAAGAATGATAAATGGTACATTGTGCCTAGACCGAAGGGGAAATCATTAGTGACTTCCAGATGGCTCTACAAGATCAACCATGCGACAAATGGCAGAATAGAAAAGCACAAAGCGAGGTTTGTGGCAAGAGGGTCCTCCCATAAAGAGGGAGTGTACTATTAGCAGACTTTTGCTCCAATCGCCAGGTACACTTCTATTAGAGTAATGATGTCATTAGTCTCCATTATGGGATGGCAGATACATCAAATGAATGTGAAGACAACTTTCCTCAATAGGATAATTGAGGAAGAAGTGTACATAGAGCAACCTCGGGGATTTGAGATCAATGGGAAGAAGTCCCATGTGTGCAAGCTGAAAAAGTCCTTGCATGGACTCAAGCAAGCATTCCAAACATTGTATTCCAAGATCAATGGATACTTGCACAGTATGGGCTTCACCAAAAGTGAAGCGGACCCCAGCTTATATTTCATATTTGTTGAGGTAGACCATAGATCTACTTATTTTGGAGTTGTATGAAGATGACCTGTTTCTTACAGGATCGAAGAAGCTCATCGCAAGGTGCAAGGCAGATATGGAAACTAAGTTCGAGATGAATGACATTCAAGGAAAATTTTAGGGGCGAAATTTAGCCCATGGGTTATTTTTTGGCCTTTGCTTCGAAAAAAATGTTCACCAATCTGCCTTTTTTCCAAAGATGATTTGCCCAAATTCCATGGGATAGTTTTTTTTTACTCTAAAAATCGCCAAAATTATCCAAAAATATATATAAAGTCCTTAGAAAATTGAATTTTTTTTTTAAATAGCCAAACATTTTATGGTTGCAAATTTAAGAATTAATAAGATTCGCCAAGGTTTTCCACACTTCGAGAAAATTATGGATCCTTAAAAATTTCCCAGATGACATTGGCTTGATACATTACTTATTGGGGTTGGAGATTAAGCCTAGACCAAGGGAGATCTTCCTTGGGCGGGGTAAGTATGCAGTCAAAATCCTAAAGATACTTTAGATGGAGGACTGCAAAACCATGGCCACGCCTATGATAACTAATCTAAAGAAGGTAACAACTTCAAATTAAGAATTCGTGGATTCCACTTTGTATAAGCAACTAATAGGTTTCTTGATGTATCTGGACAAAACCAGGCCAAATATATGTTTTGTAGTGAATACCTTGAGTCGATCCATGGTGGAGCTGAGGCAGGAGCATTAGGTAACAACAAAACCTGTGCTAAGATACTTGAGGGGCATAGTGGAGTATGGGCTAAGATATCCATATACCAGTTGAGAAGGGGACCAAGTCAGAGCCCTTCAGCAAGAAGGGCTTGTTTGTCGATTATAGTGATTAGTCTAGGCTAGTTCTAGTGGTTATTCTTGGCAAGTTTTGGTTCTATCTTTCAGTTGACTCATGTGCCATTCTCTTGGAATTTCATGCATCAGTTTTCAGTGCTTTTCTGGGAGATTCTCGATACTCTTCATCCCTTCTATTCCAGGGTATGTGGGGTGCATCACTTGTATATCTGGTGTGTTTATTGCAAATTACAAGATCTAAAGACTAATTTCATATTATTACAAGTAAATCCAAAGTTTACTTGCTAATCTAGAGTTTTTAGCGGCAAAAATATGAACAATTTTTAAGATTTCAAGGTGTATGATTTGCAGATTTGAAGTCTTTTGCAGGGTACACTTTAACATTTTTGGCTTTATATTACTAAGGATGCCCCCCTAGGCTAGCAAGGACTAGCCCTAAGCAAGAGACACCATGCAAGGTGACATGGGCTCTTTCCTTAAATGGCCAATAGATTCCTTCCAATTCCGAGTGATAACAAGACCCACACAAACCCATGGCAAATAATTTCCATGAAAATTGGCAAATCTTTCCAACATAATAACCTGTTCCTTCCACTGCCATGCCCAGATTGAATTTGTACCCATGTCCACTCTTAGCATCCTCGGATCCTTTTAAATCCATCTTAGGATCCATTTTTTTAATGTTTTTTATGCCTCTAGCTTTCTTAAAAACCCTAATTTATCGAATCCCCAAATCCTATAATTTCCAAAATTTACCACAGCTACACCCAAACCCATAATTCTAGCATTTCTTTTGCAACTGGCAAAAGTTGGAGCCTGTTACCGCTCAAACTAGCACACCTTCTCGAATCAAGGCTATGTAGACCTAATGCTAGTGACAATAAGCCCAAGAGAGAGATTTAAACCAATGTCACCACAGTTTAACCTCTCAACACTTCAAGTAACTCCAAATTTCAAACCCAAGGGGAGACCCTAATCAATGAAAGATGCTTGCAACCACCAACAAACCACAAATACCTTGCACGAAACCTTAATAGCTATGATCAGTGCCTTATCGGAGTCAAACAATATTCAAATCTAGACACAAGAATCATATATAAATGGAGTTATTCACTTTATCACAAATTCCAGATAATATCACGCCTTTGAGCCAGTTTCACATTTCCCAAGACAATGTCACACTTCCCAAGGCATGCACTCCAAAAAATGTGCCCTGAAGGGAAAAAGGACAATTGGACTAGGGAAAACTTAGAGGGTAGGCCAGAAATACCAAACACCCTCCAATTCTCCAATCACAAGGGTTTCCCGAATCCCAATGCGCTTCCTCAAATGAGGACGCCCTCTAGGGTGTGTGTCTAAAACCCTAGGGCAAAATTTTAGGCGGACAAAAAATACCAAACAACTAGCAATTAGTCCTAAGTCACCAGACACGTCGGAATAGGGTGAAGTGTCCCGTGGGGACGTGTTGGGCGCGGACACGACCCTCCCACCTGGGGGGACACATGTTTTTTCGTGTCCCGAAATCGGGACACAACAAAACACGTGTCCCCCATGTGGGAGGGTCGTGTCCTGCCTATGCACAGCGTGGAAAAAGTGAACCCACGGTCTTTAGATATAAACAACGCAAGGAAGAACTGCATTAAACTGTTCCTTCCGATACCTGACACTCAAGGTGCAAATGATCAAATTTATGCTCAATCGAGGTATAACCAACCTGTCAAGGCTTCTATCCACTGACAAAACAACTGCCGAAGACATGGCATCTATTGCCTGCGTTATTGTTTTATTTGATCGCTACTGCACGGGCGGCAAATTGATGTGAAATTTCTAGCAAAGTTATAAAGATATTGTGACCATAAACTGGAACTAATATGCGACTAAGCTTTGAGCACCTTAATGTGGCATTTGAGGGGTGACTAAGCTTAGAGCGGGTAAAGTCCATTTTCTAGTCTTGTGCGGATATACAGTAGCAGCGAGTTTTATGCGCAACTTAACCGGTGTCTTGTTCAATCACGATCGTGGTCAACAGTTTCATGGTTATATCCCTCGTCCGTGATAACATTTGTGATAATTGCTTTATAATTGTCGTTTTACATCTTCTCGATGTTCCTATAGTTTCTTGTATGATTCATATAGATTTTTTAAAGTCTCAATCTAAACTCAATATTATTTAAGTAACTATATATAATTAAGTGATTATAAACTCAATATTATATAAGTAACTATAAATTACTTTTAAGTGATTATAAACTCAATATTATTTAAGAGACTATATATTCTTTAAGCAATTATAAATTCTAAGTGATTATAAATTCTATAATTTATATTATAAATGATTGTTGCACCAAGTGAAACGAGGTGCTCTACAGCCCAGTATGGGGGAGATCCTGTAACGTTTTTCCATGTTTGTCCTTATAGTCGGCCATAATAAATAAAGTTTGTCTTTAATATAATAATAAAAAAAATTAATATTATGTCGGCGATTAATAAAAGGACGTGTATTTTCATTTGAATTAAATCCTAGGCTATATAATACATGGACATGTATTTTCGTTTGAATTAAATCCTAGGCTATAAACGTTTGTCTTTATTATTGTCAACCATTAATTAAAATGTAAAAAAAAAAGTAAAATGTAATGGAAAGTATTTAATGAAAAGTAAAAATGTAAAATGTAATGAAAAGTAAAAAAGTAAAATGTATTGTCGGCCATTAATTAAAATGTAAAAAAAAAGTAAAATTATGGAAAGTATTTAAAAAAAATCCATGTCGACTCATAAAATAAAATATTATGAAAAGTAATTAAAAAATAGATGTTCGTTTATAAAATAAAAAATTAAAACTTAAACCCGGATCTATCAATCAAGAGAGATTAAATTTCTTGAGTTTAAATTTAAAAAACGAAATACACCTCAAGAAATTGGATCCCTCTCGGTGCTTGATAGATACGGTTTTAAGATGGATCTATGCTGGTTGTAATTTTTTAAACTCTAATATCATTTAATATAATGATATTTGATTTGATTGAAATTTTAATTTGTTTCATTTTATATAATTTCTAGGATATACATAAAAAACTACTTAACCTTCTTAAATAAAGTGCTCGATATAAGACACTACTTAACCTTCTTAATGTGTTTTGATTCTAATTTCTATTGAATATTTGTAAATGTTCTAGTTTCTAAATTTGTTTGGATCTATATGTCTATATTTTTAAATTTTAATATATTTTTTAAAAATATATATGTATATAAAACGTGTCCTTCGTGTCCTGATTCCAGGGGTCACCATGTCCCGTGGGGACACTCGTATTTTAGGAACACTCATGTCTTGTGTCCTCGTGTCAAGTGATTAGGCAATTACCCAATCTCAATGATTTCATGTATCCCAATGCATTTGCTCAAAAGAGGATGCCCTCTAGGGTTTATGGATAAAACCCTAGGGCCAATTTTTAGGGTGGACCAGAAATACTAAATCACAATTATTTTTGGATTTTTAAATTTATTTAGATTTTTAGGGATTTTTCTAGTTGTAAAATATTTCTATGCATAAAATAACATAAAAAAACATGTAAAATTTGATAAAAAAGAAGAGAGTTAAAGGATAGGGTATTAGATTCTTGTCTCAAACCCTAAGGCTATGAGAGATCGAGGCTAACATCCCTCCTCTTAAGATGGTTTCCAATACTTGCAACTAGGGCAAAGCTAGCAACCTTGAGGGTAGCGAAACCCTAATTAGGGCAAATAGAGAATTCAAAGGTCCAATAGAACAATGGAGAGCTCCTTGGTAGAAAGGTCTCCTCAAGAAAGTAGACAAAATGCTAGCAAACAAACCTTACCTTAGTCCAAAGCACTTCAAGAATGATATACAGTAAACATGGTCAATTTGAGGTGGTCAACCTAGAGGATGAGTGAAACAATAAATTTATTGATGAAGATAAAGGAAATATACAAAAATTGGAAATAAGGGGGATAGAACATTGATGGCAAGTAATCATGAAGAGGCGAGCCATGGAAAGAAAAAAGAATCATGTATGGCAATAGGTCGAAGATTAGATGCAGCAGAGCAACCAACAAGAGATAAGAAAAGATAATTTTATCGATAAACATAGGTGACCAAAAGAAAAGAGTAGGTCAATAGGATCAAATAATGATGCCTTGAGGGATGGATTGGAAGCCATGAGAGAAAATATGCACCATGCTCTGCTGGCAGTTTAGAAGTTGGAACTCAAAATGAAGATTTTGGGGAGAACAGTTAAAGAAAATGGAGAATCGGCTTCAAACCAGATTTTGGAGGTAAACTCAAGTGTGAAAAATAAAACATTGCTTCTCAGCAGTCATCTTCAATGAATAGCAGCAGACCAGGGACTATATGGCTCCTGTATTTGACAGATGCAGGGGGTCGGGTCACTGGCAATCTGAACGTGCTCCTCCTTACAGTGAAGGTACCTCAAAACAAAGGCAAGAGTGTGCAGATAGGAATCAGTAATTCACCCCTCACCACCTGGAGCACTGTTAGGATCCAGATAGGCTTGCACATTGGAACCTCCAGTTTCATTCACAATTTCGATGTCCTCTGTTCTAGCAGCTAGGAATCCAGCAGGGTTGGCTGGTAGTTAGTAGAAATGTGTTGATAGGAAGTAGAAGTCAGTGACTCATTACGCCTTTTCAATTTTGTTTTTCTCTGATATTCTAGTATTTTGGCTTCAATCAGTTGTAAAGGATGTTCATGTATCATGGCTTTATATCTCTGGTTTGATTCTGTCTAATTACTCACCACCTTCCTTGGTGGAGAGTCATAGACACTGATATAATATATTCCTTCTCTTCCAGCAAAAAAAGGATGAAGAGGTAAGCGACAAATTTATCTAGATGAAGATTCATGGTGAAAGAGGATATGATATAGACTGTTAGAAACAATAGGCGGTAGAGAGATCCAAATCATATTTACAAGGAATGTGCATGATGTATGAAGTACAATGCAGAAAGGAGGATCACTCACACTAGTTTAAAAGCAAAGGTAGTTGGGCAGTAGGGAGTTGGATGGAAGGAAGATAGTATCAAGTTGGAGTCTACACAGATGCTGCAGCAGATCACAGTTATACCTATATCGTTCATTGCTTTCAAGTTTCATTTCTTAGTTTTCAAACTTTGCTTATTGTTTAGACAAAAACTAGTCAAAAGGCAAGGGAAAAAGGCATTGCCAAGAAGAGATATGTAGAAAGGAGAGAAAATGCCAACGGGCTTGAGGAAGAGCAAAGGAAAATAAAATAGCCTCTAAATATACCACAGGAGTTTGGCAAACATTGGCGTATAAGGTGAAGAATGGAGGTAAGTTGATAGTGAAAGGGTTTTTCACGATAAAGATCAATTGAATGAATAAAGGAACCTGGCATTGTCCAAGCAAGGAACAATATCTTCACTTTGATGTCTCAGATGAACCTCAAAATTATAATGAAGTACATGCTTGCAGAGTTTGGTATTTTAATCTAGAGGAAACTTGATAGGTTTCAAGAAAGGTGTTACAAATATAAAATAATCAGAATCAGAAATTACTTCTTCAAATCAAGAAAGCGAAGGATAAAGCACAACGCAATCAAAAGTTAGAAGAGAAAAATAAACAATATTCTTCTTACAGACAAACCAACTACAACATTAAAAAAGAGCAAAGACAAAATCAACAACTTGTATGGAAGCAGAGAATGAGAAGTTCTATCCCAACAGTCAATCATCAATTCCAATGAAAATAGATTTGAGGTGGATCAGTTCCCAGAAAATGCAACACATCAGTTCAGGTATTCGAAGATTATATCACCTTGTTTCATCAAGCATCACACTTATGAGCTTAGAAGATCATGAGACAAAGTTTTTTTAAAATTTATGCTTTGAGGACAAAGCATTTCTGAAGAGAAAGGCAATGTTATGAATATAAAATATATATTAAATTTTAATAAATATATATAAAAGAATATAAAGAATAAATACTAAATTAGGTCGCAACTCTTATGAAGAGTCACTATGTGCCCTTTTAACGATTATATATATGGGCCTTGTATATTTGTAAATCATCATTCACATTTTACTCATTTATATTTATTCCATTATGGATTTTACTTATTTGACCTATTCTTTGGATAGTTGGCGTGTGAACTTGTGAACTAATTTCGCTCACATCAAAAGGGTGCTAGCCTTACTTGGGAAAACTGAGGACACACGCGGCAGAGAATAAAGATTCAAGGAGAAGACATCATGAGGAATGCTGAGACATCCCAAGGCAGATAAGGCGGCAATGTTAAAGCAATTCCACTCATTCAGCCAGTTTATCATTGGGGTAGGGTGGAGCTAAGTGAATTAAAGGTGGCTATTCTCAAGAAATTGGTGAACCCAGAGACAAGGAAATTGGACAGCACCTTGGATGGTAAGAGATCCAAAGTTTGAACATTGATCACAAAGATAGGAATTAAGCAAAATACTTCGCCAAAGTCAAGTGTTTGGAAGCCCTTGTCATGGTATGTTCTAGTATTTTGTACGGGGATAGAATAGAATGTAGAGTAATAGACATATACGATTAAGAGTTCAGAAAACCTGTTCGCATAAAGTTTTAGTGTAGCAGCGATGACTGCTAAAAAAGATAGTAAAGCAGAAAAGTATATAATTTTTGTAAATATTTGAGGTGAATGGCTCGTAACATAGTCCTATAAATAAATATGTTTTATTTCGCTAGGAGTGTAGAGAATAGGATGACATGAAACGGGAAATACCTTAGAAAAACAGGAAACCCACTGAGATTTGAGCAAGGTAAAAGCCTTGGGTTCCCAAGAAACCCCAATTTCGTCGTCTTTCCAATTTTCCGGCACTTTTAATGCAAACCGCAAAAGGTTAATGGCACGTGCAGATTCTACCAATCGTCCCTGTTCAACAATCATATTTTGTTCCGCATTTCGTAACCCCTGAACGAAAAGCGAAATCGTCTGAACTAAAGCCAGGGACTCCTTCTTTTCATTTAAACACTTGTTCAAAGCCCTTGCTTGGGCTGCTAGTTGGCAGAGATCCACGTCTACGTCGATTGGAAGCTGTGACCCCTTGCCATCGCCCGCAGAGGGCTTGTCAAGTAGTTGAAGAACTCCGTTTAAATTATCGAATATGTTTTCCACCTTGGAAGCGCCATAGGAAGCGCGGGATGTGATGCTGGAAAAGTCTTGATAGTGCGACTTAACGTACTTGTGGACTCGATCTTTGATTTGGAGGGATCGAACATGCAACCTGTCCTTCAGAAGATGGAGATCGGGGGCTGACACTGGAGATGATTCATCCAACTCCTCCGTGGCCGAGCTTGATACTAACAGTTCTCGGATGTCCATAAGTTCTTCTACGTCCGATTTCACTGGATTTCCCTGTTCTTCGTGCCACTAAACGCGAGCAAAATTGAATTATATTGACACTGCTCGGTTGCATATTTTCTTAAATAATATTACTTACGTGCGAATTTGATTTTTGAAAAGACTACAAGCATCGAATAAAGCTGACCAAATCCCAAAAATTAAAAATAACTAGATGGCACCTTCCTCCTTGTGATAAAACATCCAACCGAAGGCTTGCTCGTTGCTTCTAATCGAAATTGTATAAACTTCATACGCAAAAGGTGTTTCACCCTATCACTACCACAAACAACTTACATCACCAATGAAAAAACAAACTAGTGATGATAATGAAAAAAAAAACTAATGAACCATGAGTATGGATGAGAATGCGATGCCTTTGAATGGACAAAAGAGACTCCACACACTATGATGATAGTCGGGAGTTAATGTAGAGCAGTGTTTAGATGGATGATCACTAGCAAAAGGGTTGGAACCAGGCAAGAAGGTATGAGTGTATCGTTAAACATGGTATAAAATTGTCTTCACTTGAACAACAACCATATGTAGAATAGGCAAAGAGACAAGGCCATCCAAAGAGACATCATGGTAAGAGTTGGTCTCGATCAATTAAAGGATAATTGCTTCCTTAGTTCGAACATCTTGATCTTCATTCTAGTGGAACCCCAATTATTTATCTCTAATGAGTCATGCTCAAGGAGCATTATTAGGCCACTCAACCACTAGTTTCTCAAAGCAAATGCAAATTTAAAATAAGGCCCTTGGGAGACTGTATACTCAGAGGTGTTGCACCTAAAAATTGGTACTGATAGTCAAGGTGCAAGAAGGCAAGCAAGGAAAAGTTGTTTCTAGATTGTCGCAAGGAGTAGTGGAAGAAAATTTGAGGGAGCATAGCATCATGATCCTTCCCCGAGGCAACGAGACTCAAAGCTCAACCTCTCGACCCTTCAACCAAGTTCAATAAGCTCAATGTCCATAATTGGAGCGTCGATGGATAGGAAAGGGAAAGGTTTGGTTAAAGAGGAGGATGAAAGACTCCTCGATCGACTTTAAAGGGGCAGACCTCAAAAGATAGTCACCCCTCCCAAGCAACCTGCGAATAAAGACTCTAAGGACATAGCATGAAGCCATGGTTGTTGCAAAGCAATTCTATCAAGCCCACCTTGAAGATGTCATCGAGGATATCAACAAATTGGAAAGGAAAGACTGTGTTCGTTGTAGATTCAACTATATTGAACAAGTCGACACAGAGGCCCTGCAATGGTTCCCGAACACAAGGTTCTCAAGAAGTTGAGATACAAAAGTGTCAAAATGAATGGAAACCTAATAGTTGGTGAAGTCCATAATTTCTCAGGTGATGGTTGAGAATGAATCTCAAACTTAATCCACTATCCTTGAGAAGCTTGAAACAATGGAAGCAAATTACGATGCTCTAATTGGAGTCCATTGGGTTCTCAAGGCCCGAGTCATCGAATAGAAGAATGAACCTCTTGTCAAAGCTACCTCAGTGCAACCAGTGGAGGACACACCTCAAACTCCCAAGCAAGAATACATTGATATAGACTCTAATTTAGATGAAGAATCATAAACTTCTTCAGATTACCAACTTTGTGTTTTTGCTAGATTTTACGGTTCGGAGAAATGTACTGAATGTCTACATTTTTCTAGTTCTCCTAGTTTTATGAACTGTGCTATGTGGTTAGTTTTCTTTGTTAAGTACTATGCTCTATACTCATCAGTTTCTCTCTCTAATCATCAGTTTCTTTTGTTAAGTAAGGTGGTTGCCACAATGGTTTTTGTAAAGATTATATTTCCATTATAAGCATAATAGGCATAGATAGTCAAACAATAATTGTGTCAATCATGGCTCACTTGTGGGTTGTTAATATAGAACCTAAGCTTTCCATGAGTTACATGAGCTATAGGCTTGAAGATCTATCTCAAATGATCAACTTTGTTTGATCCAATGTGTTCTTTTGAATACTAATAGAAAATAGACTTCTTATCTACAAAATACAAAGGATGAGAATATGATGATAATGATGTTATCATCTATTGCGGTCCATATTGGTTTATTATATTTTAATAAAACAAGTTAATTACTATTTGATTATGTGTTTTCCTAAATTCAAATATGATCCAGGAGGATCTCAAAGCCGATCAAAATGAAAGTCTTTAAAAGTTACAAAGAAGCTTACAGATGCGTAGAGCTCGTCAGGAGCTTTCCGGCAACGTTCATTTCGTGTGAAACGACCTCCGGACGCAAAAGTTATTGGGTTTTGAAAATTCGGCAAGAAGGTTAAAACAATGTAAAAAAGGGGAAAAAAAGGGGCCATGTGGCACACCCACAGGGTGCCACGTGGCATGGACAAGTCAACATTGGATCCACGTGGCAGCACCATAGGGTGCCACATGGATAGGTTGGATGACATGGCATGTGATTTGGACCAATCGGGGTCTGTCATGTGGCATCCCTGTTGTCATCTAATGTACCATTTACCAAAAATTTGTGGAGACCATGGGGAGCTTTCCGGCAACGTTCATTTCACGTGAAACGACCTCCAGACGCAAAAGTTATTAGGTTTTGAAAATTCAGCAAGAAGGTTAAAATAATGTAAAAAAGGGAAGAAAAAAAAAGGGGCCATGCGGCACACCCACAGGGTGCCACGTGGCATGGACAAGTTAGCGTTGGATCCACGTGGTAGCACCACAGGATGCCACGTGGATAGCTTGGATGACATGGCATGTGATTTGGACCAATCGGGGTCTGTCATGTGGCATCCCTGTTGGCATCTAATGTACCATTTACCAAAAATTTGTGGAGACCATGGGGATCGAACCCACAACCTCAAGACCACCAACGCCTCCACAGAGTCCACCTAACCATATGGTCCCCAGGTGTTACTTATAAGGTATAGTGCACAACTTTTATTTAAAGTTGAATGGATTTTGCATTGGAAAAAAAGACGGGATCGAGGGCCTAGCCCTCGACCCCGTGGCCAACACCGATGCTGTGTATCTACGTGGAAGCCAAGTCACAACGGATTCAAGTGCCAACACAACAAACAAACACCAACAAGCCATCACAACGGCCCAATGTAACCACGCCAACACAATGTAACTGAACCGCCCAATGTTGCAACGTTGACGCCGAAAAGGGAGAGGCCCGTGGGATTGACATCGAGACCTCTACCCCCAAAGCACAACAACCTTACCACTGGGCCAAAGCCCATTTCTTGGGTGCCTAGTGGCGATTAATGTTTAAGAATTTGAGGCGGAAATCAAGGCCCAAAAAGGGTGCGTGGACCTCCTTTTTGCGCCCCAAATTCCTATTAAAACCCCCCTTTTGGAACCACGGAAAAACCATGTACAAAGCGTGTTTGCATAGATCTCGATGCAAGTACAGTGCACATATCCCAAGGCAGGGTACAATAATTAATGGGTGTGCTCCCCTAGGTGGGAATCTGTACAATCCGTATAGTTGCAGGGCAAAGTTTTCTTGATTTGCGTGCCAGAGGAGGCCTCAGGAAAACATAATCGACTTTATACTCATTTTACTCAGAATTTCGAGAGGAACGTAGAGGTGTAGTATTTTTCTGAGTTTGACTGACATAACTCAGAGGTGTTTCCAGAAACTCATATATGTAAGCTTTGAAGACTTAATAAGATTGGCCTTCTCGTTGGAAGTGGCTCGGAGATGTAGCCCAAGAAGGGTGAACTCCGTTATCATCTGTTGTCTACAAATTTATGGTTTGCATATTTGTTTCTTTGCTTATGTGATTGATTTAACCATTTAAAAATCATCTTTAAAAGCCATTTTTTATGAGAATTCACATGCAATTTTATGGTTAAAAAAGATCTTGAAAGATTTTCAGATCCAGTTTGGTATCAGAACAACTTAACCATTGCATTGTGAGTTTGTTTATGTTAACAAGAGCAAAGCTTCAGAGAGGTGAAGGAGAGCTTGAAGAATTTGATCCAGATATTGGCTCAAGAAGAAGAAGAATGGCTTCAGAAAAAGGAGAAGATGGGACTTCTTCAATCCCATCTGAAGGAGACTTCCTTAAAGATTTCATTGATCCACATCTCAGTTGGCATTATTGTCGAATGTTAACTTCGACACAACTTCGACAAGTTCCAAATTCGACATGACTTCAACAACTCCGCGACTTCGATAAGTTCCGTGACCTCACAGTTTTGCAACGTCGACATGCAGCATCGACTTGTGACTTGCGACTATCGAATACGACAGACTGTCTCTCTGTCTTCCAGTCGACTGTAACAGTTGAACGGTCGAACTGTTCTAACTTCTGTTGTAACTGAACGTAACGGGCAGGCACCCAAGCGTCTCAACACTCTCTATATAAACATGTATAATATTGTAACATACATCAATTCATGATCTTACATCCAGTAATAGAGAAATCAGTTTGCATTCCTGCATATTGTCTGTATGTATATTTGTGTTATGTATGTGTAGTGTATTCCTGCTTTGCGCATTCTAATTCTTAAGCTTTCACTATAACAACACCGACTCATTCAATCGAACTGTTGTCCCCTTGTGCTTCATGGTCACATGCGGATCATTGGTATCAGAGCAGTCAGTTTTGTTCGTGCTTAAGTTTTATGTAGACACTTCCAACGAAGTTACCTTACTTATGCCGATTCAAACACGCTTGCAATCTCAGCAATCCAAGCAGACACTACCTCAAGAAATGGCAAAAGAAATAGATGATAGACATGCAGCCGACGAGACAACACAAATTGTTGAGCAAGCGATGACTCGAGAACGGACTGAAATGTTCGCCCAGTTCAATGAAATTCTCATGTGATTTGCTTCGACATCCGAAGGATTTTCGACGAGAACGCACTCCGACAAAATCAGCCCCTTCAAAGTGCAAATGAATTTGGATATACCGAATCTTGAAGGCAAGATTGACGCGGAATCCATCGACAATTGGGTGCAACAATTGGAATCCTATTACTCTGTGAATCAACTCTCGGAAGATGACAAGATCACCATTGCAACCTTAAAGATGTCAATATATGTTCATTGCTGGTGGGAGAACCTCTCAACAAAGATGGAGAAAAGCGGATACCCTATCGACACATGGTATAAGTTTGTCGAACACATCCGAAATGAATTTTACCCACCCAAATACCTTGAACAACAGTATAAGAAGTGGCATCAGCTAAGGCAATGGAAAGACCAATCAGTATAGAGTTACACCGACGAGTTCTATCGACTCATGGCTAGACTTGGCATCCAAGAAGAATATAAATTGCTTGTTCTGAAGCACATCAACGGATTGTCCCAGTACATCTAGCAAGAGATGGAATTTCTGACTTTCAATACGCTCGCGGATGCATTCCACTATGCCAACAAACTCGAGACCAAGCAGAAAGGGAAAGCACGCTTCACAACAAAGCCGACAACAAGACGACCACCCAACAAGAAGGCATCAACAGACTTCGACAAGTTGAAATCTTCTCAGCCGACCCTGCAAAAGCCAGATCACAGCAAAAAGCCTTTTTAGAAAAGGGAACGTAGCAAACAACCGCCCCACGGGAAATGGTGCGATTACCACCACTCATCTTGGAATGATACGTCTGAATACAAATCTCGAAAGACATTTTTGGCAAAAGTGTCGACATCCGACGCGTTCGACAAGACAGTGGAAGAATCTGATCCAAACGCAGTGACCCTTCTGACATCGACATCGACCACTCCAACAGCCTCGACCATCGCCGATGAGTTGGAACAAGAGCGCCTGTTCCATACACGGATATGGGTTTAGCACAACCCATTACATCTGATTGTGGACAATCGTATCCCGAAGAAATTCATTTTTGAGATCTCGTAAAGAAACTAGGTCTTGTCACCACTCTGCATCCTCAACCTTACAACATCGGTTGGATGAAGTATGGACAGGAACTACGGATCACCTGGCAATGCAAACTCGCCTACTTCATAAATCCTTTTGAATATGAAGTACTCTGCGACGTAGCACCACTCTCTATAGTTGGCACCCTGTATGGGAAACCTTACCTATGGGATCGCCATGGAAGTTATCAGTCACGATCGCAGAAGGTGATTGTCAGAATTCAAAATCGATGGTACGGCATACCAAAGCGATGACCTACACCAACGGTCTCAATGATATCTGCTAAACAAACAAAGAAGCTCATCAATCATGCTCAGAAGTTCGCGTTAATCATGATCAAACCGCAACATTCTAGGAAGACTGCAGCGACAAGTCGACTCACCGACCAGTGCAACTCCCGACATAAGCAGTTGATCGATAACGTTCTCGATGAGTATTGGAGTTTATTCTAAGAGCCGGATGGAGTACCTCAACATTGCCAGGTAAAACACTCCATTTAGCTTGCTCCTGGTTCTTCTTTGCCTAACGCATCTGTTTACAGAAGATCCATTCTCGAAAATGAAGAGATTCACAAACAAATCCAAGATTTGATCGACAAAGGTTATATCTGACCTAGCTCCTCTCCTTGTGGAAGTCCAGTCATCCTCGTTCCAAAGAAAGACGAGACTTGGTGCATTTGCATCGACTATAGGGAACTCAACAAAATTTCGGTAAAGAATTGCTACCCTCTGTCGTGGATAGACGAGCTCATTGACTGTCTGAAAGGTGCTAAATTGTTTACTAAGCTCGACCTTAAATCAGGATATCATCAGATTCCAATCGAGCCCTTAGATGTGTGGAAAACTACTTTCAAGACCAAGGAAGGATTGTTTGAATGGTTAGTCATGCATTTCAGCTTAACCAATGCACCTACGACCTTCATGCGACACATGGATAACATTCTTCCACCTTTCATCGGAAAATGGGTCATTGTCTACCTTGACGACATATTGATTTTCAGTCAATCATGGGAATAACATGTCGGACAACTTCGACAAGTCCTCGACACTCTCCAACAACATTGACTTTACTTGAACATGGACAAGTGTACCTTTGCGATGAACAACATAAAATATTTGGGGTATGTAATTGACTCGACATGCAGTCATGTTGATCCAAACAAAGTACAGATCCTCAAAGATTGATCCATTCATCAAAGCATTCAAGAACTAACAAGTTTTCTTGGTTTGGTGAATTTCTATCAACGATTCATACTCGGCTTCAGTCACATAACCTGGCCCCTGAATTAGTTGATGAAGGGAAATGGAAAATTGTCTTTAAATGGACACCGACACAACAAGAAGATTTTGAAAAGCTCAAGCACAAGTACTTGTGTTACCTGATTTGCATCAACCCTTTGAGATTGAGACAAATGCATCAGAATTTTCCTTAAGCGCAGTGATCACTCAGTCTGGTCACCCAGTCGCTTTTCATTCCGAAACTTTTAACGACGTAGTTAGAAGATATTCGACGTACGAAAAAGAACTGTACGCCATTGTGCAAGCTCTCAAGCAATGGAGGCATTACATCCTTGGCAAGGAAACAGTCATCCTCACTGACCATAAGCCTCTACAGTTCATTCCGACCCAGTCGAAACTATAGACAACTAGACAACTCAAGTGGATTAATTACCTACAATAATTCCAATTGGTGATTAAGTATCGTAAAGGTAAAGTTAACACCGTTGCCGATTGTCTGAGTCGACCACCCATTACTCTCCTTTTCACAGTGATGAGTATGCAGGTATACGACACACCACTTTGACTCAATTATATCAGGACGACATCGACTTTTCACCAGTCTACCGACAACTTCAGACTGACAAGTCATCAACCTCCGACTATATCCTGAAAGACACCTTGCTATACAAGCTTGGACAACATTGTGTACCGACTGGTGAGCATCAAAAGCAACTCATTTGGGATGCACACTACAGCAAGACTGCAGGACATTTTGTAGTAGTGAAGACACTTGCTATTCTCCAGAAGTATTTATTTTTGCCTACACTTAAAACCGACGTCAACAAGTACATTCGATCATGTTTGGTTTGTGCCATTGCTAAACTGCCTAATCGACGACAAGGATTGTACACACCTCTTCCAGTTCCTAGTTGACCATGGGAATCTATTTCTATGGACTACTTGACGGGATATCCTACTACCAAACATCAGCATGATGCGATCTTAGTAGTAGTCGACAGATTTTCCAAGATGGTCATTCTCATACCATGCAAGAAGACCACGACAGCGCAACAGACTGCTCAGCTCTTCTTCACACATGTTTGGAAACACTTTGGTTTACTGACAACCATTACTTCCGACCGAGATTCCAGATTCTTTAGCATATTTTGGAAGACTCTCTGAAAACACTTGGACACACAACTCTCATTTTCAACAGCTTTCCATCCTTAGACCGACGGACAGACGGACATGGGATGAAAATCTTCCATACATACAACACAGTTACAATCATGCTCAGCACAACTCTACAAGAAAGAGTCCATTTGAGATCTGTTACGGATTTCAACCCTGGGTGCTTATCGACCTGATCAGCTCCTCGACACAGCCAAACTCCGACACCGACTACATGCAGCGGGAAGTTGATAAAACCTTGAAGTTCGAGATCAGATCTGCGACATCTAGAAGCAAGCATAAGAAATGTTGCAACGATCAAATGAGAAAGCTAAGGCCCGACACGATAAGCATCGTATTCCTCATTCATTCCAAATTGGGGATAAGGTCTAGTTACATCTCAAGAAGGAGCGCTTCACCGGTCCATTCAAGAAGCTCAAACCTTTGCGATATGGTCCGTACAGTATTCTTCGACAAATTGGCGAAAACACTTTCCAGCTTGACATTCCTGCATGCTTGGGTCTGCATCCAGTATTCAATGTGGATCTACTTCGACCATACCATGCACCACTCTTGGAACAGAACGAATTACCAACAACTGAACCCGAAGACATCAATCCAGATGTTCAGGAGCCTCTTCTTTGTGACACCATTATGAGATGACGAGTACGCCATACAAGGACGAACACCATTCCCTTGTTTTAGGTTGCTAAAGTCGGACAACTCCCATCTCAAGGAAAGTGGTACTGTGCTACTGAATTGTCCGACAAGTTTCCTCACCTTCACGAGCAAACAATGGAGACCATTGTTTCTTCAGGAAGGAGGTTTGATCTACATCGCAGTTGGAATTATTCGTATGCTAACTTCGACAAGTTCCGACTTCGACACGACTTCGACAACTTCACGATTTCGACAAGTTCTACGACCTCACATTTTCGCGACGTCAACATGCAACGTTGACCTGCGAGTTGGGATTGTCGAATACGACAGACTGTCTCTCTGTCTTCCAGTCGACTGTAATGGTTGAACTGTCGAACCGTTCTAACTTCTGTTGTAACTGAACGTAACGGGAAGGCACCCAAGCGTCTCAACACTCTCTATATAAGCATGTATAATATTGTAACATACATCAAGTCATGATCTTACATCCAGTAATAGAGAAATTAGTTCGCATTCCTGCATATTATCTGTATGTATATTTGTGTTATGTCTGTGTAGTGTATTCCTACTTTGCGCATTCTAATTCTTAAGCTTCCGCCATAACAACGTGGAATCATTCAGTCAAATTGTTGTCCCCCTCATGCTTCGTGGTCACGTGCGGATCATTCATGAAGATGCAAAGTATGGCAGAAGAGCTTTATCAAGATCGAAAGAAGGGAGAACAAGGTGATTCTTCTCATGCTAAAGGTAAAGAAGAAGGAGGTGGTGAGGAACCTCCCAAAACTCTTCCATCTTCACCATCTTTTCTTGATAGATCTTTGAATTCCTCACCTAAAAAACAAAAAGTTAATTTCAATGTGCCTCAATTAAAGCTTTATATTAAGTTTGATTTACCTGTTTATAATGGAGAACTTAATGCTGAGAAGTTGGATAATTGGATCCGTCAAATAGAAGTTTATTCTAGAATTCAAAAGTTCACTGAAGATATCTTGAAAATTCAGTTGGCTTCTCTCCGACTTGGAGGGACCGCTCTCATATGGTGGGAGAGTAGAACTCAAAAGGATCTTGCATCAAAAGGCAGTATCATATCCTCTTGGCATGCGTTCCCTTCAACATTAAAGAAGCAATTCTATCCACTGGGCTATATGCAACAAGCCATGATGGATTGGCAGAATCTGACGCAAGGTAAGGGACAAAGTGTGTAAGAGAACACACAAGAATTTCGAAAGAGAGCTTTAATACTTGGTACACCTCTCTACACTCAAGAAATTATTCTGAAGTTCATAGGTGGATTACATAGTTATTTACGTCATATGATACTTATGTTGATCCAACTAACCTTGACGAGGTATGCATTCAAGCGACTCATATGGAGTCAAAGGGGAAGAATACAAATGAAAACTTTTCCAAGAAACCTTACAAACCTGATGGAAACAAATTCAAAGTAAGGGGAAAGGTAAGCATACAACTACAGTGAAGAAAGAAGGAGATAAACCTACATGCTCACGTTGCCAGAAAAATGGTCATGATGCATCCAAATGTTGGAGGCTTCATCTGGAGCTCAAGCATGAGAAGTTTTGGACTAAGGAGGACAAGCGGACTACTACTACATCCATCCAACGTGATTTGGGTTCTGACTCAGGGGATGAGACTAAGATTGTTGCCACGGGCATTCAAGGTAAAAAATCCTTCCATTTCTAATTCAAAGCATGAGTCTGTTGTTGATGAAAGAAAGAGAAGTGAGTTATTTCATATAAGAGTAATCTCTCAGCATACAAAAATAGATACTCTTTTTGATAGTGGATCACAAACCAATCTCATTTAAGAAGAGATAGTTAAAAAACTTCATTTGGTAACTAAGTTACACCCAAAGCCATATCCACTTGGATGGGTATGTGATAATGCACAACTACAAGTGACAAAACAGTGTAAACTTAGGTTTGCTATTACTTATGGATTTGTTGATGAAGTAGATATGGATGTGGTTCCATTAGATATTTGTGTTATTGTGTTGGGAAGCCCATATATTTATGATAGGAAGGCTATCTTTTACAGGGAAGATAACATATATCAACTCACTAAATATGGTATTGAATATATTGTTTGTGCACATCACATAAAGACTAATATTTCACTAGTTTATGCAAGTCAAATGAAGAGGCTAGTAAATGCTAGTAAGAATTTTGTTCTTATGATTGTTAAAGCAAAGGATGTTGGTCAAAGTGAATCTTTTAAAGGATGTGATCCAAGACTTAAAAATACTTGACTAAAGTTGCAACCAATTATGATGTCTTGTTTCAAAAACCTAAAGGATTACCTCCCAAAAGAGAAATCCAACATGAGATTCTCTTACAGCAGGATGCACCACTTCCTAACATTGGCATGTACAGGTCTTCAGTAATTGAAAATTCAGAGATAAAGAAGCAGGTTCAAGAATTGCTTGAAAGAGGGGACATTCGACCAAGCTCCTCTCCATGTGGTTCACCGATTGCTTTGGTGCCAAAGAAGGATGGCACATGGCGTATGTGTGTTGATTACAAGGCACTAAACATAATCACAACAATTAAGAATAGGTATCATCTTCCCTAGATTTATGATCTTTTGGATCAGCTTAAGAATGCAACTTATTTCACTAAGTTAGACTTAAGAAGTGGCTATCATCAAATTAGAATTCATGACAATGACATTTGGAAGACTGCTTTCAAAACTAAACAGGGATTGTATGAATGGATGGTAATGCCCTTTGGGATTTGTAATGCACCCACAACATTCATGAGGGTGATGAATGATGTTTTTAGGCCCTTCATTGATGACTTTGTCATAGTCTACTTAGATGATATTTTGATTTTCAGTCATATTTAGGAAGAACATGTCAAGCATGTCAAACAAGTTTTGGATGTACTTGTAAATGAAAAATTGTACTTAAATATGTCCAAATGTGAGTTTGGGAAGACATATTTAGTGTATCTAGGTTACATTGTAGGGGGTGGTGAACTGAGAATTGATCCCTCTAAAGTTGAGGTCATTGTGAATTGGGCTAAGCCAAATAATGTAACCGAGGCAAGAAGCTTTTTGGGAGCAGCCCAATACTGGAGAAAGTTTATTGTTAACTTCTCCTTCATAGCGTCTCCATTACATGATTTGACGGGTATGAACAGAGTCTTTCAGTGGGAAGGCAAAGCACATAAGGCCTTCGAAACTCTGAAAGAAAGGATCAGTACAGCTCCAGTATTTGCATTTTCAGATCTACAATAGCCATTTGAGGTAGAGACTTATGCTAATGGTTATGCCATGGAGGTAGTCTTGATGCAACTTAAAAAACCAATATGCTATCATTCTAAAACCTTCTATAAAGCAATAATTAACTATCCAACCTATGATAAATAATTATATGCATAAGTATAAAGTGTGAAGAAGTGGAAACTTTACCTAATGGGTAAGGAAACAATTATACATATTGATCATCAACCACTACAATATCTTCAATCTCAAACTAAGTTACAACAATCAAGTCATTTCATGTGGATGGGTTTTCTACAACAATTTCATTTGCTCATTAAGTATAAGAAAGGTATTCAAAACAAAGTTACAGATATGTTATCAAGACCTCCAACAAATGCTTCTATTGTTATTCAACAAAGTCCTTTGGTACATTCAAGTTATGTTGAACAATACACTAAGGATGAAGACTACAAAGAAGTATATGAATCACTAAAACATGGCTCTCAAAATGAAGAATTGAATTATTATATTCATGACAAGTTGTTGTATCATCTTCGAAAGATCTGTATTCCACAAAGTGAAAGAGTACATGTGATAAGAGAAGCTCACACTTCTCTCATTTCAGGGAAATTTGGTGTAGGAAAAACTGTAGCACAATTACAAAAGTTTTGTTATTGGCCTCAAATGAATGATACTATTTCCAAGTATGTAAAAGGATGTTTTATGTGTGCAACAAGTAAGCCAAGTAACATAAATTTAGGCTTGTACACTTCACTTCATGTTCTTTCCTGTCCATGGGAAAGTGTTTCAATGGATTTTGTAGGAGGGTTACCAATGTCTAGAAAGGGACATGATTACTTATATGTTTTTGTGGATAGATTTAGTAAAATGTGCATTCTCATGCCTTGTAAAAAGAAGATCACAACTGAGTTGACTGCTCATTTGTTCTTCCAGCATGTATGGGTCCATTTTGGACTACCTACTTCTATTATATCTGATCGAGATTCTCGCTTCCTTGGGAAATTTTGGTCGTCTTTATGGGAACTTATGGACACAAAGCTAAAGAAGAGCACAACATTTCATCCACAAACAAACGGACAAACTGAAGTGGTCAATTAGACAGTAGTACATCTTCTTTGAGGATATTGTGCCAAGCATCCCAAACTGTGGGATGAACAATTGCATTATGTTCAACATGCCTACAACATAGCTATGCACTCTTCAACACAAAGGTCTCCTTTCGAGACATGTTTTGGTTATTTGCCAAAGTCTCCCTTCGAATTTGTTTATGGGAAAGATCCAGTGGGATATGGTCAAGTTGATGTGGATAAAGCTTTGAAGGTTATTCAACAGATCCAGTTAATACATCAAGCAGTACAAGAGCAGTTGGAATCAAGTCTGACCAAGTATAAAGAAAGACGTGAAAAACATCGGGTGGATCATCATTTTCAAATTGGTGATCGAGTATGGATTCATATCAGCAAAGACCGACTCCAAGGTGAAGGTAGAAATTTGAAACCAATCAGGTATGGACCTTTTACAATTTTGGATCAAGTTGGTAATAATGCTTTTTGGTTAGATTTGCCTCCTTGTATGCAAATGTATTCCGTTGTTAATGTGGAAAAATTGAAATTGTACGAGCCTCCTATGATTTTGGACCAAGATGAACAGGTTCAAGTACCTTCTCTAGATGAGTTTGCTCCTGAATATCTCAATGAACTTCATGAAGATGTTATACTTGATAAGAAGGTCAGATCTTCACGAAGAGGTGACATAGAATTTCTTCGTGTGGGGATTAAAGGAATGCATCCAAGCAAAGCACGGTGGTTAGAGACTGGAATAGTGAGGGAGATGTACCCTCACCTGTTTTCTGAATGATCCCATGCTTTTGGTGGCCCAAAATCTTTCCAATGGGAAGGTTTGATCCAGAAGGATCTCATAGTCAATCAAAATTAAAGTCTTCAAAAGTTACAAAGAAGCTTAGAGATGCGTAGAGGTCGTCAGGAGATTTCTGACAACATTCATTTCATGTGAAACAGCCTCCGGACACAAAAGTTATTGGGTTTTGAAAATTCGGCAAGAAGGTAAAAATAATGTTAAAAAAGGCAAAAAAAGGGGCCACGTGGCATGGACAAGTCAGCGTTGGAGCCACGTGGTAGCACCACAGGGTGCCACGTGGATAGGTTGGATGACATGGCATGTGATTTGGACCAATTAGGGTCTTTCATGTGGCACCCCTGTTGGCATCTACTGTACCGTTTACCAAAAATTTGTGGAGACCATGGGGATTGAACCCACGACATCGAGACCGCCAGCGCCTACACAGAGTCCACCGAACTATATGGTCCCCAAGTGTTACTTATAAGGTATCATGCACAACTTTTATTTAAAGATGAATGGAGTTTGTATTGGAAAAAAAGACGGGATCGAGGCCTAGGCCCTCGACCCCATGGCGAACACCGAGGTCATGTATCTACGTGGAAGCCAAGTCACAACGGAGTTAAGTGCCAACACAACAAAAAAACACCAACAAGCCATCACAACGGTCCAATGTAACCACGCCACCACAATGTAACCGAACCGCCCAATGTTGCAACGTTAACGCCAAAAGAGGAGAGGCCCGCGGGATTGACCCCGGGACCTCTACCCCCAAAGCACAACAACCTTACCACTGGGCCAAATCCCGTTTGTTGGGTGCCTAGTGGCGGTTAATGTTTAATAATTTGAGGTCGAAATCAGGGCCCAAAAAGACTGCGTGGCCCTCCTTTTCGCGCCCCAAATTCCTATTAAAACCCCTTTTTTGGAACCATGGAAAAATCATGTACAGAGCGCGTTTGCACACATCCCGAGGCAGGTACAATGCACAAATACTGAGGCAAGGTATAGTCATTAATCGATGCACTTCTTGAGGTGGGAAACTGTACAATTGTAGGGCATATTTTTCTCGATTTGCGTTCCAGAGGAGGCCTCATGCAAACATATTCGACTTTATACTTAGTTTACTCATAATTTCGAGACGAACGCAGTGATGTAGTGTGTTTATGAGTTTGACTGACAGAACTTAGAGGTGTTTCCAGAAACTCATATATGTAAGCTTTGAAGACTTAATAAGATCGACCTTCTAGTTGGAAGTGGCCCGGAGATGTAGACCAAGAACAGTGAACTCCGTTATCATCTGCTGTCTACAAATTTTTGGTTTGCATATTTGTTTCTTTGATTATGTGATTGATTTAAGCATTTAAAATTCATCTTTAAAAGCCATTTTTTATGAGAATTCACATGCAATTTGATGGTTAAAAAAGATCCTGAAAGATTTTCAGATCAAAATATTTGGTAAATAAGATGATTTACTTCACTTTAGTTAAATTCAAATATCTTGTAGTTTTCATGAGTTACCACGTTATAAATATATTTTATATTACAATGTTTTGAAAATGAGATATGATCTTTGTGTAGGTTATGCATTATCAAAGAAAATGTTTTCCATTTTCTACCTTGTTACAAGTTTAAACCTTTCAAATTCTTTCTTCTCTAGTTGTTTTAGGTTTTGTCCACCCACCAGTTTCACAGTGAAGCTCATGTCAATTTGTTTATATTTTTGTGATATTTATTTTCTTCTCGAAGCTAGTAACATTAGAAAAATAGTTTTGATCTTCTAACTTTAGGTTAAAGGTCTCTATGTAGTGAACCATTTTTTGTTATTTTCAATCTCATTGTAGCACCATAGTGTTTCTTTAAAGTTAGTTACAACAATATTATTAATGGTGTTGATATTTTGAAGGGTGTCCTTTTTTACTACCCCACAATACCAAAGCCACAAAGTAGCCTCTAGTGTCAACCTTCTCTTAACCTTGTGTTAGTTTTACTAATGTTTGGAGCTCCTATAGGAAGCCTCTTTTTCTTTGTGTCAACCAACTTATATTTGTATTATAAATACATTTTCATAGCCTTACTCTCCATAGGTGGCAGACTAACCTCTAAAGGAATGATAGGGTAGGGCATGTTGATTTTAATTCTATATTTGTGTATTATAAAATGCTCATGGATTTACTCAATTTTCCTCTAGGTCTCTCTATAAATACTACAATTCTAGAGTTAAAACCATACATAATCATTGGGAGCATGTCAAAAAGAAACTTATGTTTTTCCCATAGCTTCTCTATAATTATTTTCAAGACCATAAAAAGCTTTCCAACCTCTACTAATCCTTTTTTGACACTATAGTTCCAATTTAGATTTCCTAGATGTTCATTCCAATATATCTATATGAAGGGACCTTTTCAAGTCACGGTATAAAAACTTTGGTTAAGTGACATTTTAGATTTGATTAACATTAATTTTTTTATACCAATATTCAATGTCATCCTTGATCCAGTGGATATTGGTGGCCACCCACCCACTCCACTCATTCAAAATGGTTCCACATCTTGGCAATTTTTCAATCCTTGAACTTTATACTTGTTTGTCGAGCATTTCCCTTGCATTTTTAACAATGGACACAAGCCACAAGCTCTTTGATTGTGTGGTATTCCAAACTCATAACACATGAGTTAAGCTTTGTAACGGTCCATGAAAGACCCTCAATGGATTTTATATGTAAAAGTTGTGCCTCTAGAAGTTGATGTATCAACTACCCTCCTCAGGACCCACATTGTTTTTGCCGCATCATTTACTAGGGTTAGGGTTTTAGTTCTTTAGGTTTTTACATCTTAGGGAATCATACTTTATATTAAAAGGCACTTTTGGCCTTTTTTAATCTATCATTGTGAATGAGCATAGCTGATGCATCTCTCTTCAAAGATAAGCTACCACCATTCTAGCTAGTTTGTATTGCTTTGAAATTTACAATCCTTTTCCATTTCATTCATTGATACAATTTAGGTTTTATCGTACTACTACGCTCTCTACAATATCTTTATATGCGTGTTTCCATTTTATATTTATGCCTTCATTTTTTTTCTCTGAATCATCTAGATTAATGGTATCAAAGCCATATGCTCCTTGTTATTTATCGGTGCATGTCCTTTATGAGATATGGGTATCAAGAGTTGGATTTTGAACTCATTGACCTTTGGAGAAAACTACTCTCACCAACCCAAGTAGCCTCACATGCTGAAAGAAAAGAGAGATGATGAAACAAGATATCTTATTAAGTTATTGCTCGAGGAATGCCTCAAATAACTAAGGAATGTGATGATGGATAAATTCACCTGGATCCTTCAACAACTAACAACAATGGTGGAGACATGTTCAACCAATGGTCATTTTAGAGGTTCAACACACTTCAAGGTACAAGTTAACTTTAGCATTCATTTATTTGAAGCCCAGATAGATGGAGATGTTGTTACACCAAAATCTCGTCATCATGAGTTATGTGCCCTTCGTTTGTCTTGATTCATAAAGCACTTGAGCCAAATTGGTTGAAGGAAGAGTTGTGGTTATCCTTTTCCCCTTTGTTGTCACCCCGAAGCACCTTGCACATTGACAAAGTGCGTCAGACTCTTGGTGACGCACTTTGCACATTAACAGAGCGCGTCAGTGACACTTTCTGCCTTTAGACAAGGTGCGTCACGCTCCAAAGACGCATGTTTCCTATGGAAAAGGTGCGACACTATTAGTTTAAAGGGAAAACAAGAAGCTTCAAGCGGCTTCTAGAACCCATGGCATCGTGGAGTCTTATCCCTATGAACTAGGAAAGGTGGCACTCAATCCCATTTTCTTTTGGGATGATCCTTTAAGCTTCTCCCACAAATCCTCAACCTCTTCTATCCCTTTAGGCCTATATATACAAGCTCTCTCTTCATAGTTATGTAGGAGAAAGATAGAGTGCCTAAATGCTGGAGAAATTTTGCTGGAGCTTATCCCCTTTCATCCATTAGGAGGCAAAAGCTTGGATCTTTGATGCCAGGACCATTTGGAAGAAGTTGCAATGTCAAAGCTTGGTTGTAATCTCTCCCTACGTACTTCTTTTATCTACAGTAATACAAATTCTTTCCATAAAGTCTTGTTGTGTTAAGATATTTAGAATTAGTTTCTTTGACTACTAGTTTAGATTAACCTATATTACATATTATTGGTATTCGTATGTTTCCATTTGTTTGTGCATTGTTTTGCAGTTGAATATCAGGAGCTACATCAAACAAGGAGGTAGCACTACAATCATAAGATAAGCCATTCCTTCATACCCTTTGCAATTTGGTTAATCTAGGAAATATTTTTGCATTCTGTACTATTTTTGTTCTAGATTCGAACCATTCGGACTAGGGAGATCGGTTAGTGTCCGCGCTGACGGATTTTCCATAAAAAAATTTGGTGACCATACTGGGGAGTTGTCCCATAGTATTTGATTTGTTTGGATTGTGATTTCCATTTTTCTTGGTTTTTCTCCAACAACCTCTAAATTTCCTCCTCCTCTTGGATCTGTTTCTTAGAGAGTTACTAGGTGATCCAGTCTTTGATTGGGATATTTAGCTTAGCCATTTATCTCTTTTGCTTTGGGATTCTTTATTTTTTTCAAAGTTGGATATCGCCTAACACACCTAGGCAGTTTTGTGCCCGCGTCACTGTAATTTTGATGCGTTTTTCATTAAGGCAGACTGTGTCGCTCACGCTCTTTTTCTGTGTTCAAACCGCATCATTGACATGCTTTCCCTGTCTGTAACATGCAACATTGGTCTTCCAACACCCTGGTGTATACTTGTAGAGTGCGTCACCCTGCAAAGCTTAGTGCATAGGGTAAAAAAATTACACAAAATCAATTTTTGCTTGGTTTTCTGAGGTCTATGTCTTACCCATTATAGCCATAGTATTCCTCAGATTCAATGTGCTTTGTCCTTGGTTTTCTCTGGAATTTGGAGCTTGATTCGAGTCCTAGTTAGTCAAGCGATTGTTTCTCTAGTTGTGGGAAATTTCAATTCCTAGTAAGTGAAACTAGTCTTGTGACTCCTTTCAGTATCTCTGTTTTGTTTGCTCTGGTTTCTAAGTCCTCCAAAAAATTAGGTTGCTGTGATTTTTGCACAATTTGGTGTGAATTTGTGTTGGATTACATTTTTGGGTGATTGATTTCTTAAGAATTTATGCTTGTTTAAGATTGCAGTACTAAGTAGTCTCTAGTATTTTAAATCAAGATTGAAGAAGTGATATTATTCTCAGATTTGTTGAGTGCATTAGTTTGGAAAATAAAAAATTCTTTACTCTCTTCATTTCGAGTGGATTGCTTGAGACTGTTAAGAAGAGTGTTTTATGCTTTCGATAGTTGTTTAAGAAGCTTTGGAAGAGATGGCAAGTTCAATACTTACATTCTCTTGGTTTTGAAAAGTTCATTTTCATCTCCTTGAAAATATCAAGTGAATTTAGGCCTTCTCGAAGTATTGAGAAAGCTAGTGGATGCTCTCATATTTTTTATTTCCCTTTCACCTCTTCTATTCCTTGATTTCAAATTAGAATTATTGCAATAAAAAAGTGGATTCCATCTTTTCATTTTTGCTCATAGATCTAGCTTAGTTGAAAAGAAAAAAGAAAAAATATTTTTGGTTTGGTATGTTATATTTGTTTTGTTGGATTAAATGAAAGAGTGTTTGTAGTCTTTTGGTTTGATGGGAAAATAAAGTAAAAAGGGTACTTTGTTCATTTACTCTTGGAAAATAAATATTTCTCCTTCCTTTAGCTAGTTTTCATCGAAAAAATGAATGAATTGCACTTCATTTATCTTAGTTGTGCATTTTGTGTACTTTACAAGTCTACACTTCATGCATTCACCTAACCGTATAAGATAAAATCAAGTAGTAGCCTAAGTTAGAATTTTATAAAAACTTGTGTGATAGGGTAGAGACGTGTTCCGATGTCTTAAAACGTAACAACTGTCGTTACTGCCTCCACTGCATCTCGGGGACTTGCAATTCTTCCACTTACTAGTCAGTATATCGAACGACCTTTCACGTACCTTTGGGTATATGGAAAGGTACTTCACGTACTCGAAAGTATATAGGAAGGCTCTTGTCGTACGGTTGTGCATTAAACAACATTACTATGGATTGGAGCTCCCATGTACCTTGTGTATATTCGGATACCCCATTAGGTTCCCGAAACCATCCAAGTCAACCATTGTCCGTCTTGGCGTGGCAATACACCGAGAACAACACTCGGGGAGCTACTACGCACGTACTACCGAGTAGTCGGGTAATACGGTCCTAATCCTCCGTGGTTAGTGATCTGAAAGATTGGGCCAAGTATTACTATTGGACCTGTAGTATATCGCGAGTTGCGACGCCTTGATATTCTCATGAGGTTCCAGACCTTAATCCCACTTATCATATAAGTTTGCTTGCGGATTTAGCTGAATAAGACTTGAAGTGTGTTTTTTCTTTAGAAGACTTTTAGGAGAAGGATTTCATTAGTCATCTTGGCTAAACAACCCCTAAGAAGATCTTGCAAAATACTAAATTTTTCACCTGAATATCCCCTTATCCAGGAGGAGAACTCAAGAGAAAGCATGGATCAACCCACTACATTTGGAGCACTCGAAGAAGGAATTCCTATCCCTGAATCAAGAGGAAACTTTTATCCTCCTGTAAATCCACCCATCACTGATCCTACAGGACCATTGTTGGTGGAACAACCTCCTCCGCATGACACGTCTTTTCATCACTCGCTTGAAGGTAACCTTGAAGTTGTCGATTGGATATTCACTCGACCCCCAGACGACTTGATAGCAACTGCTTTTGGTCCAACCGCATCATTTTTGGGACCTCCTTAGGTCATGTCATTTCCGATTTTGGTTCATCCTCGATTATGGAGACTCCACCACATCTACACCCTACCCGATTTATTCCGAACGATGAATTTCTCGCACTAGTTCATGAGACTATCCAGTCTTTACACACACTTGGAGAGTGGGTAAGGTGCTAGAGTCTTCCTCCTCGATCCACCCCGGAGGTAGCCATTCCTGAACATCATTCCCCTATACATTCTTTTACTCTCCCTTCACCAGGAATCTATGTGACTAATATGACCACCTATGAACCAGGCCAACTCTCTTTTCCGCCTAGTACGCATCAAAACCTTTCGGTTGGTTCTACACCCCAGTTGACCCCAACGACTAGAGGGAAACCTTCAGCTACTCTTAATTTCATAACTGGAACACCACCTCCAACTCAAAATTCGAGCGGAGGCTACCCTCTAGTTAGCGGTCAATATATGATCACGGGTCAGCCTATAGTTAGTGGTCGACACATAGTTACCGGGAAAACTTCAGTTGGTGGACAACATTCAACTGGGGGGCAACCCCTAGTTAGTGGACAAAATCTAACTGGGGGGCAAACTCTAGTTAGGGGACAAAGTATAAGTGGAGGATACCCTTCGCACATGAACTACAATATGAGTGGAAGTTCACTCCCAACCATGGGACAACCTACACGGACTTATCAAGTGGGGGGACCATCTACATGGAACCAACCCCCGTGAGGACATATATATCCAAGTAATCATAATCTAGCGATAGGTCAAAATTATCCAGGCACTCTTTATCCTGGAATACCTTACCACATAAACAAGAATACCACGTGGGAATATCATAATGTTCCACCTATTGGGCCCCTATCCAACAGCCCACCACCCCCTTGACCACCACCCCCACCACCTAACCCACCCTCTCATCCACCACCTATCCCACCTCCACCTATACCAAGCAGATGACCACCAGATTCTAGAGGAGGACCCCCATTGGGTTCACCTCCTAACATGGGCAGACCACCTCCGTATGGCCAATCCTCTATGGGAGGACCTTATGATCAATCAATCCCTGGTCCTACTGGTACCCTAATGCCTTATCAATACTACCAGTATCCACAACCAAACCGACAGTTACCATTTATGGCTACATTATATCTGCCAGACCTGTCACGTTTGACCAACGATCCCATCCAACATGGCGTGAATTGGCCACCCATTCCTGTGAAGTTACCATCGGACATACCCAAATTTGACGGCAAACCGAACGAGGACCCCAAGAACCATGTGATGACATTGTTACACAAAAATTTTGTACTCGTCATGTAATACCCCCATTTTGACCCTTGGGATATATTGGCTTTCAATGTAAATATTGTATACATGTGATGTATGTTTCCTTAGCGAGGAGCTCAAGGCCAAGGCCCCGCTAGTGGATGTTCATATTTTATTTAAAAAAGAAAGTATTTGATATTACGTTATCCATGTGCTATTAAGCCATGGAACATTGTAAAATGATGTAAATATTAATATTGCAATAAAATACGAAAAACTGGCTATAGAAGCAACTAATAAGAGGGGGTCCATGTGTATTCCACTAGGGAGTGGTGAGGGGGTTGTGGGGTTGAACCATATGCTGCCAAATGTCATCTTGAGAACCCATTTTACTTTCCTTGCTGACATTTAATTCAATTGTAAGGAAGTGATTGAAGAAATAAGTCCATGGCTTCAATGGAGCATGGGCAGCCTAAAAATTTGTATGGCAGGTATGGGCTCTGTTTTCTTGACCCGCAAGTCACTCTACCTCAAGGGAATTCGTTCTTCCTCATTCCCATTCCAGGGTGGAACATCTAGGCATTAGTTTTCATCCATTACACATTCCCATCAGTGAGAAAAACCAGAAATCGCAACTCTAAAATTAACCACGTTTTGAAGTGCCAAAAACATCCAGAAAATTGTGCGAACAGTGAATCCAATGGGGGGTCCATAGACCTGAACCTTAGGGAGAATTTGAGAGTATTATATACCCCGAAATCCATAGGAAAACCTGGATTTGATAGCCCGAAAATCCAATTTCGGGATAGAGTCATTTGGCCATAGAATTCAAAAAATCCAAGCGTGAATAACAAAGCAGAAGATAGAACATACGTTGGGATTGCTGGAAAAACCTAGTGAAAGCTAGAATATCAAGGAATTAGAAGTTGGACCTTTCTATGCCCAGACTAAATAGAACTAGAGGGAAGGGGTGCCTGAGGGACTGTGTAGCAGAGAAGGGGACCTTCCTTGTGTTGGGTGTGGTAGGTATTGCCGGTGCCAAGGCTGTTTGGATTTAGTTGAGATGCCTCTAGCTCTGTGGTTGAGTTCGCTGGCTTAGCATCCTCCTCCATTGTCTCTTACATGCTTGATAAACCCAACTGTGTGTTGGCTTAGCATGACTATTTGTGTGAAACCATGCCTGTGAGTGAGCTTGATTAGTTCCTCGTTAGTGGATACACAACCCAGTTCGGGGGTGGTCTCTCAGCTGAAAGAATATAGGCTAGACAGAGATATATGGTTGGGTGGAACGTTGCTCTCACATAGACAGTTGCTTGGACAATTTCATCTTAAAGATAAGTATTATCTATGTGTTTTTTTAATTATGCAATGTTTTAATTATTGATGTCTGTTATGATTATATGTTGAATGCATGATGCACTTGTGTGTGGATGATGTTTATTTTCACTGTGTTTATTTGAGTATGAATCTGCACACATGAGTTTGTTTATTTATCATAAATTCGTTATTGATGAATGGGGTTGAGTTTCCCAAATAAGCACAGAACCTTAGTCATGTTCCATTCCTTGCATCGGATGGACGGAAGGGGACGTGACAGAGTGGTATCAAAGCCCATGTTGCAGCACTGGGGCTGCTTGGGCCAAACTGTGAGTTTATAGGCATATATCAGAATGTTTAAAAGAGGTATTGATGAAGTTTGGGAAACATTTTGATGGAACGAATGACAAAAATCAGAGTCGTCAGGTGTGGAAGAGGATTACACAGTTGCATAGTGTTCTCCAAGAGCTTTCCAACGGTACCGGACTTGCCTTATTTGGTTAAGGGATGAAGGAGATATAAGCTCTGAAAGTTGCAGGAGCAGAGGAGGTGTTTCTGCAATTCCGCATTGCGGAGACAAATTTTTTTCAAATTTACATTTTGGACTTCCGCATTTCCGAACCCGCATTACAGATTGCGGATTTCGGAGACGTAAAGTTTTCAAATTTGTGTTTTGGTGTTCCGCATTTCCGACTTCCGCATTGCGGAAGTGGTATTTTCCCGAAGTTGGAAAATTGGCGTTCCGCATTTCCGACTTCCGCATTGCGGATTGCGGATTCCGGAAGGGGTATTTTACGGAGTTGGAAAATTGGTGTTCCGTGTTTTCGACTTCCGCATTGTGGATTGTAGATTGCAAATTCAAGAAAAAAGAAAAAAGTAGAGCCCGAAACTCGATTTTTGGGTAGCAGAAGCATCAGACTCAGAATTGGATGAGTCATGTGGTGTTCTGAGGCCAACGAAGGCCATGAAAGAACCAATGAGGGTCCTGAGCCCATTATGCTCCAATTTGGCATAAAATTGGAATTAATGGCTTTTACAAATCATCGTCCTGAAGCTTGGAAGGAGGTTGAATAGAGCTAAAATCGATATGGAGCGGCCATGGAGTAGGGATAGTGTTAATTTTGGAAGCTTGGAGCCAAAATCCAAAGGATGTGGAGTCGGGGTGAGCGAGAAGGCCAAAAGCACTATTCAGGGCCACTTTTTGAGGATTTTGAAATACTCGCAGTGGATGAAGATGACCCAAGGTGTAGGATTCAAGAAATCTACTAAACTCCACATTTCATATTCTCATTAATACAAACATTTCGTGTTAGACAAAGATTTTGCAGAAATGCTCAATTTGGAAGATAGCCATTTTGGCCCAAAAGTTTGAAGTTTTGGGAAAGTAAAAAGTTAAAAATAGTCAAACCCAGAATTTTATGGAGGATGTTTGGTGCATCGGAACAGGGATACAAAATTTTATGAGTGTTCCTTGTTATATGGACTAACTTCTCCCAGTAGAAAAGTTTTCATGATTCTTTCTAGATTTGCTTCTACAGACGATTGAAATTGACTTTTCAGAATAAATTTGCAGTTGTGTAAAAGTGTAGAATCTTGGTAAAAGTTGTCATTTTTGGAGTAATGTAATTTCCACGCCCGAAGTCGGAATGAAGCATGTAGATAGGCATTGGAAAGCTTATCTAGCAGGGAACAATGGCGCATAACCAAAATTTTAATGAGGTTTTCATATATCATAGATATTTAGAGCAAAAAAGTGCCAGTGACTGTTTTGACAAAAAATGTTGTCAATATGGGCAATTTCCAGAATTGTATGAATGGGCAAAAGAAATGAAGGCATAATAGCTCTGTGAATTATTCCACGAGTTTAATTATGTTAAATATTGATGTTTTATATTTCTATGTGCATTCCTAAGATGTCTAATAAATACCTTTATAATGCACAGTGGTTGCAGCTGATGAGATTTGAATAGTTGTAGCAGAGGCATCATACAGTGAAAGGGGTCTCCAAAGGAAAATGGTGACCATGAATGATGCTCAGGATCCTTATGAGCATGATGAAGATGTGCTAGGAGAAAATGTGCAAGAAGAAAATGTGCAAGAAGAAAATGGTGAGACTGAATCCAATGGGAGAAGGGAGAAAATAAATCCTCAGAATATGGTTGAAACCATGGTAAGCTTCAATGAAAGATTGATGAAGGTTCAGAAGGAACAAAACCAACTCAATACTGCTATTTTGAAGAGCCTCACTGATATGCAGCAAAGGATAAACCTGGGGTCCAACCCAAACATTGTAGGCAAAGAGGAAAGAGATGCAGATAGTCGCTCTAGAGGTTGTTCTAGGAGGAGGACTCCAAGCCCAAGAAGGAGTTCTGTGAGAAAAAAGCATAGAACACCCACTTAAGGTCTTCTTCTAGCAGGTGACTCCATAGGTTCTAGGAGAAGTCCAAGACATACTTTTAGCAGACTTGAAGGAAGAACGAAATTCAAAGGAATTCCACAGGGAGAATTCAGGAAAGCAAAGCCCCCCACATTTGATGGAGAAGATAAGTTTGACCAAGAGGCAGAGTCATGGCTTCTTGGGATGAAGAAATGTTTCAGGATTCATGATTACTCAGGGAATGAAAAGGCCATAATTTCCATTTACAATCTAAATGGCATAGCTTCAATTTTGTGGGAACACCTCTTGCAAGTAAAAGGGATCAATAAAAGAAGGATCCTCTGTGAGTGATTTAAGAAGTATTTCAAGGAAAAATACATTTTTGCTAGGTATTACTATAGTAAGAGGAAAGAATTCAATGAACTCAAGTTGGGACATAAATCTATGGAAGAACATGTCCATAAATTTTTGGAATTGTTAAGGTATGTGGACTATATCAAAGATGAGAGGGTAAAGATCCAATGCTTCTTTGGGAGTCTAGCTCAAAGTTTTAGAGATATGATTGAGTTTGTTAATCCACCAAGTCTTGATGAAGCCATTAGGATGGCAATGTATTTCTATGAGCAGAGTAAAGGAAAATCAGCGGTTCACCCAGCATGGAAGGGAAAGCCAAGAGAGAGGTTTGATCAAAGGAAAAATGGATTCAAGCCACCATTCAAAAATCAACCAAGAAATTTTCCACAGGGCCAGCAAGCACGAAGTGGGAACAAGCCAACAATAGCAGCAGAAAAAGCATCAAACGGGCCACTTCAGTGTTGGGGATGTGGAGGAAACCACATGCTTAGAGATTGTCCACATCGGAGGGAGAATACTAGGAGCTTGCACAACCTTGAAGAAGCAACTACAATGGAAGATATGGCAAGAGCAACACCTAGAATCTATGCTGCATTGAATGATCACCAGGCAGACCATCAATCGACAATGGTGGAAGTTGAAGGTAAGATTGCTAAGCAATCTATTTTTGTTTTGATTGATCCAAGATCTACTCATAGTTATGTGTATCCTAAGATAGTTGAAGGTTGTTCTCTTAGAAAAGTGAAGCAAAATAAGTCTTTGCTAGTTCAATTAGCCACTGGAACCAAGAGAAAAGTGAGTGAAGTAGTAATGGAGTGCCCCATGGAGTTGAATGGATTCCTCACAAAAGTGGATTTGAATGTCCTACCATTGAGATATTATGATGCTCTAAATGGTATGGATTGGTTGGAAAGGCATAGAGCCAAGATAGACTGCTATGAAAAGGTACTTGAATGCATTGATGAAATTGGAAGGACGAGACTAGTAAGAGGAATTCCCAAGCAAGTTTCAGTAAGGCAGATTTCAGCCCTACAGTTGAAATTTTTTTATAGGAAGGGTTGCCAATTATATGCAACTCATATATCAGATTCATCAGAGGACAAAGGACCAAGGATAGAAGACTTCCAGATATTGAAAGATTTCAAGGATGTGTTTCCAGATGAAGTGCTGGGATTGCCACCGAAGAGAGATATTGATTTTTCCATCGATCTTGTTCCAGGGGAAGTGCCCATTTCCAAAGATCCTTATAGAAAGAGCATGCCAGAATTGATCGAGTTAAAGATGCAGCTACAAGAATTAATGGACAAGGGGTATGTTAGACCAAGTGTATTTCCTTGGGGAGCACCTGTGTTATTTGTCAAGAAGAAGGATGGAACCTTGAGGTTGTGTATTGATTACAAACATCTTAATAAAGTGACAGTGAATAACAAGTATCCATTTCCAAGGATTGATGCCTTATTTGATCAAATGAAGGAAGCTAAAGTGTTTTCCAAGATTGATTTGAGGTCTGGCTACCATCAAGTGAGGATAAAGGAGGACGACATTCACAAGACGACTTTCAAGACTGGATATGGTCATTATGAATTCACTGTGGTGCCATTTGGTCTTACCAATGCACCTGCCACATTCATGTGCCTCATGAATAGTGTCTTCAACAAATATTTGGATAAGTTCGTAATTGTGTTCTTGGATGACATTCTTGTCTATTCGAGGAATGAAAAAGAGCATAAGGAGCATCTACGGATGGTGTTGCAAGTCCTTAGAGAACACCAGTTGTATGCAAAGTTAAGCAAGTGTGAATTTTATCAAAAGAATGTGCAATATTTGGGTCATGTTATTTTCAAATAAGGTATTGCAGTGGATCCAGAAAAGATTGAAGCCATAATGGATTGGCCTACTCCAAAGAATGTTTCAGATGTTAGATCTTTTATGGGTCTTGCTGGTTACTACAAAAGGTTCAATGAAGGACTATCTAAGATAATACATCCAATCACTTCATTGCAGAGGAAGAATGTCAAGTTTGTATGGTCTGAAAAATGTGAGAAAAACTTTCAATAGATGAAGGAGTTACTTACCAACGCTCCTATTTTGAAGATAGCATATCCAATGAAGGATTTTGTAGTGTGCACAGATGCTTGCTTTGAATGGTTAGGTGGAGTGCTCATTCAAGAAGGATTTGTGATTTTCTATGAGTCAAAGAATTAAAAGAGCATGAAAAGAATTATGCCATGCATGATTTAGAATTAGCAGCCATAGTACATGCTCTCAAGATGTGGAGACATTATTTTTTGGGAAGAGGATTCGAGCTTAGGATAGACCACATGAGTTTGAAGTATTTGTTTGATCAACCAAACTTGGATGCTAGGCAAGCCAGGTGGATAGAATTTCTATGTGAATTTGATTTTGAAATTAAGCATGTAAAAGGGAAAGAGAATAAGGTTGCATATGCTCTTAGCAGAAAATTTCATGTTGCAGCATTAAGTATGTGAAAATCAGATTTGAAGACAAGAGTTCTTGAATCCCAAAATGGTGATGAAACTTACTTTAAAATTAAAGAACAGTTGCAATGGAGAAATATAGATGAAAAGTGTGCAGGGTATCATCTTGGTGAAGATTATACTCTCCTTTGTAAAGGTAGACTGTACATTCCCAATAGGGCAGATTTGAAGAAGCTTGTGATGGATGAAATACATTAAATGCCATACTCTGGACATCCAAGATATCAAAAGACAATAACAACAACAACAACAAGGCAGTATTTTTTGCATGGCATGAAGAAAGACATAGCTGATTACATTGCTAGGTGTCAAAAGTTCCAATAGGTCAAGGCACAACATCAACATCCAACGGGATTCTTGCAGCCCTTACCCATTCCAGAGTGTAATTGGGAAGTGATCTCTATGGATTTTACAACAGGTCTTCCCATGACAATGAAGAAGCATGATTCAATCATGGTAGTGGTGGACAAGCTATCAAAGGTAGCTCATTTCATTCCAGTCAAGTCCACTCACAAGGCCAATGACATAGCAAATATTTTCATGAGAGAGATATTCAGATTGAATGGATTGCCCAAGGCAATAATTTGTGATCGTGATACAAAGTTCACTTCCAATTTCTGGAAAGGATTGTTTAAGGAATTAGGAACTAGATTAAATTTCAGTACATCATATCATTCTCAAACATATGGCCAAACTGAGAGGGTGAATCAGGTTCTTGAAGATATGCTGATAATGTATGTGATGGATAAACCATCCAAGTGGGAGGATTATCTACACTTGGTAGAATTTGCATACAATAACGAACATCAAGCATCATTGGGAATGAGTCCATTTGAGGCATTGTATGGGAAAGGATGCAGGACTCTAGTGAATTGGGATAGTCTGGTGAACATGGTAGTGCTTGGAACAGAGATGATCAAGAAAATGGAACAAGAAGTTGTTAAGATCAGGCATAATTTAAAGGCAGCTCAGGACAGGAAAAAGAGTTATGCAGATTTGAAAAGAGTGCATAAGGAATTTAAGATTGGGGATCATGTTTATTTGAGGGTGAAATCAATGAAAAGTTCCCTAAAGTTGGGGAGTTGTGCCAAGCTGGAACCAAGATATTGTGGGCCATTTGAAGTCCTTGATAGGATAGGACCAGTTGCCTATAGAGTTGCATTACTTGCTAACATAAGAGCTCATAATGTTTTCAATGTATATTTGCTTAAGAAGTATGTACATGACCCTAATCATATGATTGATTGGAATGTGATACAGGGGGAACCTGAGGGAGAGTTCCAAGTGGAGCCTATGCGTATCCTCGATAGTAAGGTCACATTGCTCCAGAATCGAGCCATCGGACCAGTAAAGGTGCAATGGGAGCACCTTAGTCCCAATGAAGCTACATGGGAGCTTGAGGATGCCATGAGAGAGGCATTCCCTTTTTTTGTTCAGTTTTGAGAACACCAAGGACGGTGTTGTTATAAGGGGGAGGGGAATGTAATACCCCCATTTTGACCCTTGGGATATATTGGCTTTCAATGTAAATATTGTATACATGCGATGTATGTTTCCTTAGCGAGGAGCTCAAGGCCAAGGCCCCGCTAGTGGATGTTTGGATTTTATTTAAAAAGGAAAGTATTTGATATTACATTATCTATGTGTTATTAATCCATGGAACATTGTAAAATGATGTAAATATTAATATTGCAATAAAATACGAAAAACTGGCTATGGAAGCAACTAATAAGAGGGGGTCAATGTGTATTCCACTAGGGAGTGGTGAGGGGGTTGTGGGGTTGAATAATATGTTTCCAAATGTCATATTGAGAACCCATTTGACTTTCCTTACTGACATTTAATTCAGTTGTAAGGAAGTGGTTGAAGAAATCAGTCCATGGCTTCAATGGAGCATGGGAAACCTAGAAATTCGTATGGAAGGTGTGGGCTCTGTTTTCTTGACCCACAAGTCACTCTACCTCATGGGAATTTGTTCTTCCTCATTCCCATTCCAGGGTGGAACATCTAGGCATCAGTTTTCATCCATTACACATGCCCAATGGTGAGAAAAATTGGAAATCGCATCTCTGAATTTAACCACGTCTTGAAGTGCCAAAAACGCCCAGAAAATTGTGCGGACAGTGAAATCCAATGGGGGATCCATAGACCTGAACTTTGGGGCGAATTTGAGAGTGTTATATACCTCGAAATCCATAGGAAATCCCAGATTTGAAAACCCGAAAACCCAATTACGGGATAGAGTCATTTGGCCATAGAATTGAGAAAATCCACGCGTGAATAACAAAGCAGAAGATAGAACAGAGGTTGGGATTGCTTGACAAACCCAGTGAAAGCTAGAATCTAAAGGAATTAGCAGCTGGACCTTTCTATGCCCACCCTGAATAGCACTGGAGGTAAGGGGCGCCTGAGGGACTATGTAGCATAGAAGGGGATCTTCCTTGTGTTGGGTGTGGTAGGTATTGTGTGTGCCAAGGTTGTTTGGATTTAGTTGAGATGCCTGTAGCTCTGTGGTTGAGCTCATTGGCTTAGAAACCTCCTCCTTTGTCTATTGCATGCTTGATAAACCCAACTGTGTGTTGGCTGAGCATGACTGTTTGTGTGAAACGATGGCTGTGAGTGAGCCTGCTTAGTTCCTCCTTAGTGGATACATAGCCCAACTCGGGGGTGGTCTCTCAGCTGAAAGAATATAGGCTGGACAAAGATATATGGTTGGATGGAATGTTTCTCTCACATATCCAGTTGCTTGGACAGTTTCATCTTAAAGATAAGTATTATCTATGTGTTTTTTTTTAATTCTGCAATGTTTTAATTATTGATGTCTGTTATGATTATATGTTGAATTCATGATGCACTTGTGTGTGGATGATGTTTATTTCCACTGTGTTTATTCGAGTATGAATATGCACACATGAGTTTGTTTATTTATCATAAATTCGTTATTGATGAATGGGGTTGAGTTTCCCAAATAAGCACAGAACCTTAGTCATGTCCCTTCCTGGCATCGGATAAACAGAAGGGGACGTGACACATTATGATTACGAACCACGTACACTTTATCCTTGCCTAAATACCTGAAGTACTTGACCAAAATCCTTGGAAGGTGAGTCATGGCATTTTTCCCCTGTAAAAACCCTGTTTGGAGAGGGTGACGCACCATGCTTTATAGCATAGCATGTCTTTCCTTATTGACGCACCTTGCTCCACTATAGACTGCGTCGCTGGCGCATGTTGCTAGTGTCTAGGGTGCGTCGATTCCAATACGGAGCAAAAAATAGAAGTTTTGAGAAGTCTCTCAAAGGAGACCTCGTGGAGGCTTATCCCTTCCATATAGGGTGGATCTTACTCACTTCCCAACTTAATAGGATCCCACCTCCTCCTTCTCCCTAATCCTCTCCTCTACTCCTTATCTCTTTTGACCTATAAATGAAGCTCCTCTTCATGGGATAGGGGGGTTGAAATGGGGGCAACCAAATGCTGGAGAAATTAAGTCAGGAATCCATTCTTCCATGATTGGCAAATTGAGGCAAGGTTCCATTGGAAAGGATCTTCAACACCAAGGATTCATTGGTTGTAATTCTTTCCTCAATTTTCATTAATACATAAATGCCTTCCTTTCCCATAAATGATGCGTAATTTCATTTATAGTAGTTTTCCTTGGTTAATTGATTAGATGTATCATGTTATCTTGTAGTCTTTTTGTCTTTGTCCTTTTGAGTCTTTTGCAGGAAATCTCTTCATCAACAAGCAGGATTGCAAAATCTTCAAGCCACAAGGACAACCTTCGTAAATAAGGTATGGATTGGACTCTTTGTATTCAAGTAATTTGATAGATCTAGGGAAAGGTTTTCATTCTTGTTTTGCTTTGTTCTACATCCGAAACATTCATACAGGGAGATCGGTTGGTGTCCACACCGACGGATTGTCTGTAAACAAAATTGGCGACTCCAGTGGGGAGATATAGCCCATAAGTTTGATTTGTTTCTGATTTTTGGTTTTTGATTTCCATCCATTTAACTTCTTAATTTCCTTTTTTCTTTATTGGATCTGATCATCAGAGAGCTTTTGGGTGATCTAGACTATGATTGGGACTTCTTATTAAGTCATTTATCTTTTGGATTTTTGAGATTTTTCAATTTTTCATACTTGGATCCCGTCGGACACACCTGGGCATTTTTGTGCCTGCGTGACTGTAGCTCTAACACACCTTACCTTCAGGCAGCCCACGTCGCTGACGCCCTTTTCCCGTTTGCAACCTGCGTCACTGATGCACTTCCCCCTTGTGCAGAGCGCGTTGTTGGGCCTCCAACGCTCTAGTGTACCCTTGCACGGCACGTCGCCCTTCAAAACTTGGTGCACAAGTTTGAAAAATCCCCCGAATTGATTTTGGCTTGGTTTCTTAGGGTCTGTGTGTTGCCTTTGACAGTCCCAGAGTCTTCTAGACACAGTGTGCTTTATCTTTGATTTGTTGTTGAAGTTTAGAGTCTGATTTTAGTCTTAAGTAGTCAAGCGAGCGTCACTCCAGTTGTGGGAAATTTCAATCCCTCACGAGGACATTCAGTCTTGTGGATCCTTCTTAGTTTATCTGATCTTTTCACTCTTATTTCTCAGCCCTCTAATAGTTAGTTGTTGTGATTTTTTGCAAAACTTTGTGTGCTTTTGTGTGTTGTTTTGAGATCTTGGGTGATTAATAATTTTGAGAATTTCCAATTGATTAAAGATTGCACTAGCAAACATTCTCTAGTTATTTGAATTTAGGTTAAAATAGTGGCATAGTTCTCAGATTCATTGAGTGCATTAGTGTGAAAATTGAAAATTTCTTATTATGTCCATTTCAACCACATCACTTGAAATTGGTCCAAAGAGTTTTTATGTTTTGAAATAATCGTTTAACAACCTTTGAAAAATACAATAGTTCATTAATGCTTATGACTTCTTGGTGTTAAAAAGTTCTTTTTATTTCCTTGAAATTTTTGAGTGCATTGAAAGCCTTCTCAAAGTATTCGAAAAGCTAGTGAAAGCTCTTGTATTTTTTTTATTTTCTCTCTATTTCTTTTGATTTTCATTTCAGAAATTAGAGTTATTGCAATCGAAATGGGAATTCCTCTTTTAATTTTTGCTCATAGGTTTGCTTAAGTTGAAAAGAAAAAGATAAAAAATATTTTCGATTTGGTGTTATTTTCATTTTTGTTTGATTATTTGAAAGAGTGTTTTTTAGTCTTTTGGTTAAAAGAAAGTAGGGGTGCTTTGTTCATTTTTACTATCGGAAAAGAAAAGATTTCTCCTTCCCTTAATTAGTTTTCATTGAAAAGAAAAACGAGACTTGAATTTTCTTATAGATTAGTTTTGCATCTTTTTTAAATTCCAAGTCTACACTTCATGCATTCACCTAACCGTACAACTTAAAATCAAGCGGTAGCCTAGGTTTAAATTGTATAGAAAGTCATGTACTAGGTTAGATACGTGTTCCAACGTATTAAAGTGTGGCAGTTGTCGTTATTTTCCTACACTGCATCTCGAGGTCTTGTAGTTCTTCCATGTACCATTCGGTATATCGAACGGTCTTTCATGTACCTTCGGGTATATAGAAAGGTACTTCACGTACTCGACAGTATATTGGAAGGCTCCTGTTGTACGGTTGTGCATTAGACAACACCACTACGGATTGGATCTCCCATGTTATTTGAGTATATCAGAAGACCCCACTAGCATTCCTGAAACCATCCGAGCTAACCATTGGCCGTCTTGGTGTGGCAATACACTGAGAACATCACTCGGGGAGCTACTACACACGTACTGCCAGGTAGTCGGGTTATATGGTCAAGGGTACGGTCCTAATCCTCCCTGGTTAGTGCCCTAAAATATTGGGCCGAGTATAACTGTTGGACTTTGTAGTACATCGCGAGTTGCGATGCCTTGATAATCCCATGAGGTTCCAAACTTTTGAATCCCACCTATCACATCAGTTTGCTTGTGGCTTTAACTTGAGGAGGCCTTTAAGTGTGCTTTTTTATTTTTTATAAGACTCTTAGGAGAATTTTTACATCAGCCGCCTTGGCTGAGCAACCCTTAAGAAAGTCCCATAGAATATTAAATTTGCCACCTAAATATTCCCTTGACCAGGAGGAAAACTCAGGAGAAAGTATGGATAAATAGACAACATCAGACTCACTTGGAGAAGAAAATCCCAATATTGAAACAAGAGTAAATTATTCTCCTTCTGTAAATCCACTTATCACTAATCCTACCGGACCTTTCTTAGTGAAACAACCTCCTCCGCATGACACATCTTTCCATCACTCACTTGACAGTTTCCCCGGAGCCACTAATTGGATTTACAATTGACCTCTGGACGACCCGATAGCAACTGCGTTTGATCCAACCGCATCATTTTGGGGAGCTTCCCTGGGTCATAACATTTCTAATTTTGGTTCACTTCCGATGGTGGAAAATCCACTGCGTCGCTTCCATTCCCAATGCATTCCTACCTACGCATTTCTCGCACCATTTTATGACGCTATTGATCATTTACGTACATTCGCTCACTAGATTAGGCAGCAGAGTTTTCCTCCAAGACTCGATCCGGAAGTACCAGTTCCCGAACAACAATCCCCCATACACTCTTTTTATTTCTCTTCACCAGGAATATCAATGCCTATCATGACGACTTATGAGCCAGGCCAACCATCTTTTCCGTTTGTTACACGTCCAGACCATTTGGATGGTTCTACACCTCACTTGACCCCAACAACTGGAGGGAAACCTTCAACTACTATTAACTTCATAACTGGAACACCACCTCCACCTCAAACCTTGAGTGGAGGTTATCTCCTAGTTAGTAGTCAACAGATGAGTATGGGTCAACCTACCATTAGTGGTCAACATATGCTTACTGGGCACACTCCAATGAGTGAGCTTTTTTCACTTGGGGGGAACCATTAGTCAGTGGGAAAAACCTAATTGGGGGGCATCATCTAGTTAGGGGATAAAATGTGAGCGGAGGGTATCCTTCACATATGAACTATAATATGGTTGGAAGTTCACTCCCAACCATGAGACAACCTACGTGGGCACATCAAATGGGGGGACCATCTACTTGGACCTGACCTCCATTGGGGCATACATACTTGGGAAATCATAACATTGCTATAGGTCAAAACTATCTACGAAATATTTTTCCTAGATTACCCTATCCCGGAAACATGAACACCTTGTGGGGGCATCATAATGTTCCACCGACTGGACCTCCAGCTGGCGAACCACCCCCTATTGATTACAATGTCATTGATGCTAACAATGCCTGGTCATTGATGCCAACAGTTGAGTCTTGGTGCCCCTTGTGGAGCCCTTGAGGGTTAGTGTTTGGTTTGTGGTTGTCTGTGTCAAGAGGAGACCTTTTGACTTTTTCCAAGCCCAAGCTTGAAGCCCTTGGAGGCCTTGGGACAATGGGAAAATCCCCGGTTACCCTTGACTTGGTTAAGTGCCCCTAAGCTGTATCGGGTCCCATTGAGTCCATTGTTGTATCCTTGCTCTTGGTTGTCCTTTGGTTGATGGTCTTTGTGCTACTTGCACTTGTGGTTTCTTGTTTGGTTGCCTAATGAATGATTGTGGTATTCTGGATTCTGAAGCCCCTTGAACCAATAATGAAAGCCCACAAGTTGGTCTTAAGCACAAAAGGGTGTAGATGCTCTTGCTGGAATGCCCCTAATGAACAATGTTAAAGCCACTACTTTAGATGATGTCCTAGGTTGAGTCCTTATCCTTGACAGGTAGAAATGACCCATTCTATGGTCATTTAAAACGATATACTTAATGACCCTATAATGTATGGTGCTTTGACAATATGGCATGCATGCGCTTAAAGAACTAATGATGCCTTTGATGTCATATGATGATACCTTGATTGGTCCTTGAAACCCTCATCTTTTGACTTGTGCCCCTACGTGATGGTGAAGCCCTTGTCCTTGAGAAATGACCCATTCTAAATATCCTTGTTGTTAGTTTTTGAAGCTCTTAAAGCCCTTGAAATTCTTCGACCCACACACTTGGTGGTTTGATGCTATCACTTGATGACATTTAAATATTGTGCACAAAGCCCTTGTGATGAAGCTCATGCAACTCTTGGTTGTGGTGTACATTGTAATGGTGCCCATGGCATTTATGTAACCCTTAAAATTTGGACACTTGTTAACCCTTAAGGCCATAAAAAGAAGACCATTGAAAGTTGACCCATAGCATAAAAAATTGGAAGGTAAAATTAAATTTAAAGTCCATGCTACCATTTAATGATGGGCTTTATGTCCATGAAAAGAACCTTAATTGAATAGAATCCCTTAAACTTATCCTTGACATCTTGATGATTATGAAGCCATTGGGTAATGAAACCAATATGCATGTCCTTAAAAGGAAAGGATAGAAGACACACTGATATGGATATTAAAGTTGCATTTAAATATTTTAACAAACCCTAATAAATAAATAAAATACATTTAATAATTGAATTAATCCCTAAATCAAGTCGACTCATTGAAGAAATTAAAATTAAAGTTTATTTTAAAAATCTAATTTAAAATTTAATTTATTACTAGGTCGGCCCAAAATTAATTTTTTATGGGATACGTGTATAAATACCCTACATGCCCTCACTAAAAAAAAACAAATCATCCTCTTCTTTGAAATTCGGACTGTGTTTTTCCTGTAAAATTCGGACTGTGTTTTTCCTGCAAAATTTGGACTGTCTAACTGTGTAATTTTCAGGCTGCAATTTCAAACTGTGGTTTTCTGTTTTCAAGCTGTCCATTACAACATAATTTTGGACTGTCAAAAGTCAGAAAATTTTGAACTGTCTAAACTCTTTAAATTTAGGACTGTTAGGGCATCTGAGGGCACACTCTTGCAAAAGACAAGGAGAGTACAACTATGACTTTGGGCAGCCTTAATCTTTGGCAAGTGACTGGAGGTTCTAGTATGTAAATCAAGTTTTCAAATTTCAAAGGGTTTTGAGTATGTAGGTAAGCTTCCATACCTCTACACAGTGCATACACAGTGAGATAGATATACCCAGTAATAACATTTATGGCTAATGGCACAAACAGTGAAATGTTCAAATGCTTGAGAGATGTTTACACAGTGAAGTGCTAGAAATGTTTATTTACTCAGTGATGCTTATGCTCAGTAATGATTAGTTTACACAGTGATATGCTCAATGATATGTGAGGTCGTTACACAACAATCTGATGATGCCTACACTCATATATTACACAGTTGCTTGATAATATTTACACTACACAGTAATGATTACACAGTTGAGTGATGATTACACAGTTGCTTGATGATGTTTACACTACATTGTGATGAGTATACCGTGATATGATGTGATATATTCAGAGATATTCTAAGTGTACAGTAAGATGATGTTTATTCAGTGATGTACTAGTGGTATGATGATTGATGATGCCTACACCTATGCTCAGTAAATTACACAATGATAATATGTTCTAGTGATGTTTGATGATGCCTATACCTATGCTTAGTGATTACACAGTGATATGATGTGTTAGTAACGTGATGATGCTCAGTAATGTATGTTGATACACAATGTTATATGTTGAGTGATGTACATAGGATTATATATATATACCCAGTGATGTATGCAGTGACGGTCAAGCAGGTTTCATGAGCAGAATCCTTAACTCATATTGGTTGAGGTTTATGAGTAGATGGTTTGACTCAGGAGGACTGAGTCTGGTATACAAGTGGTTGAACTCAGATTTACTGATTCGAATAATGTGAACAACAGATTGATTGGTATAGACAGATTGATTAGTTTACGAGCAGTGTTGCACAATTGTGGTGCAGTGGTCAGTGGACAATTGAAGAGCAGTGGTCAGTTGATGAACAATGACCGTGGTTGTGTAGTGTGGTAAAGATTGTGCAGTGTGGTACAGGTGTTGGTTAGCAGGTCTGCAGGATCAGTGCGGTTGTGATTCAGTAGTATCTATCTTCATATCAGGGTGGTAGGACGGGGCAAGGAAATATAGGGAGCTAAGGCTTCCTTCAGGTTGTAGCCTATAGATCAGGGGGTTGTAGCCTCCTTCCAGTTGTAGCTGGAGAATTGAAGTCTTTGTAACAAACGGGGTTGTTGCCTCCTTCCAATTGTTGCTTTTAAATTATTATTATAAAGGCTTCCGTGGTTTTTCCCCCAGGACTTGGGTTGCCACGTAAAAATCTTGTGTACTGTGTTTTGCTATGCTTACTATGTGATGATGATATGATGACATATGATGATGAGCTATAATTGTTAATAATGCTGATGATATAATGATAATGTGATAATGCATTAATGAATGATGTAATCTGCATAAGATTGAACAAGCTGTTGTTCATTGTTAAAGTTGAAAAAGTAATAAAAGCTATACACACTGTTCACCCCCCCTCTCAGTGTGCTCGGTGTGTCCAACAATTGGTATTAGAGCGGGCCTTCATAGAAAGCCTTACCATCTTGAAGGAGATCCTTGACACACCATGGGGTTTTCAGTAAATGGAGTAACAATGTTTTGTGGGACAAATTACTTGATCTAGAAAAGAAGAATGCAGGCTTAGCTGTATTGGGATATGGCAGTCAGTGCTTGCAGGGTACAATCATCTGAAGAAAGTGAAAACAACAGCTTAGAAGGAAGCAAGGAAAAATAATTCAATGGCTATGGAATCCATTCTTGAAGGCTTATCAGATTCCAGAAAAGAGCAGGTTGGAAAGTGAAACGCAGCTAAGGAATTGTGGATCAAAATAGAACAGTTCTACTCCACTAAAGAACATGAAGAAGAGGTTATGAAACTCATGGTTAAAGATCTGACAGATCTCCAAAAGGAGAAAATAGGAAAGTGTAACTCAATTGAATAACTTTCATTGAAGATAGATCAACTCTACCTCATTGAAGAATAGAATGCAGAAGACAACTCAATAGAAAGTCCAGTACAAGATCCAGGTAAGTTTGAAGGTAAGTCTCCTGAACACCCTATCTGTAATGTTTTTGAAGAAATGTACTTATCGGGTATAAAAGATAAGTGCTATTCTAAATTCATAGATTGTAATACTTCAAAATGTGATGAATCCCATTGTTCCCTGATAAATGATAGAAGTGAATGCTTAGATAATGATATTACTAATGCTTTGCAAAAGATTGAGAAAATTTGTGAACAAAACCAGGTATTGCAAGAGCAATTGGACAAATCCGAGAAGAGGAATCAAGAAGAATGTGAGAAGGCCACATAGACTATAATTAATCTAAATCTCCAAGTTGAAGGCTACCAAAATCAAAGAATCCATATCCACCTCTTTGAAAGATCAACTTGAGAAGTCAGCTGCTGAAAATAAAAGGCAATCAGAAGAAATTGACAAGCTCAAAAGACAGCTAGAAGATAAGGAGAAATAATTGACTCGCAAGCTTCAAGACAAAGATAGTGAGATCAATACCTTACTTGAAAAGTTGCAGAAGGAAAGTACCACCACTCAAAAAGGAGATTTAAGTAACAAAAGGGGAATTCATTTCAGTCATGAGATTGAAGAGAAACTAAGACGAAAACAAGAAGTTGAAATCAAATCCTTGAAGATGGAATTACGAAAGGTATGTTTGACGAATTTTGAATTTGAAAAGGAACTCTCAGAACTCAGAAAATAAAATCAAGAAATAAAAGGACAACTGCAAAAATATCATGAGAAAGATCAGAACTCAAAAGGACAGATGGAAGATAATATTGTCGTTGATCGAAAAAAACAGATAGAAGAAGTGAAAAAAATTGAAGAATACCTAACAAGACAAATCCAAGAAAAGATAGAAATTTGTTAAAAGCAAGAATTGGAGATCCTCTCTCTAAAGGAATATTTGAACAATACAGTTGCTCAGTTAAAAACAAATTTGAAGATAAAAAAGAACATTGAAGAAAGCAAGAGTTTCAGGGAAAAAGAAGAAGAGACCAACAATTATACAGAAGAAAGATCCTTTGCTCAGGCATATCCTATAATGTTCCATGGTCACTGCTACAAGTGTAACAAGTATGGTCATAAAGCCATCCATTGCAGAGCTCGTGACAGAATCACTCCAGAAAGAAATCAAGGTATGTTTTCCGTTCAATGTTATAATTGTTATCATTATGGTCATTTTGCAAAACATTGCATGATGCAGGGATAAGTTAAAGTTTGGAGAAGAAAGCAAGTTCAATCGAATGACATGAACAACAATTAGTCTATCAAAGTATGGAGAAGAAAGTCAATAGATTTCCCCGTTGATCAAAACAGAAATGATGAAATTTTTGGGAAAAACCCAATACCATTTTAAAGACTCTTGATTAGTGTTATGAAGTGTAAAAGGAGCTATGTACCTGATTATCATGGATTGAGATCAATGATCACACTCTTCTCAGTATCCTACAGCAGTTGGTTCCAGCATACAAGCAGCAGTAGTGCCCGATGATAGGGGGAGCAATATTACCAAAGAAAGTTCTCGTTGCCATTGATGCAAAAAGGAAGAGAAGTTGTTAACAGGGGTAGCATGCCCTGAGGGGGAGTTGTATTGTCAAAGGATGTTCCCTTTGCCATTGATGCCAAAGGGGGAGAGAAATTGTGACAGAGAAAGATTGTTCTGAAAAGGAGTTTGAGTGTTGTCATCAATGACAAAGGGGGAGATTGTTGATTAAGTTGTCATTGATGCCAACAATGCCTGGTCATTGATGCCAACAGTTGAGTCTTGGTGCCCCTTGTGGAGCCCCTGAGGGTTAGTGTTTGGTTTGTGGTTGTCTGTGTCAAGAGGAGACCTTTTGAATTTGTCCAAGCCCAAGCTTGAAGCCCTTGGAGGCCTTGGGACAATGGAAAAATCCCCGGCTACCCTTGACTTGGTTAAGTGCCCCTAAGCTATATCTTGGTCCCATTGAGTCCATTATTGTATCCTTGCTCTTGGTTGTCCTTTGGTTGATGGTCTTTGTGCTACTTGCACTTGTGGTTTCTTGTTTGGTTGCCTAATGAATGATTGTGGTATTTTGGATCCTGAAGCCCCTTGAACCCATAATGAAATCCCACAAGTTGGTCTTAAGCACAAAAGGGTGTAGATGCTCTTGTTGGAATGCCCCTAATGAACAATGTTAAAGCCACTACTTTAGATGATGTCCTAGGTTGAGTCCTTATCCTTGACAGGTAGAAATGACCCATTCTATAATGTACGTGTTAGAAAAACAGGATTGGAGAGCAATAACAATAAACAGAAATGCAAATATAATCACACATACAGATTACAAGAGAGACACAGATATATCGTGGTTCACCCAACTTGGGCTACGTCCACACTGAATTTGCCAGTCCTTATTATTATTACCGTCCAACAAGGTGAAGGGATACAACCTACAGCACAACCGCTGCACTTCCTCTTCACTATCTCACAGTCTCTCTCCTGATATTAGATATCTTTACAATGCATAAAACCTAATAATCAACCCTAGTCGTATTACAATGTCTTTCTTTTATAGGGAAAATACAATGGGAAAAATACCACGGGATACCCAAAATCATGGGCCTGCAAAACAACTGGCATTGGCCCCGAACCCCCATTTCTCGGAGGCGCTGCCCTCGAACCCTTGTTCGCGGGGGCTTCGCCCCCGCACCCCTGTGACTTGGCGGCGTTGCCCCCAAACCCCCTTTTTTGGGGCATTGCCCCGAACCCCTAAAAATGCAGAATGGGTGTATAGTCCTCCGGGGTGCACGGCTAAGACAATATCATCTATGAGACTAGAAGATCTGGCTCCACAACCAACAATCTCCCACTTTGAGACTGATCACAACAACTCCACCGCTGCTACACTTGCTAGACTTGGACTTGGCAAATTTCTCCTCTTCACCTTCATGTTAGAAGGCCAACTGAAACCGAGCAAGAACTCAGTTTCTCTCTGGTCGCTACCTTTGTGAACATGTCTGCAGGATTCTGGCTAGTATGTATCTTTTCCAGCTTCAATAGTTCATCTTCTAGAACAGAGTGTATGAAATGGTACTTGAGCTGTATATGTTTAGTCCTGGAATGGAATGCTGAGTTCTTTGCAAGATGAATGGCACTCTGGCTGTCACTATACAACCTGCTATCCTTCTTCTTCTTACCCACTTCCTCCATAAACCTCTGCAACCAAATCATCTCTTTACTAGCCTCTGTAATAGCAACATACTCTGCTTCCGTTGTTGAAAGTGCAACAACCTTCTGCAGTTTCAAAATCCAGCTTACTGTTGTTCCACCTATAGTAAACACATACCTTGTGGTGCTCCTCTTGCTATCCTTGTCACCTGCCATATCTGCATCAACATATCCCTGTAGAACAATGTCTGAACCTCCAAAACATAATGCCTGAGTGGTAGTACCTCTCAAATACCTGAGAATCCACTGTATTGCCTTTCAATGTTCTTTACCTGGATTATTCATATATTTGCTCACAATTCCCATTGCATGTGCAATATCTGGTCTTGTGCACACCATAGCATACATCAAGTTGACAACTGCTGATTGATAGGGAATCTTGGACATGTAATCAGTCTCTTCCTGTGTCTTGGGACACATTTCTTTACTTATACTGAAATGGCTGGCCAAAGGTCTACTAACTGGTTTTGCATTCTGCATTCTGAACCTCTCCAACACCTTTTGTATGTACTCACCCTGAGACAATGTCAATTTGCGATTTTTCCTGTCTCTTGTTTTCTCATACCAAGGATTTGCTTTGCAGCACCCAAATCCTTCATCGCAAATGAATTAGCTAGCTTCCTTTTGAGTACATTTATATCCGACATGTCAGACCCTGCAACAAGCATGTCATCCACGTACAATAACAAGATAATATATCTTTCCTTGTCTAGCTTCTTGAAATAAACACAGTGGTCAGAATGACATCTACTATAGCCTTGTTTTGTTATAAACCTGTCAAATTTTAGATACCATTGCGTTGGACCTTGCTTCAAGCCATACAAGCTCTTTTTCAACCTGCATACCAAATCCTCCTTCCCTTTGACCTCATACCCTTGTGGTTGCTGCATATATATCTCTTCCTCCAAATCCCCATGGAGAAAAGCTGTTTTTACATCTAACTGTTCAAGATGCAAATCTTCTACCGCCACTAGACTTAAGATAGTCCTAATTGAAGTCATCTTAACAAGAGGAGAAAATATTTTATCAAAATCTATACCTTTCTTTTGTGCAAACCCCTTTACAACAAGTCTCGCCTTGTACCGCTTCTTACCTCCTTCTTCTTCCTTCAACCTGTAAATCCATTTGTTCTGCAATGCTCTTTTACCAACAGGAAATTGAACTAGATCCCAAGTCTGGTTTCCTACCAATGAGTCCATCTCCTCATTCATGCCTTGCTCCCACTTCTTTCTAGTTTCCACCTGCATTGCTTCTTCATAACATTCTGGTTCACCAACATCAGTCATCAATAAATAATACATCGAAGGAGAGTATTGTTCAGGGAGTCTACTTAACCTGGTAGATCTTCTTACACTTCTAGGAGTTTCAGGTACTTGCTGCTGTTCTTGATTTTCTGGCACCTTTGGAACTTCATTTTCTTTAATTTCATCAAGCACTATGTACTCTGTGTTTTCCTTTTCCTGTTTCTTTCCCTGCAACTGATCTTTATACACGACCTTTTCATTTCCGTCCAAAAATTGCGACACTACATTCTGCTTAGTCATACCACAGTTGTCGCCGACTCCAACCCTATGGTCTATCTCCTAAACCAGCAGCTCCTACAAGGTCATGTTGCTAAATGGGTCATTATCCTCCAGGAGTATGACCTCACTTTCAAAACTCCCAAGAGCACCAAAGCCCTCGCGCTTGCCCATCTCATCACTGACCTCCCATCCTCTTCGTCATCACCCGCTATCCAAACGGATCTGATTGACGATCACATCTTCATCATTTCGTCTGACGACCCGTGGTACGGTGACATCGTAATTTACCTCAGCACGCAAAAATTTCGACCCCACATCGATCGTGACGGACGCCTTCGTATACGACACCACGCTCCCCGATACCTCTTGTTAGGGGATGTACTTTATCGACGCGACGTTGATACCATCTTACGACGTTTCTTATCCCATAGTGAGGCAGAACATGTCCTTAATGATTGCCATAGCGGTGCCTGCGGAGGCCATTTCTCCGGCATGGCCACCGCTCAAAAGATCATTCGCGCAGGTTACTTTTGGCCGTCATTATTTACTGATTGCATCACCGCAGTCAAACACTGTCAAAACTGCCAACTTTTTGCCCCCAAAGCAAGAACCCCACTCGCCCCCCTTCATCCAGTCGTCACTGCCGGACCATTATGCAAATGGGCCGTCGACTTCCTCGATTTCAATCCCACGTCAACCGGCGATCACAAACACATTATTGTGGCCGTAGATTATTTCACCAAGTGGGCAGAGGCCATGCCAACTTACAATTGCAAGGCCGACACCGCAGCGCGGTTTTTTCTCAACCATGTTATCGCTCGTTTTGGAGTGCCAAAGCAACTCGTCTCAGACCACGGCTCTCACTTCGAGGACGCCGTCTGGAGAGAACTATCAACCTTACTGAAATTTGAACACCATTTTTCCTCTGCTTACTACCCCCAAGGAAATGGCTAAGTCAAAGCAATCAACAAAATTTTGAAAACCATCCTCCAGCGCACTATAGACAAACACAAATCAAATTGGCACCACATGCTCTTCCCAACACTATGGGCATACCGCACATCAACTAACACTGCCACGGGCTTTACCTCTTTCCACTTAGTTCACGGTGTCGAATCCGTCCTCCCCATTGAGTGCCAGATTCCAACCCTACATATGGCCGTTGAACTCCTACCGGACACTGCCCCAATTGAGCAACGCTTACTACTCCCGGAGCAGGCCGATGAAGATCGACGCACATCCCTCCAAACCATGGAAGCAGCCAAGAACCGATCCAAATTAAATTATGATAAACATGTCCACCCAAGAAATTTTTCCGAAGGGGACCTTGTCCTCGCCTACGATCAGGCTCATGAAAAAATCGGGAAAGGAAAGTTTGTGTCCATGTGGCAATGCCCATATATTATACACACTTGCCTCGGACAGCGGGCATACATTCTGACTGATTCAGAAGACAACCCCTTACGCAACCTATGCAACGGGTTGTACCTCAAGTGATTTTACCCATAATAAACTGGATGGACACCACCGTCCATTACTGAACTTCATGACAATTCTTTCCTTTTCCTGTTTTCAATGGGTCCATTTTTTGACCATTTTTTTGCCCCCTCGTCGCCTCGGTTTGCGTGCCACATCGACCGTCGTCCGTTTTTGACATGCCTTATATAGCTGGATTCAGTTTTCCATGCTCGTGATGATGCTTGAGATCATTTTTCGTTCTCACGCCAAGATTTTTTGGGCATTTTTTCCATGCCCCCTCGTTGCCTCGGTTTGCGTGCCACATCGGTCGTCGTCCATTTTTGACAAATCTTATATCGCCGGATTCAGTTTTTCACGCTCGTGATGATGCTTGAGATCTTTTCTCGCTCTCACGCCCAGATTTTTTGGGCATTTTTTTTCATGCCCCCTCGTCGCCTCGGTTTGCGTGCCACATCTGTCGTTCTCCGTTTTTGATAATCCTTATACCGCCGGATTCAGTTTTCTGCACTCGTGATGATGCTTGAGATCATTTCTCACTCTCACGCCCATATTTTTCGGGCACTATTTCAAAATACCCTCCCATCACCTTGGTTGGCGTGCCACATTGGCCGTTGCCCCTTTTTTGACAATCTTTATGTCACTGGATTCAGTATTCCGCACTCATGATGATGCTTGAGACCTTTTCTCGCTCTCACCAATCCCTTTTTGTTCGGTATAATTTTACCCCTTTTTCGGGCCGAGCAATCCCTTTTACGAAAAAGGCACTTAGGGAGTTTCTTGACTCCTAAAACAATGAAAAGATCGCCGAGCAACCTTGCTTCCTTTCATGCTCGCTAAACGTATCTGAAAGGGCGTCTACCTGGTATAAGTTTACCCCTTTTCCGGACCTTGTAGACTAATTATGGAAAAGGAATACTCTAGTCACATCGGCTAGAAGAGTTCTCCATTTGCATCATTTTATGTTTTTTCGGGCCTTGGAGACTAACTTACGAAAAAGAACACCAATGGAGTCCACTTACCGCTTTCGGACTCTCTAAACATGAAAGCGACCACGAGAAATCACCATCCTGGGCTCGTAAAACCAACAGGACAGTAATCATAACCACTGCAGAGTCTTCTTATCATTTTCAGACTCCTTAAAAATGAAAGCACCAATGAGCACGAACAGTCTTGGGCTCACAAAATCCACAGGACAGTACCATTTCAGAGCACACTTTTATACCTTCTTGGAGCTCATTAAAACTACGAAGAAGGACAAAATGGTGCTTCTCGGTGCCACAACAGATCACGTCTACTCATATGGCAGCTTCCCCATTTTGGTCGCCTTTGTTCAGAGTATTCTGCGGTATGTCACCCTGAGAATCCCTCGACAGCACCCATCATCTTGACCCCCCCCCCCCCCGAGTCAATACATACCCTTCAATCCTTAAAAGCCATGATAACCACACCTACAAGTCAGTTCCCTACGCTGCCAGGTCAACCATGTCATCATGCTCTGAACAAAGGAAGTTTGAGTCTGCCCACTCTATAACCCCAGTTACTTCCCATTCCCACAAGTATGTCAGTCCTACCATCAGTACTACCACACTTCAGTTCTACACCTCGTGCTCCTATCAAGGAAACATTATTGCCTTGTTAGTTGCTGGTCTCCCTCTGTCGACGACAAACAAATTTATTCCAGAGGATAGACCTAGAGGCCCCTGTGTCTTGGATTCATCACCATTTATGATGAATGCCTACGAATCATTTCGAGAAGAGTCCTCAGTGCCTCTCCAAATGGTTGTTTCTCACATGCTCGACTTCAACACCTTGATCGCATCGTTGAGACTCGCACAGGGTATTGGTCCGTCCAGTTATTTGTCCAAGACCCCGGATACCAACTGACTCTTCCACATTTGAGAGTCTACTTATGGAAACAACAAGCTACATTTTTTCTATAGATATTCGGGTTGCGCATGGCGATAGTATTCAGATGTACCCTAGTTTTATGCTCCCTTGAGTATACAGTTACATATACTTCCCAGAGATGGCTCATAGTCATTGAGTCCCTACAGATGTTGGACACCTTCAGTTTCAGCAGTTCATCAACCCTTCTGAGACCTTATTCAGAACGGTTGTTAATTTATTCCAATGTATCAATTATTGAGATCAGTCATGTTATGATCATGAGTACATCCCAAAATGATGTCCCCTTTGGACCATTATGATGTACCAATAGATTTTTTACGTATTTTTCAGTTCCCCCTTCTTGGGACTAATTGTTATGTCTTGATACGAGCATGGGTATGCCCGCCTCGTCCATTATCAGAGATTATTCCTCATTCATATTGAGGCCATGTAATATTGTTTATTTTTGCAGCTTCCAAGGGCCGTGGATCCAATCTTTAATCGATCTCTTCTCCTCCCCAAACCCCAGAAAAAGACAAAAGAACTATGATGTCTATCGGCCATACGATGAGCTCCTGCCCTCACACATCAGGGGGCAATTTGTTAACACCCAAAAAGTGCTCACTAGCTCATTTCCTTATTCACATGACCCATTTGTCCACTTTTCCACCAATTGAGCCTCTAAAGCCACCAAAAGGTCACCAAAAGACCTTAATACACCCTTTTTTCCACTCAAAATGAATATTTTTCCTCAAAAAGCATAAAAACCCTAAAAAAGGGTCCAAAATTCCCAAAAATATTAAAAAGGGAATAAAAATATTAAAAATATTCAAAAAAGGAAAAAGGAGGGAAAAGGTACCTAAACCATGTTGGTCAATACCATTGGTTTCCTCAAAACCATAATGGTATTCCCCACCACCAAAAACTATAAAAAGGTGGTAGGGGCTCCTCACTTTCCATCTATCCATCATCCTATCCTCATGCTGCCAAAATCTCCCATGAGCTTTTGGCCATTGTAGCTACCTTGGAGAAGGGACCCTTGGAGTTTGGAGCTGCTCACCCTTGGAGCTACTCAATAATCTTCACCATTTGGAGGTATTACCATTGCAAGCACTTGCTTGCCCTTATTCTTAATACACAGTTATTCTTTATTCTATTTCTTGTTCTTGTTTTCTATAATATTTCCATTGTTTGTTTATTTACTTCACATAGATCCATGTTTAATATAGTTTAGATTAGTTTGTTATTTATTTCTATTGAAACTGCTGCTACTAGTTAGCAGGTGTCCAAAAACATATTTCTCACCATTGAGAATTTTAGACGATCTCGTCGTCTCCACGGTGAACCCCCAGAGTTCAGTTTACTTGGATCTCCACGTCACCGATGTCGAGCCTTATCCCTTGACTCGACACGTCATCGGCCAAACATACAGTCATCCGATTCTGACACGCCTCACTTCACATCTGATTCTGAGGAAGAATCCGAAAACCCTACTGCGTTATTCCCAACCAACCTTATGGCTGGAACACAATTCGACCCACTTTTTACCAGTACCATAGGAGATACATCCACAAACCCTTCTACTGCGGTGCCATCCATGGCAACAACCACCCCCCTAGGTATGCCTAATATGGGGGACACTCCACCTTTAGGAATGCCCAACACAGGACTACCTCCTATTATGGGTATCCCAAACATAGGGGTCACACCCCCTCTCATTACCACAACCCAGATCCCAGGAATCCCTACTACTATTCCTAACCCCGGTGTAACCCATGTTGCACTTGGAAACGCTGGCCCATACCAAACCATAGCAGTTGGAGGATACATACCTTCAATACCTAGCATACCCTTAGGGTCTACTGGACCACTACATCATGCCACCATGAATAGTCATGTCCCAGTCATTACGCCACATCCATCTGCTAGTTTACCTTACATGGCGAGTCTGAACTTACCAGACTTAGCCAGGTTAACCAACGATCCTATCAGACACGACCCTGCGTGGCCTCACATGCCCACCAAAGTCCCCTCCGACATCCCTAAGTTTGAGGGCAAGGCAGGTGAGGACCCCCAGAACCATATTATGTCCTTCCATCTATGGTGTTCCTCCAACTCCATAGTGGACGACTCTGTCCGCCTCCGTCTGTTACAGTGCACCTTCACTGGCTCTGCAGCTAAGTGGTATATCGAGAAGCCCCATGGGACCCATGCCAACTTTACCTCCCTTGCCTCCACCTTCCTGCAGTTCTTTCAGTTACTTGTCTGCTATGATGTGGGAGTCGAGATCCTACTGTCTTGCAGACAGAACACGGCCACCCACATCACTGACCACATCCATGAGTGGCGTCGACGCTGAAGCCTCTGCAAAATCAAGTTAGACGATCGTATCTTCTTAGATTGGTTTCTCAAATCCCTCCTCCCTCTCATTGCCAAGGATGTGGCATCCGAACGACCCCAGTCAGAAGAAGAGGCCATCCTCAAAGCCCAACAATTTGACCTCATTTATGCCTAGTCGGGCTATCTCTACACAATCATACCAGACGCCCCACGAGGTAATTCTTCACGCGGTGATGCACCGGGGAAATCACATGCCGCCAATGGTATTATTGGCCAGGTCACACCACAAATTAAAACTTTTAGCATGGTGAGCACCATAAATGCCCCAGACCAATCTAGGGCCACATCTAATTCTGGAGCAACAACTTCATACGCTCCAACGAATCAGACTCACCACACCCATGGACCCTCTTGTCCACAACATTTCTATGGGAAAGCACCATCGGCATATGTACCACCCACATACTATAGCCAACCGGCTACCCAGAATCCAATTCAGTTCCCGCCACAACCAGTGTATTACCCACAGCAAGCTACAACAGCTAACCCAACACCTCCAATAGCTCAGGGTTACCAACAACCCGAGCAGGTAACTGGACCACCTCCAGCCCCACCAGCTTATTATCCACCGCAACCTGCTCCCGCACCTGTGGTGAACCAAAATCCTCCCACTGCTCAAGGGCAAGTGTACACACAGCACAATCATCCCCAACATCAAAACAACCAACGCAACCAGGGTGGACAACAAAACCTTGGAAGAGGACGTAACCGCGACAACAACCAACAACAACATCAAGGTCCTCCACCCCCCAATCCTCCGAATAATAACAACGCTACTCCTCCCAACCAGAATCCGGATCGTCATCCCAAGCAGCCTAAAAACAATAACCTCAGAACAAACCACCCTTGTTCTATCTGCGGGGTATATGGCCATCACACACATGCTTGCCCACATTTGGAGCGAGCTCGGCAACTCTGGACTAACGATGCCCATTTTCAAGGGCTAGTGGCCCATCGTCATCAGGCCCACTGGGGGCAGAGGCCCAGAACCATACACTGCGGTACCCCCACCCAAAGCAGTTAAACCTCCCCCCGTATTCCGTGCTCCTACTAAATGCTTGTTGTGTGATGAGTTGGGCCATCCAACTCATCAATGTCCACAGTTACCTGCATTACAGGAACACATGCAAATGCTTGACGACAACCCCAACATCCCAGTTGTCCAAATCAACTCAAACCCCAAGCCTCGTGACAAATCACTGCGTACAAACCACCCTTGTGCGATATGCGGTATTTACGGCCATTACTCACATCACTGTCATGATATCCCAGATTACAGAGCAGCTCTCTACGAGATGAATAATTTGGACCTTGAGACGGCGCCCCCCACAATTGAGGAGATCTACCCTCCGAAATCATCCGCTTCGGAAGAAATCAATACCATCTATATGATTTCAACCACTTTGAAACCAGAACCCCTTGATTTATGGTCTGACTACTTCCATACTGATGAGCAAATTTTGGAAACACTTATTGCACCCGACTACCCTTGGGACGATATGCATCATCGCTCATACTTCCTCCCAGAGGCGTCTACATCCACCACATCTAATCAACTATCAGTCGAATCGAAAGATTTCATACCCACTAAGGTCGATTGGTTCAAGGATCCCATCCCAGCACTGGATGCCTTCGAAGAAGGGAACATGTCGAACATTTCCCCCATTATACAAATTGAAATTTCCACCACACCTGGGAAACCTGAGCTCATCTCGTTGGGCGCATCTTGCACTCAAGCGGAAACTCAGGCATACAAAAAACTATTCCAAGAATTCCGTGATGTCTTTGCCTGGTCCTATACCGAAATGCCTGGTCTTGACCCCGCCATTATAGAGCACCACATTGACACATGGCCTGATGTCCCCCCCGTTCGTCAGAAACAGCGACCCATTCATCCTTCCAAGCTCCCCGCTGTCAAAGCTGAGATTGAGAAACTTCGCCTACGAATCATTTCGAGAAGAGTCCTCAGTGCCTCTCCAAATGGTTGTTTCTCACATGCTCGACTTCAACACCTTGATCGCATCTTTGAGACTCGCACAGGGTATTGGTCCATTCAATTATTTGTCCAAGACCCCGGATACCAATTGACTCTTCCACATTTGAGAGTCTACTTATGGAAACAGCAAGCTATATTTTTTCTATAGATATCCGGGTTGCACATGGCGACAGTATTCAGATGTACCCCAGTTTTATGCTCCCTCGAGTATATAGTTACATATACTTCCCAGAGATGGCTCATAGTCATTAAGTCCCTACAAATGTTGGACACCTTCAGTTTTAGCAGTTCATCAACCCTTCTGAGACCTTATTCAGAATGGTTGTTGCTTTATTCCAGTGTATCAGTTATTGAGATCAGTCATGTTATGATCATGAGTACATCCCAAAATGATGTCCCCTTTGGACCATTATGATGTACCAACAGTTTTTTTATGTATTTTTCAGGTCCCCCTTCTTGGGACTAATTGTTATGTCTTGATACGAGCATGGGTATGCCCGCCTCGTCCATTATTAGAGATTATTCCTCATTCATATTGAGGCCATGTAATATTGTTTATTTTTGCAGCTTCCAAGGGCCGTGGATCCAATCTCCAATCGGTCTCTTCTCCTCCCCAAACCCCAGAAAAAAAGACAAAAGAACTATGATGATGTCTATCGGCCATACGATGAGCTCCTGCCCTCACACATCAGGGGGCAATCTGTTAACACCCAAAAAGTGCTCACTAGCTCATTTCCTTATTCACATGACTCATTTGTCCACTTTTCCACCATTTGAGCCTCTAAAGCCACGAGAAGGTCACCAAAAGACCTTAATACACCCCTTTTTCCACTCAAAATGAATATTTTTCCTCAAAAAGCATAAAAAACCCTCAAAAAGGGTCCAAAATTCCCAAAAATATTAAAAAGGGAATAAAAATATTCAAAATATTCAAAAAAAGGAAAAAGGAGGGAAAATGTACCTAAACCATGTTGGTCAATACCATTGGTTTCCTCAAAACCATAATGGTATTCCCCACCACCAAAAACTATAAAAAGGTGGTAGGGGCTCCTCACTTTTCATCCATCCATCATCGTATCCTCATGCTGCCAAAATCTCCCATGAGATTTTGGCCATTGTAGCTACCTTGGAGAAGGGGCCCTTGGAGTTTGGAGCTGCTCACCCTTGGAGCTACTCAACAATCTTCACCATTTGGAGGTATTACCATTGCAATCACTTGCTTGCCCTTATTCTTAATACAAAGTTATTCTTTATTCTATTTCTTGTTCTTGTTTTCTATAATATTTCCATTGTTTTTTTATTTACTTCACATAGATCCATGTTTAATATAGTTTAGATTAGTTTGTTATTTATTTCTATTGAAACTGCTGCTACTAGTTAGCAGGTGCCCATTGCACTAAGCTTGGTTGCAAAACCAAGCCAACATCAAGTCCTAGATCCCATATGTGGGTATCTCTAATTTCACTTTAAATCTATAGATCTACTCATAGCATACCCCTTAGTACCATTTACACCCTTAACTTCACCTTGTGGGTCCCATTTGAGCCATTTCCATATCCAAAGGAAGTGGGCCCCACTTGTGTATTTCATGGTATTAGATCTTGCCATCTTATCTCATCATGTGGCCTAAATCTTTCAATGGTTGAAACATAAGTCATTCCCTAAGCCTCTTTCAACCACATTTAAACTTCTAGGTCCACCTAACCTTGCATTGGTTTCCGTAACTTGTCTTTTACATATCCCTAGGAACCTTTGTTTGGGTCCAATCATATTTGATTGGTTATAGGGTCTCCCCCTAGGTCTTGATTCATCTTGATCTAAAGTGAAGAGTGCCTCGGTTGACGTGACTCCCAGCTTGCATTAGGAACCATGGAATCTCTTAGGTCACCTCTTTAGTTGTCCATCTCCTCTACCATCCCGAATGGGATAGCTTTTGGGACAACTACAAGTTGTGTGATAACATCGCCCTTGCTTTTTTTGCTTCCAAACTCAACCGAAACCTCCCAAGTTATCAGAATCATTGTACAAAACCAAATTAGGATATTAATATCTGATATAATCCATTTGGTTACCTTCAGGTGTGATAAAATGAGTTTCGTATGCATATCATGGTGTGCCCAGGAAGCCTCAGAGTAGACATCAAGAGCAACTGTTGTTGAACCATAAATGGCCCCAGTACCTTGTGTATAGGAATAAGAAGCTATCCCTGGATCTGATATGTTTTCTGCTGCACATTCACCCATACTTTTTGCAGATCCTAAATAATCCAATCATAACCTAGGAGGAATCTTATTGTGCCCTAAAATATCCCCTTTTCAACTAGTTTTGTTAACTAGTCTTTTCCTATGAAACATTGTGCTATAAGTTTTAAAATTTTGGATAATAACATCTCTAACTTGATCAGGTATATTACAGATGAAAACCTACTCTTGAAAGTGAGGAAACCTTCCATTGAGGCCTTTCAGGCCTCAAGGTACTGACTAGTTTCTAATTCTAATTCTTGGATGATGAGATGATGTTGACATGAATAGACTCGTCAAAGGAGGGCCACAATGTATCCCACATCATCGACATGAAACTAACATAGGAAGTGATATAATATGGTAGATCAAATGAGTATTGAACAAAACAAGGTGTATGGACAAGTGATGTTGAGAGACTGCTCCAGGGATGACCAACATGACAGATAGCTTGATGATTGCAAAGTTCGACTCAAATGGAGGATTCCCCTTGAAGATTTTACGACACGACAAATGATTTGGCAGCATAGACTCGATGAGATGGAAATCAAAACATAATGAAACATGAATGGAGCATTCTTCAGATGACTCAAATGAGTAAAGAGACTCGTAGACTTGACACGACTCAAAGACAAGCTGATTACCCAACTGTTCTGATGAAATAAAAACATGTTCCATGTTCAAGGGAAACAATAAGCTGCCATAAATGTGGATAAATATGCATTTCCTTTCCCTTATTCCCCATCATGATTGATGAGTACCTCTTTGCTTATTAATGAGCTTGAGGAGGATAACATATTCTTGATATATCTCATCCTTCAGACAAGTACAATCTCACATGTTTTACGAACTTGAGAAAGGAGGAGTTTGGTCCTAGATGCTTCGATGTTTAATTTTACGAGGTCAAAGAAGGTAACCTCGATGACATTTCACGTTTAGAGACTCTGAAACGGTAAAAAGAAGACTCCAAGGTGAAATTTATCATGAAGTTAGTCCCCTAGGCCCAAAAAAGTGTAAAATAATACTTAGAAGAACTCTCCTAGTGGTTGAATAGGGTATTCATTTTTCATAATTAATACTACTCAGCCCAAAAAAGGGGTAAACTAAAACTAAATAGATTCCCTTTCAAATCCTTTTACAAGTGTGTAAGGAAGCAAGTTCGCTCGACAATCTTTTTAGTATTTTAAGAGTCTGAAAATATCTTAAAGACAACTCCAATCGAGTTCTCGAGCATGAAATATAGTTTGGACCATAACTTCATCATTATGTTTGACCTATAATCTCAACAATAAGTTGTTAAAAATAAAAATATATTAAATAACCAATAAAGGTTTTTCAAATTAAAAAATGATAAAAATAAATAAAAATTACAAGGTAAAATATTAAAATATTCACCCTCAATCCTATAAAAGGGAGTGAAAGTGACTTATTTTACCATTCCCTCTTTGTTCTTTTTACCAAGAAGGGTAAAATCCTCTTTTGGTAGCAATATTGTGTCGAAAATTTTGAGCACTTCAAGCTATGGATTCAAGCTCTGTCAACTCCAGGTAACTACCTTCACCTTCTCATTCCATTTTCTAGGTTAAAACGCTGCAAATTGTATGGTTTTTGATGGATTCAGGTCATTTTTTAAGCCAAAAAACACATGCCCTGGTTGACGTGATCTGCCCTTTTGGGACTCGCGTTGAGGCCAATTGACGCGGTCCATGAAAAGGCAGGGCGCGCCGATGACATGTTGTGTATAAAGTCGGGTCGCGTCAGCCGTAAAACGTGGTCCCAAAGATGAATGCATCAATTTTTTGGGGGTTTTCTTTGAAATGAATGATTCTTAATCCTAATTTTCAGTTTTGTAGGTCTTCAAGCAAAGAAAATGGTGCTAGAATGGAAGGAACGAGACCATGAATTTGAGGATTTGGAAGGATTAAATGATTCCAATACAATGTTGACACTTCAAGAATGTGGCTTAAGAAAATTATTCCTTATTCCAAATATGAGGGCCCAAGTGCATTTGTTGGGGTATTTAGTGGACATGTGGGACCCCGATGAACAGTATTTGTAGGGACCCACATCCTTACCCTTGAGATATATGACATCTATTTTCTGACAGAGATTTTAGGAAGAGGTGATCGAGCCATGATTATTGGGCAGAGCGAAGGTGATGGAAATACAAAGAACTCTTCATCTAGTATTGTGAGCCCGGGACTAGTAAGTCTACCGGGAAGATCCGAATTGCACAAGTGTGTGATCTATCATTGAGGACTGTGCTCTTCACAGTGGTTCGAGTAGCCGGGACCAAGTCCCACCACTAGGAAACTAGGTCTCAAATTTTATATGCCATAACATGCATGGAATTTACTGTGTTTAATTGGTGTGAGAGTATACTGAGCATTATGAAAGATCAACTGACCAAGTGTCAGACAAGTAGAACTAAATAGTTTGGTTATGGGCCTATCTTGGTATCTTTTTTTATGGAGCGAGTTCCTCACTTCTTCCCATAGCATATAGGTATAGCTAGCCTAAATCCAAGAGAACCACGCATGAGGATATGGGTTGAGTTGTTTGGTCCTCATGGTGATCCAATCCATAGTTATGGGCTGGATTTCTTCCGATGGATGCGTAGGAAGCTTCTCATGGTAGAGGATTATGCCTACACAGGCAGGGATTTATGAGGGGATATTGACTTGGTGCTACCAGAGGGGTCTGTCTGGTGCGACATAGGTAAGAAAATATGTTCATTCTCTTTCAAGTGTTTATGTATTTTTTGAATATATCATTTTTTTGGTGTACTAAGACTTCTTATGTTTTACTAATGCAGATGTGGGGCTAGTGAGGCCACATGGAGCCTCCCTTATTCAGCGGCGAGGAGAGGGCGGGGTCATTTCTGCTCGTTACCAAGAGGCGAGTGAAATACTCACGGAGATCGAGGAGAACTTAGAGAGGTTGACTGGTGACATCCTAGACATGTCGATGGATGATCTACCTCGACACTATCAACGCCACATGGTGGCAGTTTCTACGAGTATCGGACATTTGCTCCGTCGGGTAGCTTAGGTAGGGATATGTTATCACGAGTGCCATGACTAGCCCCATTATATATATGTATTAATGTATTGAAATCCATGAGCTTCATAATTTTTCCATGATGATGTACCAAAATCTATGAGCTTCATATTTTGTCTTAGTACTTTTTGTGGAACTTTTATCACACTTAGTATAAAAACTATTTTTAGCGGTTTTATATACAATGTATCTTATGGTGGATGTGGATTTCATGTGGAATGCTTAGTTATATATAAATTATTTACATGTTATGTGTTTACACATTTCATTAATGAAATGTTCAAGAGTGTGAGATGTACCAATCTAACACGAAATTGGCCAATGAATAAGTGATCGTATTCATATGTCTTGGAATATGTAGGTATTGGGTGAACTCAAAAGACCTCTACAAGAGACGCACTCTTCGGAAAAGACGAAGTAGTATAGGTTTGTGAACAACGTAGACTCGGTTTAGATGGGAGACCAAAAGTTGGGAATCCAAATAGATGATAATGTGGTCAACACCAAGGGAAGATGTGTCGGTTAACAATCCAATCGCCATGTGATACTCGACGGTATTATTAGTTGCAAGACCTAGGAAAGTTCCTCCTAATGTTATAAGTTTGTCAACAGGGGAATAGAGTACCTAACCTACCAAGGAAAGGTTTTGGGTTTACTAGCTAGCATTGTCTGCAAATCCTTAATAGGTTGTCATCTGCACATTCAAGTAGAACATGGTATAATTAGTCATGATGGGGATGAGGCCCTAACATATGAAAGAAAAACTTCACACCATATTAAACATACATCATATACAAAGTGTACAAGGTATTTATGCAGGATTCCCCTAACCATAGTTCCTCTTGAGGTAGATCCTATTTCTAGAATCCCCCAAATGTGTCCCATCATAATCAACTAACTCACAGACCCATTTTTCTAAAACATGTTTCACAATGTAGGGCCCATGCCACATGGAATCGAACTTACTTGCCCCCAGTTTATCATGTTTTTGGTCATATGTCAAGACCATATCACCTTCATTGAAGATGTGAATTTCGACGGACTTGTCATACTGGGATTTGATGTGCTTCTTATGTGCTTCATTAGCGAGAGAAGCATCACGCTGGGTTTCGTCTAGTTTGGCTAAATATAACAAGTGTTCCTCTTCAGTTGTGGTGTTTGGAAAGAGTTCGACGGCTAGTTTCAAAGATGAGATCTCACACTCTATAGGCAATACTGCTTCCAGTCCGTATACCAATTGAAAAGGTGTGAATCCTATAGCAATTTTAATGGACGTTCTATATTCCCAAAGAGATGAAAAGAGTATTAAGTGCCAATTTGATCTATGGGTCACTACCATGCATTGTATCATGGTTTTCAAGACCTTATTCATGGCCTCTACTTGACCATTCGCTTGGGGGTAGTAGGGGGTTGAGTGTTCATGGTGAAATACCAATTTGGTGCTCAATTGAGTTACCATTTGGTTTTGGAAATGTGAGACATGGTACGATCCACATAGCAGTTGGCATTTGTTGTCGGATGCTAACTTCAACACATCCTCGACTAGTCTTCGTTGTTGATACAACTTTGACAAGTTTCGACGCGACCTGACTTTGACAACTTCAACACTTCGACAGGTTCCGAATTCGACAAAACTCCGACGAGTCTCGACTTCGACATACTGTGACATGTTTTGCACCTTCGACATGTTCTACAATCTTGTAGTTCATGACATCGACATGCGACCAACGACTGTCGAACTTTGACAGACTGTCTCTCTGTCTTCCAGTCGACTGTAATGGTTAAACAATTGAACCGCTCTAACTTCTTCTTTGTAACTGAACGTAACGGCCAGGCACCCAAGCATCTCAGACGTCTATATAAGCATGTATAATAATGTAACATACATCAATCAGAATCAATTTTGATCTGCTTGCAAGTAATAGAAGAATAGTTCATATTCCTGCATATTGTCTGTGCGTATTTGTGTTTAGTTGTATTGTGTAATCCTGCTTTTTCTCATTCTATGAAGCTTCCGCCATAACAGAGCTGATTCATTTAGTTTATTTGTTGTCCCCCTCATGCTTCCTGAACACGACCCAGATCATGGTCTGTGACAATGGCTCGTGGAAGCTTGAACCTAGCGATGACATGATTACACATGAAGAGTGCGCCAGTTTTTCCATCTTCTTTATATGTAGGCATAGCCTCAGACCATTTTGTGAAGTAATCAACATCTACAATAGCAGAGTCGTGCCCTCCGACCGAGGTCGGATTACAATGAATGAAATATATGCCCCATTTTAAAAAGGGGCCGACGACAATAACTGGGTGTAAAGGGGCAAGATGACTGCACTTTTTGGAATGAAAAAACTAGCAGGGAGGACACTTCTTAACAACTTCCACGAAATATTTAAAAATGGATGGCCAAAAGTATCCAAATCGTAAGATATTCTAGGTTGTAGCCATCCCAGAGAGGTGACCGCCACATGCCCCTGAGTGGTAGTCATTCAGAACACGCTCAGCGTCCTCATGAGTCAAACATCGTCATAGGATCGAATCAATACCATGGTGATATAGGGTGTCGCCGATGATTAGATAATATTTGGCATGATGGCAGATACAACAGTGTTCATCACGGGATAAGTGAGGCCTGAAGCGTTGTGTTTGTTGATACAAGGTGATATCTACGTAACATGGATCATAGGTATTGATAAGGAGCAATGACTCATTAGGAAGAGATTCAATGGGATTAGAATCCTGATCAATATGGGGAAGGTCACATATTATCTCCACAAATACTAATGACTTTTTATATTTTTCCTTTTCAAACTGTAAATTGAATTCTTTAAGAATCATGATCCAACGCGAATATTCCCCCCTAGTACTTGACAAGTTAATACGTGGTACATATGGTATGAATCGAAGATGATAGTAGTTGTACGGAGCATAATTTAATGACAGAAATTCTGAACGATGATGACAGCTTCCAGATCCAACTTCTCGACATGTGAATAACGAGTTTCAGATTCAATAAGACCCTTGTCGGTAATAAATAACATGTTATTGTGTGTTGTTATATTCCTGCACTAAAACCATACCAGTAGTTGAGGAAGAGGTAGCAAGATAAATGATATAATCCTTGGTATAATCAGGTGTTGTAAGACGGGTGCATGGGTAATGGTTTGCTTGAGATTGTCAAATGCTATTTGGGCATAGTCATCCCAGACAAAAGGGATGTCCTTTTTAACAGCCGCATATAACCCTGTGTCTTCTTCGCATAATTACACACAAAAAGACACAAGTAGTTTACATTACCCTGCAAACTTTGAAGTTTGGTGATGTCCGTAGGTGGGCGTAGGGCTAGAAAAGCCTCTACCTTGAGGGGATCAATGTGGATCCCATCTTTTGAGATGATGAATCCAAGGAGACGTCTGGACTCAGAGAAGAATATGTATTTGTGAGGATTTAGGTGGATATTATAGCGTCGACATCTGAGGAAAATTGTTGTCATATGATCAATGTGAGACTCACGATGATTTGAATGAGCTGGAAAATCATCGAGGTAGGGATCCATAAAATCCTTAATATTGTGAAATGCGAACAACATGGCCCACTAGAATGTGGCACCAACATTTTTAAGGCGAAAAGTTAATTTGCGATATGCAAATGTACCCCATTGGAAGATGAACACAGTCTTGTGCTGGTTTGCTTGGTGGATCTCAATCTAATTTAAGCCAGAAAATCCATCCATGAATGAGAAGATGACACTACCAACACAGTTGTCAATGATTTGGTCGATAAATGGGGTAGGGTAATTTTCCTTGGGACAAGCCTTAATTAGATCCCGGTAATCAACACAGACTCTGATGGTTCCTTGCTTTTTTGTAACAGGAACGATATTAGAGACCCAATATTTCAAGGGGACATGACAAATGAAACCAACTTTCAACAACTTTTCAGTTTCTAATTTAAATGCCGCGGTCTTTCGAGGGTGTACTAGACGGAGTTTTTTCCGGATAGGTTTTGCGTCAAGATAAGTTTTGATCTCATGGAAAACGACAAAAGCATTAATCTTGGGCATTTCTTCATAGCTCCATGTGAATACATCACATAATTTTTTAAACAAGACCGTATAAGTTTTGATTTCTTCAGAAGAACAAGTTTGGCCAACATGGATATTATGTTTCACGACACTAGGTTTCACCGAGATGTCAATGGTAGTGGTAGTCATAATGTTTTCCAAATTCCCTTCGGTTATCGTATCTTGGGTGAGAATATGAGACTGAGGGTTGGAAATGACATCTGGTGAAATGATAGTTTGAATATCATTCTCTATCATATCTAAGGGTGGCAAGAAGGACGATCAATGATGATGGTACTCCCATGGAAGCTCATCCAAGCTCATAATCTCCATCAAGGATTCATCGGAGTGAAATGTTTGGAGGAGATAATCTAGCGATGGCGAGGATGAGTTCAACCAAGATGCAAGAGAACATGGGTCTGATGCCGCTAGGTGATGGTCATCCAGTGAATCAAAGACTGATTGGATGGCATTATAAGTATCTTCACCTGGGATAAGAGGCATCTAATCTCCAATCAAATTAATGTCAATAGAATCATTAACCAGCCAAGGGTCCGTTGAGTTGGAGGAAAATGGGGTCATGGATGAAATCATGTTCACCGTGGCAACCTATGATGGGGGATCGGGTGTTGGAAAGACTCCCATCAAGGATGATTCGTTAAGGAGTCCTACCCCCACACTCTCATATATTTGTGAGGAGTGTCCTAGAAGAGGGACATTATCCACAGGATGAGTTGTGGTGTCTGGTATACAAAATTCTAATTGGTCGATAGTGAAAATTTTCCTTGATGGGTAAATTTCACAATGTGGAAGATGAAATATGCAACCGCAGTCTTAGCGTAAAACCAATTTTGACCAAGCAATAAATTTCAATCCAATGGCATTGTGGCTACTTCCACGTTTAAACGGAAACATGATTTCCTCCTAATTCAATGGCTAAGCATTGTAAAAGCCCGTGTTGTTGGAATCCGCGTCTGTCAAATGATTTCAGGGTGGTAGGAGAACAGTTGAGTTCAGGAGATCCAATGGCTCTCTAGCAGGACGAGGACATTACGGAAGTAGAGGATCCTTCCTCTAAAATAGTACGATGGATATTTTTCCCAGCGACATTGGTAATGATTTGGAATGCTAGTTGGTGGGAAAGCCTCGGCTTAAAGTATTTCAATCTAAACATGATGGTATTAGATGATTTTGGATCCACTAGTCCAATATCAGAGTCTTCCGCTGATTATGATAGTTTTGTAAGACTTCAAGGGTCGACATAGAACATGGTTCCTGGGATAGATCTTCCACGATGTTGTCGTTTTGAGTGGCCCAGGAGTTAGGGTTGAAAATCGCTTTTCAGATTGTGCTTTTGGGTGGGAGCAATGTTGCATTTAATATAGGTTTGTCTATGGTCAAAGGACCTTGTGTAGGAGGGATAGTGGATTCAGATGTGGATGATTTTTCAGCATGAACTCCATTAGATTCTTTATTTGGAATAGAATCATACACACGTTCCATGGTAGACAGGTTAACCATTTCACTACGCATCATGAGAACATGAGCGGTCGTGGATGTTTCTCCTTGTGAAGGAGTTGGTTGTTGTGCAACCATCTGCTGTTGTTGTGTGGGAAGGGGTCCATTAAAACTGCGGGTTGAGGGTTTCCTTTTAGGAATTTTTGGACTTCTTCATGATTTGGGAATTCTTTCATGAAGTGGTCATCACCGCATATTAAACATGGATATTTAGCCTTCCGTTTTAGTTTGGCATCAGTGGAGTCTGGATTAGTTTTTTGTTCCTGCTGGTTAGAAGATTTCTTGGATTTTCCTTTATTTTTCTTCTTACCCCCATATTCCTAAGATGAATAAGATTGTACTGAATTCACCTACGCTTTAGGAGGAGTACTGGGTGAATGTGTGGTGTTGTTACCATCCTGAGACGAAGTTTGATTTGAAACCATATGGCTTTGTGATCCGATTGATTGCGTAGTGGGTTGGGTCATGTGTGGGGTGAGGGGCATTGGGAATTATGTCGTATAAAGTGCCAGATTGAGTGTATACTAAGTCTAAGTATTGGGAAAATGCAATGGATTTTTCCTCATTAATCGCCCCAGCCATAATGACATATTTGGCTATGATAGGAAATAATGATTTGGTAAACCAATCAGCCAATAATTGATCCGGAATGGGAGCCTAAATGAGTTGATGTCTTCTCTTCCATTCATGAATATGATCGGAAATATGAGTGGAGGTAGATTTCCGGAGTGAAGTTAAAAGATATGTGTCGGTTTCATAGCGGATTGGCAATTAGAAATGCGTAAGGAAGGCCATAACCAAGGATTGAAAGTCTGCGAAAAAATGTGGTGGTAATTTGATATACCATTTGGAGGCCATGTCGATGAGAGCTCTTTGAAAAAGCCTCAAACAGATAGAATCATCCATTAATGAGTTCGAGGAACACCACAAATGATATTTCGTTACGTGGTTTTTGGGATCCTCTCTGGGTTTGCTATCAAACTTGGGTATGTATGATGGCAGATTCACAGGAATGGGTGGTCAATTTATGCCATTATGAATGGGATTGTTGGTCAAACGTGACAGGTTTGACAAATCTAATGTAGCCAGAAATGGTAACTGTTGGTTTGGCTGCGGGTACTAGTAATATGGGTATAGAATTTGAGTACTAGTAGGACCATAGATTGAATGATCATAAGGTCCTCCCATAAAGGGTTGTATATATGGCGAGGGTCCTCCCATGTTAGGAGGTGGACCCGATGGGGATCCTCCTCCGGAATGAGGGGGTCCGCTTGAATGGGGTGGTTGTCTGGATGGTGGGGGTGGAGGTGGGACAAGTGGTGGGGTTGGAAGTTGGACATGTGGTTGGGGTGGTGATGGGTGAGGGGGTGGGCCACCGTCTGGTGGCCTAGTGGGTGGAACGTTTTGTTGACCCCACGAGGTGTTTGTGTTTCCAGGATAAGGTACTCTGGGATAAGGGTTTCTTGGAATGGTTTGCTATATTTGAATCATTTCCATATTTTGATTACTTGGGTATGTATAACCCCATGCGGGTTGATCCCATACAGATGGTAACCATGTTTGATGTGCCCACAAAGGTTGCCCCATGGCTTGAGGTGGACCTTCAGTCATATTATAAGTCATAAACGAAGGTTTTCATCCAGTTACATTTTTTCCACTGACTAGAGGTTCCCCCCTCGTAAGGTTTTGATTACCAACCAAAATCCCCCTCGTAATTATATTTTGACAATTGACCATAGGTTTCCCTATGGGCATATTTTGACCACTAACTAGGGGGTGGCCTTCGATTATAAATTCTCTCAAAGGTTGTGTTCCAGTCACGAAGTTAATAGTGGATGAAGGTTGCCCCCAAATCATTGAGGTCAAAAGAGGTCTAGAACCGACCAATTGATGTTGATGTGGAATAGGTGGAAAAGATGGTTGACCCGGTTCGTAGGAGGTCATGTTGGGCACAAACATTCTCGGTGAAGGAAGAGGAAAAGAATACATGGGGGAATGGTGTTTGGGATTCACTACTTCAGAAGTGGACCCGAAAGGGAAACTTTGGCACCTTACCTATTCTCCAAGTATCTGTAAGCGAGATATAGTATCTTGAAGTGGTTTGAAGAAATATTCATTTGAGACGAATCTGGTAGGACGTAGAGGTGGAGGTGTCTCCACAATTGGTGGTGAACCAAAATTGGAAATAACATGCCCTAAGGAGGTTACCCAAAGTGAAGTGGTTGGACCGAAATCAGTCGCTATCGGGTCATCTGGAGGTTGAGTGAATATCCAATCGACGACACCAGGGGGTCCTTCAAGTGAATGATGAAAACATGTGTCATGCAAAGAAGCCTGTTCCACCACCAATGGTCCCATAGGATCGATGATAGGTGGATTTACAGAGGGAGAAAAATCCCCTTCTGATTCAATAAGTGGAATTTTTTCTTTGTGTGAACCAGTTGTAATTGTTTGGTCCATATTTACCCCCGTGCTTCCTTCCTCAATGAGAAGATATTCAGGTGGCAAGTTTTGTATTCTATGGGATCTCCTTAAGGGTTTCTCAACCAAAATATCTAATGAAAGTCTCCCCCTAAGAGTCTTCTAAAGAAAATCACACTTCAAGTCCTACTTAAGCTAAAGTCACAAGCAAACTTATGTGAAAGGTGGGATGAAGAGATGGATCCTTACAGGAGTGTCAAGGCATCGCAACTCGCGATATACCACAGGGTCCAACAGTAATACTCGACCCAGTATTTTAGAGCACTAAAAAAGGAGGATTAGGACCGTACCCCTTGTTGGAATCGGTTTTGTCTTGGACGAATAGAAGGGTTCAGATCCATGAAAGAAGGAGTGAGGCATCGATTTTCAGTTCATAGGACCCAAGGGATGCCAAATAAGAGCTCTGGGTGTGTATTTGTAACTTGGGAATGAAATAATCAAAGGTCCTAAGCTTAACATTGCTAATGGGGGAGAAATTATAAAGGTCCACTCAATGTTATATGGTGGCACCGGTGAAGGGCGTAGATCTATGCCTAAGAAGCAAATTTGCAAAGGTAGGATGGGGTAGTTTAGGCGTGGGCGGAGTGTGCTAGCCCGCGAGCAAATTGGAAATTTGATTGACAGGCGGAAGGACAGATCTATGGCCAGCAGGTACTTTGGTGATTTGACATGCGTGGGGAATTGGCATTTTCGGATTTGTGAAGTTTTGGTAGGCCCCGCGTATCGCAATGGTGTAGATTTGGCGGAGTTAAGATCTACGATTGAAGATTTGTTCGCAGATTGAACATGCATGGAGCATCGATGTTGTCCAAATCTGCGAACCTGGTAGGAGCTGCACCTTTTGACGGTCAATATGTGGGCGAGATCTAAATCGACGATTGAAAACGTTTTTGTGGATATAAAGTGCAAGAAAGGAGGCATGTGAGAGGATTGAAAGCCGCGAAGGATCATGGAGTTAAAGGGTGAAGGAGATCTACGGCTCAGGTTCAATCATGTAGGTGGAGGGATCAAATAATTTCTTCACCGCGGGAGATGCAAGACTGATAAGAAAATGGAAATAATATTAAAATACAACTGCATGAGGATCGGAGTATCATTTGTCCTGTGCATCGAAAAATGACAGAAGGCGTCTGTGTAGAAGCAACCAACTCAGCCAGATTCTCAGACCAGTTGTCGATAACCAGGTAGGCTTCCTGTCTCCATACAAAAGTATTTAAATGGATGAATTAAGTGAGATAGTGTAACATCCCAAAAATTTCATAACAATTAAAAATTTTCTATGCAGTAATTAATGCTAAAATTTGTTATGCGGAAGGTATGATAATGACAACCTAATCTTTTCAATAACAATTCCGTTATGTTTATGATGACACATACTCAGTAAGGTCGTAAAGCTGTAATCTTTTGTTATGTTGTAGCGACTTCTAGTTATATGCATCTATCTTCGTCGTCTGAATGTTTGCATAAACAAAACATTTAGCATGTTAATGGTTGTAATCAGAAATGATGTGATTTTATAGATTTATCCATGAATATGATTTCTAAATCTTTTCTTTCTTTGGATGAAGGGGTCCTAAGGGTACCCCGTGGATTACTTAGCTATTATCTAGCTAACGCATGGTTGTTCCTATACAGATCTGCAGGTAAGAAATGTACTTCCAGGTTTATACGAGTTTAAAGATCGAAGATTAACATAGAGTATGATATTCTTATTTTAATGTTCCTTATGCTAGATTCGACATTTTTTGCTTACAAAAGAGAACTTAACTTAACTCCTAGGTAAAACTTACCATAACCATGCTTTTGTTTATGACAAGGATTTTATACATATTTGGGTCTATACCATGATTATAGCATGGGTTTCAAAACCTAAAAGTTCTTCTACTTGATTTTAGAGTTGATATAAGTTAGGCTTAACATAGTTCTTACACTATATCATGTTTTATATAACTACCTTGAGTTACTTATTAGGTAAAAAGTTTTTATTTCAAACGAGCTGCAAACTATACATAAACGTTACAAACATTAATATTCTAACGTTCAAAATATAGCACTAGAATGTTTTACCACTAAGCCATGGATTAAAACTTGGATAATCGACAGGGTTTTTAACTATAGACGTGATCAAAGATTTAAGAGGTGGTGGGATGCGAAGCTGGAACGAGCAGTAAAACTCGACAGGCTAAACTTAAATGCTCGTAAATGCATCCATGGTGGAATGCACAATGGAAAACCCCGTGGCATGGTTCATGTGATGATGTTGGGTTTTGGTTTAAACCCTAATCATACATTGAAGACCGTAACTCAAATAATTTATGTTGTTTGATGGGAGAGTCGACAGGCTCTCGGCACCTTCGGGGTTTTTGAAAGCCACTGCATTTTTCTAGGGATTCGATGGCGAACCTAGCAGCCTATAACTCGACGTTTCAAAACTAAATGTTTCAGGGTCTTCGAAGGCAAGCTCGTGGCTTAGTGTCCTGTATAGAGGTAATCCATAAAATTTCTGGATGGTGGTTTTTGTTTAGTTTTTAAGCCTTTAAAAATTCTTAATGCAATCGGTTCTAACTCCTTTTGTTTTATTGTTGCGTTGGACTTGCTTGTCAGGGTAGTCTTTGATAAGGCTGAGAACTGCGAAGGTGGCGTTTGCAGCCTTGAGTGCCGAAACTTCAAACCCCGGTAAGCCTCGGCCAGTCTCTTGGAAACTCTGTCCTGCTTGTGTGGTTTGTAGTGGTGTTTGTGGCATTGATGCCAGTACTGTGTTGTTCCATTGCGATGGAAAAACCTGCTCTGTCTTTGACATTTTTAAAGTGTAGGCCGTATGGCTAGTTTGTGAAAAATCGTAGGGTTAAAACCCTGGATCCACGTCTCAATGTAATCTCTGTTTTTATTTTAAAGTTTGAATAAAGAAAATAATAGTTTCTTTGCTTTGCTTACATTCGATGAGTATAGTTTTGAGTCCAAGCCCGACTTTCATGGTTGTTGTTATTTATGAGTATTTGTGTTGCTCTGGTAATGATACAGTGTCTTCAGAGTTAAAACCCTAACCTTGTTCACTGTTGGTTTGTTTTAAAGTTTAATTAAATGATATTGGGCGAGCTTGAACTCAAACCCTAGTCTTTTGAATGATGCAAACCTTTTGATAAGGTTGTAAGGGTAGAAAAGATGAATCCCGTCAATGTCAATGGATTTAGTTAATGATATTCTCTGCAAAACTTCCTAGTTCGTTTGTATTAAGATAGTTGTATTTATGGATACCAGTTCTGTATATAAATATATCAAAGTATAGATAAGATTGTGGGTACCTGGTTTGTGATAATTCAATGAAATTGGGTGAGCCCTCGTGGGTCTCGAACCCTTAACCGAGTTTAGTATAGTTCTGGAGATTTATGATTTTAATTATAGTTTATATGACTGGTTCGATAGTGTAATTTTTACAGGGTTTTGACCCTCGACATAGATGATGTCGTGATGAATTGTAAACAAGGTTTAACAATAAAATAATTTTTGATCTTGAAATGTTATTTGTTATAACGATTATAGGGATAAAGATTTTGGAATACTAAAACATTTTCCAGAACTCCGTTCCAGTTTGGGTATTTTTATATACAGTACTTGTTAAACTATTTTGAAAAGAACTTTGATTTATGAGAATAGTTAGATATGAACTCTGAATATTAAGCTATGTTAACTTGTGATGAATCTTGTCTAGTTCGATAAGGATAAAAATAGTAATATTCATTTCTATGTATTTATGATCTCAAATTTGTTTAAGATTTGATGTTGTAAACTCTTCTATTGTGTAATGTTTAATTAATGTTTAAGATCATCGACCTGTGTATTTTGATAGTAATAAAATAATACTTCTGTTTATGCATAATCCATGATTATATTTTCTGAGCCATACCTTGTCATATTTTTAATATGAGTTTGCTATTTATTTATATTTTAAACAACTACTTATATAATGAATATACATATACTAATAAGAATAGTATTTATATTTTATTGTACCGATCTTTATTAACTTAAGTGTATAACGGAGTTAAATCCTAGCATTACTAAATTCTGGGAATTATTCAGGTTGTATTACATATATACTTGTTTATACAGTAACTATAAATTATTTCCTAAAAACAGTAAGGTTAGATGGATGGAATTTCTAACTGTTTGTTTACTTTTTAACTTGGCATTTTACTGTGCTTCAATCGCTATGAAATGCAGAAGATATAATTCTAAATAAACTGAGTACTGTTTCCATGGTTAATATCTATGTCTAAATCTTATTTGCAAAATAGAAGAACATTACTCTAATCAGCCTTATTATTCTATCATTAAGAGATCATTCACATCTATCCAATTAAACAATCTTTCTATACTAGAGTACATCACAATATTGTGAGTGGAAAAATACAGAAAGAATTTCTATTCAATCATTTAAGCATTCATTCAAAATAACTATCATCTCAATATTTCTAATCTGGCAGTTAAATAAAAAGTCTATTTTTAGAGTTGGATAGCAGTCCAAATCATGCAGGACAACTATCTGATATCTAAGATATAATGGAAAACTTATAACAACATTTACACACAGTCATTCAGGAAATAGATCGACATTAAGTAAATAAGATAACATAATTAGAACCTGATAACTGTAGAGGGCGAACAAACACCCAAAGGAGCCCATTCCACCCAACCTTCTCCTGAAGACAACCAAGTCACTTTCCTTAGGACCCCCGAGCCTGTTCACTGAACCACCAGGATGAATATGCTGTGTGGAGAATGGAATGTATTCCTCTGCAACTCAACAATAATACTTATTTTACTCAACAATATCACTTCAACCTTTAGCAGTATTGAACTCTGCATTAAGCAATACTAGTTCATATATGCAAACTTAATTCTATCAATAACTTCCTAGCCTTCCCCTCATCGAATCTCTTGTGCATTCTTTGTTTTCCCTTTTCAGAAATTATCACAAGGAAGTCTTCGTGAGCCTCCTGCTCAATTCGATGGATGTAATAGCATGCCTAAGTCTTTGGTCAATTTCATCATTATTGAGCCACTTGCTCTGTTCCACTTTCATGGGGACCATGACCATAAATATAGGTAAGTGAATGATGATGCTGCCAAGTGTCAGTTTGCTCTCCACCCTAGTCCATTCCTCCTAGTGGGTCAGTGAACACTCTTTAACAGTCTCCTTTGGATATTTGTCTCTGCTTTTATTTATTAATAATAAAATATTAGAGTATTTAATTACAGTCATCCTTGACCCCACTTGGTCAATAATCATAAAAACTTTACAATAAATTATAACATAATGTTTTTCTCACAACATAAAATGTTCAGATTTTGGGTATGTGACAGATAGAACGCCCAGGTTTTGAATACCAAAGGATAGGTGATTTGTTTGAGGATAAAGATGCCGAGATTTATGATACAATGTTGATAAACAACTCCATTGAGACAACTGAAGATAGGTTGAAGCTGATTAGGGAAGGGAATATTGACGTGCATAAGGTTTACTAGTGGTTCTTTCATTTGTTTGCAATCAACCAAACCCCAAATTGTCCCGAGTTCGTAGATTGGTGCACCACCAATTACTCCTCCTCTGAGAGGGTGATTATCGACGCATCCATCTCTAAGATCCTGTGCCCAATCAATCCCCTCACTGTTAGGAAAACCCTATCAATGCCGGACGAGTTCTTCCCAAAAGCCAAAGAATGCAAAGAAGAATCCCTAATTCAACATTTCAGACAGGCCCCAGCCGAGGTTAAGCAAAGTTTCTTCCATTCTAGCTAGTAGCCAAATGTATCCTTCTAGAACCAACCTTTCCCTAGTGAAGTCAGTCTATTCACTGAAGAGTCCAAATGTGTCATCATCATGTTAGCCCAGTTCATAGGATTAGATAATGACATGTATATCATTGAGCCTTTAATAATCCTACTTTTTGTCATGAGCACACGTCCTCTTGAGCCCAAGGATCCCAGTCAGTCCATCTAGTGTGCCTGTCTTAGGTTTGATGAGGCCCTAGCTGAGAATATCCATTCTCAACTAGTGGAGTTCCCCAGAACTAGAAGTATCAGATTCCAGTCATATCTGCTGAGAATGTTCCTGTCCTTCAATGGAGAGAACTTACAGATGCGTAAGATGATGCTCACTCAGGAGACACTCACAGACTACACTAAGTTCACGAACAACATCATGTCTGAAGTATACAATGTTATCTTTCAAAGGAAATGTGATGAACCTACAATAATTAATTAATGCAAATATACGAGATATCAGAAATAATAGAACTTAGAATCACTTTTATATTGATCACGGGCCACTTCGAGGGGGCAACCTTCTTTGAGAAAGCTCAATACAATTAACTTCACGGTGCCTTCAATGACCTCAACACACACTTATATACTAAGTCTATGCCCAATACTATGAGTCAAAACCATGGGACATATAATACTACGGGATGACTTACAAAGCATATGCGTCCAATACTATGGGTCAATACTATGGGCTAATATAAACTATGGATCAACAAATACTATGGGACGACTTACAAAGCATATGCATCCAGCAACGATATATTAACATAGTAAAGAGAAGGGTTGACATGGGTTCCTAACATCCCCTCTCCCTTAGAAAAAGCTTTGTCCTCAAAGCTTTGGTTGGAGAAATTGCTGCAGAATCTGAAGAAGTGGTTCCCCGGTAGCATCCTCAGGTTGCATTTCGGGCCACTGACGCCTGTGGAGTGTCAGGGAGGATTGCTTGGAAGGCTGTAGACGATGAAGAACCCCATCAGCTGCGCTGAAAATGCGCTCAGAACGGTGTTGGTTGGCTTGTTGTTTCGGGAGAATTCTGGCCATGTGAAGATTGTCCTCTAGAATGAGAAGAATCTGATCGCGGTTTCGAAGAACCGAGTCAATTTCCTGAACTGGGTAGCTGCTAAGGGTGTATGGAAAGAAGAACTAGCGGTGTCTATCCATAGACTGCTTCATATGGTGTCCTTTGAGATGTGGTATTGCACCACCAGAGCGCTGCTAGGAGATCCATAGAAATAGTTGGCCAAAGCTGTGTAGGGATGGGCAAGGGTTTGAGCAATCCCGAAAGGAGTGGCGTTTCACCCTTGTTGACCTGGAAAGTATCACAGTCAGCCACCATCTGGTGAATTGGAATTTTCAGTCCCATCCAAAAGAATTTACATTGTTCCCGGTCATACATTTTGAAGAACCCAGAGTGCCCTGCTGATGAAGAAGCATGGAGTTCAGAGAAGAGATAGCCTTGTTGAACATATTGCAACCAATTTGGAACAAGCAGAGAAAGAGCTGTAAGAGAAACTGGGTCATCAATTGTGCGAGAAGGAGCATCTGCCACCATATTGTCCTTACCCTTCTTGTAAGTGATCGCATAGGGATAAACCATGAGTTGGATAACCCATTTCAAGTGTGTTGGGGAGGAGACCCATTGTTCCAGAAAATTTTCCAGACTCTGGAGATTAGTCTTGATGCAGAAATAATTCCCTAATAGGTATGGCTGCCACTTCTGTCCTGCATGCAAAATAGCCATCAATTCCTGCTGAGAGGTAGATGCAACTAAATTCTTACTGGAAAGGTCTCTTGAAGGCGGAAAGCTCATTGGTTCAGCAAAGACATCTGCATATCTATCCAAGGAAGTAGTGGAGACCGTTGATGGGTGCATTTGAAGGGAATGGAGTTGAGCGATGATACCATGTGAATTCTTCTTAAGGAATTTTTCCAGGCGATGTGAACCAATGATGCAGAGAGACCCTGGTTGTAAGCCCATTAATTTGTGTCATGCCCCATTTACTGAAAACTGCATCCAAAGTTCTGAAAAATCCCATGAGATGGGGACAAGTGTGCGTAACCATTGAACGCCCAAAACCACATCACATCCGCCTAAGGACAAGGAAAACATGTTAGAGTGCAGGTTATAATCTTCCATAGAGATACGCACATTGTGACACTTCCCCTTGCAAGGTAAGGTGCCCCCATTGGCAACCATGACTTCAAAGTTGGAGCAATGATGGACAAAACAATCAGCCTCTTTGGCAATCCGAGGGTCAATGAAGTTATGAGTGCTACCGGAATCAATGAGTATGGTAAGAGGGAGCTTCTTGAAGTATCCCTTGACTCGCATTGTTTGTGGGGTGGTGACGCCAGTTATAGCATGGAGAGAGAGATCAAGTGGGTCGTCCTGAGATGGGGTGTCAACAGGCGGGTGTTGAATGTCGACCTGATCATCTACTGTATCTGGAGCTTCTTCATCAAGTTCTGAGGCAGGCGGAGAATCCACATCCAAGAGATAGAGCTTTTGTTGAACACATCTATGTCCTTGAGTGAATTTCTCATCACAATTATAACAAAGCCCTTTTTCTCGGCGTGCCTGCATCTCTGTTTCAGACAAATGCTTGATAGGAGTTGGTTGTGGGGTAGGCGTGATGGGAAGTCGTTGGGAACCCATATTTTTGAAGGGAACAAAGGTGGGTTTGGAGCGTTGTTGAGCTACGATCTTGTCCTCTGCCAACTTAGACAACCCTAAGACTTCCATCATTGTGTTGGGACAGAACATTTTGACCTCTGAGCGGATTTCATCCTTGAGACCACTGATAAAACAACTCCTGTAGAATTCATCAGACAATCCTTCTGTGTGATTGGCCAGTTTCTCAAATTCTGTCTGATACTCTCTCACTGTGCCAATTTGGTGCAGTTTAGTGAGTGCTCCTGTGAAGTCATCAAAAGCACTAGGACCAAATCGTGGCAAAAGGAGTTGGCAAAAATCTGTCTAGTTTGGCTCGGGACGAGTTTTGATGTACCAACAGTACCATTAAAGGGCTTCTTGTTCCAAATGAAAGGATGTAAGTGGAACTTTCTGGACATCAAAAGTATTATGCAGACTGAAATATTGTTCTGCTCGGTATATCCATCCAGTCGGATCAGTACCATTGAAGCGAGGAAAATCAAGCTTCGGACCACGAAAATTGCGGGAAGAAGAGAACCCATTGTCTGATGAAGACTCGGACTACCGTTTGTTGTTCATAGCTGAATGTTCAAGATGGAGGCAAGAAATTTTTCATCCAGATCCTGGAGTTTGGCTTGGATGGCTGCAACTGCGTCTTTCATGGTTTTTTCTCCTGCACGGGTCAACCATAACCAGGAGTTTTTTTTTTTTTTTGGTTGAATGGGTAGGAAAACCAAAACAGAAACTGCTTCAGTAAAGGAAAATCTGGACTTGGGAAAAAATCTGAAGGGTAAATGGGGTTGGACTAGGTTTTGGACATTGTCGAATAGATAGGGAAGCAAAAATGAGGATTTCAGAAGTGGGGTGAAAGAATGGGAAAATTTAGGGTGAAATTTGAGGAAGTTATGGCAAACCCTAAAAATAGACAAATGTGGGATTTCAGGCTTTGGGAAGGGAAATTGGGAATAGGGTCCTCAGGAATGAAATATGCAGAATGGGATGACAGGGGTTCCCCGAAAATTTCAAGGGAAACAGAGTGAAAACAAGGGAGATATGGAGAAAAAACTGAATTTTTATTTATTTTTTATTTTTTTTATTCCAGATTGGAGCGGCTACGGCTCAGAAGGGATCTGGAACAGATAAATCTGCAACGGCCCAGAAGTGAGCGGAAATAGAGGGATCTGAAACAGCACCGAATGGATTGAAAACGACTGGATTTGGAACGGCTTGCAGAAGTGATCGACAATAGTTCAGCTGAAAATAGATATGGACCCCAGGTATGTGCGGCTTCCTAACAGTTCAGGGGTTTCGCTCGGCCACCAATGCTATCTGGAAGCTTGCGTATTGGGGCAGTACCCCTCACTCCATGGCTCAGGTAAAACTGATAACCGCTTTGCCACAAACGACAGCTCTTGGTTTACCTCACGGGTGGGAACTAGTCAATCAGGTAGGGGTCGTTGCCCTTTTCGCTGGCAGGTCCTCTCAATGGGCCAGCTACTTCAGGGTTCCTGTGGTACTCCTCACAATGAGTTTTAGGGCTTATTCCCAAGTACTTCCCATAGTTAAGCGGATAGGAATTATTCCCAAATCCGAACCTGCAACAGATGCGAAAATATTTTTTGGCAGAAATTTCACCCAGCGAGCCCAAGAAAGTGCTCTGATACCAGATGTGATGAACCTGCAATAATTAATTAATGCAAATACACGAGATATCAGAAATAATAGAACTTAGAATCACTTTTATATTGATCACGGGCCACTTCGAGGGGGCAACCTCCTTTGAGCAAGCTTAATACAATTAACTTCACGGTGCCTTCAATGACCTCAACACACACTTATATACTAAGTCTATGCCCAATACTATGAGTCAAAACCATGGGACATATAATACTATGGGACGACTTACAAAGCATATGCGTCCAATACTATGGGTCAATACTATGGGCTAATATAAACTATGGATCAACAAATACTACGGGACGACTTACAAAGCATATGCGTCCAACAACAATATACTAACATAGTAAAGAGAAGGGTTGACACGGGTTCCTAACAAGAAACTACCCAGGGTATTAACAGAAATGAAAGAGTTGCTGCAGCCTTCTCCAGAGAAGAAGATAGGTGACTGGTTCCTCTCACTAGAGCACAACACAACAATCGGAGTTTATGGGTTTTCCCATGCACCCTATGTGCTTCTAGCCTTTCTAACCCGTAGATTATTTTCACTGGAGTTCATCAGATAGAAGCTAAAGGTGGAGGTTGAGATTTCCTGGATGACAAGAAGGCTTCAGATATCACCTTTCCATGGGTTGTGGGCCCATTCATTGTTAAAAACAAGACTTCCCTTCCAACTATTGAAGGTATGATGAGAGGTATGGGATTCAGATAAAAGGCAACCATCAATTATGACCCCCACCACATTATCTCAGACAGAAGAAAAGAAACCAACAGAAAAGATTTTATACATTTTGAAATTACAGGGCTGGCTGAAACTGCTAATTTGTTAGAATAAACCAACGAAAGTCAGATGGAGGTAGATACACCTGATGACTCCACCTCCCCGGTGTCAAAAGCCACTTCCCCACTACCTAGCTCCTCCAGCCTATCCCCAACAGTTGAAGAAACTATACCCTTTTCCAGTGGCTCTGGGGAATCCAACAAGTTGGAGGGCACTGATCCCATGGATATAGATAAAGACATAGAGAGAGCTTCCAAAAGGAAGTAAATAGAAGAACCTAAGCAGCAGGTTGTGCCAGTGACAACAGGTCAAGCCAAAAAGAAGCAGGTGAAGATCCAGATACCTACCTTTGAGGTCAGGGAATATGTATTCAACCAAGCATCCACTGAACCTGCTGCACCAAGCAAGAGTAGAGTTGAACTACTGGATGAGTATAAAGAAAGCACAAAAGCAACCTCAGAGGAGTTTAAACTATATGTAGAGGTGAGGAAAATTTCCAATAAAGAGGTGTCTTTGGTGGCTAGTAGAAGCCATGCCCAACACCCCTTGGATACCAAAAACAAAGCAACTGAGCTAAAGATGAACCTGGAAGACATCCCTGTACCCGATATGATAAATTTGCACAAGGAAACTGGGGAGGTTATCTATGCCAAGTTGCTAAAGGTTGCACTAGAGCTGTCTAAATTGCAAGTCAGTAAGAATAAGGTGGGAAATCAACTCAGACAAGAGAGAGTGGAAAACAAAGCCCACAAATCTCAAATCAAGAAGCTGCAGGCTGACATATTGGCTGCTGAAGGCCAGGTAGACAAAAGAGCTAGCATTCAGAAGCTACTCAATGAGAAAGAAAGGGATATTCAGACATTGAAGAAGAAGTTAAAGATCCCTTCCACCCAGCTAATAGAGGCATCTGAGCTGGCAGAGCTCGATGAGAAGAGAGAGGAGCTGGAAAAGGAGTTGACAGACTGTTAAGCTAGATTTCTAAAATTTGAAGAGAAAGAGAAGGAGTGGCAGGTAGATATAGCTCTTGTGGTGGAAAGTGAGAAATCCCTAAAGGCCAAGTCTGAAGACCTTGAAAGGAAATTGCAGGAGAAAAGCCAGGAATTGGAAAACATGGCCACATCTCCTCCATAGAAATAGGTGACTTCCCCCTTGTGGGGGATATGGCCTAAGAAAGTCTAAGGGACTTAGAAGTGGAAAGCTTAAAGAAGCAAAACACAAATCTGAAAACCCTGATGTCAAAGGAAGAACAGGAAAAGGAGGCTTAGGAAACCAAGTACCAGGAGATGCAGGTCAAAAATGAGGAATTGGTGAAGCAGGCCACAGGTCAGACCTCCCTGCAGGGAGCAAAACAAGTCATTTGGGATGAAATTATTGCAGAGGCAGAAAAGCTAAGGCAATATCTCGACTTCATTTTGGATAAGGAAGCTGTAATCAAGCTAGCCAAGCAAAGTTTTACAGCTGCAAATGAAACTCTGAATAAAAATCCTGTAGAACACGCTGAAAATGCCATAGAATTCTTGAATGGCTTAACTAAAGATGAGGTAAAGGTAGCTAGCATAAAAGATAGTTTGTCCACTATCATTTGGGCCAAGAAAGTGATACATAAGCATCAGCAGGTAAGTGCTCTTCAGGCTATAATTGATGTTATGACACAACAGGTGAAGTGCTTCAGGGATATGTTTGACCCTTTATTCAAGAAGGGAATTCCTCTCTTTTGGGAGGAAGATGGCACCATGAGGACACAGGAAGAATATCGGGGCAAGTTATGGGAATGCAGATTGGATCATGAAGGCTTTGTTGACATTAATCATCCTCTGACAAGCAAAACAATGGTGGAAAAGTTAACAAAGGAATTTGAGCTAGTTGGGGTCTTCAAAGAAGCTTGTGCATACTTCAGGAGCTATTCATATAGAGATCACACAGAGCTACGAGTTTTTTTTAAAGAGGTGGCCACATTATATTTTCCAGCTGCTGATCAGTGGAAGCTCATGGAGAAGTATGGGAAAGCTAAACTAACGTTGCACCCATGAAGATTCGAGGATCATGAAGATTTTGGCATGAAGAATTAGTTACCAAGAATTTTGTTTATTTACTATAGTTGGTTACTAGTTGGTAGATGCTTAGTGACACTTGTAGAAGGTTGTTTAGCCTATTTTGTCAGCATTTGATCCTCTGTTGTAACTAATACTCGAGAGGGGTAGGCCTTGATGGATAGGTGTCACGAATTTTGTAACAGTTTTCTGTTAGGGTGACTCGAGCCTAAGGGCTGAAAGATATCTATATATTCATACGTAATCGAGATGCAAAAGTTTGAAACCCATGGGAACCCGTGAGGCTTTTGTGTTATGTATTTTGAGATGCTCCGTTAATAGAAATTGGCAGAGTCGAGCAAGTATTTTGAGCAGAGATTCTTATGTTATTTGATTTGCAGTCTGTAACTTCTTTTCTTCATGTGAATGTTTCCTTGTTATCGATTTCATACTGTTTTCTTTCATGTTTGGATAAGTGTATATTGAGGAATAATTCATATGTTTATGCTCTGTTTCTTTGATTCCAAGCATCCACAAACCATTTTCTAATAAAGTTAATGCATAATTCATTTAATAATGCTCGGTTTTAATGGATTGTTCTTATTTTCTTCTCTATCACTAGACAAACAGCTCTTTGACTATGAATGAGTAGCTACCCTGCTTCTGTTCTGAATTCTTTGCAAAGCATTGCCACTTTATCATCATAAGTGTTTTGACTCCATTGCCCAATGAATATTCACCCTGTTTCAACCAAACAACAAATATGATTTTAATCCTAATTCATACATCTGGCCTTGCTAAATAGTTGATGAGAGATGCCTCTCTGGAAAGGAAGAAGCCAACTCCCTTTCCTAAAGTGGTTTTGTGGTTACCCCGAAGTGTCCTTTTCCCACAACCTCGAGGGTCATTTTGGGTGCTAACATATTGGCACCGTTGCCAGGGAGCGAAAGTTATATGGTCCCTGGGAGAAAACGATAAAGAGTTCCAGTTTTCATAGAAATATTAAGGGATTTATGTGGGCAAACAAAGATTTCTGCATTTGAAGAAGGTTGTACATTTGCCCCTACGACTCCAGTCATTAGGATTTTCACTTAAAGGTGACTCCATTGGGGAGATTGGCGACTCCACCTTGAGTTCCAAAGGATGTTTCAGAAGGCATCCTGGCCCTAGAAGGATCCATACAAGAGGTAATCCCATTTTTGAAATTTTACTAAGTGCGGAAAACCCATAAATTCTACTTAGGCATAGAAGTGGAAAGGAGAAAGCTAACACTTTTAATACTGAAAGATTCGTGTCTAAAAAAGAGTTGTATGAAAACAATTGGATTTAGAAGTAATCAATGGGAAGTTTTTATTAAGGTCAAAATCAGAATCAGACCTAGAGCAAACAAAAGTAAATCCAAATAACTTTGAGTCATACTTGCTAGATCCTGTGTGGTATAATTTGCAAAACTTTGTGAAAGTTGAAGAAAGTGACCCTCATTCCCTGACCTCTCAACCACATACTAAAAACCTAGCTAATAAGACTCTTCAAAATACTCCTCAGAATCTTTCTCAGAACCCTCCTATAGCCCAGAATCCACCTAGACCAATGGCATCTAGGTTTGCATCCTTAGCTTTACCAGTTGTTTTGCATGATCTCCCTCAAAATTACTCACAAATAATTTCCTTATATGATGGAGATGGAAACTTTACAACAAGACAACATATGGATAGGTTTGAGGATTTTATTGAATTAGAAGAAGTAGACTATGATGATGCAGAGATGAGGTTGTTTGCATAGAGTTTATCTGGGGAAGCTAAGAGATGGTTTAAATATCTACCAGCAGCATCTATCCCTACCTTTGAAGCTTTTCAAACACTATTTTTGGATAGGTGGGAGGCAAAGAAGAGTCCCATGCAAATACTATCTCAGTATGACCATTTGAACAAGGGAAACTTTGAGTCTATCCATGAGTTTTCTAGCAGATTTATGAGAGTATATAATTCCATCCCAGCTGACATTAAACCCTTGGTAGGTGCTTCCAAGCTTCATTATGTTGATGCTTTTGATGGAGATTTTTCATGTATGTTGAGGGAGAGGAAGTCACCTACCCTGTCAACTATGTTAAAGGATGCTCTATAAGTGGAAGCAAATATGATGGCTTCAGGGAAGTTGAAAAGTAAAATAGAAGTAGATAAGAAGAGACAAGAAACCCAACCATCCACTTCTACTTCCTCCTCTGCAAGTGATGTCAAGTTTGAGATGATGATGAGACAATGGAAAAGTTGATGGATAGGCTGGCCTTAGATAACAGACCTCCTAATAGAGAGCAACCTGAAAATAAAATAAGAAATACACATTTTAGAAGGACCTTTCCTCAAAGAAAGCAAAGGAACCCTAAAGATCAATAAACCGACCACCTTTCCATGAAAATATGGTTGATGAGGAAGCCCAGGAAGATCCAATGGATAGCCAGATTCATCACTTTGATGACATTGATCTTGAAATATATTTGACTGAAAAATAACATGATTTCTTCACCCAGGAAAATGGTAGTCCTATTCCAGAGCTAGATTCAGAGCAATATCAGATAGGATATCAAAATGCCCTTGATTATTTTGAAAGAAAACTAAAACTGAGAAATTAGGAGGTAATAACAAATAGAGGAAAGTCCAATCCAAACCAGCTTTCCAACCCCCAACAAAATTTAGAAAAACAAAAAGGAAAGTAGAAGGAGGTTGTTGTACAAGAGAACCCAGAAAATAACGAGCAACAACCAAAAGAGATTACACAGTCAAGGCCAATTGATATGGATAAACCAATTTCATCCTTCAGTCTAAAGACAGAGTTTTCAAAGGTTAATATTTCTATCCCCTTTAATGAGTTGTTCAAGAATAATGAATACAGGGAAGAAATAACCAAAATGGTCAAGAACCAAGGAGAGTGTCAACCAGATATTTTAGAAGTGACAGATGATGCTCCCACTATTGTTTTTGGGCCCAAAATTGAAGATGCAAATGATGAAGAAGTCCCTCCTTTTTATTTAAGGCTGAATATCCATGATGTGATTCTGCACAATGCTATAATGGATTCTAGTGCCTCTCATAATTTAATGCCAAAGACAGTGGTGGAAAGTCTGGGTTTGGAGGTTACTAGGCCCTACAAAGACCTATATTCCTTTGATTATAGAAAGGTCAAGTGTTTAGGGTTGATAAAGGACATGGTAGTAACCCTTGCAAACTTCCAGCCAAAATCATTGTGATGGATGTGGTAGTAGCTGACATTCCTGGCAAGTTTGGCATGTTGTTGTCAAGGTATTGGGCATCAAAGTTGAAGGGAACTCTGGAGATGGATATATCATATTGTTAGGAACCTGTGTCAACCCTTCTCTTTACTTTGTTAGTATATTGTTGTTGGATGAATATGCTTTGTAAGTCGCTCCATAGTATTTTTTGATCCATGGTTTGTATTATTGTTGTTGGACGCATATGCTTTGTAAGTCGTCCCGTAGTATTTGTTGATCCATAATTTGTATTGGCCCATGGTTTGTATCAGCACATGGTATTGACCCATGGTATTGGCGCCTAGAATTAGTATATAAGTTTGTGTTGAGACCAATGAAGGTACAGTGAAGTTATTTGTATTGGGCTTTCCCCCTCGAAGTGGCCCGCGATCAATAAAAATATTATGTAATCTCATATATTATTCATTTGAACAATTAATTGTTGCAGTTTCCTCACATCTGGTATCAGAGCACTTTCTTGGGCTCGCTGGGTGAAATTTCTGCCAATTTATTTTATTTATTTATTTATTTATTTATTATTATTATTATTATTTTTTTTTTTTATTTTTTTATTTTTTATTTTTTTTTATTTTTTTTTAATTTTTTTTTTTTATTTTTTTTTTTATTTTTTTTTATTTTTTTTTATTTTTTTTTTTTTTTATTTTTTTTTTTTTTTCTGCAAGTTCGGATTTGGGAATAATCCCTATCTGCTTAATTGTGGGAAGTACTTGGGCACAATCCCTAAAACTCATTGTGAGGAGTACCACAGGAACCCTGAAGTAGATGACCCATTAAGAGGACGTGCCAACGAAAAGGGCAATGACCCCTACCTGATTGACTAGTTCCAACCCGTGAGGTAAACCAAGAGTTGTCATTTGTGGCAAAGTGGTTATGAGTTTTAACTAAGACGTGGAGTGAGGGGTATTGCCCCAATACGCAAGCTGTTAGACAACATTGGTGGCCGAGTGAATCCCTTGAACCGTTAGGAAGCCGAGCATACTGTGAAAATCCTCACAACAAATCTAAGAGATGATGTATACCTCACAAGAAAGTAATTGATTAAGCAAGAAAATAGAAGAAGAGTGGTCAATGCAGTATAATGAGCAACAAAATAATAATACAGTAGAACTCGGATAGAAGCAAAAATACTTCACACACACTAATTAATTAATCACAATATGGACAAATAAATAGTACAATGCATGAGGATTAGAATGCCAAGGTGGAAATTCAAATTAGCCTTCATGGAGTGATCAAAAGATCACTGGAGTGTCATCAGAGCACAACTAGTACTCTATCTCATCATCAGTGGAGTTATCAATGCTCAAGTAACTGTCAACCATCAGTCAAACTGAGTCTAACTGAGTGTGGTAGGTGTAACTGAATGAAGGAGGCTTAGTGAAGGGTGCATGAGGAGCTAACTGGAGTCAGAATGGGCAGTCTAGTCTCACTGGAGATCTATTGGAGTGATACAGTTAGTTGAGAGTCAGTCTAGCCTTAAATCAAGGAAAGAACTGACAATAACTCAATTAACTGAAGTGCAACTGAGTGGTAAGTGAGAGAGGGCGCATGAGATGCATGCAATTGCATGAAGGGGCGCACTAGGAACTAGGCACTAGGAGGGCTAAAAATGATAAGAGAGAAACTTCCGGGGGCTGGCTAACTGAGGGCTAGGTGCTGGACTGATGACTGGGATGCATGCAAACCCTAAATAATGCATGCAAACCCTAAAATTGCATGCATGACTGAAAATGCAAATAATGAAAATGCTGCTAGGACTAGGATGGAGTATAGGAATATCCTAACACCCCCCCTTAATCCATCATGGGCCCTGGTAACTAAGACCAAAGGTCACCCAATACAATGAATAATAATAGTCAATAAACCAAGGAAATGGGGAAAACCTCAGGGGAAAAATGCCCCCCCTCAAAATAGACTGTAAGGCACACACAAAAATAAATGCTCCAAACTCAAGCAGGTGTGATGCTTGGTCATATGTTTGGAGGTATCTTTTTCTTGAGAAGAAGAGGATCATGCTCAAAAAGCATGTGCTTGTACTTTCTCTTCAGATCGAATGTGATGAGAACAAATCCAAAAGTATGAGGATGATCCTTGAACTTGTGATTCGAATCGGCCGAGGTAGGATCAAAAACATGAATATGCAGATAGTCTTTTGTCTTCTCCTTAGAACCATCATGGGTGAGATTATGCCAAAAAGAACCATCAAATAATAATGATTGCTTGGAATCCAAATCAGCTCCAAGACTTGATAAATGGTTTCTTGAGATCTCCTTTGAACCAACAGGGGTGAGATCAAAACCATCATATGTATGAGAAATTATCTCAAGTAGTGTTTGCTTAGGATCCAAATTAGATCCAAGACTTTAATCATGATTTTTTGAGATCTCCTTTGAACCATAAGAGGTGAGATCAAAACCAGTAAATGCATGAGAAATTATCCCAAGCGAATGGCCATGGTTTCTTGAGATCTCCTTTGAACCAACAGGGGTGAGATCAAAACCATGATGTGCATGAGAAATTATCCCAAGCGAATGGCAATGGACATATTCTTCAATAACCTTCTGAAAGCATGGAATAATGATTATATAGTAGTAAATAAGAGGTGATTGCTTGAGGAGAGCGAATGCATTACCTCCAATAGCTGATTTTTCCTCCGAAATAATCATGTGATCATCATGCAAACCAACAAACTCTGGTGCAAGAGAGGATTTAGGACCTTCTTCAATATCTAGAGTGTGAGCTGGCACAGAAAGAGAAGAAAGTTGGAGCATGAGTGTAGAATCTGCAAGTTCTTCTTCTTTGTGGACAACTTCAATATGAGATGTGCTTGATACTGGTTCATGATCAATGAGATTATCAAGGAGGGCGAATGCATCACTTTGCTTGCTCTCGAAAGGGTTTCGACCAATTCCTTCATTTTGTCTGCCAATTATTACATCCAGGTGAGCCCATAACTCTTTTGGTGATGAAAAATCAGGGAGGTCATATAACATCCATTCAGAAATAGCAACCATCATTGATCCAAAGGCTCCATCACCTTTATTTAGCCAATCAATCTCCTCTTCAGAAGATTCGAACTCTCTTTCAAAACAACAGTCAAAGAGATCATGGCTCTTCAAATATGCTATCATTTTCAGTTTCCATTCATTATAGTTGAGTGGAGAAAGAGGAGGGATTTCTTATGAATTCATTGAAGCTGTAGAAGACCTACAAAAACAATAGAGAATATCTGCAACTGCTACTGCTGCAAAAATGCAGAAGCTGCTGCACTCGAAATCTTGGTAATAACCTGCAAAAAACTCTAAGGAATGGAGACAAACAATACTCTCAACATGCTCTAATACCATGTGAAAATCCTCACAGCAGATCTAAGAGATGATGTATACCTCACAAGAAAGTAATTGATTAAGCAAGAAAATAGAAGAAGAGTGGTCAATGCAGTATAATGAGCAACGGAATAATAATATAGTAGAACTCGGATAGAAGCAAAAATACTTCACACACACTAATTAATTAATCACAATATGGACAAATAAATAGTACAATGCATGAGGATTCGAATGCCAAGGTGGCAATTCGAATTAGCCTTCATGGAGTGATCAAAAGATCACCGGAGTGTCATCGGAGCACAACTAGTAGTCTATCTCATCATCAGTGGAGTCATCAATGCTAAAGTAACTGTCAACCATCAGTCAAACTGAGTGTGGTAGGTGTAACTGAGTGTAACTAAATGAAGGAGGATCAATGGAGGGCGCATGAGGAGCTAACTAGAGTCAGAATGGGCAGTCTAGTCTCACTGGAGATCCATCGGAGTGATACAGTCAGTTGAGAGTCAGTCTAGCCTTAAATCAAGGAAATAACTGATGTTAACTCAATTAACTGAAGTGCAACTGAGTGGTAGGTGAGAGAGGGTGCATGAGATGCATGCAATTGCATGAAGGGGCGCACTAAGCACTAGGAGGGATAAAAATAATATGAGAGAAACTCCCGGGGGCTGGCTAACTGAGGGCTAGGTGCTGGACTGATGACTGGGATGCATGCAAACCCTAAAAGTGCATGCATGACTGAAAATTAAAATAATGAAAATGCTGCTAGGACTAGGATGGAGTATAGGAATATCCTAACACATACCCGGGGTCCATATCTATTTTTAGCTGAATTGTTGTCAATCACTTCCGCGCTATTGCATATCCATCTGTTACCGATCACTTCTGTGCCGTTGCAGATCCATATGTTCCCGATCACTTCCGCGTTGTTGCAGATCCAACCATTTTATATCCATTCTGAAAGTCATTTCAGATCCCACCGTTTCCGATCCATTCTGAAAAAAATTGGAAGAGTATAAAATTTAGTTTTTTTGCCATATCTCCTTTGTTTTAACTCTGTTTCTCCTGAAACTTCACTGACACCCCTGCAATCCCATTCTGCATATTTTCATTCCTGATGACCCTATCCCAAATTCCACTTCACAAAGCCAAAAATCCCACATTTGTCTATTTTTAGGGTTTGCCATAACTTCTTCGATTTTCACCCAATCGCCTTCAAATTTTGCCCCCGTGTTCATTCCCTATTTCTGCTTCTTTGTCCCTCTCTGAAAATTTTTACCATTCTTTCACCCCACTTCTGAAATCCTCATTTTGTCCAGAACCTAGTCAAACCCCAATTACCCATCCGAGTTTTTTCCCAAATCCAAATTTCCCTTTACTAAATAAGCTTTTGTTTGTGATTTTCTACCCATTCACAAAAAAAAATCATCAGCATTCGGCCATGAACACTGGGTTATCTTCTTTTAGCAATTTTCGTGGGCCGAAGCTTGATTTTCCTTGCTTCAATGGTAATGATCCGACTGGCTGGACATACTAGGTAGAACAATATTTCAGTCTGCATAATACTTTTGATGTCCAAAAAGTTCCACTTGCATCCTTTCATTTGGAACATGAAGCCCTTCAATGGTACCATTGGTACATTAAGGCTCATGATGAGCAAACTAGACAGATTTTTTCCAACTCCTTTTGCAACGATTTGGTCCTAGTGCTTTTGATGACTTCATAGGAGCACTCACTAAACTTCGCCAAATTTGCACTATGAGAGAGTATCAGATAGAATTTGAGAAACTAGCCAATCACACAGAAGGATTGTCTAATGAATTCTCCAGAAGTTGTTTTATCAGTGGTCTTAAGGATGAAATACGCTCAGAGGTTAAAATGTTCCGTCCCAACACAATGATGGAAGTCCTAGGGTTGGCTAAGTTGGCGGAGCACAAGATCACAACCCAACAACGCTCCAAATCCACTTTTGTTCCATTCAGAAATATGGTTTCCCAACAACCTCCCATCACGCCAGCTCCTCGCACCACTCCTATCAAGTATTTTCCTGAAGCAGAGATGTGAGCACGTAGAGAAAAAGGGATTTGTTATAATTGTGATGAGAAATTCACTCGGGGACATAGATGTGTTGAGCAACAACTCTATCTCTTAGATGTGGATTCTCTGCCTACCTCTGAACTTGGTGCAGAAGCTTCAGATACACTGGATGATCAGGTAGACATTCAATAGCCGCCTGTTGACCCTCCTTCTTCGGATGACCACCCAGAGATATCTCTCCATGCTTTAGCTGGAGTCACCACCCCACAAACAATGCGGTCCAGGCGTTACTTCAAGAAGATCCCTCTTACAATACTCATTGATTCTGGTAGCACTCATAATTTCATTGACCATCGGATCGCCAAACAACCTAATTGTTTTGTCCATCCTTGCTCCAACTTTGAAGTCATGATTGCTAATGGGGCAACCTTACCTTACAAGGGGAAGTGTCACAATGTGTGTATCTCTCTAGAAGATTATAACCTGCGCTCTTACATGTTTTACTTGTCCTTAGGCGGATGTGATGTGGTTTTGGGCGTTGAATGATTATGCACACTTGGCCCCATCTTAAGGGATTTTGCTGAAGTTTGGATGCAGTTTTGAGTCAGTGGGAAACAACACAAATTTACAGGCTTACAACCAGGGTCTCTCCGCATCATCAGTTCACATCGCCTGGAAAATATCCTTAAGAAGAATTCACATGGTGTCATCGCTCAGCTCCATTCCATTCAAATGCACCCATCAACGGTCTCCACTACTTCCTTGGATAGATATGCAGGTGTCTTTACTGAACCAATGGGCTTGCCGCCTTAAAGAGACCTTTCTAGTACGAATTTAGCCGCATCTACATATGAGAAGGAAGTGATGGCTATTTTACATGCAGTATAGAAGTGGCAGCCATACCTATTAGGGAATTATTTCTGCATCAAGACTGATCATCAGAGTCTGAAAAATTTCCTTGAACAACGGGTCTCCTCCCCAACACACCTGAAATGGGTTAGCCAAGTCATGGGTTATAACTATGCGCTCACTTACACAAAGGGTAAGGCCAATCTATTGGCGGATGCTCCTTCTCGCACAATTCATGACCTAGTTTCTCTTTCATCTATTTCTATGCTTGTTCCAAATTGGTTGCAATCTGTTCAATAGGGCTATGTCTTCTATGAAATCCATGCTTCTCCATCGACAGGGCACTCTAGGTTCCTCAACACGTATGACCGAGAACAATGTAACTTCTTTTGGCCGGGACTGCAAACGACAATTCAACAGATGGTGGCTGACTATGATACTTGCCAGGTCAGCATGGGTGAAACGACACTCCTTCTGGGACTGCTCGGACCCTTTCCCATCTCTAGATAGATTTGGACAACTATTCTATGGATTTCATTGAGGTGCTCCAATGGTACAATACCGCATCTAAAATGACACCATATGAAGAAATCTATGGATCGACACCGCCCGTTCTTCTTTCATACACCCTCAGCAGTTCCCCAGTTTAGGAAATTTACTCGGTTCTTTGAAACCGCGACCAAATTCTTCTCATTTTACAAGACAATATTCACATGGAAAGAATTCGAATAAAACAACACGCTGATCAACACCATTCTGAGCGCACTTTTCAGGCAGGTGATATGGTTGTTCTTCGTCTACAGCCTTCCAAGCAATCCTCCTTGAAACTCAAAAGGCATCAGCATTTCTCTCAATCTATCACGAGGGTATTAATTCATTGGCACAGAATGCACCTCGAGGATGATACAGGGGAACCACTCCTTCAGATTCCGCATCAATTTCCACATCTAAAACTTTGAGGACACAGATTTTTCTAAGGGAGAGGGGATGTTAGGAACCCGTTTCAACCCTTCTCTTTACTTTGTTAGTATATTGTTGTTGGATGCATATGCTTTGTAAGTCGTCCCATAGTATTTGTTGATCCATAGTTTGTATTATTGTTGTTGGATGCATATGCTTTGTAAGTCGTCCTGTAGTATTTGTTGATCCATGGTTTGTATTGGCATATGGTATTGACCCATGGTATTGGCGCCTAGAATTAGTATATAAGTTTGTGTTGAGACCAATGAAGGTACCGTGAAGTTATTTGTATTGAGATTGCTCAAAGGAGGTTTCCCCCTCAAAGTGGCCTGCGATCAATAAAAATATTCTGTCATCTCATATATTATGCATTTTATCAATTAATTTTTGCAGGTTCCTCACACATATGCCACTATACCTTTTTTTGGAGGCAACATAAGAGTATACGGAGAAAAGAGATTAGCCTATGTGGTCAACAGTCAGGATAAGCCTGATAATTATCCAATTTATTCTATTGATACTGATTTGGGCTCTTCTATATTTTTCAGTGAAGGACCACACACTGATCTTGAGGTTCCTATACAGATTGAAGTTGAGTAGGATGAGGAGTTTGCAAGAAGAAAAGAGGCCTTGGAGAAGAAACATAATGGGGAAGGGTTATGGACTACATATTTTGATGGGTCTTTGAGTAACAGTGGTGCTGGAGCTGGTGTTTGGATTATATCCCCAGTCAGAGAATTTAAAGCTCTGTCTTATAAACTGACTTTTGAATGTACTAACAATGTAGCTGAGTATGAAGCTTTGTTGTTGGGTTTGTAGGCTTTGAAAGATATGGGAGCAAAAATTATAGAAGTGTTTGGGGATTCCAAGCTTGTGATAAACCAAGTGAGTGATAGTTACCAGACAAAACATCCCAAAATGAGGGCCTACATAAATGAATTTTGGGACATGTTTGGTAATTATTTTATAGAGCATAAAATCAGGGTGGTACCCAACATTGAAAATCAAGTAGCAGATTCTTTGGCTACGACTGCTGGGGGTTTCAAGACTCCCAATTACTCTCAGAAGAAATATGAAGTTGAAGTTGTGAACAAATCCTCTATACCAGACAAATCCAAGTACTAGCAAGTTTTTGATGAATATGCAAATAAAGAGATTTTTAGAGCTGTCTGATGAATTTGTGAACACTTAGATTGACTCAAAAAATGAAAATTTAGAGTGTTTCCAAGATGATGGGTCGACTGAAGACGAAGAAGCTGGAAGCAAAGGTTGGCTGAATACGCTAGGAGGAAAGGACATAATCCAGTTGAAAAGTAATTTTATTCCGCGAGGTCTGATTCCCCTGGATAAGCTGTTTGATCAGAACGATGTGGCCAAAGACCCTAAAATGAAACATGCTGATGATGTCGTTGAAGAGCAGAACCTAGGTACTGAAGAAGAACCGCGAGTTGTAAGGCTGTCCAAGAAGTTGTCTGCAAAAGAGAAAGAAGAATACATCAATTTGCTGAATAAATACACAGATGTATTCGCCTGGAGCTATGAAGACCTGAAGGAGTATGATACCTCCATCATACAACATACTATTCCAATAAATCCTGGGGAGAAGCCTTTCAGACATAATTTAAGAAGGGTAAACCCCAATATATTTCCTGTAATAGAAAAAGAGATCAAGAAGTTGTTCAATGCTAAGATCATTGTGACTTTGAGGTTTTCAAAGTGGGTAGCTAACATGGTTCTTGTCAGAAAGAAGAATGGCGAAATTAGGCTCTGCATTGATTTCAGAAACCTCAACAGGGTTTCATTGAAGGACAATTACCCACTACCTAAGATGGACCACATTTTGCAAAGAGTGGTAGGGTCTGCAAGAATTTCTACCATGGATGGTTTCTTAGGTTATAACCAGATCAAAGTGCTCCCAGAGGACCAAGAAAATACTGCTTTTACTACACCCTGGGGAACATTCATGTATGCCAAAATTCCCTTTGGGCTGATGAATGCAGGAGCCACATTTCAACGTGCTATGGACATTTATTTTGTAGAGGAGAAGGACAAATTTGTGGTTGTTTACATGTATGATATCACTGTGTATTCCAGGTCTGACAGGGAACATATCAAGCACCTTGAGAAGGTCTTTTTGAAATGTAGGAAGTATGGTATTTCACTGAACCCCAAAAAGTCTAATTTTGTAGTAGAAGAAGCTAAATTACTTGGGCATATTATTTCTAGGGATGGTATTAAGATTGATCTAGAAAGGGACAGGGCAATTTTGAAGGTGGAAGAGCCTAGGAGAAAGAATGAGGTGCAATCCTTTATTGGATAGGTAGGTTTCCTGAGGAGATTCATTCCCAGATTTGCAGAGATAATGAGAAATATTACTAACATGCTGAGGAAGGAAAATCATATAAAATGGATAGAAAGTGCTAGAGAATCATTGAGGGGTATTAAAAGGACCATCACTGAAGCTCCAGTCCTGGCATGTCCATATTTTACCAGAGATTTCCTAGTTTTTTCTTATGCATCTGAGCATACTGTGGCTAGAGTCCTATTGCAAAAGGATAGCCAAAATGATGAGCAACCTATTGCATTCTTCAGCAGGGTATTGAGAGAAGGGGAGTTGAAGAATGATATAATGGAAAAGCAGGAATATGCTTTGGTGAAATCTTTGAAAGATTTTAGGGTATACATTCTCCATTCACACATTGTTGCACGTGTTCTCAATAATGCAGTACAGAGCATTCTTACCCAACCAGATCCAGAGGGAAAGAGGGAAAATCGGATTGCTATGTTGTTGGAATATGATCTTGAGATCAAGCCTACTAAGCTGATTAAGGGACAAGGGTTGGCCAAAATGATGACAGAGGCTAATTGTGAATCTTTGCAGCTTAACTTCTTGACCAGTCATTCAAATCAGCTGGACACAGGGATGCATGGACACAGGGATGCATGGACACAGGGATGCAGGTAATTCTAGAGTTTTCTATGTCTCCATGGTACACTGACATTGTGCATGTATTGCAGAATATATAAGCTCCTGCAGGGCTGAGTAAAACAAGTGCTAGATCTGTAAAGCTAAAGGTTGCAAAGTTCTGCATCATGAACCAATAATTGTATTGGAAGGACCCTGGTGGTGTATTGTTGAATTGCTTATTGGAAAATGAAGCACAACAAACAATGAAGGATTTTCATAAAGGAGATTGTGGAGGTCACCACTCGTGGAAGGTAACATCAAATACAATTTTGAGAGCTGGTTTTTATTGGCCTACTATGTTTTCTGATGTGTACAATGAGACTACCACATTTCATCAGTGTCAGATCTTTGATGGCAAGAGGAAATTGGTGTCACTTCCTCTTAACCCAGTTTCAATAGAAGCACATGTTATCACTAGAGTCGCCACCAGAAGATGTTATCACTAAAAGATGCACCTTGACTGCAAAAGGAGCATGGTTAGTGAATCTATAAAAACTGTTTAATGTAGGTTTAGGTGTATAAATTGTTGAATGCATAAGAGTATAGAGACCAGGTTATATGTATCATTTAATAAGACGGTGGATGCATAAACATGACAGACTTGAATGAAAGAATACGAATATGAACTTGCAAAAAGAGAGATCAAGTTTGCCGGATCAAATGAACATGTAAATCATTAAACAAATAGGCTCAGAGAGCATGAAACAAAAAGGCACATCTCGAAAGCAATCACTTCAAAGCATTCTTGAAACAAACTGAAAATGTAATACATACCTGTATAAGAAAAATAACAGTCTGATCTCTAAATCTTCCTATTATGCTCTCAGCCTCTCGATTGGAACTATCCCCTCTTTTTCCATCTCAATTATGAAATTTATAACAATTGCAATTTCTAAACCTCTTACTACCTTCTCCGGATAAAGATTTAACAACAAACTAAACATAGAAGCAATCTCAAACTGTTATAGGGATCAAATGCTAAAATTCTTCCTGTAATGGCTCTGCCACCTGTAGCCTTGAATGCTTAAAAGTTGCCTGAAGATGCTCATTGAATCCTCAAAATAATCCTCGATCTGCTGATCCTCCTCCTTGGAATCTGGGCATGCATTGTTCACAACGATCCAACTCTGTCGATGAAGATTAGTACCTCACCATCTCTGTAACTGTTGCTCTGTTTGACGGCCATAAGCTTAACATTGAAATCTGGCTTTGAAAACCTTTGATAACTAAATGCATTCATGTGCATTATCAAATGCCTCTTCACATTCAAAGATTGAACTGACAAACAAGAATGCCCAAAGTTTGTTGTCTATGCCTGCCTTTGAAATCTGATGCTGTTTTGCCAAATATAATCTTATGATTATATACTCTGCCATAAAATATGGAATCGATCCTCCAATGTATAATGAGTGTTAATAGAAAAATTTGAAATGCCATAGACTCTAATCTGCTGAAGATTGTATCCCTTTAAATCTGGAAATGGATAAAAATATGGAACATACAATATCTGTGGCATGTGTTTGATGAATGGCACACTTGGCGTTCTGTTTTATAATGATAATAATCCCCCATACAAAGAGACGAGACATACTATATAGTTTATATGCACAAGCGTCTTGATTTCAAGCCGACGCGTTGTGCACAAAGGTGTGACCCTGGGCTTCCATCGTGAGTAAGCTAAGACTCTCGGATGCTGGGCGTGAGCACTTTCATGCATAAAATTAACACATACGAGAGCTTTGGATATGGTTTGTGGAAAACTATACTTTGAAACCAATGTCCAATTTAACTTTTACCCAAACCGTCAAAATGGAAGCACAACACGAAATTGAGAATGAAAATTTATGTCATGGTGAGTGGTAGTTGAAAAGTAACTTAAAATGAAGTACATGACCCAAACTTTATGAAACAAGACTTATCCCCCTTTTTAAAGAAGCCACGTAATGTATAAAAGGTTACGAGTGCAAAGGTATAAGTATTAAATAATTTTTAATTTAATAAAAATCATTATTTAAAGAAAAATTCATTTTCTTTAAACTAATAATAATTATTAAAAACTAAAAACTATGATACTCAAACTAGATAATGATAGAAATGGCTAATTGAATAAGGGTTTGGGAAAAATTATTATTTTTTTTATCAAACAAGGATAACAAAGTCGAAGACATACATAACAAACAAATTTGAAGACATACATAACAAATTGACCAAGATGAAAATTGTGAAGCAATAAGAAATTGATCAGGTTGACACCAAAATTCATGGATTTGGCTATTCCGACAATGAAAACCAAGATCCCTCATTATATGCACGCTGCTGGAAAAATTTTCATGGGACAAATCTGGTACTGACATCTGGCTCTAACTTGGGATGGCATGCTCCCTGCGAGCTGCCAAGAACAAGAAGACCATGTGCCTTCTCCATTCCATCTCCGCAACCACTGCAATCTGACGATCCACAACTGTACAATGCCTTATCCATTGGGTAATGGAGTCATTCATATCTCAAAATTCTGCAACTTATTCAAAAGCTTGAAAAGACATTGCTTATTGAATACTGAAATTTAAACAACTGCAAACTGAAGTAAATGCTCAAAAGATGAGCTTTATTTATTTACAACTCCTACTCTAATCATCTGCTTCCTTTCGATTAGGTAAAATCATGCTTCTAATGAAGCCATACAAATATCTGACTAACTGGTGAAACTTCTGATCTGGAAATAATGAACAAAGGAGCCCATGGAATGCCAAAATGCATTTCAAAAGAATAGAGAAGCCAACCTTCATTTGATAAAAACAATATAACATTTGAACTGCTCAAAGACTCCATATAATCAACAAACGGATCAGTGAAGCTATAAAGAAGTACCTCTTGTTGTTGTTTCAGCTGAAGATCAAAATATCTCTGTATATCCTCTTCCTCATAATGGCTACCACTTTCAGCTTGCAAATCTGAACATGGCCGTTGATTGATTTCTTTGCTAATCATAGGTTGTTTGATATTGTCTACAGATTCAGGTTGAAACATGATGAATGCAGGCTTGCTGATTTTCAGAGATGGCTGCTCAATGTCTTCTACGGATTCAGGATGGTTGATTTCCACACAATGTTGTTCCTTATCAAAATCTGATTCAGAGTTGTCATACACCCGCTGGATGCTCCTCAAATCAACAAAAGGTGATGTAGGGATCTGCTCTTCTTCATCTAAATACTCATCATAGATAGGTGAACCCAGAATTCTTTTATCTTGCCAAGAAAAACAAGCAACCTCTTGATCTTTCTCTTCATTCTCAGGTGAAAATACATCACGGGGAACCTTTTGAAAAAAAGAAGAAAAATATTCTTCTGCAACTATTTCATCTTTTAAATCTGAGACATTAGGTGCATTAGAGACAAGATATAATGCATCTACAACTATGCAATCATCAGTACTATTATCAATCACATCTTGAAAACCTTATTCTCGGGAATTAGAAAGAGAAAGAGTTTCATCCATATTTTTATTAAAACACTCACTTCCATTCTTAATTTATTTTTCATCAAGATCTTCACAAAGCTCATCATACGAGGAACAAACTGTTGTCTGCTGAATATAAGATTTGAAATTTTCACAACAATGCTCAAGCAGAAGTTCCCAAGAAAAATACCTTTCACAATGATGATGGAACACTATATGAAATTCTTTTAAAGAAGACATGCTAGAAGGAGGCAAGGATCGGTACCATTTGTGACCATCCCCTTCCAAAGAATACATAAACATATGCATGAGCACGTCCTCACGATGTATATTTAACTGATCCATACATTGATGAAATTGGATGAGGTGATCCGAAGGATTATCTTCCTTGCTTTCTCTGAACCGTGGAAGGCAATCTCCCCAAACGTCCATGATAGGTACTGCATTTGGAAAGCCTGGAATAGCTGAAAAATTTAGTGGAGAAAACCTTGCAGCCACAATGACATCCATTCGATCATTTGATGTCATTCTGGGTCTTCAAACAGTGGAGTCGCCAGGTAGAAAACTGCAGCCACTTTGATGCCCTGCCCCTGTCTACCATAAAAAACCGGATCTGATTTTTGTGGTTTTTCCCAGGGAATATAATCTTCACTCTCGTCCCCGACAAAGGCGCCAGAAGATGTTATCACTAGAGTTGGACCTAGACTACTAAGGTTCAAGCCTAGAGAAATCTTAATACATATGGAATAAATTGGCTAGGTATGTGAATTCTAAACAAGTAAATGTTACAAAGATCAGGTTATGATACAAGATACGACTGCAGGAAATGTATCATGTTATATACAGTAATAGAAAGGCTTACGAGCATAATTTATGAAAGGAATGAGTTAGGTTCTGTTCAGATCTCTAAAGAACATACATGTGAATCATAAGAATTCTGGTACATAGAGAGACCATACAGATAACAAAATCATGAACATGACACATTATTTATCAATTCATATTAAAATAGAACTGGGCTCATCTCGAATGTAATCATTCCAAAGCATTTCTTCATATTAAAGAAAACAGTATACATGCCTGTAACCCATGGTAGCAATATGATCTCTATTACATTCTCAGCCCTCGGCTGGAACTCCCTCCTGACAGCTTCGATTCGTTGTTGTTTTATAGGCAAAATACACGAGATCTAAATCAATCTTTTTAGCTGGCAATTTGTTGATTGATGATCATCTTAAGTGGTTCACCCGTGCTTAAAAAATGGGATGCGAGCAATATTTTCTTCTAATATCACGAGTTAGTTTCTGGGAATTGAAATTCATTATATTTTGATGACTTTGAAAAAAGTTACAGAGTTCTATTGTTCCACAGTGTAACAATGAAGTAAGAGGGTAATCTGTTCCATGATTTCAGTCGGTTCAAAGATTTATTTAACATCGATGAAAACCAGTTCCACAAGTTCTGTATTTTCTGTTATCTTCTGCATATGATCTTAGGATGCTTTTTGTTATGCATGCGAGATTTGATTTGATTTCTCCTTGTCAATCTGAATACTAAAACCTATTTGAATACGCTCTGCCACTTGTGCTTTAGCTGTCATCCAAATACTTTGCCTCTTGTGCCCTTGAAAGTTCAATGCTGCCTGAAAATACTAATTAAACCCTGAAAATCTGAATGTAATGCTAAACTGTTGCTTGAAATCCATCTTGTTTGGAATCTGTCCACCTTTAAATGCACTACATATTCTGACGAAACTTGGAGATATAATGCAAATGCAGCACTACATAAATTCGTTATCAATATGTCAAATGCATATAATAACCTCAATAAGAAAAATGCCCAAAATCAAATAAGCTCTTTAATAGCTAATTTGCATGATGTTAAGCATCCTCAATCCGGATAACATAGTGACCCGTGCCTCTTCCTTAAATTGCAAACCTTTGTAAATTTTCCAGTGTAGCATCCGAGCGATCTTCATAAATGAGTAAATCTACATGTCATTCATCATTTCCTCTCAAAGATAAAACCTTCATAATATTTCCTTAATATTTCCTTATGGCACATGGACAGGGTACTCGAGTGCTTGAAATCCATCTTTTGAACATATGGTTTAGCATTTGACATTGGGCACCTTTAAATATCTATGCAGAACTATACCCATCATTCCCGAAACAAATGGAAATCAAACTATACATATACCCATGTGTGTAAAAAGTTATGCGACATGTATATTTTAATGTTTAATGCAAGTTCCATTCATGGGCTTTGGCATTCGATGGCAATAAGAATGGCAACTGGGCTTGACGTTGGTTGAAATGAAACTAAAGGATTCATAGTTTTTACATAAACTTTATGCCATTTTTAAATACACGTACCCATGATAGAGCTTATGAATTTCATAAAGGTAAAGAGCATGGGATTGTTTTAAAATATATATATATATATATATTATTTTAATAAAATATTTGTTGGTTGAAATGAAACTAAAGAATTCATAGTTTTTATATAATCAACTTTATGTCATTTTTAAATACACGTACCCATGATAGAGCTTATGAATTTCATAAAGGTAAAGAGTATGGGATTGTTTTAAAAAAAATATTTTATTTTAATAAAATATTTTATTTTTTAAGATCCTAAAACTTTGGGGTAATATTTAGCAAAGGATGATGTGGGGATTTCAACCAACTATGATACGGTAGACCCAAATTCAATGAAGAAATTGTAAGACACTGTAGATGGGATTAAGATTGATAAGGGTTGGGTATGATTGACGCCAATATAATGACAACTTGGTTGTTCATAAGTGTTACTCTACTTACACATTCTATAGAGTTGTGGAATCTTGGAACTTAGCTAAAAAAATTGACAAGGTAAATTTGAGTACTAACAACACCTTTCCAGCATCAGGGGTTAGACTTTATTGGGGAGATCAACCCAAATTCTCTAGGTCAACACAGATAGATCCTAACAACAACAGATTATTTCACAAAATGGATTGAAGCCATTCCCACAAGGAAAGAAACTGATGCTGTAATCATGGATTTTCTAGATAATAATATTTTGGCAAGATTTGAATGCCCCAGGAGAATTGTGACTGATAATGCAACTGCTTTCAAATTCAAGAAGATGATAAGTTTCTACCACAAGTACCACATAAACCTGAACCATTCTATTGCCTATTATCTACAAGGGAATGGATTGGTTGAATCTTCTAACAAAAACCTAGTAAGGATAATTAAGAAGTTGTTGGAGGAGAACAAAAGAGCTTGGCATACAAAGTTGAAGTATGCTTTATGGGCTGACAAGATTAGCACAAAGAGAGAAATTGGGATATCAACATTCGAGTTAGTATATGGAGCAGAAGTTGTATTCCCAACATCTTTAGGATTGCTAGTCATGAAGCTGTTGCAAGCGCATGAAGATGAACCAAATCATATGCAGAGAAGAATAAATCAGATACTAGAATTGAATGAGATGACAGACAAAGCCTATGACAAGGTACATGTGCATTAAGAGAAAATGAAGAATACTTTTGATAGGAAGGTGAAAGAAGAGCAATTCCAAGTTGATGATCTGGTCTTAAAATGGGATGCTCCGAGAGAAGACAAGCATGGGAAGTTCGATCATATGTGGGTAGGTCCATACATCATTGCAGCAAATAGAGGTGTCAATTCTTTCATTCTGGAGCATCAAGATGGGTCTCCACTGACAGGGGGTTCAGTGAATGGCAGATTTCTTAAGCATTACTTGTCCTAAGGATGACATATAACCTTTGCATCATATTTTGTATATATTGCTTTACATTTTCATTAGTACATATGGTGAACCAAAGGATTTGAAGCCCGAAGTGAAGGCCCTAAAATATGGAGGGACAGCCATTTATTTTGTTTTGATTTTTACATACAGAAAACAGGAACAATGGTTTGAAGTTTTGAAAAACAACCCAATGGATCAGGCACTGGTTCTGCGGGGTTATTTGCTACCTCACAGGGAGGATAGCATCCCCAATTGGAGCCACTTGTTGGCACCAGTTTTGTTTTGTACGGATCGAAGGGTTCATATCCATGAAAGAAGGAGTGAGGCCTCGGTTTTCAGATCATAGGACCCAACGGATGCCAAATAAGAGCTATGGGTGTGTATTTGTAACTTGGGAATGAAATAATCAAAGGTCCTAAGCTTTAACATTGCTAATGGGGGATAAATTATAAAGGTCCGCTCAATGTTATATGGTGGCACCGGTGAAGGGTGTAGATCTATGGCGATAAAGATTGACGGCTAAGAAGCAACTTCGCAAAGGTAGTGTTGTTGGTACAACAACCCCCCTTTTATTTTTTGAAAATATTGGGGCCCCTCCTCTTTTTTGAGTATGTTTGCCTTAAAAAGTTTTGCAACATCTTGGCATCAAGTGACTTATTTTCTTTTGACCTTAATTTGCCTTAGAATTTTTAAGTTTTGTTTTTTTGCCCAAGTAAAACTCGGTCTTTCGGCCCGCAATAGCGGAAGCTCTGAGCCAATTTTGCCGCAATAGCGGAAGAGTTATCCCAAGTCTTCCGAAAGAACGAAAGAGAAGGCCAAGTCAAATCGCGCTGGAAAAGTTATCACAAAGTCTCCGAAAAAGCGAAACGTTTACTCAAATGAGCTCGCGGCGGAACAAACTCGCCAAATCCTTCTGCTACGGTGGAAGCTTTCATCTAACCCTTCCGCAAACGCCGGAAACGCATTAACAAGTTCTTCGGAGAGACTCATCTTTTTCTTCCGCCCCGCAAACTTTGGCATATTTTCGGAAGAACTTGGCCAACTTTCCCGCGAAAGCGGAAGCGTTCGCTTAAGTCCGCCACGATACATGACTTATTCGTGGAAGCTTTCACACAACTTCCCCGCAACATCGAACCATTTTTAGCTTTTCTTCCCGTGTGGGTTGGAAGCGTTAGCATAACCCTCCCACGTTTGACGGTCGCATTTATTGAAAAGGTTTTCACGTGACCCAGCTGTACGCAGGCTTAAAACCCGTTTAATGGAATGCAACCAATGAATTAATGGCCCACACGTACCAATTGAAATATATAGGGGTGAAACCCTGTTGGCATTTCATTTTTTTTCATTGCCCGAAGATTTTTTTGTTCCGTTCGAACAACCAAGTGCGTCCATCGTCCTCTGAAGGCATAGATTCACAGACTACTCAACAATCGTCGGCGCCACGCCTTTCTTTTCCAAGTAAGTACATTCGAAGGCTTGGTTAGGATGTTTGTTCCTATCTAAAAGTGGTTTGATCTGTATTTTTATTCTAGCTACGGTGTTTTTTCGGAACAGTCACGCCTAGCATCGACCCATAATGCACCCCATTCAGAGTACTATCCGGCCAAGTCTTTTTCCTCTTAGCCACAGTTAAGCCTAGGGTCTTTTGATTATCTAAGGTCGTTCCGGTATTGCGTTTGGTCTCTTCTACCATTAATAGCGTTAGAGCTTGTTCCTCACAGTCTCGGATGATCTTTTACTCCCAACCTATGAAGCGTTTTGTTAGCAAATCTAAGCATGGATGTAAAAGGCCTTAAAGCTCTCGCATTTTAAAGTGATTAGAGAACGATGCACATACCCGTCACCTGCTAGACCTTTCCTGCCCTTCTTGTACCTAATCATGGACATCTCTGCTATTGCAAAATTTACACCTTCCGCGCTTGTACACCAGTAAATGTTGGTTTCCAAGGACTTAAGTACCTAGACCAGCCTTTACCCGTCTGCTGTCATAATCCCTAATCACTACAGCAACCGTAAAGGAATATTAATTAATGCTTTCACAAGTTTGTTTAAATTGATATGTGGAGGGAACATGTTTAGGAGTTTTGGTTGAAATGAAGAAATTATGTAACGGACATTAGTTTGGGTTGTCAACGTTATGTCATTTATGCTTATTCACGTTAATTGTTGAACAGGATTCCCATAATGGCCAAAGGCGACAGGAGGAGAACGAAGGCAGTCGATGAAAGCACCAGAATGGAGACAACGTTCCAAGACACAAATGTACTACAAACGTGCCTTCGGAGATAAAATGGGGTGATGTTTACCGTATGATAAGAGATCAAGACTTTCCTGAAGCACTCCTTGAAGAAGAATGCTTATATCAAAATATTCGAAACTCATGTATATCCAAAGCGGCCACACGTCCAGAACTCTTCCCATGCTCAGAGGTAATCAGATGGGTGCTACAGCATGCCAACACTGAAACTAGAGTCATAGCAGATAGCACGGGAAAGGCCTTTGCATCGTTTCACCCAGCTTACATATCGACAGCCTACAAATTACCCAAAGCACAACAGTGGCTTAACAATGCGTGGTTGGAAGAAATCCATATGGATAATCTGGACATGGCAAGAAGATTGTTAATTTCAGGCAAGCAATTCAGAAGAAAAGACAGTGAAGAATACGAAGTCCAGAATTTGAGGCCTTCCTTCAGACTGATCGCTCTCATGCTAAGCAGAATCTTTGGGAGACCCGATGGGACGATGTTCATGCTACAATGGGTCCCTATCATCCACTATGTAGCCTTCAAAGGGACAATATTCAATTGGGCTGACATTCTGTCAGACAGCCTGACATCAGCAATAACGATGGCTAAAGAAGGGTTGGTAGAAAGGAAAGCATAATTTTATATGGCTTCATACGTCAAAGATTGTATCGTTGCAAAATGTCTTTTTCCCAAGTTGGGATGCATGTGGAGCTCGGCAGAGGGTCCGGTGTTCATAGCCTATAAGATATTTTGGGCTTAGAATTACAGGAGGGATTATAAGCTCATTTGCGAGGAGTTCATTATGCCCCTTTATCAGTTGATATTTAATGAAGAACCCAATTGTCTATCTGAAAATGCCATGGAAGCCTTGGAAAAGTGTGGCAATTTCTATTTTTATCTAGAAGGTACCTACATAAGAATGTACGGAGGCTCCAAATCCCCATATATTCTCCCAAGGTATGCTGCAGATTACATAGTCCACAAGGAAATGGTGAGGCAAGTATTCATTGATGGGATGGGTAACACTTTGTATAAGGCCAAGAAAGCCACTTTTCCCCCCTTACCCTTTTATGTTGGGTCCTACAAGTTTTCAGGAATTGCAACTGTGAAAGAGTTTGTTGCCGAATTAAGGAATTTTCATTTTAGAGAGAGGATTTTTCATAGGAATGATCGACAAGGCAAAATTGCACAGCATTGCAAAGAACTCTCCACTCCCTGTGAATATGCCAACTTTTATGATCCACAGGAGGAACCATATAGGGGAATCAACAATATGGTTGAGCTACAGATTTGTCAGGTGGACAAAGGAGGGGCTAGCTCGAGCTCCAAGGCTTTCTCAGAAGAAGAACTAAGGCTTTTGGAACAATCAAAGAAAATCCAAGAAGATAAACGTAGAGAATAAGAAAATCTGAGGGTCCAAGCAGCCGAAGCCGAGGCCAAGAAGAAAGAAGAAGAGGAAGAAAGAATTAGGCTGGAAATTAATGCTAAGCAGGAAGAAGATGACAAAAGAATGAAGGAGCAGGAGGAAGAGGTAAGAAGGAAAGAAGAAGAAGAAGAAAAGAAATCCCAAGAAGACGTTGACCCCAAAATCCCAGACCTGCAAAACTTGGATATGGGTTCCCCCATAAGGCATCTACCCATTGTCCCTTTCACACCCTATAAAGGCAGCATAGTTTCTAATTGGAAAAACTTTGTTTACAACAAGAAGAGAAATACCATTGCCAAAGAGACAGGTTCCAAATTGAAAAGGCCTTTTCGGCCCGATATCATCACCACACAGGAAGCTACAGTCATGCGGAACACAGAGGAGGCTGCCAGGCTCCTAGCATCCATCTCCGTAGCCACGGTTACAGCAACCGCAGACAATGTTAACATACTGGGTTATAGGTTGGATGAAGAAAAGGAGAAGGCGCAACAGCTTCAGGAAGCCTTAGTCAAAGAGAAAAATTACACAAATCTGATGATCGAGAAGAATAATGCTCTAACATCTCAAAAGGAATAATTAAATAAAGCACTCCAACAGTTGGAGGTAGATAGGAGAGCTCTGGCAATAAAAATAAGAATATTAGAAGCAGAAAATGCAGATTTTAAAGGTAAGAATTTGAAGTTCAAATCGGATAAATTTGACAACCTTCAAGAGGTCGATGACTTGAAGAAGCACATTGAGAAGTTACAAGGAGAAAATGAATCATTGGAGCAACAATTGGAGTTGGCAAAGAACAAAATGGGAGACATCAGCCTTTTCCACGAGCAAGCTTGTGGAATACTAAGAGAGACCTATGGAGTCCGAGAACTCATAGCAGAGGAAATATACAGACTAAAAGCAGTCATGACCAAAGTCAAGGAAATCAATGTTGAACCTACCAGGATCAGGAGAAAACACTTACGCATCAGTGGGGAGATTAAAAAGCACATTGAATGGAGAGAAGGAAATTCAGGGTTCCCAGCAGCCCTTCCCCTTAAGTCTGTTGTTGAATACAAAGCAAATATACGCACCCTAGAGTATTCTAAAGACTGTAGAGTAAAGTTTTCCACCGTAACCTCAGCCACTTATGAGCAGTGCAAGACTATGTACTCTCAAATCTGGACCACACAGGAAAGCTACCGAATAGCCATGCCCCAAAGGATAGAAGATTTCCCAGATAAAGCACAGTATTTAGCTAACCTAAGTATAGAGCTCCAGGAAGAAAGTGAGTATGTGCAGAAGTTGGACACCTTGACAACAGAAGATCTACGCCAATTTATCAGCCAAGCTGCTATTCATCAACACAGCCTGGAAGAAAGCCTCCGGGTCGCTATGGCTGAAATAACCGTCTTAGCAGAAGAACTGGACAAGCAAGAAATATCTCTCAGATTCATGAGTCCCCTGGTTGGAACAAATATTATAAGGGACACAAATCACTGGGGAATTCACATAGCAGAGGTGGAGAAGGCATTGGCATCTAGCCAAGCTACCACATCGGAGAGTGGCCCAACCATTGTAGTAGTGCAAGAGGAAACCCCAGAAGTGCCTCAGGCCCCAAAAGAGCCGGCTCAGGGATAGCTTGCGTCCGCCAGCATGCCTCATGAATGTTTATTTTTGTATATACCTTTGGAATATTAAATGACTTGTAATGTTTAACTCCTGTTGTTGCAAAATATTTGAGATATTTCTCTTATGTAATATTCAGCACTACAAGACAAATTAGGGGAATATAAACGGTTAGGGTATAGGTGGTAACTCTGGGCATGTTTTGTAAAGCTATATATAGTTGATTAGAAGAAGAGATAAAGGACTTTTGGCAGGTGAAATTATTTTCTGTCTTGTAAGGGAACTATTTATGCTACATCAATGGAAAATTGTTTTGACCTGTGGAAGCTGGCACAACGTTTTGCATGGAGTCTTGTTGATTAGTTGCTGAACTATTTTTGCACTTTTCATACATTTCTTGTGAGATCTTTCTTGGCTATTATGAATTAATTCCGTGCTATGAATGGTTTCATATTCTTTTTCAAAATTTCTGTGTTAAAAGGGTAATTGCATGCTTATATTAATTTGAGCTATCTCTGCTGATCTTTATTTATGCTGTAAATGCTCCTTTCAATTTAACAGCTATCTGTGGAATTATTTGGTGTATTTTCCAGTTTGTTGCCCATTCTTTAAATCTGCTTCTTATAAGGATAGGTAATTTAGACTAAATCAGACTAGCATAGATTTGTTTCCCCGCATGCATTTAATATAGGGCACTTGCATATCATTTTAAATACGAAATATATAGCCGGTGGTTCAGTGGATCGGGCGGCAACCGGTAAAACAAGCAAATCTTTAAAACCCATGGTAGCCAGAACCGTTAACCGGACGGATTCCCCATACCAAACGGTGAGTGATCTAGTTGAGATTGCTTACCGGGGAGAATCCCTTGCTGATTGATGCAGTGATATTTGAGGCATCAACAGTTTTTGGCGCTAGAAGGAGGGCCACCAGTGCATGGCTAGCAGAAAAGATTATTTTGTTAGCAAAATTTCCACTGAAAACCCATCCGCAACAGTCTTTCCAGAATTTTCAGATCTGGAATCAAGAAATCAAGAAGATCCTAACCTTGAAACAGAACAGTAGGAAGTAGTGCATGTTGTCCCTTTTGAAGAAGTAAATCAATTCAGGAGACATACTCGCTCATATGTGAGAAGCCTTGGAGGACTAACCACAATCCCTTTGTTACCCAGAACCAAAGCCCCTCGAAAAAATCCTCAGTGCACAAGAGATTCCGTTCTTGTTCAAAGTGTAGAAGAATTGTTAGATTTATCTCTAGAAGAGATCACTGAACCTTTCGACGAAGTTAGACTAGAGACCCCCACAGGCCCAGAGCAGCACACTCCAAGGGATACTCCCTTTAACTCACCACCACACTCACCACCACGCTCTCCCCCGAGAGCCATGGTCGTACCTGCATGGAGAGCAAGAGGGGCCTTAAACATAGTCGGACCATTCCATGATTTGCGTAAGAACCTAGAAAAGGTTTTGCCTAAGTATGACCCTAACAAGGGAGTTTCTGCTGAAGACCACCATAAAAGTTTTTATTTATCTCTAAATATTTTAATGTGGAGCACGAGGATGTGGTTTGTCGTATTTTTCCTTATACTTTCGAACCCAAAGTATCTTCCTGGTATTTTAGTTTGCAAGCTGGTTCGATAACAAGTTGGGAAGATTTTGAGAAATGCTTTCTTAAAAAATATGGCAATCAGAAAACTGTAGCTACTCTCATGAAAGAATTATTGTCTATGAGAATGGAAAAGAATGAGAAAGTTCAAGAGTTTAACCAGAGATTCACAATGTTGTTAAATAATTTCAGTGACGCAACAAAGCCTGTTGAGGAATGCTTAGTAGAATATTATACAACAGCTCTTAAATCCCCGCTTGCAATGTTCGTCAAGAGAACAAAAAAACCTACCCTGACAAATTTTTTTGAAGAAGCCAAGAAGGTGGAAGAAGAACATGATAGCATAGCGAAACATGCCTTGGATATAGAGGGTAAGCCAGCAGCTGTTAAGAAACCTTTTCTGTTAACCAGGGATAAAGAAGAACCTGCACCAGATTTAGAAAATTTCATAAAAATGATGCAGAAACTCTCTAACAAGATTGTAGATCTAGAAAAGGACAAAACAACAAGCTCTTCGAGGCCTCCTTTTAAACCTTTCTATAAAAAGAAAGAAGACAATGGACATACAACCCCACCAGTCAATAATTCTGTTGTTTTAAATCTGAATGAAATAGGGATGGACCACTTCTTCACTTTTCACCAAGAAAAACACTCAGAAAAAAGCTGCCCGCTGTGGATCAATTCGATGAGCTTGGTAATGAACCAGATGTTAGATGCGCAAGTGCCTGAGCAAACGGATCCTCAACAAGAACAAAATCTTGACAGTGAGGAACCAACTCCCGATACTACAATGATTCTTTGGGATTGGACCCCTGCCCAGTAACTGTCTTGTGAAGAGTTTGCAGACGAAATACAAACAACATCTGTTAACATCACCACTAGGAGTAAAGGCCCAGTGATCGAACCAGCAGTAGAACCACCTAAGGCTAGGTCTAACCAAATACCGAGACAGCATATAACTGTTATTCCTCCCCAACCCAAAACAAGCCCGGTGATTGTCCCTACAGTGACTAAAGAACCGAACTCGAAAAAAACTAAATAGTCCCAAGCTCCTTCTAACAAAGTAGAAAATCAATCTACAACTATGAAAGGATGTGACATGAGCTATGATATAATTGAGGATATAAAAAAATGAAACCTAATATTTCCATTTTCGAAATGTGTAGCTTACCAAAACAAAGGAAGAAGTTGATGGAAGCCTTAGATCCGCAAACAACTGTCCCAGTAGAAAACACTGAGGAAAACCCAAAAATTAACGAAGCAAGTATCGGTGGAAAATCGAAATCTCAAACTCTTACTTTCCTCTTAACCTTTGATATTTTTAATCACAATGTGCACAACTGTTTGGTAGACTCGGGTGCTAGTTCGAATGTCATGCCTTTATCAATTTGCAAAAGGATTAATGGACAACCTATCCCGTCCCCATCTCAAATCATCCAACTAGATAGGACTGTTGTTAAGGTTATTGGTGAATTAAAAGATGTACTCATTAGATTGTCATCTGATCCCAGAGTGTGTCAATTCATTGATATAATGGTGGTCGATATTTCCGAGGCGTATGGTCTAATCTTGAGTAGGGAGTGGTCTGCAAAACTTAGTGGCTATTTTGCAACAGATTGGTCTCATCTGTGGCTACCATATCAAAATCGTCAGAATCAGATCAAGATATTGAGGGAGCCACATATGAAACAAAATGTTACTCAGCTGGATGGAAAAAATGAAGCTATAGCCTTTTCGTCTTCAGTTTTAGGAAATTACTTTTTGGAAATTGAACCTGGAAACTACAAATCAGAGGAAGTTAGCTATATTTCAGATAGACAGCCTGATCTCCTTCAGTTTTCACAGGCTGATGTTATTGACTGTAATATAGTAGACTTAGTCACTAACTTAGAAAAAAATCAAACTAACTTAGCTAGAAAAGAAAACATCTTTTGGACCCTTTACTTCGATGGCTCCAAGACTCAGGAAGGATCCAGAGCTGGTTGCATTTTAATTGATCCTGATAGAAATAAATATTTTTTATCATATAGGTTAGAGTTTGAATGCACTAATAATACCGCATAATATGAAGCTCTCATTCAAGGTTTGAAGAAAGCCATTGGTCTTAATGTTAAGTTTTTGAAAGTCTTTAGTGATTCTGAAATTGTTGTTAGGCAAATAAGAAATATGATTCATTGTCTTTTGCCGCATTTAAGAGGCTATCAAGCAGAAATCTGGAATTTAATCTCGTGTTTTGATGCTTTTAACATTATTTCTGTCCCAAGATTACAAAATGATGTAGCTGATCTGTTAGCTACTTCTGCTTCCAGATTAGTACCCACTAATAATAAATGTTCTATTGAATTAATTTTCAGGCCTTCTGTGCCAGACAACAGCACAAATTTCAGAGTATTTGACGACGACGAACAGATCATTAGTTTCTTAACCAATGAAGATGCTTTTCAAGAAGCCATCATAGAGGAAGAAAAGCATGACTCAGATCTACAAAATAAAGACGCAGTGCAAGGCAACTTTATGCCCAAAGGAGTGAGAACACTAGAGGCCCTCTTCGATTTGCAAAACAAATTCAGGAGACCCGTGAATGCTAAAACCCACAGCTCGGCCCTACAATACGAGTTGATAAATTTGGGCATAGAAGCTGAACCGAAGTATGTCAATTTGGGAAAATGTTGTACGCCGGTGGAAAGAAGTACATTCATTAAACTTTTTCGGCAATATAAAGATGTGTTCGCTTGGACCTATGACGATCTGAAGACATATGACACCCGTATCATTCAACACGTAATACCTATGAAAGAAGGAGTCAAACCTTTTCAGCAACAGCTAAGGAGAATGCATCCAACGCTTGAGCCTCTAATTCAGAAAGAACAAAAAAAATTGTTGGAAGCCAAAATCATTTTCAAAGTCTGACATTCTGAATGGGTGGCTAATCTAGTCCCTGTGTGGAAGAAATCAGGAGAAATTAGGTTGTGCGTAGATTTCCGGAACTTGAATAGAGCTTCCGATAAAGACAACTATCCGGTGCCCCCGATGGAACAGATATTGCAGATGGTATCAGGATTAGAACTCTTTTCCCTACTAGATGGTTTTTCTGGTTATAACCAAGTGCTAGTAGCGGAGGAAGACCGACTCAAAACCACTTTTCGCACAAAGTGGGGAACCTTCGTGTACTGAAGAATGCCTTTTGGATTAATTAATGCAGGAGATACTTTTCAGCGAGCCATGGACATTGCTTTCCGAGGACTAGGCGGTCAATGCGTAGTAGTCTACTTAGACGATGTGACAGTCTTTTCCAAGAAAAGGGAAGACCACATCTCTGACCTAAAACAAATCTTTGACCGCTATAGGAAGTACGGTATTTCTCTAAACCCTAAGAAAAGCATTTTTGCTGTTCTTGAAGGAAAGCTTCTCGGGCATATCATCTCCAAAGAAGGAATATCAATAGATTAGGAAAGGATTCAGCTTATCAATAAGATTCCCATGCCCCATAGCAAGAATTCCATGCAATCATTTATGGGGAACATAAATTTTGTCCGAAGGTTCATGCCTGACTTCGCCCAGATCGTTAAACCATTGCAACAAATGGTTAAACATAATGTACAATTTAAATGGACAGACTTGGAAAAGGCCGCATTCAAAGAGATCAAAGCTGCTATAGCCAAGGCACCGTCTTTAAGAAGTCCATATTTTGATAAATATTTTATAATGTATGCATTCGCTTCTGATGAATCTCTTGCAACTGTGCTTACTCAGAAGACGGAATTAGGAGATGAATATCCAATCTCTTTTATGAGCACTGGTATGCAAGGCACTGAACTGAACTATCCTGTGGTAGATAAACAAGAATACGCAGTATTCAAAGCAGTAAAACAGTTCAGGCCGTATATTCTAAAAAATAGGATGAAAGTCTAGTCCCTCATCTCTCTGTCAGAACTCTTTTCGTCCAAAAGGAGTTGGGAGAAAGAAGAGGGAATTGGGTCACTGCTCTCCAGGAGTACGACTTAGAATTCAAGCCATCTAGCATTATTAAAGGTCAAGGCCTATGCAAGCTACTCACTCAAAGCCAAACTGACGAAGAGCTCGATTGGAGGAATGAAGCCGAGCTGAATTTGATAGACGTATGTCCAATTTCCACAGCCGCGGAGTCTTGGTATAGAGACCTAGTACATTACTTACAGTCAGGTTCCTTACCAGAGCATTGGAGTCCGAAGCAAAGGAGAGTCCTCCGTCTTAAATCAACAGCCTATCAGATCATTGAAGGAGTACTCTTCAGAAAGAATTATGATGGCATTTATCTCAGATGTTTAGAAAAGGAAGATGCTATTAATGTGGTCAAAGAGCTACATGACGGACCTGTTGGAGGACATTATTCCGGGGACACTACAACCCACAAAATTCTCAGAGCAGGGTATTATTGGCCTACTCTCTTTAGAGATTCCCATGCCTATGTTAGAAATTGTGATGTATGCCAACGAAGCACTCGAAGGCTACCTAACGCAGCAGGCCCTTTGCAGCCAGTTATCATTACTGAACCATTCGAGCAATGGGGCATAGATATAATTAGGGAGATAAACGCCAACTCTTCGCTGCAGCACCGGTACATTCTGACCGCTACATATTATTTTACAATATGGGCAGAAGCTATTCCCCTACGAAAAGATAACGAGGATACGGTCATCAACTTCTTGGAAGAGAACATCATAACTAGGTTTGGGGTTCCAATTTCTCTTGTTTTCGATAATGCTCCTTACTTTTCATCAATAAAGATTAATGAATTCACATATGAAAGATGAATTAAATTACATTATTCAGCCAATTACTACCCTCAGGGAAATGGTTTAGCCGAATCAACCAATAAAAATCTCATCCGCATCCTAAAAAAGACCGTGATCGAAAATCAAAGGAGCTGGCACACAACCCTCCCTCATGCCCTATGGGCAGACAGGGTAACGCCCAAAAATGCCTTAGGAGATTCTCCTTTCAACTTGGTCTATGGCAAAGAAGCCATTCTCCCTCCGAATATATTACTCCCATCCTTGAATTTGGCCCAATCCTCCCGAGGTACTAGCAGTCAAGCCTTACAGTCCAGGATTGATACCCTGTTGAAACTAGAAGAGTCACGGGAAAAGGCCAAGGAACGGTTTCATCATCATCAGGACATAGTCAAACGATGGTTTGATAAAAGAAAATCCGAGAAGAGAACTTTCGAAGTAGGAGACTTGGTTCTCAAGTGGGATCACCAACACGATGGTAAGGGAATGCACACGAAGTTCTAGCACTTATGGCTCAGCCCCTATCAAATTTATGAAAAAATTGGTCCATCAACTTATAAGGTAAAATACTTACAAGGAGAGGAACTGAACCTCCCTCTCAATGGTCTCTCCCTAAAAAAATACTTTGCGTGATTTCTAAAAGGTTCTTGTACATAAATAAAGCTCTGCTTCTTTATTTTGATTTGTCTTTTCTTTTCTTTTGCTTTGATTACCTTGGGTTACTAGTCAGTTTGAACCTTTTTTTTATGTTTTTCTTCGTTTCGATTAAGTTTGTTAGGTTCGTCACTTGAAATAAAGCCAAACTGCAATTATGGTGTAGCTGAATGAAAAGAATCCAGAAAACTCAGGAAGATGGCCATAAGAAGCCCATCAATAAAGATATGCATATTTGTAACTTTTTCTTTAATGATCGGTCTCCTAGAATGCAGTAATCCTTTTTCTTGTTGGTCAAAATAACTCCTATCAAATAGCTACGATCCTGTATTTCCTTTTAACTACCTTAGCGCCTTTTTACTTTAACATCAGTGGTTGTCTCAAGAAGTTAAGTATGGCAGGACCCATGGAAAGGAAACATGTCTTACAGGTACATGGTATTTAAATGATCCCATGCTGCAAGCAAAGCCAAAAGGCATATCTTAAAGAGTCTGGTTTCCAGAAATTCTCGCCTCAATTAAAGCATGGTCGAGAAATTAAAGTGAACTCAAGAAAGCTGAAGGGAGCTATCTAATAAATCAGCCCAACAAAATTTCTTCTCCGTCCGTGAATCATGAAATCTAATCTTCTGTTCACACAAAAGGACATTTTGGATTGAAGAACTAATATTGAAACATAGAAAGCACGAGAAACTTATTTCTGGAAGGCTCAAAATGGCTAAAAGAAACATCCAAAAGGATGTAAAAGCATGGGAATGAGGAACAAATGAATGTCCCTGTGAGATTTGTCACGATCCTATGGAGTCCTATACTATTTAAGCTTCTAAAGGACAGTTTTATTTTAATCCCACAATTCGGCCCTTAGAGAGTTTTGAAGAAAACTGAATCAACGCTACATCTCTCCCTTATCACCATCACAATAAGAGTGATCAATGCATTCTTCGAAACTGAACTACGGAGACATCTGAGTACATATGTAATACACACTTTGAAGGTTTCTTGGTTTCCAGATGAGTTTTGCCTCAGAGATCTGTGTTCACCAGCGAATCACCATTTGTTGTTGGTACAACAACCCCCCTTTTATTTTTTGAAAATATTGGGGCCCCTCTTCTTTTTTTAGTATGTTTGCCTTAAAAAGTTTTGTAAGATCTTGGCATCCAGTGACTTATTTTCTTTTGACCTTAATTTGCCTTAGAATTTTTAAGTTTTGTCTTTTTGCCCAAGTAAAACTCGGTCTTTCGGCCCGCAACAGCGGAGATTTGAGCCAATTTTGCCGCAATAGCGGAAGAGTTATCCCAAGTCTTCCGAAAGAACAAAAGAGAAGGCCAAGTCAAATCGCGCTGGAAAAGTTATCAGAAAGTCTCCGAAAAAGCGAAACGTTTACTCAAACGAGCTCGTGGCGGAACAAACTCGCCAAATCCTTCTGCTACGGCGGAAGCTTTCATCTAACCCTTCCGCAAACGCCGAAAACGCATTAACAAGTTCTTCGGAGAGACTCATATTTTTCTTCCGCCCCGCAAACTTTGGCATATTTTCGGAAGAACTTGGCCAACTTTCCCGCGAAAGCGGAAGCGTTCGCTTAAGTCCGCCACGATACATGACTTATTCGTGGAAGCTTTCACACAACTTCCCCGCAACATCGAACCATTTTTAGCTTTTCTTCCCGTGTGGGTTGGAAGCGTTAGCATAACCCTCCCGCGTTTGACGGTCGCATTTATTGAAAAGGTTTTCACGTGACCCAGCTGTACGCAGGCTTAAAACCTGTTTAATGGAATGCAACCACTGAATTAATGGCCCACACGAACCAATTGAAATATATAGGGGTGAAACCCCGTTGGCATTTCATTTTTTTTCATCGCCCGAAGATTTTTCTGTTCCGTTCGAACAACCAAGTGCGTCCATCGTCCTCTGAAGGCATAGATTCACAGACTACTCAACAATTGTCGGCGCCACGTCTTTCTTTTCCAAGTAAGTACATTCGAAGGCTTGGTTAGGATGTTTGTTCCTATCTAAAAGTGGTTTGATCTGTATTTTTATTCTAGCTACGGTGTTTTTTCAGAACAGTCACGCCTAACATCGACCCATAATGCACCCAATTCAGAGTACTATCCGGCCAAGTCTTTTTCCTCTTAGCCACAGTTAAGCCTAGGGTCTTTTGATTATCTAAGGTCGTTCCGGTATTGCGTTTGGTCTCTTCTACCATTAATAGCGTTAGAGCTTGTTCCTCACAGTCTCGGATGATCTTTTACTCCCAACCTATGAAGCGTTTTGTTAGCAAATCTAAGCATGGATGTAAAAGGCCTTAAAGCTCTCGCATTTTAAAGTGATTAGAGAACGATGCACATACCCGTCACCTGCTAGACCTTTCCTGCCCTTCTTGTACCTAATCATGGACATCTCTGCTATTGCAAAATTTACACCTTCCGCGCTTGTACACCAGTAAATGTTGGTTTCCAAGGACTTAAGTACCTAGACCAGCCTTTACCCGTCTGCTGTCATAATCCCTAATCACTACAGCAACCGTAAAGGAATCTTAATTAATGCTTTCACAAGTTTGTTTAAATTGATATGTGGAGGGAACATGTTTAGGATTTTTGGTTGAAATGAAGAAATTATCTAATGGACATTAGTTTGGGTTGTCAACGTTATGTCATGTATGCTTATTCACGTTAATTGTTGAACAGGATTCCCATAATGGCCAGAGGCGGCAGGAGGAGAACGAAGGCAGTCGATGAAAGCACTAGAATGGAGACAACGTTCCAAGACACCAAATGTACTACAAACGTGCCTCTGGAGGTAAACTGGGGTGATTTTTACCGTATGATAAGAGATCAAGACTTTCCTGAAGCACTCCTTGAAGAAGAATGCTTATATCAAAATATTTGGAACTCATGTATATCCAAGGCGGCCACAAGTACAGAACTCTTCCCATGCTTAGAGGTAATCGGATGGGTGCTGCAGCATGCCAACACTGAAACTAGAGTCATAACAGATAGCACGGGAAAGGCCTTTGCATTGTTTCACCCGTCTTACATCTCGACAACCTACAAATTACCCAAAGCACAGCAGTGGCTTGATGATGCATGGTTGGAAGAAATCCATATGGATAATCTGGACATGACAAGAAGATTGTTAATTTCAGGCAAGCAATTTAGAAGAAAAGACAGTGCAGAATACGAAGTCTAGAATTTGAGGCCTCCCTTCAAACTGATCGCTCTCATGCTAAGCATAATCTTTGGGAGACCCGATGGGACGATGTTCATGCTACAATGGGTTCCTATCATCCACAATGTAGCTTTCAAAGGGACAATCTTCAATTGGGATGACATTCTCTCAGACAGCCTGACATCAGCAATAACAATGGCTAAAGAAGGGTTGGTAGAAAGGAAAGAAGAATTTTATATGGCTTCATACGTCATAGATTGTATTGTGGCAAAATGTCTTTTTCCCAAGTTGGGATGCATGTGGAGCTCGGCAGATGGGCCGGTGTTCATAGCCCACAAGATATTTTGGGCTCAGAATTACAAGAGGGATTATAAGCTCATTTGCGAGGAGTTCATTATGCCCCTTTATCAGTTGATATTTAATGAAGAACCCAATTGTCTATCTAAAAACGCCATGGAAGCCTTGGAAAAGTATGGCAATTTCTATTTTTCTCAAGAAGGTACCTACACAAGAATGTACAGAGGTTCCAAAGCGCCATATATTCTACCAAGGTATGCCGTAGATTACATAGTCGACAAGGAAATGGTGAGGCAAGTATTCATTGATGGGATGGGTAACACTTTGTATAAGGCCAAGAAAGCCACTTTTCCCCCCTTACCCTTTTATGTTGGGTCCTACAAGTTTTCAGGAATTGCAACTGTGAAAGAGTTTGTTGCCGAATTAAGGAATTTTCATTTCGGAGAGAGGATTTTTCACAGGAATGATCGACAGGGCAAAATTGCACAACATTGCAAAGAACTCTCCACTCCCTGTGAATATGCCAACTTTTATGATCCACAGGAGGAACCATATAGGGGAATCAGCAATATGGCTGAGCTACAGATTTTTCAGGTGGACAAAGGAGGGGCCAGCTCAAGCTCCAAGGCTTTCTCAGAAGAAGAACTAAGGCTTTTGGAACAAGCAAAGAAAATCCAAGAAGATAAATGTAGAGAAGAAGAAAATTTGAGGGTCCAAGCAGCCGAAGCCGAGGCCAAGAAGAAAGAAGAAGAGGAAGAAAGAATTAGGCTGAAAATTAATGCTAAGCAGGAAGCATATGACAAAAGAAGGAAGGAGCAGGAGGAAGAGGCAAGAAGGAAAGAAGAAGAAGAAAAGAAATCCCAAGAAGACGTTGACCCCAAAATCCCAGACCTGCAAAACTTGGATATGGGTACCCCCATAAGGGATCTACCCATTGTCCCTTTCACACCCTATAAAGGCAGCACCATTTCTAATTGGCAGAACTTTGCTTACAACAAGAAGAGAAAGACCATTGTCAAAGAGACAGGTTCCAAATTGAAAAGGCCTTTTCGGCCCGATATCATCACCACACAGGAAACCACGGTCATGCGGAACACAGAGGAGGCTGCCAGGCTCCTAGCATCCATCTCCGTAGCCACGGTTACAGCGACTGCAGACAATGTTAACATACTAGGTGATAAGTTGGATGAAGAAAAGGAGAAGGAGCAACAGCTTCAGGAAGCCTTAGTCAAAGAGAAGAATTACACAAATCTGATGATTGAGAAGAATAATGCTCTAACATCTCAAAAGAAAGAATTAAATAAAGCACTCCAATAGTTGGAGGTAGATAGGAGAGCTCTGGAAATACAAATAAGAATATTAGAAGCAGAAAATGCAGAGCTTAAAGGTAAGAATTTAAAGCTCGAATCGGATAAATTTGACAACCTTCAAGAGGTCGATGACCTGAAGGAGCACATTGAGAAGTTACAAGGAGAAAATGAATCATTGGAGCAACAATTGGAGTTGGCAAACAACAAAATTTGAGACATCAGCCCTTTCCACGAGCAAGCTTGTGGAATACTAAGAGAGACCTATGGCGTCCGAGAACTCATAGCAGAGGAAATATACAGACTAAAAGCAGTCATGACCAAAGTCAAGGAAATCAATGTTGAAGCTACTAGGATTAGAAGGAAACACTCATGCATCAGTGGGGAGACTAAAAAGCACATCGAATGGAGAGAAGGAAAGTCATGGTTCCCAGCAGCCCTTCCCCTTAAGTCTGTTGTTGAATACAAAGCAGATATACGCACCCTAGAGTATTCTAAAGACTGCGGAGTAAAGTTGGCCACTGTAACCTCAGCCACTTATGAGCAGTGCAAGACTGTGTACTCTCAAATCCGGACCACACTGGAAAGCTGCCGAATAGCCATGCTCCAAAAGATAGAAGATTTCTCGGATAAAGCACAGTATTTAGCTAACCTAAGTATAGAGCTCCAGGAAGAAAGTGAATATGTGCATAAGCTGGACACCTTGACAACAGAATATCTACGCCAATTTATCAGCCACGCTGTTGTTCATCAACACAGCCTGGAAGAAAGCCTCCGGGTCACTACGACTGAAATAACTGTCTTAGCAGAAGAACTGGGCACGCAAGAAATATCTCTTAGATTCATGAGTCCCCTGGTTGGAATGAATATTATAAGGGACACAAATCACTGGGGAATTCACATAGCAGAGGTGGATAAGGCATTGGCAGCCAGCCAAGATACCACATCGGAGAGTGGCCCAACCATTGCAGTAGTGCAAGAGGAAACCCCAGAAGTGCCTCAGGCCCCAAAGGAGCCGGCTCAGGGATAGCTTGCGTCTACCAGCATGCCTCATGAATGTTTATTTTTGTATATACCTTTGGAATATTAAATGACTTGTAATGTTTAACTCCCGTTGTTGCAAAATATTTGAGATATTTCTCTTATGTAATATTCAGCACTACAAGACAAATTAGGGGAATATAAACGGTTAGGGTATAGGTGGCAACTCTGGGCATTTTTTGTAAAGCTATATGTAGTTGATTAGAAGAAGAGATAAAGGAATTTTGGCAGGTGAAATTATTTTTTGTCTTGTAAGGGAACTATTTATGCTACATCAATGGAAAATCGTTTTGACCTGTGGAAGCTGGCACAAATTTTTGCATGGAGTCTTGTTGATTAACTGCTGAACTATTTCTGCACTTTTCATACATTTCCTATGAGATATTTCCTGGCTATTATGAATTAATTCTGTGCTATGAATGGTTTCATATTCTTTTGCAAAATTTCTGTGTTAAATGGGTAATTGCATGCTTATATTAATCTGAGCTATCTCGGATTATCTTTATTTCTGCTGTAAATGCTCCTTTCAATTTAACAACTGTCTATGGAATTATTTGGTGTATTTTCCAGTTTGTTGCCCATTCTTTAAATCTGCTCCTTATAAGGATAGGTAATTTAGACTAAATCAGATTAGCATAGATTTGTTTCCCCGCATGCATTTAATATAGGGCACTTGCATACCATTTTAAATACGAAACATATAGCCGGTGGATCGGGCCGCAACTGGTAAAACAAACAAATCTTTAAAACCCATGGTAGCCGGAACCGTTAACCGGACGAATTCCCCATACCAAACGGTGAGTGTTCTAGTTGGGATTGCTTATCGGGGAGAATCCCTTGCTAATTGATGCAGCGATATTCGAGGCATCAACAGGTAGGATGGGGTGGTTTAAGCATGGGAAGAGTGTGCTAGCCCGCGAGCAAATTGGAAATTTGATCGACGGGCAGAAGGACAGATCTACGACCAACAGGTACTTCGGTGATTTGACATGCGCGGGGAATTGAAATTTTTGGATTTACGAAGTTTTGGTAGGCCCCGCATATTGCAATGATATAGATTTGGCGGAGTTAAGATCTACGATTGAATATTTGTTCGCAAATTGAACATGCACGAAGCATTGATGTTGTCCAAATCTGCAAACCTAGTAGGAGCTGCACCTTTTGACGGTCAAGATGTGGGCGAGATCTAAATCGACGGTTGATAGCGTTTTTGTGGATCTAAAGTGCAAGAAAGGAGGCATGTGAGAGGATTGAAAGCCACGAAGGATCATGGAGTTAAAGGGTGAAGGATATCTACGGCTCATGTTCGATCATGCAGGTGGAGGGATCAGAGAATTTCTTCACTACGGGAGATGCAAGTCTGATAAGAAAATGGAAATAATATAAAAATACAGCTGCACGAGGATTCGAGTATCATTTGTCCTGTGCATCGGAAAACGACAGAAGGCGACTGTGCAGAAGCAACCAACTCAGCCAGATTCTCAGACCAACTGTCGATAACTAGGTAGGCTTTTGTCTCCATACAAAACTATTTAAATGGTTGAATTAAGTGAGATAGAACCCCCAGGTTTTGAATACCAGAGGATAGGTGATTTGTTTGAGGATAAAGATGCCAATATTTATGACACGGATTTGATAAACAACTCCATTGAGACTGCTAAAGATAGGTTGAAGCTGATTAGGGAAGGGAATATTGACGTGCATAAGGTTTACTAGTGGTTCTTTCATTTGTTTGCAATCAACCAAACCCCAAATTGTCCCGAGTTCGTCGAATGGTGCGCCACCAATTACTCCTCCTATGAGAGGGTGATTATGGACACATCCGACTCTAAGATCCTGTGCCCAATCAATCCCCTCATTGTTAGGAAATCCCTGTAAATGTCGGACGAGTTTTGCCAAAAATCCAAAGAATGCAAAGAAGAAGCCCTAATTCAGCATTTCAGACAGGTCCCAGCTGAGGTTAAGCAAAGTTTCTTCCATGATAGCCTGCAACCAAATTTCTCCTTCCAGAACCAACCTTTCCCTAGTGAAGTCAGTCTAATCACTGAAGAGTCCAAATGTGTCATCACCATGTTAGCCCAGTTCCTAGGATTAGATAATGACATGTATATCACTAAGACTTTAATAAGCTTGCTTTTTGTCAAGATCACATGTCTTCTTGAGCCCAAGGATCCCAGTCAGTCCATCCAGTGTGCCTGTCTTAGGTTTGATGAGGCCTTAGCTGAGAATATCCATTCTCAGCTAGTGGAGTTCCCCAGAACTAGAAGCTTCAGATTCCAATCATATCTGCTGAGAATGTTCCTGTCCTTCAATGGAGAGAACTTACAGATGCCTGAGATGATTCTCACTTAGGAGACACTCACAGACTACACTACGTTCATGAACAACATCATGTCTGAAGTCTACAATGTTATCTTTCAAATGAAAATGCCTAAGGTATTAACATAAATGAAACAGTTGACGCGGCCTTCTCCAGAGAAGAAGATAGGTGACTGGTTCCTCTCAGAGCACAACACAACAATCAAAGTTTATGGGTTTTCCCATGCACCCTATGTGAAAAGCTGAAGGTGGAGGTTGAGCATTTCTTGGATGACAAGAAGGCTTCAGATATCACATTTCCATGGGATGTGGGCCCATTCATTGTTAAAAACAAGATTGACCTTCGAACCATTGAAGGTACGATGAGAGATATGGGATTTAGAGCAAAGGCAGCCATCAATCATGACCCCCACCACATCATCTCAGAAAGAAGAAAAGAAACTAACAAAAAATATTTTATACATTTTCAAATTATAGGGATGGATGAGACTGCTAATTTGTTAGAATATCCTGGTGAAAGTCAGATGGAGATAGATACATCTGATGACTCCACCTCCTCGGTATCAAAATCCACTTCCCCCCTACCTAGCTCCTCCATCCTAGCCCCAACAGTTGAAGAAACTATACCCTTTTCCAGTGGCTCCGGGGAATCCAACAAGTTGGAGGGAACTGATCCCATGGATATAGATAAAGACATAGAGAGAGCTTCCAAAAGGAAGAAAATAGAAGAACCTGAGCAACAGTTGGTTCCAGTGACAACAGGTCAAGCCAGAAAGAAGCACGTGAAGATCCAGATACTTGCCTTTGAGGTCAGGGAATATGTATTCAACCAAGCATCCACTGAACCTGTTGCACCAAGCAAGAGTAGAGATGAACTACTGGATGAGTATAAAGAAAGCACAGAAGCAGCCTCAGAGGAGTCTAAACTGTATGCAGAGGTGAGGAAAATTTCCAATAAAGAGGTGTCTTTGGTGGCTAGTAGAAGCCATACCCAAAACACCCTGAACTCGGCCTTGGCTACCAAAAACAAAGCAACTGAGCTAAAGATGAACCTGGAAGACATCCATGTACCCGATATGATAAATTTGCACAAGGAAACCGGGGAGGTTATCTATTCCAAGTTGTTAAAGGTTGCACTAGAGATGTCTAAATTGCAAGTCAGTAAGAATAAGGTGGGAAATCAACTCAGACAAGAGAGAGTGGAAAACAAATCTCACAAAGCTCAAATCAAGAAGCTGCAGGCTGACATATTGGCTGTTGAAGGCCAGGCAGACAAAAGAGCTAGCATTCAAAATCTTCTCAATGAGAAAGACAAGGATATTCAGATATTGAAGAAGAATTTAAAGATCCCTTCCACCCAGCTAATAGAGGCATCTGAGCTGATAGAGCTCGAGGAGAAGAGAGAGGAGCTGAAAAAGGAGTTGACAGACTGCAAAGCTAGATTGCTAAAATTTGAAGAGAAAGAGAAGCAGTTGCAGGTAGATATAGCTCTTGTGGTGGAAAGTGAGAAATCCCTAAAGGCCAAGTCTGAAGACCTTGAAAGGAAATTGCAGGAGAAAAGCCAGGAATTGGAAAACATGGCCACACCCTCCTCCATAGAATCAGGTGACTTCTCCTTTGTGGGGGATATGGGTCAAGCAAGTCTAAGGGACTTGGAAGTGGAAAGGTTAAAGAAGCAAAACAAAAATCCGAAAACCCTGATGTCAAAGGCAGAACAGGAAAAGGAGGCTTGGGAAACCAAGTACCAGGAGATGCAGGTCAAAAATGAGGAATTGGTGAAGCAGACCACAAGTCAGACCTCCCTGCAGGAAGCAAAGCAAGTCATTTGGGATGACATTATTGCAGAGGCAGAAAAGATAAGGCCATATCTCGACTTCATTTTGGATAAGGAAGCTGTAATCAAGCTAGCCAAGCAAAGTGTTACAACTGCAAATGAAAAACTGAAAAAAAAGCCTGTAGAACACGCTGAAAATGCCATAGAATTATTGAATGGATTAACTAAAGACGAGGTAAAGGAAACCAACATAAAATATAGATTTTTCACTATCATTTGGGATAAGAAAGTGATACATAAGCATCAGCAGGTAAGTGCTATTCAGGATAGAATTGATGTTATGATACAACAGGTGAAGTGCTTCAGGGATATGTTTGACCCTTTATTCAAGAAGGGAATTCCTCTCTTTTGGGAGGAAGATGGCACCATGAGGACACAGGAAGAATATCAGGGAAACTTATGGGAATGAAGATTGCATCATGAAGGATTTGCTGACATGAACCAGCCTTTGACAGGAAACGCAATGGTGGAAAAGTTAACAAAGGAATTTGAGCTAGTTTGGGTCTTCAAAGAAGCTTGTGCATACTTCAGGAGCTATTCATGTAGATATCACACAGAGCTGCGATTTTTGTTTAAAGAGGTGGCCACGTCAGAGTTTCCAGTTGTTGATCAGTGGAAGCTCGTGGAGAAGTTTGGGAAAGCTAAACTAACGTTGCACCCATGAAGATTCGAGGATCATGAAGATTTTGGCATGAAGAATTAGTTACCAAGAATTTTGTTTATTTACTATAGTTGGTTACTAGCTGGTAGATGCTTAGTGACACTTGTAGAAGGCTGTTTAGCCTATTTTTTCAGCATCTGATTTTTTGTTGTAACTAATCCCTGAGAGGGGTAGGTGTAGCTGGATAGGTGTCACGAATTTTGTAACATTTTTTTGTTAGGGTGAATCGATCCTAAGGGATGAAAGATATCTATATATTAATATGTAATCGAGATACAAAAGGTTGAAACCTACGGGAATCTGTGAGGCTTTTGTGTTATGTGTTTTGAGATGCTCCTTTAATAAAAATTGGCAGAGTCGAGCAAGTATTTTGAGCAGAGATTCTTGTGTTATTTGATTTGCAGTCTGTAACTTCTTTTCTCATGTGAATGTTTCCTTGTTATCTACTTCATACTGTTTTCTTTCATGTTTGGATAAGTGTATATTGAGGGAGAATTCATATGATTAAGCTCTGTTTCTTTGATTCCAAGCATCCACGAACCATTTTCTACTAAAGTTAATGTAAAATTCATTTAATAATGCTCTGTGTTAATGGTTTGTTCTTATTTTCTTCTCTATCACCAGAAAAACAACTCTTTGACTATGAATGAGTAGCTACCCTGCCTCTATTATGAATTATTTGCAAAGCATTGCCACTTTATCATCATAAGTGTTTTGACTCCATTGCCCAATGAATATTCACCCCGTTTGAACCAAACAACAAATCTGATTTTAATCCTAATTCATACATCTGGCCTTGCAAAACAGTTGATGAGAGATCCCTCTCTGGAAAGGAAGAATCCAACTCCCTTTCCTAAAGTGGTTTTGTGGTTACCCCAAAGAATCCTTTTCCGAAAACCTTGAGGGTAATTTTGGGTGCTAACATCCCTGACCGTATTACCACACTACCTAACAGTACATGCGTAGTAGATCCCCGAGTGTTGTTCTCAGTGTTTGCAACATCAAGACGACCAATGGTTGACTCAGATAGTTTCAGGATCCTAGTGGGGTCTCCCGATATACACAAGGTACTTGAGAGATCCAATCCATAGTAGTGTTTTCTAATGTGCAACCGTTAGACGGAATCCTTCCTATATACCGTCGAGTACGTGAAGTACCTTTATATATACCGTTAGGTACGTGAAATACCCGTCGATATACCGACTAATACGTGGAATAACTGCAAGCCCCCGGGATGCAGTGCAGGAAAATAATGACAAATCCTACGCTTAAAGACACCGAAACACGTCTCTAACCTATCACACAAATTTCTAAATATTTTAACTTAGACTAGTGCTTGATTTTATCTTGTATGGTTAAGTGGACTCATGAAGTGTAGACTCGAACCAATATGCATAAATAAGCTAAATGAAGTGCAAGTCTTTTATTTTTCGATGAAAAGAATCTAGGGAAAAGAAAGAGATCTTTCTTCTTTAGCTGAGACAATTAAAATCTACCCCGAAACATAATACTATCCTTTCACTTTTATTCTTAAGCAAAGCTAAAAGACATAAGCAAGTAATACCTTTCCAATCAAATCCAATGACACCAAAAATAACACCAAAGCAAAAAAAATTCTTTTTGCTTTTTCAAAAGATATTTGACGATGCAAATCGAAAATAAAAGAACAATGAAGTCATTTCATTTGCAAAACAAATCGATTTCGAACAAAGAATCAAGGAGTTAAAAGAACAATTTAAGAGATCTTTGGAACATGCAGTAATTGTAAAAAATGCTTGAAAATGTAAACTTTATGATCATTGTAAGAATTCTTCTCTTTTTCAAAGACTTTTAAAAGATCAAAAGGGAGAAGATGTGAACAATTTCTAGCTCTTTCAAGTTTTTTCAAACAATTATTCAAGACCCATAAGATATGTCTTCTCAACAAATCGAAGAACTATACTTCAAAAATAAAGAGAATGAAAACTCAATTCCTTTTAACACTATGTTCCATCAGATTCAAATATGACTATGCTCTTGAGAGAGTTATGCAACTTTTGGAAAACAAAAAGTATCCACTCAAGCAATCAATCTGAAATCATACAACAACCCAAACCAAACTTACACTAGTAAGGGTTGGTACAACAATACACTTTCAGAGGTTTCAAGACTCAAAACATAGCAAACTAGTGGCTTCTACAGGTCCACAAGACAAGTCACACTTGCAAGAGACTAAGCTTACGCGAGACAAGGTAAGTAACCGCTTGACTACTAAGGACTCAACAATAAAGCACACCACTCCGTGTCAATAATAAAGACAGAAGCAGAGATATGGAAAAAGTACAGAGACTGATACAAACAAGTATATCTCTTAGTAGATGGTTAGGTCCAAGTCTGAGTAGGAATGAAGGCCCTACTACAAAATTTTGCAGTACAACGCAATCTGTATGTACATCAAAGAGCATCTTCGTGATTCGACACAGTCTAATAAACTACCCAGGCGCATCAATGACACATTGTATATTAAAGGTAAAGCGCATCGAGCTACAAAAAGTGATTGAAAAAAAAAATGAAGGCTCAAAAACCTCAAATCTCAACAAATCTAAGTGGAACTAGAGTGCCAGAAGGAATCTGGATCACCCAGTGACTCTATAAAAGCAGATCGAAAACAAGAAGTGACATGATCTAATAAAAATACAAGCAAAGAAAAGGAAATAAATCCAGGGAGCAACCTCTTAGCGGAGTCGCCAATTTTGTTTTAGGATTAGTCTGCAAATGCGGGCATAAGTTGACCTCCCTAGTTTAACCATTAAACTAGAACAAAAATATCAATAATACATACACTTCCCTAACTTGATCCGATCACAAATTAAAATATAGGAGACATATCTTTGGTTGTGATTTGTCTCCAATAATCTAATGTTATAGCAAGCTTGCTCATCTACTTATGAGAAGTACCTACAAAACATGTAAGCCAAGCAATGCAAGAAGAAAAATAGATCTAGGATTATATTAAGTTATGTATATGACCAAGGAGATATACAATAAATGAATAAAAAACCATTTATGGGAAATGAAATGCATTACTGTATTAATAGAATTAGTAAAGAGTACAACCACTTAAGCCTCGGTGTCATATCTCCTTTCCAATGGGTTTGTTCCTCTTTGCTCCAAGATGCCACCTTAAGGAAAGAAGGGTAAGGGCCTTAAATCTATTATTTCTAGTGTAATTTCTCCAACATAACTCTATTCTCCATTCCTCCTCCCCTCTACCCATGGCCAAGAATTGATTTTATAGGACAATATAGATATGGGAGAGATGAGATATTTAGGGATAATGGATGAGATATGATCTCAAGAAGTGAGTAATTCGAGTGAGATCCTAGAAAATAGGAAGGGGGTCTCATCTATATAAGATTTGGTTCTAGATACTTCTCGAACCCCCCCCGTTTTTTTTTTTCTTTTCTGCTCGTACAGACCTCGCGCGACCTAGAAGTAAAGCACCATGCGTCGATAACAAGCGACACAGTCTACTCAAGAAGCAAGGCACATCGACGATGCAAGTTGTCAACATAGCAACACGCGTCCGTGGAATAATAACGCATGTTTCTGAATAAGAAAAGTGCGTAGAAGTTGCTAAATGGGTTGATTCACAAGGAAAGAAAGATGGGATCTATATTTTAGAATGAGGACTCCAGGGATAAAGGAAAAGGAAAGTTATTGGGTCAATGTGACGGACGAAAATCTCAAGTAACAAATGTTGGGGTAACATTGCAAAGAGATATGGATATAGAATTCATAGGTGAGAAAGACAAATTTATTGTTATATACCTGGATGATATGACAGTTTTCTCAAAATCAGATGAAGGTCATATTCAACATATAAAGAAAACCTTCAGGGAATGTAGAAAGTTTGGTTTGTACCTAAACCCTAAAAAATCCTTTTTTGCAATGACAGAAGGAAAATTGTTGGGACATATCATCTCTAAATATGGATTTAAAATATATCCATATAGAGTGGCCGCTATAAAATTAATTGATCTCCTAATTTTATTGGAAAAAATATTTTTCTACGAATATTTAGTCCTAATTTTGTTGAGATAATGAAAGAGATTACTGATACATTGAGGAAAGATGTTGAGATCAAATGGAATACAAAAGTGAGGAATTATTTTAAACAAATAAAGGATGCCCTAGGAGAATCACCAGTTTTAATCAGTCAGAACTGATTATACTAAAAGGTTTCTTATATTTTCCTTTGCCTCTGAAGTTACTATCATGGTAGTCCCTTTACAGAAAAATGATGAAGGGCATCAACATCCCATTTCCTTTTTTAGTAGGGCATTCATAGACGTTGAGTTAAATTACAACAATATGGAGAAACATGCATATGCACTAGTGAAAGCACTCAAGTCATTCAGGAACGACGTCCTGCACTCTAAAATCATTGCCTACGTTCCAGGGAGTACTATCAAGGATATTCTCTTCCAACCAGATAGTGAAGGTAGAAGAGAAAAGTGGATTTCCAAAATCCAAGAATACAACATGGAAATTAATCCTCCCAAGTTGGTAAAAGGATAAGGACCAGTCAAACTTTTGGCTGAATCGAACTATCAAGATCTGGAGATAACTTTGATAGACCAACTTCCCAATCAGGAGGAAGAAGGTACTCAACGAAATCTCCCTCTTAATATTTATGAAAAATTTCCTTATTCTGAATGGTACACATATATTGTTTACTACCTACAACATTTAACTTGTTCCCCTGATCTCAACAAAGCTAAAATGAGGTCTCTTAGAATCAAAGCTATTAAATACTGCATTCTAGATGGATACTGATTTTGTGAAGATCCTTTTGGATTTTTATTGAATTTTTTAATAGAGGAATGTTATAGCGTAATTTTCCACCTTGTGAGCATCAGCACTCTTTGGCCTGCAGGATCCATTTTATTGACTCATATCCACTTTATATCCTTCAGACACTATTTTTTCCTAATTTTTTCCCCTGTACGCTAGCTGCATCACTACAGTGGGTGTACCCGCGAGTGCATCACTAAAGCCCGCGGGTAGCATGTAAAATGGTAAAAATCACTAGTTTATTACTTTTTACTCCCAAAAAGCGGTCATAGGGTGACCTTTGGCCCTCCATTTTCCCCGAAACATCTCGATGTGTCCTTTCACTTACCTTTGGGAGGACTATATATTGAGCACATATGGCTTATGGATGGGAGGAGAAAGGAGAACAAGAGAACTCTAGTGTATTTTTTCCCTATCTTGAGTCTACACTCATTGATCTTTGTAGTTGTGAACCCTTTATGTTCACCTTCCAAACTCCTATCATAGTTTGAGTTTTCCATTCCATGGAGGATTGAAGTGGTGGAGGCACAAGTGGATTGACCTAGATCTTGGTTCAGATTGGTTGCCGGCAAGAGGTCGTATCACATTGTACTTCTTGTTGTTTATTAATAGAAATACTCATATTCTCGTCCATTAATGTTGTGAATGTTGTTTAGACTACATTAGGTTGCATTTACTTATAATATTGTGGACCATTTCTATTGATGATGTTAATGTCGTTTATATATTATATGTACTTGTTGCGTATTGGCTGTCAAGAGTAATTTACAGATTCAAGTGCACGGATTGAAAGCTCCAACGGGGATCTACATCAAACGTTTGGATCGAGGTTGGTTATATTCTTCATTATCTTAGCATTGTCATTTATATAGCATAATACTAAGAATTGAGTTAATTTCTAGTAGTCAGTTGTTTGATGTGGTCTACTCCAAGCCATAGGAAGTTTTCGCCAACACAAAAATGGCGACTCCGCTAGGGAAAACATCCATTTTTGGGGATTTTTTATTTTATTTTTTTTATTTTTATTTTTATTTTTTATTTTATTTTTTTATTTTTTTTTATTTTTTTATTTTTTTATTTTTTTTATTTTTTTTTTATTTTTTTTAATTTTATTTATTTTTTTATTTTTTTATTTATTTATTTTTTAATTTATTTATTTTTATTTATTTATTTTTATTTTTTTTGAGCCATTGGACTCTTTGTTTTCCCATTTTCCTTTCCTTACCCGCGGGTGAGCTTAGTTGTGCTCGCGTACACCCGCTTCTGTTTGCACTACTGCTCGCGGGTACCAGCAGGTATTCCTTTGACAGTAGCGTACAAATCCAACTTTGGTTGATTTATGACTTTTGGTTGTTGTTGGGTTGGCTTTGGATGATCCTGAGTCTTTGTTGGCCTAATTCTTGACTGTTCCATGCCTTGTTTGTGTCCAGAACTCTTCTCTTCTCTTGGTTAGCCTTGTTGGCTTTTTATCCATCTTTGGATTTAGCCTTGTGGTTTTTTCCCTATCGAGCTCATTCCGTTGGCTGAGTCTTACTGTTTGGAATCTGTTGGGTTGTCTTAGTGATCTCCCTTGCATTTCAGTGACTAGATAGTAGGATTTTGCTTGCATTTTTCATTTCCTTATATTGAAAAATATAAAAAAAAATACATATAGTTTTGCATTTTCCTTTTGCTTATAAGAGAAAATACAATTTTTTTTTGCTTTTATGTACTGCATCTTGCATTGAGTGCTTGCTGCTTTCATTTAGGTTCTGCTTATGCATTGAAAATATAAAAGAGTTGCATTTTTATTTCTAAACCGTTGGATTGATTTTGCATGCTAGTGGCATTGTTTTTATTGGATAGATGAGTCTAGGATTTGACGATTTTGCATACTATTGAGTCATTTACATCACTAGTTTCACGACCATATCCTTTGAGTAACCACAACCATTAAAATTAACACTTAATCTTAAAATTGATTAGACTGATTTTATTTATAGGGTACACCAACTAGCATAGGTTTAGAGTCTTGGAATAGATAATTGTGAGTAAACAATCCAAGACTACTAAACGAAACATTATGTGTCTGACCAGGGAGTGGTGAAATCCATGGTATACATCGGTGTTCTCAGGAATCTCTACTCAAACCAGAGTTAAGCACGAGGTCACGGGAGGTTGGTTGAGGAGATATCCCTCCAATACCGGCTGAACATGAGAGATATTTCTAGGGTTTGTTCGTATCTGGGGGTACCGGAAGTTCGTCCTCTTGTGCTTTGGGATTAGCTACCCTTCCCATACGACGGATCCCAACTACGAATGTCCCCCTGAGCATTGGTTATATTGCGGTGACCATAGTTGCCTTACCTAGGTATTGCATAGGGTACTTGCAGTGGTTATGTTGTTTGTGTCCTGAGTCAGATAGGGGTCAGCCATCACAGTTGTCGTTGTATAGGGACTTGACCCTTTGCACGCAGTGAAGTCTGGGGGCCATCATAATTGATTCTGTTACCTACGGATATAGTTTGGGAGTCTCAAGCCTCTCCTAGGCGAGACATACCGGCTCTAGTGTCGGGAGATCATTTAGCCACTCTGTTTGTCTGCTCTTGGTTGTAGTTTCTCTAGGTATGTGCTTTTGATTTACTGTTTTTGATCGATAGTTGGCCTTTAGGGGACATTTTGATTTTATAGTCTCTCCAGAGATATCGTGGCACGGATTCCTGCTCCCCGTCAATGTCGTTGGTTGGTTGGTTTACCAGTTGCCGAGCTTTCATGCCATGTCAAGAAGGGACACCGCCGGGCTCCCTACGAATCTTCAGATTCTTACGATACATACGTTATCGACACCATGACTGCACATTCTGACATGGGAGAAATCTCGACCAGTCAATCAGCTAGAGTTGAGCACACTTCAGACACCACTACTCCTCGTGAGGCGTGGGGGGGTGATCCACCTAAGACCCAACCTAGCTTGTTTGGTCCGGATCCACCTAAGACCCAACCTAGTTTGTTTGGTCCGGATCCACCCAAGGACGACCCATTCGATTCTTCATATCCACATAATTATCTTTACGGGATACCAAAATTACATGATGACATAGGCCCTATGGTCAACCCTACCGCGTTCTCATATGGTATTCCGAATTACACCACAGTTGATCCTTCCACTGCTTTTGGTAGTCATGCTAGAGCCATTCGTGGTGTTAGCAACACTACACCCACTACGGGAAATACCCTCGTCGAGGGCACCACGTTGTCCACTCACACACATAGTATGGGGACCGGTCATATTCCTCCTAACAATGCTAATGTTGGAAGACAACCGCCTCCTAGGGCTATCCAACCTAATAGGAACACTGTTCGCAACACGACTCGCCATCCACCACCTAATACACATGTCGTTACCCGTCAACCTAGGACCACTTTCGCGAATGTTAATGCTCCTTCTAACCATGGGGGTGGACAAATACTGCATACTTTTGCGTCCACTGCCGCTACTAGTAATACTAATGTAGGAGGTGGAAATTTATCTTATCCTCATGGTCATAACGCCACCATTCCTGCTACTAGTAACACCAATGTTGGGGTTGGGAATATATCTCATGCTTATGGTCACAACACGATTGCTCACGCTAATCCTAATGTTGGGGGTGGGAACATACCTCACCATTATGGTCATTACAACACAGTTCCCGCTACGAATAGTACATATATGCCCCATACTCATGGTGTCAATCCTTACTACAACATAGTCGGTGCCGACCACCAGCACAACCCACCTCAATATGGTGCCCAAAACACTTATATACTTTCTTACTCTCATACGGGTCAGGTCGGAGGAGGTTATCAACCTTATGGCCATGGTCAAGCTTATGGTCCGTCAGGTATTGATTATCAGCAGTTTAATGCTCATGTTCAAGCTTTTGGTCCACCTCATAATTCAGTTCTGTACAACCAACCTTTTATGGCGGCTTATAATCAAGCTTTCCAGCCGTAGCTCCTATTCCTTGCACATTTGAATCTTCCGGATCTTTCGAAGCTCACGAATGATCTAGTGTGTCACGACCCTAATTGACCTCCGGTCCCTACCAAGCTCCCTTTGGACATTACTAAGTTTGAGGGGAAAGGTGGTGAGGATCCGAGTGATCATGTCACAATGTTTCACCTTTGGTGCTCCTTCAACTCGTTGAATCACATTTCCATTAGATTACGACTATTTCAACGAACCCTCACGGGGGCAGCTGCGAAGTGGTATGTTGAGTTGCCTGGGAACACTTATAGGGGATTCAATGAGATTGCTTTGGTTTTCTTGGATCATTTCCAGTTTCCAGTTCGCTATGATACTGGTACTGAACTTTTGTCCACCTTCCGTCAAAATAAGGCCACATATATTTCTAACCACGTTCAAGAGTGGCATCGGTGGAAGAGGTTAGTGAAAGCCAACATTCCTCTAGAGTTTCTGTTGGAATGGTTCCTCAAGTCTCTACTCCCATATATTGCTAAGGATGTTTCGATGTCCAACATTGTGACTGAGGAACAAGCCATCTTGAAAGTCCAGCAATTAGATTTACTATACTCTCAGTCTGGCATTTTGTATGAAATTATTCATGACGCACCGCGAACACGCCATGAGCCCAAGTCATTTCCTGGACCGCATGCCGATGGCATTGTGGGATCCGCAAGCACTCGCCCTGCAGATTTGGTGGCTAATCAAATGTAAAATTTGTCGCTAAACAAGTCTACTCCTGGACAGGTTCACACCTTGTCCACTTCCACCCCGTCGTCGGATGTACACAGTGTCCAATCGACGAACCCATCAGGTAACCGGAAAACTGGTGGTAAGAAAAAGGGGAGAAACAACCATAAGGGTGGAAACAATGGGAACAACAATAGCAATTGCAATACCCCTTGTAAGGAGAATTCCAACCCTCCTCGGGAAGGCAGAAATGTTTGTGAGGACCGTAAACCTAGGCGTAAGGTGAAGTTTCCTTGTAAGCTTTGCGGGGAAGATCATATTACTCACTTATGTCCTCGAATCAAAGAAGCATCAAAGCATTTGGCACAGAGCCCAGCTATGTTGAAGGATCCCCTTCCTCATCACCAAAACATGGCTTCGCATGCTCCCGCCGCTGGTTATGGATCTAATGAGACTGCAATGTCTTCTTCCAATACTAGTGGTTATGGATGCGTGAATATGGTTCAATCGGAGGTTAGTGTTGCTACTCATCAACGTGATTATGGTGCACCACAACCTAATATGGGGAATGAGCCTCCCCCTCCTCCTAATAGTTCCTTGCATATTGAGAAGCCCTCTATTATGTCGCGGATACCAAAAGGTGTTCTTAAGTGCTCTATGCATAATCCCAATGCCCGAGCTGCCCATAACTACTCCATTGTAGAAGATTTGGGCCAAACTCCATGTGCCATTTCGGCTCTTGAAGTTTTACAGGCATGTCCTTCTCAAAGGAATGCCCTTTTGAGGGCGTTAGGAGCTCAGGATGGGGGAAATCCCAATGTTATCAAGTTCGACACTACTGATATTCAACCTCGCTTACCTTACCACGTGGCTTTTCAAATCCATGTGGAGTGCCTTAAGAATTTCGTCAAAAGAACGGTGGTTGACGAAGGTGCTTCCGCATCAGTGATGTCGTTAGCTTGTTGGAAAGCTCTTGGCTCTCCTCCCCTACTCACGTCTAGAACCATGCTCACTGCATTTGAAGGTCGGTCATTTAAGCCGCATGGGATTATCCCTTCCCTTGTTGTCCGCTTGGGGGGTAATCCTGTGCCTATTGAAGTCGAAGTGGTTGATGTGCCCATCGACTACAACCTTTTAAATGGTCGGAATTGGATGTACGCTATGAAAGCTGTCACGTCTACTGTATTTATGATTATTTGTTTTCCACACGAAGGCAAGATAGTGACGATCGATCAGCTGGATTTCGTTAATCCTCCTCCTGAAGCATCCACAGGATCAGTAGTCCCGCAGGTTACAGATTCTCAACCGGCAGCTGGGAACATGGGTGTTGGCATGTACCCTTCATTGATGGGATCTTATGATTTTCCCACACCCGTGAATTTTATTGGAACCATTTCTGACAATGCGTCTCCTCCTTCGCATAATGCACCATTCCAGACTTCATATTTTGACGATCCATGGACTCTACCATCTACGAATTCTACGTATGGAGACATTACGCATGTCGGGATATTTATGCCACTATCTGTAGCTGAGCTTGCTTACTAGGATATTCAACAAGCCACTGCAGAACCAGATCTCTCTTCTTCTCGGACATATGAGGAAGATCCCGTTACGCTACCAGTTTGGGCAGCCGGCTCATCTTGTTCAAATGATTGCCTTGATGGTACTTTAACTTCAGATGAAGCTATTATTGAGGCCATGTGTGGTAGTGAGAGGCCTTGGTAGGATATGCACCATCACTCTTTTTTCCTTCCCAACCTCGATCTCGCCGAGCAAGAAGAGTTTAGGATGACTCTTGCAGAGATGGTTGGTCACCCTGTGGCTCTTTTGGATTCACATGAGATTTTCGCGAAGGGGAACATGGCTAATATTTCCCCGACTATACCGATTAACATCTCTTGTACTCCCGGAAAGATTGAAAATGTTTACATCAGTGCTGATTGCTCTCCTGAAGAGGTTTCCATCTACACCAAATTGTTTACAGAACTTGGGGAAATTTCTCCTGGTCATACAAGGAGATAACAGGAATAGACCCTAGTATTGTCTAGCACGAGATTAGAACGTATCATCATGCTAAGCCTGTTCGGCAATGTCTTCGAGCTGTTAACCCTAGGAAGCAAGCCGCTATCTAGGCGGAGGTGGAGAAGCTGCTCAAAGATGGTTTCATCTACCCCGTTCCCTTTACCGAATGGGTGTCAAACCCCGTTCCTATGGATAAGAAGCATGGAACGATCCATGTATGCATTGATTTTAGGGACCTGAATCGTGCATGTCCGAAAGACAACTTCCCCACACCATTAATTGATCAGATATTGGATGCTTGTGCAAGAAGTGAGATTTTATCATTCATGGACAGCTTTTTAGGGTATAACCAGATTCAAATCAAACCCGAGGACCAACATAAGACTACTTTCATTTGTCCTTGGGGTACGCTTGCATATTGGAAAATGCCCTTTGGCCTTAAAAACATCGGAGCTACATTTCACCGTGACATGACCTATGCTTTTCATGACCTTAAAAGTATAATGGAGGTTTTCTTGGACGATCTTGCCGACCATTCTCGCAAGAGAGTGGACCACCCTAAGCACCTCCATTGGATTCTCGAATGATGTATACGCTACAAAATTTGATTGAATCCCAACAAATGCATTTTTGCGGTGAGGTCAGGTCGCCTTCTAGGATTCATAGTTTCGAAAGAGGGTATTAGAGTCGATCCTCTTAAAGTTGAGGTAATACTTCAGTTTCCTACTTCTCGTAAATTGTTTCAACTTCAGAGCCTCCAAGGGAGAGCTACTTTTCTACGTCGATTTGTAGTCAATTATGCTAATCTTACAAAAGGTTTTGCACGCTTGTTGAAGAAAGACACACCGTTTATCTGGGATGAGCGAGCCCAACAGTATTTCGATGCCCTTAAGCAAGCTTTGATATCAGCCCCTATGCTTAGTCCGCCCGACTTCGCACGAGACTTTATACTTTATGTGGCTACGTCTCAAGAGAGGATTGGCATGGTATTAGTTCAGGTTGATGATGCACTCATCGAGCATGTCATCTATTACCTTAGTCAGAATCTAGTAGATGCTAAACTGAGATATACTCACATGGAAAAGTTGGCACTTGCGACTGTCCATGCAGTCCAACGGTTACAACATTAAATTTTGATTAGAACAACCACATTTGTAGCACATATCAATCCATTTCAGTTCGTGCTATCATGACGCCTTATAGGGGGGAAGTACAATAAATGGATTGTGATCCTTCAGGAGTTCGATCTCGATTTTGCTTCGGCAAAGTCGGTGAAATCGTTGTTGTTTGCTAAGCTTATGTCGAACCTTTCGAGACTTGATGAGGATGTCATCCATGAGGATTCCTTTGTGGATGAAGACTTATTTCTTATCTCGTCAGAGGACCCTTGGTATGGGGATGTCATTGTATATCTCCAAACTTGGAATTTTTCTTCACATTATTCACGGGATGAGCGACGGCGTGTGTAACATCACGCTAAATATTATACTATCATCAGTGACACATTGTATCGCTGAGGAAAGGATTCTATTCTCCGTTGTTGCTTAACTCATGAAGAAGCAGAGCATGTGCTTAATGATTGCCATGCTGGGGCGTGTGGCGCTCACTTATCCGGGCTTGCTACAGCCCAACGTATTATGCGAGCTAGTTACTTTTGGCCTTCAATATTTAAAGATTGTATGAATGCTGTGAAGAGATGTCACCGTTGCTAGGTGTTTTCTTGGAATATACACTCGCATCCAGTGCCCCTTCATCCGGTCGTCACCGTCGATCCCTTCACCAAGTGGGGGGTGGATTTCATGGATTGGAAACTAGCTTCGGCTAGGGGGCATCACCATATCATAGTGGTCGTGGACTACTTTTCCAAATGGGCTGAGACCATACTTACCGTAAAATCCGATGGTGCTACAGCGGCCCATTTCTTGTTCAATCAGATTATTACTCGGTTCGGTATTCCGAAAGAGATTGTCACTGATCATGGCAGTCACTTTCATAACAAAATGATGGAGGATTTGTCACACAAGCTTGGTTTTCTTCAAGAACACTCATCTTCTTACTATCCCCAAGCGAATGGTCAGGTTGAAGTAGTCAATAAGTCTTTAAAGACCATTCTTCAACGTACCATCCAACAAAGCAAGAACAACTGACACATTATGTTATATCCTGCTTTGTGGGCATATCGAACCGCAGTCAAGACTGCCACCAGGTTCTCACCATTTTAGTTAGTACATGGTGTGGAGTCGATTTTACCGATTGAATGCGAAGGCCATAGAGCTCCTCCCTGATACGACAAGTATTGAGAAACGTTTAATCCACCTTGAGCAGCTTGACGAGCAACATCAAGATGACGCCATGGCTATAGATTCCAATAAACGTCGTGTCAAGGTTTAGTATGATAGGTTTGTCCGTCCCTAGTAGTATGCTGAAGGTGACTTGGTCCTCTTATATGACCAAGCTAAAGAACCCCTGGGGGCAGGCAAGTTCAACCCCATGTGGCACGGCCCTTACATTGTGAAGCATGTCCTAGAAAAAGGAGCCTATGAATTAGAGGACTATGAGGGGAATGTCTTGAAGGAGCCTAGGAATGGGCTCTACCTCAAGCGGTATTACACTTGAACTTCTACTTCGAGCTAATGCTTTTGTATACTATTGTATAGTTCTTTCTGTATATAGTTTAGATTTCTTTTGGTCTTCGGGTTTTCTAATTCGCTTCCATTTGATTGACATATGTCAACGGAATATCCTACGTTATTAGGTTTCGCAGATGATGCTAGCCGTCATATGCAGCAACTTGCTTCTGCTTCCTGGGTTATTTATTCGCCTGACCATCTAGTTGTGTCTTCGAGAGGTGCTTGTCTTGGTCCTACATCTAACAATGTGGTTGAGTATAGTGTCGTGATTGAGATACTTCAGGATGCTATTTCACATGGTATCCAGTCTTTAGAAGTCCGCCTGGATTCACAACTGGTTGTGTCTCAGTTGAATGGTCAGTACCGTGTGCGAGATCCTACGCTACTATGGAAATTCCCAAGGGTAAGACTCTTGGAACGACATTTTGTTTCAATTACATACATTAATGTTCCAAGAAGTGTTAATCATATATCTGATGCATACGCTAACTATGTATTAGATTGGTATTTGTCACATTCACAATGAAGCACACAAATAGAAGAAGACATTCATACATTTGTACATTGTTATACCTCAAATTGCCACACCATGTGTAATTCAGAATATACATGTTTCACCACCATCGAAAACATGATGTTTATGCCTCCTAAGGGTGTTAGGACCCTTCATTCTAATGTTGGTACCTTCCCTAGTCACACTTGGAAGAAAATCCAACAAGCAAGGGGTCGAAACCCACATTAACCACCTCCAAAAATTAGCCTTCTGGAATTACCTCACCTTGCATGCCTATGGGGGAGAGGTAGTGTCAAACTACTGCGTGTTGCATGCCTATGAGGGAGTGGTACTACCAGGCTTTGCTTAGTTATAGGGGAGCGGTAGTCTTGGTTTAGGCTTATCCATTTGATTTTGGATCTTGGATCTCATGGAGATTTTCTTGGGATGAGGTACCCCTTCGAATCCCATCTCACTTTCCCTCCTTGGCATGATTTAGATCCTTAATCCACATATTATTCACTTAGATCCATAATGTCCTCTTAGTGGTTGGCCTCCTAAATCCTACTTAATGAGAGCCATCCATGAGCTAAGGGGGGAGGTGATCTTGGAAGTACCAAACTTTTGATCCTATTAGTCTTGCAAGGGTGATGTTGGAGAGCTTGGAAGGAGGTGTTGCTACTTTGGACATCAAGGTATAACATTGTAATCAGCTTCTTTTGGCTTTCTTATCATTAATATAACTTAGCCTATTCCTCTCATTTTCATGTCTTTAATGATGAATGCATGGAATTGTCTATGTTTTGATAGTTAGATCTTCGTTTATACATATATTGCTTTGGAGAAGGTTTTGTCTTTCTTTCGTGAACAGGTTAATAAGTCCATAATCAAAGGCTGCAACTGGAGAAATTTAGGAGCAGCAAGGACAACCATCAAAATAAAGTACACCATCTACTTGCTTTGTATTTCCATAGCTTGTAAGTTGATGTGTGAGCTAGATCTAGGAGGACTATAGTGTCTATTTGTTTCATCTTTGTCTTGGGTAGGAAACTAGGGACCTTTTCTAATCCCAAGGGGATATCTACCTATCCGTAGGGATATTTTCTCACAACATACATACACACATAGTAGAACCGGAGAACCAAGCTTTTTTATAAATAGTATGTCCAAAAAATGGTAGTGTCATAATACAAAACTGGAGCCCATAGCCCTAAAAAATATACATATCGATACAAAATGTGGGATCCTGAGATATCTACTCCCTACGAGGAGGCCTAGCTGCCACCCCGATAGGATGAGTCTCATAGTAATATTGTACTGCATTTTCTATACGCTGCAGTAGTTGTACCTAGTTACCCGGTACCCCCACTACCTGGCGCTGCATATCCTCTGGTAGCCGTGCCACCTGTATCTGTGGTACCCTGGCAGTCATCCGTGATAGATTGACTCGCAGAGTCTGTAGTGTACACTCTACTGTAGCACCCCCTGCCTCATCACCCCTGCCTCGGCGACGATGTCTCGGGAAACTCTCGGGTCTCACTGGGCCCTTGTCTGCAAGCAAACAGTAAACCATTAATATATGATACTACCCCCAAAAATATTTTTTCATTTACATCTATAATAAAAAATACATAAAAAATTAATACACCAAAAACTTAAAAAGAGTACTCACCAATGTCTCCGAATGCGGCATCTTGTGGGAGCGGCATGTCACGATCCTCCCGGAAGTCTATCCCTGCATAGGGGTAGTCCTCTATGGCTATGACCTGTCGGTCCCACCAGTGAAAGAACTCCTCTGTATATGGTGATGCATGACGGCCACCACCCTATCGAGTCAAGACCTCTGCCCACCGGGTCAGGGTTGGGTCGCAGAGACTATGAGGAGGGACCTCAACCCTCGAACTGAGCCCTGGAACTCACTCAAAGAAGAAACTGCACAAGATACTGCCGTAACCAAAGTTTTTTTCCTCCCCTTGCTTGCACTCTGTCAGATGGATCTTCATGGACCCCAGTAGCATTGTGCACCAGTCGAATATCATGGGCTGCATACACTGTGAGGCATAGAACATCACTGGCCTAGATTCCTGGTGAAGAGCTTTCGAACCAGTAATCCGCACTAGGGTTGCCACTATGATATTCATACTCAAATTAACTATGGATCTGATGGGAACCTGAATCCCCACTGCCCGAGTATCCGGTATACAATACCGCTCTATATAGTCAGGGATGGTGATACCACCACCCACAGATCGAGACCGAAGGCTTGCCACCTCACCTCGGCGGGACAAACTAGTAATGAAGTAGATATATTCCACTTCCAGTAAGAGTATTTTCCCATCTAGGTTGAAGTTCTCTGCATTGACGTCCCAGTAGTCTATCAAGCAGCGGAGAAATAGATTTTGGGCCCTTAAACCCCCTATGCTCCAAAACTTTTATAACCCACATGCTTACAGTGCTTGATGTGCACGCACATAATTGCAGACGGCCTCATCCACTTGGTCATGCTCCCTCTCTCTCCACTCTAGAACCATCCTGGAGGGAGAAAAACAAATATTTTAGTCCATTTTATTTAAAAAATTAACTTCACTGTCGTACCCACAGGAAAATTTTCTTACAAAAGCGGGTACTCGCGGTCAACGCATGCTTTGACTGCGCGTACCCTTCCCTACCCGCAACCCATATAGTTATAGCCTGCGGGTAGCACCGAAGCCATTTAGGGCTTGTCCAAACAAAAAATCCAACCGGTAAAAATTGAAATAAAAGCATTAAAATGGAAGGGATGGATGAGACTACCAACCTGCTCCTGACGGTTCGATGATCGGACGCCCGTAGCTCCCGGAATCAGCAGCTGAACTTTGAGATTTCTTCGACGAGACTTGTTTTGGACCATTTCGTGCCTACGACAAGTATATTTCACACCTGGCATATAGGTTAGATGTCATTTTCACATGCATTATGCATTTGACCTTTTGACCATTTTCATAAACCCTAGGTGCGACCCCACTTCTTAACCGACACATAACCTTCACACTGTTATAGAAGTGTCTTCATGTGGCAGTAGGGCCTTTCTGAACATGGGTACCCTAGTTAGAAACTCCTGTTGCATTATGGTTCCCATGCTGTTGTGTGTCCTTAGGATTGGGATTCCTTTGTAGTTATTCCATGACTTTGCGATAAAGACTCATACTCTACTTTGTCTTATGCTGGCCATCTCCCATAAGGACTCCCCCTAGTTATATCATGTTGTGATTGCATTGCATCGTCTTGCTTGCCACTTGAGCCTTGTGTTGGCTCCCGCTCACTCAGTTGTTAGCTTGGTGCCTAATCACTTTTCCCTGTCGAGCCTTGCAGAGCTTCCATTTGTCCTTCACAATTTGATGACATTTTTCTTTTGACCCTGAGGGAACGCCCCCCCCCCCCCCCCGAGTGTCCACATCCTGCACATGATTCCTTGCATTGATCATAGGTATGTTCCACTGCTTGGGACTAGTCTGCTCACTATTTGACACTTGTTCCCTCACTTGTTGTACCATAAGCAATTTTATTCCTTTTCAAGCTTTCTCCAAATATGAAAAAGAAACAAAAAAAAATCAAATATTCCAAAAAGCCGGATGGGATTATGGTTACTACTTCTAGTTGGCAGTTTTTGTGTCGCCTTTGAACAGAGCATTCATTCCACTCCATACATTATGAGTCGGGTCTATAGTTGGACCTTAGGAGTTGTACTTGTTTCTCAGTTTACTCCACCGATTGGTTAAGCTTCCAGTCATTATGGAGCCCTTTGTGGTGCCTCTTGTATCGCACAGTCTATATTGAGTCTATGCTTCCCGTGTCTATCCATCTGCTCACGCTCTTGTTCAAAGGAAGTCCTGAAACTAGTGTTGGCCACTCCTCAAATTTATTGACTATTGCATGTCGGCCATCCTTATTGAGTTAGTCCGTTTCACCTGAGATCTTCCAAATCTTTTAGCATAGCTGGTACCTCGTGCTAGTTGATGGGGAATTCCTTAATGCCCTCCTTCCAACGAGTCTCGTTCCGTCGACTTCAACCCATTTATTCCGGAACTTGAGGCTTAGAGTTCGGTTGAGTACCTTGAGGCTTGCAGTCATTAGTGGTAGGTTCTCTCGTCATCGACAGTTTTGGGAATACATCAATGTCCCCTGATCGATGCATCCATCCTATTGTTCGACTTCAACACATCTATTCACACTCCGATGATTGTACTCTGTGCCTTGATGCCCATTTTCATTATTGGTGGGTTATCTCGTGTCTGTTAACGATATACATCATTGATTGGTAATCAGATGATGTCACATCAGGTTCGACCTCAAATCCTTTATTCACTTGATGGGACTTGCACCGTCGAAGACTTGTGTAGAAGACCCCAGGCAATAGTGGCATTCAGTATGCTACTTATTATTATGACTTTACATATGAGATATCACCTCTCAGATATCAACAGTTTGTACCTCCAGTTTGCACCAGTTGTTTCCTTTTCAGCAGGAAACCATATCTCACTGTAGAGGGATCATGGCCATGATCACTTATGACATGTATTCATTATGTATTACCTATTCATGGCCATTGTATCAGATTGTTGTACTTACTGGCATGTATTTAGGGATACTATTGTATTATGACAAGTGAGCTGCTCCTTCCACTTGTGTCTCCATCACTCCACTTCTGAGATTTATAATGTATTTCGGCCATCGTAGCATCAATCTCTGACCTCACACATTAGGGGGCATCTGTTACAGCGTAATTTTCCACCTTGTGAGCATCAAGACTCTTTGGCCTGCGGGATCCATTTTATTGACTCAGATCCACTTTATATCCTTCAGACACTATTTTTTCCTAATTTTTCCCTTGTACGCTAGCTGCATCACTACAGTGGGTGTACCCGCGAGTTGCATCACTATAGCCCGCAGGTAGCATGTAAAATGGTAAAAATCACTAGTTTATTACTTTTTACTCCCAAAAAGCGGTCATAGGTGACCTTTGGCCCTCCATTTTCCCCGAAATGTATCAATGTGTCATTTCACTTACCTTTGGGAGGACTATATATTGAGCACATATGGCTTATGGATGGGAGGAGAAAGGAGAGCAAGAGAACTCTAGTGGATTTTTTCCCTATCTTGAGTCTACACTCATTGATCCTTGTAGTTGTGAACCCTTTATGTTCACCTTCCAAACTCCTATCATAGTTTGAGTTTGCCATTCCATGGAGGATTGAAGTGGTGGAGGCACAAGTGGATTGACCCAGATCTTGGTTCAGATTGGTTGTCGGCAAGAGGTCATATCACATTGTACTTCTTGTTGTTTATTAATAGAAATACTCATATTCTCGTCCATTAATGTTGTGAATGTTGTTTATACTACATTGGGTTGCATTTACTTATAATATCGTGGACCATTGCTATTGATGATGTTAATGTCGTTTATATATTATATGTACTTGTTGCGTATTGGATGTCAAGACTAATTTGCAGATTCAAGTGCACGGATTGAAAGCTCCAATGAGGATCTACATCAAACGTTTGAATCGAGGTTGGTTATATTCTTCGGATTGTCATTTATATAGCATAATACTAAGAATTGAGTTAATTTCTAGTAGTCAGTTGTTTGTTGTGGTCTACCCCAAGCCATAGGAAGTTTTCTCCAACACAAGGAAGAAAATGAAGGTATCACAATAGAGTTCCATAAAGGTGTATGTGGAGGACATCATGCATGGAGAACCACCGCTTATAAAGTCCTTTGATCCGGTTACTATTGGCCAACTTTGTTTACTGACGCTAACAAAATTATTAGAGCCTGCAACAAATGTCAAATGTTTGCAGGAAAACATAAGCTCAAATCACTCCCTCTCAAACCAATCAAAGTCGAGGTGTCTATATTTTATTGGAGAGATAAATCCAAATTTCATTGGTCAACACAAATGGATTCTTATTTCTACTGACTACATCACAAAATGGGTAGAATCAATACCAAAAAGAAATTCCAATGATACTGTTATAATTAATTTCCCGGAAGAGAATATTCTAGCAAGATTCGGTTGTCCAAGGAAGATCATTATAGATAATGCCCAGGATTTCAAGTCTGCAAAAATGATGAGTTTTTGTCAAAATTACAAGATTGGATTAATTCATTCAATAGCCTATTATCCTCAAGGTAATGGCTTGGAAGAATCCTGTAATAAAATCCTGGAAACTATTATCAAGAAGATGATAAACATTAATAAAAAGGCATGGGACTCTCAACTAAAATTTTCATTATGGGAAGATAGGATCAGTGTTAAGAGAGAAATTGGCACTTCTCCTTTCCAAATCGTTTATGGTAAAGAGGAAGTTCTTCCAATTCAACTGGGTCTATCACTAATGAAGCTATTGTAGTCAAAACATGAAGAACCATATGACATGGAAAGAAGGATTCATCAATTAATTGATATTCAACAAGTTAGGGAACAACTGGCTGACACAACCAAGACATACCAAGGGAAGATGCAGGCAACTTTTGACAGGAGAGCAATATCTAGAGACTTTCAACCTAGAGATTTGGTTCTAAAGTGGGATGCTAGGTGAGAGGAAATATCTAAACATGGTAAATTTTGATAATCTCTTGCTCGACCCGTTCAAAGTAGTTGCAGTCCACAATAACAATAATTATAATTTGGCACAACTAAATGACAAAATATTGGGAAATCCTGTCAATGGCAGGTTTCTGAAGCATTTCTTTCAGTATTGATTCCTACCTTTACTCTTTTATGAATTTTTGTATCAATATGTAACATACTTCATATTTTCCTTCAATTTTTTCTTAATTTTCTGTTTACACATTTTTTCAATCTCATGTTCTATGTTGTGGATTTGTAAAAATAAAGGCTTGATATGACTCCATATCCCAATGGACTTAAAGGCACAATTCTAATGTTCTTAGCCTCTTACATAACAAAAGGTTGTCCCCGCTAAAGCCAATGTTGGTACCAATATTTTCACAGCCGGCAACAATCAACAAAGTTTATCGCAGGTGATGCTTATACATTCGAATTAAGGATTTGAGCATGATTATGTTATACCTCAAAGTTGCACTTTGAGCTCTAGTGTCGCATCTTTGTACCATGTGACCTAGCGACATTTCTTGCTAATGAACGTTACATGTTGTCGGTAACCTCCTTGGTCTCATCCAACACCTTGGAGACAAATTCACCCCTTGATGACCGAGAAACAACCTACTAAACCAAGTATTATTCCAAGTTGACCTTCATTACCTTGATTTTCACGCCCTGCATACTTATCAGCCCGTGAAAATCGAAAATCTTACATTTTCGCGTCCTGCATAACCACTGACCCGCGAAAATCACTAAATTTTTGCGTTATGCTTAGTGTCTGGGGCACAAAAATCTTGATTTAGCCCTTGTCCTTGGATCTTGGATCTGTATCTTCCGAGAGATTACCTTGGGATTGACACCCCAGATTCGATCTCAACCTCCTCTCTCTGTTTAGCTTGGCTGATCCACTAAATCCTCACTAGATCCACCTTCCTCTCCTAATGGTTAACTCCTCAAGTGATATAAAAGAAATGCCATCCATGAGCCATGGGGGGAACTATTGGGGGCATCCAACCTATGATCTTAGGATATTTGCAGAGATAGCTAGAGGAAATAAGTCTTGGAGCTGGCACTGGCTTGGACATCAAGCAACCCTATGTAAGTGTTTTCAAGCTTCTTAATAAAGATAACTTGTCTTGTTTCCCATTTCATGTGCATTGTGTTTGAGTCTTTGGCATGAAGTGTATCTAGTTAGATTTGAACCTAACCTTTACTTCAAGGTATTTGGGAGATTGTGTGCTTGTCCTTTGTTTGATATTGACAGGTTCTACTTGGGAGCTTCAGGATCAGAGCTGGAAGCAGGACAAATGTCTGATTGAAGGTGAGTTACATCCTTCCATCACTTCTGAATGCATTTAATATTGATGTAAAGCTTAGTTCAAGATTCAAGGTAGCATTTGTTACCTAATTGTCTTAGATTAGAACCAGTTACATCCTAGTCTAACCTAAGAGATTTTCTTCTTATCCGTAGGGAGAAAATTCTATAACATATTCCAAAGGAAAAGTTATAAGATTTGATCACGTGAACATTTGTGAGGTCACTAATCAAAGAACCAAGTGACCTCTAGAGGATTTCATTAAGGTGCAGATCAACGGTCGAGATTTTATTCAGGGTCCCGAAGTGCACAAATTTTAAGCTAAGAGTTCGAGCCCTGAATGAAAACATATTTGGCCATGTGGTGGTCTCAGGCTCATTTAGGGCCCAAAAAGCAGTCTATCCAAACCACTTATAGTGAGCCCTGAAATTGCTCCTGTCAAACGTCAGCAGAAAAGATATCGGTCGCTTCCCAACAGATGTTTGTCAGACAAATTGGGTCATGTTACATAAATCAGTGTCAAGTCAAGTGAAAATATTGAGGTGACAAGGGAGGTGATCTACGACTATCATGCATTCAGGCCCCAATAACTAATCTAATTTTAAAGATCCAGCCACGACCTTGAATAAAAAGTACTTTTTCCGCATGGCACTCTTAGGTTCAATCAAGGCTCAAAAAGTAGTTTCGTAATACCATCTTCGCAAAGACCTGAAACTGCTTTAAGAGTATGTCGCCCCCTAGGTGGAACCACCTAGATTTTATCAATGGATATCACCGCCACCTTCTCACTAGTAACGGTCCTTGCACATTAAAATCCCATGTTCCCCTCATTTAAAGGACCATTCCCTTGATGCCACATGTACAATTCATTTAAGTCATTCATTTTTGAATTTACGCTATAAATATGCTTTATTTGAATTGGTTGGACACTTATTTTTCTGTTGCCGCAAGCTCCTCTACTATTTTCATCACCGCACCCGCCGATTCATAGCCAGTACTTAAGTAGTCTTCATCCTCTCCTTCAATTTACTAGAACCGACATGGCTTCTACCGTTAACCCTGAGACAATTCCTGCCATAGGATCTGCACTCAGCAAAAAAGAGCACTTAAGAGACGAGCATTTTGATATCTACCACCCCATATCGTCAATATCCAATCTACATCAATTATCCAGAGAGGATGAATACCAAGCCACCAACAAAAGCAATTTGTTAAATCTATGGGTATTTGGATTGGAAAATATTTTTTTATCGTAGGATAGACCCTTCCCAGAACTGGTGCAGTGGTGTGTTGAAAGATATGCTACCGAGAAGGAGGCAATCATTTCTCGGTTAGGATTAGTTGTCTTCCCAATTAAAAGAGAACTCATCATGGAATTGACAGACACTGAAGAAGACAATACCAGTTTTCAGTTTGATGAAGAAGTCCTAGTGGGAAAGATCATAGAACTATCATCAGAAAGCAGGGAAGCATTCATTTAGATGTTAATCCCCCCAGGAGTAGACCTACCCTTTACACAATCAATGTTCATTCTGGAAGTATTCTCATAGCGAGCTCGACCAGCATTGTCCATGATCTTCCGGGTCCTTAGGTATGATCATGACTTGGTAATTGATGATGTTTCCATAGGAATTCTCTTTCTTATCAATTTGTCACAACAAGAATCGATAGTTAAGTTAGATATGGCCTATTTCCTTGATCAGTCCATGCATTTGCAGTTTAAGAGTTTTGCTTCTAAAAATCTATTCAGATACAATTCCTTTCTAATTTACATGATCATCTATCGTAATAAGGAATTTTTCAACCGAGAGGACCTCCAGAATTCAATCACTGCTATTCCGAGTCATGAAGGTTTTTTTATGTTTGTGGATACCATTGTAACTAAAATTTATTCCTTGTTGTTCGATGCTCCTCCTCCAAAAATATTTCCGGAGTGCAAGAATTTGCTCCAGTTAAATCCTAATGACTCATTTGGGGATTGGATTTGTTTCGAGACTCACATTATAATGTCATGATTTTGGAGGCATGAAATTCTGAAGAGAATTTGGAAGATGTTCATGGAGAATTAGATAGAAAGACAGTCATGGATAAGCTGCACCTAGATTTTGAAATACTCAGCTGGCTTCAGACCATCTTCAAGTCTTTGCCTAAACCCACTATCGATCATTATTCATAGCTAGATATGGATTTCAGGCAATTGAAGGTTTTCCAGTATCCACTAGGTAATGAGTGGAAGATAATCAATAGGTTTCTTCAACTAAAGCAATTGGAAAACGCCTCAACTGCATAGTCAGCAGTTGGAACGTCCTCATTGTAGCAAAATCCTCCTCCACCTCAACAAGGAGGACCCTAGTCTTCACTTCCAACAAGTCAACATCATTCTTCCAAATAGACATCTTTTGTAACATTTTTTTTTTATAACAATATGAGAAATAAAAAGTTGTTTATTCCATAACTGATTTTGTTATAAATTTTGTAAGAGCCTAAAGGGCTATATATAGATCAAAACAATCAATATCCAAGGTCGACTCTGGTTGTAAGAAGTATAACTTCTGATAAAATTGGTTTGATTAAGTAATGAGAAAGGGAATTCAAGATCTATCATGGATTTGTGTGGATTCTAAGCTCTGGTTATGTGCAGTTAGTATTTCCTCCTTTTTATTTTCATCTCTTTCAAACTTCTATAATTGAGAGTTAATTTATGTCCCTATGGTTTGATCTACCATTGATATTTGATGCAAATATGTTTGTGGGTATATTTTATTATGTATTGTGAAATATTCATAATATATCAATCTAACATTGATTGGATTATTCCTGCAAGGATTGGTTTTGTTTTGTTATTACTCTGTTGTAACTACTTAATTCAATGCTCAGTATGTTTTCTACAAACATGAGATAAATATTTACTTTCTTGTACCTTTACTCATGCCATTACACTTATCGATTCATTCCAAATTTTGCTGACATACCAGAAGTGCTTCCCACTTATAATCGGTATTATGGATGTCCTCTATATTTGCAATTAAAGTAAATGATATAATTCTTTATTAGGTGTTGACCTAGAGATAAACTAAAACAAACAAGATTATTGATGCCTAGGCAAAGTTCTAAAATACAACGTTAGAACATCTCTGGGACTAATAGGATTCCCCTACGAAGTTTGTCCCATGGTTGGAGATGGACCTCCATTCATATTAAGCGTTAAATGAAGGTTTCCCTCCAATTATGTTATGTCCACTAACCAAAGGTTCCCCCCCAGTCAGATTTTGACCACTAACCAAAGGTTTCCCCATAGTCGCATTTTGACCACTAACCAAAGGTTTCCCCATAGTCACATTTTGACCACTAATCAAAGGTTCCCCCCTAGTTACATTTTTCCTTGTAGTTTTATATTGTCCTTTAGTTGCAAAATTAACATTACCCGAGGGTTTCCCCCCAGTCATCGAGGTCGAAATAGGTCTAGAGCCAGCCATTTGATTTTGAGGCTATATAGTTGGAAATGATGGTTGGCCTAGTTCATAAGAGACCATGTTGGGCACGTGCATTCCTGCTTAATAAAAAGTGAAAGAATTAACATGGGTATGGTATTCGAGATTGAATTCTTCCAAAGTGGATGGTAAAGAAGGATGAAAACTATGACGTCTCACATTTTCTCCAAGTGCCTATATGCAAGATATAGTATCTTGAAGTGGTGCTAAAAAATCATCGTTTGAGATAAATATGATGGGACATGGAGGTGGAGTCACTTCCACAGTTAACAATGTGCTGAATTCGAAAATAGATTTTCCTAAGGAAGTACCCCAAAATAGAGTAGATGGAACAAAACCGGTTGTTATTGGGTCATCTGGAGGTTGAGTAAATATCCAATCTATGTGTCCAAAATACCCTTCAAGTGAATGGTGAAAAGAGGTATCACACGAAGAAAAAATATCCCATGGGATCCCATGGGATCCCATGGGATTGGTGATAGGGACCACTGATTTATAGGGGGAGAAAAATATCCTCCCGATTCAATAATTGGGATCCCTTCTTCATGTGGGACAACTGTAGTAGGTTGGTCTGTGTTTTCCCCTGCATTTCCCTCTCCAAGGGGGTGATTTTCGGGTGACAAACCTTGCATTCTCCGATATCTCCTAAAGCATTTCTCAACCAGAATTTATAGAAAAAATATCTCCCTAAAGGTCTTCTAAACAAAAGACACACTACAAGTCCTACTAAAGCTAAATCCTATAAGAAAACTTGTGTAACAGGTGTGTTGACTCAAACCCAGTTGACAGGGGTTCCCATCACTAGCGACACCAACCCACCATGATCTCCCTTAGCATTGGCCCAAACAGGTTTTACCCCGTCCAGCAACACCTGCGGAGCAGATGAGTTCTCACCCGAGGCATTCAAGGGAGAGTGGACGGAACCCTGTTTCCGCTGAATGAAGGAGGATGTTTGCGGCAACAATTACTTAACTTATCGCAACATTCAAAGATAGATCTATGCATTTAAATTTGGCAACATTGTATCCATAGAATTATTCAGTAGAAACATTCATCGCGACAAATATAACAGGAAAGCATTAATTGCAACAAGAAAACATAGCATTATTCATATATCGCAACATGCATTACCATAAGTGACAAAAGATACACAGGGATTTCGCAAAACAACTCTATCATGTCATATTAACTTAGCAAAACCCAGATATAATATCTCTGCAAAAAACACAGATCTCACCAGTAACTCTTGATCTCAGATACAGACTCAAAGATGCACACATCAACATCCAAGGATTCGTACTTCGATCAAGCCCCCCAATACACCTGACTCTATGACTATAAATAGGATTTCGCCTTTACATTGCTTGTCCACTCATTAACAACTTCCTAGTCGACACTTTGAGCAAATGACCCAAAATATAACTGAAACGGTCCAAATGACCCAAAAACCCGCGTACTGCGGTACAATTGAACCAAAAATACATAACATATGGGACAAATGACCCAAAACCCACAAACTGCGGCACAATTGACTCAAAAATACATAAAATAATATTCTTTATGCCTAGCTCTCCGCCTTCCGTGATATCTTCTGACTTTTCACAGCATCAGCAATGTTGCGATTCTACCTTACCAAACAGCATGCCAATATGCCCCCAACACAATCTTGTGGCTCTCCCTTGAGCCACGTCAATTGGACATGGTGTATTCGTTGGTCTTGACTCGGAAGTCCTCATACTGCTGTCGAATTTCGTTGACCCGCTGCAGGACTGTTGCAACAATATCTTTACTGTCCTCAAGGTTTGCGGCTAGAGGGTGGGCACATAGGTGTGTGTCAACTCTCTACTTAGCTTCCTGCACTGCCTGGAGTGCAGAATCGGCGGTAGCATTAAGCTCGGCCCCAACGTCCTGAAACTCATCCAACTGTGTAGACCGCTATTTCTGGCATTCTTATGCTTTGGCAACGCGTTGCTGCAAGTCCTTGATCTTTGCCTTCTTAGAGACCTGCACCATCGGTGGCTTGGTGCGCATGGTGGTCTTCAATGTAGCCAGCTGCTCTTCCGCCTCACGTCGTTGCTTGGTCAATTGTTCCAATGGCTCATCCTCGACAATGATGCCCCAAAACAACGTAGTCTTCGCAGTGATCCTTGTCGCCTCCTGCTCTAACTCGGCCAGCTGAGTCGCCACTTCTTCAATGGCACTCTTCCATTCTTCAACTTCCTTCTGTGGTGTCGCAGGCTTCAAGGCATGGGTTAATGCCGCATTGTCCTCCCACAATTGGGCGATAACATCCCCCAGCTTCTGCGCTCACGCGACTGGATCTATCTCTACAATGGGCTCGAAGACATGGTTACAGGCTTCCTCGATGGCTGCCTCCAACCGCGCTTGAGTGGCCTACAAGGCCATTTTTTCCACCTCACCCGATCCTGCTCCTTTTTCATCTCCGTGATCTCAGTAGCATTCTCGGCCCGGAGGTTATCCATCGTCTCCTTTAGCTCGTCAACCACCTCCCATGCTGCTGTGGCCTTCCCTTTGAGATCCTCAGCTTCCTTGTGGACCACTGCATCCACCTCCTGCGACCGTATTAGTTGACTCCGTGCATCCCGTTCTCTATTCGCCAATCCCTGACTGGAAACTGCTTGTATGCACACCAATGCTGGAGACGACAGCGCATTGATATTTACTGTCAACTCTTCAAACTACTGCATCATGGTCCTGAGAGTGGTATCGTCGACTACAATCACAGTCGACGTAATTTGAACATTCCGGACCCGCGGCTCAGTGTTGATTGCGCCGATTGGCTGTGCCAATGCTTCTTCAGGTGCCTTCCTCGAAACCATATTGCAAAAGGATTCCATATGAGCAGTGAGCGCATAGAAGCCTTCATCTGTCTTGATTGTCATCTTATGAGCCGCTGCGGTGGATGCATCAACGATTGCTTGTATTAGTCGGCCCAACTGTGCTTCTGACGACAGGGGAAGCCCACTGATTGTCACATGGTCCTGGTGCCTTTTTGTTCTGCCTTCTTCGAGGTCTCGATCACTTTCATCAGCTGTCGGTGTCCTTATCGATTCTTGATCCGAGTCATGATGAATCTGCAGGTCCTGCAGCGATAGCCGATCGTCTGGGCCTTTCGCTGGATCTCCAGCCTCAATGTCCGCTAACCCCATGGGTTCACGCCATTCCAGCGGCCAATCGTTCACAATGGCATCCAGCGCTTCTGTCATCACCTTGTAAGGGTTCAACAACCATTGCTTACCTGGGTCATGTCTGGCTTGCACATAAATGGCGTGCGAACGAATTACGAATACCATAATCAAATTGAACTTTGCCGCAGTTTCCTCAGATAGCCGAGGCATTTGTGCTACTGCATTAGAAAGCATCTCCCAAAAAATCCAGAACTGCAATGCGCAGTCCCGAAGTTACTCTTGTTCACGGACCCACCATAAATTTTTACATCACGCACCCCAGCACTCTTTCGCATCCTCAACCTCCATACCTTGATACATGCTGGGCTCCTTCCAGGCAACAAATGCGATCAAAATTAACAACCAGCTGTATGTGAAGGAGCCCTTCCCAGCTTGGATAGTGGCGGCATCCTCTGCCAACTGGTTCAGTAGAAACAATGACCAATTCATCTGGACGCCCTCTGCGCATTGCACCACCCATGCTACGATCCTCGAATTGCACTGATTAGGTGACCGCCCCGAACCACCTTGCAAGAAAATATCTTGGTTCCGGTGAGAACCGCCTTATCATTGATACTACTGGTGCGATACCCACAACCATCTCACTCCAACCCAAAGAGGTCAACCAACTACTTCGCCCTCTTTTTGTCATTTTCCTTCCCTCAAAAGAATTACGACGGGTCTACCCCATCTTTGGGAAACCCGGTAATGGTCGCAATCAGGTCGATAATGACCAGAATCTCTCTGTCCAGCCACAATGTACCGCCGTGGAAGAAGGCCAGCAGCTGCTTCACGCAAGCGTTAAACTCCAGTAGTCGTCTGAAATGCGACATGTTAATAAGGCCCAACAAGCCAGCTTGGTTCGGCTCCCGTGCCCAGTCTTGCGGAATTAGCTTCTCTATGGTTTGTGCGCAAGCACATAGGGGTGCGAGGAAATTTCAGGATAGGCCACCATGTCATGATCATCATACTTTAGGCACATCAACGACGACACAATATCAATAGAGCACTCCATTCCAGCAGTGAGCGCTGGCATGCGCTGGCATCTTCAGTGGGTACTTCTGATTTCGGTTCACCTTACGTTGTGGTGCACCCAACCGACTCGGGGGGGCATACCCGGGGATTTCAGCAGTAGAAAAACCCTCCCATGTGGCGGACTCGTCAATTCTGTGACTAGACTATCCCACGTGCATGTGAACCGCTGCCATCACCGGAGTAGATGATCTAAGCTGTCTCTTGCTCTGCGAAAACTCAGAATGCTGACCTCCTCGACGCTTCTTGGAAATCTCCGATGCTCCGACCGGCATGTTGGCAACTTCCTCCAAATTCACTTCCTCCTCCTCAACAACAACATGATTGAAGGGAGACTCTACTTCGCTGGAGATTTCAATCGTCTCCAGCTCTCCTGGCATACCTAACTCAATGTGCCGAAACTTCAAGGGATGGCGCAACACCACTCAAAATCTTACTCGGTGCAAGTTCACCTGAACCTTGCCCAACTCACAACTGCACTCACCAGGCAACAACGATACTCTGCAACACTTCACAATCACACTTAACAACTGAATTCTCGTGGTTCCTTCCTACTAGCTTCGACCTGTTCTTATAGAATCCAAACCAATCCTTCGTAACCATCACTAAATCCTGCATTAGCACGGCTGAAATTCTGTATTAATGACTCAAATCCACCGTCGATCCTGTCAGTCGATCATCCGAATCCGCCATTAATGCCCATCATTCGAACAAGTGTCGTTAATTAATTGTCTTAACTTTTGACATTTATTACTAATTTGACCCGGTCGCGACCCTGCTACTGTCGCAGACCACTCCTAACTTACGACACAAGCCTCCCTACTTGCACATTCTCGTCTCTGTTGGTGCGCCATCTTGCCACCGATCAACCTGCATTTTTTTTCCCCGCCGATGCAACTCAGGCATTGCGTTGCTCCAAGCCCGACTGATAGGGCTTCAACCTACTGCAGTTAAACAACTTTGGGAGCATCGCTCCATCCAACTGTTGCAACTCTACTGCACCTCCTGAAGTGATGCTACTGATGCGATATGGACCCAGGCAATGCATCTGCATTTTTCCTGGATGTTTCATAAACTTGCTGTCATACAACAACACCAATTCACCCTACTCAAACTATTTGTTTTTTATGTGGCGATCGTGCCAAGCCTTCTGACGATCCTTCTCCACCCCCTGGTGGAATCCTATGAGAAAGCGATCTTCCTCCAGTTGTACTAACTACGCTAGACGTTCTTCTAGTGCCGCTGCATCATCCAAGCCCGTCGATGCCGCTATGCGCAGACTCAGAACAATGAACTCCATTGGCATATTCGCTTCTTGGCCATACACTAACTTGAATGGTGTCTGACCTGTCAAACTTTTACACGTGGTGCGATATGCCCACAACACTCCTGGGATTTTCAGATCCCAGTCATCACGGTTCGCATTGCACACCTTTGTCAGTGCATGCTCCAATATCTTGTTGAAAGCTTCCACCGTGCCATTTTCCTGTGGATGATATGGCGTACTCTTCTTATGTTGTATCTGCAATTCCTTTGTCAATGCACTGATGGTGCGATTGAGAAAGTGGTTGCCTTGATCACTCAGCAATATCTTGGGGCAACCGAAGCGAGTGACAATGTGGTCAAACAAGAACCGTGCGGCCGTGGCCGCGGAACAATCAACGACTGGTTCCCCCTCCGCCCATCTTGTCAAATAATCTGTTGTCGTGATGATGTATCTTGCACCAGTGCGCTTCCCTGTTGGATTGATTGGTCCCAAAAAATCCACTGCCCATTTGTCGAATGACTGCAGTGTTAGGTGAGGCATTAACAGCATCTCATCTCGCCTGGATGGTTTTCCAGTCCTCTGAAAAACGTTGGAGGATCGCGCATAGTCGGTCGCATCATTGTGCAGTGTGGGCCACCAAAGCCTCGCACGAAGCACCTTCCTAGCAGTCGCACGACCGCCATAGTGCCCTCCAGCCACTCCTGCATGTGCTTCTGAAAAGATATGCGCATGCTCATGTGGCAAGACACACCGTCGCAATATCTCATCCCCTCCCATCTTGTATAACTCTCCTGTGATTAGCTAGAAATCTGCAGCCTTGACTACCAACTGCTTCTTCTGACTAGTGGTGAATTCTTCTGGTGCAGTACCTATCTCTAAAAACTGAATGATTTCTTCAAAATAGCCATTGGCTAATTCAACCCTAAACAATTGCGCATCAGGCAACCCATCTTCAATGTTAGTTGGCTCCTCTCCTATTTCAATCCATGATAGATGATCAGGGACAACATTTAACTGCCCTGGCTTCACAATTACTTCAAAATCAAACTCCTGAAAAAGAAGTAACCATCGACATATCTTCCCCCCCAACACAGGCTTATTGACCAGGTATTTTAATGCGGAGTGGTCTATGAACATCTTAAAATGGCCTCCCAATAAGTAATGTCAAAAATTCTGCAGCGCATAGACCATCGCCAGACCTTCCCTCTTGGTAGTGGTGTAGTTCCTTTCTGTGGATGACAACTTCCGACTGGTGAAAGAAATAGGGTGATCGAGATCCCCCTCTCCTGGTTGTGCCAACACCACACCGAGTGCAATCGATGATGCATCGACATGGACATGAAACTCCTTACTCCAATCTAGAAAGACCAATATTGGTGCCAAAGCCATCTTCACCTTCAGCGTATCAAAGCTATCCTGACATTCAGGGCTCCATTGAAATACCACATCTTTCTTCAATAGCTTCTCCATAGGGGCGGTGATCATTGCATATCCCCTAATGAACTTGCGATAATACCCAGTATGCCCCAAAGTCACCAGCAACTACTTAACATTAGTCAGCGGTGTTAAGCTCAAAATGACCGCAATCATTGCTGGATCGGCGAACAACCCTTGTTTACATACAATGTTCCCCAACAATGTCCCAAACGGTGCACAAAAGATACACTTCTTTAAATTCAGCGATATCTGATGCTGTCGACATCGTTCAAGCATCAACTACATATTGGCCAGATGGTCATAGATCAAACCATAGACTGTCCAATCATCCATATATACTTGCAAAAACTTCTGAATAAAGTCCTAGAATGCAGCAACAACAACCCGCGAGAAGATTGCAAGTGCATTCTTCAACCCAAACGGCATCACGGTATACTGAAAACATCCCCATTCTGTCACAAAAGTCATCTTGTGGCGGTCTTCCTTTGCAATGCGGATCTGATGATATCCTGAGAACCCATCCGTGAAAGAATACATCTCCTGGCCGCCCACACCTTCGAGTACTTCATCAGTAAACGGGGTTGGAAAGGGATCATGCACGCAGGCATCATTTAACTTCCGTAAATCGACACAAATGCGCACCTTGCCAGTCTTCTTGTCCTGCACCACCATAGGACTGATCCATTCTGACTCTTCAACCAGTTCAATGATACTAGAATCCAACATGTGATCAAGTTCGACCTTGACCCTGACCTTATGTCGCGGATTCATCCGGTAGGGTCACTGCCTGATCAGTTTCGCATCTAGTTTCAAGGGGACCTTCATCTCACCTGAATCACCCAAGATACCTTTCATCTCTGAAAAATTCATAGGAAAGAGGTCTTGGAATTCATGTAGCAAATTAGTGACATTTTCCATCATCTCATCATCCCAATAATCTCCAACATTCGCAAACTTGGGAGTGGCCTCCGTCCCAATATTGATCTTACGGAGCTTCAATGGCTGGTTGATCGGATCACTTGGCGCATCAAGTGCTATCACATCGCGACTCCCTTCAGAATCGGGAATATTGACATTCCGTAGATCGTCACCATCTTCGGGCCCACTGGTGATATTGTAACATTCCATCAGGGATTGCATCTGGCAGTGCACATGCGGATCCACGGGATATGCTACTGGAACAACCTTCAGAACAACATCGCGGATGAGCTGCAAAGCATTATTGACATCAGGGTTGGCATTTGCGAAAGTGAACGTATGAGTGAATCATACCGTCAACTCCACCCAATTGATAACTTCTCCTCTCAGCTCAGCTGCAGTATACCATGAGCACGACATCTCATCTAAAGTATGGATAAAGGAATGGAACCACTCATCTCGCGGTCGCGATGCCCACAATGTCTGACACTCCCTCAGATGACTTCCGAGGTTATTCCGACCATCATATTTCCTTGTGTGGTAGACCTCGGAATTGCCGAAGCGAACCACCATCAATATCTTGCACTACGACCATTCATTAATTGATTTCTTGCGTGTCGCCCACCAGCATGCTGGAGAATCCTTCAGTGCTTCCTCCAGGAAACCCTTCATATACTGGTAATGTGACCGTTTCAGTCGCAACGCGGCATAATGATTGCGTGTCTAATCTGCACTTGCAGAGTGATACCTCGTGCAAGCGGTTCTGCCAGTGTTCTAACACATCATCAGAGTTGGAAGACGCAGAGCTCTCACTATGCCACCCAGCTCACCGTTGGCAGTCGGATGAATATAGTCTTCAGAAATACAAAATTCATGGTCCCATCCACTGGGATATTCGTCCTTCACTGGCTCAATGTATCATCATCCTTCAATTGGATCCAACGGGGCTATGACTCTGAGATCGCGGTTTTCAAAAGTCATCATCCGCCGCTTGAAGTTGATTACCGCTCCACTGTCATTAGCCCATTCGATCCCTAGCAATGCAGGATATGAGCTTCCTCCTTCAACCACTTCGATGACATCGAAGTCAGCATAGGTCTTCATGCCCTTAATTTCCACCACCAGACGTGGGACTCTCCCGATCGGTGTCACTTTAGCGTGATTAGCTAACCAGAGCTGTACAGGAGACCAGCTCAATGGGGGGCTCCCCATTTTCTGCCATGCCTATTTGGTTAAGATGTTAACATCCGAACCAAGGTCCAGAATAAATGAATCAACATCATAGTCCCCAAATTGTATATTCATTCGCATCTCCTTACCTGTCTTCCGTCGTTGTAAGGAGTTTACCGCGGACTCCTACGGTCCCCTGGTTGGTCGCTGCAGCAACCCCTCGATCTCAACTAGAGCAGCAGGATCCCTTTCCAACAATAAGCATCTCTCAAAAAAATTCTGCAAGGTTCCAGACGGCACCGAAAGACCTACCTCTGAAGTAGCATAAAAAATAGGGGGCATGTCGCAGATGATGGCTTTACCGCGGTCCTATTCCATCGCACGACGCACCTGAAAGAATGTATCGCGCTCGGACTCAGCGTCGAATGATACCTTCTTCTGCCCGACCAATCGAATGAGTGGTTGTGGGCTATCTCCTCTTGTTAATGCACCTCCCCGTGTGATGACCGCGACAGCCGCATCCTGTGGCCTTGGATCCGTAGAAATTGTTGCAACACTTGCACCCTGCTTCTGGTTCAGCGGTGGATTCCCTGGTTGGTTCACATTCTGACAAGCATTCTGGCTCGGGCGTTGATTCTGGTTCTGCGTCGGTTGCTGCACCTGATTCTGTACTGGCTGCTGCGCCTGATTTTGATTATGCAATTGTGGAACATTCCCTGCCTACCATCGCGGAATCAACTGCAGGAAGTTCTCTACTGTATGGTTTGTAACAAATAAAAATGTACACTGTGTTTGCAATAGTGGGCAATCTCGCTGGTAATGTCCCCATACCGCACAGTGATAGCATTGTACAAGTCCGCAACCTCCGCGTCCTCCTCTGCGACCAAATCCTCTGCCACGTCCACCCCAGAATCCTCCACAGAATCCACCTTGTTGTTAGTACTGTGGTTGGCTATACTGTTGCTGCATATGAGCTGGTTGCATGCCCTGCCCTTGCTGCACATACTGCGGTTGCTAAACGTACTGTGGCTGTGGTGGAGCCATTTGCATCGAAGCATATTGCGGCACAAACTACTGTGGTTTCTGTTGCGGTACAAACTGTACCTGCGGTTGAGGTAGCGGCTAGGCTACCTGCGGCTGTGGTTGCGATTGTTGTACAGCACGCTGGTTGTCCTTCACATAGAATGCATCGTACGTTCTCTCATGAAGCAACCCATATGCCCGACAATCCTTATCGTCACGTCCCACAAATTTACAGAATGTGCAATATAGATTCATCGGTTTGGTGACCATCTTCTGCATGTATGGACATTCCTCATGGCGATGCCCATATACCTGACAAACGCGACACCATGGCATGCCACCACCATTCAACGGGTTGGGTGCCCCTGAAACCAAATAGTTGCTGAAGTCAGGGAAATTGTCCTTAGTATGCCCTTCTTCTCGACATCGCGTACACCATACTTCTTCGTGTTGTTCCCTTCCCTTCTTCAGATCTTGTAGTTGTATAGTCAAGCTAGCTAGCAGTGTCTGTATCTGTGACATCCCAGCTGCATTTTCACCAATCGTTGACGCCTCCAACTGCGTCGCAATCTCCAGAGCTTCACTGGGCGTCGAGATGTTCTATTGCATTAGTGGTAGTCGAATGTGCAGTAGCAGTGCCGCGATGAACCACTCTTTGTGTTGGACAATGCTCATATCAAAACTAACCCTCTCCATCAACGTCTTAAACCATTGGTCAAAATCCCACACTATCTCATTGGGATACTACTTAATTTCTTTCAATTCTGTAATATATTATGCTTTAGACTTGGGTTTTCTGAATTCTGCAATCAAACCATCCCTGATGTCATCTAGTGTCTTCTCCGGAGCTCATGTAGGGACTATAATAAATTTCATAAACCAGTCTAATGCGCGACCTCGCAGAGTAGTTTCTAACTGTCCTTTTTTAGCATTATCAACCGTGATATGTTTTACAGTCCATACTGCTTCAGACAAAAACCAGTACTGCTCTGGGTTATTTGTCCCACTCCCGTGGAACAACGAAAACTTAGCATCCTCACCCACCATCCTGGGCGTCCTTCCTGCAGTCGTTGAACTACTAGTAATCAATTTTTGCTGACTCGGTGGGGTCGAAGTTGTGTTTCTTACCGGTTGACACATAGTGAAAGAACCTTTCTATATACCATGAAGTACATGAAAGGGCATTCTATATATAAACTAGTACGTGGAATAACCACATGGGCCCCGGGTTGTAGTGTATGAAAATAACGACATCTCTTATGCTTAAAGATACCGGAACATGTTTCTAACGTATCACTCAAGCTATTAAATATTTTAACTTAACTAGTGCTTTATTTTATCTTGTACGGTGAAGTAGACCAATGAGGTGTGAAATCATCCCACTATCATGCATGAACTAAATGAGGTGCAAGTCATTTTCTTTCGATGAAGTCTATCTACGAGAGAGAGAGAGAGAGAGAGAGAGAGAGAGATCTTCCTTTTCTTCCTAATACAAGTGAATTTTCTCCAAAATACAACACTACTCCTTTCACTTTCCTTCTCAATCAAATACCAAAAGACAAACAACTATCTTTCAGTCAACCCAAAAAACCAAAAAATAGCACCAAAGCAACAAAAAAAAAATTATTTTCAAAGAAGCTTAAAACTACAAGCTAATATGAAAAATAGACTTCTTTCAATTGCAAAAACCTCTTAATTTTGAGCAAAGAAGCAAAAGAGTTAAAGAGTAATTGAAAAGATTTTGATTTCTTTTAACAATACATTCAGAAAATTCTAAGAATGATCTTGCTCATTTGTTTTAATTCAAAATATAAGAGATCAATCAACCCTGCAATCTTCAAAATCAAAGAAGTTCCCAAAAAGCTAATCACCCAAAATACTCAAAACTGAAGCTTCAGACAACTCAAACCAAGCTCATAACAATCAATGTTTTCACAACAACACACTCCAAAGGCTTAAAACTCAAAGCAAAGCAAATCATAGGCTTCCCAAGATCCACAAGACTAGTTTCCCCTATGAGGGATTGAAATTTCCCAAGACAAGATCAGAAACCGCTTGAATACCTAGGACTCACCAAGAAACCAAACAAAGCTCCAAATATAAAGAAAAACCAAGAAAAGAGGCAAACCAAATATGTAGAAGACTATGACTAAGACAAGTAAAGCACAAATCTCAGGAAACGAGCTAGTCCAAATTTTAAGCGGGGATCCTAACCCTAATGCAAAATTTCACAGGGTGACACAATCTGCTAGTATGCAACAAAGCGTTAGTCCCTCAGTGAAACAGTCTGTTCATAGGGGAAGTGCATTGGTGACACTTCTTGAACACTGTAAGAGTGTGTTGGTGACGCTTTGTGACCCAAAGAGAGGGGCATCAACTCACTGGTGACGCAGGAAATCACAGCCGAGGTGCAAAAGGCTCAACCAAAAATTAAAAAAGGTAAAAATCCCAAAATAAAATTAGGTACATGGATGAGCTAAAGATCCCAGACTGAGACTGGATCACCCAGTAACTCAAAAAGGACATATCCAAAAGAAACAAGGAAAATTAAATATCTCTAAGAGGATAAACAAGGAAATGAAAAACATAAACTAAACAAATCAAAGACCATGGACTCTCCTAGTGGAGTCATCAATTTTGTTAGAAGACACTTCGTCTATGTGGACAAGGACAAATCTCTCTAGTCTAAATGGATTAGATATAGAACAAAACACGACATAATATATATAATTTCCTATATTAATCAAATTAAAAAGAGCATAAGGAATCGCTTACCTTGCAACGATGGTAGTGTTTCCTTTCTTAATGTTGTCTTCAATCTCTAGCTGCAACACAACATAGCACAAGCAAGTGGAAACACGAGTAAAAGTAATATGTAATATTGATCAATCTAAACAAGTGGTCAAGGAAACAAGTTCTAAATATCTAACACAATTAATATTTATGGAAAGAGTATATATATTACTATAGTAACATGAATACAAAGGGAGAGATTACAACCATTTCCTTGACATTGCAATTTATTCTAATTAGCCTTTTCCTCAAAGACCCAAACTTGTTTTTAATGGATAAGAGAAACTCATCTCTAAGAGTATTTCAGCAGAATTTGGGTGCTCTATCCTTCCTCCCCTAACCATGAAGGGTGAGCTTGAATATATAGGCCAAAGAGGATAGAGGGAGTTGAGGATTCAATGGATAAGGTTAAGGGTTCATCCCAATAACTTAGGGGTTCGACTGCCACCTATGTTGATATGTTGGGATAATCCTCCACGAGAGATTATTTCTAGAAGGCTCTCGAATCTTCTCTTTTTACCTTGGAACGAGCAGTGCTGCACCCTGTCAAAGAGAAACATGCATCACTGGAGGCTTATGCATGATGAATTAAGGTGACAAGGGTCAATGACACACCTTTTCAGTGTGCAGAGTGCATCGGTAAGGATCTGATGCCTGTTGTCAACATGCAGAGTGTGTCACTGCTCCAAAACTAGGAAATGGACAAGTAGAACCTCTTCCCAGTAAATTTGGCACTAATCCTTTGGGGATTAGGGAAAATCAAGGGCATATAACTCATTACTAGGATGATGACGAGATTTTGGCGTAACAAGAGTGACACTAGAAATCCACTCAATTCTCAAATAGCGTCTATATAAACATGAAATGCCAACAATAAAAAGAGAAAACCCTTACCTCAACCAGATGTTCGAAGAAGATCACTGTTGAGCTCTCAATCCAATGCTCTTGACCTCCAACATGTCCTCAACAAACAAGGCATATGAGCACATAAAATGTATATAAATTGTTAGCATATAATCTAGCATAATCCATGAACATATTAAGAAAATATACCCAATGAAAATAATATAAACATTTGCAATATGAATTGGACAAGAAAAGAGTATTTCTATTAATATAATGAACAAAAGTACATAGTGACAACCTTTTGCTGACAACTCATCGGAACTGAGAAACAAAGTTCAATCTAACAAGGATAAAGGATGTAGACTCAAGGCAATAGCAATGGGGAAAAATTCCTCAAGAGTTTACTTGCTCTTTAATTTCTCCTCCCCAAATTCTTCACAATGGATCAATATATAACCCTCAAAGGAGGTGGAGGGTCGAATCAGAGCGTTTTAGTGCATATGGAAGGCAAAGGATAATAATGGTCATTACTTGGAAAGAAAAACCTGAAATATTTTTAATTTTGAGCATGAAACACAATGTACGTGAGTTGTAATGGTGCAGGTTGGTGACCCGTGTACATCAACAAAAATGTGATTTTAGGGTTTTTACTGAGAAAGAGGGGTAGGATGAGTCTGTAGAGGGACAAGGTAGGCCATCAAGGCATGTTTCATAAGGTGTGGCAAATCATGCTATAACAAGAACCCATTATTCCAGGTACCCAAATTCTTAGCAATGGTTTTTGGCTCAGAATCTATTGATTAAATTGTTGTTTTTTGCAATTTCTTTGCATATGTAGAATAATGATATTCATTAAGAACAATATACACTATGGGTGATTCCATGAAGATGGGTAACCCTTTTTGGCCAAATATGGCGATGAATAATGGAAATTTGGCCCATATATTAAATTGAAGCCCTCGAAACTCATATTTTCCATATGAATTTCGACATGCGGTTAAAAAATGAAATATAGAGAATTATGTTGGATTTCCAATGATATTTTTAAAAAAAATATACCAATGTCATTTATCGTGTCAAATTTTCATTTAATGAAACGTGTGTCCTTAAAAAGTTGAAGAGAAATTAACAAGTGGCTTGTGTGTGTGCAAAATAATTTAATGTTAAAGTAATAATTAAAAAAAAAATGAAATATGTGAACATGATCTAGACAGAATGCACTAGTGCATACATATTTTTCTTTTAATTTTTCTCGAAAAATTATATTTATTATTATTTTTTGAAACTGACCAGTGAATATTTTCAGTTGCATTTTGCACACATGTGCATGTGTGCGACAAATATTTTGATTGTTTACATAATTTGCAAACCTAAAAATACCATTTTGAAGAGGACACACTGATGTAGTGCTTGTATATTTTTTCAATTTTTTTGGATGTATATTTTGAATGTTGTTGATTTATCTTTGAGCTCATTCAAAGTTGTCGAGAAGGTTTTTTAGGGTAAGCTTTAACAAAAATTTAAAAACAAATGACATACGAAGATAAAAATTCGTAAATTATATGTATATGGATAGATGATTCATTGACTAATCCAACGGTATCAAATCCTCTCATTAAAGTGCATTTAATGACATAGTTTAAGCCTCTGAAAGGAAGACAATTTTATTTATGTTGTGAAAAGGGCTTCCGACCTATTTTTTAGGCCTTCGATCAAGGTTTTTAAAATACCTCGATCGAGGAACAAATGAGACCTCGATCGATGGTTTTACATAGACCTCGATCGAGGTCTTTTCAAGCCCTCGATCAAGGTTTTAAAAAAAAACCTCGATCGAGGATTTGTCTGTTTAAAAAAAATAAAAAAGAACCCGAGAAAGGAGTTGGACAATTAATGTTGCCAACCACCATTCCCACGCAAAAACAACAAGCAACCTCTATATAATCACTAAACAATTGCCCAACAACACTTATTTAAATCATTGTTAGTTTACTTTCGATTAGAGCTATATGAATTTGATGTTGTTCAATTAGAGTTCATTAGACATGTAAGAAGTTCTTTGTATACCTAATTCAAAATTTCATATTACCATATTGTTGTTTGTTATTACAATTTGAATAAATATTTGTTTGTTTTTATTGTAGTTTGATAGGGAGTAAAATAAAACGACAAAGGAAGCATGCTCGTCAACAAAACGACAATGAAGAGCGTAAGAAGAATAGAGAAAGAATGAGACAACAAAGAACAAGATTTAGTGGAACAAGTTCCAATGGAGGACAACCAAGGTAAATTTTTGAATTGCATGCTATCTAATTTAAATTTAATATTTTATCTTTCTTTAATAATTTGTTATATACAAATTATTTTTTTTCATTTTAGCTTTACTATATTTTGTTTGTAATAAGATTTTTAACAATTTGTTATTTAGACTACAAAATTAGTAACAATTAAAAAAAAAATTAACTATTTTATAATCTAATTTATTTACTATTTGTTTGTAAAGAGATTCTTATTTATTTCATAACTTTGTTATTTATATTTCAAAATTTGTAACAATTTTCATGTTAAATTAATACTTTTTAAGTGACTAACAATTTTCAATGTTATTGGAACAATTTTCAAATTAAATGTACATTTGGACCCTATTTTCAAGTTCAAATATACATATTTAACTATTTTGATTTTTCTAAGTTACTAACAATTTCAAGTTAAATGTAATTCCAATTCTTGTTTTGTTATTTGTTAAAAAAATATTTGTATAGCCTCATGTGAGCTCCAAGTCTCAACATTTGTTGATTGAAATAACTATTAATGTCTAATTTTAACTTACCCTCATTTTATTTGAAATGAACATTGTGATAGTTAAATGTATTAGTTAGAAAATTCAATTTGAAAACAAATGAAATGAATATTTTGATAGTTGTGTAATAGATGTAAAATTCAATGACAACAAATAAAATGAACATTGTGTAAATTATGTAGTAGTTGGAAAATTAAATTATGTTGTTTTTAATGTATTTTCAATTCATGTATCAATTTTTTTTATGCATGAATGTAGGGATAAGTCAAATATTTGTTTTTCTTATAGTAAGTATATATGTTATTTATATTTCAAAATTTGTAACAATTTTCAAGTTAAATGGATAGTTATGTAGTAGTTGGAAAATTCAATTCACAAGCAATTTTCAATTTGTTAATTTCCACATCAAATTTCAAGTTACTAGCAATTTTAAAGTTCAATGTACAACTATCAAGTTATTAATAATTATCAAGTTAAATACATACTTGATTTCCAAACTTTACTAACAATTCTCAAGGTAAATGTACAATTTCAAGTTACATACATATTTAATTATTTAGAATTTAAGGTACAAACAATTTTCTTGCTTTTAATGTATTTTCAATACTTGTACCAACTCTGTAATACCCCCATTTTGACCCTTAGGATATATTGGATTTTAAATGTAAATATTGTATAGATGTGAATTATGATTCCAAGCGTGGAGCTCAAGGCCAAGGCCCCGCTAGTGAATGCTCAGCTATAAGAGGCAAGTATTTGGCATTGTGTGATCCATGTGCTAAAAAGCCATGGAAAATTGTAAAATGATGTAAATATCATTTAATAAAAATACTAAGGGCTTGGCTATGGATGCAACTAAATGAGGGGGAACTATGCATCCACTAGGGAGAGGTGAGGGGGTTGTGGGAGCCTTAGAATTCCATATGTCACCTTGGCAACCCACTTTTGACTGTCCTAACTGTCATTTAATTCTGCTGCAGGAAGTGGGTGAATAAACGGTTCATGAAGTCGATGGAGTGGGGGGCAACCTCGAAATTCGGATGGAAGGTTATGGAGCTCTGATTTCCTTGATCCATAGGTTACTCTACCCTGGGAGTTCGTATTCTCGGATCCCCATTCCATTAGGGAGGGGCAACCAGAGTTTGGGGAGGGAGGACAGAGAGCCGAGCGGTGAAGGAAGAGAACCAGAAATCATGATTCTGGGGAAGCCATGTTTGGAAGTGCCTAGATCGCTCATGAATTACGTGAGAAGTGAAATCTGTTGGGGAAATCCTTAGACCCAAAACTTGAGGGCACTTTGCAGAGTGTGAGATGATCAGAACCTGTGAGGAAACCCTGATTTTGATAGGTGAACCCCCCCAGTCGCGGGACAGAGCCTTTCGGCCGTAACCCTGAGGAGATCCAAGCGCGGATGACACAGTGTGGAAGAGAGAGCAGAGGTTGGAACCGCTTGATAACCCGGTGAAGACTGTTTGATTGAATCTGTAGCTCTGTGGTTGAGTTCACTAGCTTAGCTTCCTCTTCCTTGTCTCTTGGCATGCTTGATAAACCTAACTGTGTATTGGATTAGCATGATTGTTGGTGTGAAACCAAAGCTGTGAGCAAAACTGGGTAGTTCCTCTTTAGTGGATACATAGCCCCAGCTCGGGGGTGGTCTCTGAGTACTAAAATACTACAGGATGGGAAGAGACCTATGGTTGGGTTGGAACGTTGCAGTCCATAGCTAGTTTGCTTGGTGGTTTCAATTAAAGATAAGTGTTTCCTATTGCCTCTGATTATGCCATTATATATATATGAATGCTTGTTTGTTATTTCAGAATGCATGGATTGATCCAGCTGATTAATGGAACTGAATGCTTGTACCTTAGGTTGTTATTATGCCTATGATGAAATGTTGGTAAATGCATATGAGTGAGTGTTAATATGGTTAAATTCAGTTGTGTTTTGCATCTATGTGTTTTTATTTATATGTAAATATGTTCATTGATGAATAGGGATAAGTTTATGTGAGTCCCTGGAAGTGCAAAAGGTTCAGTTAGGACTTTGGGGAGGAACTAGATACCCCCATGTGGTTTTCATGCTTTCCCCTATGGATCAGATGAAGGGAAGGGCCATGACTAAGTGGAGCAGAGTTCTTTGTAGAGTGGGAAGAGGCATGGATGAAGTTTAGGGACACATTTTAGGTTGGATTAAGGACACGATCAGATTCATTGGATGCGATAGAGGATTATGCAGTTTCATAGGGATCACTGAGATATTTCTAACGGTATCGAGTTTTCCCAAAATGAACTTGGGATGAGAAAGTTATGAGCTAAAGAAGTTGTGCAGTTGGGATTCCGAATTCCCAAACCTGCAATGTGGATTGCAGATTGCGGAAGTCGGAAGGGTGATTATATGGATTTATGCATGGTGATTCCGAATTCTGACTCCCGAACCGCGGATTGCGGATTGCGGAAGTCGGAAGAGTAAATTTTCAGGAGTTGTGAAATGGTGGTTCTGACTTCCGAGTTCCGCAAGGCAGATTGCGAATTGCGGAAGTCAGAGAGGTAATTTTTCTGGATTGAGATTTTGGAGTTCCGACTTCCGAGTTCTGGAAGGCGGATTGCATATTGCGGAAGTCAGAGGATCAATTCTTCGGATTTGAGATTTTTGCGTTACGACTTTCGAGTTCCGCAAGGCGGGTTGCTGATTGTGGAAGTCAGAGGCGTGATTCGACGAGGTGGAATATTTGGTGTCCTGACTTCCGATTTCTACATTGCAGATTGCAGAAGTCGGAGGCACATTTTTTCGGTGTTGTGCATTTGGGGGTTCCGATTTCCGAATCCCGCAAGGGGGATTGTGGAGTGCGGAGGTCGGAGGTGTGATCCTCGTTGAAACTGTAATCTGCAGTTCTGACTTCCGACTTCCGACTGTGGATTGCGGACTGAAACCATTGCGGCTGTGCAAAATATTAGAGTTGTGGATCAGTTTTGGAAAAAACAAAATATAGCAGATTGTTTCAAGATTGTTCCTCCATGACTTTAAAAGGCACTGAGGGGATCGGAGACGTGACATAATGGTATCAGATCCCAAGGTTGCAGCACTGGGGATGCTTGGGCCAAAGTATGAGTGACATGCATGTAACCAGGATTTGAATGAGGTGCAAGGACATACTAATGTGCCTTGAAGGACTCCATATGGAGTTGGAATTGAACAAATTGCAATGTTGAGATGCCATGAATTGGACCAACTATGATGTGGAATGGAAATTCCATGCTATGATGGGGAATTGGAAAGAGAGAATTCCTTAAACTCTATCTTTCTTTTGTATTTATATTTTATGAGCTTTATATACAGAAAATTATGGTATAGGAATGTTGAAAATGCAATAGATTAGATAGAAGAAATGTGTATGCATAGTAGGCATATTAAGAAGATAAGGAATAGTGCATGTGAACTTGCTTGTGCTTGCATGTGGTATTGCATATTGGAAAAAGTTGTTAATGAGCACATTGCATTTTAATTTGAATGCACACCTAACAAGCATTCACATCCACTAAAAGTGATTGCGGGAAAAGCTTATGTTGCATGCTTGTGATTCTTGCAATGTTGCACAATATATGGAAAAAGAACAATATTTTTGAGATGCCTTGCTTACACTTTGCTTTGAGAAATAACTAAAATGTTGTTTCTAGGGTTCTTCATTTTGGAAAGATGTAATCCTAGATACCATGGTCAACATAACATATCCCATCCTGTTGGAAACCACAACAAAAGGACCAAGATAATATAAGCATGGTTGAAGATGTTGATGTTGATATTGCATATGACTAACAACCTTGTGAAGAAAGGCTGTAGCACAAATCCATGATCAAGAAATTGGTGGAAGCACTGAGTAGCCTTGGTAAGAATCCAACTGATTAGGTAACATCAGATATGTTGATGGCAGCGATGAAGGTAAGGTTTTATTTATACTAATTGCATAAGTGTTGAGAAATGATGGGTAAGAATCCCTTCTACCATATTTTTAATCATCATAAAATGATATGCATGTAATAGTCACAAGTACAAAATGAGAAATTAATGACTAAAAAAATGACTAAAATTCAACTATAAACGACTATTTTTGAGTCAGCGACTAATAGTATCCGATTTCCACTATCTTATCTCTAGTCGTATTTCACTAGTCATTAATTGGTTGACTTATTAGTCATTGATTTAGTCATTGATAGTCACTGATTAAGTCATTGATTTAATCATTGATACTCACTGATTTAGTCATTAATACTCACTGATTTAGTCATTGATTGTCACAATTAATGACCAAATATACGACTAAATAAATTACTAGATGATAACATATTAATGACTAATCTAAATACGACTAAACGCTAGTCGCGCTATAAGATACTGGAAATTAGCTACTAATAGTTGTATATATGCGAATTTAGTCATTTTCGTAGTCACTAATTTATGATAAGGTACGGAGGAATCGAACCACCAATCTCTGCCTATAATTAGGCAGGTGCTCTACCATTGAGCTAGCACCCTTTAAGAAGTTGTTATTGCTTGACAATGATGATATTCAAACAAATTTTGCATGGGAACAAAATGAATGTAAAACATATTCAAGAAAAATGCTTCAAGTACTAAAAGAATTCTAAGATATAGCAGTTCAACTGTGACAATGATAAAAATTCTAAGAAGAATGATCTTGCAAACTACGCATGAGTACAATAACCCATGGCTGTACAAATTATCAGGAACAAAAGTAAGATGCTGCCCTTTACAGACAGAAAAGAATACAAGATCCAACTTGCAATAAATGCCTTCAAGCATCAAAACTAAATTTCTACTTAACATGGGGCCTTCAGGCACCTATACATCCAAGCAAAACTTTAAAAAAAGATGCCATGTGTTAACTAACAAAGGCACTTCAACATAGGTAGTGTCGAGAACAATCGAACACATTACAGGATACATGAAGAGACTCGAAAACTTTGGACGTGACGCTGCTTCTGTCACAAAATGAGACTAAATTGCCTTGGTATATTTATTCTAAAATTCACCAATAAAATATGATGAATAATAAATGGATCGACAAGAAACAAAACTTTGCAATTTTACAGAACTATTGTTGTGGCACCACACAACTTGCATCTTTCTCTGCCTTTTCCTTTTCAATCTCCACCCTCCTCTCTTCAGCATGATGTGCTACAGCATTTGCAACAGCTTGGTTGTGGAAGTCCATTGACTAGGTTAGATTCTGAAACCTTCTTGGATCTGAAACAGACATGACTAATGGCAGAACCACGAAATAAAATATAATATTAGTAACTAAAGGATGATTTTTCTAAACCTAGCCAGCAATGGATGAATTTTCTTGCATTATAAATAGAACAAAATAGCAGCAGCAAATTTTCAGATAGAAGCGCTCTAAATCGTTTCCAAATGTTAAGATACAAAAGGTGCCAAACCTTTCATGGTATCACTGAAGAACACAAAAGTATCCACATTGTCAATTAGAGACTGGAACTTTTCATCATCAGAATCGCCATCTTCATCATCTACATGTGCCTGGAAAGCTTTAGCCTGGAAATTCATCATTTGCACTGAACTTCTTTAAGAACTTAACAGCACTAAAACCAAATACAACACCAAAACCTAAACACTTGCTGGAAAAATTTTCCTTCTCAAGGAACTAAACTCTAGTAAATGTTAAAGCACTTGGGCTGCTAGCCTGTGAAGCCTTTGACTATCAGCTTCATCCCCATCTTCAGTATTAAATCCCATTTCCTTATCTGAATCATCTTCTTCCTCCTCCTCATCATCAATCTTCTAGCCATCCATGCCACCATCTTCATCGTCATTATTCTTTGCCGCTTCTAAAATGTTCAAGAGCCAAAAACATTAAGTTACAAAAATTGCCATAGCACTACTGCAGGATTTTGCATGATGTGACGAACAAATAATTAGCATGTGCTTGACAAATAAAACACATTTTAAGGCATACTGTATGCTAAGTTAAAATATACAAGCATATGTACGGATAAATAAGATCTCTATCGGTTAAATTGCTACCAGCAATTTGCTCCTTATATGCAACAAGCAGATCAAGTACAGTCCTGAATATTTGGCCTAGGGAATCTTCAGGTAAAAGTTCGGAAGGAAGTGATAAGAGTGAAGTGAGCCCCAAAATGCAAAATTTCTTGGCATGCTTCTTTAAAATTTAGCATCTTAATATATTCTTCTACAAACAGGCCCAGTGACCAAATGTGTTGCAAAGGGAAAGTCAAGCAAATCAAGAAGGTTGATCATGACAATGAAAATCAAAATAATAGAATTTTTTTATGTCTGCAACAATCATCCATATTCTGAGTCCATTACAACTTGGCTCATGATGAATTCAAAGTCAGTCGAATTGGCTAGGATAAATTTAACCAGGTATAGAGCCTTGCGGATAATACACAGCCAAGTGAAACATGTACATATAACTTCCATCTTGGATATCCTCTCTTTCTCCACAAAAATATAGCTATATTATTGGCAAAATCCCAAATAACATTGTATGGACACATTAAATAAATAACATTACCAATCTCAGAAGTTCTATATTCATGGATTCCTGGGATATTCGACTTCGCTAACCTCTACATCTTCCTACAGATTTAGAGACAACCACCCAGAAATCTAATTAAATAGAAAAATGAATTTCTACTTACATTTGTATTCAGAAATTTAGGCAAGCACCAACTTGCAGACAGGCTGCAACCTATGATTGGGATCAGGACACCAGTCCTCTTGAGCTACAACTCAACTCCCCTGCACCGCCCTGTCTCCCTAAACTGCAAGTTCAATTGCCAACCTTTTCCTTCTAAATTCACATTGTTGTTCCTGTACCTTTACACCAGTTTCTGTACTCACTTTTATTGACCATTAGTTCACTAGCCTTTGCTCTTTTTTGCATTCAATGACCTCGTTCATGTATTTCAATAGTATTGCTTCCTGCATTCTGCTTCATTACTCACTCTATGTATGTTTGCTTCTTATTCTCTACCATCAACATTCTCAATCAACAGTGTAGCCATCATTCTTTACACTCTGAGTATGGTTGTACATTGTTCTATTCCAACTTTTGATTAATCCAGATGTACATAAGTAACATAACCAACCTCTTTGCACAATGTTGATTTACTTTTCAGTCACATACTCATCATAAAATTCAATATTCATACAATTGATATTCAGGTTTTTAGTCAATAAACAAAATTAATGATAGCACCCAGATTTCCAACACGGGCTAGATTCATTGTTATTGCATATCTATGTGAACCTGAGAATAAAGCAAACTCACTGTATGATCATTCAACCAATTTAGCCATCATATTCTTTTCTTCATAGATCCTCTGTGCACAACGAACATTTGAAGATTCATGTGTTTTCAAAAGTAAAATCTAGACCACACCAGATCCTGAGACATATTAAAACATACACGTTCCTGTGGTCTGTGATGTAAGTGTGAAGTCAATACAAACTCATAAATAGATATCCTGAGACAATGTTTCTCAAAGTATGCATGGAGGATCATGCTTCTGTAGATTCAGGGCATCTCTTCGATTTACATCATACCCTGGGTCCCTTGCTGTGTAGTTGAATACAAGGTATGCTCACTTCTATTAATGCTACTTCAAATTTCTTTGGACTCTACATGGAGGTTTTCTCATTCTTTGCAATGTCAAATGAGTATAACCTTGTTGCAATTGCAAACCTGTGCAAGCCAAGATGTTCTGCCTACGAGAAATGCAAGGTCAACAATATTTGCATGAGGGATAAATAGAAGGACCTGGTCCATTCTTCATACCGATTCCACATCTATGATTTGCCATTGTGGGTGTTGTGCCAGCTCTAAGTCAAAGCCCCAAACAATCCACTTGTCTTGGATCCAGAGCCACCTGCAATTACAAAGAAGAACATAAACCCAACGCATTTCATCACTACTTCACATACTGGAACATGTAACAACCCCAGAGACTGGGATTTTCCATCCTAGTGTTGCACTCCTGCGTTTTTCACATCACTGCTATCAGAAAAAGAACTCTCTTAGAGTCTCACCAAAATCATGTGATCTCTCTCTCTCTCTCTCTCTCATATATATATATATATATGCTTTGTGTGGACCAACACGTTGAACGAATTGCTTGACCAATCCGTGCCTTCATGAATCCAATGCAGCAATGGGTAATTTCATTCAAAGTAATTCAAAAACCATATTTCCCTCCAACGCATGGGTGAGTGCCTTCTTGCAAGTGAGTGGACCAACGACCCTCCACCACTTCACCAAATCGATTTGCATTTGAAGGAGATACAACACCGTTTGTATGTGGACATGTGGACCAAGGCTTCTCAAGCAACATCGGCGTTGACCATCATAAGGGCTAGTGCTTCAATACTTAATGAATACCATCACTTCTTGAATGCTTTATCGTGCCTTGCAAAATGAGCTTGCTAAGAAACTTGTTTACAAGTTTCACAAAACTTGTAATTACAAGTTTTGCAGACCAAGGCTTGTTGCTACATCAATACCATCTATAGATATTAACATAACACAACTCAGCTCAACAACCATTGAAATGACATCAATGAAACACAACAAGACAAACCTGAGGGATAAATATGAGAATTCTGGGCACTTCTGAGCACCCATACAACAGTGTGAAAAGATTCTGGGCACTTTGGGAGTACTTCTGAGCAGTGTGAAGGTTGTAGCAAGCAGTAAAACACCTTGAATCAGCAATAAGCAGAGGCATATTCCAATCTGGGCACAAATAGCCCTGTTTGACAGTAAAAAAAGGGCATGGATCAGCCTTAATTCAGCCCTTTGGGTGCATCTTAAGGTAATGTTCAGTTCTGCACCAATTCTGGGCAAAGAATAGGCAGGTCTGGGCACAAGTAGCCCAGTTTTGGCTTCCTATGAGCCATAAAACAGTAGCAGTGAGGCCTTTCAGTCACTTCTGGGCAATTTAGAGATTGTAACAGCCACCAATCAGCAGTAAAAAGCACTAAGATTCTCAATCCTGAGAATGTTATATGATGATTCTTTGTGGTAGCATACCAAAAGAGCAGTAAGAGGCATCATCTACAGGTCTAGATACATTCTGGGCATGATATGAGCATAGTTCACCTCCAAACAGTAGTGCCTTCACTCTGATTTCATTTGCAGATCTCAAGCTTCATGACGATGCACCCATGTTTTCAGAGGGCCTAAGGAGAATTTAGAAGAAACAACTAAAAGATCTTCCAATGCCAAAGCAGCTCAAAAGTTGTTAAGCACAATCAAGAAGATTGTTCCCAAGAATATCAAGGATAAGATGATTTTACTCTTTGACTATATCCAATAGAGCTTTTATGCTTGCTGGAAGGGTTCATCCTTAACAGAATCCTTCAAGACTAAAGTTCAAAAAAACACTAGTTTTAATGAAAATTTTGTATGCACATTCATAAAAAAAACTCATCAATATGAATGAACATAAAATACCAAAAGAGAATCTCCCGTCAACTAATAGGCTAAAGCAAATCTGAGGTGAATGGCATGGTACAATTGATGTATTATAGCAGTTAATTGCAACCTGTGATATATTTGAGCAGAGAATTGGTGATGCTGATCTAAAACACTAGTTAAATTATCTGAGCAAAAATAAGTTACTTAGTACCTAATAACCAACAGACTAGAAACAAGAATTGGTCATGCTGATCCGCCTATAAATTGCTTGAACCACTTGGAGAGAGCTTGAAGAAATATTTTGGGTGGACAGCAGGTCCCAAAGGAAACTGGATAGGCAAAGCCCTTGAAAAGCCTAGATCTTAATGTTCTAATACCAATTTATATATATATATACAATACCACCAATGAAAAAAAAGATACCCATACACAAGAAAACAAGTGCACTCATTTGTATTAAATATATATATAGAATACACAATTATGGAGGGAATGATCAAAGTTGATCAAGTTTCCAATAAAATACAATCAGTTGGGTGAGTGAAAAGGATGAGACATAGAGATGATGATAAAGTTTCCAAAAAATAGGTAAGGATAAAGTACAAAAGCATTAAAGTACAAATAGATGAAGTACAATATTATATAGTCTCACTAGAATAATTCTCATCAATATACAAGCAAATATTCCATCAATATAGCAGCTTACCATCATAATCTACCTGCTACAAGCAGGAGATATTCATAATGGAACAGGAATATGTTCTTGCATATTAAAGAATTGGTTAACCACTTCAATTTTAGCAATAACTAGACCAATACACTAATCAACAATACCATCCAATGTGAAACATATAGCCACTCATATCAGAACTCTATGCAAGATTGATTTATAGCAACTCCACCAAAAACACCTCACATGCACTCTTTCAATGGGTGCAACAGGTCTCATATCGGTACATTGGTGTTAATGAATCCATGGAAAACAGACTTCAAATATTCTGCAACTAGATTTGGTCAACCAAACACTACTCTCGACACAAGAACCAAGTGTTATTGAAGTTGTGGGTGAAGAAGAACTACATTGAAAGCATATTCACATTGTGATAGAATTGTCAACAAGTAAAGGTGAAATGTGAAGAAAATATCATTTACTTTAAAAATTTATCAATTAGCAATAAACTCATTTGAATAAAGGACATTGTATCTTGTTTTTGGTGATACAAAACTGCCACGTGTAAAACAAAGTTTAGATGTCAACGATATTTGCTGTAAAGCAAATTTATGCTAATGAACTAAAAGTCCAGTGAACAAGAATATCTAGTATTTGAGTCAATAGAAATGCAGAGGAAATTATGTATCTCATAAATTATAAAGCATACTGGAAATTGTTAACGAAAGATTTTTAGTTTGGGGAGACCATATAAATATACATACAGACATTGCCAGCAGGGCATTTATACATACAGTCCTGGAGCCTGGGAGGTATTATTAAGATATCAATGGAAATTGAAGGGAAACTAGGTTTTTTTATCATACATTTCACAAAGAAAGCAAGAAACTTTTAAAGTTTAAACATGTACAGGAGGAGACCATGTTGGGTGATATGAGCAAGACATTCCCACCTATTATTGTTCATTGAGAATTGTTTCATGAAGATAATTTGAAAATTGTCATTTTCAGAAGATTAAGAATGTCTTGATAAAACTTAAGTACTGTAAAATCCTTAGGAGGAATACAGCTGACATCCACCATGCTTCCTGTTCACATCAACAAACTATCTTGGTGACTAGAAAGAGCCAATTCTAGAAAAAATGTCAAAGACGCCGGGAATCACCAGTTGAGTAAACATGGTACTGAAATCAACAAAAATTGTAAGCAGTACAATTAACACAACTAATGTGTACTCCTTTGTTATGTGAGTGAATAAGATTTAGCACTACAGTGAACACAACTAATTTGTACTCCTTTTTTTTAGCTCAACAGATCAATTGGTAAAGGCTTTTATAGGTTCAACTAGGATTTGTGTTACACTTCAAGAGATTGAACTGTGAGTGAATAAGATTTATCAATACAGTGAACACAACTAATTTGTACTCCTTTTTTTAGCTCAACAGATCTATTTGTAAAGGATTTCATAGGTTCAACTAGGAGTTGTGTTACGCTTCAAGAGATTGGACTGTATAGGGGTCTTAAAAACCCACACACAAGCCTAACCATTATGTGCTAAATGGGCACTTCAGGGTTGGAAGGGAAGGGATCCTGAAAGGTACACTTTTTAGAAACTGTATATCTTTGAAAACCCCTCTATGCAATAATCTGGCAAGGTCTCAATTTTCAATCTCTTGTCATCACCCTTGCCATGGTTAAGATCAAAGGCTCTTTTGAGGCCCAAAGTATTCGGAAAGCTTGGGAAGCTACAAAGCCATTCCTATCCTGGAGAAACCAATCCCTTCGATCTCTAATTTATTTTAATGGAAAATGCATTTAGTGGATGCCTCTCCTTGTGCAAGAGGGGAAAACTCTGGCTAAGATCCCTAGGATCTAAGCTCTCAGGTTCTACTCTTCATCTGTTGCATAATTGGTGTGAGGACTCAAGCCCAGGGACGATGCCCAGGATGTGGTTTGGATCCTCACACACACTAGCCTCAACTCTGAAAATCTTTGAGAAGAAAGCCCAGGCCAATTCTAGAAAAAGGTAAGCATTCCTTTCAAGCCAATTGATAATCGAATTGGGTTCCTGGATGATGTTCGGTGTTCTATTATGTTGATTTATTGGTGCAAATTAGATAGTCATGCCTTCCAATTATATAGTGTTTTGGTTGCTTGAAATACTGCATTGTGCAGTGGGATAGATAGAGAGAAGTATTATGGTCTCCTGAATTACTGGTTTCAGTTGGTTAACTAGAAGCTAGAAGGAATATACACGGAGGTTGTTCTGGGCTGCAGTTTCCCACACTATTGTTTTAATTTGAAATCCTGGGTATTTGTTGGAGACTCCTGTCAGGTTATTTGTGCTATGGATTCTTTGAGAGGTGCGCATTCGTGTAGTGATTCCCCTATTCAATTGGGAACTCATGAAACCATATCTTGTTCCCATTTGGAATATGTGCTTGATGATAAGACCACACAAAAAGTAATCTAATTTATCAGAGAAAAACATGGACAATCATGCTCAGAACTGGCAGAGGGATATCCAGGAGATTATAAGATTTTTAAGGAGACAGGAGGATCTAATCAATGGCAATAGAACCTTGACAGTTTCTGTTACTACAAAGAATATGAGCTAAAACATCATCTTATTCATAGATTAACAAGAAGATTACAAAATTATGGTTTCACGGACCTCGGCTTAATAGTTGCTCATAAGCTCCTCGGGACAGATCTAACACGATTCTCACAAGCTTCCGATATGACTCTCTTGATGATAATTGAAACCTCAGGTAATATAAGGATTCTCCAATTTTACAAACAAACAACCATTCCCGAATTATCCCTTCCAATAACTTAAGATTTATTAAAACAAAGGCTTGAACTTAATAGGGCTCAATAAAATACACTTAAGAATGAATTTAACATAGCCAATGAACAAAATACATTCAATGCATGAAACTAAGCTATTGTGACAAGAATACTTCGGCCAAAAGAAAAACGAAAGCATACCGCAGTTACGAAGAGGGTTTGTCCTTCGATGACTTAGCATATTTACAAGGATTGACCCTTGGACTACTCAAGGCATTAACACGACTACCAATAAATTATCCAAATGAGAAGAAGGAATTAGGGTATACTTGGGCAGTCAATATGAGGGTCTTCTTTCACATTCAACATGCTTTAAAAAGTTCCAGCCCATCCATCTTTGTATGTGAGGAAATTAGAGGTGAGATTAAATGTATTCTTAACAGTAGCTGGGATGGATGAATGCTCAAATTCTGAAGTAGGGGTCAGCCCACTCAGACGGTGCATCACTGCAACAATCAAAATTCCAATATACAAGCAACGATCAATATGAATGAATAAATTTTTTTAAAATAATTTCAATGGCATCTGTCATAATCATACCTGTGCCTTTCTTAATCCATGGAGAAGCCATGATCGTGGGCACCCTCACACCTAATCTATCAAACTTGAAAAAATAAGGATGAGACCAAAACTCCCATCTGGGTTGGGGACATTTCTCACAGGTGTAGGCACATGATCATAAAACCCTCCATGTTCATCATAAGTAACTATCAGAAGCGTCTCGTGAGAAATTGCTCTCAGGATCTCATAGATCTCTTTAACAAGCCACTGGCCATTGGATAAATTATGAGCAGGGTGGTCATCGTTGTCCTGCGGGATTTAACATTCATGACGACACATTCTTTTCGAGGGACATTTATCCATGCTTTAAGACACTGCGAAACATGACTTACAGGACTGGTTAACCCAGTGTACTTATCGGCACCCTAATCTCGTTTGTGCCAAATCTGATCCGTAGCAATCTCTTGCACTGGGACCAACAATCAATCTAACTCTTGTATGTAGCCTACCATCGTGCTGGGGTTTCTCAATTCATTGGATCTGCTACTGGAACGAGGAAGCAACAATTCCAAAGCTGGATGTATTTATAATTCCTATTGATCCAGCCATTGATTCAGTGGGCTAAGTGGAAGCATTAGTAACACAAGAAGTAAAACGTGCTTCTTGCCCATTTTCCAGTAAGAAAAACCTGCATTGAAGATCATGCCCATTTTCCAGTAAGAAAAACTTGCATTGAAGATCATGAGTGGAGATGCTCCCAGCTAGTGCAGTCGTACATTTTTTTCCTTTCCTCTTAGCTTTGATGAGTTGGAGATTTTGTGGAAATTCATTTCCCCTCCTTTTAACAATCTTTCCATAGCTTTGGATGGGTTAGAGATTTTGTGGAAATTCATTTTCCCTCCTTTTAACAATCTTTCCATAGCTTTAGATGAGTTGGATATTTTGTGGAAATTCATTTTCCCTCCTTTTAACATTCTTTCCAGCTATTATCACATTATCTAAAAGACTAATACTATTAAACATTACTTTAAATATTAAAAATTAAAAAATATCAATTTAATAAGTTATTATATAATATTCTTAACCAAATTAGAAATTAAATGTTTTGAACATTTAAATAATATTAAAAGGGTTAATAATTTAAAAATTAGAAATTAAAAGATATAATAAGTCAAAATATAATTTTAAAAGATAAGAAATTAAAATATTACAAATTTAGAAAATTAAAACATTAAAGTGAGATTAAACATATTAATAATTAAAAGCTTAAGCCCACAATTAAACCATGACCTCCAGGCTCCAACCATGTTAATCATAAACCATGACCTATAATGACCTCCAACTTTAACTTTCCAAGCATAGACCTAACAGAACACTGACACACAAACGCATCCTGTGAATTAATGAAGGATGCAAAAATGACAAAAATTAATTGTCATGACACGAAATGTCGAAATTTCAACTGAGTGTCGAGAGGATCAAACGATGACGATTTTCATCACACAAAAAATGGACATGACCAGTGTGACTAGCTGAATACAATTATGTAGACACTCATGACTTCACGGCATAACAATATAATGATTGACAATAAACTACCAAAAGCCAAACTTGACCTAACCACAACACGACCAAAGTACATGAGATGTAAATTGGCTATAAGTCTATCGAAGGGGTCTAATGGAAGCTGTGAAAACGATGAAATGAGATATGCACATGAAAAATGATTCAAACTATATTATAAAGGGTTAGAATGGTATATTATATGTTTTTAATATATACATTATAAAGGAGATTAAAAACATTTTGTACATTGGTTGGGAATATTAGGAAACTAATTAGAATAAGACAAAAGGAGCTCGAGGGAGGAGACTTTTGGAAGTTGGGACGTAAGATGAAGGGGTTTGGGATTTAAAGGTGCTTTATTATTTTTTTATGTAAATGAAAATGGGAAGGGGTGAGGATTTTAGAGACGAAAGGGTTTAAAAGCTAGGATAGGGGAAATAATTAAAAGGGGGGAGCACTAATATTTTTATTATAAAATATGGGATATTAGTTTTTTTTATGTAAGACTTAGGGGTGGAATATTTTTCAACTTTCCAAGCATAGACGTAAGAGAACATTGACACTGGACGCATCCATGACCTCCCAGGCTCCAACCATGTTAATCATAACCATGACCTATAATGACCTCCAACTTTAACTTTCCAAGCATAGATGTAAGAGAACACTGACACACGGACGTATCATGTGAATTAATGAAGGATGCGAAAATGACAAAATTTAATTGTCATGACAAGAAATGCCGAAATTTCAACTAAGTGCCGATAGGATCAAACGATGACGATTTTCGTCAAACAAAAAATGGACATGAGCAATGTGACTAGCTGAATACAATTATGTAGACATTCATGACTTCGTGGTATGACAATATAATGATTGACAAGAAACAATCAAAAGCCAAACTTGACCTAACCACAACATGACCACAGTACATGAAATGAAAACTGGTTGTAATTTTATCGAAGGGGTCCAATGGAAGCTGTGAAAATAATGAAATGAGATATGCACATGAAAATTGCTTCAAACTAGACATGATGATGAGATCAGAATGGTTGGATGACAAAATTTGATAAGTGTGTTGGAGTCACTATTTTTCGACACTTCAAAATCATCGATGTTGAGAATTAGCACTATCATGGTTCAAGCAGATCTAGAGACCATTGAATCCATCTACACTGTTAAAATTTAGTAAATCATAACAATTCATTGTCAAAACTGGGATTTTCCATTATTGAGTGACACCATTAACATCACTCGGGTCTCTAAATCCATATAAAAAGTTACAATTTAGTAAATTTTAACACTATAGATGGATTCAAAGACCCCATTAACATAAGCGGTGTTAAAATTTAATAAATTGTATAAATTCATTGTCAAAATTGTAATTTTCCATTGCTAGGGCGACATAACTAAAAATGACTAACATAAATGACTAATTCATATTCTTAGGTGTTGTTATATAGTCATATTTGTATTCCTGTGACTAATTAGTCATTTACGTTAGTCATTCTTATTTTAGTCACTTGTTATCTAGTCGTATGATTTATCCTGTGACTAAATTAGTCATTTTTAATTGAATCACTGAAAATTGCTCAATTTTAGTCGTTGGTCCATTGAAAAAACTATGGTGACTAACTTTTTTAGTCGCCTAGTCACTTATCTCTCATTTTGTACTAGTGATACCATGATGCATTAATACAATCATAAGTGTTAACGCCCTAATCAATTAATATCTTCTCTCATGCATTCATAATTTTATTAAGGTGATACAACAAGTCTAAATTTATTCAAGATTGTGTTAACCGTAATAATATGAAGATAAACATACCATAAGATTAATCATGAAAAAATCTCGAAACATACCTGGATAAGTCATACCTTTCGAGATTGCTTGTAATCTTCTTATGTAAGGCCTTAGCCTCATCTCCCTCTGAAACAGGAACTTCTTCACTTATGCACGTGACCAATACATTCTCTTCTAGGATTAACCCAATCCACTTGATTTGTAGGAACTGGATCTGGAGCTGGATTAGGGTTTGTCAGAGAAAACCTAAAAATTCAAACTTTGAATTTCAAACTCCTGAAAGGATAGAAAGATGCGCCTTGATGAGCTAATCAAGCTAGTATACTCAAAATTTGAAAACTGCAAAGTTTCACCCCTCAAAATTGCCTTTGAAACTTCCGGATCTTTTAGACAGGATCCCAAACTAGGGTTTGATAAATCCCACCCTTTTTCCCAACCAAAAGGTTCGATTCAAAGCTTTAAACTTTGATTTTTCTGAGGAGCTTCCAGCCATGGTCACAGACTTCAAAAATTCCAACTTTTACAGAAGCCCTAATTTTCCACTTTTCTGATCAAAGTCCCGAACTAGGGTTTGATCAAGCCCGGCCTTCTTCCCAACCAAAAAATTTGATCTTGGTCTCTAAATTTCAATTTTGATGGGTAGTATTCAACAGTGGTCTCTGATTACAAAAATTCCAACTTTCTCCGAAACCCTAATTCTCGGAGCCATGAATGAAGGTGTTCAAAATCCAATTCTGTTTTGATAGAAATATGCACTTGATTGTTTCTGGTGTAACTTCGAAATTACAAATCCACAGGGTCGGAATCTTCTACCTGTGGTAGCCTGACCTGTCACCTTTCCAACCCTATAGGTCTGACCTCAATTGGATTTTTTGAGAGAGAGTTATTCCAAGTGTCGCAACGTGACCTGTTTATGGGATAAAACAAGAGAGCGAACTTGTACAGCGTGTCACGTGTCACTGGTTCAACTTCGGCCTCTGAAAACCTTACCAGAGAAACTAAAGTCCGTGCCCTACCTGTCACTTTTTATGAAATTTCATTTGGAGCTTCCTAGCCCAATTTATGACCTTTTTTTCCTAGGTCACCTGTTTATGACTGAGATCTGGAAGAGACAGAAACCCTAGATTGTACAGATCATAAAACACAAAGTACAACGAATTAGAAGTTGTGCTTCGGACACAAGGTACATGAGGATCTTATCTTCGACCTGTACGAGTTTTAGATCCTGAAACCTTGCCAAAATGGATTGATAGCGAAAGTTCTACGATGACTGGTTTTTGCTATATCAAGCCCTAGCATCGCAAGTGCAACAAGTGTCATACTTGCCATACTATGCCTTCTTTCAGGCTAGCTCTGATACCATGTTAGTTTTTCAGAATTTACTTCAATCTGATATAGGATCTTAACTGAGAGAACAACATGTACAACATATCTACAACATATCAATCATGGACACAATAATGCAAGCACACAAGAGACACAAAGTTTACTTGGGGAAAACCATAAAGGTGAAAAACCCCAATAACTTCCTCAGAGATAGATAGAGCAATGATATAACCCAAGCATAAGAGATAGACATCTCCTAGCAGCAGCTTCTCCTCCTCCACAAGTGCGCCACTCTCCAAAGAGTGTGTGTGAGAATAGAATGGTGAAATAGAGTGCCTCCTACACTTTATTTATACTTGACTTGACTTTCCTAATAACCTTTACTAGGTCGGCCTCAACTTAACCACATAACACAATGCTGACTGGGCCGACACCCAATAGGGTGGTCTAATAACCCATCAAGTATAAGTTACGACACTTACAATATAAATGATGACACTTCCATATAGAGGAATAATAACATCTCTATAGGAATACAAACACTTCCGTATAGAGGAATAATACCATCTCTATAGGAGTACAATATACATATATGAAATACATTCCGAAGTTACATATACATCAACAAACATAAGATGATCATAAAGCAACCAAATCTGAATATGGAAAATAGTGGGACAGAGTTTGATTACTTCGGTGAAGTGCAGGAATCTAAAGCTGGAAGCTATGGTGTAAAACGCATTCATACAGTAAATTGAACTTAGTTAGGGTAGCGATTTAAATCAACTAATGAACTCGCCAGGGTAGATATTCAAGGTGTACTACAGAATCACTCAAGAAAAATTGATATGGTGCAGAATTCTAAATCTAGCCAGCTATTGTGTAAAACGGTAGATATTCAAGGTGTACTACAGAATCACTCAAGAAAAATTGATATGGTGCAGAATTCTAAATCTAGCCAGCTATTGTGTAAAACGCCTTCATACAGAGGCTGAAATTTAGTTAGGGTAGCGATCCATTCCTGAAATGAACTCGCCAGGGTAGAGATCGGTTGGCGGAGATCAAACTTTGATCAAGGATGAATTACTACATTAAGAAATTATCAAACTCGCCAGATGTAGTTTAAATATAATAAAAATAGAGTAACTATCAAGCTGATCACCCATATACTGACAGAGACGTAGTGCTGTTACATGACCCGATCGTCATCTCAAGAACATCAAAATCAATCAAACTGTACGCATGCGGGTTTGCAGGGTCGTAAATTCATCACAAAGATGGATTTTAATTAAAACAATACAAAGATCAACTACACAGGTAGGCAGAGCCAAAAATTCCCAAATCGATAGATCCAGTATCAATGTAAATGCAAAAGGGTTAGCGCAAGAATGATAAAAATATTAAATCTAACCACTTAATCAGACGACGACATATCTTATGCAGAGATCATAGATTTATAGAGGTTGAATAAGTAACCTATCGAAAGAATGCAGAGGTCTCCAACAAGGAATATAATGCCAACATCCATCCCAGAATTTACAATGCGTACAAACAGAAGAATAATACTTTATGATTTTCTTTACAAGGAATATGAAATCTCTAAAAGAAAACAATACAGACCTGTAACCAACGGGGTCCTTCTCTTCTCCCGGGCTGCCCTTACGCAACTCCTTCCAGAAATGTTTCTCTCCATAACAGGAACGCCATCCTCAGCGAGGCTTTTCCGATCACGCCACAACTGACGGAAGTATTTTCCAAAACCGAATACCCCTTTTTTCCCTCTGGATAACCCACTGAAAGAAATCTATTGCCCCCCAAACGTTATGGGGACACCCTCCTTAATAGTAGCCTCGGCTCAGCAATTGTTTTTCCCTCCAACGAATATATCTCCCCCATGGATGTTTGTAAATCCCATTTAAACGCCACATAATAAAAAAAACGCCCTATACGTGGCTTATCATAAAAGACATATGGAAGAACTTAGGTGAGTATGCTTTACTAAGGCGAAATCCTTGATGGCTTGTCTCCTTAGTAGAGAGAGAGGCCGACAAGGTTTGTTGAATGATCCGTTGGCACCAAACTTGACTTAAATGCATACGAGATGGGTTTTGGTTCTCTAATGAGAGGCCATTCTCATGAATATAAATTTATTTAAGCCATAGTATAACTTAAATGGAGTATACTTAGTAATTTATAATTAGTATTCCTTCCCCATAGTATATTTATAATTAAATATACTGATAACTTGTAATCGAGTGTACAACTAAACTAAGTTTATCAAAATAGCTAATAAGCTATGCTTATCGATATATCTATAAACTAAACTTACCCAAACTCATAAATTTTAAAGGCTAAACTCATAATACTTCTTGGTTAAGATAATTTATCCTCCTTCTAAGAATACCAACTTATGTAGGTATCTTTGTATACCTATATAAATTTCTTCTTGCATTATCTTTATTATGCATTACAATGTAAGATATATATATGTGTATATACATAATTTTTTTATGATCAAATTCACTAACATCTCTTAGTATCACTTATAACTCATAGATAAGCTAAGCCTCAATTTCCATAAGAGTTTGTGATGTTCTTTTAGCACACTCCTTAAAAGGTGAAATCATCTAGATTTAGTTAGTCTATCTAGTGTTACTAGTTAGCTTCTAGGCAAATTACTCACTAGTGGTTTTTCGGTGATGATCTTAACCTTACCTATCCCTAGTGAATTCGATTATCATCGTTTACGTCATCTTTTAGTCTCCTAGGTATATAATAATATTTATGACTAGGAAAATAAAGTAATAGTATTCTCAAAGTCCACTGGTGGGGCCTTGGCCTTGAGCTCTTCACCAGGGCCTTTTTACATAATTACAAATACATTTACAAAAATAATAACACTAGGGGTCAAATTGGAGGGATGTTATATCCTCCTACCCTTAAGAATAATACCGTCCTCGGTGTTCGACATTTTGCCTTTTGTATCCTCACGTCAGCTTTCGCTTGCTTTATTTTTTTGCTTTGGTCGTCTTCATATTTTTGCGATTTTCGCAATCTCTTATCAATTTTATCCTGCACATTATACAGATCATACAAGATCTCCCGACGTTCTTTTTGTTGAGATATTGTAACTTTAAAGAATCTTATATTTGTACTTTATTATTCTGGAGATGTTTCATTCCTCCGTAAAGACCTTATTGTATATCCGGAGATGTTTATTCCTCCGTCGGAATGTGGTAACTTGGGTTATTAGACTTCCCTAGTGGGCGTCGGCCCTGTATGTGTTATGTGGGTCAAAGGGTTGTTAGACCACCCTAGAGGGGTCGGCCCAGTCAATTATAGTGGGGTATTTAACCCAATGGTTAAATATGAGCATACATGATTTGTGTAAAAGACAAGTCGGAGTAGTGTATAAATAGAGGAGGTGTATTCCTCATTTAACACACACTCACTCACTTGAGAGTGGCGCACTTATGAGAGAGAGGTCTGCTATGGAGAAGGAGGAGCTTATGCTCAGAGTTTCATCTTTTGTATTTGCTGGTCATCTATATTGAGGAAGCTTTGCTGGGTTTTCTACCCCATGAGGGTTTCCCAAGATAAATCTGTGTCTCTTGTGTTTATGCTGTGCTTGTTGTTTCTTCAGTGACCCTGTATATGCTATTATTGTGAAATGGAATGTAATGCTGCTATTTTCTGTCTTAGCATATTGAATTTTAACATGGTATCAAAGCTAACCTGAAGGAAGGCAAGGTATGGCACTTACGACACTTGCTTCACTTGCGACAATTTGAAGGTTTGGGTTTTACATAGAAAAAACCAATCATCGTGGAACTTTCGCTATAAATACATTTTGGCGAAGGTTCAGGATCTGAAACCTTTACAGGTCGTATATAACATCTCTAGGTACCTTGTGTCCAAAGGGAACCCTCAGATTCGTTGTACTTTGTGAGTTATGATCAGTACAAGTTAGGGTTTCTTCCTCTTCCAGATCTCAGTCAAAATCAGGTGACCTAGGAAAAAAGGTCATAACTTAGGCTAGGAAGCTCCAAATGAAATTTCGTAAAATGTGACAGGTAGTACACAGACCGTACTATCTCAGGAAATTTTTTCAGAGGCCGAAGCTGAACCAGTGACACGTGGCACGCCGTATAAGTTTGATCTCCTGTTTTATCCCATAAACAGGTCACGTTGCAACACTTGGCATAAATCTCTCTCAGAAAATCCAATTGAGGTCAGACCTATCGGGATGGAAAGATGATAGGTCAGGCTACAACAGAAAAAAGTTTCAGACCCTGTGGAGCGAAAAGTTTGAAGTTACAGCAGAAACAATCAGGTACATATTTATGTCAAAACATAATTATTTTTGGAGCACCTTCATTCATGGCTTCTAGAATTTAGGGTTTAGGAGAAAGTTAGAATTTTTGGAATCGGAATCCACGGCTGAATGCTACTCAGGAAAATCAAAATTTAGAGTCCAAGATCGAATTTTTTGGTTGGGTAGAAGACCGGGCTTGATCAAACCCCAGTTCGGGATTTTGATCGGAAAGATGGAAAATTAGGGCTTCAGCAAAAGTTGGAATTTTTTAAGTCTGTAACCATGGCTGGAAGCTCCTCAGAAAAATAAGAGTTTAGAGCCTTGGATCAAACCTTTTGATTGGGTAGAAGGGTGGGCTTCATCAAACCCTAGTTCGGGATCCTGTCTAGAAGATCCAGAAGTTTTGAAGGCAATTTTGAGGGGTCAAATTTTGGAGATTTCAAAATTGAAGTATGCTGGTTTGATCAGCTCAGCAAGACACATCCTTCCATCCATTCAGAAGTGTGAAAGTCAAAGATTGAATTTTTAGGGTTTCTCTACCGAACCCTAATCAAGCTCCAGATCAAGTTTCAGGGGGAGTTGAGGCTAAGGCCTTACATAAGAAGACTACAAGAAGTCTCGACAGGTATGACTTAAGGAGATACAGGTATGTCTTGAAATCTGATTCTTGATTAAGTTCATAATATGTTTGTCCTCATATTATTCAGGTCAGTACAATCTTGATTAATGTTAGAATTGTCTTATCACCCTAGTAACAGTATGAATGCATGTGAATGAAAGAAGACATTCATTGTTTAGGGCTATATGATTGTACTAATGCACTGTGGTATTGTATGAGGTTGATGTTGTCTGCTAACAAGATACAGGTACATCACGAAAGACAAATCAAGTTCCATGACCATGATAACATGAAGACAAAGACTCATCCACAATCTTTGATCACATAGAAGTTCTAGTTACAAGGTATGTATGACTTTGTTCTATTATGCTTAGCCTATGAGATATGCAGGTTCCAGCATAGGATATCTAAATCATTGAAGAGAACAAAGAAGATATTGATTAGGTATGTTAGACATAACTAAGCAGGTATACTAATCCAGGTATGTTTTCCTATGTCATGTTAGAATCTTACCTTGTGTTAGGATCCCTTATATAAGTATGCCTAGTATGATTGGTTATGCTTATTCATAAAGTTAGTAATCAAGGGATTATGCATATTATGTCTTTTATCTTGATTGAAGATATGCATGAGTAAAAGAAGACTTCCTTGAAACCCTGAATACTAATGATCATGACTATACATATTCAAGATTATTTAGAATTATAATGTTTTGATAATATTGAGAATATACTAATAAATGTATGTTTGTGTATGAGATCATGAGGATGACACTAGTGCACACTTGAGCATGCATAGTGGTACATAATGAATAGAAGTTCAAAAGACATATAGAAGATCAAGCGAGAGGCAACCACACAAACATAAAAGATAAGTATTTGAGTTGTTATTTGAAATAGTAAATAATATTGCTTGTATGCATATTTGTATTCCTAGAATATATCATGCTGAGTGTAAACATTCATAGAGCATTGAACAGTATACTACTAATATGCATATGATTGGTAAGTTGGACAAACATTCCATTGTTGCTTGTCTAGAATGAAACCTCTTTGCTGACATGCTGAGAGCTGTGCACACTCTCGATAGTATGTTCTGGTAGAGATGGAAGGCATCTAGATAGCCACTGTATGCATACAAGATATGGGAAAGTGTTGTGCCAAAGTATTGGTCAAAATAGTTGCATAACTATGTAAATGATATCTGTATGCATAATAGGTTATCATGTCAATATGATTTGATGATTATGAAGTATTACTAATCATGTACTTAATTTTGATTTGTAGGAAAGATCATGATGAATGATGAACACTGAACAAGCGATGGATGTTCAACAAAAAGATTTACAAATCAAACACACTATAGAAGGCTTGTGGCTAGAAGATTCTCTTAGAAAGAGGAAAAGAATCATGATGAGATGTTTGCTCCAAGTGGCTAGATAAGACCATTCTCTCAATGGTGTAATTAAAGAAGAAGTGTGAATCAGGTTCTGTATGGGTACCCAGGATCGATAATCAATTGATGAGCTTAATGATCATCTTGGGTGATGTGGATCTCAACCTTTTCTACAAGGTTGAATATGGTTTCTATACACAGATGACATGGATGCAAGAAGGAAATCACCACAGAGTTCGAATGATATTGAGGCTCATATCAGTAGACCCATCTGACGAGAGATGGCACAGATAGATATGTAGAAGATCATTCAATGCAGAGTGTGAATGATGTTTAGTCACAAAGGGAGAATTGACAGTTTCTTGATAAGCTTGGGCTTTACCAAAAGTAAAGTTGTTCCTAACCTTTACCTTAAGGTTATGGATCATACTATTATTGTATGTAGATGATATCTTTCTGACAGGGAATGAGAAACAGATCATGAAAAGAAAGAAGAAGATGGCTGCAGAAATGAAAATGAAAGATCTCAGATTGATGCATTACTTCCTAGGTCTACAAGTATGGCAAGGCTCGTAAGGAATCTTTCTCAACCAAGGAAAGTATGCTGAGAAATCTCGAGAAGACTTGATGTGTTGGAATGTCTCATGGATTCCAACTTGAAGCTATTAGCGGATGACTAATCAGAGTTAGTGGATATAACTCTGTACAGAAAAATTATTGGGTCATTGATGTATCTAATGAATACTAGGTCAGATATATGCTTTGCTGTGAAACACCTTGAGACAGTATCTAGTGGAACCTAGACGAGTTCACCTGATAGCTGCAAAGCATGTGATGAGGTACCTAAAGGATACGATAGACTTTGATTTATGTTATCTTGGATATCATGACTTCATATGGCTACACAGATGTTGATTGAGTAGAAAGTGTATCAGACAGGAAGAGCACATCGAGAAGATGTTATTCTCTGGGATCAGCCATGATCTTGTGGTTTAGCAGGAAGCAGTTTAGTGTGGCTCTCAGCACAAGCAAAATATATGGCTGCTTGCTCTACTAAGTTGTGAAGAAGTATGGCTTCAGGATTGTTTGACTTAGAGATGGCAGAGAATCAGTGTTCCATGATGGCAGAGAATCAGAGTTGTATCAAGATGGCAGAGAATCCAGTGTTCCATGATATGGCGCAGAAATGAACTATAAAGTTTGAATTTGTAACAAGTTGCTGATGTACTAACTGTTGGGCTTCAATCTACTAATGCAGATCAAATCCTTAAATTTATATCAATCCGGGTCAGTAAGCTTAGAGGCATATCCAAGTTTTAGGACTTAGAGCTAGACTTGTTTGGATAATTTAATTATCTGTGAATTGAATCTACTGTTTAATTATTTGTGAATTGAATCTACTGTCAGATGAGAAATACTGTAACTTAAAGATACAAAAATCCTTTTTACAGGGATAACTTCATTTGTTTCTTTTCAAGTACACAGCAATCTATTTTAAGAAAGCAATCTATTGGTGAAAGAACTGAGATAGCAAAAGCATTTAAACAATAACTCTAACCCTAAGATACTGACTACAAAGCTCTTGCCTGATGTTCCAGTGCTGAATGAACAATTAACCATTAAGTTCCCTTACAGGACAGTGTTCGTAATTTATAATTGTTCTAAACATTTTATCTTTAAATGAGCAGCAATGTATAACATAGTAAAATCACAGTCTGAACCGTTCTTTTAATATTTATCAAGATAAAAGACAGAGCTCATAAAAAGGTAAGTGATGTGTAGCACAATGAAATCGTAGCTTGAACCATTAAATGAGATAACAGAGCTGTAATAAAACCAATTAAAACTAGCTGAATTCGTTCTGCAATAATAAACTAGATACTACAGGGATTAACACATACCAATGGCACAATCTAAATCGCCTGCATCAAATCAAATCGCTGCAAACATCTAAATAGCATTCAATGGCAATGTAAGGGTGTGCGAACTCAACAATGGGGGCCCTCCAATGCCTCGTTCCACACACAGTTGAAGATTTACAGAACTGAAACTTTAAATGTATTCACTATAAATCGATTACACAGTAAAAACCACGCAGTTCAGAAGCAATATGCGTTCTTCCCAAAATCGTGATCCACGATCCAATGTTTTGTGAAGTACTTATACAAATTCAAAAGAAAACTGGAAATGCTATAATCCTGTAAACTAATTAATGAACATAGCCATCGAGATCCTCATTCAGAATCGTGAAACTCAACAAAATCCAAACTGCCCTTCTTTTGTGCTGAGTGGTAGCATAGGTGGTCATCTTTGACCGACTTTGACTTGCCACCTGTGAGAGCCACATCATCTATTCATTGGAAATTCGTCCATCCTTGGATACTGAGGATCTTTCCTCCATATTTCAGTTAATGCCTAGCTGGCCTGCAAGTGCTCAACTTTGGAGACATTACGGGAAGTTAGCACATCCTGTAATTCTGAATAAAACCTTAGTTTAAATGCTCTAAAAATCTCAAAATTCAATTTGTTAACAAGCAATGACATTTATACCTTTTAACCAAAGTCTGTGTTGAACTAAAAGCTTTATAGATCAATATGAGGGTTTTATGGAGGAAAATGGAGGATATTTAGATGACAAAAAGAGGTCAAATTGGTGCCCAACATCTCCCCCAAGAGGAAGCTGTTGCATGTCCTCATGCACAAAGGAAAAGTATCTCCAAAATTTTTGACCCTGCTTATGTTCTGAACAAAATCTTGTTGCTGAAACTCTGCTTCTAATCCTCTGATGTACCCCCTGTCTGAGATGATGCGTCTGTAGAAGTTCGAGCTGCATAAAGAACTTTCAGTTTTTCATACTTGGTCTGGTAAATATTCTTTTGTTTATGCCATTTATATGCATACGTGGAGATTCGTGCCCTTTGAACTTTAAGTTTTCTTTTCTTTTCTGTTAACTTCTCATTCTTCAGTTCTAATTCCTTTACTTCCATTTTCAACCTTTTAATCTTTTTACTGGTTTTGGAAGTTTTATTCTTTCCCAACTTCACTGAAGGCTACTCAGAAATAGTATCCATATTTTCATTCTCTTGCACTGAATCTCCCTCCTTTTCTTTTTCTAGAGTTTGTTGCCCCAAGAAAGGAGAAGCTTGTTCATCTAAAATTTCCTGTCTTGGATGCTTTTTCCTTTCTTTTTCTTGTTGATCAAAGAAAAGATTTATCTTTTTAGTCTGCCTTATCACTTCATCTGAAATATTTTCAGTTTCTTGGGCACTTTTACTTTCATGGACTTGCCCTACCTCACCTGTTGGATCTTCTTCTTGGCTTTCCAAGGATTGTATATATTCATACTGCTTTTGCTGGCTTTCATCATCCTCTTCTAATGCTGACTTCTTTTGAGCTTGCTGATGTTTCCTCGGCTTCTTTTCATAAGTGGTGAACATTTGATCTTGCTTTTGAAGCTTTCTTTCTTCTTTCAACATGCTCCTGGTTCGTATTCTTCTCTGAGGTTGTTTTGGGCTTGCTGCCTCAGAGTTATCTTCATCATCTGTGATTATTAACACATTTTCTTTCTTTCTCCCTTTGAGCATTTTTGAGCTTGTTGCTTCAGGGTTCTGTTCTTCATCCTTGGGGTATGTTATCATCAACAGTTTGTCTTCTTCCAAGTTTTCTCCAGGCAGCTCTTCTAGCTATTCAAACTGATTATGAATGATAAATTCTTGCCATGTCAAGTTTTGTTTCTGTAACTCATATATGATGATTAATTTGATGAGTCCACAGTGAAAAAGACTTGTCAATTTGTCTTTTTCATGCCTTTGGACAGCCTTAGCCATCTTAGTTAGACTCTGTAACAGGAAATAGGGCATATTGATCTCACATTCACCTTTCAAATGCTGCAACAGCTTGATGCGGTAAAGGTAAACAATACTGAATCTCCCTTCACAGGTGATGAACCTTTGGATGATATACACTATTTCATCCCAGGGATGAACCAGCCAACTCCTTGGTATCCCCTTCTTCCATTCCACTGAACCTGCCCTTGACCTGCATAGAAAGGGTGTCCATGACTTCTCCTTGAATTGTTTTGTTTTAAAGAATCTTTCCCCCTGTTGTGGTAAGCCAATGATTTGTGCCAAAATGTCTTCAGACAGTCTGAAACTTAAATTTCCTACTGTGGCCCTCTCTCCATCGAATGAGCCAGCAAAAGCTAGGCTAACATTATCATTGTGCCCATCAAAATTTTCAAAGAAAGACACCCATTGTTTCTTCTTGAAAATTTCCATGCATTTTTCATGAATGGTTGTGGGCTCAAATTTCTCTGGATCCAGTCTAGACACCATTTTACAACTTTAACAAGAAAATCCTTTTTTTTTTTTTTAATATGCAGTGGAAAGTTTCAAAGACTGAACCCTAGCTTATAACTCCAGTTTCAAATTTTAAACTCTGTAAAATTTCTTCTTTCTTCAATCGTTCTTCTGATAGTCTGAATTGATAGCAAAACAAAACCAGGGTGTCAAGCTTACCTAGCCTGCGCGGTTCCTTGATTTGCACATTCTGGATGAAATATGCGTCCTCGTATCTGTATTTCTTCTACTGTAAGGCAACCAGTGTTTCCTCCTTAGATTAATAGAAGTCTGTTAACTCTCAGCATGGATGTGCGGTTTGGGGAAGAGCAAATCAGCTGGACAACCACGGATGTATGAAATATCATTTCAAATTTTTTTTTTTGAATTTTGTAACTCGAGCTTTCCTATACATGGACGAGATTCGTGGGAGGCAAAATCCATGATTCCCTCGTTTTATGCAATGATGTTTTGAACCGGCCACTTAATTCCCCGTTGATTCGCCACTTTATGATATGTTCTATGACCCTCTTTCATATACTAACTTTTCTTTCTAACTTAATGCATATCATGCAATAATGCCCTCGTCTTAGAGTATATGAAAGAGAACACGAAAATATTGAAATTTCCTTGGTGAATAAAACATGTATCTATATTTTGTTTTTCTCTGCTTTCTGTTGAAAAGACCTACCTGTAGAATGCAGTATGTATCCTGTAGAGTGCAGTATATGTCTTGTAGAATGCAGTATTTAAAATTTCCCTTGGGTTTGATCCTGACAACCATCTTGACCCCTAGGGTGGAAAAATGAAGTGCTGGAAGAGACTAATGGAAGGTAAGTAGGGTAATGGCAGAGACTAATGGAAGGTAAGTAGGGTAATGGAACAGACTATCCGAATAATGAAAAATAGGCAGTCAAGCTTTACAATAGTTGATAATATGTCGTTGCTTAAAAACAAAGAATTCTGAAACTTTTTAAAACATAAAAACTATAAATTCTTACTGACTTTGCTTGATGTCTCTGTATGATGAGCTTGCTGTCTGATGAAGTTGGTTTGTATCCTGATTCATTTCTATCCTTCTGATGTCTTCTGTCTGCCATCTCAAATTCTTCAGTTTTACTGAAAGTTAGGTCCTTCTATAGATTTCTTCCGTCTTACTGGAAATCAGGTCCCTTCTGCATTATGAAAAATCACTTGTATTGCTGGAAATCAGGTCCCTTCTGCATTATGAAAAATCACAATCCTCTGCATATGGAAAAGACTTGGAGGGTTCATGAAAATGCTTATCCCCCTCACAAGCCTACCTTTTGACTTGTCCTCAAGTCAAACAAGATCTTCATTATTTGGAAAATAAAACAGGAAATTGGAAAAAGATATTTTTGTGAATTTTCAATGGCCAGGTAAACCTGGTTTTCCAGAGAAAATTCAAGTTTATATTGTGTCGGTGAACTGGTTTTCACAACTAAACTACCTTTTTTTTTGTTTTTATATATATATTTTTCGATTTTTTTTTTTTTCGATTTTTTTTTTCTTTGTATCTTTTGGTTTTATTTGCTTGCTGTATCAGATCAGTTAAGGAGCAGGTGAAGGAGAAACACTGATGTGTTTATCCAGCACTTGCATTTCCTTTTGCTGTGAAACCTGCTGTATAAAATCATCCTTATTGATAGGCTTGGTATACAGTTTGAGCCGATGTCCATTGACCACAAATGTACACGCTGCATCATCGATTGTTTGAAGTTTGACTGAGCCATTGTCATATACCTCAACAATTTCATATGGACCAAGCCAGTGAGTTGTGAATTTGGCTTTGAAGTCTTTGAACTTGGAGTCAAACAGTAGTGCCCAGTCATCGATGTGAAATTGCTTCTTTTTGATAAATTTGTCATGCCATTGAGCTCTCTGCTGTTGTATCAGAATATTGTGTTCTATGGCATCCTGTCTCATCTCATCTAGCTGATTCAACTGAAGTATTCTTTCTTGCTGAGCCTCAGAAAGATCCATGCCCAAATCTGCTGCTAACTTGAAAGTATGAACTTGAAACTCTATAGGAAGGAGGACTTGCTTACCATAAACAAGTTGATAAGGAGAAAAACCAGTACTATTTTTCCAGGTGATCCGGTATGCCCATAAAGCTTTAGTAAGCTTAGCTGATCAATCCTTCCGATGCATCTGGACAGTTTTGGTAATGATTCCTTCTAAAGTCTTGTTTGTAGATTCCACTTGGCCATTTGCTTGTGGATGGTAAGGGGTAGACTTCTGATGCTTAATTTTATACTTTTCTGCTATCTCCTGCACTAATTTAGAGGTAAACTGGGCACCCTGACCAGTTACAATCTCTCTAGAAACCCCAAATCGGACAAATATCTCCTCAAACAGAAAGTTTACCACAGTCTGTTCGGTGGCTCTTGGCAATGGTTTGGCCTCTACCCACTTAGTAACATAGTCTGTGCAGACCAAAATGTACTTCTGTCCATGTGATGGTGGATGAATGGGACCAATGAAGTCAAGGGCCCACTTTTCAAATGGTTCAATGAGAATTTGTGGTTGGAGTGGCATTTCATCAGACCAGACTGGCCGTCCCATTCGTTGACAAGTATCACAACTTCTAACATACCTCTTAGCATCTTTGAAAATGGAAGGCCAATAATACCCCAAATTGAGTATCTTGTATGCTGTCCGTTTGTCTGCAAAATGGCCACCACACGGTTCATCATGACATGCCTTTAAAATATCTAAGACTTCATCCTGTCGTACACATCTTCTTATAATTAAATCATATCCTGTGTAAAAGAGATCACCATTAACCCATATATGCCTAGCACTTTGTTTAATAATCTTCTTTTTTTCTTTAGATGTCATAGATGGGGGTAGTTGGCCCGATGATAAGTAATTGGCAATGTCAGCATACCAAGGAGTGATAACAGAAATTGCAAATAGGTGTTCATCAGGAAAACTATCTAAAACCGGAACAACCTCACCAGTATTGTGTAAGCGAGACAGGAAATCCGCCACTTGATTTTCTCGTCCAGGCCGATCTAAAACAGTGATATTGAACTCCTGCATTAATAACAACCATCTAGTAATCCGACCATTAGTGATAGATTTATTCATTAAATAGCGTAAGGCTGAATGATCTGTATGAACAAAAATTTCGTAGCCAGTGATATAATGACGGAATTTGTTTACAGCATGAACCACTGCCAACATCTCTTTTTCAGTGACTGTATAATTCAGCTCTGCAGGTGTTAGATTTTTACTAATAAAATAGATAGCATAAGTCAAAGTATGTTCTTTCTGGCCCAATGAGGCTCCTATTGCAGTAGCAGAGGCATCAGTTGAAATATGGAAAGGCAATGTCCAATTTGGTCCCCTTAAAATGGGAGCAGCTGAGAGTTTCTCTTTAAGTGTCTGAAATGCAGATTGACAGTCAGTATCCCAATTAAAATTCACATCCTTTGAAAGCAATTTAAACAATGGCAGAGCTATCTTACTAAAATTTGCAATAAATCTACGATAATAGCCTGCGTACCCTAAAAAGCTTCTTACATCTATTTGAGTTGTTGGTTCAGATAAATTTGTAATGACTTGAATTTTAGCAAGATCTACTTTTATTCCAGATGAAGAAACGTGATGCCATAAAACTATCCCCTCAGTCATCATCATAAAACACTTTTCGTTACTAGGGGAAAGGTTTGAGTCAACACACCTTTTTAGAATTTTCTCCAAATTTGCTAAGGAATCTTCAAAGGTACGTCCATATACAGAAAAATCATCCATGTAAACTTCAACACACTCATGAATTAGGTCTGCAAAGATGGCCAAGACAGCCCTCTGAAAGGTAGCTGGGGCATTACATAAGCCAAAAGGTAAAACTTTGTAGGCATAAGTGCCCCAGGGACATGTAAAGGTGGTTTTGTCTTGGTCTTCGTTTGCAATACTAATCTGATTATAACCACTGAAGCCATCTAAAAATGAAAAATATTCCTTTCTAGCTAAAGCATCCAGCACTTGATCAATGAAAGGCAATGGAAAATAGTCTTTTAAAGTTGCCTTATTCAACTCCCTGTAATCGATACATATGCGCCATTTACCATTTTTTTTAGGAACAACAACCAAGGGTGAGACCCATTGGCTGTCAGAGAGGGGGTAAATAAATCCCACTTTTAACAACTTTTGCAACTCGTCTTTGACTATTTCTTTTAGTATAGGGTTCATTCTGCGTTGCGGTTGTCTAAGAGGTCGGATTTTTTCATCTAGGTAAATGTGGTGAGTGCATGTCTCAGGATGAATACCTGGCATATCAGTGTACTCCCAGGCAAATGCATGGGAATATTTATTCAGCAAAGTAATCAACTGTTCTTCCTGTGATGTGGTAAGATGTGCACTTATTTTCAGAGTTTTGCCTGGACTGATTTCAACCGTTTTACTGTGAATATCTGTGATTGAATGAACATTAAAAACATCATGAAGTGCTAATGCTAGGGAATGAACATTGCAATTTTATTGAAAATTATAACCCAAAACTTGATCTGCTACAGCATATTCCATATCTCGTAATTCTGCAGAAATATCATGTTCAACAATGAAATAATCCAGCAGATCTTCATGGTTGTCTTCCTGAAAATCAAAGAACTGATTTATACTCAGAACAGGCTGAATCACGTCTTCTTCTTGTTCTTTGGTTTCATTAATCCATGACAGCTGATCTAATGTAGAAGGTCTTTGGGCAGAAGGGTAAAGTGCAATCTGTTTTTTCTCTGTCCCATGTGAAATGAACATACTTCCTGACCTACATCCTATGAAAGCATCCGCTGTTGCCAGCCAGGGTCTGCCAAGGATCAATGGGTGACCTCCTAAGTTAGACTTTGGTTGTAGTACTATAAAATCAACAGGATACTGCCAGGAGTGTAAAGAAACAATAATATCTTCCAAGACCCCTTCAGGTGTAATTTTAGACCTATCAGCTAATTCCAAGACTGTTGTGGTGGGTCTGAGATTTGTTATGTGAAGGTAATTCATTGTCTCTAGTGTCATGACATTAATGGCAGCACCTAAATCAATCAATGTTTTTGGGATTGAAAAGTTATTAATAGTAATTGTAACCATTGGAATTCCAGGATCTACATACTTTTCAATGAAAACAGTGTTGGACATTAATCCCGCTAGATTGCCTACCACATGAATTTTCGATGGATCCTTCCTTCTTTTATTAAGACATAGTTCCTTAACTGTTTTAGTGTAAATTTGAATATCTTTTATAGCCTGCAGTAGAGGAATTTTGACATATACATTTGTTAACTCGTTCAAAACATCGAAATCAGGTAAGGAAATCGAAGGTTTTTCTTTGACTAACCTTTCAGGAAAAGGAGGTGTATAAGATACTGTTGTTTTCCCTCGTTGACTATGATTTTCTGACTGAGATTTTTCTGTATTTAATTTTTTTGGAGTTTTGTCAGTTTCTGGTTGTTCTTCTAAGATAACAGGAGATTGTTTTTGTAAGGTTTTCCCAGATCTTAAATTAATATTTTGCAGTGGGAGGATGGAGTAGGGAAGCGTCGTTCCATCATCAACATTATACATGGGTCTGTCTGTTTTATTATTTGGATTTGGAATTGGCTGAGCTGGCAGTTGTGTAGGCCGAGGTGGAGGCTGATTGGATGGCAATTGAAGTTGTTGAGGTGGTGTACCCAATTGAGGAGCCATGTTGTTGGGTTGTTGAAAAGATGGAATTTGAAAAGATGGGGCTTGGACTTGATTCTGCTGATATTGAGGATAGGCAGAAGGTTGTTGATAGGGCTGCAAATAAGCCTGCTGATATGTCTGGTTACCATGGGCATACCCTCTCCAATTTGGAGCAGATTGAGCTAATGGAGGAGACCAAGTTTGCCAAGGCATGGGTGCATTCCATGAATTCTGAATAGGAGTCTGATAATTTGTATTAAATTGCTGCATAGGATCTTGAGACATACCTGAAATTCATGGCTGCCAAGGTCTCCATTGTCCCATAAAGTAGAGAGACTCCATGCTGTGATTTTCCTCCATTCGAGCTGCCTGTAATTCCTTCAATCTAGGGCAGTCATCAGTTTTGTGATTAAAAGTGCATAAGCCACACATTTCAACAGTATTTAAAGGACATTCTCTAAGTGGGTGTTTCTTTCTACATTTAGGACAAAAAATAGACAAAGCTTGATCTTGTTGGTCCTGTTGTTCTTGCCTCTTCTTGGTTTTTGTTGCTTCGACTTGTGTGCCCAGGGTACTCAATAAGTCAGTCTTGAAATCTTCTAGCAGATTTCCAAGCTCAGCTCTAGAAATACCACTGTTTGCAGATTTAGTTGCTTTGGTATTGATATCCCTTTTTCCAGTTCAAGCCTTTCCTCTTGAATATTTCTGACATAAATCTTGTATCTCATCAAAGGGAAGGTAAGAGATGTCACCTTTGCCCATAACATTTAAAATATCCAAATACTCTTCTCTTATTCCTTTCAAAAATATTGTTCTAGTCATTTCAGGTGTTAAAGAATTGTATTTAGATTTCTGTAAATTGTATGAGAATCTTTCCAAATACTCCTCCAAACTCTCATCTTCCTGTTGAGTCATGCCAAAAATGTCATCTTTCAGACCCTTTGATCTGCAATATGCCTGATATTTTCGAAGAAAGATTTTCCTCATTTCATCCCAGCTAGTGATAGAATGTTCTCCTAAACCCATGAACCATTTCAAGGCAGCTGCTTTAAGAGTAGCAGGGAAAAGACAGAGCTTATGGGTGTCATCAGTATACCCATAAGTTCGACACAAGATGTCAAATTCGAATAGGAAAGAGTCAGGATCTTCAGAGGTCATGCCATAGAAGTTTGGTAAGACAGATGGTGGAATATTCTTCATTTTTACCTCTTCTCCTAGGATAACGCTAGTGTCTAAGATAGGAAATTTAAAGGTGGCTTCCTGATCTTCTGTTGTTCTGTCATCCCTCTCATGTCTTCTCTCTTCTCCCCTTCTCTCTTCTTCCCTTCTCTCCTGTCTGCGTTTGTTTTCTATTTCCAACATCCTCTCATACTCCCTTCTCTATTCTGCAGTTGGTCCTTTTGATGTTTCTTCCTCAGACATTTTGAAACTACCAACTGTTGAGATGAATCCTTTTGGAAAAGAAGCTCCTGGTACTTCTGTTTTTGGGGGGTTTTGTATAAATCTTCCTTTCTCATCTCTTAGTCTTGACATAAAAGTAAAATCTATTCTGTGTTTTTGTTTGAAATTTTTGTTTTTATCAGAAAACTAAAGTTCCTAAGCCTGCTTCTACAATGCCTCCCCGGCAACGGCGCCAAAATGTTGGGCTTCAATCTACTAATGCATATCAAATCCTTAAATTTATATCAATCCGGGTCAGTAAGCTTAGAGGCATATCCAAGTTTAAGGACTTAGAGCTAGACTTGTTTGGATAATTTAATTATCTGTGAATTGAATCTACTGTTTAATTATTTGTGAATTGAATCTACTGTCAGATGAGAAATACTGTAACTTAAAGATACAAAAATCCTTTTTACAGGGATAACTTCATTTGTTTCTTTTCAAGTACACAACAATCTATTTTAAGAAAGCAATCTATTGGTGAAAGAACTGAGATAGCAAAAGCATTTAAACAATAACTCTAACCCTAAGATACTGACTACAAAGCTCTTGCCTGATGTTCCAGTGCTAAATGAACAATTAACCATTAAGTTCCCTTACAGGACAGTGTTCGTAATTTATAATTGTTCTAAACATTTTATCTTTAAATGAGCAGCAATGTATAACATAGTAAAATCACAGTCTGAACCGTTCTTTTAATATTTATCAAGATAAAAGACAGAGCTCATAAAAAGGTAAGTGATGTGTAGCACAATGAAATCGTAGCTTGAACCATTAAATGAGATAACAGAGCTGTAATAAAACCAATTAAAACTAGCTGAATTCGTTCTGCAATAATAAACTAGATACTACAGGGATTAACACATACCAATGGCACAATCTAAATCGCCTGCATCAAATCAAATCGCTCCAAACATCTAAATAGCATTCAATGGAAATGTAAGGGTGTGAGAACTCAACAGTGGGGGCCCTCCAATGCCTCGTTCCACACACAGTTGAAGATTTATAGAACTGAAACTTTAAATGTATTCACTATAAATCGATTACACAGTAAAAACCACGCAGTTCAGAAGCAATATGCGTTCTTCCCAAAATCGTGATCCACGATCCAATGTTTTGTGAAGTACTTATACAAATTCTAAACAAAAGTGGAAATGCTATAATCCTGTAAACTAATTAATGAACATAGCCATCGAGATCCTCATTCAGAATTGTGAAACTCAACAAAATCCAAACTGCCCTGCTTTTGTGCTGAGTGGTAGCACAGGTGGTTGTTATACCTCTATATTTCACGGTGTCGCATCCCCATCACAACACATTTCGACGACACTTTCCCTACTGTTTTGAACCATCCAGAAGAGACAGATGATGAGTCAACCTTGAAGGTAAATCCACCTTGCCAAGTTTTGACCCACCTTGGACTTTATTTCCATACACTACCGCGCCCTTCCAGCTTGACAAAACGCGGCACAGTGCCACGCTCTGTATCATTTGCAAAGCGCGGCACCCTTTTAATAGTTTTTGCCCTTGTCTTATGGGATCTTGGATTTTCGAAGATGATGGAAGATTGGGTTCCTTGATTCGATCCCAACTCACCTCCTTCGATTAGAAACCCTGATCCACTTATCCCTCCTTAGATCCACCTATCTCTCTTGTTGGTTAACCTCACCATTCACTATAAAAGAGAGGCATGCCATTGGAAAAGAAGAGGACTCTTGAGAGCACCAAACTTATGGTCTTGCAGCATTGTGGAGATAGCTAAGAGGAGAAGACACTTGGAGTTGGAGGATTGGCTTGGGCATCAAGCACCCTTTGTAAGTAATCTTCAAGTTGTAATGGAATAACTTGTCTTGTTTTCCCAAATCGTTTGTGTTAATCTTGTTTTAATCACATGATTTGTATCTCTTACAGATTTAGATCCTAACTCATGTTTCAGATTGCTAGAGAATAGTGCATACTTGTATTTTGGTTACTCTTTGACAGGTTCATTGGTGAAGACTTGGAGCTTGGAGCAAACACCAAAAACAAAGCACTTGGACATAAGGTCAGTTAAAATCCTTTGCTCTCTTCAGCATTTTAATACTGAAATGTATGTTAGATCTAGGGATTCAAGGTTGCATTTGTTTTGTCTGTTCTTAGTCTAGAGTTAGTTAGATCCTACTTTAGCCTAAGGGAGTTTTGACTTATCCGTAGGGCAGAATTCCACATAACAAGAATGGCGACTCCGCTGGGTTTGATTACTGCTTGATTGGTTCAAATTCACAGTCATTTATCTTTGAATTGTCAGTCTTTTGTTGCACTTCAAACCACCTTGAATTTTGGTCTTTTTTGACCCTTATTCACCCCTCCTCGCAGTATTTATCTCCCTGTTTAATTACTGAGTCCCCTGGGTTAGCAACAACCCTGAAAACTTGATTTTTTCTTTTCCAGTTGCGTTTTTTTTTTTCCCTCTTGCCACAGTGCCGCGCCCTCTGAACCACTTCCAGCGCGACATTTACACAGTGCCGCGTTCTAGGCGTTCATACCAGCGCGACAGTTACACAGTGCCGCGCTTCAGGCAGTCTATAGCCCGCGGTAGTGTCTGCAAGTAGGTAAAATTTTTTTAATTTTTGCTTGGTTTCCTGAGTTTCTCCCTGCCTTAGATAGTCTTTACTGTTGCCTGTTAGCATCCTGGTTAATTTCCAGTCTGTTTGATCTGCTTATTACATGGTTTGTGAGCTTGATTGATTGATTGAATTAAGTGGCACTTTTGACATATTGGTCATTTTTTCAATTTGATTGCATTTGACTTGGCTTTTTCCCACAACCAACTCAACACCACTGTCTTCTATTACTGAACACTGTAGTTTTACAGTCATATTGTCATTATCATTTTCAGTAAATTAAAAAGGTCATTAGTTGAGAGCAAATTTGTTGTTTAAATTGAAAAAGTCTAGTGGCATTTTGCATAGAGAAATGAACCATTAATTTTGCCATAAAAAGTCTCATCATAGAAGCATTGTAGATTGTAAAATCAGTGCATTGAAAAGCGTGTTTACTTCAGTTTAGTTTGGTGTATAAATCGAAAAGAAAAGAAAAATCTTTTACTTTGAGTGCTTGTGAAAATTGTTACGCATATTGGATCGAAGAACCTCTATCTTTACCTTAGCTAGATTTCATCGAAGACAAAGGCTTGTTTATGATTCATTCTCATTTGCATGGTTTGAGTCGTCATAACACCATCAAGTTTCACGTCCACTACCCGATTGAGTAAAGACAGCCACTAAAATTAATCACCCTAATTAAACCAACTTTAACCTCACTTGAGGAAATCAAAAGAATTTGGTAGTTAGGTAGGACACCGGGGATAGGCATCAAAATAATTCCCCCTTGTCATTTTCATCTGAGACATAGTCGTTGTCTTTAGGGAACTAAAATCCTCTAGTACTTATTGACACGGTCACAGCTAGTTTGTGGAGGGGCCTCCTGACTGTTTCTAACTGTTCAGGGGTTAAACGGCCGCGAGATTGAGAACCGGACGGACTCTGTGGAATACCGCACTCCACTTAGCCCTAAGGCAACATCGATCGCTGTCTTCTTCGGAAGGCTGAAGTGCCCAAAACCTTTTCCGACGTGTCATGAACGAGGTGGCTTAGTATCTATTCTACTAGGGCTCTTTTACCCAGGATCCCTTTCGGTAGAGGGATATCCTTCTTATATCGGTCTCTCATGTTGTATTGTTCGACTTGGATTTCATCACCTTGCGAAGGATACAGCCTGTTGAGGTCTCCAGCTCTTAGTTAGGAGTTTGCTTGGCGTCTCATCTTTGTAGAGGGTCATTTTTTCTTAGTAGGGACTGCTTGTTGGCATTCTGGCCATTTTTGTTGATTAGCTCGCTTATGGAGACACCGGTCTCAGTATAGATTTTAAAGCTTGCTTTTTTGGCCTGTGAGCCTTGCTTTTTCTAGCTCCTCTTTTGCACACTCGGCTGCATTAGAGTTTTTGAGTTCTTTGTTTACGGTACTGCCTCCGATTTTCATTTTCCTGTCATCATGTCAGATCAACAAAGAAGATCACGAAGACAACAGGGCCTAAGCCCTCCACCACCACCACCGCCACGGACTTCTGGTCCGCCTGCATCACGCATTCCTGCTCCTCCTGGCCGCGGTGCTGGTCGAGGCAACATCCCACCGCCGATCCGTACAACATCTTCAGTTACGCCTGTAACTGCCACACACAGCACAGTCTCAGAATCCATTGCAGCTTCTATGACCACTAGCATGTCTGAGGCTTCCACTGTCACCTCACCCACTGTCATCCCAGATTCATCTGTAACAGTGGGCACAGTTACAGCAGCTGAACCTAGCACGACCCAGATTACTAGACCAGAGGTCATCCTTCTACCGGAAGCCAACACTTCCCGTCCATCAGACATTTTCCACGATGATATAGACGGATCTATTGGCACCACAGAAGGTTCCGACCAGGACATACCTGGCCTAATTTCAGTCCCAGGCGGCTACGTTGAGATCGTTGAAGGTACTCGTCTACCTGACACACCTTTTGAACCTGATTATGGCTTCATTACTTCCCAGACGGAACTTCCGCCTGTTATTACTACATCACCCAGTGTTCATCCTCAGGAGACAAGTTCTTCTAGCAACGTACCTCGCACTTTTCATCTACCCAACATCCCACCGGGACACGAAATTATGGCTTCCATTCAGTCTAGTATGGTTAGCCTAGCGAACTCTCCGTTAGCATCGGCACAATTTAGACGCAACACAGAGCAAATGCTTTCAACAGCGTCTAGATACCCCCCTGTTTCTCGTCCTTCTGACTATAGGGATCCCAACGTTCCGTCTAGCACAGAATTTCATCATTCCTTTGCAGACGGCTCAGGACCTTCGGACTTTACTACACCTAGGTTCCTGCCGGATCCCCAAAATATTTTTCAGGATATGAACTCGGATCCAGTTCTCGATGGTTCTCCTATTATTGAACACGTGATGGACGACGCTGATACTCCTGGGCTAAATTCCCCACATTTGCTGTCATCACCAATGTTTGGTGCACATTCTATGAGGGATAACCCAGTTTTTTCTCCGTCCTCACCTGTCCAATACGGACGACCGCCTCCGCTAATCGGTACTTTTGGCGCCGTTGGCCAATCCATGCTATCATATTTAGCTAGCGGCGGAAGAACACTTAGTCATACTGCTGGATCTTCCATTTCGACAGGAGGATCACCTTCAGCCACCATTTATACTATTTCAGGAGGTGGACAACCGACTGCAATGGTCCCTAACTCCAACTTACAAACCCTCCCTGGTGGGCCATCAACCCAACCAGCTGGGGGGCAACCTTTTGTTGGGAACCCCATTGCTAGTCAACAACCTCCAACTGGTGGGCCATCAACCCAACCAATCGGAGGACAACCTTTTGCTGGGAACCCAATTCCCAGTCTACAGCCTCCTCACATAGGGCCATCCAACCTAACTGCTGGCGGACAACCTATTGGCTCGTTCCAACAAGTTTCCCAACCAGCAGTTTCTACTCAGTTTGGTATGTACAATCCACCTGGCAGTGGGCAACCTTATTCCGGTGTTCCCACCGGGCCTTACTCTCAACCACCCCTGTCAGGTATGCTTCCTTCTTGGGATCATCAAATCCCACAGAGTGGGGGGTACTCACTTTTCGGAAACTGGAACCAAGCTGGAGGGCAATCTCAGATTTTCCCCAACTTGAATTCTGGCTTCCCTTACCCTTCGGCTGCCACAACTCCTTGGAACCCGTCACTTCAATTTCCACTCGTTCCTCAAGCAGGAACGAACATTCCATGGACACCACAGTCGCAGCCACCCCCCAACCCTGCTATGGGAAATTCTCCACTTACACAGTATGGTGGCAACATCCCTGGAACACAACAATTCCAAGGAACTTTTTCCCAACAAGGAATAGCAACCAATCCTGGGCATCAACAGCTTCAGGGTACTATACCCACTCAGCAGAACACTTACCAACCAGTTGCTTACAATCAACCGGTTAACCAGATGACTTATTATCCGCAGAACTTTCAGCAGTATCCCGTGGGAAACACATATGGGTATAACACACAACAGCATGCTATGCAAGGCCCTCCAGGGTTCCCTGCACCACATGGTTATTACTCATACCCGCAGACCAACCGTCAACTTCCCTTCTTGGCCACACTTGATCTACCTGATTTGTCGAGGCTTATTAACGATCCTATTTGGCATGAACCTCACTGGCCACCTATCCCAGCCAAACTACCATCGGACATTCCCAAGTTCGATGCTAAGCCCGGGGAAGACCCCAAGAACCACGTGATGACCTTCCATCTTTGGTGTTCATCAAACTCCTTGATGGATGATTCCATCCGACTTCGGCTCTTCCAACGTACGCTTACCGGAACGGCAGCAAAATGGTACATCGAGCTGCCACAACACTCTTTTCGTGATTTCAACACTTTGGCTATGCAGTTTCTGACACATTTCCAGCTTCCCATCCGATATGAGACTGGAACAGAACTGCTAACTTCACTGCGTCAAACCACCTCTACACACATCTCGGATCACATCCATGAGTGGCGAAGACGCCGTAGGCTAATAAAGGCACCTATTCCAGATCAGCTACTTGCTGATTGGTTTACAAAATCCTTTTTACCTCCCATAGCCAGAGATATTGCTATGCGCGGACCTGTTACGGAAGAACAAGCCATCTCGGCAGCACAATACATGGATTTAGTATATACTCAATCCGGTACTTTACACGAACTTCTTCCACATGCTTCCCGCATTCACACTGATCCTACCAAGCCTACTACTGAACCACCCATTGATGGTATAGTTGGTTCAGTTAAGGCTCAGCCTGCTACCAACTCGACGGGGCAACAAGCTTCTGCTTCCCCCGCTTTTACCCAGGCCGCTTCAAAAGCTTCCACTTCTCCTGCTGTCTCCTCCGAAGTGAATGCAGTCCAATCTACATCACAACCCTCCGGAGGAAAGAAGAAAAACAATCGTGGTAAACCCAAGAAGAACCAGCAGGAGAACCCCAAACCACAACCTACCCAGAATGATCAAAAACCACGTCGGAAAGCTAAGTTTCCCTGCTTGATTTGTCAAGATGATCATTATACGCGTGACTGTCCCTACAAGGACGAGGTCCATAAGTTCGTTAAAGGATCCTCTAGACCGGCAGTACTAACTGACCCTTTCCCCCAACAGCAACAGCAAATGGTTGCCCAAGAATCCCCACAAGGGGGCAACCCGACCAATCCTTCCCGTGGAGAGACGTCCACAAACCGCGAGATCCTAATGACAAGTAATGAGGAGATTAATATCACCACTCGTTCAAAGACGTATGACAATCCTCCAAGTTCAACCAAACAATCGGAAACAGCTAAAGGCAAGTCTCCTGTTGAAGATCCGATTCCTATTCCCCCCCCTAATGGTCACCTCCATATCGAGAGACCACTTATGGACACAGTGCTACGCCCACCTAAGGGCACCATACGAAAGGCGACATTCAATCCGAATGCGCGAGCTGCCCAAAACTACAACATTGTTGAAGATTTGGCTCAAGCACCTTGCGCTATGTCAACTCTCGAGGTTCTCCAACACTGCCCCACGCAGCGTAGAACCCTACTTTCAGCACTGGGGGCATTGGACCCAGATACTTCAAACTCCATCCTGTTTAACTTGGAGCACGCTAAACCTAGGCTTTCTCACCAGTTAGCCTTCCAGGTGCATACGAAAATCCGTGGAAATGTTATCCACCGCACAGTGTTAGATGAGGGTGCTTCCACGTCGATTATGTCTTTGAACTGCTGGAGAGCTCTCGGCTCGCCTGAGGTCACAACTTCTCCCACTACTCTTAGAGCGTTTGATGGACATGGTTTTCAACCATACGGACTCATCCCCTCAATCGGTGTTGAACTGGGGGGCAAAACAGTATCCGTACACATCGAAGTCGTAGATGCACCTTTGGATTACAACCTCCTACTTGGTCGGAACTGGTTCTATGCCATGACTGCCATAGCATCTACAGTCTTCCGGATTGTACAATTTCCTCATGAAGGGAAAATTGTCACTATTGATCAATTGGATTACTGTATCCCAGACTCCCATCCAAACTCCACCAATACCGTTCCGTTATTGGATCAACCTCGGTACCGGTTCCAAGACATAGGTGTTGGTCTCATGAAGGATTCATCCCTCATTGGAGTTTTTCCAGAGCTGGGAACCCATCTTCAACCAGTCAACATGATTTCGTCACATGTCACCCCGTCTGATGATTCATGGGTGATACCGAGTCCTACTCAGATCCAAGGCTATGGCAATTCCATGCCTTTGAACAGAAACCTTGCATCTTATGACGCGATCCAATCAGCCACAGATTGGGTCGACTGTTCTACTGATCACACAGTGGCACAGCTCTCGACTGAAACTCATACACGCCCACCATTGTTTGATCCTCTCAACTTGATTTTTCCTACTGACGAATCAATCATAGAGGTTATGTGCGGTAATGAGCCACCATGGGGAGATTTTCATCATCGATCTTCATTCCCCACCATTCAGTCACTCGAGCCCGATACCAAATCCAGTGCTTCACTTGGGATGGTTCAAACCAAGTTCCCCACTTCCCTCGACGAAGTATTTTCTGAAGGAAACTTGGCCAATCTCATGGCAACCACTCCCATTGATATTTCAGTAAAGCCTGGTATCGTGGAAAACGTACACATTGGCAAAACATGTACTCCTCTTGAGACGGAGTTCTATAATGCCTACTTTAAAACTTTCCGCGATGTTTTCGCTTGGAGTTATGAAGAGATGCCAGGAATCGACCCATCGATTGTAGTCCACGAAATTCCAACTTTCCCTGGCGCCCGACCTGTTCGGCAAAAGCTTCGACCCGTTCATCCTCGTAAGGCAGCCGCCATTAAAGCAGAAGTTGAAAAACTTTTGCGTGCTGGTTTTATCTATCCTGTCCCATTGACAGAATGGGTATCCAACATCGTCCCTGTAGCCAAGAAACAGGGAACGATTAGAGTCTGTGTTGATTACCGTGATTTGAACAAAGCTTGTCCCAAGGACAACTACCCAACTCCGTTTATCGACCAGATCATCGATAACTGTGCCGGAAGTGTTATCTTTTCATTCATGGATGGCTTTTCTGGCTATAATCAGATCGATATCCTCCCAGCCGACCAGCACAAAACGGCCTTTATCTGCCCTTGGGGGATCTTCGCATATCGGAAGTTACCTTTTGGCCTCAAAAATGCCGGGGCAACTTTGCAACGGGCGATGTCCTACGCATTCCATGACATCAAACATATCGTAGAGCCATATCTCGATGACCTTCCCGCTCATTCTCGAACTCGGGAAGAACATCCAGATCACTTGAGTGCCATTTTCGAAAGGTGCCGGCGCTACAATATACGTTTGAACCCGCATAAGTGCGTCTTCTGTGTAGAAGCCGGAAAACTGTTGGGCTTCATAGTCTCCAAAGACGGGATACGTCTAGATCCCGCAAAGGTAGCAGCTATCATAGCCCTGCCTTCACCTACCAATATTCCAGAACTTCAATGTTTGCAAGGGCATGCAAACTTTCTACGCCGTTTTATTTGTAATCTGTCTGAGATAACAAAAGGCTACATGCGGCTTCTCAAGAAGAATATTCCCTTCATATGGGATGATGAAGCCCAACGCTCCTTTGACAATTTAAAGGCAGCCTTAACTAAAGATCCTGTGATTCAACCCCCCAATTACACACAGGACTATATCCTTTATCTCGCAGCCTCGATTTCCACCATTGGTATGGTGTTAGTCCAGGAAGATCACAACGGCATAGAACATGTGGTGTACTACCTCAGCAAGAGTCTTCTCGACTCTGAAACTCGCTACTCACATGTTGAAAAGCTGGCTCTGGCAACAGTGTTTGCTGTCCAGAGATTCCGTCACTACATCTTACTCCGCCGGACCACCGTCATCGCTGATTTCAATCCGATGTACTATATCCTCACACGACAAGTGCTTGGGGGCAAGTACTCTCGTTGGATTGTCATCCTTCAAGAGTTTGACTTGGAATTCGTCAAAGCCAAGTCTAAGAAATCTCTGGTCTTCGCTGAGTTAATTGTCACTTGCCCCGTGCTACTGAGCAATCCGAGCCCATTGATTCTCTTCCCGACGAATCATTGTTCCTCATTAGCACGTCTGATCCATGGTATGGGGATATTCTCTTATATCTCCAAACCCAACGCTTCCGTCCCAACCTCAACCGCGATGAACGACGACGTATCAGACATCACGCAAAATACTACCTTATAGTGAACGATACTTTGTATCGGCGTGGTGTCGACACTGTCCTTCGACGCTGTTTGACCTTAGATGAGGCGGAACGCGTTCTCAATGACTGCCATGCTGGAGCATGTGGTGGTCATCTCTCTGGGATGGCTACGGCCCAGAAAATATTGCGAGCGGGATACTTCTGGCCTTCGATTTTCAAAGACTGCATTGAAACAGTCAAGAAGTGTCCGCCATGTCAATTCTTTCATAGCAAAGCACGCTCGCATCCTGCTCCACTCCATCCTGTTATTGCCGTCGGCCCCTTCTCCAAATGGGGCATTGATTTTATGCACTGTAAGCCCACTTCAGCCGGGGGGCATAGCTATGTCATAGTAGCTGTGGACTATTTTACAAAATGGGCTGAAGCGATGCCTACGTATGCTGAAGACGGCAAAACAGCAGCACAATTCATATTCAATCATATCATAGCTAGATTCGGTGTCCCACAGTCTATTGTGACCGATCATGGTTCCCATTTTAGGAATCATATGATCGAAGAACTAAGTGCCAAATTGGGTTTTCGCCACGAAAACTCAACTCCATATTACCCACAAGCCAATGGCCAAGTTGAAGCCATCAATAAGGTCCTGAAACGAATGATTCAGCGCATTGTGGGTACCCAAAAATCCAATTGGCACTCAGCTCTGTTCTCAGCACTGTGGGCATACCGAACCTCAGTGAAAAGTGCTACTGGGTTTACACCATTTCAATTGGTGTACGGCCTGGAAGCCATTCTCCCGATTGAATGTGAAATTCCATCACTCAAGATAGCCATAGAGCTACTTCCACACACTACTTCCGAAGAAGAACGGTTTCTATACCTAGCCAAGCTAGATGAAACCCGCCGCGACGCCGCTTTGGCTAATGAAGCTCACAAAAAACGCGTCAAAGCTCAATATGACAAATCCGTTCAACCTCGGATCTTTAATGAGGGTGACCTTGTACTTACATATGATCAGATGCATGACAAACTTGGAAAAGGCAAGCTTGAATCTATGTGGTACGGCCCCTTCATCATAAAACGTGTCTTAGAAAAAGGAGCCTATGAACTAGTCGACTGTGATGGTACGCCATTGGCACGGCCCCGCAACGGGCTATACCTCAAGCGTTTCTACGCATGAGGTTACCCCACGCGGGTTACTTCTTGTACATAATGTACTTAGTTTGCTTTTTGCTTTATTTTTAGTGTGCGCGTGGATCTTATGTATCTACTCTTACTTTGACTCGTGCTTTTATGCGCAGATGTCTACCTACTTTGGATTCGCTGACGGTGCAAGCCGACATACCCGGAATCTCGCTTCCGCAGCATGGGTGATTTATTCCCCCACTGGCGAGTTGTTTTCTTCAGGAGCCATTTGTTTAGGTCCCGCAACCAACAATATCGCAGAGTACCATGCAGTCATTGGTCTCTTAACTGAGGTTGCCTCACTCGGGATTGACTCCTTATCGGTCTTTTTAGATTCCCAACTCGTGGTTTCTCATCTAAACCGTGTTTACACAGTTCGTGATCCTACATTACTTCGTTTATTTCGAAGAGTACGCCTCTTGGAACGGTCATTTGATTTTATCACATATCAACACATACCGAGAGAATTCAATTGTATTGCCGATTCATTGGCTAATTACATTTTGGATTGGCATCTTGCCCATACATAAACACATCATTAAAAATTAAAATACACAAGTCATTGTAAATATTTAGATCATAAATAGGTCCATATCACTGTATATAAAAGTGTTTTTTCCAAAATACATAAAAGTTTGTGTCAAAGACAAAATCGGGGATCAAATCCCATATACAAAAAATTGGCCCTCAAAGCCTACATATCGTGTACATGCCGCAAAAAGATCTAAAGTCCATCTATGGAGACCTAGGAGACCTATCACGTCCCTCATCGGACTCCTCCCGCCGCTGGTGGTAACACATCACAGCTCGAACCACCTTGCGAAGAAGTCGACTGATACGACCAGGTACACCTACAGTATGACGCTGGAGGGGGTAAGGGACATCATCCATCCGCATAGCAGGGATCCCATGGGTCAATCCCTGCAGGTTCCTCTCAATATCCCGCACACCTCCTGCCTCATCTTCATCTTCTTCTTCGACAGGATCAGCTCGACGATCTACACCGCCACGACGTAGTGGTGAATATCCAGCTGGTCGTTGTGGTCCACGATCTGCAACATGCATACGAATATACATTAGAAGTCTTTTACACGTTCTAAAAAAGCATTAAAAATTAAATATTCAAAAAGAAAAAATACATATCCATGAAGGTCATACCAGAGTCATCCCAGTCATCATCTTCCGGCAAAGCCAAGTCAATATCCTCGCGGAAATCTACCCCTGAATAAGGATAGTCGTCGATCATAATTATCTGCTCCTCTAGCCAAGAGAAGAAGTCCTCTCCAAAAGCTAGCCGCTGAGGCCCTCCAAGGCGCCCGACATAGTCGCTCCATCGAGCCATCCATGGCTCAGTAGGTGGGCGAGGATGCATATATATCTGCGGACGTAGTAATGGCACCCTTGCCAGGAAGAAAGTGACCAAGATACTCCCATAGCCAAACTGGGTATTTTTCCCAGTTCTACATTTGTGCACCTGTTCCTTCATATGGGACAGCACTGCATCACACCAGTTGAAGACCGTTCCTCCCATGCACTCTGCTGCGAGATTTACCTGTGTGCGGGTTGCCTGATGTGGGCTCACGCTTCCCGCTGCACGTGTAATAGTGAATAGCAAAGTTTTGAAAGGAACGTTTGTGACCTCTTTTATGGCCACTTTCCCACTCTTCTTACTCGAACCCACCTGACAATATCGAGCAATTAAATCATCCGTGCTTGAGTCTGAAGCACTGTACCCGGTAAGATTCGGCCGGGCCCCTCTTTTCGAGAGACCCGTGAGGAAGTAGATGTCTTCAAGTTGAATTTCAAGCACGTGCTCTCCTACTCGGAAAGCTTCGATATCAGGATCCCACAATTGAATGAGGTGAGTAAGTAGTTTGGGTTGTTGGCGGATTCAAGTTTTCAGGGTTGTTGCTAACCCAGGGGACTCAGTAATTAAACAGGGAGATAAATACTGCGAGGAGGGGTGAATAAGGGTCAAAAAAGACCAAAATTCAAGGTGGTTTGAAGTGCAACAAAAGACTGATAATTCAAAGATAAATGACTGTGAATTTGAACCAATCAAGCAGTAATCAAACCCAGCGGAGTCGCCATTCTTGTTATGTGGAATTCTGCCCTACGGATAAGTCAAAACTCCCTTAGGCTAAAGTAGGATCTAACTAACTCTAGACTAAGAACAGACAAAACAAATGCAACCTTGAATCCCTAGATCTAACATACATTTCAGTATTAAAATGCTGAAGAGAGCAAAGGATTTTAACTGACCTTATGTCCAAGTGCTTTGTTTTTGGTGTTTGCTCCAAGCTCCAAGTCTTCACCAATGAACCTGTCAAAGAGTAACCAAAATACAAGTATGCACTATTCTCTAGCAATCTGAAACATGAGTTAGGATCTAAATCTGTAAGAGATACAAATCATGTGATTAAAACAAGATTAACACAAACGATTTGGGAAAACAAGACAAGTTATTCCATTACAACTTGAAGATTACTTACAAAGGGTGCTTGATGCCCAAGCCAATCCTCCAACTCCAAGTGTCTTCTCCTCTTAGCTATCTCCACAATGCTGCAAGACCATAAGTTTGGTGCTCTCAAGAGTCCTCTTCTTTTCCAATGGCATGCCTCTCTTTTATAGTGAATGGTGAGGTTAACCAACAAGAGAGATAGGTGGATCTAAGGAGGGATAAGTGGATCAGGGTTTCTAATCGAAGGAGGTGAGTTGGGATCGAATCAAGGAACCCAATCTTCCATCATCTTCGAAAATCCAAGATCCCATAAGACAAGGGCAAAAACTATTAAAAGGGTGCCGCGCTTTGCAAATGATACAGAGCGCGGCACTGTGCCGCGTTTTGTCAAGCTGGAAGGGCGCGGTAGTGTATGGAAATAAAGTCCAAGGTGGGTCAAAACTTGGCAAGGTGGATTTACCTTCAAGGTTGACTCATCATCTGTCTCTTCTGGATGGTTCAAAACAGTAGGGAAAGTGTCGTCGAAATGTGTTGTGATGGGGATGCGACACCGTGAAATATAGAGGTATAACAGTGGTCATCTTTGACCGACTTTGACTTGCCACCTGTGAGAGCCACATCATCTATTCGTTGGAAATTTGTCCATCCTTGGATACTGAGGATCTTTCCTCCATCTTTCAGTTAATGCCTAGCTGGCCTGCAAGTGCTCAACTTTGGAGACATTACGGGAAGTTAGCACATCCTGTAATTCCGAATAAAACCTTAGTTTAAATGCTCTAAAAATCTCAAAATTCAACTTGTTAACAAGCAATGACATTTATACCTTTTAACCAAAGTCTTTGTTGAACTAAAAGCTTTATAGATCAATATGAGGGTTTTATGGAGGAAAATGGAGGATATTTAGATGACAAAAAGAGGTCAAAATGGTGCCCAACACTAACCAAACATCTACCTCAAGAAAAGTTTGAGTATTTTTCGAGACAAGCTTCGTAGGACCCTCCTCGAGAGGGGGAGTGATGTGGTCACTTATGACGAGATTGCCTGCATCGACAGTGAGGTCGATGATGTGGATACCTATATTGGTGATGCCGATAAAGAGGTTGGTGGATGATCCTTAGACAGGGTCTAAGTTGATGAGGGGATTGCATCATCCTTGAACACATGTTCTAAAAGGATCCGTAGACATATGTCTCCGAGAAAGAAGAGGGATTGCATCATCCTTGAACACATGTTCTAAATTGATCTGTAGACAGATGTCTCCATGAATGTGGTCCCTAGTGGATAAGAGGATTGTATCATCCCTGGACTTCAGTTCTAAAGTGATCCGTAGACAGATGTCTCCGAGAATGTGGTCCCTAGTGGACGAGAGGATTGTATCATCCCTGGACCTTAGTTCTAAAGTGATCTGTAGACAGATGTCTCCGAGAATGTGGTCCCTAGTGGATGAGAGGATTGTATCATCCCTGGACTTCAGTTCTAAAGTGATCCGTAGACAGATGTCTCCGAGAATGTGGTCCCTACTGGACGAGAGGATTGTATCATCCTTGGACTTCAGTTCTAAAGAGATCCGTAGACATATGTCTCCGAGAAAGTGGTCCCTAGTGGATGTGATAGGACTACATCGTCCCTGAGCGTTTGGTTCAAAATGTACGTGATAGGATTGCGTCATCCTTGGAATTATGTCCTAAAGTGATAGGGATTGATCATCCCGTAAGTGGATCAGGATTGCATCATCCTTGGACTTATGTCCTAAAGTGATAAGGATTGATCATCTTGTAAGTGGATCAGGATTGCATCGTCCTTGGACTTATGTCCTAAAGTGATAAGGATTAATCATCTTGTAAGTAGATTGGGATTGCATCGTCCCTAGACATGGTGAGGTGTCTTAAAGTGATAAGGACTAATCATCCTGTAAGTTGATTCGGGATTGCATCATCCCTAGACATGGTGAGGTGTCTTAAAGTGATAAGGACTAATCATCCTGTAAGTTTATTCGAGATTGCATCGTCCCTAGACATGGTGAGGTGTCTTAAAGTGATAAGGACTAATCATCCTGTAAGTTGATTCGGGATTGCATCGTCCCTAGACATGGTGAGGTGTCTTAAAGTGATAAGGACTAATAATCCTGTAAGTTGATTCGGGATTGCATCGTCCCTAGACATGGTGAGGTGTCTTAAAGTGATAAGGACTAATCATCCTGTAAGTTTATTCGAGATTGCATCGTCCCTAGACATGGTGAGGTGTCTTAAAGTGATAAGGACTAATCATCCTGTAAGTTGATTCCGGATTGCATCGTCCCTAGACATGGTGAGGTGTCTTAAAGTGATAAGGACTAATCATCCTGTAAGTTGATTCGGGATTGCATCGTCCCTAGACATGGTGAGGTGTCTTAAAGTGATAAGGACTAATCATCCTGTAAGTTGATTCGGGATTGTATCGTCCCTAGACATGGTGAGGTGTCTTAAAGTGATAAGGACTAATCATCCTGTAAGTAGATTCGGGATTGCATCGTCCCTAGACATGGTGAGGTGTCTTAAAGTAATAAGGATTGATCATCCTGTAAGTTGATCTGGATTGCATCATCCATAGACATGAGAGATGTCTTAAACTGAGAGGGACTGATCATCTCGTAAGCGGATCAGGATTGTATCATCCTTGGACCTATGTCCTAAAGTGAGAGGGATTGATCATCCCGTAATAGGATCTTGTGTGTTGCAGGGTATGCTGCTATTGTGTATACTTGTATTGATGAGGATACTTGTATTGATGATGTGTATACTTGTATTGGTGAGGATACTTGTATTGATGATATGTATACTTGTATTGATGAGGATACTTGTATTGATGATGAGGATACTTGTATTGATTATGTGTATACTTGTATTGATGATGTGTATACTTGTATTGATGAGGATACTTGTATTGATGGTATGTATACTTGTATTGATGAAGATACTTGTATTAATGATATTTATACTTGTATTGATGATGTTGTTGATCGTGATGATCTAGATGACGATGTTGTTGATCGTGATGATCTAGATGACGATGCTGTTGATCGTGATGATCTAGATGACGATGATGTTGATCGTGATGATCTAGATGACAATGCTGCTGATCGTGATGATCTAGATGACGATGATGTTGATATAGATGATCTAGATGACGATGCTGCTGATCGTGATGATCTAGATGATGATATTGATGATCATGTGATGACGATGCTGATGATTGTGTGATGACGATGTTGATGATCGTGGGATGACGATGCTGATGATCGTGTGATGACGATGCTGATGATCGTGTGATGATGATGTTGATGATAGTGAGATGACGATGCTGATGATCGTGAGGATCCAGGTGTTGATGTTGTTGTAGCTGTTCGAGTGCTGCAGAAGATAAAGATTCAATACTGAAGATGTTGATGTTCCAGTATTGAAGATGTTCCAGTAACTGCTTGAGTGACTGATGATGTTGAGAAAACTTCCAATGATTTATAGATGTATCATGTATGATGTTGATGACTCCTTGCTCATGCAGATGCTGTTATAATATCCTTCTCGTTAAGGGGGAGTGTTGAGATATTGTAACTTCAAAGAATATTATATTTGTACTTTATTATTCTGGAGATGTTTCATTCCTCCATAAAGATCTTATTGTATATCCGGAGATGTTTGTTCCTCCGTCGGAATGTGGTAACTTGGGTTATTAGACTTCCCTAGTGGGCGTCGGCCCTGTATGTGTTATGTGGGTAAAAGGGTTGTTAGACCACCCTAGAGGGGTCGGCCCAGTCAGTTATAGTGGGGTATTTAACCCAATGGTTAAATACGAGCCTACATGATTTGTGTAAAAGACAAGTTGGAGTAGTGTATAAATAGAGGAGGTGTATTCCTCATTTAACACACACTCACTCACTTGAGAGTGGCGCACTTATGAGAGAGAGGTATGCTATGGAGAAGGAGGAGCTTATGCTCAGGGTTGCATCTTTTGTATTTGCTGGTCATCTATATTGAGGAAGCTTTGCTGGGTTTTCTACCCCATGAGGGTTTCCCAGGATAAATCTGTGTCTCTTGTGTTTATGCTATGCTTGTTGTTTCTTCAGTGATCCTGTATATGCTATTATTGTGAAATGGAATGTAATGCTGCTATTTTCTGTCTTAGCATATTGAATTTTAACACTTTTAGCATAACATAAGTATACAAAATTTCAAAACAGTAAATGTTCATCAATCTTCCTCATCCTTTGAGGGAATATTTGCTTATTCTAGCATTCATAACATTCACACATAAATACATCTCATAGTCTAGTTACAAGACAAATCATTAACATTTGCTTATATCATAAAATAATTCTTTCAACAAAACTTTGTTGATCATCAAATTCTTTTGTACCTCAGCAATCATGGAGACTTGCATACATATCCTTCTCATGTACTTCAGCAATCATATAGACTTGCATACATAGCACTATTTTGTACTTCAACAATCATAGAGACTTGCATACAAAACGCTCTTTTGTACTTCAACAATCATGGAGACTTGCATACAAAACACGAGCCCTCTGCAAACTCAACAGGAATACCTCTGCATACTTTCAGCAGGAACATGACAGTCTTACTCTGCAACTCAAAACATAGCTTCCCTTCATCGAACTTCTTGTGTGCTCATTTCAGCAAAACCACAAGAAAAAGTTAAGTCTCCTTAGAGAACCTCTTGTGTGCTCCGTTCCAACAACACAAGGAAACATCACGAGCCATTCCTCTGCTCATTTTGATGGATATAAAGATTGCCTATGTCTTTTGGGTCAGTATAACATTCAACGAGTCCCACTTGCTCTGTTCCACTTCCGTGGGGAACATGACCACAATTTAGGGTAGTTGTCCCATAACAACAACTAGTTACTGAGTGCGAGGTGCAGTCCCTTTGCCTGAGTCTAGGAATATATTCTTTTCCCCTCAAACCTGTCATTTGAGTCCAGTAATTATTTCTTAGTAAAAATCATTTATTATTTCTTGCATGCCACATGCAACATAATAGTAACAAAATATTAAAATATATTCATCTATTTACTTATCATATTCTATGCATTTTGATAATTACACATCATTAGTCATAAGTCTCACCACCAATCATGAAAATGTAAAGTAAACCTTTACTTACTCTTGAGTGATTTAGCTCTCTTATCTATATAAGTGCTTTTATAATCAACATCCTTCTTTGATCATGACATCCGTCATAGTTAAGATCACTTCCTGAAATGTTAGTATGAAAAAAATAAAAAATTCTTTGCTTCAATTGCTCAACAATTGAACACATTGATACCATAGAATTACACAAATGCTCATCATCTTCAATTCATCCTGATGTAAACTCTTCAATATCCTTAATATGAGTATGAGGTCAAATCTGCTGAAACATGTTAGTATCATAGTTTAAACATTAAGTTTCATATAGATTCATTTTAAATTGAGATTTATCATCTAAAGATTCTAATAAACTTTCCATACTCTTTGTTTCTAAAAAGATACCATGGTTTAATAACAAGGTTCAGGATCTCTTCTTTTCCTAAAATCAAACTATTAACAAGATCTTCATACTCATTAATCTTTTTTAGAAGATATATCATATTCTAGAAGAAATTTAGAATCATATATGTAATAAAATCATTTAATCTTCTAGGAAACACTGCTTGCAATTTCATACAGTATTACCCCTTTAGGTTTATCCTAAAAATTCTTATACTCTATAATGAAATACGATTTGTGTTGAGTAATAAAATATTAACTTTTAACAAGATGATGATTTTTCCATACACCAAATATTATTCAAATACATTAGTCCTCTTGCCACATAAATTCATTCACATCTTTAACTATAACTTGTAACCTAGTATGTCAAATTTATCTGGGCTATCAATACTCAAGATTATTAATTACTTAGGCTATGGACACTATACTATTGGTTCCACAAAAGAGAATGAAAACAAGTCAGTTTTTATTTCGCAATAAGCATACTATCAAAACCTAAGTAAAAATATGTACATTCTATCATTTATACTCGAGAACCAACTTTTTAGCACTTATTAAGACGTAACTATAACAATTTTTTTTTAACTCAATCATCTTCTATAATATCTACAGAATGCAATATTTTTTGAAATAACATTATATGAATCTGTCGTAACCACTATGCATTGAATTTGAAGGTGTTCAAGGTGACTTCGCCTAATCAAACAAACTTACTTCTTTGGAGTATACTAATAATACCACACTCTAACCAAATGAAGCTCATAGGTAGCGTGCTTAGTAATTTAAAATAAAATAAAATTTCAACAACTAAATGCAGAATTAAAATGATACTTCTACGAAATTTTAAAATAAGCAGCATGTTCACAACATTGTTCATAATCCATTGTTTTGTCAATGTAATAACACGTTTTGTCAAAGTTTTCCATATCCTAGTCTATTTCTTCTAGACTAGTACTTTACCAAAGGACAATAGAATTATGAATCAACAATCCTACATAAAAGATTATATTGCTTCTATTCCTTTTAACAAAGTTAAGAAATCATGATACATGATCATTACATTTCACAAAAAATTTCAGAAAAGTCATAAAAACAACATCTATACTGATACATCCTTCATCTAAGATAATTACATCCTAGTATAACTTTCAAAAACCTTTCATGTATTTATTCATACATACCTCAATTAGTTTGATCCTTTTGACTATGTCCTACATGCTAACATTAATTTTATCAGTGTGTAATAAGACCAATTAGAGTAAATCATTCGTTTAGGCATGAAATCATTTTGACAAAATGTCACTTCCCATAAAAATATCCTATAATAATGTGAATATCTATTTCAGGTATCTAACAAGGTAATATTTATGATAATGAAAACATACCTGCCTCATAATTTTGTAAGAGAGCTAGTGATGAAATACTTATCTTTACTCTTCTGAAGAACTTTGAATTTTAAATTCCGTCAACATTACTCCCTCGTACATTCGAGTCCATGCATCCAAAACAAAACAACTTGATTTATTAGTTTATCAACCTTCATGCGTTACTCATTCCATGTTGAGCCTAATAGGCCCGAGTGTTGTAACCTACAGCTCTGATACCATATGTAACGAACCCAAATTTCTAAGTCAGTAATTTTGGTAAATTTTTAAAATTTTTACCATGAACATTAACAATGAAATATGAGATATACTATTTTCTTTTAAACATAAAGCCAAGTAATGTAATATAACCAATTTCCTACATCAAGCATTTATACGAAATTGCAAGATAAAGTTTTTGAAATGTCTACTTAATTGGTAAATTAATTCTTTACTACTTTATTGAGATGAAATGTGAGACAAGTTATTTGATCTTCAACTTAAGTTTCATACAATCCTCTAGTTTGTACCTTAGTATTAATATGACGAAGAACATACCTGATGCATAATCAATATAAAAGAGATATCAATAAAAGATGATGATTTTTACCGATAATCTATCCTTCTCTGCAAGTATCTTTCGTATTCTAAGTAATTGTTAATACCTCCTTAACAATAACCACTCCTTACAAATCCATGGCTTAACATGTACACCATCCTTCATCTGTGTTTACATTCGTAGATTACTAACTTGAATACATTTACTCCTCATATAGATTTCCAATAACTCATATGAGACACATCCGAGAGAGAGAATAAATTATACATATAGGCATTCAATATATAAACATATGAACAAGTGATCCACAAGGTACACATATAGATAGTTAAGTCCAACATATCTACACACATAAATAAGAGACCAAAGATAACGTGGTTCACCCGAACTCGGGCTACGTCCACAAAGGGTTGTGTTGTATTATTTATTCAAAGAAAGAGATTACATCAAGCAACATGGTTGTTGCAACCAATATCTTCATACTTTCTCAGCGTCTATCCCAAAGAGTATTAAATATACATTTACTTTTAGGGGATTCCTCATAAAATACTTCCTTGTTCTAGAAGTTTATGTATTTTATTAACATTAATGCCTTTCTAGGTCCAAACTTCACCTATGAGTTATAACTTCTAAATATTTTCTTATCCTAAGAGTTTATAACTTTTATATACTATGTTATCATTAATAAAAAGTATAAACTTTACTTTAGGCTATGATTTTTATATATTCTATTACAATAAGAGTTTATAACCTAAAATATATTGCATACGTGTTCCCTCTATGGTCTTTACTTTAAAACCTTTGGTGGTGGAGGATTCATCACTAGTACATATGGTCAATTTTGCCACGAATTTTCGTTGTAATAGCCACGAATTTTTGTCCCTGTTGCAACGTTTGGGGTTTCATTTTTTCATGGAATGACATTCATGGATATATGGACGAAAATTCCCCGTCGTGGCAATAACAACGCTTCATAGTGGCCACATTTCAACTACACAACAGTTCTCAGATCTATGGAAAATGAATCATGCCACAAAGTTTCGTCGCTATATCGACGTAAAGCTCGTATAAGTTCCTCAAACCTGCGTGGAAACATTTATAAATTTCCACGAATCATCATCGCAGTATCCACGCAACATTTCACAATCTTTCATGGCAGGTTCAACACCTGCGTGGAATTTTTTTTATAGTTCCACGAATCATTGTCGCAGTATCCACGCAGTGTTTCACAATCTTTCGTGGCAGGTTCAGTACCTGTGTGGAAACATTTTTATAGTTCCGTGAATCATCGTCGTAGTATCCACGCATCGTTTCACAATCTTTCATGGTAGGTTCAGCACCTGCGTGGAAACATTTTTATAGTTCCACGAATCATTGTCGCAGTATCCACGAATCGTTTCACAATATTTCGTGGCAGGTTCAGCACCTGCGTGGAACTAATTTCTATATCCTACACTAATGTTCATCGATATAGCGACGATACCTGGAAGTGTTTAAAAAATAAATAAATTTGAATGCACGTAAAATCATGAGGTATCAACCTACACCTCATTCTTCACCGGTTGTTGCATTTGACTTAGTTTGTTGTATCATTCATCAGGAACTCTACAAACGTAAAAATACACTATAAAACACTACGTTATGTAACATGAAATGTTTTGGCATAAATGAGCAGCTAGAGCATACCTGGAGGGACGTATCCAACTAAGCCAACAATTGCAGAAATAATCCCTTTGATCTTAGAAGGATCAACAATCTTGCAAAGCTCAATATCACCTATTTGTGGCTCTGTAAAAGAATTCAAAAGATTTTTTTTGTAAGTGAGATCGAGATGGAAGATTGGCTGTTGACACCCATGTAGAAAAGCCAAACCTTGCGCTACACCTTTAGCAATGCTGTAACGAGATGGCCAATCCAATACAAAAACATTACTAGTGTGAAGGAAGTCTGAGAGGTTTCCTTTATGAGCATATTCATAGAAAAGGTAAGCCAATTTGTGTCTAGAACATATGCCAACGGTGTCAGGATTTAGGGATGCCGTAGCCTCCCCTGCTTCTTCAATTCTGCACCAAACGTTCGGTAGTTTCTCGATTTGAAACTTTTGTCATTCCAGTTGAGCTTCTTCACAGAATAACTAATGCCAGAAGGCATGACAACTTTGTAATAGGTACTAAACTTGTTCTTCAGGAATACATTTGCAGGATCTAGAGTGGCTTCAACACCCTTTTCAAATTCTCTCACTCATACTTTTCCTACAATTGCAACCATATTTGCAAAGTTTCCCTAAAAGGAAGGATGACAAAAACTTGCACAAATGTACCATAGGATCTATAAAATACTAGCTAGAGTAGGACACGTTAGTACATATTATGGGTTGAAATTCATGTGCCTTATTCCAACATTAAAATGAAGCTCTAAGCACTAAACAAGCCACCTATAGCCATAAATAGTTTTGAAAGGTAGATCTGGGTTACCAAGTCTTTATGATAAGCAGTAACACAAAAAAAATTGTTCAAGTAATTTTCAGACTTATCCCTTTTCAACAATCAATTCTTCAACTTCAAGTTTTGTCTTTTAATGGCACAAATGTGTTGTAAAAAACTATTCTTCACTTCTGATTCAACATGCATACAGGTAACAATGATGTTGTCCCATAACACTATTCAAACTCAACTTCAATTTGGTCACAAAGAATAGGCTCAGTCTTCAAGTTATAACACAAGTCCTTCAAATATGCTATCAATATGTTTCAATGCTTTGCAAATTTTTCTTCTTCAAGCTCATATTTCACATCCTTGTGTCCTTTGAATAATCATAAGGCTTAAACAACATTTTGCAATGTATGATAAATTCAAAACTGCCATATCAACAGATTATAATGAGTTACACTGACAAGCAAACTAAAACGATAAACTAATATTCAGTAACATGTAATAAAATAAACATATATATCATATAACAAAAAGAGAGATATAATTGAAGATACCAACCTGGGTGTGAAACCATTCTTGAAAATATACTCATAAGTGTTACTTTCATAAAAGATTGTTTGTGCCTCGGAGAGGCTAGTCTTCTCTAGGAACTAGATGACCCTACAAGAGGGTTTGTACAAACCAGAGAGAGAGAAATGACTGGTGTTGATTAGGTCAATGACAGTCAAGCACAGTACATAACTCAAAAGAAATAAAGTCACAAAAATTATAAACTTCAACCAAGTCTCAGCATAAGAGAAGTGATTATCAGCACACCACAACTGATCACAGGTGATCAAAGTCAAGTACTCCATAAGACCAAAAATTCAATAAGGTGGTATAAAAAAAATGAAGGAGGGTAAATGACAGCATTAACCACAAGTCAAAGACAAGGTACCACAAGTCCAATAATAACTCAATCAAGGTGGGGAAGGTACAACAAGTATTTAATAACTCAATCAGTAACAGGTAATAAAATAAACATATTGATCATATAACAATAAGAGAGGTATACTTGAATATCTCCACATCAACATTAAACAAAAAATTAGATTTGAAGTCTGGGTACAAATATAAAAAATGGTCATAACATAGGTGTGGGTAGTAGAAGACCCATGACCCTTAGAACCAAGGCTATGCTCCAAATGTGGCCAAACAACCATAGTACTCTATAAGAGCAAAACTTCAACAAGGTGTTTTTTAAAAAGTTACTCAAGGAGGGTAAATGACCCCATTAAACACAAGTGAAAGATAAGGTACCATGAGACCAATCATATCTCAATCAAGGTGGGGAAGGTACAACCAATCATATATCTCTCAAATGTATAGCCATTCTATATAACCTGAAAGTTCATCATCACAGTATAAGGAAGGGTGGTGGGATGCCAAATAAAAATATCCCTCATTTCTCTCTATGCAATCCTGATAGCATCACATAAAAGATAAGTACCTTGTACTATAGAAAATAAAAGCCACCTGTGTTAACATAATTTTGATCTCTATCAACTTTAACACTCCTTGTGGTCCCTGTGCTTAGGTTGGTCCTCGAGATATAATGGAAAGTAATCTTATAGCATAATTTTCATCTCTTTTAGTAACAGTTGATAAAATAAACATATTGATCATATAACAATAAGATAGGTATAGTTGAAGATATCCACGTCAACATTTAACCAAAAATCAGATATGAAGTGTGGTACTATTTCTGAATAGTGCTAAAGCAAGAGTAAAATATTTTACAACATAATTTTGATCTCAAGCAACTTCAACACTCCTCTGTGGTCCCTGTGCTGAAGTTGGTCCTCGATATGTAATGGGCATTAATCTTATAACGTAATTTTCATCTCTTTCAGTAACAGTTGATAAAATAAACATATTGATCATATAACAATAAGAGAGGTATATTTGAAGATCTCCACGTCGACATTTAACCAAAAATCAGATCTGAAGTGTGGTACTATTTATGAATATTGCTAAAGCAACAGTAAAATATTTTACAACATAATTTTGATCTCTATCAACTTCAACACTCCTCTGTGGTCCCTGTGCTGAATTTGGTCCTCGAGATGTAATGGGCAGTAATTTTATAACATAATTTTCATCTCTTTCAGTAACAATTGATAAAATAAACATATTGATCATATACCAATAAGAGAGGTATAGTTGAAGATCTTCACGTCAACATTTAACCAAAAATCAGATACGAAGTGTGGTACTATTTCTTAATAGTGCTAAAGCAACAGTAAAATATTTTACAACATAAATTTGATCTCTATCAACTTCAACACTCCTCTGTGGTCCCTGTGCTGAAGTTGTTCCTCAAGATGTAATGGGAAGTCATCAAATTATAAATAGTGATGATCATCGAAGTCATGATGAACATATCTAATATATCTACTATAAAGAGAATCAAATTTTCAGACTAATATATCTACATGCAACACATACAGGAGTGATGATGTGTGAGAAAACACAAAATTTGAATATTAAAATACAAAATAATTATAAGCAAGCATACAATGACTTGTGATGACATTTAAATTTAAAATTCAAATTCTAAGAAAATAAAAGATAGAAATGTGAAAATTCCTAAGAGCATCACATAAAAGATAAGTACCTCATAACTATACCAAATAAAAGTTTTTTTATGTTACATACTAACAATGTTTCATCCTAACAACATCGATATCCATCAAAATACCAGTCATGAATTTAAGTTGCATCTACTTTTTCGTTGATTTCTATTTTTTTGCATTGAAAAAACTTGCGAGTACGGTATTACAATCATCAATTGGCGTAGTATTTACTGTGATATATCCTACTATTGTTTGTGTTTCCATGCCCTCATTTATGCCACTTCTTGTACGTCCCTGAGCAGGGCGTGGAGGCAGTTCTGGAGGGGTGTGAACTGCAACAACGGAAATGAGCATATATATATGGCGTTGAATTATTAATGAAATAAATATTTTATTATTTAGATTAAAATTACAATATTTCTCTTTACCTGTCTCTGTAGATGTGACAACTGGGGTGTTAATTGGAGGTCTAGTTGCTTCCTCTTGCAGTTCATGCTCCTGAGCTGCATGGTCTTCCATTGAAAGAAAAAAAATTATAAGTATACGTTAGGAAATATATATATCTAATCACAGTAGATATTTCTATTTCCAAAGCATACATACCAGAATGGACACTATGCTCCACACTATCATGGGACATGTTCACCCCAACATCAAATTGTACTTGCTGAGTACTGCTAGACTCACTGCTGCGGTTGCATTGTTGCTTAAAAACAAACATAAATTTTTAGTTATGGGTGATATAATCAGAATTACTGAATATAATTTAATAGTATACTACAATTGGTGATATACCTGCATTTGCGTCATTGGGGATATTGGAGTCTTCCCCAAGATTTTCTGATGTTCAACCACACTTTTAAAATCAAACTTGAAACCAAGCTTTAGGTCTTCCTCAGTGGCAACAACTTGGAACGTATTTCCCTGCAATGCATGATAACACATTTTAAAATTTCCAGTATCAAAATCAGATATTTGTTTGGTACTGTTAAATAAATATTCCCAACAATTAATCATTTAATATTTACGATTCTTGCTCTTAGTTTTCTATAGCCACCCTGGTCCAGTCTATGTTGCCCGTGCTTTTCCATTCTAGCCTTGGTTGCTTTGGAGGTGTCAGGTAGCCTATATATGAAAATTTTGAAAAACCTTAGATATCAAAAATCTTACTTAAAACAAAAAAGAAAAAAATAATTGAGCTTATTCAGTAAAAAGATGATATATGTTATACCTTGCTTTACCAGGCCGTGGTTGTCTTCCTTGTTGTTTTAGCAAGTTGTCCTTTGCATCATCTATGAGTGCCTTCCACTCTTTCTCCGGAATCATGGGAGGGAGCTCATGCTTGAGGTTAGCTTGCAATCTTTCCCTATATTGGACCTTGGTATATTCCAAATTCTCACCGGCTAACTTTGCAACAACTTTCCTGTTGAAAGTATTGCCGAATAAGTTGACCATGTGGTCCATCAATTCATCTCTCTTATTGCTATCTTGGATATTCCACCATGTACGAATGGTGGGGCCAAACAGCTCCAAGGCTTTGTCATTCAAATGCCTGTAGAAGACATTTTTTCTTGCAAAAACATGTCATCCATTCATTTATAATAATCTCAACGTATTTCTATTTCAATTTCATGATTAAAATCAATAAATTAATTAATAAATACCTACAATCTTCTGAACCTTGATAGGAACACAAGAGTCATCCACCAGAAAGGTGAGATCTCGTGTTCCGGTGCTTTTAACTCGTGCTGATCCAAGAAAAGTTTCTTGGTCATCTACAATACGTTCATCTCCAGAGTCATGTGGAGTCCTAGGCTCCGTCTCATCATTCTCTAGCATGGAATAATGCTCTGGCATGGAATCATGCTATGGCATGGCATCATGCACCGTCTCATCGTTTCCCACATCATCAATGGATTTGAGGCCAACCGAAGGAGTGGAAAAAAGCCTCATTGGTACATTGCTTCTTTTTTGTTACATTGGACCATCATTGCTACCTATACCTGTCTCGGCGGGTTTTTATCTATTCACGGGTTTTAAAAATTCCTACAAACAATAAACTTTACTTTATCAGATCACTTGGAAAAATAAAAAACATAATATCAAATATGAAATCATGTCATAGCTTAAATTTTTTTGTGAAGATGCCACTTACCCCATAAGATTGTATTTCATTTTGCAGCTGTTGAATCCTTGCCCTGTTCTCTTGTGTCAAGGGCCTTTTGCAAGCCAAGGCAAGCATTTCTATGTTTTCCTTTTTCAAGGTTGTTCTAAAAGTGTGCAGTGGGTCAATGGAATAGAAAATGTCTTCCTCAAACCCCTCATCACCCAGATCGAGTGCACGTGACTAAATTCATCAAACAATAAATTAAATTAAGCAATATAATTTTAACATCATTCGAATATTGATATTGTAATGAAAATTAAGTTACTATTATGCACTAACACTTACCTGACGCGGTGTTATGGCCGATGAGTGTCCATGATCAATCGACACCGTGGAATCAGCAGGTGCCTTTCCACGGTCTTGAATGAACCAGTAGTCCATCATAATGTCAGAAAAATGAACCAGTAATCCATCATAAGCTCAGAATAATGTGAATGTCAGTATTGGACATTGAATGCTAACATACTAAATTGAAACATTTAGTTATTGTATGTAACACTTACCTGACGGGCCACATAGTGTGACCTTCCACGGTCTCCCTCGACCATGGAAGATGCAGGTGCCTTTCCAATGGCGCCACCCTGACATAATAAATCAATAAATAAATGTTTACCTCATACTAAATAATTGTAACATAAACAAAAATGAGATATTGCATTAATATTTATTTTTACCTTGGAAGTAGAAGATACATGTTCTGTTGCATGTCGATGTGCAGACTCTTGCCACAGTTTAATGAGTATGCTATCATATGGAAATATTAACAATAAGAACGGAAAAAGAAAATGCTAACAGTGAAAATCGGAGCATCTTGTTATTGTACTCATATTTATTTGCTATATTTAACATTTACTTGACGAGGCGTAGATTCTGACCTTCCATGGTCACACTGGACTGTGGAAGCAGCATGTGCCTTTCCACTGCCTCCACCCTAAACAAACGTCAATAGTCAATAATTGAATCATAAAAAAAAATGAGATATTCATAGCAGTGTAATCACCATGTAATCACATAGAAATATTCATAATAAGCATGAATAAAGTGAATGACGACAGTGGAAATCGAATGTTAACAGAAAAAAATGAAGCATTCAGTTATTGTAGTCATGTTTAGTTACTACATTTAGCATTTACCTAACGAGGCATAGTTTCTGACGGTCCACGGTTCCCCTGGACCGCAGAAGCCACATCTATTCTATTTAAGTTGTAATCGATCAACAACTCTTCACTTGTAAGTATTGTCTTTATTGCACATACAAATATACGATGATTTCCGCGTGCCTCGAATTCGCAATTTGGTTGCTTATTTGTTGTCACTGGTCGTGTACTATTTATAAAGCTAGCAACGTTTTTGGACGCTCTTGGTCTCCCATCAATATACATAGTCGCCCCTTTGTTTTTATTGTTTTCTTCTATTTGAATATAATTCGCGGTAACTCTGTATCTCTACATACTTCGAGTATATTGGACCAAGATCAACCAATTATTGTATCTATGTAGTGGTCCTACATACTCCATCAATTCAGTTACAGTTCCATAGCGGACCTTTATTCCATCCATGGAAAATAGCCCCAATCCATGTAAGGACGAAGGAGCGATGCGATACATCCTCCCATAGATGAGGAAATCTGTGTCCACTTGAGGTAGCATATTAGGTACCCATCGTTGCACTAGATGTTTATACCTCAATGGAGAATCAATGTCTCCTATGCTCTCAGCATCATAATTACATGACCCACCATTGGCAATAAAATATTTCATGCGTCTATGAAATCTTTTCCTTATCTTTTCAGATCTCGTTGATATAAAACCGGTATATCTAGTACAACTCGACTCACTTTCAACCTCTTGGAGTATATCTTCATCATCACTTGAGGAAGATAGATCTGATAGATACCTATTTGGTGGTACCTACACTCCATAAAACACGAATAAACAAGTCGGTGCTTTCTCTCTTCTTTGAAAGTACACATTTACTTAGTTAAACACATTTACTTCCCTCAAATTTGAGGCTTAGGAGGGACATGCCAAACCCTAGTGGATGTAGTGTTACAAATCTCAGCTGAATTGTTTGGTATTGGGAGGACGATTTGTGGCAGGAAGAGACCAAGTTACAGTGCCATAACAAGTTGTCCATACGACACCACATTCATCACTGTAGGCTGTGAGCTCTTTTTTGGACTGAGTTTGCATATTTGGGGGTCTTTTTCTCTTGTGGGTAGAACAAAACTACCGGGGACAACAAATTAAGGAAGTTAACTAGTATATCACCGAATTTTGGTCCTTCCAACACTACTGGGAATATTATTGGCAGCCTACCCTCTTTCTTTGAATGGCATATTTTTGGCATCCTACGCTTCATTTTTAAAATTTACGTGCTGGTATTTTATGCTAATGCATATGAAAACTATTTGCTAGTGAACTGTTTGGAAAAATCACTCAACTAAGAAAAATTAATTGACTATATCATCCCAACAAACCATAACTACAATGAGAGGGTCCACTCAGGAGTACATTGCAGCAGTGTTCGTAACTATTTCATGTCAATACATATTAACCAAATAATCAGTAAAATACTACAGCTGAGAACGCAAAATACATCAGCTAACTTAGGTGAAATATTACACCTTACACATGTTGCAAATTTCAAATTCATGCAAATTGGCACTCAAATGGCCATGAGAAATTTGATTTTCAAAGACTATTTTTAGACATTATGTGTATATTGATTTTCTGACTATATTGGTTTTTTTTTTTAAATAATAAATTTCAATCAAGAATGAGCATATCCATCAACCAAGCAGGAGGACCAAACCAGAAAAATGTCAACCTGAGAGCAGTCCCAAGTCGGTCACTGTGTTGAAGAAAATTCAACACTACCAGTTAGGTCAATGTGCTAATACAATTTTCAGTGACATGTAATGTAAGATAAACACATTACATGGATTGGTCAAAGAGTAACCAAAATATGATAGCATGGATTGGCCAACGGCGCCAAAAGTACCGATTAGTGGAGGCGGTCGTCCGTATTGGACAGGTGAGGACGGAGAAAAAACTGGGTTATCCCTCATAGAATGTGCACCAAACATTGGTGATGACAGCAAATGTGGGGAATTTAGCCCAGGAGTATCAGCGTCGTCCATCACGTGTTCAATAATAGGAGAACCATCGAGAACTGGATCCGAGTTCATATCCTGAAAAAGATTTTGGGGATCCGGCAGGAACCTAGGTGTAGTAAAGTCCGAAGGTCCTGAGCCGTCTGCAAAGGAATGATGAAATTCTGTGCTAGACGGAACGTTGGGATCCCTATAGTCAGAAGGACGAGAAACAGGGGGGTATCTAGACGCTGTTGAAAGCATTTGCTCTGTGTTGCGTCTAAATTGTGCCGATGCTAACGGAGAGTTCGCTAGGCTAACCATACTAGACTGAATGGAAGCCATAATTTCGTGTCCCGGTGGGATGTTGGGTAGATGAAAAGTGCGAGGTACGTTGCTAGAAGAACTTGTCTCCTGAGGATGAACACTGGGTGATGTAGTAATAACAGGCGGAAGTTCCGTCTGGGAAGTAATGAAGCCATAATCAGGTTCAAAAGGTGTGTCAGGTAGACGAGTACCTTCAACGATCTCAACGTAGCCGCCTGGGACTGAAATTAGGCCAGGTATGTCCTGGTCGGAACCTTCTGTGGTGCCAATAGATCCGTCTATATCATCGTGGAAAATGTCTGATGGACGGGAAGTGTTGGCTTCCGGTAGAAGGATGACCTCTGGTCTAGTAATCTGGGTCGTGCTAGGTTCAGCTGCTGTAACTGTGCCCACTGTTACAGATGAATCTGGGATGACAGTGGGTGAGGTGACAGTGGAAGCCTCAGACATGCTAGTGGTCATAGAAGCTGCAATGGATTCTGAGACTGTGCTGTGTGTGGCAGTTACAGGCGTAACTGAAGATGTTGTACGGATCGGCGGTGGGATGTTGCCTCGACCAGCACCGCGGCCAGGAGGAGCAGGAATGCGTGATGCAGGCGGACCAGAAGTCCGTGGCGGTGGTGGTGGTGGAGGGCTTAGGCCCTGTTGTCTTCGTGATCTTCTTTGTTGATCTGACATGATGACAGGAAAATGAAAATCGGAGGCAGTACCGTAAACAAAGAACTCAAAAACTCTAATGCAGCCGAGTGTGCAAAAGAGGAGCTAGAAAAAGCAAGGCTCACAGGCCAAAAAAGCAAGCTTTAAAATCTATACTGAGACCGGTGTCTCAATAAGCGAGCTAATCAACAAAAATGGCCAGAATGCCAACAAGCAGTCCCTACTAAGAAAAAATGACCCTCTACAAAGATGAGACGCCAAGCAAACTCCTAACTAAGAGCTGGAGACCTCAACAGGCTGTATCCTTCGCAAGGTGATGAAATCCAAGTCGAACAATACAACATGAGAGACCGATATAAGAAGGATATCCCTCTACCGAAAGGGATCCTGGGTAAAAGAGCCCTAGTAGAATAGATACTAAGCCACCTCGTTCATGACACGTCGGAAAAGGTTTTGGGCACTTCAGCCTTCCGAAGAAGACAGCGATCGATGTTGCCTTAGGGCTAAGTGGAGTGCGGTATTCCACAGAGTCCGTCCGGTTCTCAATCTCGCGGCCGTTTAACCCCTGAACAGTTAGAAACAGTCAGGAGGCCCCTCCACAAACTAGCTGTGACCGTGTCAATAAGTACTAGAGGATTTTAGTTCCCTAAAGACAACGACTATGTCTCAGATGAAAATGACAAGGGGGAATTATTTTGATGCCTATCCCCGGTGTCCTACCTAACTACCAAATTCTTTTGATTTCCTCAAGTGAGGTTAAAGTTGGTTTAATTAGGGTGATTAATTTTAGTGGCTGTCTTTACTCAATCGGGTAGTGGACGTGAAACTTGATGGTGTTATGACGACTCAAACCATGCAAATGAGAATGAATCATAAACAAGCCTTTGTCTTCGATGAAATCTAGCTAAGGTAAAGATAGAGGTTCTTCGATCCAATATGCGTAACAATTTTCACAAGCACTCAAAGTAAAAGATTTTTCTTTTCTTTTCGATTTATACACCAAACTAAACTGAAGTAAACACGCTTTTCAATGCACTGATTTTACAATCTACAATGCTTCTATGATGAGACTTTTTATGGCAAAATTAATGGTTCATTTCTCTATGCAAAATGCCACTAGACTTTTTCAATTTAAACAACAAATTTGCTCTCAACTAATGACCTTTTTAATTTACTGAAAATGATAATGACAATATGACTGTAAAACTACAGTGTTCAGTAATAGAAGACAGTGGTGTTGAGTTGGTTGTGGGAAAAAGCCAAGTCAAATGCAATCAAATTGAAAAAATGACCAATATGTCAAAAGTGCCACTTAATTCAATCAATCAATCAAGCTCACAAACCATGTAATAAGCAGATCAAACAGACTGGAAATTAACCAGGATGCTAACAGGCAACAGTAAAGACTATCTAAGGCAGGGAGAAACTCAGGAAACCAAGCAAAAATTAAATTTTTTTTACCTACTTGCAGACACTACCGCGGGCTATAGACTGCCTGAAGCGCGACACTGTGTAACTGTCGCGCTGGTATGAACGCCTAGAACGCGGCACTGTGTAAATGTCGCGCTGGAAGTGGTTCAGAGGGCGCGGCACTGTGGCAAGAGGGAAAAAAAAAACGCAACTGGAAAAGAAAAAATCAAGTTTTCAGGGTTGTTGCTAACCCAGGGGACTCAGTAATTAAACAGGGAGATAAATACTGCGAGGAGGGGTGAATAAGGGTCAAAAAAGACCAAAATTCAAGGTGGTTTGAAGTGCAACAAAAGACTGATAATTCAAAGATAAATGACTGTGAATTTGAACCAATCAAGCAGTAATCAAACCCAGCGGAGTCGCCATTCTTGTTATGTGGAATTCTGCCCTACGGATAAGTCAAAACTCCCTTAGGCTAAAGTAGGATCTAACTAACTCTAGACTAAGAACAGACAAAACAAATGCAACCTTGAATCCCTAGATCTAACATACATTTCAGTATTAAAATGCTGAAGAGAGCAAAGGATTTTAACTGACCTTATGTCCAAGTGCTTTGTTTTTGGTGTTTGCTCCAAGCTCCAAGTCTTCACCAATGAACCTGTCAAAGAGTAACCAAAATACAAGTATGCACTATTCTCTAGCAATCTGAAACATGAGTTAGGATCTAAATCTGTAAGAGATACAAATCATGTGATTAAAACAAGATTAACACAAACGATTTGGGAAAACAAGACAAGTTATTCCATTACAACTTGAAGATTACTTACAAAGGGTGCTTGATGCCCAAGCCAATCCTCCAACTCCAAGTGTCTTCTCCTCTTAGCTATCTCCACAATGCTGCAAGACCATAAGTTTGGTGCTCTCAAGAGTCCTCTTCTTTTCCAATGGCATGCCTCTCTTTTATAGTGAATGGTGAGGTTAACCAACAAGAGAGATAGGTGGATCTAAGGAGGGATAAGTGGATCAGGGTTTCTAATCGAAGGAGGTGAGTTGGGATCGAATCAAGGAACCCAATCTTCCATCATCTTCGAAAATCCAAGATCCCATAAGACAAGGGCAAAAACTATTAAAAGGGTGCCGCGCTTTGCAAATGATACAGAGCGCGGCACTGTGCCGCGTTTTGTCAAGCTGGAAGGGCGCGGTAGTGTATGGAAATAAAGTCCAAGGTGGGTCAAAACTTGGCAAGGTGGATTTACCTTCAAGGTTGACTCATCATCTGTCTCTTCTGGATGGTTCAAAACAGTAGGGAAAGTGTCGTCGAAATGTGTTGTGATGGGGATGCGACACCGTGAAATATAGAGGTATAACAGTGGTCATCTTTGACCGACTTTGACTTGCCACCTGTGAGAGCCACATCATCTATTCGTTGGAAATTTGTCCATCCTTGGATACTGAGGATCTTTCCTCCATCTTTCAGTTAATGCCTAGCTGGCCTGCAAGTGCTCAACTTTGGAGACATTACGGGAAGTTAGCACATCCTGTAATTCCGAATAAAACCTTAGTTTAAATGCTCTAAAAATCTCAAAATTCAACTTGTTAACAAGCAATGACATTTATACCTTTTAACCAAAGTCTTTGTTGAACTAAAAGCTTTATAGATCAATATGAGGGTTTTATGGAGGAAAATGGAGGATATTTAGATGACAAAAAGAGGTCAAAATGGTGCCCAACACTAACCAAACATCTACCTCAAGAAAAGTTTGAGTATTTTTCGAGACAAGCTTCGTAGGACCCTCCTCGAGAGGGGGAGTGATGTGGTCACTTATGACGAGATTGCCTGCATCGACAGTGAGGTCGATGATGTGGATACCTATATTGGTGATGCCGATAAAGAGGTTGGTGGATGATCCTTAGACAGGGTCTAAGTTGATGAGGGGATTGCATCATCCTTGAACACATGTTCTAAAAGGATCCGTAGACATATGTCTCCGAGAAAGAAGAGGGATTGCATCATCCTTGAACACATGTTCTAAATTGATCTGTAGACAGATGTCTCCATGAATGTGGTCCCTAGTGGATAAGAGGATTGTATCATCCCTGGACTTCAGTTCTAAAGTGATCCGTAGACAGATGTCTCCGAGAATGTGGTCCCTAGTGGACGAGAGGATTGTATCATCCCTGGACCTTAGTTCTAAAGTGATCTGTAGACAGATGTCTCCGAGAATGTGGTCCCTAGTGGATGAGAGGATTGTATCATCCCTGGACTTCAGTTCTAAAGTGATCCGTAGACAGATGTCTCCGAGAATGTGGTCCCTACTGGACGAGAGGATTGTATCATCCTTGGACTTCAGTTCTAAAGAGATCCGTAGACATATGTCTCCGAGAAAGTGGTCCCTAGTGGATGTGATAGGACTACATCGTCCCTGAGCGTTTGGTTCAAAATGTACGTGATAGGATTGCGTCATCCTTGGAATTATGTCCTAAAGTGATAGGGATTGATCATCCCGTAAGTGGATCAGGATTGCATCATCCTTGGACTTATGTCCTAAAGTGATAAGGATTGATCATCTTGTAAGTGGATCAGGATTGCATCGTCCTTGGACTTATGTCCTAAAGTGATAAGGATTAATCATCCTGTAAGTAGATTGGGATTGCATCGTCCCTAGACATGGTGAGGTGTCTTAAAGTGATAAGGACTAATCATCCTGTAAGTTGATTCGGGATTGCATCATCCCTAGACATGGTGAGGTGTCTTAAAGTGATAAGGACTAATCATCCTGTAAGTTTATTCGAGATTGCATCGTCCCTAGACATGGTGAGGTGTCTTAAAGTGATAAGGACTAATCATCCTGTAAGTTGATTCGGGATTGCATCGTCCCTAGACATGGTGAGGTGTCTTAAAGTGATAAGGACTAATAATCCTGTAAGTTGATTCGGGATTGCATCGTCCCTAGACATGGTGAGGTGTCTTAAAGTGATAAGGACTAATCATCCTGTAAGTTTATTCGAGATTGCATCGTCCCTAGACATGGTGAGGTGTCTTAAAGTGATAAGGACTAATCATCCTGTAAGTTGATTCCGGATTGCATCGTCCCTAGACATGGTGAGGTGTCTTAAAGTGATAAGGACTAATCATCCTGTAAGTTGATTCGGGATTGCATCGTCCCTAGACATGGTGAGGTGTCTTAAAGTGATAAGGACTAATCATCCTGTAAGTTGATTCGGGATTGTATCGTCCCTAGACATGGTGAGGTGTCTTAAAGTGATAAGGACTAATCATCCTGTAAGTAGATTCGGGATTGCATCGTCCCTAGACATGGTGAGGTGTCTTAAAGTAATAAGGATTGATCATCCTGTAAGTTGATCTGGATTGCATCATCCATAGACATGAGAGATGTCTTAAACTGAGAGGGACTGATCATCTCGTAAGCGGATCAGGATTGTATCATCCTTGGACCTATGTCCTAAAGTGAGAGGGATTGATCATCCCGTAATAGGATCTTGTGTGTTGCAGGGTATGCTGCTATTGTGTATACTTGTATTGATGAGGATACTTGTATTGATGATGTGTATACTTGTATTGGTGAGGATACTTGTATTGATGATATGTATACTTGTATTGATGAGGATACTTGTATTGATGATGAGGATACTTGTATTGATTATGTGTATACTTGTATTGATGATGTGTATACTTGTATTGATGAGGATACTTGTATTGATGGTATGTATACTTGTATTGATGAAGATACTTGTATTAATGATATTTATACTTGTATTGATGATGTTGTTGATCGTGATGATCTAGATGACGATGTTGTTGATCGTGATGATCTAGATGACGATGCTGTTGATCGTGATGATCTAGATGACGATGATGTTGATCGTGATGATCTAGATGACAATGCTGCTGATCGTGATGATCTAGATGACGATGATGTTGATATAGATGATCTAGATGACGATGCTGCTGATCGTGATGATCTAGATGATGATATTGATGATCATGTGATGACGATGCTGATGATTGTGTGATGACGATGTTGATGATCGTGGGATGACGATGCTGATGATCGTGTGATGACGATGCTGATGATCGTGTGATGATGATGTTGATGATAGTGAGATGACGATGCTGATGATCGTGAGGATCCAGGTGTTGATGTTGTTGTAGCTGTTCGAGTGCTGCAGAAGATAAAGATTCAATACTGAAGATGTTGATGTTCCAGTATTGAAGATGTTCCAGTAACTGCTTGAGTGACTGATGATGTTGAGAAAACTTCCAATGATTTATAGATGTATCATGTATGATGTTGATGACTCCTTGCTCATGCAGATGCTGTTATAATATCCTTCTCGTTAAGGGGGAGTGTTGAGATATTGTAACTTCAAAGAATATTATATTTGTACTTTATTATTCTGGAGATGTTTCATTCCTCCATAAAGATCTTATTGTATATCCGGAGATGTTTGTTCCTCCGTCGGAATGTGGTAACTTGGGTTATTAGACTTCCCTAGTGGGCGTCGGCCCTGTATGTGTTATGTGGGTAAAAGGGTTGTTAGACCACCCTAGAGGGGTCGGCCCAGTCAGTTATAGTGGGGTATTTAACCCAATGGTTAAATACGAGCCTACATGATTTGTGTAAAAGACAAGTTGGAGTAGTGTATAAATAGAGGAGGTGTATTCCTCATTTAACACACACTCACTCACTTGAGAGTGGCGCACTTATGAGAGAGAGGTATGCTATGGAGAAGGAGGAGCTTATGCTCAGGGTTGCATCTTTTGTATTTGCTGGTCATCTATATTGAGGAAGCTTTGCTGGGTTTTCTACCCCATGAGGGTTTCCCAGGATAAATCTGTGTCTCTTGTGTTTATGCTATGCTTGTTGTTTCTTCAGTGATCCTGTATATGCTATTATTGTGAAATGGAATGTAATGCTGCTATTTTCTGTCTTAGCATATTGAATTTTAACACTTTTAGCATAACATAAGTATACAAAATTTCAAAACAGTAAATGTTCATCAATCTTCCTCATCCTTTGAGGGAATATTTGCTTATTCTAGCATTCATAACATTCACACATAAATACATCTCATAGTCTAGTTACAAGACAAATCATTAACATTTGCTTATATCATAAAATAATTCTTTCAACAAAACTTTGTTGATCATCAAATTCTTTTGTACCTCAGCAATCATGGAGACTTGCATACATATCCTTCTCATGTACTTCAGCAATCATATAGACTTGCATACATAGCACTATTTTGTACTTCAACAATCATAGAGACTTGCATACAAAACGCTCTTTTGTACTTCAACAATCATGGAGACTTGCATACAAAACACGAGCCCTCTGCAAACTCAACAGGAATACCTCTGCATACTTTCAGCAGGAACATGACAGTCTTACTCTGCAACTCAAAACATAGCTTCCCTTCATCGAACTTCTTGTGTGCTCATTTCAGCAAAACCACAAGAAAAAGTTAAGTCTCCTTAGAGAACCTCTTGTGTGCTCCGTTCCAACAACACAAGGAAACATCACGAGCCATTCCTCTGCTCATTTTGATGGATATAAAGATTGCCTATGTCTTTTGGGTCAGTATAACATTCAACGAGTCCCACTTGCTCTGTTCCACTTCCGTGGGGAACATGACCACAATTTAGGGTAGTTGTCCCATAACAACAACTAGTTACTGAGTGCGAGGTGCAGTCCCTTTGCCTGAGTCTAGGAATATATTCTTTTCCCCTCAAACCTGTCATTTGAGTCCAGTAATTATTTCTTAGTAAAAATCATTTATTATTTCTTGCATGCCACATGCAACATAATAGTAACAAAATATTAAAATATATTCATCTATTTACTTATCATATTCTATGCATTTTGATAATTACACATCATTAGTCATAAGTCTCACCACCAATCATGAAAATGTAAAGTAAACCTTTACTTACTCTTGAGTGATTTAGCTCTCTTATCTATATAAGTGCTTTTATAATCAACATCCTTCTTTGATCATGACATCCGTCATAGTTAAGATCACTTCCTGAAATGTTAGTATGAAAAAAATAAAAAATTCTTTGCTTCAATTGCTCAACAATTGAACACATTGATACCATAGAATTACACAAATGCTCATCATCTTCAATTCATCCTGATGTAAACTCTTCAATATCCTTAATATGAGTATGAGGTCAAATCTGCTGAAACATGTTAGTATCATAGTTTAAACATTAAGTTTCATATAGATTCATTTTAAATTGAGATTTATCATCTAAAGATTCTAATAAACTTTCCATACTCTTTGTTTCTAAAAAGATACCATGGTTTAATAACAAGGTTTAGGATCTCTTCTTTTCCTAAAATCAAACTATTAACAAGATCTTCATACTCATTAATCTTTTTTAGAAGATATATCATATTCTAGAAGAAATTTAGAATCATATATGTAATAAAATCATTTAATCTTCTAGGAAACACTGCTTGCAATTTCATACAGTATTACCCCTTTAGGTTTATCCTAAAAATTCTTATACTCTATAATGAAATACGATTTGTGTTGAGTAATAAAATATTAACTTTTAACAAGATGATGATTTTTCCATACACCAAATATTATTCAAATACATTAGTCCTCTTGCCACATAAATTCATTCACATCTTTAACTATAACTTGTAACCTAGTATGTCAAATTTATCTGGGCTATCAATACTCAAGATTATTAATTACTTAGGCTATGGACACTATACTATTGGTTCCACAAAAGAGAATGAAAACAAGTCAGTTTTTATTTCGCAATAAGCATACTATCAAAACCTAAGTAAAAATATGTACATTCTATCATTTATACTCGAGAACCAACTTTTTAGCACTTATTAAGACGTAACTATAACAATTTTTTTTTAACTCAATCATCTTCTATAATATCTACAGAATGCAATATTTTTTGAAATAACATTATATGAATCTGTCGTAACCACTATGCATTGAATTTGAAGGTGTTCAAGGTGACTTCGCCTAATCAAACAAACTTACTTCTTTGGAGTATACTAATAATACCACACTCTAACCAAATGAAGCTCATAGGTAGCGTGCTTAGTAATTTAAAATAAAATAAAATTTCAACAACTAAATGCAGAATTAAAATGATACTTCTACGAAATTTTAAAATAAGCAGCATGTTCACAACATTGTTCATAATCCATTGTTTTGTCAATGTAATAACACGTTTTGTCAAAGTTTTCCATATCCTAGTCTATTTCTTCTAGACTAGTACTTTACCAAAGGACAATAGAATTATGAATCAACAATCCTACATAAAAGATTATATTGCTTCTATTCCTTTTAACAAAGTTAAGAAATCATGATACATGATCATTACATTTCACAAAAAATTTCAGAAAAGTCATAAAAACAACATCTATACTGATACATCCTTCATCTAAGATAATTACATCCTAGTATAACTTTCAAAAACCTTTCATGTATTTATTCATACATACCTCAATTAGTTTGATCCTTTTGACTATGTCCTACATGCTAACATTAATTTTATCAGTGTGTAATAAGACCAATTAGAGTAAATCATTCGTTTAGGCATGAAATCATTTTGACAAAATGTCACTTCCCATAAAAATATCCTATAATAATGTGAATATCTATTTCAGGTATCTAACAAGGTAATATTTATGATAATGAAAACATACCTGCCTCATAATTTTGTAAGAGAGCTAGTGATGAAATACTTATCTTTACTCTTCTGAAGAACTTTGAATTTTAAATTCCGTCAACATTACTCCCTCGTACATTCGAGTCCATGCATCCAAAACAAAACAACTTGATTTATTAGTTTATCAACCTTCATGCGTTACTCATTCCATGTTGAGCCTAATAGGCCCGAGTGTTGTAACCTACAGCTCTGATACCATATGTAACGAACCCAAATTTCTAAGTCAGTAATTTTGGTAAATTTTTAAAATTTTTACCATGAACATTAACAATGAAATATGAGATATACTATTTTCTTTTAAACATAAAGCCAAGTAATGTAATATAACCAATTTCCTACATCAAGCATTTATACGAAATTGCAAGATAAAGTTTTTGAAATGTCTACTTAATTGGTAAATTAATTCTTTACTACTTTATTGAGATGAAATGTGAGACAAGTTATTTGATCTTCAACTTAAGTTTCATACAATCCTCTAGTTTGTACCTTAGTATTAATATGACGAAGAACATACCTGATGCATAATCAATATAAAAGAGATATCAATAAAAGATGATGATTTTTACCGATAATCTATCCTTCTCTGCAAGTATCTTTCGTATTCTAAGTAATTGTTAATACCTCCTTAACAATAACCACTCCTTACAAATCCATGGCTTAACATGTACACCATCCTTCATCTGTGTTTACATTCGTAGATTACTAACTTGAATACATTTACTCCTCATATAGATTTCCAATAACTCATATGAGACACATCCGAGAGAGAGAATAAATTATACATATAGGCATTCAATATATAAACATATGAACAAGTGATCCACAAGGTACACATATAGATAGTTAAGTCCAACATATCTACACACATAAATAAGAGACCAAAGATAACGTGGTTCACCCGAACTCGGGCTACGTCCACAAAGGGTTGTGTTGTATTATTTATTCAAAGAAAGAGATTACATCAAGCAACATGGTTGTTGCAACCAATATCTTCATACTTTCTCAGCGTCTATCCCAAAGAGTATTAAATATACATTTACTTTTAGGGGATTCCTCATAAAATACTTCCTTGTTCTAGAAGTTTATGTATTTTATTAACATTAATGCCTTTCTAGGTCCAAACTTCACCTATGAGTTATAACTTCTAAATATTTTCTTATCCTAAGAGTTTATAACTTTTATATACTATGTTATCATTAATAAAAAGTATAAACTTTACTTTAGGCTATGATTTTTATATATTCTATTACAATAAGAGTTTATAACCTAAAATATATTGCATACGTGTTCCCTCTATGGTCTTTACTTTAAAACCTTTGGTGGTGGAGGATTCATCACTAGTACATATGGTCAATTTTGCCACGAATTTTCGTTGTAATAGCCACGAATTTTTGTCCCTGTTGCAACGTTTGGGGTTTCATTTTTTCATGGAATGACATTCATGGATATATGGACGAAAATTCCCCGTCGTGGCAATAACAACGCTTCATAGTGGCCACATTTCAACTACACAACAGTTCTCAGATCTATGGAAAATGAATCATGCCACAAAGTTTCGTCGCTATATCGACGTAAAGCTCGTATAAGTTCCTCAAACCTGCGTGGAAACATTTATAAATTTCCACGAATCATCATCGCAGTATCCACGCAACATTTCACAATCTTTCATGGCAGGTTCAACACCTGCGTGGAATTTTTTTTATAGTTCCACGAATCATTGTCGCAGTATCCACGCAGTGTTTCACAATCTTTCGTGGCAGGTTCAGTACCTGTGTGGAAACATTTTTATAGTTCCGTGAATCATCGTCGTAGTATCCACGCATCGTTTCACAATCTTTCATGGTAGGTTCAGCACCTGCGTGGAAACATTTTTATAGTTCCACGAATCATTGTCGCAGTATCCACGAATCGTTTCACAATATTTCGTGGCAGGTTCAGCACCTGCGTGGAACTAATTTCTATATCCTACACTAATGTTCATCGATATAGCGACGATACCTGGAAGTGTTTAAAAAATAAATAAATTTGAATGCACGTAAAATCATGAGGTATCAACCTACACCTCATTCTTCACCGGTTGTTGCATTTGACTTAGTTTGTTGTATCATTCATCAGGAACTCTACAAACGTAAAAATACACTATAAAACACTACGTTATGTAACATGAAATGTTTTGGCATAAATGAGCAGCTAGAGCATACCTGGAGGGACGTATCCAACTAAGCCAACAATTGCAGAAATAATCCCTTTGATCTTAGAAGGATCAACAATCTTGCAAAGCTCAATATCACCTATTTGTGGCTCTGTAAAAGAATTCAAAAGATTTTTTTTGTAAGTGAGATCGAGATGGAAGATTGGCTGTTGACACCCATGTAGAAAAGCCAAACCTTGCGCTACACCTTTAGCAATGCTGTAACGAGATGGCCAATCCAATACAAAAACATTACTAGTGTGAAGGAAGTCTGAGAGGTTTCCTTTATGAGCATATTCATAGAAAAGGTAAGCCAATTTGTGTCTAGAACATATGCCAACGGTGTCAGGATTTAGGGATGCCGTAGCCTCCCCTGCTTCTTCAATTCTGCACCAAACGTTCGGTAGTTTCTCGATTTGAAACTTTTGTCATTCCAGTTGAGCTTCTTCACAGAATAACTAATGCCAGAAGGCATGACAACTTTGTAATAGGTACTAAACTTGTTCTTCAGGAATACATTTGCAGGATCTAGAGTGGCTTCAACACCCTTTTCAAATTCTCTCACTCATACTTTTCCTACAATTGCAACCATATTTGCAAAGTTTCCCTAAAAGGAAGGATGACAAAAACTTGCACAAATGTACCATAGGATCTATAAAATACTAGCTAGAGTAGGACACGTTAGTACATATTATGGGTTGAAATTCATGTGCCTTATTCCAACATTAAAATGAAGCTCTAAGCACTAAACAAGCCACCTATAGCCATAAATAGTTTTGAAAGGTAGATCTGGGTTACCAAGTCTTTATGATAAGCAGTAACACAAAAAAAATTGTTCAAGTAATTTTCAGACTTATCCCTTTTCAACAATCAATTCTTCAACTTCAAGTTTTGTCTTTTAATGGCACAAATGTGTTGTAAAAAACTATTCTTCACTTCTGATTCAACATGCATACAGGTAACAATGATGTTGTCCCATAACACTATTCAAACTCAACTTCAATTTGGTCACAAAGAATAGGCTCAGTCTTCAAGTTATAACACAAGTCCTTCAAATATGCTATCAATATGTTTCAATGCTTTGCAAATTTTTCTTCTTCAAGCTCATATTTCACATCCTTGTGTCCTTTGAATAATCATAAGGCTTAAACAACATTTTGCAATGTATGATAAATTCAAAACTGCCATATCAACAGATTATAATGAGTTACACTGACAAGCAAACTAAAACGATAAACTAATATTCAGTAACATGTAATAAAATAAACATATATATCATATAACAAAAAGAGAGATATAATTGAAGATACCAACCTGGGTGTGAAACCATTCTTGAAAATATACTCATAAGTGTTACTTTCATAAAAGATTGTTTGTGCCTCGGAGAGGCTAGTCTTCTCTAGGAACTAGATGACCCTACAAGAGGGTTTGTACAAACCAGAGAGAGAGAAATGACTGGTGTTGATTAGGTCAATGACAGTCAAGCACAGTACATAACTCAAAAGAAATAAAGTCACAAAAATTATAAACTTCAACCAAGTCTCAGCATAAGAGAAGTGATTATCAGCACACCACAACTGATCACAGGTGATCAAAGTCAAGTACTCCATAAGACCAAAAATTCAACAAGGTGGTATAAAAAAAATGAAGGAGGGTAAATGACAGCATTAACCACAAGTCAAAGACAAGGTACCACAAGTCCAATAATAACTCAATCAAGGTGGGGAAGGTACAACAAGTATTTAATAACTCAATCAGTAACAGGTAATAAAATAAACATATTGATCATATAACAATAAGAGAGGTATACTTGAATATCTCCACATCAACATTAAACAAAAAATTAGATTTGAAGTCTGGGTACAAATATAAAAAATGGTCATAACATAGGTGTGGGTAGTAGAAGACCCATGACCCTTAGAACCAAGGCTATGCTCCAAATGTGGCCAAACAACCATAGTACTCTATAAGAGCAAAACTTCAACAAGGTGTTTTTTAAAAAGTTACTCAAGGAGGGTAAATGACCCCATTAAACACAAGTGAAAGATAAGGTACCATGAGACCAATCATATCTCAATCAAGGTGGGGAAGGTACAACCAATCATATATCTCTCAAATGTATAGCCATTCTATATAACCTGAAAGTTCATCATCACAGTATAAGGAAGGGTGGTGGGATGCCAAATAAAAATATCCCTCATTTCTCTCTATGCAATCCTGATAGCATCACATAAAAGATAAGTACCTTGTACTATAGAAAATAAAAGCCACCTGTGTTAACATAATTTTGATCTCTATCAACTTTAACACTCCTTGTGGTCCCTGTGCTTAGGTTGGTCCTCGAGATGTAATGGAAAGTAATCTTATAGCATAATTTTCATCTCTTTTAGTAATAGTTGATAAAATAAACATATTGATCATATAACAATAAGATAGGTATAGTTGAAGATATCCACGTCAACATTTAACCAAAAATCAGATATGAAGTGTGGTACTATTTCTGAATAGTGCTAAAGCAAGAGTAAAATATTTTACAACATAATTTTGATCTCAAGCAACTTCAACACTCCTCTGTGGTCCCTGTGCTGAAGTTGGTCCTCGATATGTAATGGGCATTAATCTTATAACGTAATTTTCATCTCTTTCAGTAACAGTTGATAAAATAAACATATTGATCATATAACAATAAGAGAGGTATATTTGAAGATCTCCACGTCGACATTTAACCAAAAATCAGATCTGAAGTGTGGTACTATTTATGAATATTGCTAAAGCAACAGTAAAATATTTTACAACATAATTTTGATCTCTATCAACTTCAACACTCCTCTGTGGTCCCTGTGCTGAATTTGGTCCTCGAGATGTAATGGGCAGTAATTTTATAACATAATTTTCATCTCTTTCAGTAACAATTGATAAAATAAACATATTGATCATATACCAATAAGAGAGGTATAGTTGAAGATCTTCACGTCAACATTTAACCAAAAATCAGATACGAAGTGTGGTACTATTTCTTAATAGTGCTAAAGCAACAGTAAAATATTTTACAACATAAATTTGATCTCTATCAACTTCAACACTCCTCTGTGGTCCCTGTGCTGAAGTTGTTCCTCAAGATGTAATGGGAAGTCATCAAATTATAAATAGTGATGATCATCGAAGTCATGATGAACATATCTAATATATCTACTATAAAGAGAATCAAATTTTCAGACTAATATATCTACATGCAACACATACAGGAGTGATGATGTGTGAGAAAACACAAAATTTGAATATTAAAATACAAAATAATTATAAGCAAGCATACAATGACTTGTGATGACATTTAAATTTAAAATTCAAATTCTAAGAAAATAAAAGATAGAAATGTGAAAATTCCTAAGAGCATCACATAAAAGATAAGTACCTCATAACTATACCAAATAAAAGTTTTTTTATGTTACATACTAACAATGTTTCATCCTAACAACATCGATATCCATCAAAATACCAGTCATGAATTTAAGTTGCATCTACTTTTTCGTTGATTTCTATTTTTTTGCATTGAAAAAACTTGCGAGTACGGTATTACAATCATCAATTGGCGTAGTATTTACTGTGATATATCCTACTATTGTTTGTGTTTCCATGCCCTCATTTATGCCACTTCTTGTACGTCCCTGAGCAGGGCGTGGAGGCAGTTCTGGAGGGGTGTGAACTGCAACAACGGAAATGAGCATATATATATGGCGTTGAATTATTAATGAAATAAATATTTTATTATTTAGATTAAAATTACAATATTTCTCTTTACCAGTCTCTGTAGATGTGACAACTGGGGTGTTAATTGGAGGTCTAGTTGCTTCCTCTTGCACTTCATGCTCCTGAGCTGCATGGTCTTCCATTGAAAGAAAAAAAATTATAAGTATACGTTAGGAAATATATATATCTAATCACAGTAGATATTTCTATTTCCAAAGCATACATACCAGAATGGACACTATGCTCCACACTATCATGGGACATGTTCACCCCAACATCAAATTGTACTTGCTGAGTACTGCTAGACTCACTGCTGCGGTTGCATTGTTGCTTAAAAACAAACATAAATTTTTAGTTATGGGTGATATAATCAGAATTACTGAATATAATTTAATAGTATACTACAATTGGTGATATACCTGCATTTGCGTCATTGGGGATATTGGAGTCTTCCCCAAGATTTTCTGATGTTCAACCACACTTTTAAAATCAAACTTGAAACCAAGCTTTAGGTCTTCCTCAGTGGCAACAACTTGGAACGTATTTCCCTGCAATGCATGATAACACATTTTAAAATTTCCAGTATCAAAATCAGATATTTGTTTGGTACTGTTAAATAAATATTCCCAACAATTAATCATTTAATATTTACGATTCTTGCTCTTAGTTTTCTATAGCCACCCTGGTCCAGTCTATGTTGCCCGTGCTTTTCCATTCTAGCCTTGGTTGCTTTGGAGGTGTCAGGTAGCCTATATATGAAAATTTTGAAAAACCTTAGATATCAAAAATCTTACTTAAAACAAAAAAGAAAAAAATAATTGAGCTTATTCAGTAAAAAGATGATATATGTTATACCTTGCTTTACCAGGCCGTGGTTGTCTTCCTTGTTTTTTTAGCAAGTTGTCCTTTGCATCATCTATGAGTGCCTTCCACTCTTTCTCCGGAATCATGGGAGGGAGCTCATGCTTGAGGTTAGCTTGCAATCTTTCCCTATATTGGACCTTGGTATATTCCAAATTCTCACCGGCTAACTTTGCAACAACTTTCCTGTTGAAAGTATTGCCGAATAAGTTGACCATGTGGTCCATCAATTCATCTCTCTTATTGCTATCTTGGATATTCCACCATGTACGAATGGTGGGGCCAAACAGCTCCAAGGCTTTGTCATTCAAATGCCTGTAGAAGACATTTTTTCTTGCAAAAACATGTCATCCATTCATTTATAATAATCTCAACGTATTTCTATTTCAATTTCATGATTAAAATCAATAAATTAATTAATAAATACCTACAATCTTCTGAACCTTGATAGGAACACAAGAGTCATCCACCAGAAAGGTGAGATCTCGTGTTCCGGTGCTTTTAACTCGTGCTGATCCAAGAAAAGTTTCTTGGTCATCTACAATACGTTCATCTCCAGAGTCATGTGGAGTCCTAGGCTCCGTCTCATCATTCTCTAGCATGGAATAATGCTCTGGCATGGAATCATGCTATGGCATGGCATCATGCACCGTCTCATCGTTTCCCACATCATCAATGGATTTGAGGCCAACCGAAGGAGTGGAAAAAAGCCTCATTGGTACATTGCTTCTTTTTTGTTACATTGGACCATCATTGCTACCTATACCTGTCTCGGCGGGTTTTTATCTATTCACGGGTTTTAAAAATTCCTACAAACAATAAACTTTACTTTATCAGATCACTTGGAAAAATAAAAAACATAATATCAAATATGAAATCATGTCATAGCTTAAATTTTTTTGTGAAGATGCCACTTACCCCATAAGATTGTATTTCATTTTGCAGCTGTTGAATCCTTGCCCTGTTCTCTTGTGTCAAGGGCCTTTTGCAAGCCAAGGCAAGCATTTCTATGTTTTCCTTTTTCAAGGTTGTTCTAAAAGTGTGCAGTGGGTCAATGGAATAGAAAATGTCTTCCTCAAACCCCTCATCACCCAGATCGAGTGCACGTGACTAAATTCATCAAACAATAAATTAAATTAAGCAATATAATTTTAACATCATTCGAATATTGATATTGTAATGAAAATTAAGTTACTATTATGCACTAACACTTACCTGACGCGGTGTTATGGCCGATGAGTGTCCATGATCAATCGACACCGTGGAATCAGCAGGTGCCTTTCCACGGTCTTGAATGAACCAGTAGTCCATCATAATGTCAGAAAAATGAACCAGTAATCCATCATAAGCTCAGAATAATGTGAATGTCAGTATTGGACATTGAATGCTAACATACTAAATTGAAACATTTAGTTATTGTATGTAACACTTACCTGACGGGCCACATAGTGTGACCTTCCACGGTCTCCCTCGACCATGGAAGATGCAGGTGCCTTTCCAATGGCGCCACCCTGACATAATAAATCAATAAATAAATGTTTACCTCATACTAAATAATTGTAACATAAACAAAAATGAGATATTGCATTAATATTTATTTTTACCTTGGAAGTAGAAGATACATGTTCTGTTGCATGTCGATGTGCAGACTCTTGCCACAGTTTAATGAGTATGCTATCATATGGAAATATTAACAATAAGAACGGAAAAAGAAAATGCTAAAAGTGAAAATCGGAGCATCTTGTTATTGTACTCATATTTATTTGCTATATTTAACATTTACTTGACGAGGCGTAGATTCTGACCTTCCATGGTCACACTGGACTGTGGAAGCAGCATGTGCCTTTCCACTGCCTCCACCCTAAACAAACGTCAATAGTCAATAATTGAATCATAAAAAAAAATGAGATATTCATAGCAGTGTAATCACCATGTAATCACATAGAAATATTCATAATAAGCATGAATAAAGTGAATGACGACAGTGGAAATCGAATGTTAACAGAAAAAAATGAAGCATTCAGTTATTGTAGTCATGTTTAGTTACTACATTTAGCATTTACCTAACGAGGCATAGTTTCTGACGGTCCACGGTTCCCCTGGACCGCAGAAGCCACATCTATTCTATTTAAGTTGTAATCGATCAACAACTCTTCACTTGTAAGTATTGTCTTTATTGCACATACAAATATACGATGATTTCCGCGTGCCTCGAATTCGCAATTTGGTTGCTTATTTGTTGTCACTGGTCGTGTACTATTTATAAAGCTAGCAACGTTTTTGGACGCTCTTGGTCTCCCATCAATATACATAGTCGCCCCTTTGTTTTTATTGTTTTCTTCTATTTGAATATAATTCGCGGTAACTCTGTATCTCTACATACTTCGAGTATATTGGACCAAGATCAACCAATTATTGTATCTATGTAGTGGTCCTACATACTCCATCAATTCAGTTACAGTTCCATAGCGGACCTTTATTCCATCCATGGAAAATAGCCCCAATCCATGTAAGGACGAAGGAGCGATGCGATACATCCTCCCATAGATGAGGAAATCTGTGTCCACTTGAGGTAGCATATTAGGTACCCATCGTTGCACTAGATGTTTATACCTCAATGGAGAATCAATGTCTCCTATGCTCTCAGCATCATAATTACATGACCCACCATTGGCAATAAAATATTTCATGCGTCTATGAAATCTTTTCCTTATCTTTTCAGATCTCGTTGATATAAAACCGGTATATCTAGTACAACTCGACTCACTTTCAACCTCTTGGAGTATATCTTCATCATCACTTGAGGAAGATAGATCTGATAGATACCTATTTGGTGGTACCTACACTCCATAAAACACGAATAAACAAGTCGGTGCTTTCTCTCTTCTTTGAAAGTACACATTTACTTAGTTAAACACATTTACTTCCCTCAAATTTGAGGCTTAGGAGGGACATGCCAAACCCTAGTGGATGTAGTGTTACAAATCTCAGCTGAATTGTTTGGTATTGGGAGGACGATTTGTGGCAGGAAGAGACTAAGTTACAGTGCCATAACAAGTTGTCCATACGACACCACATTCATCACTGTAGGCTGTGAGCTCTTTTTTGGACTGAGTTTGCATATTTGGGGGTCTTTTTCTCTTGTGGGTAGAACAAAACTACCGGGGACAACAAATTAAGGAAGTTAACTAGTATATCACCGAATTTTGGTCCTTCCAACACTACTGGGAATATTATTGGCAGCCTACCCTCTTTCTTTGAATGGCATATTTTTGGCATCCTACGCTTCATTTTTAAAATTTACGTGCTGGTATTTTATGCTAATGCATATGAAAACTATTTGCTAGTGAACTGTTTGGAAAAATCACTCAACTAAGAAAAATTAATTGACTATATCATCCCAACAAACCATAACTACAATGAGAGGGTCCACTCAGGAGTACATTGCAGCAGTGTTCGTAACTATTTCATGTCAATACATATTAACCAAATAATCAGTAAAATACTACAGCTGAGAACGCAAAATACATCAGCTAACTTAGGTGAAATATTACACCTTACACATGTTGCAAATTTCAAATTCATGCAAATTGGCACTCAAATGGCCATGAGAAATTTGATTTTCAAAGACTATTTTTAGACATTATGTGTATATTGATTTTCTGACTATATTGGTTTTTTTTTTTAAATAATAAATTTCAATCAAGAATGAGCATATCCATCAACCAAGCAGGAGGACCAAACCAGAAAAATGTCAACCTGAGAGCAGTCCCAAGTCGGTCACTGTGTTGAAGAAAATTCAACACTACCAGTTAGGTCAATGTGCTAATACAATTTTCAGTGACATGTAATGTAAGATAAACACATTACATGGATTGGTCAAAGAGTAACCAAAATATGATAGCATGGATTGGCCAACGGCGCCAAAAGTACCGATTAGCGGAGGCGGTCGTCCGTATTGGACAGGTGAGGACGGAGAAAAAACTGGGTTATCCCTCATAGAATGTGCACCAAACATTGGTGATGACAGCAAATGTGGGGAATTTAGCCCAGGAGTATCAGCGTCGTCCATCACGTGTTCAATAATAGGAGAACCATCGAGAACTGGATCCGAGTTCATATCCTGAAAAAGATTTTGGGGATCCGGCAGGAACCTAGGTGTAGTAAAGTCCGAAGGTCCTGAGCCGTCTGCAAAGGAATGATGAAATTCTGTGCTAGACGGAACGTTGGGATCCCTATAGTCAGAAGGACGAGAAACAGGGGGGTATCTAGACGCTGTTGAAAGCATTTGCTCTGTGTTGCGTCTAAATTGTGCCGATGCTAACGGAGAGTTCGCTAGGCTAACCATACTAGACTGAATGGAAGCCATAATTTCGTGTCCCGGTGGGATGTTGGGTAGATGAAAAGTGCGAGGTACGTTGCTAGAAGAACTTGTCTCCTGAGGATGAACACTGGGTGATGTAGTAATAACAGGCGGAAGTTCCGTCTGGGAAGTAATGAAGCCATAATCAGGTTCAAAAGGTGTGTCAGGTAGACGAGTACCTTCAACGATCTCAACGTAGCCGCCTGGGACTGAAATTAGGCCAGGTATGTCCTGGTCGGAACCTTCTGTGGTGCCAATAGATCCGTCTATATCATCGTGGAAAATGTCTGATGGACGGGAAGTGTTGGCTTCCGGTAGAAGGATGACCTCTGGTCTAGTAATCTGGGTCGTGCTAGGTTCAGCTGCTGTAACTGTGCCCACTGTTACAGATGAATCTGGGATGACAGTGGGTGAGGTGACAGTGGAAGCCTCAGACATGCTAGTGGTCATAGAAGCTGCAATGGATTCTGAGACTGTGCTGTGTGTGGCAGTTACAGGCGTAACTGAAGATGTTGTACGGATCGGCGGTGGGATGTTGCCTCGACCAGCACCGCGGCCAGGAGGAGCAGGAATGCGTGATGCAGGCGGACCAGAAGTCCGTGGCGGTGGTGGTGGTGGAGGGCTTAGGCCCTGTTGTCTTCGTGATCTTCTTTGTTGATCTGACATGATGACAGGAAAATGAAAATCGGAGGCAGTACCGTAAACAAAGAACTCAAAAACTCTAATGCAGCCGAGTGTGCAAAAGAGGAGCTAGAAAAAGCAAGGCTCACAGGCCAAAAAAGCAAGCTTTAAAATCTATACTGAGACCGGTGTCTCAATAAGCGAGCTAATCAACAAAAATGGCCAGAATGCCAACAAGCAGTCCCTACTAAGAAAAAATGACCCTCTACAAAGATGAGACGCCAAGCAAACTCCTAACTAAGAGCTGGAGACCTCAACAGGCTGTATCCTTCGCAAGGTGATGAAATCCAAGTCGAACAATACAACATGAGAGACCGATATAAGAAGGATATCCCTCTACCGAAAGGGATCCTGGGTAAAAGAGCCCTAGTAGAATAGATACTAAGCCACCTCGTTCATGACACGTCGGAAAAGGTTTTGGGCACTTCAGCCTTCCGAAGAAGACAGCGATCGATGTTGCCTTAGGGCTAAGTGGAGTGCGGTATTCCACAGAGTCCGTCCGGTTCTCAATCTCGCGGCCGTTTAACCCCTGAACAGTTAGAAACAGTCAGGAGGCCCCTCCACAAACTAGCTGTGACCGTGTCAATAAGTACTAGAGGATTTTAGTTCCCTAAAGACAACGACTATGTCTCAGATGAAAATGACAAGGGGGAATTATTTTGATGCCTATCCCCGGTGTCCTACCTAACTACCAAATTCTTTTGATTTCCTCAAGTGAGGTTAAAGTTGGTTTAATTAGGGTGATTAATTTTAGTGGCTGTCTTTACTCAATCGGGTAGTGGACGTGAAACTTGATGGTGTTATGACGACTCAAACCATGCAAATGAGAATGAATCATAAACAAGCCTTTGTCTTCGATGAAATCTAGCTAAGGTAAAGATAGAGGTTCTTCGATCCAATATGCGTAACAATTTTCACAAGCACTCAAAGTAAAAGATTTTTCTTTTCTTTTCGATTTATACACCAAACTAAACTGAAGTAAACACGCTTTTCAATGCACTGATTTTACAATCTACAATGCTTCTATGATGAGACTTTTTATGGCAAAATTAATGGTTCATTTCTCTATGCAAAATGCCACTAGACTTTTTCAATTTAAACAACAAATTTGCTCTCAACTAATGACCTTTTTAATTTACTGAAAATGATAATGACAATATGACTGTAAAACTACAGTGTTCAGTAATAGAAGACAGTGGTGTTGAGTTGGTTGTGGGAAAAAGCCAAGTCAAATGCAATCAAATTGAAAAAATGACCAATATGTCAAAAGTGCCACTTAATTCAATCAATCAATCAAGCTCACAAACCATGTAATAAGCAGATCAAACAGACTGGAAATTAACCAGGATGCTAACAGGCAACAGTAAAGACTATCTAAGGCAGGGAGAAACTCAGGAAACCAAGCAAAAATTAAAATTTTTTTACCTACTTGCAGACACTACCGCGGGCTATAGACTGCCTGAAGCGCGGCACTGTGTAACTGTCGCGCTGGTATGAACGCCTAGAACGCGGCACTGTGTAAATGTCGCGCTGGAAGTGGTTCAGAGGGCGCGGCACTGTGGCAAGAGGGAAAAAAAAACGCAACTGGAAAAGAAAAAATCAAGTTTTCAGGGTTGTTGCTAACCCAGGGGACTCAGTAATTAAACAGGGAGATAAATACTGCGAGGAGGGGTGAATAAGGGTCAAAAAAGACCAAAATTCAAGGTGGTTTGAAGTGCAACAAAAGACTGATAATTCAAAGATAAATGACTGTGAATTTGAACCAATCAAGCAGTAATCAAACCCAGCGGAGTCGCCATTCTTGTTATGTGGAATTCTGCCCTACGGATAAGTCAAAACTCCCTTAGGCTAAAGTAGGATCTAACTAACTCTAGACTAAGAACAGACAAAACAAATGCAACCTTGAATCCCTAGATCTAACATACATTTCAGTATTAAAATGCTGAAGAGAGCAAAGGATTTTAACTGACCTTATGTCCAAGTGCTTTGTTTTTGGTGTTTGCTCCAAGCTCCAAGTCTTCACCAATGAACCTGTCAAAGAGTAACCAAAATACAAGTATGCACTATTCTCTAGCAATCTGAAACATGAGTTAGGATCTAAATCTGTAAGAGATACAAATCATGTGATTAAAACAAGATTAACACAAACGATTTGGGAAAACAAGACAAGTTATTCCATTACAACTTGAAGATTACTTACAAAGGGTGCTTGATGCCCAAGCCAATCCTCCAACTCCAAGTGTCTTCTCCTCTTAGCTATCTCCACAATGCTGCAAGACCATAAGTTTGGTGCTCTCAAGAGTCCTCTTCTTTTCCAATGGCATGCCTCTCTTTTATAGTGAATGGTGAGGTTAACCAACAAGAGAGATAGGTGGATCTAAGGAGGGATAAGTGGATCAGGGTTTCTAATCGAAGGAGGTGAGTTGGGATCGAATCAAGGAACCCAATCTTCCATCATCTTCGAAAATCCAAGATCCCATAAGACAAGGGCAAAAACTATTAAAAGGGTGCCGCGCTTTGCAAATGATACAGAGCGCGGCACTGTGCCGCGTTTTGTCAAGCTGGAAGGGCGCGGTAGTGTATGGAAATAAAGTCCAAGGTGGGTCAAAACTTGGCAAGGTGGATTTACCTTCAAGGTTGACTCATCATCTGTCTCTTCTGGATGGTTCAAAACAGTAGGGAAAGTGTCGTCGAAATGTGTTGTGATGGGGATGCGACACCGTGAAATATAGAGGTATAACAGTGGTCATCTTTGACCGACTTTGACTTGCCACCTGTGAGAGCCACATCATCTATTCGTTGGAAATTTGTCCATCCTTGGATACTGAGGATCTTTCCTCCATCTTTCAGTTAATGCCTAGCTGGCCTGCAAGTGCTCAACTTTGGAGACATTACGGGAAGTTAGCACATCCTGTAATTCCGAATAAAACCTTAGTTTAAATGCTCTAAAAATCTCAAAATTCAACTTGTTAACAAGCAATGACATTTATACCTTTTAACCAAAGTCTTTGTTGAACTAAAAGCTTTATAGATCAATATGAGGGTTTTATGGAGGAAAATGGAGGATATTTAGATGACAAAAAGAGGTCAAAATGGTGCCCAACACTAACCAAACATCTACCTCAAGAAAAGTTTGAGTATTTTTCGAGACAAGCTTCGTAGGACCCTCCTCGAGAGGGGGAGTGATGTGGTCACTTATGACGAGATTGCCTGCATCGACAGTGAGGTCGATGATGTGGATACCTATATTGGTGATGCCGATAAAGAGGTTGGTGGATGATCCTTAGACAGGGTCTAAGTTGATGAGGGGATTGCATCATCCTTGAACACATGTTCTAAAAGGATCCGTAGACATATGTCTCCGAGAAAGAAGAGGGATTGCATCATCCTTGAACACATGTTCTAAATTGATCTGTAGACAGATGTCTCCATGAATGTGGTCCCTAGTGGATAAGAGGATTGTATCATCCCTGGACTTCAGTTCTAAAGTGATCCGTAGACAGATGTCTCCGAGAATGTGGTCCCTAGTGGACGAGAGGATTGTATCATCCCTGGACCTTAGTTCTAAAGTGATCTGTAGACAGATGTCTCCGAGAATGTGGTCCCTAGTGGATGAGAGGATTGTATCATCCCTGGACTTCAGTTCTAAAGTGATCCGTAGACAGATGTCTCCGAGAATGTGGTCCCTACTGGACGAGAGGATTGTATCATCCTTGGACTTCAGTTCTAAAGAGATCCGTAGACATATGTCTCCGAGAAAGTGGTCCCTAGTGGATGTGATAGGACTACATCGTCCCTGAGCGTTTGGTTCAAAATGTACGTGATAGGATTGCGTCATCCTTGGAATTATGTCCTAAAGTGATAGGGATTGATCATCCCGTAAGTGGATCAGGATTGCATCATCCTTGGACTTATGTCCTAAAGTGATAAGGATTGATCATCTTGTAAGTGGATCAGGATTGCATCGTCCTTGGACTTATGTCCTAAAGTGATAAGGATTAATCATCCTGTAAGTAGATTGGGATTGCATCGTCCCTAGACATGGTGAGGTGTCTTAAAGTGATAAGGACTAATCATCCTGTAAGTTGATTCGGGATTGCATCATCCCTAGACATGGTGAGGTGTCTTAAAGTGATAAGGACTAATCATCCTGTAAGTTTATTCGAGATTGCATCGTCCCTAGACATGGTGAGGTGTCTTAAAGTGATAAGGACTAATCATCCTGTAAGTTGATTCGGGATTGCATCGTCCCTAGACATGGTGAGGTGTCTTAAAGTGATAAGGACTAATAATCCTGTAAGTTGATTCGGGATTGCATCGTCCCTAGACATGGTGAGGTGTCTTAAAGTGATAAGGACTAATCATCCTGTAAGTTTATTCGAGATTGCATCGTCCCTAGACATGGTGAGGTGTCTTAAAGTGATAAGGACTAATCATCCTGTAAGTTGATTCCGGATTGCATCGTCCCTAGACATGGTGAGGTGTCTTAAAGTGATAAGGACTAATCATCCTGTAAGTTGATTCGGGATTGCATCGTCCCTAGACATGGTGAGGTGTCTTAAAGTGATAAGGACTAATCATCCTGTAAGTTGATTCGGGATTGTATCGTCCCTAGACATGGTGAGGTGTCTTAAAGTGATAAGGACTAATCATCCTGTAAGTAGATTCGGGATTGCATCGTCCCTAGACATGGTGAGGTGTCTTAAAGTAATAAGGATTGATCATCCTGTAAGTTGATCTGGATTGCATCATCCATAGACATGAGAGATGTCTTAAACTGAGAGGGACTGATCATCTCGTAAGCGGATCAGGATTGTATCATCCTTGGACCTATGTCCTAAAGTGAGAGGGATTGATCATCCCGTAATAGGATCTTGTGTGTTGCAGGGTATGCTGCTATTGTGTATACTTGTATTGATGAGGATACTTGTATTGATGATGTGTATACTTGTATTGGTGAGGATACTTGTATTGATGATATGTATACTTGTATTGATGAGGATACTTGTATTGATGATGAGGATACTTGTATTGATTATGTGTATACTTGTATTGATGATGTGTATACTTGTATTGATGAGGATACTTGTATTGATGGTATGTATACTTGTATTGATGAAGATACTTGTATTAATGATATTTATACTTGTATTGATGATGTTGTTGATCGTGATGATCTAGATGACGATGTTGTTGATCGTGATGATCTAGATGACGATGCTGTTGATCGTGATGATCTAGATGACGATGATGTTGATCGTGATGATCTAGATGACAATGCTGCTGATCGTGATGATCTAGATGACGATGATGTTGATATAGATGATCTAGATGACGATGCTGCTGATCGTGATGATCTAGATGATGATATTGATGATCATGTGATGACGATGCTGATGATTGTGTGATGACGATGTTGATGATCGTGGGATGACGATGCTGATGATCGTGTGATGACGATGCTGATGATCGTGTGATGATGATGTTGATGATAGTGAGATGACGATGCTGATGATCGTGAGGATCCAGGTGTTGATGTTGTTGTAGCTGTTCGAGTGCTGCAGAAGATAAAGATTCAATACTGAAGATGTTGATGTTCCAGTATTGAAGATGTTCCAGTAACTGCTTGAGTGACTGATGATGTTGAGAAAACTTCCAATGATTTATAGATGTATCATGTATGATGTTGATGACTCCTTGCTCATGCAGATGCTGTTATAATATCCTTCTCGTTAAGGGGGAGTGTTGAGATATTGTAACTTCAAAGAATATTATATTTGTACTTTATTATTCTGGAGATGTTTCATTCCTCCATAAAGATCTTATTGTATATCCGGAGATGTTTGTTCCTCCGTCGGAATGTGGTAACTTGGGTTATTAGACTTCCCTAGTGGGCGTCGGCCCTGTATGTGTTATGTGGGTAAAAGGGTTGTTAGACCACCCTAGAGGGGTCGGCCCAGTCAGTTATAGTGGGGTATTTAACCCAATGGTTAAATACGAGCCTACATGATTTGTGTAAAAGACAAGTTGGAGTAGTGTATAAATAGAGGAGGTGTATTCCTCATTTAACACACACTCACTCACTTGAGAGTGGCGCACTTATGAGAGAGAGGTATGCTATGGAGAAGGAGGAGCTTATGCTCAGGGTTGCATCTTTTGTATTTGCTGGTCATCTATATTGAGGAAGCTTTGCTGGGTTTTCTACCCCATGAGGGTTTCCCAGGATAAATCTGTGTCTCTTGTGTTTATGCTATGCTTGTTGTTTCTTCAGTGATCCTGTATATGCTATTATTGTGAAATGGAATGTAATGCTGCTATTTTCTGTCTTAGCATATTGAATTTTAACACTTTTAGCATAACATAAGTATACAAAATTTCAAAACAGTAAATGTTCATCAATCTTCCTCATCCTTTGAGGGAATATTTGCTTATTCTAGCATTCATAACATTCACACATAAATACATCTCATAGTCTAGTTACAAGACAAATCATTAACATTTGCTTATATCATAAAATAATTCTTTCAACAAAACTTTGTTGATCATCAAATTCTTTTGTACCTCAGCAATCATGGAGACTTGCATACATATCCTTCTCATGTACTTCAGCAATCATATAGACTTGCATACATAGCACTATTTTGTACTTCAACAATCATAGAGACTTGCATACAAAACGCTCTTTTGTACTTCAACAATCATGGAGACTTGCATACAAAACACGAGCCCTCTGCAAACTCAACAGGAATACCTCTGCATACTTTCAGCAGGAACATGACAGTCTTACTCTGCAACTCAAAACATAGCTTCCCTTCATCGAACTTCTTGTGTGCTCATTTCAGCAAAACCACAAGAAAAAGTTAAGTCTCCTTAGAGAACCTCTTGTGTGCTCCGTTCCAACAACACAAGGAAACATCACGAGCCATTCCTCTGCTCATTTTGATGGATATAAAGATTGCCTATGTCTTTTGGGTCAGTATAACATTCAACGAGTCCCACTTGCTCTGTTCCACTTCCGTGGGGAACATGACCACAATTTAGGGTAGTTGTCCCATAACAACAACTAGTTACTGAGTGCGAGGTGCAGTCCCTTTGCCTGAGTCTAGGAATATATTCTTTTCCCCTCAAACCTGTCATTTGAGTCCAGTAATTATTTCTTAGTAAAAATCATTTATTATTTCTTGCATGCCACATGCAACATAATAGTAACAAAATATTAAAATATATTCATCTATTTACTTATCATATTCTATGCATTTTGATAATTACACATCATTAGTCATAAGTCTCACCACCAATCATGAAAATGTAAAGTAAACCTTTACTTACTCTTGAGTGATTTAGCTCTCTTATCTATATAAGTGCTTTTATAATCAACATCCTTCTTTGATCATGACATCCGTCATAGTTAAGATCACTTCCTGAAATGTTAGTATGAAAAAAATAAAAAATTCTTTGCTTCAATTGCTCAACAATTGAACACATTGATACCATAGAATTACACAAATGCTCATCATCTTCAATTCATCCTGATGTAAACTCTTCAATATCCTTAATATGAGTATGAGGTCAAATCTGCTGAAACATGTTAGTATCATAGTTTAAACATTAAGTTTCATATAGATTCATTTTAAATTGAGATTTATCATCTAAAGATTCTAATAAACTTTCCATACTCTTTGTTTCTAAAAAGATACCATGGTTTAATAACAAGGTTTAGGATCTCTTCTTTTCCTAAAATCAAACTATTAACAAGATCTTCATACTCATTAATCTTTTTTAGAAGATATATCATATTCTAGAAGAAATTTAGAATCATATATGTAATAAAATCATTTAATCTTCTAGGAAACACTGCTTGCAATTTCATACAGTATTACCCCTTTAGGTTTATCCTAAAAATTCTTATACTCTATAATGAAATACGATTTGTGTTGAGTAATAAAATATTAACTTTTAACAAGATGATGATTTTTCCATACACCAAATATTATTCAAATACATTAGTCCTCTTGCCACATAAATTCATTCACATCTTTAACTATAACTTGTAACCTAGTATGTCAAATTTATCTGGGCTATCAATACTCAAGATTATTAATTACTTAGGCTATGGACACTATACTATTGGTTCCACAAAAGAGAATGAAAACAAGTCAGTTTTTATTTCGCAATAAGCATACTATCAAAACCTAAGTAAAAATATGTACATTCTATCATTTATACTCGAGAACCAACTTTTTAGCACTTATTAAGACGTAACTATAACAATTTTTTTTTAACTCAATCATCTTCTATAATATCTACAGAATGCAATATTTTTTGAAATAACATTATATGAATCTGTCGTAACCACTATGCATTGAATTTGAAGGTGTTCAAGGTGACTTCGCCTAATCAAACAAACTTACTTCTTTGGAGTATACTAATAATACCACACTCTAACCAAATGAAGCTCATAGGTAGCGTGCTTAGTAATTTAAAATAAAATAAAATTTCAACAACTAAATGCAGAATTAAAATGATACTTCTACGAAATTTTAAAATAAGCAGCATGTTCACAACATTGTTCATAATCCATTGTTTTGTCAATGTAATAACACGTTTTGTCAAAGTTTTCCATATCCTAGTCTATTTCTTCTAGACTAGTACTTTACCAAAGGACAATAGAATTATGAATCAACAATCCTACATAAAAGATTATATTGCTTCTATTCCTTTTAACAAAGTTAAGAAATCATGATACATGATCATTACATTTCACAAAAAATTTCAGAAAAGTCATAAAAACAACATCTATACTGATACATCCTTCATCTAAGATAATTACATCCTAGTATAACTTTCAAAAACCTTTCATGTATTTATTCATACATACCTCAATTAGTTTGATCCTTTTGACTATGTCCTACATGCTAACATTAATTTTATCAGTGTGTAATAAGACCAATTAGAGTAAATCATTCGTTTAGGCATGAAATCATTTTGACAAAATGTCACTTCCCATAAAAATATCCTATAATAATGTGAATATCTATTTCAGGTATCTAACAAGGTAATATTTATGATAATGAAAACATACCTGCCTCATAATTTTGTAAGAGAGCTAGTGATGAAATACTTATCTTTACTCTTCTGAAGAACTTTGAATTTTAAATTCCGTCAACATTACTCCCTCGTACATTCGAGTCCATGCATCCAAAACAAAACAACTTGATTTATTAGTTTATCAACCTTCATGCGTTACTCATTCCATGTTGAGCCTAATAGGCCCGAGTGTTGTAACCTACAGCTCTGATACCATATGTAACGAACCCAAATTTCTAAGTCAGTAATTTTGGTAAATTTTTAAAATTTTTACCATGAACATTAACAATGAAATATGAGATATACTATTTTCTTTTAAACATAAAGCCAAGTAATGTAATATAACCAATTTCCTACATCAAGCATTTATACGAAATTGCAAGATAAAGTTTTTGAAATGTCTACTTAATTGGTAAATTAATTCTTTACTACTTTATTGAGATGAAATGTGAGACAAGTTATTTGATCTTCAACTTAAGTTTCATACAATCCTCTAGTTTGTACCTTAGTATTAATATGACGAAGAACATACCTGATGCATAATCAATATAAAAGAGATATCAATAAAAGATGATGATTTTTACCGATAATCTATCCTTCTCTGCAAGTATCTTTCGTATTCTAAGTAATTGTTAATACCTCCTTAACAATAACCACTCCTTACAAATCCATGGCTTAACATGTACACCATCCTTCATCTGTGTTTACATTCGTAGATTACTAACTTGAATACATTTACTCCTCATATAGATTTCCAATAACTCATATGAGACACATCCGAGAGAGAGAATAAATTATACATATAGGCATTCAATATATAAACATATGAACAAGTGATCCACAAGGTACACATATAGATAGTTAAGTCCAACATATCTACACACATAAATAAGAGACCAAAGATAACGTGGTTCACCCGAACTCGGGCTACGTCCACAAAGGGTTGTGTTGTATTATTTATTCAAAGAAAGAGATTACATCAAGCAACATGGTTGTTGCAACCAATATCTTCATACTTTCTCAGCGTCTATCCCAAAGAGTATTAAATATACATTTACTTTTAGGGGATTCCTCATAAAATACTTCCTTGTTCTAGAAGTTTATGTATTTTATTAACATTAATGCCTTTCTAGGTCCAAACTTCACCTATGAGTTATAACTTCTAAATATTTTCTTATCCTAAGAGTTTATAACTTTTATATACTATGTTATCATTAATAAAAAGTATAAACTTTACTTTAGGCTATGATTTTTATATATTCTATTACAATAAGAGTTTATAACCTAAAATATATTGCATACGTGTTCCCTCTATGGTCTTTACTTTAAAACCTTTGGTGGTGGAGGATTCATCACTAGTACATATGGTCAATTTTGCCACGAATTTTCGTTGTAATAGCCACGAATTTTTGTCCCTGTTGCAACGTTTGGGGTTTCATTTTTTCATGGAATGACATTCATGGATATATGGACGAAAATTCCCCGTCGTGGCAATAACAACGCTTCATAGTGGCCACATTTCAACTACACAACAGTTCTCAGATCTATGGAAAATGAATCATGCCACAAAGTTTCGTCGCTATATCGACGTAAAGCTCGTATAAGTTCCTCAAACCTGCATGGAAACATTTATAAATTTCCACGAATCATCATCGCAGTATCCACGCAACATTTCACAATCTTTCATGGCAGGTTCAACACCTGCGTGGAATTTTTTTTATAGTTCCACGAATCATTGTCGCAGTATCCACGCAGTGTTTCACAATCTTTCGTGGCAGGTTCAGTACCTGTGTGGAAACATTTTTATAGTTCCGTGAATCATCGTCGTAGTATCCACGCATCGTTTCACAATCTTTCATGGTAGGTTCAGCACCTGCGTGGAAACATTTTTATAGTTCCACGAATCATTGTCGCAGTATCCACGAATCGTTTCACAATATTTCGTGGCAGGTTCAGCACCTGCGTGGAACTAATTTCTATATCCTACACTAATGTTCATCGATATAGCGACGATACCTGGAAGTGTTTAAAAAATAAATAAATTTGAATGCACGTAAAATCATGAGGTATCAACCTACACCTCATTCTTCACCGGTTGTTGCATTTGACTTAGTTTGTTGTATCATTCATCAGGAACTCTACAAACGTAAAAATACACTATAAAACACTACGTTATGTAACATGAAATGTTTTGGCATAAATGAGCAGCTAGAGCATACCTGGAGGGACGTATCCAACTAAGCCAACAATTGCAGAAATAATCCCTTTGATCTTAGAAGGATCAACAATCTTGCAAAGCTCAATATCACCTATTTGTGGCTCTGTAAAAGAATTCAAAAGATTTTTTTTGTAAGTGAGATCGAGATGGAAGATTGGCTGTTGACACCCATGTAGAAAAGCCAAACCTTGCGCTACACCTTTAGCAATGCTGTAACGAGATGGCCAATCCAATACAAAAACATTACTAGTGTGAAGGAAGTCTGAGAGGTTTCCTTTATGAGCATATTCATAGAAAAGGTAAGCCAATTTGTGTCTAGAACATATGCCAACGGTGTCAGGATTTAGGGATGCCGTAGCCTCCCCTGCTTCTTCAATTCTGCACCAAACGTTCGGTAGTTTCTCGATTTGAAACTTTTGTCATTCCAGTTGAGCTTCTTCACAGAATAACTAATGCCAGAAGGCATGACAACTTTGTAATAGGTACTAAACTTGTTCTTCAGGAATACATTTGCAGGATCTAGAGTGGCTTCAACACCCTTTTCAAATTCTCTCACTCATACTTTTCCTACAATTGCAACCATATTTGCAAAGTTTCCCTAAAAGGAAGGATGACAAAAACTTGCACAAATGTACCATAGGATCTATAAAATACTAGCTAGAGTAGGACACGTTAGTACATATTATGGGTTGAAATTCATGTGCCTTATTCCAACATTAAAATGAAGCTCTAAGCACTAAACAAGCCACCTATAGCCATAAATAGTTTTGAAAGGTAGATCTGGGTTACCAAGTCTTTATGATAAGCAGTAACACAAAAAAAATTGTTCAAGTAATTTTCAGACTTATCCCTTTTCAACAATCAATTCTTCAACTTCAAGTTTTGTCTTTTAATGGCACAAATGTGTTGTAAAAAACTATTCTTCACTTCTGATTCAACATGCATACAGGTAACAATGATGTTGTCCCATAACACTATTCAAACTCAACTTCAATTTGGTCACAAAGAATAGGCTCAGTCTTCAAGTTATAACACAAGTCCTTCAAATATGCTATCAATATGTTTCAATGCTTTGCAAATTTTTCTTCTTCAAGCTCATATTTCACATCCTTGTGTCCTTTGAATAATCATAAGGCTTAAACAACATTTTGCAATGTATGATAAATTCAAAACTGCCATATCAACAGATTATAATGAGTTACACTGACAAGCAAACTAAAACGATAAACTAATATTCAGTAACATGTAATAAAATAAACATATATATCATATAACAAAAAGAGAGATATAATTGAAGATACCAACCTGGGTGTGAAACCATTCTTGAAAATATACTCATAAGTGTTACTTTCATAAAAGATTGTTTGTGCCTCGGAGAGGCTAGTCTTCTCTAGGAACTAGATGACCCTACAAGAGGGTTTGTACAAACCAGAGAGAGAGAAATGACTGGTGTTGATTAGGTCAATGACAGTCAAGCACAGTACATAACTCAAAAGAAATAAAGTCACAAAAATTATAAACTTCAACCAAGTCTCAGCATAAGAGAAGTGATTATCAGCACACCACAACTGATCACAGGTGATCAAAGTCAAGTACTCCATAAGACCAAAAATTCAACAAGGTGGTATAAAAAAAATGAAGGAGGGTAAATGACAGCATTAACCACAAGTCAAAGACAAGGTACCACAAGTCCAATAATAACTCAATCAAGGTGGGGAAGGTACAACAAGTATTTAATAACTCAATCAGTAACAGGTAATAAAATAAACATATTGATCATATAACAATAAGAGAGGTATACTTGAATATCTCCACATCAACATTAAACAAAAAATTAGATTTGAAGTCTGGGTACAAATATAAAAAATGGTCATAACATAGGTGTGGGTAGTAGAAGACCCATGACCCTTAGAACCAAGGCTATGCTCCAAATGTGGCCAAACAACCATAGTACTCTATAAGAGCAAAACTTCAACAAGGTGTTTTTTAAAAAGTTACTCAAGGAGGGTAAATGACCCCATTAAACACAAGTGAAAGATAAGGTACCATGAGACCAATCATATCTCAATCAAGGTGGGGAAGGTACAACCAATCATATATCTCTCAAATGTATAGCCATTCTATATAACCTGAAAGTTCATCATCACAGTATAAGGAAGGGTGGTGGGATGCCAAATAAAAATATCCCTCATTTCTCTCTATGCAATCCTGATAGCATCACATAAAAGATAAGTACCTTGTACTATAGAAAATAAAAGCCACCTGTGTTAACATAATTTTGATCTCTATCAACTTTAACACTCCTTGTGGTCCCTGTGCTTAGGTTGGTCCTCGAGATGTAATGGAAAGTAATCTTATAGCATAATTTTCATCTCTTTTAGTAACAGTTGATAAAATAAACATATTGATCATATAACAATAAGATAGGTATAGTTGAAGATATCCACGTCAACATTTAACCAAAAATCAGATATGAAGTGTGGTACTATTTCTGAATAGTGCTAAAGCAAGAGTAAAATATTTTACAACATAATTTTGATCTCAAGCAACTTCAACACTCCTCTGTGGTCCCTGTGCTGAAGTTGGTCCTCGATATGTAATGGGCATTAATCTTATAACGTAATTTTCATCTCTTTCAGTAACAGTTGATAAAATAAACATATTGATCATATAACAATAAGAGAGGTATATTTGAAGATCTCCACGTCGACATTTAACCAAAAATCAGATCTGAAGTGTGGTACTATTTATGAATATTGCTAAAGCAACAGTAAAATATTTTACAACATAATTTTGATCTCTATCAACTTCAACACTCCTCTGTGGTCCCTGTGCTGAATTTGGTCCTCGAGATGTAATGGGCAGTAATTTTATAACATAATTTTCATCTCTTTCAGTAACAATTGATAAAATAAACATATTGATCATATACCAATAAGAGAGGTATAGTTGAAGATCTTCACGTCAACATTTAACCAAAAATCAGATACGAAGTGTGGTACTATTTCTTAATAGTGCTAAAGCAACAGTAAAATATTTTACAACATAAATTTGATCTCTATCAACTTCAACACTCCTCTGTGGTCCCTGTGCTGAAGTTGTTCCTCAAGATGTAATGGGAAGTCATCAAATTATAAATAGTGATGATCATCGAAGTCATGATGAACATATCTAATATATCTACTATAAAGAGAATCAAATTTTCAGACTAATATATCTACATGCAACACATACAGGAGTGATGATGTGTGAGAAAACACAAAATTTGAATATTAAAATACAAAATAATTATAAGCAAGCATACAATGACTTGTGATGACATTTAAATTTAAAATTCAAATTCTAAGAAAATAAAAGATAGAAATGTGAAAATTCCTAAGAGCATCACATAAAAGATAAGTACCTCATAACTATACCAAATAAAAGTTTTTTTATGTTACATACTAACAATGTTTCATCCTAACAACATCGATATCCATCAAAATACCAGTCATGAATTTAAGTTGCATCTACTTTTTCGTTGATTTCTATTTTTTTGCATTGAAAAAACTTGCGAGTACGGTATTACAATCATCAATTGGCGTAGTATTTACTGTGATATATCCTACTATTGTTTGTGTTTCCATGCCCTCATTTATGCCACTTCTTGTACGTCCCTGAGCAGGGCGTGGAGGCAGTTCTGGAGGGGTGTGAACTGCAACAACGGAAATGAGCATATATATATGGCGTTGAATTATTAATGAAATAAATATTTTATTATTTAGATTAAAATTACAATATTTCTCTTTACCAGTCTCTGTAGATGTGACAACTGGGGTGTTAATTGGAGGTCTAGTTGCTTCCTCTTGCACTTCATGCTCCTGAGCTGCATGGTCTTCCATTGAAAGAAAAAAAATTATAAGTATACGTTAGGAAATATATATATCTAATCACAGTAGATATTTCTATTTCCAAAGCATACATACCAGAATGGACACTATGCTCCACACTATCATGGGACATGTTCACCCCAACATCAAATTGTACTTGCTGAGTACTGCTAGACTCACTGCTGCGGTTGCATTGTTGCTTAAAAACAAACATAAATTTTTAGTTATGGGTGATATAATCAGAATTACTGAATATAATTTAATAGTATACTACAATTGGTGATATACCTGCATTTGCGTCATTGGGGATATTGGAGTCTTCCCCAATATTTTCTGATGTTCAACCACACTTTTAAAATCAAACTTGAAACCAAGCTTTAGGTCTTCCTCAGTGGCAACAACTTGGAACGTATTTCCCTGCAATGCATGATAACACATTTTAAAATTTCCAGTATCAAAATCAGATATTTGTTTGGTACTGTTAAATAAATATTCCCAACAATTAATCATTTAATATTTACGATTCTTGCTCTTAGTTTTCTATAGCCACCCTGGTCCAGTCTATGTTGCCCGTGCTTTTCCATTCTAGCCTTGGTTGCTTTGGAGGTGTCAGGTAGCCTATATATGAAAATTTTGAAAAACCTTAGATATCAAAAATCTTACTTAAAACAAAAAAGAAAAAAATAATTGAGCTTATTCAGTAAAAAGATGATATATGTTATACCTTGCTTTACCAGGCCGTGGTTGTCTTCCTTGTTTTTTTAGCAAGTTGTCCTTTGCATCATCTATGAGTGCCTTCCACTCTTTCTCCGGAATCATGGGAGGGAGCTCATGCTTGAGGTTAGCTTGCAATCTTTCCCTATATTGGACCTTGGTATATTCCAAATTCTCACCGGCTAACTTTGCAACAACTTTCCTGTTGAAAGTATTGCCGAATAAGTTGACCATGTGGTCCATCAATTCATCTCTCTTATTGCTATCTTGGATATTCCACCATGTACGAATGGTGGGGCCAAACAGCTCCAAGGCTTTGTCATTCAAATGCCTGTAGAAGACATTTTTTCTTGCAAAAACATGTCATCCATTCATTTATAATAATCTCAACGTATTTCTATTTCAATTTCATGATTAAAATCAATAAATTAATTAATAAATACCTACAATCTTCTGAACCTTGATAGGAACACAAGAGTCATCCACCAGAAAGGTGAGATCTCGTGTTCCGGTGCTTTTAACTCGTGCTGATCCAAGAAAAGTTTCTTGGTCATCTACAATACGTTCATCTCCAGAGTCATGTGGAGTCCTAGGCTCCGTCTCATCATTCTCTAGCATGGAATAATGCTCTGGCATGGAATCATGCTATGGCATGGCATCATGCACCGTCTCATCGTTTCCCACATCATCAATGGATTTGAGGCCAACCGAAGGAGTGGAAAAAAGCCTCATTGGTACATTGCTTCTTTTTTGTTACATTGGACCATCATTGCTACCTATACCTGTCTCGGCGGGTTTTTATCTATTCACGGGTTTTAAAAATTCCTACAAACAATAAACTTTACTTTATCAGATCACTTGGAAAAATAAAAAACATAATATCAAATATGAAATCATGTCATAGCTTAAATTTTTTTGTGAAGATGCCACTTACCCCATAAGATTGTATTTCATTTTGCAGCTGTTGAATCCTTGCCCTGTTCTCTTGTGTCAAGGGCCTTTTGCAAGCCAAGGCAAGCATTTCTATGTTTTCCTTTTTCAAGGTTGTTCTAAAAGTGTGCAGTGGGTCAATGGAATAGAAAATGTCTTCCTCAAACCCCTCATCACCCAGATCGAGTGCACGTGACTAAATTCATCAAACAATAAATTAAATTAAGCAATATAATTTTAACATCATTCGAATATTGATATTGTAATGAAAATTAAGTTACTATTATGCACTAACACTTACCTGACGCGGTGTTATGGCCGATGAGTGTCCATGATCAATCGACACCGTGGAATCAGCAGGTGCCTTTCCACGGTCTTGAATGAACCAGTAGTCCATCATAATGTCAGAAAAATGAACCAGTAATCCATCATAAGCTCAGAATAATGTGAATGTCAGTATTGGACATTGAATGCTAACATACTAAATTGAAACATTTAGTTATTGTATGTAACACTTACCTGACGGGCCACATAGTGTGACCTTCCACGGTCTCCCTCGACCATGGAAGATGCAGGTGCCTTTCCAATGGCGCCACCCTGACATAATAAATCAATAAATAAATGTTTACCTCATACTAAATAATTGTAACATAAACAAAAATGAGATATTGCATTAATATTTATTTTTACCTTGGAAGTAGAAGATACATGTTCTGTTGCATGTCGATGTGCAGACTCTTGCCACAGTTTAATGAGTATGCTATCATATGGAAATATTAACAATAAGAACGGAAAAAGAAAATGCTAACAGTGAAAATCGGAGCATCTTGTTATTGTACTCATATTTATTTGCTATATTTAACATTTACTTGACGAGGCGTAGATTCTGACCTTCCATGGTCACACTGGACTGTGGAAGCAGCATGTGCCTTTCCACTGCCTCCACCCTAAACAAACGTCAATAGTCAATAATTGAATCATAAAAAAAAATGAGATATTCATAGCAGTGTAATCACCATGTAATCACATAGAAATATTCATAATAAGCATGAATAAAGTGAATGACGACAGTGGAAATCGAATGTTAACAGAAAAAAATGAAGCATTCAGTTATTGTAGTCATGTTTAGTTACTACATTTAGCATTTACCTAACGAGGCATAGTTTCTGACGGTCCACGGTTCCCCTGGACCGCAGAAGCCACATCTATTCTATTTAAGTTGTAATCGATCAACAACTCTTCACTTGTAAGTATTGTCTTTATTGCACATACAAATATACGATGATTTCCGCGTGCCTCGAATTCGCAATTTGGTTGCTTATTTGTTGTCACTGGTCGTGTACTATTTATAAAGCTAGCAACGTTTTTGGACGCTCTTGGTCTCCCATCAATATACATAGTCGCCCCTTTGTTTTTATTGTTTTCTTCTATTTGAATATAATTCGCGGTAACTCTGTATCTCTACATACTTCGAGTATATTGGACCAAGATCAACCAATTATTGTATCTATGTAGTGGTCCTACATACTCCATCAATTCAGTTACAGTTCCATAGCGGACCTTTATTCCATCCATGGAAAATAGCCCCAATCCATGTAAGGACGAAGGAGCGATGCGATACATCCTCCCATAGATGAGGAAATCTGTGTCCACTTGAGGTAGCATATTAGGTACCCATCGTTGCACTAGATGTTTATACCTCAATGGAGAATCAATGTCTCCTATGCTCTCAGCATCATAATTACATGACCCACCATTGGCAATAAAATATTTCATGCGTCTATGAAATCTTTTCCTTATCTTTTCAGATCTCGTTGATATAAAACCGGTATATCTAGTACAACTCGACTCACTTTCAACCTCTTGGAGTATATCTTCATCATCACTTGAGGAAGATAGATCTGATAGATACCTATTTGGTGGTACCTACACTCCATAAAACACGAATAAACAAGTCGGTGCTTTCTCTCTTCTTTGAAAGTACACATTTACTTAGTTAAACACATTTACTTCCCTCAAATTTGAGGCTTAGGAGGGACATGCCAAACCCTAGTGGATGTAGTGTTACAAATCTCAGCTGAATTGTTTGGTATTGGGAGGACGATTTGTGGCAGGAAGAGACCAAGTTACAGTGCCGTAACAAGTTGTCCATACGACACCACATTCATCACTGTAGGCTGTGAGCTCTTTTTTGGACTGAGTTTGCATATTTGGGGGTCTTTTTCTCTTGTGGGTAGAACAAAACTACCGGGGACAACAAATTAATGAAGTTAACTAGTATATCACCGAATTTTGGTCCTTCCAACACTACTGGGAATATTATTGGCAGCCTACCCTCTTTCTTTGAATGGCATATTTTTGGCATCCTACGCTTCATTTTTAAAATTTACGTGCTGGTATTTTATGCTAATGCATATGAAAACTATTTGCTAGTGAACTGTTTGGAAAAATCACTCAACTAAGAAAAATTAATTGACTATATCATCCCAACAAACCATAACTACAATGAGAGGGTCCACTCAGGAGTACATTGCAGCAGTGTTCGTAACTATTTCATGTCAATACATATTAACCAAATAATCAGTAAAATACTACAGCTGAGAACGCAAAATACATCAGCTAACTTAGGTGAAATATTACACCTTACACATGTTGCAAATTTCAAATTCATGCAAATTGGCACTCAAATGGCCATGAGAAATTTGATTTTCAAAGACTATTTTTAGACATTATGTGTATATTGATTTTCTGACTATATTGGTTTTTTTTTTTAAATAATAAATTTCAATCAAGAATGAGCATATCCATCAACCAAGCAGGAGGACCAAACCAGAAAAATGTCAACCTGAGAGCAGTCCCAAGTCGGTCACTGTGTTGAAGAAAATTCAACACTACCAGTTAGGTCAATGTGCTAATACAATTTTCAGTGACATGTAATGTAAGATAAACACATTAATCACAAAAAGGGGGTAACACACAACATCAAGAGAACTAGGCCAAATGTAGACAAGGCAAAAATATTGGTTTCAGGAAGCTTTTGAACATTGGTGTTTTATTCTGTAAGCCTGGGAGTACTCACTATATCCAGCAAAAACACCCTTCGAAATGGAGGATTTTAATTCAATCCTTTTCTCCTAGAGAATATGAATATATACAAAGCAACCAAAAAACCAGTAGTGTGACACCTAGGGTTTATCACTAATGAAATCTTCTTATAGTGTTTTGTTCTTCAATACCCTATGAAGATACCTATTCATATATGCTCCCATGGTTAATTTCCACAAATTTCTCTCTTAACTATTTATGGTAAATTCACTTGCTCCTAAAGCTGTAAAACAAGTTCTAGGTGGGTTTTCTAATGAAAAATAGGTTCCTGTAATAGCTACCAGAATGTACTTCCAGATTCAACCACCCTTCTCTCTGTTGTCCCTTACATATTCAACTCCTCAAATAATATTTCACCAATCCTACAATGGAAAGAACTAGGGTTTTCTCAAATATTAATAAACCAACAATTAGCAATAATCTTGTGTAAGCTATCACTAATTCATGAGTCTAAAGTGTGATTTTTCCTTTTCATTAGTTGTTAAATGAATTTTGGGAATCCCATGCCACCTGTGGACAATGGAAGGAAATGAACATGCCCTATACCTCACATCTAGGCAGTTTTGGGCCCTATAATGACAAGCTACAATAGTAATTAAACATATATGGGTAATGTTTTGAACATTAGTAGACACGTTTCACCTTCTAGCAGCCTGATCATTTAGTTCTTGGCCATTTTTGTGGATGTGAGGTAGTTTTGGGAGCAAATTAAGGCTATCCATGTCTTCTTACAACACGAGACGTTTGCAAAATTTGAGGTATGGAAAGGCTAAGAGAAGAAATCATGGGTGTGTTGAGTGGAGTTTGGATATGTATGAACCTTTTCATCAGATTTTCTCTGGCTATAACAAACTCCTGCAATATGCAGTAATTGGGCATCATGCTTTCCAATACAAACTTTTAGCACAAGTGACCCTAATAATCACAAGTCAACTACGTGGGCATCATCTCTTGCTAGCTGACTAGTGGGCTGACTTTGGGGTTTTTGAATTGTTTCATCCTATAGAACTGGATAACATCAGCTATTGAGGACTAGTTATTGAGTGTACCAAAGTTGATTTCCTCCCGAATGTTGTTATTTATTTATTTATCCTAATGGTTTCAATGACCTTTTTAATAGATTGTTATTAAGGTTTCTATGCCTCCAAATAACTACAATATATGCCAAATAAGGGGATCACTCTAGTCTCCCAGGCAAGCAAACAACCGAAGGATTCCACCTCAACAACTGATAGTCAAAATCATAGAGGTCATTGATACCATTAGGACAAATAATTAAATAACAACATTCGGGACCAATGTGTTAGTTGCAATTAAATGTGTGGGGAATGTTATGTAAGACCCTCAAACAACCCTTATACACCACATGTTCTTAATGCAAACATTCAAATCCTTGACAATTTAAGCCTTAACTTAAGTGAAATCAACAAGAGATATAAGTGTTGGAAAACATCTAAAAGTTTTTATGGCTTTCAAAAGTAAGGTCTAAATTTTTTTATGACTTTCTTTCCAATCTTTATGACAATTTGAATGGACAGGCCCCACTCATAGCCAAATACTTTTGAGATATTTACAACTCATCGGAGTATGGGGGACCATATAATTCTCGAAAGACATTGGATTCAACAACCCATGCCTTTGAATAAACAGACCTCAGGACCACGCGTCTATTTTGATGCATGTGGACGTCTATGTGGGTTTTGACAAGCCACTGTCATTCGTTTTTAACGTAGTACCCAAGGATTTGAGCCTCAGTAAGCTTTGTCTGCAAAATATCTTTGACCTGTTCGAGAGATTCTCCAACTTCTCGATTTAGATTATAAATAGCAGCTGGATCTAATGCTATCAGGTTGATGTCGAATGAACGCCACCAGTCTCTAGTCTAATCAGGGACCAACCATCCAAGATCCTCATGGATATGTGTCATTTGAGGTCCAAACTTTAGCATGGAATAATATGTTCTATTTTCATTTTCTTTTCTCAAGAATTTCCACCATAATTTTTTATATTTTTCATAAGTGTGTGTAGTACTTGGAAACTGAAGACTAGAATCTTGATGTGGCCATGCTTCCAAAGAACGTATCCGGTTAATACAGTAGTATTGTTGGTCTAGTCATAGCCTAGGGTGAGGTGTAGAGCCCTCCGTCGAGATTAAGTTAAGATCATGGTATAGGTGAGTTAACTAATTGCTTGCATTGGCTGCTTTTCTCAGGGAGTTGCTATAAATAATCTCTGGTACAATACTGGATCCCATAGGCATTCTTTTGAGTTCTGGCACTAGTCTAATAAAAGCATCAGATCCCTGTAAGTTAGCATCTAATACTTCAACATGTCTCAACTCCCACCTAGGTTTCCAGTCTTGCATATAATCCAACCAACTCATATTATCATTAATAGTATAGATATGATTTTTTCCTCCGGTCCAAGCATATATTTTCATGTTTACTTGTGGGTTATGGGCCCACTGGATTCCGCTTTGACCTTCTACGCTCGCTTGCACCAAGCTCGTTTGTTTCAAGCTCACTTGTTAAAAATTAACATCATTCTCCTGTGTCAAATATTCTCTTATTAGTAACCATTGTGGTACTTTGGTGCAAATGTTTTTCCTAACTCATTGTTTCTCCATATTGTGTGCCTAGTGCCACATGTCTATGTCAATGCATAAATCAACCTCTTCTTGGTTTGTGGTTCTAGTTGGCCTTGTTTTGGGCCTTATAGTGGTTCTCTAATGTCACAGACATAGTCATTGACACATTAAAACAAAAACCTAAGCAGTGAGTGCATGACATGAGTGAGTGAATGAGTGAGTTTACCAAGGATGATTTCCTCCCAAATGTTGTTATTTAATTATTTATCCTAATGGTATCAATGACCTTTTTAATATATTGTTAAAAAGGTTTCTATGCCTCCAAATAACTACAAAATATGCCAAAAATGATGGATGACAACAGGGCAATGTGGTCCACACAATTACAAAATCCCTCAACCCAACACATTAGTTAAGTCCTAGTGTGTTGTCTAGAAGCATATTTATATATAATATGTTTTGAATTAGGCTAGTAGTGTGACTAATTGTAAAATCCAATTCTGCTACAAAAGCTGATGGAATTTTCCCTAAATCATGGTCACCTTTGCACATGAACTTTCCTCCTTTGTTGGTTCATAGTTTCCAGTAGAGGAATTTGGAAACCATAATGAAAATCTCTCAACCACGCATGTGTAATAACATCATCAAATACTAGGGAATCATCATCATCATTGACAATCATTCAACCAGTTTCTCCATCCAATAAAACATCATGTCAACCCCACTAAAAATGTGATGAAATCACAAATGGCCACCCATGAAAAATGGGGGGTAATAGTTGGAAATTTTGTTTTGTGAGCTATCTCATGGTGGTCAATGTTCTCCTTGTTTCTCCAGGGCATTGGATAATTTGGGCATTCCTTCTGAGCAGTACTGAATGTTTGTTCGTCATCCATTTTCTCCAGTTTGGTAGCTTGTCTTGAGGAGGTTCATTCTCCAATTCCCTAGCTTTGATGGAGGATTATGATATATGGATGGGAATTTGTTTTCATAAGCTTTATCTTGGTATGAAATGCTAAAACTAGTTCCCTAGGGATTAGAGCTATGGAAGCTTATTTCTGAGGTTCTACCAAGCACCAGTTGCAATGTTCTAAACTTGAGAAAGACAAACTATTCATAAGAGTTATAGTCTTCAAGCATCTAGTTATTTGATTTCCTACCTTTACATTTCTAGTTGTGTGAATCTGATATTGAAACACTGTAAACATTAGATTAACTAGAATTAACTCAAGCATAGATCAATACTTGAAATCTGGAACAAAGTACTGTGTCAGCAAGTGGATTTAGTCTACAGGATAAGGTAGCTAGTGTTTGTGTGGAAACATGCCACTAAACGATGGGAGTGTCTGAGATAAATTTTTTATCAAATTACAAGCGATATAAATGACAATAAAAGAAAGAGAAGCACAAGATATAGGTAAGCCATCACATGAGGGATAAATTATGGGCATGAAAACAACACTAAATTTCAAATCTGGGCACAGTTTGTGCAAGTTCTAAGCATCATCCTCCATTTCTGGGCATGCTGGTGCAAGTTAGGGACTGCCCTAACCTTCAAAAAGCACTAAAATCAGGAAAATGAGTCAAAAATCACCTTAAAATAATTTCTGTGCAAATTTGGAGAAAGGCAGTTAATGTTGGGCCCGTTTCTACCCTCAATCAGCAGCCTAACCTCTAAATTGGGCGAGCTTGTGATGAATAACAACAGTAATGGAGCCTAAACCTAGTAAATAGGTATCATCTGTTGTATACTCTATAATGTAGGGAAATACAAAAGACAAAATGTACAGCTATTGAAGATCATGAAATTACATGTTATGGGTTGAAATTTCATTCTACCAATGAATTTCCTACTAATACTGGACCTACTTCTGCTTACAATATGACTTTGGGTGCCTTAACTACTAGAAGTGAAAAGAGTGTGTCCGTAGATGTTGATAGTTGCAAGAGAGAATCTCTGTATATTGATGGTGAAATGAGTGATCTTGCACTTCAAGTTCACAAAGTTCCATCTTCTAATTTAGAGTTTTCATCTATAATGGCTTGCAGGCTGATATTGGACCCACTTCAGTTTGCAGTCTCCCTCCAGGTGTTGAAATTACTACTAGAAGTAACAAGAGAGAATTTGTAGATGTTGATGGAGACAAGAGTGTTGTAGATGCTAAGAATGACAAGAGTTTTCTTTTGTAGACATAATGTACAACTGATGAAGTTCATGAATTTCCATCATCTGAGTTGGAATTGCATGCTAATAATGAGTTTCCCGTTGAAATTGGGGATATGGTATCTTACAGTCTTACTATGGGTGTTGAACCTACTATTAGAAATGAAGAATTAGCATCTGTAGATGTTGATGTTGAGAATAGTGCTTTCATAGATGTTCAACTGGTTGATGTTGGGGATTATGATTACATATAGACTAGTGGGGAGACTCTGGTCCAAGGCAATCGACCTACAATAATTGTTGACATATCAGAGATAGGGTTTTTCCCTCAATAACCAGTAACGAATCACAAATCCATATGGAATATACCATGAATTCATAATTGGTCCAAATCTCAAACATATCATTCACCATACGCTGAAATTACTGATTATATAATACTAGTAACACAAACAGTTATCCAATACAAATATCCATAACCAGTAACATAAACAGTTATCCAATAAAAATATCAATAGTTGGATGAGGATAGTGTTGTACTTGAATATGAATACACGTTGGATGCCCTTCACAATTATAGGTTGCTCAAATTCTACCAAATTCCCAACATGAGATCCCAAAAGAAATTGCTGCAATTGTTGGTGATTTATTGGGATCCTAACTAAAATGATTTCGTTATAGATGGGGAGGTTTTAGATTTCACATTGAATTATCTATACTTCATCACCAGACTATCTTGGTGAGGATTTTCAGTTAAACTAAAAGGAGGTGGAAAGGGTGGATTGGTGCTTAGAGTACAAGGGTATGTGGGCACTTGCTACTCCACAGGTACTATAAAGATCGAGATCCATATTTTGATCACGAACATAGATACTTTACCTTTGAAGGTAATCATGTTGACTATTGCATGAGTGGTAGGCTCATCTGCTTTAAATTAGCCATCCCAAACATATATGTTTTATATAATGGAGTGATTGAGACTCGTGATATTTTATTGGTGCACTTATCGAGATGCATATCCAACACTTCTAAACTTAGTTGTAGTTCTAGTTTACTAAGGTGAGTTCCATAATTTATAGATCCGCTAGGTTGTGGGTGAGAGTTAATAGGAGGCCAATAACACTTGTAGTTTAATATCCATACCCAGGAGCTAGTAGTGCTTGTAGCAGACCTGATGTCCTCACAAACAATCTTCATTCTAAATTCACGATCAGTTAAAACTTGAAGGTTTTTGAACTAATTTGTCAGGTTTTGTGGGTTCAGGGACATTGATGCAAATGGGGATGTGTGCAGTGAGAAGGATGCCATTTTTCAAAATCAGGGTGTGGTGGTACATGGAGGTGCATAAAAAAATAACTAATTTGTAAAATGTTATCTTTTAAAAACAAAACCAATGTTGTCAGGACTGGCTGGTGGCTGGTAGAATAGAGGTGGTTTTGGGGGAAAAACTAAAAAATAAGGGCAGACAAATAACACTTCCTTCCAAATCCTAACATGAAATTTTTTTACATAACTTGAGGAAGAAATTGCAATTTCTATTCTAGTTAAGATGTAAATTGCTTTATTTATGTGCCTTCAACATTGATACCATATTCAAATGCTTCACACTAGAGATCTAATTACAGTCTTGCCCTTATTTCTGGGCATGATCATCCAAAACATAGGAATTTACCATATTTCTTTATCTACTGAGCTCTCTGAAAAGATACAACATGTGTGTTATGAAATATAACTAAACTTCTTGAACAGTTAAGGACAACAATGCATTCAAAGATTCCTCCAAATGCATGGTTCCTACGTTCAAATGCATACCTTTGAATTTGACCACACACTAAGCAACCGAAACCAGGAAAACCTCACCCTAAACCCTACCTTGACAAATACTTACAACAAAATACTTAGAAATTAAAACAAGGGACAACCCGTAACTCTGCAAATACATTGCAACCACCTAATTCGCACCCAAAAATGCAGAGATTCGACTCAATAGATGAGGGTTTCAACTTACGGTTGCCATTGAGGGTCTGCGGGGATATGCAAACACGGTCGGAGCACAGTGAAAGTTGCACAGTGAAGGAGGATCTCTAGCTGCCCCAAAGAAACCAAGTTCAATAGCCCTCGTAGCAATTCAACAGTAAAAGTTGCACAGTGAAGGAGGATACCGAATCGTAGCCAGTTGCATGCAGGGGTGCCGTCGAACCAGAGCAACAGATCAGCGTTTTCGCCAAGCTCGACGGAGACAGGTATGTTTTGTTTGATGTTTAAGAAATTATAATATCATATTAATTTTAATATTATAATTTCAACAATATATATTAATTAATTATAATTATATTAATTTCACCAATATTATAATTAATTCATATATTAATTTCACAACACCAATATACATTAATTATAATTAATTCATATATTAATTTCACAATGGTACCAACAATCCTAAAATATTGTGGTGAAGCAATGGTGTTGTTTGTGATAAAAGGCCTATTCAACATATTTGAATGTTGTCTAGATGTCAATTTAATTGTATTAAAATTTTTCAAGATTCCTCTCCAAACCAGCATTTAACAATTCACTTAGTAGATACCACTAGTGCCCTTTGCAATTTGATATCAATAAGAGATAACTTGCCTTGATCCTTGAAAAGTATGCATATTTCCCTTGGACTAGTGGAATGGGTTGAGCACCTCAAATCTTAGAACAAAGGAACCACCTTAAAAAGTTCTCCAAAGTAGTAAAATGATAATAAGAAGGGAACTAGAAAGATACATAGTAAATTATATGAAGAACCTCCATAAAAATGCTAAGAACCGTGAAACATTTAGCAATTGAAGATCCTTGTACCACAAACTATGCATTTTTTTGTACATCTTTTCAAGGCACCATTCCCACATGTTTAAAAAAGAGAGATTCACACCAAACATAATGTCTAAGTAGCAAACAATAAGTGTGTCTCCTATGTGTCACCAATGACATATTAACCAAGAAGGTTTATCCTTACCTCCAATCAACCAAAAAATAATCTTGTCATCACTAATGCTTATGCTATTCGCCATAAAAAAACATTCAAACAATCAAAGTCTTTTTCAACAAGAATTTTGGAAAGTTAGATGGAAAGTAGGGAGTCATTTGCAAAGTAGTTTATTATATTTGACAGGAAGGAGTTAGATAAAATACACATGGCTAGAGTATATGTTGAAGAAGGTAAGCTCAACATACTTTGGAAGCAACAAGATGGTTATTGAATAAAAACGAGATATAAATTGTTAAAAATGTTATATCTACCATTAAAACACCAACAAGATATGGTTCTTCATTAAAGAAAGTATTTACTATCTACCATAAAGAGCACCAACAAACAACATATGTTGTTTCATTAAAGAAAGTATTTAATGTTGCTTGATATGTCATTAGCCTTAAGTCTTGTGACCATCATAACCTATTGAATAAATGTTATTCTAACTCATGATTTGAAAAAGAAATACTTGGTCTATCATTGCATTAAAAATATGAACATTGATGACAAAATTGTTCAAAATATTATGACAATTTAAGTTACCAATCCATTTGTATAAAACTTATGATAATTGTTCTAATATGAAATAACCCAGAAATTAACACATAAATCTTATAACTTCATTTCGTAGAACATAAATTACTACTACAACCTCCAAGAACACCCACGCTACTGCACATGTAGAACATAAGATTAGAAAACTATTTTTCAAATATAACCAAGTTAATCAACAAAATGAACATATGGTGAGTGCATTTACTTTAACCTATAAAAATTGCATACCTCTACTTCTCAACAATTAAATATCATTCATCATCTTCTTCATCCAACTCAAAATCTGTATCAAGATCCGGTTTTGAATAGATATTGATGAAAGGATCATTCACATCGTCATCAACATCAAATTCATCTTCGCTAATAAAGTCATCCATATCGTCAGTGAGATGATTGTCTGCTATATTTGCATGATCAACCTCTTCAACTTCTTCAACTTCTTCATCTAACACATCGAATGCAGCTTGATTTGAATCAACATCATCTTCTTCTTCTTCGTGATTATCTTCATCATCTCGTACATGATTATAGTTTACCGGTCTTCCTCTTGGATCGTATCGAACAATGTATGACCAACCTGCTTTACCTGGTACCTCAGAGTAGTAGACTTGCTCACATTGACTTGGAAGAACATAAGGCTCTGTACTCGGTTCAAATGCCCTTGTATTAACCATGGTAAATCCGTTAGCATGCTCAATAACAGTTCTTTTGGTATCACGTTCATGCATCTGTATCCTGTACCACTTCACCTCAAACAAAACTATTTTAAAGGAATTAAAATCACAATCAATAATGTCCTCCAAATACCCATAGTACGTATTCTCGGTTTATTCTGGATGTCTATCACTTCTAGAGGAAACATTGGTGACCTTAAACACTGCAGTTATCCCACAATCCGAGGTTTTCCTGTTATCATCCAACTTTTTGATACGAAATTTACGACCATTACACCACATAGCCTTGTGATGTTTTAACTGCAACATTGACAACATGTTAAAATACATTGTGAATTAATAAACATCATATAGGAGTTAGTAAATATAATTGAAAACTTAAACAAACGAAATGTAATTGGAAAAATGGATCGAAGTAACTAGAAAATATGTGGGTAAAAAAGTTTACTTGCCTTTTTATCTTTTAAACCATAGGCTAAATCAACTTCCCTTTGCTCAGTAAGGTCAGGAATTTGATGTCAAAGACGATGAGTTGTTTTAATCATGTTACTGACCCCTTCCCATGATAACCTACCGAAGAATTCTTCACAATCTTTTATCCAATTCTCCATCCAATCAAGGTTGTTTGCAATGTATAAATGTAAAGCATCCCACACTCGACCAACTATAGGATAAAATAACAATTCAATATCATTAATTAGATATCATTAAAGGAAAATAGTGTAATATAGTTGAAAATGCATAATTATTAACAAGAGTTAAAAAAAATATGATAATATAAAATTGGAAAAAATAAATGTGTAACATATTAATTAAACAACGTATAATAATAATTACCTTTCACAGTCCTCAATGTACCTCTCCCCAATAGGACCTCCCTTTCAAATTTGTTGATGGAGTCGAGATGCCAAATGCGAGGGACATTCATATTTTCTGCTAATTTAGGTAGATATTCAATAATGTACACCATGCATTGATATACCATATATCCTTCAAACATAGAACCGTCGCGACGCTCTCTTTGTCTAACACAATCCTTTAATGACTTCAACTGCCTCTCCACCATCCACATCGACCTTGTGTGTACTGATCCACATAATTCAATCTCCTCAACTTGGTGTATGAGGTAGTGTTCTTGTGCATTGAAGAATGCTGGAGGTAGATACTGTTTCATTTCACACAGTAGTCGGGGAATTTCTCTCTTCCAATGCCTTATATCTTCTTTATGGATTTCTTTTGATGAAAGCCACCTACAAATGATGCAATAAAGCCATATATCAAGGCATATATAATATTTGCGGGAAAAACATAATATGTCAATAAGTTCCGCTACAAACCACATACCAAGTACATTTTCCAAGTAAAACATTATTTAACTCATGTATTCTCCAAGAACATAAATAATATGTTTTATGTTGTTGTCAAAGTTATATGGAATAGATAAAGGTAGAACATATTGTATCAAAAAAACATAATTATTAATATTTATTTCAAAATAAGAGAATAAAATTAATAAAATAGTGCATACCGATAATGAAATATATTATAGACTCATGATTACCTTAATGAATGTATGCCAATCATATGTTTTAACCCCAGAAAAATCACCTTTTTTCGTCAAGATATTCTTTATGTTTGACGAAAAACCCGTCGAAAACCTGATTTTTCTTTTACAATAATGCTTTGTTGCTCCGGCAAGCACCAAGGAAGACTAATATTCTGTTGACGACCATCACCATTAGAATTAATGATCACACTTTGCAATGCGTGATTAGCTTCTTGGATGTCACTACAAATCTTTCCAATTTTTTCTTTGTCAGTCCTTCCATCTAATATTCGCCATAACAATTCTGTTATGTTCTTGCCAATATGCATTGTGTCAAACAAATGAACTATTTGCAGGTGCTCGTAGTATGGCAACCTACTGAATTGAATCAGGTAAATTTTGATTCCTCGTAGAATCCCATTCGTTCCTTAACGACATTCATGAAACACCAACAAAATCAAATTAAAACTAATTAATCAATATAGGTATAACATATCATGCTGAACATAATTCAATACAAAAAAAAATTGGCATACCTTGACGGTTTCTATTATATTCCACCTTCCATAGGTGAGGTGTCATTCTTCGTGGTTTTTTTCCATTCTCTTCTTTACCATTAAATTTTTCTTTGTCTGTAGTTCGATAACTATGGTTCTTAGGCAGAAAGTGCCTATACTCATCGAACACTTCCTTTGCTAAACTCCTTGAACGACGAGATTTTATCCTGGGACCGCAAACTGGACATGCAAATTTACGTTCATATATTTAACCTGGTACTTGCCTAATTGGTCCAACATACATGATTAATTATATTTAGTGCCTATATGTCGTTATATATAAAAGACATAATTATCATGTACGAAACAAATCAATGAAATATTTAGTGATCAGACTTTCAAGTAAAAAATTACATATTAATTAAATACATGGAACAATCATTGCCAACATTGTGTGCTCTCTCTTGATCGACATCCAAGGAGGAAGGTTATTGTTTAAAGCAAAAACAGGCCACACTCAGTAGGTAGAACGAAGCTCTCCAAATGGATTGACACCATCAGCTGCCAAAGAAAGTTTAACATTACGAGGATCTTCTTTAAAAATTGGCCACTTTTCTTCGATGTACCTCAATGCAGAACCATCTGCAGGCATTCGTAGAACATCGTCGTGACTTCTGTTCTTTGCATGGAAATCCATAAATTGTTCTATACTTTGACACCTGAACAACCGCTGGAAACGTGGAATTATCGCAATATATCGAAGAACTTTTTGAGGCACCTTTTTTGTCACTTTATCAGTTCGATACCTACTTATTTGACATTGTGGGCATTCATTTTCTAATGCATATTGTCCATAGTATATGATATGATCATTAGGACATGCATCAATAGCTTGATAATCCATTCCAAATGATTTCATAATGACATATATCTCTCGATATGTGCATGGTAAAATATTTGAAGTTGGTAATAGAAACTCACCTAACAATCTACAAAATTCAAAAGAATAAATCGATGAAAACAATATTAATCATCAATATCGCATACAAACTTTACAAATTAGATAACAATAGCAACAATATAGGAAAAAAGTCAACCCTTTCTATAGATATTGTGAACATGCATACAAAAATAATTAACAAATTACATACCTTCGTATCTGTGTCAGACAGGTGTTTGATAAACCATTCAAAACCTTCAAGTTCACTAACAACAATATAGCAGATAGAAGATTTGTTTTTGAGCCTTCATAAAGAGGTTGACGTGACTTCTTGAGTAGAGGATCAACATCATGACTATCACCCTGGTTCCCTCATCCATTGGAGCAAATGTGTCTTGGATCAATCTATGTATCTCATCTTCCTGATTTGTATCACTAATGTTATCTACATCCATATCATCAAAAATAACTACTTGATCATCTTCAATATAATTCTGATGTAGAAGTTTGTCAGGCTGTGAATGAGTATTTCTGCTAGTACTTGGCAAATAACTCTCTGGAGGGCGATATTTTGGGGGCATTGTCTATAAATTTACAAACAACGTAGAAAAATTAGTCTGTATAGAACATATAGTAAAAAAAAGACATTTTTACTGAAATTCATGACATGATGAATATTACAGTGAATATATTAAAAATTGAATAACGACCTCTTACCAGGGGATGATATTCATAACCCCCTTCGGCGTGCCCCTTCTCCCTACAATGTCTTTCAGTTGTTGTTATTAAAAGTCTTCTATTTTGCAAGCCCCTGCAATCATAGCAAGGAAAATAACATTTTCCATCTCCTCTTGCCTCTAATGCAGCTCTAAACTGAGCAAGCTTCCTTGCATTTTCATTCATAGTGACAAATCCTTGTAGTGGTACAAGTAATTGTCTTACCTACACCATACCAAACAATAACTTGTCAATTACATAAGATATTATAAGTATATTTTTGAAAGAATCTAATCCGAAATTAAAATGGATCTATGATGAATTAAAAATAATTGTAATTTTGTTTTGAAATTGGTATACAGTAATTTCTCTATTAATTTTAGCATTGCAATTTCATTGATTTAAATATTATATTAATTCTTGTTAAATCACATCCTTATAAATATATGAAAACAAAACAAAAAAAAGGTAAACATGTGTTAAAAAAACTTAAACTTGAAAATTCCATATTCGTTGCTTATATGGTCACACTAAGTAACTAATCCTATGGTGATTGGGTCTCCTTTATTGAACATGGTTTCTTTAAATCATAGAATGCTTTTGTTAAGACATAGTATGCGAGTATTGGATTATAAGTGGTTGATATAGGATTCACATTGATATATTGTATTAATTTAATAATAATGCATGATATGTATATTAATTGATATATAAATTCATAATGTTTTTTTAGAAGAAAATACAAATTTTTAAATTCTTAAATTATAATTTAAAAAAATATTATTATTAAAATCAATTATATAATAAAATATATTATGAAAATAAATTTAAATTTTCTATACAATTTTACAATCTTCATGAACATCACAACAACAAAATATTACATTAAGGCATGTCTATATACATATAAATTATTATAAAGAATAAGATAATATAGATAATGTTTTTTAATATTAATATAAACATTGAATATTTTTAAGAAAAAATGTGTAGTCACATCCTTGTTCAAATAACATTCATTTTTCATAAATAAAATAATTCTTTTTAATAATATATATATATATATATATAACCCAAAACTACTTTCTTATTGCGTCGATAGGCGCTCTACAGCCTAGTATGAGGGAGATCTTGTGAGTCGAGTGTTTGTCAATATTGTCGGCCATAATCTACAGCCTAGTATGAGGGAGATCTTGTGAGTCGAGTGTTTGTCAATATTGTCGGCCATAAATAAAATGTAATAATTAAAAGCAAAAAGTAATAATATGAGGGAGATCTTGTGAGTCGAGTGTTTTTCAATATTGTCGGCCATAAATAAAATGTAATAATTAAAAGCAAAAAGTAATAATATGAGGGAGATCTTGTGAGTCGAGTGTTTTTCAATATTGTCGGCCATAAATAAAATGTAATAATTAAAAGCAAAAAGTAATAATATGAGGGAGATCTTGTGAGTTGAGCGTTTGTCGATATTGCCAACCATAAATAAAATGTAATAATAAAAAGTAAAAAGTAATAATTTGAGGGAGATCTTGTGAGTCGACTGTTTGTCCATATTGTCGGCCATAAATAAAATGTAATAATAAAAAGTAAAAAGTAATAATATGAGGGTAATCTTGTAAAAGCTCCTTGAGTGCAATACCTGAGAAGAGGTTTGCACCTCGGGATATTTGATCCCTCTCGGCGCTTGATAGAGCCTAGGTGTTATACCTCAATATTACACTTGACAACCTTGTGTCGCATCTTTGCACCAAATAACATAGACGACACTTCCCCCTACTGATAAACAACCAGAACAGAAGACCATTGACTGAACACTGAAGACAAATCCTTTTTCTGCCATATGTCAACCCCACTTGGTCCTATTTACAAGCATTACCGTGCCCTGCACCTTTGTTGGGAAGTGGTAGTCAGCACTACTGCGCGTTGCTCTTCCTTTGTGGCGTGGTACTACCGTGTTATGCTCAGTCTTAGGGGTGCAGTAGTCCACTTCTAGCCTTTTTTCCATGAAGTTTGGGATCTCAACTCTCGAGATATTTTGTTGGGATTATTACCTTTGATTCGATCCCAACCCCCTCTTTGTTTAGCTAGCCTGATCCACTAAACACTCCATAGATCCACACTTCTCTCTGGTTGGTTAACCTTCCCACATGCTATAAGAGAAAGGCCTTCCATGAGCCAAAGAAAGGACTTTTGGGGCATCAAACCTATGATCATAAGCCTTTTCTGGAGATAGCTAGAGGTGGAAGCATTCGGTGTTGGAGGATTGGCTTGGACATCAAGCAACCTTTGTAAGCACTTTTCAAAGCTTCTTAATAATATAACTTTCCTTGTTTCCTAATTCATTGTATCGATTATATTTTAGTTTCACGAATTATATCTATATAGGTTTGGAATTTAACTTGTAGTTCAAAGACATTGGAAGATTGCATGTGCTTGTATATTGTTTTGTTTCTATAGGTCTATCGCGAGGACTCTGGGATCAAAGCTACAAGCAGGACAAACGCTGAGAGTGGAGGTGAGTTACTTTCTCTCTTTCTCCTTAATGTACAATCTTTGAAATACTAGTTTAATCTAGGATCCAAGATCACATTTGTTTCATTTTTGTCTTAGTGTAGAGTTAGTTTAATCTACTTCATCCTAAGAGAGTTTCTCTTTATCCATAGGGAGAAATATCTACAACAAAAACTGGCGACTCCATTGGTTTGAACCCTATTTGATTGAGTTCTTTCACTTTCAGTTATCCTTGATTGTGATTTTTCTCTTCCTTCAAACCAGTAGTGGATTTTGGTCTTTTTGACCTCCATTCACCCCCCTTCCCTCTACATTAGCTCTCTACCTTCGATCATTGAGTCCTCTGGGTCTGCACACCCTTGAAAAGTCTAGAACTTTTCTTAAAGTAGCACCCTGTCCATCCTTTTTACCAGTACCGCGCCCCCGTAACTACCTACCGAGCGGTAGTACCACACCCTTAACACTGTCTAGTACGCGGTAGTATATTAGTACCGCCCCTCGAGTTATGCAAGCACACGGTAGTCCTTGTAAATTTTTGTGTGTCTTACCTTGTTTGGTTCCTACAGGTCATTTGTGACCTTCTCTGCCTTGGGTTGATTTTCCTGTTACTCCTTAGCACCCTACAACTTGCTTAGCCACAACACTGTGCTTCCACTTTATTGTGTAAAGCCTTACAGACAATTTTCAAAACTTTGGGTTTACGGTCATTAATTATCATCATATCTACTTCTTTATTCCCAATTGCTTCTTGTCTACATACCCTATTACTGTTAGCCAGTTGCAAGTTTCTTTGGTTTGTTTGTATTTTTGGTTTGAGCTTGAATTCTTTGAGTTAGTGGCATCATTTGCAACTTGATCACCCCTTCATCATTTTCGCATTTGTTTGATCCTTTCATCATAATCAAGTTTTTGTCACTATTTTATTTCCCTTGATTATATCATTCTTAAGATTGCATCGTTCTTACAAGCATTATCTTTCCCATTACTGCTATTAAAATAAATATTGGAAATTATCTTTTGAGAACATTGTTTTTCTTTTAGTTGAAAAGATCCAGTCATACTTTTGCACATTAGGAAGTGAATCATTTATCTTTGTTTGCCACATAAATTCTCATTTTGAAGCATCATTGTTGTAGATCAGTTAAATTTTAAAGTAGTGTTTATTTCAGTTTGGCTTATTCGAAAACGAAACAAATAGTTGTTTTGGAGTGGTTTTCTTTTCATTCCTTTGAAAAATTCATGCATTATAATCGAAGAACTCTCTTTTTACTTTAGCTAGATTTCATCGAATACAAGGCTCATTTCGATTCGTTCTCATTTGCATGGTTTGGGTCGTCATAACATCACAATTTTCACTTCCATTTACCCGACTGAGTAATACAACCACTAAAATTTACACTCCCTAACTCAACACATCATAACCTCACTTGAGGAGAAAAAGAACTTGTTAGTTAGGTAGGACACCGGGGATAGGCATCCAAATAATTCCCCCTTGTCATTATCATATGAGACATAGTTGTTGTCCTCTAGGGTACCAAAATCCTCTAGTATTTGTTGACACGGTCAGACACCAGTTTGTGGAGAGGTCTCCTATTGTTTCAGGGGTTAAACCACTGTGAGATTGAGAACCAGACGGAATCTATGGAATGTCGCACTCCACTTAGCCCTAAGGAAACATCGATCATTGTCTTCCTTGTATTCTCTGGCCACCATATTGGTGATACAAGGGTGATAAGGCAGAAGCACCAAAAACCTTTTCCAACGTGTCATGAACGAGGTAGGTTAGTGACTTTTCTACTAGGGCTCTTTTACCCAGGATCCCTTTTGGTAGAGGGATATCCTTCCATTATTGGTCTCTCATTTTGTATTTTTCGACTTGGATTTCATCATTTTGCGAAGGATACAACTTGTTGAGGTCTCCAGCTCTTAGTTAGGAGGTTTTGCTTGCTATTTCATCTTCGTAGAGTGTCATTTTTTTTAGTGATTGCTTGTTGGCATTCTGGCCATTCTTGTTGTCAGCTTGCTTACTGTGACGCCGGTCTCGATATAGTTTTTAGAGCTTGATTTTTGGCCTGTGAGCCCTGCTTTTTTCTAGCTCCCCTCTTGCGCACTCGGCTACATTAGGGTTTTTTAGTTCTTTTTTACGAGACTGTCCCCAGAACTTGTATTTCTACCATTATGTCCGAACCACGGAGATCACGAAGAGTTCAGGGATGAAGCCCACCACAACCACCAAGGAATTTTGGTCCACCTACATCACGTATCCGCACTACATCTTCAATTCCACCTGTAACCGTAACTCACAGCACGGTCTCAGAACGTATGGCAGTTTCTGCAACCAGTAACACACTTGAGATTCCGACTGTCACTTCACCCATTGTTATTCCAGACATACCTCCTACAGTGGACAGCACTACAGCAGCTGAATCTAGTACTGCCCAAGATACTAGACCGGAGGCTATCATCCTCCCAGATGTTAGCACTACCCTTCCACCAGATACTTTCTACGATGTTCCGGAAGGATCTGTTGGAACCATTGAAGGATCTGACGAAGATATGTCCGAGCTAATTGTAGTCCCGGATGGATACGTCGAAATTATCAAAGAAACCGAACTACCTAATACACCTTTTCAACCTGACTTTGAATTTCTTGCTTCCCAGGGTTGAACCTCCGCCTGCCATCACTATGCCATCAGGTGTTCACACTCAGGAAACCGGTTCTTCTAGCAACGTACCATTTACCGTGTCCCTCCCCGATCTCCCCTCAGGATAAGAAATCATGGTGTCGATCCAATCTAGCATGGTTAGTCTTGTCAGCTCCCCTTTAGCATCAGAACAGTTTAAACGTGATAGAGAGCAAATGCTCTCAACGGCTTCTAGATATCCTCCTGCTACCCGTCCTCCTGATTACCAAGCTCCCAACGTTCCGTCCAGCAAAGAGTTTCATCATTCCTATGCCGACGAATCCAGACCTTCATATTTTGCTCCACCTCATGTATTTCCGGATCCCGAACTAGGATCAGCTCGCATTTTAAACCCCACACGAGATACAAATCCGGGTCCAACCCTCGACGGTCCTCCTACTTTTCAAGACCCTATGGACGTGACTCCTGATACCCCTCGGTTAAATTCCCCACATTTGTTACCGTCAAGTATGTTTGACGTATCTTCCAGGGACCCACCACTTATGAGGGATAACCCAGTATTCTCTCCATCCCTGCTTGTAATGTATGGAAGACCCCCTCCACAAATCGACACCTTTGGTGCCATTGGACACTATCTCACTTTTCTAGTGTCGGAAGAACATCAAGTCATACTGTTGGATCATCCATGTTGACCGGAGGTTCATCTTCGGCCACCATCTATACCATTTCAGGAGGTGGAAAACCGACTATTGGAACCACTAATCCCAACAACCAACCCCCTCTTGGTGGACCATCAACCCGACCTACAGGAGGACAACCATTTCTTGGGAACACTACTCCTATTCACCAACCCCCTCCCATCGGACCATCCAATCCACCTGCTGGAGGGAAACCCCTTGGTACCATTCAAAGCAGGGCGATTCAACTAACACCTCCATCTTTTCCATCGGCTCAACAAGGCCCTTTACTTGGAGGATTCCCACTCGTTAATGCCCCCACTTGAACCGTTCAACACCCCTCTCAACCAGCAGCATCTGCTCAGTTAGGCATGTATAATACACCTGGTAGTGGACAACCTTATGCCGGTATTCCAACCGGACCTCATCCTCAACATCTCTCGTCATGCATGCTTCCTTCTTGGGGATCTCAAATCCCATAGAGCGGGGGATACTTGTTGTTCGGAAACTAGAATCAAGCTGGGGGGAAACCTATCATTTCCCCCAACTTGAACTCTGGTTTCCCTACCCTTCAGCCGCAACTACTCCATGGAACCCATCCCTTCAACCTCTACCTCTTCATTAGGGTGGAACCCGTATTCCATGGACACCATTCTTGTAGCCACCCCCTAACCCTGGTATGGGAAATCCTCCACCCACTCAAGGTAGTGGTAACTTTCCTGGGACCCAACAACCCCAGGGAACCATACCCCAATAAGGAGCAGGAAACATTCCTGGGACACAACAACCCCAGGTTACGATACCCACCATCCCCACTCAGCAGAACGTCCAACAACCGATTACCACTGTGATTTCCAATCAGACAATAAATCCCATGACTTCGAACACACAACCGGTTAACCAGATGGTCTACTACCCCCAGAACTTCCAGCAATACCCTGCGGGAAACATGTATGGGTACAACACGCAGCAGTATGCTGTGTAGGGCCCCACAGGCATCCCTGTGTCGTACACCTACTACTCATACCCACAGCCCAATTGTCAACTTCCTTTCTTGGCCATGCTAGACCTACCTGATTTGTCGAGGCTCATCAATGATCCTATATGGCATGAACCTCATTGGCCACCCATCCCAGCCAAACTCCCATCGGACATTCCTAAGTTCGATGCCAAGCCCGGGGAAGACCCTAAGAACCACGTTGTGACCTTCCATCTTTGGTGTTCATCCAACTCATTAATGGATGACTCCATTTGGTTACGGCTCTTCCAGTGCATGCTTACCGGTATGGCAGAAAAATGGTATATCGAGCTGCCTCAACACTCCTTTCACAATTTTAATACCTTGGCTATGCAATTTCTGACTCATTTCCAGCTCCCCATCTAATACTAGACTGGAACAGAACTATTAACCTCACTACATCAAACCACTTCTACGCATATCTTGGACCATATCCATGAGTGGCATCGACGCAGTAGGTTAATCAAGGCACCCATTCCAGACCAGTTACTCGCTAAATTGTTCATGAAGTCATTTCTGCCTCCCATCGCCAGGGATATTGCCATGCGAGGGCTGGTCACAGAGGAACAAGCCATTTCTTCTGCTCAGTACATGGATTTGGTATATACCCAATCCAGAACTCTACACAAGATTCTTCCCCATGCCACCCGCATTACTACAGATCCAACTAAGACTTCCACTGAACCCCCTATCGACGGCATTGTCGGTTCAGTCAAGGCCCAGCCTACTACTAAACCGATGGGGCATCAAACTCCTGCTTCCCCCACTCCACCCCAGACTGCTCCTAAAGCTTCTACTTCTCCTGCTCTCTCCTCCGAGGTGAACGCAGTTCAATCTACGTCACAACCATCCAGAGGAAAGAAGAAGAACAACCATGGAAAATCCAAGAAAACTTCTAACCAGCAGGAGAACCCCAAGCCATACCTACCCACAACGACCCCAAACCATGTCGAAAAGCAAAGTTCCCCTGCCTCATTTTCCAAGAGGATCACTATACACATGACTGTCCCTACAAGGATGAAGTCAACAAATTTGTCAAGGATCCTCCCGCCCGACAGTGTTAACCGATCCTTTCCCTCAGTAGTAATAGCAGATGGTTGCCCACGATCCCCTGCAAGGGGGCAATCCGAACAACCCACCTCGCGGAGAGACGTCCACAAATCGTGAAATCCTGATGACGAGTAATGAAGAGATCCACATAACCACTCATTCGAAGACGTACGATAACCCCCCAGGTTCAAACAAACAACCAGAGACAGCTAAGGGAAAGTCTCCTATTGAAGATCCCTCTCTCACACCTCCCCCCAACGGTCATCTCCATATCGAAAGACCGCCTTCAGACACAGTGCTACGCCCACCTAAAGGCACCATCTGAAAGGCGACATTCAATCCTAATGCGCGAGTTGCCCAAAATTACAACATTGTTGAGGACTTAGCTCAATCACCATGCGCAATGTCGACTCTTGAGGTTCTTCAACACTGCCCTACACAGCGCAGAACCTTACTTTCAGCACTGGGGGCAGTAGACCCAGATACTTCAAACACCATCATGTTTAACTTGGAGTATGTCAAACCTTGGCTTTCCCATCAGTTAGCCTTCCAGGTTCATACAAAAATCTGTGGAAATAGCATCTATCGCACTGTTTTAGACGAGGGTGCTTCCATGTCGATTATGTTTTTGAATTGTTGGAGAGCCTTAGGCTCACCCGAAGTCACAACTTATCCTACTAGTCTCAGAGCATTTGAACGACATGGTTTCCATCCCTACAGACTCATTCTAGCGATTGGTGTTGAATTGGGGGGGAAAACAGTATTTATACACATGGAAGTCGTAGATGCATCATTAGATTACAATCTTCTACTTGGCCGGAATTGGTTCTACGCCATGACCGCCATAGCATCTATCGTCTTTCGACTCGTACAATTTCCTCATGAAGGGAATATTGTCACCATAGACTAGTTAGATTACTATATCCCAGAATCTCTTTCGAACTCCGCCAACACTGTCCCATTATTGGATCAGCCTCGGTATCGTTTCCAAGACGTTGGAGTTGGTCTTATGAAGGATTCCTCCCTTATTGGAGTTTTCCCAGAGGTCGGATCCCTTGTACAACCTGTCAACATGATATCATCAAATATCACCCCATTCAATGATTCTTGGGTGATATCGAGTCCTATCGATATTGAAAACTACGGAAACTCCATGCCGTTAAACAAGAACCTCGTAGCGTATGAGGCGATCCATCTAGCCACCGATTGGGTCGATCCTACTACCCATCAAACACTGGCATAGCTCTCGTCTAAGGCTATTTCATCCTCACCACTTATCGATCCTCTCACATTTATTTTTCCTACTGACGAATCAATCATGGAGGTTATGTGCGGTGATGAACCACCCTGGGGAGATTTCCATCATCGGTCTTCTTTTCCCACTATCCAGACGGTTGAGCCAGATACTAAACCTAGCACTTCACTTGGAATGGTTCAAACCAAGTTTCCCACTTCATTCGATGAAATATTTTCCAAAGGAAACTTGGCCAGTCTCCTGGCGACCACTTCCATCGACATTTCAGTGAAGCCTGGTGTCATGGAAAACATTCATATTGGCAAGACTTGTACTCCCACCGAGATGGAGTTCTATAGTGCCTACTTTAAAACATTCCACGACGTTTTTGCTTGGAGTTATGAAGAGATGCCAGGAATAGATCCTTCTATCGTGTTCCATGAGATTCCAACCTTTCCTGGCGCCCGACCAGTTCGGCAGAAACTCCAACCCATCCACCCACGTAAGGCACCCGCTATCAAAGCCGAAGTTGAAATTTTTTTGCGTGCTGGTTTCATCTATCTTGTCTCGTTGACAGAATGGGTATCTAATATCGTTCCCATAGCCAAGAAATAGGGTACGATTAGAGTCTGCGTTGATTACCGTGACTTGAACAAAGCTGTCCAAAGGACAACTACCCAACTCTGTTCATCGATAACTGCGCCGGGAGTGTCATCTTTTCATTTATGGATGGATTTTGCGGCTATAATCAGATCGAGATACTCCCAACAGACCAACATAAAACAACCTTTATCTTCCCATGGGGAATCTTTGCATATCGAAAGTTACAGTTTCGCCTAAAAAATGTCGGGGGCAACTTTCCAACGGGCGATGTTGTATGCAATTCACGATATCAAACATATTGCAAAACCGTATCTTGTTGACGTTCCCACTCATTCTCAAACTCAGGAAGATCATCCTGATCACTTAGGTGCCGTCTTTGCAAGGTGTCGTCGCTACAACATTCGTTTGAACCCGCATAAATGCATTTTTTGCGTTGAAGCCGAAAAACTTTTGGGATTCATAATCTCCAAAGACGGTATACGATTGGACCCCACGAAGGTAGAAGCTATTTTAGCCCTGCCTTCCCCCACGAACATACCATAACTTCAAAGTTTGCAAGGGCACGTGAAATTTCTATGCCGTTTCATATGCAATTTTGCCGAGATAACAAAAGGCTACATGAGGCTTCTAAAGAAGAACACCCCCTTCTTTTGGGATGACGAAGCCCAATGCTCCTTTAATAATCTAAAGGTGGCCTGAATGAAAGATCCTATGATTCAACCCCCCAATTACACACGGGATTACATTCTATATCTTGCCGCTTCGACTTCCACCATTGGCATGGTGTTAGTCCAAGAAGATACGAATGGCATAGAACATGTAGTGTATTATCTTAGTAAGAGTCTCCTTGACTCCGAAACTTGCTACTCACATGTTGAAAAGCTGGATCTGGCTACAGTCTTCGTTGTCCAGAGGTTCCGTCACTACATTTTTCTCAGCCAGACCACTGTCATAGCGGATTTCAATCCAATGTACTACATCCTCACATGTCAAGTGCTTGGGGGAAAATATTCCTGTTGGATTGTTATCCTACAAGAGTTTGACTTGGAATTTGCCAAAGCCAAATCCAAGAAATCTTTGGTCTTTGCAGAGTTGATTTGTAATTTGCCCCATGCTACTGAGCAACTTGAGCCCATCGATTCTCTTCCCGATGAATCGTTGTTCCTCATCAACACGTCTGACCCATGGTATGGGGATATTCTACTATATCTCCAAACCCAACGTTTTCGCCCCGACCTCAACCGCGATGAACGTTGACGTATCCGACATCACGCCAAGTACTACCTTATAATTAACGATACCCTTTACCGTCGTGGTGTTGATACCGTTCTTCGATGTTGTTTAACTTTAGATGAGGTTGAACACGTTCTTAATGACTTCCATGCTAGAGCATGTGGTGGTCATCTCTCTGGGATGGCTACGACCCAGATGATACTACGAGCGGGATATTTCTGTCCCTCAATTTTCAAGGACTGCATTGAAACGGTCAAGAAATGTCCACCCTATGAATTCTTCCACAGTAAGACATGCTTGCATCCCACTCCACTTCATCCTGTTGTTGCTGTCGGCCCCTTTTCCAAATGGGGTATCGATTTCACGCACTGTAAGCACACTTCAGCCGGGGGGCATAGCTATGTCATAGTAGCTGTGGATTATTTCACAAAATGGGCTGAAGCGATGCCTACTTATGCTAAGGACGGTAAAATAGCCACACATTTCATATTTAATCACATCATAGCTAGGTTCGGAGTTCCACAGTCCATCGTGACCGATCATGGCTCCCACTTCGGGAACCATATGATTGAAGAATTGAGCGCCAAGTTGGGTTTTCATCATGAAAACTCAACCCCGTACTACCCACAAGCCAATGGCCAAGTTGAAGCCATTAACAAGGTTTTGAAACGCATGATTCAGCGCATTGTGGGTACCCATAAGTTCAATTGGCACTTAGCTCTTTTTTTGGCATTATGGGCATACCGAACCTCGGTGAAAAGTGCTACCGAGTTCACACCATTCCAATTGGTGTATGTCTTGGAAGCCATTTTACCGATCGAATGTGAAATCCTATCACTCAAGATAGCCATAGAGCTACTTCCCAATACCACTTCCAAAGAGGAACGGTTTCTATACCTAGCCAAGCTAGATGAAACCCATCGAGACGCTGCTTTAGCCAATGAAGCCCATAAAAAACGTGTCAAAGCACAGTACGACAAATCCATTCAACCGCGACTTTTTAACGAAGGTGACCTCGTACTCACATATGACCAGATGCATGACAAACTCAGAAAAGGAAAGCTAGAGTCTATGTGGTATGACCCATTCATTGTAAAACATGTATTGGAGAAAGGAGCCTATGAACTCGTTGACTGTGATGGTACACCATTGGCACGGCCTCGCAATGGGATGTACCTAAAATGCTTCTACGCGTAGGCCTATCCTGCGCAAGACATTTTTGTACATAATGTACTTAGCTTGTTTTCATATTTCTTCTTTTGTGTGTGTATGCATGGATTTTACTTCATGCATCCCCATTTACCTTGACTTGTGCTTCTATGCGCAGATGGCAGCGTACTACGGATTCGTTGATGGTACGAGCCGAAACACCCGGAACCTCGCTTCCGCAGCTTGGGTAATCTATTCTCCTACTGCAGAGTTGGTATCTTTAGGAGGCACTTACTTGGGCCCCGCAACCAACAATATTGTAGAGTACCACGTAGTCATTGGACTCTTAGTCGAGGTTGCTTCCCTTGGAATCGACTCCTTGTCAGTCTTTCTACACTGCCAACTCGTGGTGTCCCATTTGAACCGCATCTACTCTATCCGTGATTATATTTTGCTTCGCTTATTTCGAAGGGTACACCTCTTGGAACGATCTTTTAATTATATTTCATATCAACATATACCAAGAGAATTCAATTTTGTAGCTGACTCATTAACTAACTACATTTTGGATTGGCATCTAGCCCATACATGAAAAATGCATCATAAAATAAACATGCAAGTCATTGTAAATGGATAAGTCATAGAAGTAGGTCCATATGTATATATCATCGCATATAAAAGTGTTTTTCTGAATACATAAAGTTTGTGTTTAAAGACAAAATTTGGGATCCAATTCCATACAAAAATTGGCTCTCAAGCCTACATATCGTGTATATGCCGCAAAAGATAAAATACTACTGTCTAAGGAGATCTAGGAGATCTATCACGAGCCTCCTCAGATTCCTCACGCCGCTGATGGTAGCAAACTATAGCCCTAGCCACCCTACGAAGGAGTAGGCCAATACGTCTAGGCATGCCCACAGTATGCCGCTAAAGATGGAGAGGAACATTATCCATCCTCATAACTTGGACTCTGAAAGTCAAACCCTGCAGTTTCTGCTCTATGTCACGGACCTCTTCTGCTTCTTCCGCTTCCTCTTCCTCTCCTTCCTCCTCCGAAGCAACCCGGTACTCAACCTCACCTCGGCGTAATGACGAGTAGGCTGTGGGTCTCCTTGGTCCACGATATGCGACATGCACATGTAAATACATTAGGTCTTTTCACACATTCCAAAAAAACAACTAAAAATTACATATTCAAAAAATTGAGAATACATTGGTCAAGGTCATACCTGAGTCATCCCAATCCTCGTAATCGGGCAATGCCAAGTCAATATCCTTGCGGAAATCCACCCCTGCATAGGGGTAGTCCTCGATCATCACGATCTTCTCCTCGAGCCATGAGAAGAAGTCCTCGCCAAAGGCTAAACGTTGTGGCCCTCCGAGTCGCCATGCATACTCACTCCATCGACCCATTCTCGGTTCGGTGACAGGGAGGATAGGCATGGTCAGCTGTGGACGCAACAACGACACCCTCTCTAAAAAGAAGGTGACCAAAATTCTCCCATAACCAAATTGGCCGTTCTCTCCATTCCTACACTTGGTTATTTTCTCCTTGAGGTTGGATAGTACCCCTTCACACCAGTTGAACAGTGTTGGTGCTAAACACTCCACAGCAAAATTCATTTGTGTGCGAGATGCTTGATGAGGACTTGTACTACCCACCGCTCAGGTGATGGAAAACAACATAGTTCTCATTGGAAGCTCTAGAACATCCTTAATGACCACTTTCCCGCTTTTCTTCTCGGAACCTTGACGACAGTAACGAGCAATCAAGACATCGGTGCTTGTTTCCGAAGCCTTGAACCCTGTTAAGTTCACTCGGGCCCCTCTCTTTGAGAGGCCAGTGAGAAAATAAATATCCTCAAGCTCAATCTTGAGGGTATGCTCCCCAACTCGAAATGCTTGAATCTCGGGGGTCCCACATTTGTATGATGTAAGTGAGAAGTTTGGATTGCTGGCGATACCTTTGGTCTTGAATAATTTTAATAACCCAAAGTTCCGTAGTGCATTTAAGGGTATTTTGGTCATTTTCATCCAACAAATCATCATTTTCATGCTCCCTCTCTTTCCATCCGACCATTTTGCTTCAAATGAAGTATAAACTCCTGCAAAAGATCAAAAGAAACGTTCATGAGCAAAATGATAGCTTGATCTCAATCTAAAAATGAAGAAAAACAATTTATTTTTTCTCTCTTTTCGCCACTACCGCGCCTGAGCTCCAGCTAGGATGGTGGTACAGGAGAACTACCGCGCCCCCATGTGGCTACAGAGAGCGGTATTACCACGCTTCTCGACATAGAGAACCTACGGTAGTTACAGAGGCAAAAAAAGCCCCATAGGGCTTCCTAAAAAATTGGAAAAATTTAACTGAAATCCAAATTTTGAATCATGAATTGAAAGAGAAGCTTGAAAGCTCTTACCTAGCACAGACAGACGTCGAAATGATGCCTCAGACCTCCAGATATGGACACTTGAAGTTTTTCTCTTTAATGGATGAAATTCCTCTATGAGCAAAATAGCCAAGGAGAAATGGTAACTTTTCATTTTTAATCCTTGCTTATATAAGTCACATATTTATTTTTGCTCATTATTTTATCCTTCTAGGTTAAAACTCTTTTTCACATTACTAATGTCTTTTCGAGGTTTCACAAGTCTTTTTTGACAGGATCTTCCTAAGCCATTCACACTGGTGTTTTCCTACTTATTGACCTTCATTAGAGCTAACTTTATCTTTTTCGTGCTCTGGATTAAAACTTGAAAAAGATTCCAAGCGCCTTTCACACCTGTGTCGTGCTTGTCAAACTCAAGAAAACGGTGTCGAGCTTAGTCGAATTTACTCATGTTCGTAAAACGATGAGGAAAGTATTATTTCGGTTTTATTTTATTCTTTTTTCGGACCGAAATGATTTAAATTTACGAAAAGACCATCAGAGTTCTCTTTAAGCTCTTTTCAGACTCCCTTGTTTCGAAAAGATTGCCAAGTGCACTTGTCTCTTTCACACTTGTAAAAGTATTTGAAAGGTCGTTTATTCGGTGATAGGTTACCCCTTTTTCGGCCCGTCTAGACTATTTACGAGAAAGGAATACCTCAGTCAAATTTTGACTGGGAGAGTTCTGTCGGAAATTGTTTTACACTTTTTCGGGACTGAGAGACTAAATTTATGAAAAAATACATCTTGGAGCCTTCTTTAAGTTTTTCAGAATCTCTAAATGTGAAAAACTGTTGAGTTTTCCTTCCTTGGACTTGTTAAAATTTAACATCGAAGGACCCACTTTGGGACGAACCCCTCCTTTCTCAGGTTTGTAAAACATGTGAGATCGGAGTCATATATGAGATGAGCTATACCGAGCATCTATTATCCTCATCAAGCTTGTAAAACAACAAATAGGTACTCGCCCATCATGTCGAGGGAAATTGGGAAATGATTTAAGTTTATTTTATTGGTAGCTTATCAGTCATCACCTTTGAACATGGCATGTGTCTATCCCTTGTCTATTTTTGGATATTTATCTATTCTCACTGAGTTATGGTCATCATTGCAAGTCGCTCTCTGGCCACGATTCTACTCGTCCTGTGTCTATCCTCTGCTATCAATAAACCCTGCTGCCAGTTTCTGCTTCATGCCGTTATATGTTCAAAGGGTTTGCATTGTTCCAAGTCATTTGTTGTGTTAAGATTTCCGCTATGTCAAGTACATGTTCCGTTGTTCCATTGTCTCATACTATCTCTCGTTCCGATTTCGATTCGATGACGTGGGAATCATCATGGCCCACCTTCGATGAGTCTATTCCTGTCGACATCAAATCACTATCTAGGAATTAGGCTTAGAATTCAAACCATTAGTACCTTCGTACCTGCATTCCTCAATGGCAGGTTTCCTCGTATTCAACAGTAGGTTTTCATCATTGACCTCTGATTGGATGATCTCTTGGATGCTCGACATCAACTCCTTTATTCGCATTTCGTTGAGATGTATTATAGATACCTTGGGGATCATTGTTCTCATTGGTGTTTTCCCTCGCATTTGTTAATGGTTCACATCATTGATCGGTAATCAAATGGTTTCTACCATGTTCGACTTCAAATCCTTGTTATCACATGGCTAGATTTGTATCGTTTGCGATCGAGAAGAAGACCCTGGACACCTTTTTGTGTTTTGATTACGTCCAGGTTACAATGGAGATTTATTCTGTATTGTCACATAGATCCACCTATGTATTGGTCGTGGCTGTGTCATTACCGTCTCATGGATCTATGATTGTTCTTAGTAGCCATGATTAGTCTACAGTCTATATCATCTCAGTACTCATGGATTTGCAATGTATTGGTCAGCAGCCATGCTTTGAGTCAATTGTTTTCGAGCATGGGAATGCCTGCCTCGGTGGTATATTGGACACTTTGTTTTTGTTTTAGCTCCTTGTTTCTCCCCTCGATGCTATCTCCGCACAGTGTTTGTAAAGTATTTCGGCCATCAGTATCTTCTGACCTCACACTTTAGGGGGCATCTATTATACCTCAATATTACACTTGACAACCTAGTGTTGCATCTTTGCACCAAATAACATAGACGACACTTCCCCCTACTGATAAACAACTAGAACAAAAGACCATTGACTGAACACTGAAGACAAATTCTTTTTCTACCATATTTCAACCCCACTTGGTCCTGTTTACAAGCACTACCGCACCCTGCACATCTGCTAGGAAGCGGTAGTCAACACTACTGTGCGTTGCTCTTCCTCTGTGGCACGGTACTACCGTGTTATGGTCAGTCTTAGGGGCGCGGTAGTCCACTTATAGCCTTTTTTCCATGAAGTTTGGGATCTCAACTCTCGAGAGATTTTGTTGGGATTAATACCTTTGATTCGATCCCAACCCCCTCTCTATTTAGCTGGCTTGATCTACTAAACACTCCATAGATCCACACTTATCTCTTGTTGGTTAACCTTCCCACATGCTATAAGAGAGAGGCCTTCCATGAGCCAAAGGGAGGACTTTTGGGGCATCAAACCTATGATCATAAGCCTTTTGTGGAGATAGCTAGAGGTGGAAGCATTCAGAGCTGGAGGATTGGCTTGGACATCAAGCAACCTTTGTAAGCACTTTTCAAAGCTTCCTAATAATATACATTGCCTTGTTTCCTAATTCGTGTGTATTGATTATATTTCAGTTTCACGAATTATATCTATATAGGTTTGGAATTTAACTTGTAGTTCAAAGACATTGGAAGATTTCATGTGCCTGTATACTGTTTTGTTTCTATACATCTATCCCAAGGACTCTGGGATCAAAGCTACAAGCAGGACAAACGCTACGAGTGGAGGTGAGTTACTTTCTCTCTTTCTCCTTAATGTACAATCTCTGAAATACTAGTTTAATCCAGGATCCAAGATTACATTTGTTTCATTTTTGTCTTAGTGTAGAGTTAGTTTAATCTACTTTATCCTAAGAGATTTTCTCTTTATCCGTAGGGAGAAATATCTACAACACTAGGATTTGGATCTAGGCTGGTATATACTTCCAATGTATAATCTTACATCGTATTTAGGATCTATCACTCAATTGTGGACCACCTTGTTATAATTAGGGTCATTACATAGGAACAAAAATATTTAGTGAGCTTATTTAAGAAGCATCACAAATTTTTCATAACAAAAAAAAGCATCACAAACACAAAAATCACAATCAAGAAAAGTACCACTTAATTTAATTAAAAAAAATGACTTTAGTACTAGAATGAATGTTATTTACCATGAAAATCAGCTTGTTAACCTAAATTATTTAACTAGAATCTAGATTTGACAAGGTGATGCAATTCCTAAGCTAGAAGTATGTTGGACTTAAAATAGAATTTCCATGAATTTCCTTGCCACAACCGTTTTATAATGACCTTTTGTGGGTAGAAAGGCAAAAAAGCAAGTTAACATGACCTATAAGCCAAAAAAACAAGTTCTTGAAAAAAATATAGCAAGTTAAATGAAAATGATAGCAAGTTCTTGAAAAAAATATTAGAAAGGCAAAAAAGCAAGTTAACATGACCTAAGCTTCATTACTAAACAATATTAAATTCTAACCCTTATAAAAATATAGACAAAATATCACACATTACTAACCTTTCAAGTTCAAAAGCAGAGCTATGTAGAATATCCAAGCTCAAACAATCACCCCGCAAGTCTAAAATCCGAGCTCAATGTGTCACAAGAATAGAAAATGTGTAAATAATGGTGAGAGTATGTAGTATATATAGCTCGACATTCGTCTATATTGCAATGAAAACTGAAACCTAGATCGTGGAACTTTAAAAATCGTGAATATTGCCACGGTTTTTCCGCCCTGAAAAAAAATTAAAAATTTATTTTTTTAACCCACAAATGTTGAAAACGTAGTAATATTTAGTGGAACAATCCGCGCATATGTAATAGTGCATGGATCATGATGAAGTTGGCGACTCTATAAAGACAACTCAAATATATAACCATGCATATATATAAATTTATTGAAGTTGTCTCCCAACGATGCTACAGTCAACCTCCATATAATATCTGAAAGTATACAACAATATTTACTAATGTATACAGTCCGCAGAGTTCATGAGACTCGTTGAGAGTTCACTGCCTCAAGGTAATCTTATAGTCTAAACGATTTCACACAGGGGTTGATACTTTTACCCTTCGGTAATATTGCGAGGATATCGAAATAACAAAATAGATTGCACAACATTGAAAACACTGAGATAATTATTTATATGTCGTCATAAATAAATAACAGCATAAGATATTCATAAAGCAACCAAATATGAATATGGAAAATAGTCGGATAGAGTTTGATTACTTAGATGAAGTGCAGGAATATAAAGATGGCAGCTATGGTGTAAAAAGCATTCATACAGTAAATTGAACTTAGTTAGGGCAGAGATTTAAATCAACTAATGAACTCGCCAAGGTATATATTCAAGGTGTACTGCAGAATCACTCAGGAAAAATCGATATGGTGCAGAATTCTAAATCTAGCCAGCTATTGTGTAAAGCGCCTTCATACAGAGGCTGAAGTTTAGTTAGGGTAGCGATCCATTCCTGAAATGAACTCTCTAGGGTAGAGATCGGTTGGCGGAGATCAAGCTTTGATTAAGGATGAATTACTACACTCAGAAATGATCAAACTCGCCAGATGTAGTTTAAATATAATAAAAATAGCGTAACTATCAAGCTGATCACCCATATATCGACAGAGACGTAGCGTTGTTACATGACCCGATCATCATCTCAAGAACATCGAAATCAATTAAATTGTACGCATGCGGGTTAGCAGGGTCGTAAATTCATCACAGAGATGGATTTTAAATAAAACAATACAAAGATCAACTGCACATGCACAGGTAGGCAGAGCCGAAAATTCCCAAATCGATAGACCCAGTATCAATGTAAATGCAAAAGGGTTAGCGCAAGCATGACATAACCACTTAATCAGAAAACGACATCCCTTATGCAGAGATCATAGATTTATAGAGTTTGAATAAGTAACCTATCGAAAGAATGCAGAGGTTTCCAACAAGGAATATAATGCCAACATCCATCCCGAAATTTACAATGCGTACAAACAGAAGAATAATACTTTATGATTTTCTCTAAAAGAAAACAACGCAGACCTATAACCAACGGGGTCCTGCTCTTCTCTCGGGCTTCCCTTACGCAGCTCCTGACTGACGGAAGTATTTTCCAAAACTGAATACCCCCTTTTTGTCCTCTCGATAACCCACTGAAATAAATCTATTCCCCCCCGTACGTTATGGGGACACCCTCCTTAATAGTAGCCTTGACTCAACAACTGTTTTTCCCTCCAACGAATATATCTCCCCTATGGATGTTTGAAAATCCCATTTAAATGCTACGTAATAAAAAAATGCCCTATGAGTGGCTCATCATAAAAGACATATGGCATAAATTAGGTGAGTATGCTTTACTAAGGCAAAATCCTTGATGGCTTGTCTCCTTAGTGGAGAGAGAGGCTCACAAGGTTTGTTGAATGATCCGCTGGCGCCAAACTTGACTTAAATGCATACGAGATGGGTTTTGGTTCTCTAATGAGAGGCCATTCTCATGAATATAAATTTATTTAAGCCATAGTATAACTTAAATGGAGTATACTTAGTAATTTATAATTAGTATTCCTTCCCCATAGTATATTTATAATTAAATATACTAATAACTTGTAATCGAGTGTACAACTAAACTAAATTTTATCAAAATAGCTAATAAGCTATGCTTACCGATATATCTATAAACTAAACTTACCCAAACTCATAAATTTTAAAGACTAAACTCACAATACTTCTAGGTTAAGATAATTTATCCTTCTTCTAAGAATACCAACTTATGTAGGTATCTTTGTATACCTATATAAATTTCTTCTTGCATTATCTTTATTATGCATTACAATGCAAGATATATATATGTGTATATACATAATTTTTTATGATCAAATTCACTAACATCTCTTAGTATCACTTATAACTCATAGATAAGCTAAGCTTCAATTGCCGTAAGAGTTTGTGATGTTCTTTTATCACACTCCTTAAAAGGTGACATCATCTAGATTTAGTTTGTCTATCTAGTGTTACTACTTAGCTTCTAGGCAAATTACTCGCTAGTGGTTTTTTGGTGACGATCTTAACCTTACCTATACTTAGTGAATTTGTTTGTCGTCATTTACATCATCTTTTATTCTCCTAGGTATATAATAATATTTATGACTAGGAAAATAAAGTAACAGTATTCACAAGTCCACTGGTGGGGCCTTGGCCTTGAGCTCCTCACCAGGGCCGTTTTACATAATTACAAATACATTTACAAAAATAATAACACTAGGGGTCAAATTGGAGGGATGTTACAGACCATACAGATCTTTGGGCGATCAAATATACTTAAATCAAATATCAGTTAAAGATAATCACATCAAGGTCTGTGCTAACTTTTCCAATCATAGAATAACTTTGAAAAGAGATGGAATTACAAAATAAGAAAATAGTAACTGTGCACATTAAAGTTTAGAATCCACATGAATGCAAGACAAAGCTTGAAATTTCTTTCTCATTCCTTGATCAGACTGTAATCATCAAAAGTTACACTTCTTACAAAAAAAGTTGACCCTTAGGTCTAGATTTCCCTTATCTATTTATAGCCATTTCGTCCTTTACAAAATTTATAACAAAAATCAATTATAGCCTAACATCCTTCAGTTTCTTATATTATTATCAAAAAAATTAGTTACAACGATGTCTATCTGGCATAATGATGTTGACTTGCTGGTATTGGGGACTGGGATCCTCCTTGCTGAGGTGGAGGAGGATTCGGTTGCGCTCATGATGTTCCAACTACTGACAGTGTGGTTGATTCTCTCTCCAACTGGGATGTGGTCAATGCAATTGAAGGAATCTTGCGATAGTATTCCATTCCTTACCCATTGGATACTGAAAAACCCTTAGTTCCCTGAGTTCCATGTCTAGCTTTGAATAATGCTCAAAAGTAGGCTCAACTAGAGATCTGAAAATGGCCTGAAGTCGATTAAGGATTTCAAAATATGGGTGAAACTTATTTACAATCATTCTTCCATATAGTTCTCCATGAATGTTCTCCAGATAGACTTCGTAAGTTCTTGCATACAATATCATGGCATTATAATGGTGTTTGCGATATAAGTCTCCATGTCCATCCGAAAAGAACGGAAGACCAAGTGGGAAGACATTTATGAATAATTATTTGAATGAATGAATGCCATGTTTCATTTGATTAGCCATATCGGCAACATTCTTAACAATTAATCCCTTTTTAATTACTTTATTTGCTTCCCTAATTACCTTTGTTCTATCTCAGACGACATAGGATTGAAGCTCGTTAAAGGTATTTTAATTTAAGAAGTCAATTACAACCTTTGCTACATCTTTCTTTTTGTTCACACTGTTCAAAATTGAGCGAGAATATTGGGCAACAATGTCAACGATTTCCCACTATATTTGAGAGATGACGAAATGGCTCCACTGGGATGTTATTAGTGCTGTTATTTGTTCCCAAATTGCAAACTTTGCAATTTTTAATAAAGGCTTACCCGTTAGCTTTCTTGATAAATCCTAAATTATTTTTGTAGATCTACCTTCGACTGCTGCAACTCGGAGTTGACCAAGTCTCTTTTAGCTAACTCTTCATTGATATTACTTAGCTCATCACATTTGAACTTTTATTGATTTTGTGCATGATTTAGTTGGCATCTGTAAGACTCATTTCTGCGACTTCCTGTGCAAGCTTGTTAGTAGGGCCTACTGAAGACGTGGCTTGTAAATATGTAGCCTTTTGGAGAAAGGATTCTTGATTCTACTTCTTGAGCTCGTTCAATTCAATTTCCGAAGTAATGATTCTTTCCTTAAGTGTTTGGCCATCAACTAGAGTCTTGTCTAGCTCATACTATGTCGCCAAAACTTCAATAGTCTGAGAATGCTCAACCGTGGGAATGTTGAGCTTTTTCTTCAGACCTGAAATCTCCTTATCTCTTTCCTTTAACATGACTTGAACCAGAGTTGCATCACTAGGGTCTTGAACCAATTTGGTAATTTGTTGCTCTAAGTCAACTATTTTCAACTGTTTGGATTTATTCGACGCCTTCCCATTTTTTAATTTCTTTTCCAGTATGTGGACTGCAACCTGTAACTTGTTAGTACTCATAGTATACTTCATTACATCTCTGTACACTCCTTCACCTATTTGTCAGTGAAGCTCCATGATATATTTTGAAGGAAAATCATCTAAATTGACTGTGACCTGAGTGGTCTTGAAATTTGAAGGTACTTTCTTTCCTCTAGGCACAAGTGGTTCCAAAATTGGCATATTCAGGGTCTCCTACCTTAAATCTAATGCCAAAAACATCCTGTATTGGTGTCCTATCTCGATATTTTTCTTTGGGAACAGGGTCTTCTGAAGATCAATGTTTTTGTCCTTAATTTGAGAATATAATCCAAATAATCCATCTTTAAATGGTGATGGTGTGACCAAATCATCCCTCGAAGATGATGTCTCCTGCTTTTGAGGCCACAATACAGATGGAAATTTTTCCAAGATGACAGGTGCCAAAGATGTGGGATTTGGTTTAGTTTTCAATGTTGAGCTGGATACATTTCCCAATATGGGCTTCTTTGATTTTGACTCGACACTCACTGATTTCTCTTTGTCGACATTGGAGGTTGATTCAAGCATGCTCCTTTTTCCCAAAGTATATACTTTATGCGATGTAGCGATGACTGGTGCCACAGTGGTCTAGCTTGGATCCAAAACCAATTTAGCCTACTCCCAACTATCTAAGTTGGAAATTTTATCCAATATTGGGTGTGGCTCATGGGAGTAAGCCGCTACTCTGGCATGTTGTATTGGGTGTGGCTCATGGGAGTAAGCCGCTACTTACACGTAAAAATCACAAGGAAGCTGAAGGTGGATAACATTTCTTTGGCCACTTTCTGGGTGGAACTACTTCTCACTTTAAAAGGTCCAACTTTATTGGGTATTTTGAAATTCCTAGTGCTATTACCCTTCATGAAATGTACGCCGTCACAGGCGAACCTTTAGCGGATGTACTCCAAGGAAAATAACCTAGCAATCATGAATACATGTAAATTATATGGAGAAAGCTCTGCTCCATATACTCGAATATCAGTATGGGTTTCAAAGAAAAACCAATCCCCAACTGAGTCGTTAGGATTTAACTGGAGAAAAATCTTGCATTCTAGAAAGACTCTGGGAGGGGGAGAGCCGAGTAGCAAGCAATATATTTTAGTCACAATGGTATCCACAAAAACAGAAAAACCTTCATGAAGTGTAGTAGGATTAATTGACTTCTGGGGGTCTTCTCGACTGAAGAATTCCTTATTATGATAGATGAACATGTACATTAAAAAGGGATTGTATCTGAATAGCTTTCTAGAAGAAAAATTCTTGAACTGCAAATGAATGAACTGAGCAAGGAAAGATGGCATGTCCAACTTAACAGGTGCTTCCTGCTATGATAAATTGATAAGAAAGAGAAATCCTAATGAAACATCATCAATTACCAGGTCATGATCATACTCGAGGACCTGGTAGATCATGGATAAAACAAGTTTGGCTTGCTTTGAGAATACTTCCAAACTAAACATTGACTGAGTGTTGGGAATGTCTTCTTCTGGGGGAATTAACATTCGGATGAATGCTTCCCTACTCTCTGATGATAATTCTCAAATCTTTCCCACTAGGAATTCTTCATTGAACTGAAATATAGTAGTGTCTTCTCTGGTGTCCATCAATTCCATGATGAGTTCTCTTGTCATTGGGCAGACGACTGATCCCAACTGTGAAACGACTACCTTCTTCTCTGGAGCTTATATTTTTGCACACCACTGCACTAGTTTCGGGAAGGGTCTTTCCTGTGGTAAAATCATCTTCGCGAATCGATAGCTCCATAGATTGAATAAATCATTTTTGGTTTTAGCCTGATCTTCAGCCTCTCTGGACAATTGATGCGGATTGGAGAATGAAGATAAGGGGTCGTGAATATCAAAATGCTCATCTCCAAAGTGTTCTTCTTGGTTGAGTGTAGAGGCTTCAGGGGTATATGAATCTATGTTAGCGATAGAAGACATGATGGCAATGGTGAGATAAAAGAAATGATGATGGATACTCGACCTTGGTTGTGAAGAGGATGGTGCGATGATGGATAGAAGAGAAGCTCGAGGTGACAGAAAACAAGTGCTTGATAAATTCAAATGAAGCATATTTATAGAGGAAATTCGAAAATGGAATACTTTAATGAGCTGTATATGTGGTATTTAGGGATTGGTCCTTTATGTGAGGGGCGCGGGGATTTTAATGCACGGGGACCATTTCTGCTGAAATGGAGACGGTCATATCCGTTGGATAAAGATTACGTTGGTCCAGTTAAGGAGGAAAGTGACATATTACAAGGGAGGTTTCAGGGATCAAAAGAAGCGGTATGGGAAGACTGCTTTTTGGGCCCTAAATGAAACTATGATCGCCACATGGCCCAGGCGGTTTCCATTCAGGGTCACACATGGATCCTTAAAATTCAAGTGGTTATCGGATCCTGAAAACATGAAGGTCGTAGATTACTTCTCTTGTTGCCTCGATATTTGTACCTCACCTAAAACAAATTTATGTCATGGGGCCCTCTTGTCCTGACGCACAACTGTAAAGGAACGCCGACTATCTTAGCTATTGGCATCGACGAGAGAGGTTTCTTGGCTCAAAATAAGAAGTTTGGGAAGACCGCTTTTCGGGACCTGAATGAAACTAAGATCTCCACGTGGCCCATGTGGTTTCCATTCAGGGTCACACCCAGCTCATGGCATACCTAGGGGGGATCTCCAGTTCTCAAATTAACTAGTCTTGTTCTGAAACTTCTTCCCATGCAATTTGCATACCATGGATGGGTATATTAGTTGTTTGGATGTATGATAGGTGTTTTAATATTTACTATTACCCATCAATACCTTCCTCCCCAAATTCAAAATCATTTGGAGGTGTTTGGAACCAGTTGTAAACAAAACCCTAGAGTCAAAACAAGGTGAATCCAAGGCATTTCCTTTGAAGGGACATTATAGTGGTATCAGAGCATGGTCCTTACACCTGTGCATTAATATAATCCATTGAAGAAATATTTTTCATCCATGTATTATTCATATTTATATTATGAGCAGTATGAGGAGGAGTATTCTTTCTATGCCTCAAAGGAAAATGATTTCTATGAGCAGTATGATGATGACTATGATGAGCAATATGAGGATTATTGTAGACAGTATGAGTAATATCATGTCCAGGAGGTACATTCTACAAGTATATCCCATCATATCCCATTTGGAAGAAGAAATGATGGTTATTCTTATAGCCATGTGTATGGAGAAGATACATGTTCCACAATCAAAGATCAGTCTTTGGGGGAGCATGAAAGGATTAAAAATCATCCCACTTGTGAAATAAGAAGTGAAATATCTAAAGCTTCATGGAATGCATGTGTTTCCTACTTGAATATAATTTTTGGGTCTTCTTCAAAAATAGGCTCCAAAAATATTGATCCTAAGGCAACCAAGGGGCAAGATGCATCAGCTTGCTTGAAGGAGCGAAATGAGGAGACCCATGAGCCACCTAGTTCTGAAGGTGGTGAAGCAGAAGAAGCATTACATGAAGAGGATCAAAAGTCACTCCCAAGTGACTCTGAAAAATATGAAGAGACATCACATGAGCGTGAAGAAGACTCCATTGAAAATATTGAAGATCACTCCGAGACACATTCTACGTTGGACTTGAATCAAAGAGCATATATTGATGGATGTTTGAACTATGAAGGAGTACCTACTGATGAGTGCTCACACCTCTATGTTGGTGACATAGAGATCACTTTTGAAATTGTTTCTACAATCCCAAGTTCCATTAAGCATGAAAATGAATGCCTTGTAGCAGTTGAAGAAGAACCAAGATCAACTTCCCCATCACCACTTGAGCTTAATGAAGTTGGTCCAAGCAGAAAGTACAAAGAAGAGGAGGTCCCTCTAAAAGAGCCTCTTTTTCTTGAAGGGTCATAAAATGTGAAGGAAAATAAGATCCAAGATACCCTTAGCACATTCCATTGCACTAAAGCATTGGTGTCAAATTCTTGTTGGAGAGTTTCTTCATTGAAGGATCCATCCTTCCTTAAAGACATGGAGAAGATTCAAAGAGCAATGTGCAACATCGAAGGTAATGGCATGTCTTTGATTTTTGATAGAAACAATTTGTGTTATCTTAATGAATGGTTACATGGAGAATACTTAAAGAATAATGAGGATATTCATAAGCTCATGAAAATTCAAAATGAGCAACTTCTTGATAGGTTTCGAGATACTTGTTCTTCCTCCTATGTTTTAGATTGCCAATTGGTAGATTACTTGGAGGGTTCTCATGACATGATAGATCATGAGATACATGGTAACTTGTAGGTGCTTGATGTGTTTGAATATGAGCTTGATGAGAACCAAGAACTTGTTGTGGTGGAAGAGGAACTTGATTTTTCTCTTGGAAATGGTTACACAAATTTTGAAGAAGTGTATGATTCCACTACCTTGGAACCAACCTATGAGGATATTTTTTCACTTTTGAGGGAGGTGCATGATCCTACCATTATGGAGCCTTCACATGATGACACTTTTGAATATTCTGATCATTTGGGTGAGTTGGTTCATTCTCTTACATCCTACACTTCCATATTTTGCAGCATTCATCCTAATGAAGTATGGGTGAAAAGTTTATTTTTGATGGTGCCACATGAGGAGTATGAAACTCCTATATCTCTTTTAGATGATGACATGATTAGATCAATTTATTATTATTTACATTTTTAGCATCATCCTTTGTTACCTTATGATGATACATATCTACTTGGATGCACCTATGATGTTCACTTGAGTCACTTGAAGACTCATGATTTTACTTTCTCCTTTCTTAGCTCAATTGATGTTGGAGGAACTTCATCCAATACTTGGGTGAAGAGATATATGATTGGATCAAATTCTTATTGGCAGCAACATCCTTTGTTATTTCTTGATGATGCACATATACATGGATGCACTTATGATGTTCACTTGAGTCACTTGGAGACTCATGATTTTCGTTGATCCTTGCTTAGTTCAATTGATGCTGGAGGAACTTCATCCAATACTTGGGTGAAGAGATATACAATTGGAGCAGATTATTATTGGAAGCAAAATCCTTTGTTATTTCTTGATGATGCACATATTCATGGATGCATAAATGGTACTTTTGTGAGCCCCTTGAAGGCTCGTTTTTTTCTTGGTCTCCTACTTGGTTCAGATTTTAATGGAGATTATTCATTCACTTCTTGGATGAAAGAACACAGGGATGATTATTTTGATGCATCTTACATCCTTTTGGAGAAGCATTATAGGGCATGGGATCCTCACCTATGTCATTGGAGAATATTTGATTGGTCACTTGATGTTTGTATGCACTTGGAAAATTGTGGTCTACTTACTTGGAGGTATAAGAAATTTCATGATTCTTTGATGAGTCACCTCCTTGATGTACATTTTTATTATGTTGCTATGTAATTTGATGATATATATTTTGTACTTATGAAGTTGCATGATATATACATACTGTAGCATATATACATACTGTTGCATGATATACTGTTGCATATGTTGCGTCTACATCGGTGAAGGATATCCTCACTCAGCCAGATCTTGAAGGGAAGAGAGCGAAGTGGATTGCAGTCTTGTTGGAGTATGATCTGGATATAAAACCTAAAAAGTTGATAAAGAGGCAAGGATTGGAAAAAATGATGACTAAAACCAATTGTGATTCATTAGATATCAATTTCATTTCAAATCTTTCAGTCGAGACAGTTCCTGAATGTCAAGTAGTTGAATATCTTTCCCTGTCTCCATGGTATGCCGACATTGTATATGTTTTACAAAATTTACAAGCACCTCCAGGGATGGAAAAAACAAGATCAAGATCAGTGAAGATGAAGGCATCAAAGTTTTTTATATTGAATGAGTATCTATACTGGAAATATCTAGGTGGAGTTCTACTGAATTGTTCATTAGAAAATGAAGCACAACATATCATGGTCGAATTTCACAAAGGAATGTGTGGAGGGCACCATTCATGGAAAGATACAGTAAAAAAAATTCTCAGAGCTGGTTTCTATTGGTGTACCATTTTTTCATCTGTATACAAGGAGATATCAAAGTGTCATGAATGCCAGATATTTGAGGGAAGGAGATAACTTTTTCCCTTACCCTTAAAGCCAATTTCAGTAGAAGCACCTTTCCAACAATGGGGATTGGATTTCATTGGTGAAATCAATCTAAATTCTTCAGGGCAACACAGGTGGATCCTCACTGCAACGGATTACTTCACAAAATGGATTGAAGCTATTCCAACCAGAAATGCCAATGAAACAGTAATTAGGAATTTTCTGGAAGAAAACATTTTATCAAGATTCGGTTGTCCCAAAGAATAGTGACAGACAATGCTCCAACCTTTAAGTGAAAAAAGATGATAAATTTTTGTCATAAGTATCACATTCATTTAAATCACTCCACTGCATACTATCCTCAGGGGAACAGACTTGCAGAATCTTCAAATAAAATTTTGGTGAGGATTATAAAGAAGTTGTTGGAAGAGAATAAAAGGGAATGGCACACCAAACTAAAGTATGCATTGTGGGAAGACATAATTAGCACAAAGAGAGCTATTGGCACATCCGCTTTCCAATTGGTCTATGGAATAGAAGTGATTTTTCTGATTTCCTTGGGATTACTAGTCATGAATTTGTTCTAGGAAGTTGCAGAGGATCCCAATCATATGAAAATAAGGATAAGCCAAATGATAGAGCTGCATGAACTGAGGGAAAAATCCTACAACAAGACTCAAGTGCATCAGGAAAAAATGAAGAAAACCTTTGATAGAAAAATCAAAGAAAGGGATTTTCAGATGGATGACCTTGTTTTGAAATGGGATGCTCGAAGAGAAGATAATCACGGAAAATTTGAACATTTATGGAAGGGTCCTTACATAATAGCAGGTTATCAAGGAGAAAATGCATTTATTCTTCAAGACCAAAATGGAGAATTTCTTGCAGGAGGACCAGTGAGTGGGCGACACCTCAAACATTATCTTTCTTGAAGTTACAAAAAGAAAAAAATTCTATACAACGTATATATATTTCTTTTTCAGAAGTTTTGTACATAAAAAAAGTTGCTTAAAAAAAAAAAATTACAGTTTTGTTTCCAAAATAAATTGCTTGTTTTAAGTGATTCAGGAGTTTATTTACAGTTTTCAGCAAATGAATGAGGAACAGGTCATAGGTCATAAGATGTTATATGAATTCAGGAGAATTTGAAAGCAACCCCAATGGATCAGGAACCGGTCTACGAGGTTCTTTGCTACCTCACATGGAGGATAGCATCCCCAGTTGGAGCCATTTGTTAGCACTTAGTTTTCATAACATGAAGTAACAATGTATTAGCAGAAAGATGTTTTGAAAATTTACTGAAAAGACTTGAAAATGTGGTTGTTTTTATAGTTTATGGAGATAATATGTGGTCAAAAGATTGTGAAGAAAGGGACTATAGAGAAAACCAATAAAATTCTAAAAGAAAATATGCAAAAGTGTAAAAAAGGAATAAAAATGACAAAAAAACTATAGTCCTGTTGTTGCTGCAACATCCTTCCCCAAAATTTTGAACTTATTTGGGGCCCCTCCTTTGAACAGTTTTTTAGCAAGTTTTACTTTATCTTTCGAGTTTTTCTCTAACAGGAAGAAGCTAAGTCACCTGCTTCCAAAAGGGTTTTCTCATTTTGTCTAAGGCAAAGTCGTCCTTTTCCTTTAGCGCAGATTTTGGTCTTAACACACCCACAGTAGCACAAGTTTTAGCCTTAAGTTCGCCATTGCTTTGACGTGCCTCTAACCATAATCTCCTCGCTCGGTGTAGAATTTAGCTCTAACTTAGCCGCCCTTTTGACAAGTCCCAAGTCGTTTATCTGGCACGCAATTTTTAACAATAAACCGGCCATTGTTAGTGCAAGAGATAACCTTTTCTCGGTCACCGAAGGCACAAGAATTATCATTATCTTCCTGCCTTGGAGCTGCGATTCACCTCCTTGGAAGAATTAAAAGTTGGTGCGTTTCTCCCCATCACAGACCATGATGATAGAGTCGACCCCACAAGCGTAGAAGACGCGCTTATCCTTCCTGCTTGCAAATCCGCATTCCGTCTTTCACGATAACTCATGTTTGGCGCGGTTTTATGAGCGCAACCCTAATGTCAGGATCGTCGCTTGAGCACAAGGTTTATTTTTGAATGTGCATTTTCCACATAGTGCAAAATATTACGCTCCCCGCTTGGCGAGAAAGTTAAATCGGTTCTCAGCACGAAAAGATCTCCTCGATCCCTGTGCACCGGCGGAGTTGGTAGGGCCTTTAATGAGGCCATGTGCCACTCTTAATGACATATTTCTCGAGCCCCATGCTCATAACCCCGCCAACTTTAGACATACGTGAGAATTTAAATCTCCCCCTATTTAACGCATGCAACGATGTTTTGGGTTTTATTTAGTCATTTGCACTCGGAACGCTCACCATTCGCATTGAAGTTTGAGACTGCCATTTGCTACAAATGGTTGAGGTCTCGGAATGCTAGCCATACTGATAGGTAGGCTCTTTCCCAATCCTGCTCTTGGATTAGTAGGTTAAAAAATCACCCACGCACAGATTGAGTAGCTCAACGACCTTCAATTTACTCTGTATGAAAGCTAGAGAGGGCATAGGATAGTCATTGTTCTTTTCCCTATGAGGATATGGGGCCACCACTTTCCGACCAAGGCAGAGACGGTCCTATCTCACAAGCACATAAGTATTTTCCCTCTGTTGCGTTTTCAGCATCCCTGGTTTTCCTCACAGAGCTTTCATTTGCCAAGCGAAACCTGCGGTTCCCCACGACCGCATCTGAAAGTTTTTATATGTTTTCTTGGTTGCGTAATAGCTTGTTTTTGTTTAAGCTCTTCTTCCATGAGTAGAGTCTCTATTTTTTAAAAGTATGAAGTGCTTACCCTGCTCTGGCCATAAGGTTGACTCGTCCCAACAGTATCTTATCGGCTGCAGATTTTTTCACTCAAAACCCGTAGAAGCCGCAGCATCTCAAGATCTTGTTTGAAAAACAAAACTCCCTGCCAAGCATCTACTGTGCGAAAACCCAACCCTTCTCGTTCCTTGTAGCTAAAAGTTCTGTCCTGTGAACATCGAAATTCCTTGCTCAACCGAAAGCAATGTTCATTCATGCCAAGGTTGCATAAAACCCGCAATACTTGGCCGAAGCTGCCATGGGGATGTGTTAAAACAACCCGTCAAGCCCACTTAGAAGCTTGAAACCAAGCCCAATACTTAACCGATAGAGGCCTGCAGCTGCGCGATTTATCCATCTTCTACGCAGTCTCCACTGTCAACTGCCGGCGCATGAAATGTTTAAACATTGACGTACAGTAAATAGCGCATGCATAATGCTAAGCGCTAGTGCAGAAGTAAGGATAGGATAGTGAATACGAAATTGTTTGGGCTAGTGCATGAATGTTTTTAGCTTTGGCGCGTGGACAAAATTAAGGTGCTACCGCACAAAATATTTTAGGTATCGGCGCATAAAATGCATTATCACTTGGCGCCCAAATAATCTTAGGCGCTAGCGCGCATGAAACGTCTAGGTGTTGGCGCATAAAATCCCGCTTGTACCCCATCGCACATTAGATCGCTGATCTTAGCGCGCGCAGAATCCCAAGCACGACGCAAAGCTTTATTTAGGCGCCAGCGCATAAATCTTCATTAGACTCGCGCAAGTTTGTGTCACAATTCAGGGGATACCTGCACATTGAAAATAATGGCGTAGATTCAAAGATGATCTTGCCCGTTGTCCTGATGTTTTGTCTTTGCTTTTAGCATGGAGGAACATTGTTAAATTAAGCTTAAACATGGAATGAAGATAATTATGATTGTTTGAGACAACCTCTATTTTGTGAAATGTTATATTTTGGCTTTGCCATAGAGTGTTGCTAATGCTTGGAGTAGTGGTCTACCTAAAATATTTTTTATTGCCTTGCTTGCCACAGGATTACCATGCATAGGAAGTTAGCAAAGAAGAAGGCAGCGCAGAAAGTAACCTCAGACTCAGAGGTTGAAATTCTATTAGATACTTCTCTCGTGATGATGTTTGTTGACACACAAGCTACCACTGGTGTTTCCCCTGGGAGCTCCGCTCCTGAATTTCAATGGGGTGGTCTATACAGATTCATCATGGCTCAAGATAGTTCAACAGCCTCTATAGAGGATGCTCTAGTGTATGCCAACATCAAAAGGTCCTGTTTGCATAAGGTAACAACTCGGCCATAGCTATTCCCTTGTTCCGAAATTATTGGATGGTTAATTCCTAACATCCGGACTGATAAAAGGCTCATGGCTGATAAAAATGGGTTGAGCCTGGCATCTTTCACTCCCGAGCATGTTACTGCTGCCTACAGATTGCCTTCACCCAGGGCTTGTTTAGACGATGAATGGATAGCAAAGCATCAAATGGAATTACTAGAATCTGCCCGTAAGATGACAATAAATGACAGGCAGATCAGGAGGAGGCAGAATAATGAATATGAAAGCAAGCTCCTAAAGATCCCTTACAGACTCATCGTCCTGATGTTGAGTCGGCTCTTCGGCATTCCTAATGGAAATGTGTTTAAGATCGGATGGGTGCCGATGATGTTTCGTATAGCCACGAAAGGTACCATCTTCAACTGGGATGAAATAATTTCAGATAGCTTGGCCTCACAGTTAACAACAGCCCAGGGAGGACTAACCCAAAAGAAGGCAGATTTCTTCATGTCTTCATACCTGATTGACTGCCTGTTAAGCAAGCATTCGTTCCCAGACTTGGGTTGCTCATGGAAGCCAAATGAAACAACTCTCTTAATAGCTTATCAGTGTACATGGGCAAGTAAATACGCAAAACACTACAAGATGGTTTGTGAGAGGTTTATCATGCCATTGTACCAGCTTAGTTTCGTGCAAGAACCAGATTGTATGTCAGAGAATGCAATGCCTATCATTGAACAATTTGGGGACTATTACCACAGTGCAAAAGGCACATACATCAGGATGAGTGGAGGAACTCATGAGCCATATATGTTCCCTCGGTATGTCACGGACTTTGTAATTCACAAGGAGGCCGTGAGACAACCCTTCGGCACCGACGTAATAAGTAAGTTCTTAATAGACCGGAGGAAGGGCATGTATCCTCCCATGCCTTTTACCATAGAAGCTTACAGCCTCCCGAGAGCAAGAGATGGGGAAAATTACGCTCAAGGCTTAGAAGTTTTCCATTTTGGCTCGGTCCCTTTCAGAAGGCATGACCCCAACGGTGTGGTAAGCAAGCATTGCCTTGACCTCAAGATGTCCTTTGAATACGCTCATGCGGTAAACTGAGATGAAGAATTATTTAGGAGCGCCCGCAACCTAACTGAGCTGGGAAAGCGTTACAATAAGAAAAATGTGAAAGATACAAGCCCCAAACCTGTTGGTTTGATCCAAAGAGAGCGGGAGGGCTCGGCCTTACAATCAGGGGATCCATCAGAATTGGTACAGGATAGAGTGCTCCAAGAGAAAGCTCTCAAGCAGTAGCAGGACCAAGAAGAAACAATAATTCAAGGTGAGCTAGCTGCAAAGCTTCAACAAGAGGAGGTTGGAAGGAAGCAACAGGAAGCGGCTGCCAAGATCCAGAAGGAACAAGAAGATCAGGTATCCCAAGAGAAAGCTTCCAAGCAGCAGCATGAGGAAGAAGAAAGGCCCCTAGATGGAGGAGCAGATGGATTGCAGACACAGCAAGAAGGGTTAGCAAGAGAGAAGGAGAAAGAATAGACAGGGAAGTCTCCTGAGCCAGAGCCATCTACTTCGACAGATATGGAGGTGGACCCACCATTGTTATACACCCCAGGGGGAACTCGGGAAGAAGGTGCCCATTCAGGGAGCTTAGCGCTGACCCCATATAACCCCAGGAAGCAGTGCAAAATAGTAGACCTAGATACTGTATATTTTAGTGAGAAGAAAAAGGCCATCATTGATAGGAGGGTAAAGAAAATGGAAGGCAAGACAAAGAATATGGAAACCGAGGAGGATGAATATGAACTATGGATAACAGAGAAAACATTGGTCCAAGGAACTGATGCCGACCCCACATTTCAAGCCCGATGCACTGTAGCATCAGCTAAGGAAACTAAAGCCAATATTGATTTTTTGAAAGAAAAGATAAAGCATTACAGGGAGCAATGCTTTAAGATGAGAGATGATAGAAAGAGGGAGGTGTTGGAAGCAAACAAACTGAAGGAGAAATACAATGAGTTGTTAGGAGAGCATATGGTGCTAAATTCAGGAGTTCTCCAGCTTGAGAATGAGAAGAACTCCTTAGAAATGTAGTTGGCTATCTCTGAAGATGAACTGAAGAATCTGAAAGCTTGGATAATGGAGTTGGAAGAACTGGAAGAAAGCAGGGCTCAACAAATTCAGCTCCACCAATATGAGTATGAAGGATTGATTCAAGAAAAGGAACAACTTGCAAGACAACTCAAAGAGGTAGTGGAAGACCAGCAAAATTTGTCCACATTTCAAAAACATGCATGTGATATGTGGATTAAAATCCATCAGCTGCTAGTACTGATCTCGGAAGAGATTTGGAGCGTGAAAGAGATGATTAAGAAAATGACAACAATTGAAACCAAAGCCCTAAAAACTCGAGAAAAGTTTGCAAATCATGTAGAGGAGCTGAAACAACAATCTGAGTGGAAAAAGGGGAAATCTCAACTCCCTTCACACTTACGCATCCCTTGTAATGACCCTTGTTAGGAATTTTATTAAAATGGCAATTTTCCACTTTTTTTCCCTAGTTCGACCTTTGACTAGTTTTGATCTCTAGGTCCCAAATTTGTCCCAAATGATCCCAAATCTTCTGAGAAGGTATATGAATGATATTAGAACATAAATATGTGTTTCAGGGATGGCTTTGGACCTTTAAAATACTTCTTCAAATACTCTTTCAATTCTGGTGAATGTAGGTAACTTTACTAGTGATTTCCGTTTGACTAGTATTGGTCTCTAGGTCTCAAATTGACTCCAAATGCCTTCAAATATTCAAGGAAGGTGGATGAATGATATTAGGACTTGAATATGATGTTCAGGGATTAAATATGGCCACCAAAATACCTCTTCAAACTCTCTTAATATTCTGGACCAAGTATGCAATTTTACTAGTAATTTGGGGTTCAAATCCCCCTAAGGTAAGTATTGAAAATGGCTTCCCAAATGCCTCCAAACCCACTAAAATTTATGAACAGAGGTAGGAAATGTATTAAGGATGTTATTAATGTCTCATGTGCACCATTAATTGATTATTATATCTGTTCCAACCCTTTCCCATTCAACTGCAAAAATCACCAATTCGACCCTTGGGGAAATGGCACTATTTCTTCTCCCAATGCAATTAAACTGAGTAAAAATACTTCAAATGCTCAAGTACAGTACATGAAACTTGTATAAGACATCCATGGAAGTATATTTATCACAAATATATCATAGAATCATCCATTCATTCAAAATCATCAGCATTACATTGATTCACAACAAGGTAGTGGGGAAATGGCACTGTTCTTTCATTAAAATTGAGATTTATACATTTCTATTGGGAATTTCGACCTGAAAATTTTTGGATATGAATAAAAGAGTATTTAATTCATATTAAATTAAAAGATCCCCCAAAGAGTACAATATCTCACCAAAAATGCCCTCCCTCAAGGATCAAGAATATGCTATCAAAACTGGAAATGGTTGAAGGAGTGAGCTGCAATAGAAGAAACCATGAGCTGCCCTGTAGATTAAACCTAAAAATAAATAATCCATTAAAGCTCCAAATTAAAGGTTTTAATGGCCTTTTCAATTACCAACTTGGATGGGAATCTTTCACCCTCGAAATTGGCTAAGGAAAGAAACTATTCATCCACTAGCTCTCCCTCTACACAAATGCAATTGCAAATTCTACAAATGATCAAAAGACGGTTGCATTCTTTTTTATTGACATTTATAAAGTTCTAATGTCCTCCATGGGTCGAATTCCTTCCAAGAGACTCATGCCAACTCAAGTTGGGAAGAGATTCCAAAGAACGCCACTTGTACAACAATTCCTAGTCTCCCACTTCCACCAAATCACATGTGGAATCATCTTAGCTTCCCTAACACACTTGAGCACCCTATTGGAGCATATTTTTAGCCCTGACATGTCATATATGTCATATGTCAGCCTTCAGGTCTGATTTGTGTCATAAGTGTCATAGCATCTTCATCATTGTTGCCATAGAGCTAGGGAATCTAGCCCAAGTGTCTCACTAGCTCTAAATTGCCTCTTCCTCTTCCATGGGAGTTAATATTCCTCTATATTTATACCTTGGATGAGTCATGCCGTGGATAATACCTTTTGGACTCCCCCAAGTATGTTACCATTCACCTTGAATTCGAATTGGTGAGAGAATGATGCCAAGTGTAGTGGGGAAATCTAGCCATATTTGGGTCCCACTTCCTCCATGTGTCTTCATGATCAAATTCCACTTTGATTTTCAATTGTATATATTTATTTAGCTCCTTTATTAAATATTTATGCCATTCTAATGTTCAAACATAATTTATTATCCCCATTATTCCAAATCCCAAAGCTTCCACCCCAAACCTAGGAAACTAGTAATTTTCCTCCTTGGCAATTATTTGACCTTTAGCATCAATTTGACAAACTCTAATGAATAGGGCCAATGTGATTAGGCCATTGTGACCCAATGCCAAATTTGGGACATGACACCCCTACAGGGGATGAATTGGACGTGGATATAGGAATTCTTGAATTCGCCAAAGATTGCGGTACCAAGCTAAGTTTGGAAATCAAAAGGATGGTCTGCAAGTGTTGTTCGATCTACTCCACGCTTAGGGAATCGATTAGCAAGTGTCATCTGGTTCTCCCCGCCTCCATTTATGATTTCCCAAAAGAAGAAGACCGATTGTTCGAGTTGCAGAACGAGCTGGACGAAGGCTTGGCTTATATCAAGAAGATAGAAGTGTTGACTTAGGACGAATTTCAACAGTTCATTTGCCAACTTGCAATACATATTTACTTCCTAGAAGCGATGGCAAAAGAGGCCACAGAGGGTAAAACACTGATCAAATCGGACCTACGCAAGCATGAAATAGCGTCCTAGGAAACAGTATCTTCCTGTAGCAAGCTTATCGTGAAGGATATCATCCAATGGACCTCATACATTCAAAGTATTGATGGCCCGGTAATTTCAAGCGAGCCGGTTGGTGGAGGTGTGTCTTCAAGTCAATAGGTAGAAGCCCCAGCAGAATAGACAGATCATTCTTATTTTGTTTTAATCAAACATAGAAGTTGAAATTCTACCTTTGTATAAATGCTTTAAAAGGACAACTAGTCCCTATTTTTTGTCCTATATGTAAAATCTTCCACATATTCATAGGCTTGGTAAGGATACGATGGAAGCCAAAGAAGGAGGTTCTAGAATTAGGGTACACTTGTCAGCCCAAAGGGAACTTTGTAAAGTTATAAATAGAAGGTTAGAAGAAGTAGAGAGGGAATTTTTGGGCAGGGAAAAGAAGTTTCTCAGCTTGTACGAACTATTTTGTAATTAGCTCCAAGGAAGCGATTTTGCCTAATAAAGAGCCTGAGGGAGACATTTGTTTTGCCTGGAAATAGATGTTGGATGTTTGCTGGATTATTCTTGTGGCGTTCATATCTTGCAGTGAGATCTTTCTTTGCTGTTCAGAATTATTTCTGTGTGTTGAATGAGCTTACTATTTTCTGTGCAATGATGTTTCTCCTAACATGAGTAATAGAGTGCTTTCATATGAATTAAAAGCTATCTTTTATATCTTCAACCTCTTGCTGTAGATGTATCTTTATGATTTAATGGTTATATGTTGATCTTTAGATGTTTCTTTCAGCACATTACTCATATTTACAGTTTTGCTCCTTGCAAGGATAGATTAGATTTATTTCAGTCTTAGTTACAGATTTGTTTCAAGCTCTGCATTTAGATTAAATTAGCTTAGGCACTTGCACATTATTTTAACAATAAAATAAAAAAGAACAGTGGATCAGGCCATAACCGGTGTAAAAGAAAGCAAATCTGATGGTAGTCGAAACCGCTAACCGGACGGATTCCCCATACCAAATGGTGGACAATCTAATTGGGATAGTTTACCAGGGAGAATCCCTTTCTACTTAATGCTGCGATCTTCGGGGCATCAATAGTTTTTGGCTCTAGAAGGAGGACCTGAAGTGCATGGCTGATAAAGGAAAATCTCCCATTGTAAGAAATGTTACTGAAAACCCGCTTAAAACAGGAATTTCAGACAACCCAAACCTTGAAGTAACAAATCAAGAAAAATCCATCTTTGATTATGAACATCAATAAGTCTTGTATGCTGTGCCTTTTGTAGAAATAGAAGATTTAAGGAGACATACACAATCTTATGTTAAGAAACTAGGTGGTTTAAACGCTGTAACTTTCCTCCCTAGGAAAAGTACTCCCAGAAAAGAAAGATAGTAAACACGTGATTCGATTCTTGTGCAGAATTGTGAAGAGCTTGTAAATTTAACTTTGGAAGAAATTGCAGAACCTCTGAAAGAAATCGATCTTGAAAACCCAGAAAATTTTTCAGATCCATAAAATCTTGGAGAACTTGTTACTCCAAAGAACACTCCACTTAATTCACCACACAATTCTCCACTTGATTCTCCACATAGAAACATGGCTGTACCTGCTTGGAGAGGGAGGGGAGCATTGAATCTAGCTGGGACATTCCACAATCTGCCTAAAAATCCAGAGAAAGTCCGCCCTAAATTCGACCTAGGAAGCCATTTCTGCTGAAGATCATCTCAAGAGTTTTTATTTAGCCTTGAATCTTTTAAATGTACAGCATGAAGATGTAGTTTGTAGGCTTTTCCCATACACATTTGAGCCGAAAGTTTCTTCTTGGTATTTCAGCTTACAAGCTAGCTCAATTTCCAATTGGGAAGAATTTGAAACATGTTTCTTAAAGAAGTATCGAAATCAAAAAACTGTAGCTACACTCATGAAAGAATTATTGTCCATGAGAATAGAAAAGAAAGAAAAGGTTCAAGACTTCAACCAAAGGTTCACAACACTCTTGAATAATTTCAGCAAAGCAAATAAACCAACAAAAGAATCTCTAGTTGAATATTATACAACAACTCTTGAAGGGCCTATAGCAATGTTCGTCAAAAGATCTAAGAAAACCACCCTGATAGAAAATTTTGAACAAGCTAGGAAGGTGGAAGAAGAAGCAGAAAGCATTGCCAAACATGCCTTAGATGCAAAGACAAAACCAACAACTAGTAAAAAAAAACCTTGCTACTGACCAGGAATAAAGAAGAGTCATCAGTAGACATGGAGAACGTAGTTAAGATGATGCAGAAATTGTCCAATAAAATTGTAGATCTCGAGAAAGATAAAGAAGCTAGTACATCTAGGAATCCTTTCAAACCATTCTATAAGAAGAGAGAAGACAATGATCAACCTCATCCACCAATGAATACTTCTTCTATTTTAAATATGAATGAAATAGGGATGGAACACTTTTGCACATGTCATCAAGAGCCACACTTGGAAAAGAGCTGCCCACAATGGATTAACTCTATGAGTTTAGTCATGAACCAAATGCTGGATTCACAGATTCCAGATCAAGACGATCCTCTAGAGGAACCAAGCCCTGAGATAGAGGAACCATCTCCAGACACTACCATGGTGCTATGGGATTGGGTACCTTTAACTGAATTGGTAGAAGATGATCCCGTGGAAAGCCCAATCTCTGTTTTAAACATTAACACTCGCAGTAAAGGTCCCATTGCAGATCCAGTTCCAAGCTCGACCATTCCCAAACCGAAAATTTCAAAAGAATTACCTAGAAGACATATAACAGTCATTCCACCACAACCTAAAGCTAACTCAACGACGTCCAAGCAGCCAAACATTGACACAACAGTTCAGCAACCAAAGGTCACACTGAATAAGACAGACCATCAAACTAGAATTTTAAAAGAATGTGATATGGGATATGACATCATTGAAGATATAAAGAAAGTAAAGGAAAATATATCAATATTCGATATGTGCAGTTTTCCCCAGCAACGAGACAAGTTGTTGCATGTCCTTCAATCCTAGCCCAGCACCACATTAACAGACACTCAAGAAGACCCTGAAATTAATGAGGCCAGCATCGGCGAGAAATCCAAATCTCAGACATTGCCTTTCCTTTTAACTTTTGAAATATTCAATCACAATGTGCACAATTATCTGGTAGATTCTGGAGCATCATCGAATGTCATGCCACTATCTATCTGTAAAAATATTAATGGTCAACCAATTCCATCTCCCGCCCAGATTATTCAGTTAGATAGGACTGCTGTCAAAGTTATCGGGGAAATGAAATATGTCCTCATTAGGTTGTCAGCAGATTCTAGAGTTTGTCAGTTCATTGATATAATGGTAGTCGACATTCCCGAATCATATGGTTTGATCCTAAGTAGGGACTGGTCCACAAAGTTGAACGGTTACTTTGCAACTGATTGGTCCCATTTGTGGTTTCCATATCAAAATAGACAGAATCAAATCAAGGTTCTGAGAGAACCACACATGAAACAAAATGTAACTCAACTAGAAGGAAAGAATGAAGCTGTAGCCTTCTCATCCTCGGTTTTGAGAAATTATTTCTTAGAATTTGATCCGGGTAATTATCAGTCTGAAACTATTAGCCATGAATCAGATGAACAGTCCGATCTCCTTCATTTTTCTTGGACTGATGATATTGACTGTAATATAGTTATTTTAGTCACTGATTTAGATCATAAAGATACAAACTTAGTTGAATCAAATGATCTTTTTTGGACATTATACTTTGATGGTTCTAAAACTTTGGAAGGATCTGGAGCCAGTTGTGTTCTGATGGATCCGGAAAGAAATAAGTATTTTTTGTCCCGTAGGTTAGAATTTGATTGTACTAACAACACTGCTGAATATGAAGCTTTGGTCCACGGATTAAAGAAAGCCATCGGTTTAAATGTTAAGTACTTGAAGGTGTTTGGCGACTCGCAAATAGTTGTGAGACAGGTAAGAGATAGCATTCACTGTCTTTCACCTCATTTGAGGAGTTATTAGGCTGAGGTATGGGATTTAATTATGCATTTTGATGCTTTCAATATAAAGTCTATTCCGAGAATGCAAAATTGTGCAGTTGATTTATTAGCAACATCCGCTTCCAGATTGGTTCCAACTAATAACAAGTGCTCAATTGAATTAATTTTTAGGCCTTCTGTCCCTGACAATATCACAAACTTTAGAGTTTTCGATGATGACGAACAGATTATCAGTTTTCTAACAAACGAAGACATATTCCAAGAAGCTGTGATAGATGAAGAAGAACACGATTCTGATTTACAAAAGAAAGATACTGCTAAAGGCAATTTCATCCCCAAAGGGGTAAGGTCACTTGAAATGTTGTTTGATCTTCAGAGCAAGTTCAAAAGGCCAGCAAATACCAAGACCAATAGCTCATCAATGCAGCATGAATTAGTTAATCTAGGCACTGAGGCTGAACCAAAATTTGTTAACCTTGGAAAATTTTGTTTGCCGGGAGAAAGAGATAAGTTCATCAAGCTATTTCGACAATATAAGGATGTTTTTGCATGGACTTATGAAGATATGAAAACATATGACATCCGCATTATTCAACATTTCATACCAATGAAAGCGGGTGTCAATCCATTTCAACAACAATTAAGAAGGATGCATCCTACTCTTGAACCTATGATTCAAAAGGAATTGAAGAAGTTATTGGATGCTAAAATAATCTTTAGAGTCCGGCATTCTGAGTGGGTTGCTAACCTAGTTCCTGTGAGAAAGAAGTCAGGAGAGGTAAGACTATGTGTTGACTTCAGAAATTTAAACAGAGCTTCAGATAAAGACAACTATCCCATCCCTTCAATGGAACAAATTCTCCAGATGGTGTCAGGATCGGAACTATTCTCCCTTCTTAATGGCTTCTCTGGTTACAATCAAGTATTGGTAGCTGAAGAAGACCGTCTTAAGACTACTTTCTGCACTAAGTGGGGAACTTTCGCATATCGAAGGATTCCATTCGGCCTGATAAACGCAGGAGCTACATTCCAGTGAGCTATGGAGATCACCTTCCGAGGATTGGGAGGTCACTGTGTTGTGGTCTATTTAGATGATGTGACAGTTTTTTCGAAGAAAAGAGAAGACCATGTTGTTCATTTGAAGCATATTTTTGATCGTTGCTGGAAATATGGTATCTCTTTAAATCCCAAGAAGAGTGTGTTCACTGTTCTCGAAGGTAAACTGCTGGGCCATATCATTTCCAAAAGGCGAGTATCAATAGATCAAGAGAGAGTACAAGCTGTCAATAAAATTCCAATGCCTCATAACAGGAAGTCCATGTAGTCGTTTATGGGCACTATCAATTTTGTCCGAAGATTTGTTCCAGATTTTGCGCAAATTGTTAAACCTTTGCAGCAAATGGTCAAGCAAAGCATATAGTTCAAGTGGACAGACTTAGAAAAGGATGCATCTAGAGACATTAAGGCAGCCATAGCTAAGGCTCCTTCCTTGAGAAGCCCAGATTTCGACAAAGATTTTATCTTGTATACCTTTGCTTTGGATGACTCACTCACAGCGATGCTCACGCAAAAGGTAGAGTTAGGAGATGAATACCCAATCTCGTTTATGAGCACTGGTCTGCAAGGTGCTGAATTTAACTACCCTGTTGTTGAAAAACCTGCATATGCTGTCTTCAAAGTGGTCAAACAGTTCAAACCATATATTCTTAAGAACAGAACTAAGGTTATAGTTCCTCACCCAGCTGTTAGATCCCTTTTCATTCAAAAGGAATTGGGAGAAAGAAGGGAAACTGGGTCACAGCTCTTCAAGAATATGATTTAGAATTTAAACCAGCCACCATCATTAAGGGCCAAGGCTTGTGTAAATTGCTTACAGAGCATCCAATTGATGAAGAGTAGCATTGGAAGAATGAAGCCGAACTGAATTCAGTTGAGGTATGTCCCATTTTCACAGCTCCTTAATCATGGTATAGAGATCTAGTGCATTATTTGCAACAAGGATATCTACTAGAACATTGGAGTTCTAAGCAAAGAAGGCCACTCCGTTTGAAATCAGCAGCTTATCAAATCATTGATGGGATACTTTTCAGAAAAAATTATGATGGAATTTTTCTCAGATGTATAGAAAAGGAAGATGCAAGTAAAGTTGTCAAATAATTACATGATGGTCCTGATGGTGGACATTATTCAGGAGAGACAATAGCTCACAAAATACTCAAAGCTGGATATTATTGGCCCACCTTATTCCGAGATGCTCATGCTTATGCACGGAACTGTGATATATGCCAAAGAAGTAATGGGAAATTACCTAAGGCAGCAGGACCTTTGCAGCCGGTTATTATCTCAGAACCTTTCGAACAATGGGGTATAGATGTCATTGGAGAGATAAATCCAAATTCTTCTCTTCAACATCAATACATCCTCACAGCCACAGACTACTTCACCAGATGGACGGAGGCAATCCCATTGCGCAAGATCAACGAAGATGCAGTCATTAGTTTCTTGAAAGAGAGCATCATAACCAGGTTTGGGGTTCCAATTTCCCTAGTATTTGATAATGCCACCTATTTCTCGGTTTTTAAAATAAATGAATTTGTTTATGAATAGGGAACTAAATTGCATTATTCAGCCAATTATTACCCTCAAGGAAATGGATTAGCTGAATCTTCAAACAAAAATCTCATCCGAATTCTCAAGAAGACTGTGATAGAAAATCAACTAAGTTAGCATATATCTCTCCCAAATTCCTTATGGGCAGATAGGGTGACTCCAAAGAACGCATTAGGGGTTTCCCCTTACACTCTCGTCTATGGCAAGGAAGCTATTCTCCCTCCCAATATCTTGCTTCCATCTTTATAGTTGTCCCAAGCCTCTCAAGGGTCTAGTAGTCAAGTCTTGCAATCTAGGATCAATACTTTGCTTCAACTTGAAGAAACCCATCAGAAAGCTAAAGACCAATTTCATCATCACCAAGATATAGTCAAGAGATGGTTCGATAAAATGAAATCTGGTAACAGAAGTTTGAAGTAGTGGATTTAGTCCTAAAATGGGACCATAATCATGAGGGCAAAGGGATGCACATGAAATTCCAACACTTATGGATAGGCCCTTACCAAATTTCTGCAAAGCTCAGCCCATCCACTTACAAGCTGACAGACCTCCAGGGAGATGAAGTAACCCTTCCTCTTAATGGCCTCGCCTTGAAACAATACTTTGCATAGTCTCAATGAGACTTTCTGTACATAAATAAATCTTTTCTTTTATTTTTCTTTAGTCTTCGTTTTCTGTGCTTCAGCTAGATTGCTCTTTTCTCTTAGCCTTTGAACTTTTGTACAAATTTGTCTTCCTGAGTCACCTGCAATTGGGCCTCTCGTGAAGGCAGATCTCGCAAGAAATCACACAACTCGTGAAGCTGGAAATGTACCCTAGAAAGAAAGTTTACCCATGCATTTGGGGATTTGCTGATCGTTCTCCAGAATGAAGAGATCTTGTTCTATTGGTCACGCTAACCCTTGTTTAAATAGCAGAGATCTATGATTATCTTTACCACTATCTTCGGGATCCATCCACTATCACACTTAAAAGCATCTCAAGAAGATCGTTGTGGTTGGACCCACAGAAAGGTAGCACATCTCGAAGGCATAGGGTATTGAAATGACTCCATGCTGCAAATCTAAACCCAAAAGGGCTTATAATCAAGGGTCTGTTTTCCAGAAATTCTCGCCTCACTCAAAGCATGGATGAGATAAAAGCAAAGCATACAAGTCAAGAAAGCTGTCCAAAAGACTCAGCTCAAGTTAGGCTCCTCTTTGTCCGTGAGGCTTGATAAAACAATAAAATCTCTCACTCACACAAAAGGACATTATGGATTGAGGAGCCAAAATCAAAGACCGTATTTTAAAGAAAATATTTCTGGAAGGCTCAAACAACAAAGCTGTCAAATGTATGAACATCTAAACAGATGCAGGTAGCATGGGAATGAGGAACAAGAGCAATGGTGTCTATGAGATGTTGTTGCAAATCCTATGGAGTCCAATAGCAGCAGTCATCTGAAAGATGAATCTTCTAAAATGAACCCCATCTGTTGGCCCTTGGAAATTTTTAAAGATGTCTTCATCGAAGCTCCCTTCTCCCAATGACCAATGGATAAAGTGACTTCTTCCTTTGCCGAGATTCGAACGCTTAAGCTGACTGCTGCACATAAGGTGAACAACTTTTAAGAGGAATTCTTTCGATAAACGAGATAGTTTTCAGAGATCTATGTTCGACAATGATTCGCCAATTGTTGTTGCTGCAACATCCTTCCCCAAAATATTGAATTTATTTGGGGCCCCTCCTTTGAACACCTTTTTAGCAAGTTTTTACTTTATCTTTCAGGTTTTTCTCTAACAGTAAGAAGCTAATTCACCTGCTTCCAAAAGAGTTTTCTCATTTTGTCTAAGGTAAAGTCATCCTTTTCCTTTAGCGCAGATTTTGGTCTTAACTCACCCGCTGTAGCGCAAGTTTTAGCCTTAAGTCCATTGTTGCTTTGACGCACCTCTAAACATAAGCTCCTCGCTCGGCACAGACTTTAGCTCTAACTCAGTTTCCCTTTTGACAAGTCCCAAGTCTTTTATCTGGCGCGCAATTTTTAACAATAAACCGACCACCGTTAGCGCAAGAGATAACCTTTTCTCGATCGCCAAAGGCGCAAGAATTATCATTATCTTCCCGCCTTGGAGTTGCACTTCACCACCCTGGAAGAATTAAAAGCTGGTGTGTTTCTCCCTAGTGCAGACCATGATGATAGAGTTGACGCCACAAGCACAGGAGACACACTTATCCTTCCCACTTGCAAATCCGCGTTCCGTCTTTCACGATAACTCATGTTGGCGTGGTTTTATGAGCGCAACCCTAATTCCAGGATCGCCACTTGAGCACAAGGTTTATTTTTGAATGTGCACTTGCCACATAGCGCAAAAGATTATGCTCCCCGCATGGTGTGAAAGTTAAATCGGTTCTCGGCACGAAAATATCTCCTCGATCCCTGTGCATCGGTGGAGTTGGTAGGGCCTTTAATGAGGCCATGTGCCACTCTTAATGACATATTTCTCGAGTCTCGCTCTCATAACCCCGCCAACTTTAGACGTGTGTGAGCATTTAACTCTCCCCCTATTTAACGCATGCAATGGCGTTTTGGGTTTTATTTAGTCATTTGCACTCGGAGCGCTCTCCATTCACGTTGAAGTTCGAGACTGCTATTCGCTGCAAACAGTTGAGGTCTCGAAACGCTCGCCATACTGACAGGTCGACTCTTTCCCAATCCTGCTCTTGGATTAGTAGGTTAAAAAATCACCCACGCACAGATTGCGTAGCTCAACGGCCTTCGCTTTACTTTGCATGAAAGCTAGAGAGGCATAGGATAGTCACTGTTCTTTTCCATATGAGGATACGAGGCCACCACTTTTGGACTAGGGAAAAGATGGTCCTATCTCACAGGCACATAAGTCTTTTCCCTTTGTCGCATTTTTGGCATCCCTAGTTATCCTCATAGAGCTTTCATTTTCCAAGCGAAACCCGCGGTTCCTCACGATCGCATCTGAAATTTTTTATATGTTTTCTTGGTTGTGTAATAGCTTGTTTCTGTTTAAGCTCTTCTTCCGTGAGTAGAGTCTCTGTTTTTTAAAAGTATGAAGTGCTTACCCAGCTCTGGCCATAAGGTTGAATCATCCCAGCAGTATCTTAGCGGTCGCATATTTTTTCACTCAAAACCTGTAGAAGCCGCAGCATCCCAAGATCTTGTTTGCAAAACAAAACTCCCTGCCAAGCATCTACTGTGCGAAAACCCAACCCTTCTCGTTCCTTGCAGCTAAAAGTTCCGTCCTATGAACACCGAAATTCCCTGCTCAACCGAAAGCAATGTTCATTCATGCCAAGGTTGCATAAAACCCACAATACTCGGCCGAAGTTGCCATGGGGATGTGTTAAGACAACTCGTCAAGCCCACTTAGAAGCTTGAAACCAAGCCCGATACTTAACCGATAGAGGCCTGCAGCTGCAGGGTTTATCCACCTTCTATGCAATCTCCACTATCAACTGTTGGTGCATGAAATGCTTAAACATTGACATACAGTAAATAGCACATGCATAATGTTAAGCGCTAGCGCAGAAGTAAGGATAGGATAGCGCATGCAAAACTGTTTGGGCCAGCGTACAAATGTTTTTAGCTTTGGCGCGTGGACAAAATTAAGGCGCTAGCGCGTGAAGTATTTTAGGCATCGACACAGAAAATGCATTGACACTTGGCGCCCAAATAATCTTAGGCGTCAGCGGACATGAAACGTCTATGTGTTGGCGCATAAAATCCCGCTTGTACCCCAACGCACATTAGATCACTGATCTTAGCACATGCAGAATCCCAAGCATGGGGATACCTGCACGTTGAAATTAATGGCGCAGATTCAAAGATGATCTTGCCCGTTGTCCTGATGTTTTGTCTTTGCTTTTAGCATGGAGGAACATTGTTGAATCAAGCTTAAACATGGAATGAAGATAATTATGATTGTTTGAGACAACCTCAATTTTGTGAAATGTTATATTTTGGATTTGTCATAGAGTGTTGCTAATGCTTGGAGTAGTGGTCTAACTAAAATCTTTTTTATTGCCTTGCTCGCCATAGGATTACCATGCATAGGAAGTCAGCAAAGAAGAAGGCAGTGTAGAAAGTAACCTCAGACTCAGAGGTTGAAATTGTATTAGATACTTCTCTCGTGACGATGTTTGCTGACACACAAGCTACCACTGGTGTTTCCCCTGGGAGATCTGCTCCTGAATTTCAATGGGGTGATCTATACAGATTCATCATGGCTCAAGATAGTTCAATAGCCTCTATAGAGGATGCTCTAGTGTATGCCAACATTAGAAGGTCCTGTTTGCATAAGGCAACAACTCGGCCAGAGCTGTTCCCTTGTTCCAAAATTATTGGATGGCTAATTCCTAACATCCAGACCGATACAAGGCTCATGAATGATAAAAATGGGTTGAGCCTGGTCTCTTTCGCTCCCGAGCATGTTACTGCTGCCTACAGATTGCCTTCACCCAGGGCTTGTTTGGACGATGAATGGATTGGAAAGCATCAAATGGACTTACTAGAATCTGCCCGTAAGATAACAATAAATGACAGGCAGATTAGGAGGAGGCAGAACAATGAATATGAAATCAACCTCCTAAAGACCCCTTACAGAATCATTGTCCTGATGTTGAGTCAGCTCTTTGGCATGCCTAATGGCAATGTGTTTAAGATTAGATGGGTGCCGGTGATGTTTCATATAGCCACGAAAGGTACCATCTTCAACTGGGCTGAAATAATTTCAGATAGCTTGGCCTCACAGTTAACAGTAGCCCAGGGAGGACTAACCCAAAAGAAGGCATATTTCTTCTTGTCTTCATACCTGATTGACTGCCTGTTAGGCATGCATTCGTTCCCGGACTTGGGTTGATCATGGAAGCCAAATGAAACAACTCTCTTCATAGCTTATCAATGTACATGGGCAAGTAAATACGCAAACCACTACAAGATGGTTTGCGAGAGGTTTATCATGCCATTGTACCAGCTTATTTTCGTGCAAGAACCAGATTGTATGTCGGAGAATGCAATGCCTATCATTGAACAATTTGGGGACTATTACCACAGTGCAAAAGGCACATACATCAGGATGAGTGGAGGAACTCATGAGCCATTTATGTTCTCTCGATATGTCATAGACTTTGTAATTCACAAGGAGGCCGTGAGACAACTCTTTGGCACCGGAGCAATAAGTAAGTTCTTAACAGTCCGGAGGAAGGGCATGTATCCTCCCATGCCTTTTACCATTGGAGCTTACAGCCTCCCGAGAGCAAGAGATGGGGAAAATTACGCTCAATGCTTAGAAGTTTTCCATTTTGGCTCGATGCCTTTCAGAAGGCATGACCCCAACGGTGCGGTAAGCAAGCATTGTCATGACCTCAAGATCTCCTTTGAATACGCTCATGCGGTAGACCGAGACGAAGAATTCTTCAGGAGCGCTCGCAACCTAACTGAGCTAGGAAAGCGTTACAATAAGAAAGCTGTGAAAGATCCAAGCCCCAAACCTGTTGGTTTGATCCAAAGAGAGCGGGAGGCCTCGGCCTCAAAATCAGGGGATCCATCAGAATTGGGGCAGGAAAGAGTGCTCCAAGAGCAAGATCTCAAGCAACAGCAGGACCAAGAAGAAGCAAGAATTCAAGGTGAGCTAGTTGCCAAGATTCAACTGTTATACCTCCATATTCCACAGTGTCGCATCTCCACCACAAAAAGAGTTGACGACACTTCCCCTACTGTTTAGAACACCCAGAAGAGAAAAATGATGAGTAATCCTTGAAGGAAAATCTACCCTGTCAAGAGTTAACCCAGCTGAGACTTCATTTACCCTAACTACTGTGCCTTGCTCCATTATGAGTGCGCGGTAGTCCATACTACCGCGCTATGCTTTGTCCCTGACACGCGGTACTACTGCATTATGCTCTGATCCAGGGGTGCGGTACACTTTTTTTAGCCCTTTTGCCATGGCTTGTGGGATTTTGATTTTCGAGAGATTTTGGAGGATTGAGGTCCCTGATTCGATTCTAACTCACTTTATGTGATTAGCAAACTTGATCCACTAAACTCTCCCTAGATCCACCCATCTCTATTGTTGGTTAACCCTACCACACACTATAAGAGAGAGGCATTCCATGAGCAAAGGGGAGGACTCTTAGAGGTATCAAACTTATGATCTTGCAGCCTTGTGGAGATAGCTAGAGGAGGAAGCACTTGGAGCTGGAGGATTGGCTTGGACATCAAGCAACCTTTGTAAGCATTCTTCAACTTTGTAATAAAGATAACTTGTCTTGTTTTTCCCATTTCATGTGTATTGCATAAGTTCTTGACATGGAATGTATCTAGTCTAGATTTGAATCTAATCTTTACTTCAAGGTATTTGGAAGCTTGTACGCTTGTTCCTTGTTTGATTTCAACAGGTTCTACATTGGAGCTTTTGGATCAAGAGCTAGAAGCGGGACAAACGTCAGGTTGAAAGGTGAGTTATGTCTTTCATCTCTTCTGAATGCATGTAATCTTGTTGTGAAAGTTAGTTCAGGAATTTCAAGGTAGCATTTGTTTTGTTTTGTTCTTACCTTAGAGTTAGTTAGAAATCTGCTTTAAGTTAAGAGAATTTTGACTTATCCGTAGGGAAAAATTCTACCAACAAGAATGGCGACTCCGCTGGTTTGAATTCTGTTTGATTGATTCAGTTCACTGTCATCCATCTTTTGATTGTGATTTTTATTGCTCTTCAAACCAGTTTTAAATTTTGGTCTTTTTGACCTTTATTCACCCCTCCTCTCTGTATTTTTTCTCCCTGTGTGATCACTGAGTCCCCTGGGTTTGCAACAACCCTGAAAATTGCATCTTCCTTTTCAAAAGTTGCGCTTTTTCACACTTTGCCACAGTACTGCGTCGTCTGCATTTACTACAGTGAGGTAGTACCGCGTCTCCTGAGTTAGTACCAGAGCGGTAGTTGAGCAGTACCGCGCTATAGCCCTCTTCTGCCACGTGGTAGTGTCTGCATACTGTAAAATTTTTTCTCCTTGCTTGGTTTCCTGAGTCTTTCTCTGCCTTAGGTAGTGTTTGCTGTTCCCTGTTTCCATTATGTCCATTTTACAGTCTGTGTGGTGTGTTTATTGCTTGTTTGTGAGCTTGATTGTTATGTGAATTAGTGGCATTATTGGCACATAGGGTCACCCCTTCACTTTGAGTGCATTATCTTGATCTTCCCATCACAACCAGACCATTACTACTGTTCTCTGTTACTAAATTGTGTAGTTTTCAATAGTCACATTTTTTCCATTATTATTATTCAAATTCATATTGAAAGTTATCATTGGAAAACATTTGTATTATTTTGATTAAAATGGTCTAGTAGCATCGTTGTGCATTAGGAAGTGAAACATTGAAATTTGCCACAGAAATTCTCATATTTGAAGCATCTTAGTTGTAGGATCAGTGAATTAAAAAGAGTGTTTATTTTAGTTTGGCTCTATTTACAAAAAGAAAACAATTTTTTTTTTTTGTTTTGGTTTTTTATTGCTTGTGAAAAATTTCATGCATTTATGATCAAAGAACTCTCTCTCTTCCATAGCTAGGTTTCATCGAAGACAAGGCTTATTTTGATTCATTCTCATTTGCATGGTTTGGGTCGTCATAACACCATCAAGTTTCACGTCCATTTACCCGATTGAGTAAGACAACCACTAAAATTAATCTCCCTAATTAAACCAACATTAACCTCACTTGAGGAAATCAAAAGAATTTGGTAGTTAGGTAGGACACCGGGGATAGGCATCAAAATAATTCCCCCTTGTCATTTTCATCTGAGACATAGTTGTTGTCCTCTAGTGTCAAAACCCAAAATTTCTGAAAAATTTAAAATTTTTATAATAACAAATATTGTTATTAAATACGGCAATTTTACTGTTTTGATTAGATTAAATGAACATGAATGTGTCTGGAGTATCTGTTATTGTTCTTAAATTTTAATGTGAGTTTTATTTATGGTTACTGATTGTTTCTGTTCTGCAACCTCAAGGGGGAATTGCCATTGCAGACTGGGCTTACTTAGCTTTCGAGCTAATGCATCAAAATGTCTTTCTCTTACAGATATATAGGTACTGTGCGGGTCGCTACATTTAAATATTTAAAGTATTAAAAGTCAGTTAGCTATACCAATTCCTTCATTAATAGTCTAAGCATGCTAGACAGGTTATCAAGTGTTTAAAGGTAGCATTCATCCTACGATCTCTTCAAGATTTTACTGTTATAGAATTAGAAATTACTTAGAGATTATGACAGCTATGTTTCTTGAGAACAAAAGAATTAAATAACTCTATGAAGTAATTGCGCTCTGATGATATTCTGAAATACAAATATAATTTATAGCTAGCACTGTAGATTACAACTGGTTGCCCAATACCTCATGACAATTATTACTCATCTGTTGTTACTGTCTCATTTACAATTACCCTTATAAGGATCTGGAAATTTTCAACGTATAAGTTGTTTATTACTAGCACTGTATGATATTCTGTCAGTTACATATCTTCTTATGATTTGATTGCACCGCTACCCTATTCCTATAAATGTTAATAGATGTGAAAACAAGACTAACATCTATCTCAATTGACACTAATATAGTAGGATTGTAATCATCATACTTAACTTCATTCCATTATCTTGTAGATCTAAGAATTGATGTACCCTTTGTCTTTTCTCATAAGACTAGGGTTAAGGCAAAAATAGTGATATGTTGTTCTAAACCATTTAAAACTTACATTACATCCTTACCAATATAACTTTTATAATGCAAATCGCTTTCTCCATGTCTAGAATACCTCGTGACTGAGTTTTTGAACAATGTTAATATTGCATGAATTAAGAAGTCAAGGTTAAATCGATACAACGCCAGGTTTAAAAGTATTATCCTAATGTATGATTATAAAGGATGACATGTAACTATGTTATTTTTAACCTTTATGAATAACCAAGCAATAACTCTATTACTCATGCTATGATTTTTTTATTCATCAAACAATGATGAGGACCTCATCAAACCTTGAACGTTATTGACGAGGTATGATTTTAATGGTTGTAGGGTGATATATTATGGTTCGCCTATGCAAGTTTGAAGGCATAGTTTGCAATAGGAAAAAAAATAGTGCAAGTTTAAACTATGGTACCACGACCATAAAGGAATATCCAAGCTATGATTATCGTGCACCCATTCTATGATTTTAATTGATAGACAAACGATTGAAACAAATTGAGGAACTATGGAACGCAAACCCACTGCATGGGAATATTAAAACGCTACGTGGATGTTTGGGAGCCAAGTGTTGATGGTATAAATCCGTTGACTAACCCTACCTTATCATTTTCCCTTTGCCTTCGGGCTTGGTCTCTCGACGAACCCTCCTGGTCCGGTCTCCATTGTTACAGTGTGCTAGCTGCTCCTACTGTGTGTTAGCTGCTCCTATACTTCCTCAAACCTTCGTGTTTGTTCACTGTATCACCTGGGAACCTTATATACCTTGTTGTTAGCAATAATGAAGGTGATTTAACAACTGGGGTTTACCGGTGTTGCTGCTATTGTGTGCTAGCAGCTTCCATACTGCTCCCAGCATTTTTGCTTGTCCATTATATCGTTTGGGGAGTCATTACACCTTACTGATGGTAACTATGAGTTTATTAAGCACTTAGGGTTTACCCTTGTTACCTGAAACAACCCTGCCATGGCGTGAGTGTATCAGCTGACTTAGTGTTCGTTTGAGCTTCCATTGTAGAAGAAAACCCTTTGCTTCAGTTAGCTCGTCCTCCGGTGCAAGGGTGGGGTTATCCTTCCTCGACTCGTGGTTATCAGTCTACCTATTGTACTTGCGTTTCAAATGCATCACTGGTAAGCTACAGAATTTATTACTCGTCGTTTCTAGTTAAAAGAATTTGCTTAACTCCAAATAAAAGTATGGACGGGTTACTAAAAATGTTCTTTTGTTACAGGTCCTCACTCTGCTTGTAGCGTGGATGATTCGAGCTTCAGCAGTTGGTTTTCTTAACCGGGTAAGCCTGGTTTCCACCATGGCGTTCCTCCTTGTTGATAGTTAGGATGGTTAGGGTTTGGTCCTGAAAGATCCATTCTATGGCTGTAACCATTCTGTTGGTCTTTTATTTGCTGGTTAGACGAGTTCCTTAACAGGTTTTTAACCTAGTTCGAAATGGGTTGTAATGGCTTGGGTCGTGAATGTAATTTAATAGTCTTACTTTTGTAATGAGGGATTCCTGTAGTTGAATACTGTGTAATTAAATGGATAGAAGGTGAGAGGCGTGAGCCTACCTGAAGATGAGGTTACGGCCTCTTAAATTTTGTTTTTATTTACTGTTCTCTTTGGAATGTACAGGGTTTTCACCCAGGTTTTGGTATTAAAACTTATGAAATCGTGTTCTTGTTCCTTTGGGTTGTTTTAATACATACCTAGATAGATTCTATGTTTTACAATCTATTAAGTAGTGAAAAAGAACTACGGCCGTGGTAAAATCGTTGTCTTAAGTTCTAAATGTTTAAATACTTGTAAAGTCTGGAATGATAGGAGGTTCAATCCGAAACGACAGTGGTGATTTTGTTTAGATGCTGATTCTGTAGTTACGATTTTATTTTGTTGGTAGTTTTGAGAAACAAGTGAAGGATATTATGATGATAAAGAAGCTCGACAATGAGCTGGAAATCTGTTTTGTCTGTTTCGTTTTGTTGTGGATTTAATATCTAGGTTTTCTGGAATGATAGGGTTCAATTGGAACACCACATTCGTGCTTTTAATTAGTTGTTTGTTCGGTTGTTTTGATTATGACTCTGTCGAAGAAGTGAGTCTAGTGAAATAATACTAACAGTTTGGAGCTCGATAATGAGCTGAGATACAGTTCTGTTAATTCTATTATTCCTAAAACAATAACTAGTTTATTTATCTGTTAATAATTCCTTTGAGATGTAGTTCTGCTAGGGTTTCTGCGCAATCGTTTTGTTTGATAGATAATGAATGGATAATCTATAGCTAGGGTTTGTGTTTGATTTAAATAATAGATTTAAAAATGATCAATCTTGACTAGGGTTTGTACTCTGTTAAACATAACATGACTGTGGCTATCATTCTTCTGTAATATTAGTTATCAGAGTGTAAATACTGAAATTTTTGATTGTTCAAAGTTTACTATTATTCCTATTATTGTTTACTTAATTTTATATTATACAGAGTACAATTACTTATATGCAACTCTGCTTATCTGTTCAACAAAAATAATAAACTAGGTTTATAATTATAACTCATAAATTATTACATAAAGTATTAATAGTTTCCTGTCTTAAATTATAAATACATTAATAGTAATAAAACAGGGATATTACCTCATACTAACAATACAGAAAATCACAGTAACTTTTAACAATCTTACTACTAATATTCTGGGATATTCAATCTACTAACTAATTAATTACTACTCAAACATATTAGCAATAAATACCACATGCATTCATTCATCCTTAATAAACATAAAGAATAAATGGTAAAACCTGTCTTGGTCTGTGGACAACAACAGCTATGGGAGGCTGTTCCTCCCTACCAACTCCTGGAGAGTGCCCAGAAAACACTTCTCAGGACCCCCGAGCTTGCTCTGGTCTCCCTGGCTGGAACTAGGTGCAGCAAATAATTCACTCAGCCCAAACAGCTACACTGGAACCAAGTTACTACAGCAATCCTCTCAAACAACTTCCTTACTGTATATTTCCCTCTTCCTCAATGGGACTCCTGAATAACATTCACCTGAATGTATTCTCCCTCCAGAACAATTCGAACCCCCAGCTCAGCTCATTGAGTACTATTTAAAAGATTGCCTAGGTCTTTGTTGGGTTAACTGTCATTAATGAACCACCTGCTCAGATTCCACTTTCTTGGGGAATCATGACCCCAAATATAGGGAAGTTGCCACCTACAACTTAGGAAGTGTTTTAGGATGCTGCCACTTGTCTTTTACCTTTCCACCTAGTTCCATCCACCAGTTTGACCAGTAACCTCTTTTAACAGCTCTCCCATGCTGTTGTCTCCATAATTTATTTATTAATAATAAAATATTCTGAATTACATTCCATTTCTAGTGACTTTGCTGAGTCATCAATTCCTACTTAGCATTAAATTTAACATAATGTCTCAGGAATAAAATAAAATAATTACATAATTTTTACAAAATTGGGGTATGTGACATCTAGGGAACTAAAATCCTCTAGTATTTATTGACACGGTCACAACCAGTTTGTGGAGGGGCCTCCTGACTGTTTTTAAATTTCAGGAGTTAAACGGCCGCGAGATTGAGAACCGGATGGACTCTGTGGAATGCCGCACTCCACTTAGCCTTAAGGAAACATTGATCATTGTCTTCCTCGGAAGGCAGAAGTGCCCAAAACCTTTTCCAATGTGTTATGAACGAGGTAGCTTAGTGACTATTCTACTAGGGCTCTTTTACCCAGGATCCCTTTCGGTAGAGGGATATCCTTCTCATATAGGTCTCTCACGTTGTATTGTTCGACTTGGATTTCATCACCTTGCGAAGGATACATCTTGTTGAGGTCTCCAGCTCTTAGTTAGGAGTTTGCTTGTTATCTCATCTTTGTAGAGGGTCATTTTTCTTTTTAGTGAATGCTTGTTGGCATTCTGGCCATTCTTTTTATCAGCTCTCTTACTAAGACACCGGTCTCAGTATAGATTTTAGAGCTTGCTTTTTTGGCCTGCGAGCCTTGCTTTTTCTAGCTCCTCTTCTGCACACTCGGCTGCATTAGATTTTTTGAGTTCTTTGTTACGAAACTGCCCCCGGTTTTCATTTTCCTGTCATCATGTCAGAACCACCACGAAGATCACGACGAGTACAGGGCAAAATCCCTCCACCACCACCACCGCCACGGACCTCCGGTCCACCTGCATCACGCATTCCTGCTCCTCCTGACCGTGGTGCTGGTCGAGGGAACATTCCACCGCCGATACATACTACATCATCAGTTCCGCCTGTAACTGTTATTCATAGCACAGTCTCAGAATCTCTTGCAGCTTCTGCAACCACTAGCATATCTAAGATTTCCACTGTCACTTCACCCACTGTTATTCCAGATATATCTGTCACAGTGGAAAACATTACAGCAGCTGAATCTAGTACAGCCCAAAATACTAGACCAAAGGTCATCCTCCTACCTGATGTCAACACCTCCCGTCCATTAGACACTTTTCACGATGACACAGACGGATATGTTGGCACCACCGAAGGGTCCAACCAGGATATACTTGGCTTGATTTCAGTCCCGGGCGGGTACGTCGAAATTATTGAAGATACTCGACTTCCTGACACACCTTTTGAACCTGATTATGGCTTCATCACTTCCCAGGTGGAGCTTCCGCCTGTTATCACTACGTCACCCAGCGTTCATCCACAGGAAACAAGTTCGTCTAGCAATGTACCTCGTACTATATCTCTCCCCAAACTTCCTCCGGGACATGAGATCATGGCCTCCATCCAGTCTAGTATGGTTAGTCTAGCAAATTCCCCGTTAATATTGGCACGGTTTAAAGGTAGCACAGAGCAAATGCTCTCGACAGCTTCTAGATATCCCCCTGTCATTCGTCCTTCTGACTATCGGGATCCCAACATCCCATCTAGCACAAAGTTGCATCACTCCTATGCAGATGGTTCCGGACCTTCAAACGTTACTATACCTAGGTCCCCGTCGGATCCCGAAAAACCTTTCCAGGACATGAACCCGGACCCAGTCTTCGACGGTCCTCCTATCATTGAGCACGCTATGGACGACGCCGATACCCCTGGGTTAAATTCCCCACATTTGCTGCTATCACCCATTTTTGGCGCACATTCTATGAGGGATAACCCAATTTTTTCTCCGTCCTCGCTTGTCAGATATGGAAGACCCCCTCCGCAAATCAGTACTTTTGGCGCCGTTGGCCAATCCACACTATCATATTTGGCTAGTGGCGGAAGAACACCAAGTCATACTGCTGGATCTTTCGTTTTGACCAGAGGATCACCTTCGGCCACTATTTACACTATCTCAGGAGGTGGACAACCGACTGCAGTGGTCCCCAACTCCAACAACCAAACTCCCCCTGGTGGGCCATCAACCCAACCAGTTGGAGGACAACCCTTTGTTGGGAACCCCATTCCTAGTCAACAACCTCCTTCTATAGGGCCATCAACCCAACTAGTTGGAGGACAACCTTTTGTTGGGAACCTTGTTCCTAGTCAACAGCCTCTTCCTATAGGACCATCCAACCCATCTGCTGGAGGACAACCCATTGGCTCCATTCAACAACCCTCCCAACCAGCAGCATCTGCTCAGTATGGTATGTACAACACACCTGGCAGCGGGCAACCTTATACCGGCATTCCAACCAGGCCTCATCCTCAACATCCCCCGTCAGGTATGCTTCCTTCTTGGGAATCTCAAATCCCACAGAGTGGGGGTTACTCACTATTTAGAAATTGGAACCAAGGCGGGGGGCAATCTCAAATTCCCCCCAACTTGAACTCCGACTTCCCTTACCCTTCAGCTGCTACAACTCCATGGAACCCATCCCTTCAATTTTCACACGCTCCTCAAGGAGGAACGAGCCTTCCATGGACACCATCGTCGCAGCCACCCCCCAACCCTGCTATGGGAAACCCTCCACTTACTCAATACAGTGGTACCATCCCTGGAACACAACAACTCCAAAGAAATTTTCCCCAACTAGGAGCAGCAACCATCCCTGGGTTTCAGCAACCCCAGGGTACCATACCCACTCAGCAGAACATCCACCAACCGGTTACCTACACTCAACTGGTTAACCAGATGGCTTATTACCCACATAAATTCCAGCAGTACCCCTTGGGAAACAGATATGGGTATAACATGCAATAGTATGCTATGCAGCCCCCCCCAGGTTTCTTTGCACCACACGGTTATTACTCATACCCGCAGACTAACCGTCAACTTCCCTTTTTGGCCACACTTGACTTACCTGATTTGTTGAGGCTCATTAACGATCCTATATGGCATGAACCTCACTGGCCACCTATTCCAGCCAAACTTCCATCGGACATTCCCAAGTTCGATGCTAAGCCTGGGGAAGACCCCAAGAATCACGTAATGACCTTCCATCTTTGGTGTTCATCCAACTCCTTGATGGACGATTCCATTCGACTTCGGCTCTTCCAACGTACGCTTACTGGCACGACAGCAAAATGGTACATCGAGCTGCCACAACACTCTTTTCGTGATTTTAACACCTTGGCTATGCAGTTTCTAACCCATTTCTAGCTCCCCATCCAGTATGAGACTGGAACAGAACTGTTAACTTCACTGCGTCAAACCACTTCTACACACATTTCGGATCACATCCATGAGTGGCGACGATGCCGTAGGCTAATTAAGGCACCCATTCCGGAACAGCTACTCGCTGATTGGTTCATGAAATCCTTTTTGCCTCCCATAGCTAGAGATATCACTATGCGTGGGCCGGTTACAGAAGAACAAGCCATCTCGGCAGCTCAGTACATGGATTTGTTATACACCCAATCCGGCACATTACACGAACTTCTTCCCCATGTCGCCCGCGTTACCACTGATCCAACGAAACCTACCACTGAACCCCCCATTGATGGTATTGTCGGTTCAGTCAAGGCCCAACCTACTACCAACTCGATGGGACAACAAGCCTCAGCTTCCCCCGCTCTACCTCAGGCTGCTTCAAAAAGTACTACTTCTCCTGCTATTTCCTCCGAAGTGAACGCAATTCAATCTACGTCACAAACATCCAGAGGAAAGAAGAAAAACAATCGTGGTAAATCCAAGAAGAACCAGCAGGAGAATCCCAAGCCACAACCCACCCACAATGACCAGAAACCACGTCGAAAGGCTAAGTTTCCCTGCCTAATTTGTCAAGACGATCACTACACGCGTGACTGTCCCTACAAGGACGAGGTCAACAAATTCTTTAAAGGATCCTCTCGCCCGACAGTGTTAACTGACCCTTTCCCTCAACAGCAACAGCAAATGGTTGCCCAAGAAACCCCATAGGGGGTCAACTCGACCAACCCTACTCACGGAGATAGGTCCACAAATCGCGAAATCATGATGACGAGTAATGAGGAGATTCATATAACCACTCCTTCAAAGACATATGACAACCCTCCAAGTTCAAACAAACAACCCGAGATAGCCAAAGGCAAATCTCTTGTTGAAGATCTGACTCCTACCCCTCCCCCTACCAGTCATCTCCATATCGAGAGACCGCTTACAGACAAAGTGCTATGCCCACCCAAGGGCACCATACGAAAGGAGACATTTAATCCCAATACGCGAGCTTCCCAAAATTACAACATTGTTGAGGATTTAGCTCAAGCACCTTGCGCCATGTTGACTCTCGAGGTTCTTCAACACTGCCCCACGAAGCGTAGAACCTTACTTTCAGCACTGGGGGCAATGGACCCAGATACTTCAAACTCTATTATGTTTAACTTGGAACACGCCAAACCTCAACTTTCTCACCAGTTAGCCTTCCAGGTTCACACAAAAATCTGTGGAAATAGCATCCATCGCACTGTTTTAGATGAAGGTGCTTCCACGTCGATCATGTCTTTGAATTGCTGGAGAGCCTTAGGCTCACCCGAAGTCACGAATTCTCCCACTACTCTCAGGGCATTTGATGGACATGGTTTTCAACCTTATGGACTCATTCCCTCCATTGGTGTTGAACTGGGGGGGAAAAAGTATCCGTACATATTGAAGTCGTAGATGCACCAATAGATTACAATCTTCTGCTTGGTCGGAACTGGTTCTACGCCATGACTGCCATAGCATCTACAGTCTTCCAGATTGTGTAATTTCCTCATGATGGGAAAATTGTCACCATTGATCAACTTGATTACTGTATCCCAGACTCCCATCCGAACTCCGCCAACACCGTCCCGTTATTGGATCAACCTCGGTACCGGTTCCAAGACATCGGTGTTGGTCTCATGAAAGATTCATCCCTTATTGGAGTTTTTCCAGAGCTGGGAACCCATGTTCAACCAGTCAACATGATTTCATCAAATATCACCCCTTCCAATGATTCATGGGTGATTCCGAGTCCCGCTCAAATTGAAGACTATGACAACTCTATGCCTTTGAACAGAAACCTTGTAGCATATGCAGCGATCCAATCAGCCACCGATTGGGTCGACTGTTCTACCCATCACACCATGGCACATCTCTCGTCTGAGACTCATTCATACCCACCACTTATCGATCCTCTCAATTTGATTTTTCCCACTGACGAATCAATTATGAAGGTTATGTGCGGTGATGAGCCACCATGGGGATATTTTCACCATCGATCTTCATTCCCCACCATTCAGACACTTGAGCCTGACACAAAACCCAGTACTTCACTTGGGATGGTTCAAACCAAGTCCCCCACTTCCCTCGACGAGGTATTTTCTGAAGGAAACTTGGCTAACCTTATGGCAACCACTCCCATAGATATTTTAGTGAAGCCTGGTATCGTGGAAAACATACATATTGGCAAAACATGTACTCCCCTCGAAATGGAGTTCTACTCTGCTTACTTCAAAACCTTCCGCAATGTTTTTGCTTGGAGTTATGAAGAAATTCCAGGAATAGATCCCTCGATTGTGGTCCATGAAATTCCAACCTTTCTTGGCACTAGACCTGTTCGGCAGAAACTTCGACCCGTCCATCCTCGTAAGGCAGCCGCTATTAAAGCAGAAGTTGAAAAACTTTTGCATGCTGGTTTTATCTATCCTGTCCCATTGACAGAATGGGTATCTAACATCATTCCCGTAGCTAAGAAATAGGGAACGATCAGAGTCTGTGTCGATTACCGCGACTTGAACAAAGCTTGTCCAAAGGACAACTACCCAACTCCGTTCATTGACCAGATCATCGATAACTGTGCCGGGAGTGTCATCTTTTCATTTATGGATGGCTTTTCTGGCTATAATTAGATCGATATCCTCCCAACCGACCAACACAAAACAACCTTTATTTTCCCTTGGGGGATTTTCGCATATCGATAGTTACCTTTTGGCCTTAAAAATGTCGGGGCAACTTTCCAACAGGCGATGTCATACACATTTCACGACATCAAACATATTGTAGAACCATATCTTGATGATCTTCCCGCTCACTCTCGGACCCGGGAAGACCATCCTGACCATTTAAGTGCCATTTTGGAAAGGTGCCGTTGCTACAATATACGTTTGAATCCGCATAAGTGCGTCTTTTGCGTAGAAGTCGGAAAACTTTTGGGCTTCATAATATCCAAAAGTGGGATACGTTTAGATCCTGCGAAGGTAGAAGCTATCTTATCCCTGCCTTCCCCCACGAACATTCCAGAACTTCAAAGTTTGCAAGGGCATGCAAACTTTCTACGCCGTTTCATCTGTAATATTTCCGAGATAACAAAAGGCTATATGAGGCTTCTCAAGAAGAACGTTCCCTTTATCTGGGATGATGAAGCCCAACACTCCTTTGATAATCTAAAGGCTGCCTTAACCAAAGATCCTGTGATCCAACCCCTCGATTACACACGGGATTACATTCTTTATCTTGCAGCTTCGACTTCCACCATCGGTATGGTGCTAGTCCAGGAAGACCACAACGGCATAGAACATGTGGTATACTATCTTAGTAAGAGTCTTCTCAACTCCGAAACTCATTATTCACATGTTGAAAAACTGGCTCTGGCAACAGTATTTGCTGTCCAGAGATTTCGTCATTACATTCTACTCCACCGGACCACCGTTATAGCCGATTTCAATCCAATGTATTATATCCTCACGTGTCAAGTGCTTGGGGGAAAATATTCTCGTTGGATCGTCATCCTTCAAGAGTTCGACTTGGAATTCGTCAAAGCCAAGTCCAAGAAGTCTTCGGTCTTTGAGGAGTTGATTTGTAACCTGCCCCGTGCTACCGAGCAATCCGAGCCCATCGATTCTCTTCCTGATGAATCGTTGTTCCTCATTAGCACGTCTGATCCATGGTACGGGGATATTCTATTATATCTCCAAACCCAACGCTTCCGCCCCAACCTCACTCGCGATGAACGTCGACGCATCTGACATCACGCAAAGTACTACCTCATAGTCAATGATACTCTTTATCGACAGGGTGTCGACACCGTTCTTCGACGATGTTTGACCTTAGATGAGGCGGAACGTGTTCTTAATGACTGCCACGCTGGAGCATGTGGTGGTCATCTCTCTGGGATGGCTACGACCCAGAAAATACTGCGAGCAGGATACTTCTGGCCCTCGATTTTCAAAGACTGCATTGAAACAGTCAAGAAGTGTCCACCATGTCAATTCTTTCATAGTAAAGCACGCTCGCACCCTGCTCCACTCCATCCTGTTATTGCCGTTGGCCCTTTTTCCAAATGGGGCATAGATTTCATGCACTGTAAGCCCACTTCAGCTGGGGGGCATAGCTATGTTATAGTAGCTGTCGACTATTTCACAAAATGAGCTGAAGCGATGCCTACGTATGCTGAGAACAACAAAACAACAGTACAATTCATATTCAATCACATTATAGCTAGATTTGGTGTCCCACAATCCATTGTGACCGATCATGGATCCCACTTCAGGAACCATATGATCGAAGAACTAAGTGCCAAGCTGGGTTTTCGCCATGAAAACTCAACCCCGTATTACCCACAAGCCAATGGCCAAGTTGAAGCCATTAACAAAGTTCTGAAACGAATGATTCAGCGTATTGTGGGTACCCAGAAATCCAACTGGCACTCAGCTCTATTCTCAGCACTATGGGCATACCGAACCTCAGTAAAAAGTGCTACTGGGTTTACACCATTCCAACTGGTGTATGGCCTAGAAGCCATTTTACCGATTGAATGTGAAATTCCATCACTTAAGATAGCCATAGAGCTACTTCCCCACACCACTTCCGAAGAGGAACGGTTTCTGTACCTAGCCACGCTAGATGAAACCTGCCGCGACGCTGCTTTAGCTAATGAAGCTCATAAAAAACGCGTCAAAGCTCAGTATGACAAATCCGTTCAACCTCGGATTTTCAATGAAGGTGACCTCGTACTTACATATGATCAAATACACGATAAACTCAGAAAAGGAAAACTTGAATCTATGTGGTACGGCCCCTTTGTTGTAAAACGTGTCTTGGAAAAAGGAGCCTATGAACTAATCGATTGTGATGGTACGCCATTGGCACGGCCCCGCAATGGGCTATACCTCAAACGCTTCTACGTGTAAGGTTACCCTACACGGGTTACTTTTTGTACATAATGTACTTAGCATATTTTTACTCATTTTTTGATGTGCACGTGGACCTCATGTATCCACTCTTACTTTGACTCGTGATTTTATGCATAGATGTCTGCCTACTTCGGATTCGCCGACGGTGCAAGCCGGCATACCTGGAATCTCTCTTCCGCAGCATGGGTAGTCTATTCTCCCACTGGCGAGTTGATATCTTCAGGAGCCAATTGTTTGGGTCCTGCAACCAACAATATCGCAGAGTACCATGTAGTCATCGGACTCTTGATGGAGGTTGCTTCACTCGGGATTGACTCCCTATCAGTCTTTTTAGACTCCCAACTCGTGGTTTCTCATCTAAACCGTGTTTACACAGTTCACGATTCTATACTAATTCATTTATTTCGGAGGGTACGCCTCTTGGAACGATCTTTCAATTTCATTTCATATCAACACGTACCAAGAGAATTCAATTGTATAGCTGATTCATTGGCTAATTACATGTTGGATTGGCATCTCGCCCATACATAAAAAACATATCACAAAAAATAAACACAAGTCATTGTAAATAAGTAGATCATAAAAGTAGGTCCATATCACTGTATATAAAAGTGTTTTTCCAAATACATAAAGATTTTGTTTTAGACAAAATTTGGGACCAAGCCCCATACAAAAATTTGGCTCTCAAAGCCTACATATCGTATACATGCCGCAAAAAGACAAAAAATACCATCTAAGGAGATCTGGGAGATCTATCATGTCCCTCGTCAGATTCCTCACGCTGCTAGTGATAACACACTACAACTCGAGCCACCCTACGAAGGAGTCGGCCGATCCGCCTAAGCACACCTACAATATGTCGCTGGAGATGCAAAGGGACGTCATCCATCCTCATAGTAGGGATACCATGAGTTAATCCCTATAGGTTCCTCTCTATATCTCAGACTCCTCCTGCTTCATCTTCGTTCTCCTCCTCATCTGGAGCGGCTTGGCGATCAACACCACTGTGACGTAATGGCGAGTACCCAGTCGGTCTCTGTCGTCCACGATCTGCGACATGCATACGAACATACGTTAGAAGTCTTTTACACATTCTAAAAAACAATAAAAATCATATATTCAAAAAGAAAAATATATCCATGAAGGTCATACCTGAGTTGTCCCAATCTTCATCCTCTGGCAGTGCCAAGGCTATGTCCTCGCGGAAGTCCACCCCTGCATAGGGGTAGTCATCGATCATCACTATCTGTTCCTCGAGCAAGGAGAAGAAATCCTCACCAAAAGCCAAGCGCTGAGGTCCCCCAAGACGTCCTGCATAATCACTCCATCGAGCCATCAATGGCTCGGCAGGTGGACGGGGGGGCATAGCTATGTGTGGGCGCAATAATGGCACCCTCGCCAAAAAGAAGGTGACTAGGATGCTCCCATAACCAAATTGGGAATTCTCTCCAACCCTACACTTGTGCACTTGTTCTTTGAGGTTGGCCAACACCACCTCACACCAGTTGAATACTGTTCCCGTCATACAATCCACTACGAGATTCATTTGTGTACGGGACGCCTGATGGGGACCCGTGCTCCCTGCTGCACGTGTGATGGTGAACAACACAGTTTTTACAGGAAGTTCTATAACATCTTTGATGACCACCTTGCCGCTTTTCTTACTCGAACCCTGATGGCAATACCGAGCAATCAAAGCATCTGTGCTCGCCTCCGAGGCTGTGTATCCAATAAAGTTCACCAGGGATCCTCTTTTCGAGAGGCCCATGAGGAAATAAATATCCTCGCGTTCAATCTCGAGGGTGTGTTCTCCCACCCGGAAAGCTTGAATGTCAGGGTCCCACAATTGAATAATATGGGTGAGAAGTTTGGCTTGCTGACGAATGCCTTTGGTCTTGAAGAATTTTAACAAACCGCATTCCCTCAGTATGGTCACAGTCCTTTGGTCATTTTCAGCCGCCAAATCATCCACTTCATGCTCTCGTTCTTTCCAATTGACCATTTTGATCCAAACAAGTTGCAAACTCCTTCAAAAGGTCATGGGAAACATTCAGCAACTATTTAACAACTTGATCTCAGCTAAAAATTTCGGAAAAAAATGATTTTCTCATCCTATTTTTCGCCTCTATCATGCCTGGGAAAAATTGGGCCGCGCGATACTGTACAGTACCGCACCTCTATTTAACTTCACATCGCGATACTGTTATAGAGTACCGCGCTTCCTGATATGGGCCCCACGCGGTACTGTGGAGGGTGATTTTTTTCCTAATAGGGCCTGCCCAAAAAATTGTTTTTCCCCACTGAAAACAAGTTATTCATACATAGAATGAAAGAGAAGCTTGAAAGCTCTTACCTGGCGCAGATGATTGTCGAAATGGTGCCCCGAATCTCCAGAAATCAACTCTTGAAGTTTTGCCCCTCAAATGGGTAAAATCTCCTCTTTTGGTAAATACACAAGTGAAATGGTAACTTTCTACTTTTACCTATCCTTTATATAGCTTTTTCACTCATTTTTTACTTATTATTTTACCTAGTTAAAATAAAACCCATTTCACATTACTAATATCTGGTTTTGTGAGCACTTATTGACAGGATCTCCTTTAAAGACAATATATTCACACTGGCATTCATTTATTGACCTTCATTTTGAGCCTACTTTATCTTTTTCGTGCTCTGGATTAAAACTTGAAAAAGATTCCAAGCGCTTTTACACCCGTGTCGTGCTTGTCAAACTCAAGTAAATGGTGTCGAGTTCGGTCAGCTTTACTCATACTCATTAAAACGATGAGGAAAGTATTATCCTGGTTGTATTTTATTCTCTTTTCGGACCAGAATAATTAAAAATTACGAAAAAGACCATTGGAGTCCATAGTTAAGCTCTTTTCAGACTCCCTAAAATTGAAAACATTGCCAAGTGATCTTGATTCTTTCACACTTGTAAAAGTATTTGAAAGATCGTCTATTCGGTGATAGGTTACCCCTTTTTCGGCCCGTCTAGACTATTTACGAGAAAGGTATACCTTAGTCAATTTTGACTGGGAGAGTTCTCTCGGGAACTGTTTTACACTTTTTCGGGATCGAGGGACTAAATTTACGAAAAAGTACATTGTGGAGCCTCTAAGTTTTTCAGGCTCTCTAAATGTGAAAAACTACCGAGTTTTCCTTCATTGGATTCGTTGAAATTTGACATCGAAGGACCCACTTTGGGACAAAACCCTCCTTTCTCAGGTTCGTAAAACATGTGAGATTGGACTCATCTATGAGATGAGCTACACTGAGCATCTATTATCCTCTTCAAGATCGAAAAACAACAAAGAGGTACTCGTCTATCATGTCAGGGGAATATGGGGAACAAGTCAAGTTTGTTTTTGGCAGCTTGTCAGTCGTTACCTTTGAACATGGCATGTGTCTGTCCCTTGTCTATACTGGGTATCTATTTTTCACTGAGTTATGGTCATCATCCTGAGTCGTCTCCCTGGCCACGAGCCTACTCATTCGGTGTCTATCCTCTGCTATCAATAATCCCTGCTGCCAAGTCCTGTTACATGCCGTTACATGTTCAAAGGGTTGCAGTGTCCAGAGTTGTTCATTGTGTCAGACCTCCGATGTGTCAGTACATACTCCATTGTCTCATCATCTTGTACCATCGTTCGTTCCGATTTCGTGTTGATGATGTGGGAATCATTATGGTCCACCTTCGACAGGTCTATTCCCGTCGACGCCAAATCACTATCCGGGAATTGGACTTAGAGACCAACCATTAGTACCTTGGTACCTGCATGCCTTAATGGCAGGTTTCCTCGTGTTCGAAAGTAGGTTCACATCACTGACCTCTGATCGAACAATCTTTTGAATGCTCGACATCAACTCATCTATTCTCACTTCATTGAGATGTACTTCAGATACCTTGGGGATCATCATCATCATTGGTGATTTCCCTTGCATTTGTTAACGGTTCACATCATTGACCGGTAATCAAATGGTTTCTACCATGTTTGACTTCAACACTTTGTAATCACATGGCTATATTCGTGTCAATTGCGATCGGTTAGAAGACCCTGGGCGCACCTTTGTATCTTGATTGCGTCAAGGTTGCGATGGAGACATCCTTTGTATTGTCACACAGATCCACTTTTTGTATTGGTCGTGGCTGTGTTATTACTGTCTCATGGATCTACGCTTGTTCATAGTAGCCATGATTTGTCCACAGTCTATATCATCTCAGTACTCATGGATTTGTTATTACTGTCGGCAGCCATGCTTTGAGTCATTTGTTTCCGAGCATGGGGATGCCCACCTCGGTGGTATATCTAACATCTTGTTTCTGTTTCAGCTCCTGGTCGTTCTCCTCGATGCTATCTCTGCACAATATTTGTAAAGTATTTCGGCCATCAGTCCCTTTTGACCTCACACTTTAGGGGGCATTTGTTATACCTCCATATTCCACAGTGTCGCATGTCCACCACAAAAAGAGTTGACGACACTTCCCCTACTATTTAGAACACCCAGAAGAGAAAAATGATGAGTAATCCTTGAAGGAAAATCTACCCTGTCAAGAGTTAACCCAGCTGAGACTTCATTTACCCTAACTACCGCGCCTTGCTCCATTATGAGTGCGCGGTAGTCCGTACTACCGCGCTATCCTCTGTCCTTGACACGCGGGTACTACCACATTATGCTCTGATCCAGGGGCGCGGTACACTTTTTTTAGCCCTTTTTCCATGGCTTGTGGGATTTTGATTTTTGAGAGATTTTGGAGGATTGAGGTCCCTGATTCGATTCTAACTCACTTTCTGTGATTAGCAAACCTGATCCACTAAACTCTCCCTAGATCCACCCATCTCTCTTGTTGGTTAACCCTACCACACACTATAAGAGAGAGGCATTCCATGAGCAAAGGGGAGGACTCTTAGAGGTATCAAACTTATGATCTTGCAGCCTTGTGGAGATAGCTAGAGGAGGAAGCACTTGGAGCTGGAGGATTGGATTGGACATCAAGCAACCTTTGTAAGCATTCTTCAAGTTTGTAATAAAGATAACTTGTCTTGTTTTTCCCATTTCATGTGTATTGCATAAGTTCTTGACATGGAATGTATCTAGTCTAGATTTGAATCTAATCTTTACTTCAAGGTATTTGGAAGCTTGTACGCTTGTTCCTTGTTTGATTTCAACAGGTTCTACATTGGAGCTTTTGGATCAAGAGCTAGAAGCGGGACAAACGTCAGGTTGAAAGGTGAGTTATGTCTTTCATTTCTTCTGAATGCATGTAATCTTGTTGTGAAAGTTAGTTCAGGAATTTCAAGGTAGCATTTGTTTGGTTTTGTTCTTACCTTAGAGTCAGTTAGAAATCTGCTTTAAGTTAAGAGAATTTTGACTTATCCATAGGGAAAAATTCTACCAACAGAATGAATATTTTCTGCTAAAAATTATTCAAACTTGAGATTCGACATTAACTCATACTCAAATATGGGTGAACCACCACTTATTCTGAACAATAAACTCAACTGTAACTCAGTTATCGACATATCAGTATCAAGACCTAAAAATTGGGCAATCAATGAAAGGGTTAACTGAGTGTTGTCATTGAAAAGATTGACATCTAAAGGGTATGGAGTATTTTCGATTTCTAGGTCAGGTTTAAGACATGTGGTCAAAAAATCTTGCTGACTTTCAGGAGAAATTTGACGATATAGGGCATCGATTGACTCTTCAGAAAAAATTTGAGATTCATAAGTTTGGGACTCGGGAATTTCAAAAGACCTACTCACAACAGACGACTCTATATAACAGACAATTTTACTCTTTTGAGCATTCATGATAACTTTCTTGGTTTCAGCATAATTGGACGTGCACTAGGATACAAATTCGGGGAAAGGAATAATTTGGTCGGGGCAGAACAAGATAAAAGACGAATGAAACATTCTATGCACATCTATGCCTTCTGTATGTAAAATATTCAATCTTCTTTTAATTTCGGGGACAGGAAGCCGAATTTCTGTGTCAAATACATTGAAATTCCTATCTTCCAGAGCACTCTTAACCCTAACTGTGTTTAAACTTGAATCTTCTTCCATTTTCTTACAGTAAACACATTTATATCACTGATGAAATTAGTTGAAAAATACTACCTGTCGCTAGCAACCTCTGAGAATACCCTGTCGCCTTCTTCGTCTTCCACACGTCTAGAAGCTTCTGACTCCGACAGATCCCAAGAACAAATTTCAACTTTACATGTCGATTGTTATATATATAACCCATTTTCCCTTATACTTTGGTCTTCTTTTCCAGCAATCACGTTTTTCATCCGTTGATCTTTCGTCCAGTGTTCTTAGCCATTGGATTTGATCCTTTTTACTATCGCAATACTCTATCTCCATCAACCGTCCGATCACCTTTCTTGCTTTAATCTCCACCATCTATTATTAGCATACTATCTCTTCAAAGTGGTGTCGTGAACCTCTAAAGTGGTTTCCATTACCATTTTCTCTTCTTGGGACAGAAACTGGAGTTGACACGTGTCGAGTGGTTCATTTCTTTCGCTTCCACTATATCTTCTATCTGTCGTGCATCTCTTTGATGCGTCAATCATCCAGGACCATCGATATTCTCCTGCTATGCATCTACATTGGGTTCCATACCATTATCCTCCACGCAGCTCCAAAACTCATTACCTTTGATCTTATTCACCTGTAATCTGAGTCGTTGATTTATTGAGATTCGCACTATGATTTAACGATGCATCTTGAACCGTCAGATCCTTCACCATTAATCTCAGCCATCGATCTCGACGACTTGTCCTCCGCCAAAGTGGTTTCGCTTCCCATTAGAACGGTTTATCATACCACATATCTTTCTTACGGAGTTCCCTATGATCGCCACCTGTCCGCCGGTATCACTTTTCACGACCACTCTCACACTTATTCCCCGCGCATTTTGTCAATGCGACAACAAACAAGGGTCATTGATTTTCCATTTGCACCCGATCAACGATGCAGCATGCGCCATAGTTAACCTTTATAATATTTTTCCTTTGGACTTGTTGATGCCTCGAAGATCACATCATCAAGCAGAAAGGGATTCTCCCCGATAAACTATCCCAATTAAATTGTCCACCGTTTGGTATGGGGAATCCGTCCGGTTAGCGGTTTCGGCTACCGTTAGATTTGGAGATTTGCTTCTTTTACACCGGTTATGGCCCGATCCACCATTCTTTTTTATTTTATTGTTAAAATGACATGCAAGTGCCTAAGCTAATTTAATCTAAATGTAGAGCTTGAAACAAATCTGTATCTAAGACCGAAATAAATCTAATCTATCCTTGCAAGGAGCAAATTGTAAATATGAGCAATGTGCTGAAAGAAGTATATAAAGATCAACAGATAACCATTAAATCATAAAGATACATCTACAGCAAGAGATTAAAGATATAAAAGATAGCTTTTAATCCATATGAAAGCACTCTATTACTCATGTTAGGAGAAACATCATTGCACAGAAAAATAGTAAGCTCATTCAACAAACATAAATAATTCTGAACAACAAAGAAAGATCTCACTGCAAGATATGAATGCCACAAGAATAATCAAGCAAACATCCAACATCCATTTCCAGGCAAAACAAATGTCTCCCTCAGGCTCTTTATTAGGCAAAATCGCTTCCTTGGAGCTAATTACAAAATAGTTCGTACAAGCTGAGAAGCTTCTTTTCCCTGCCCAAAAAGTCCCTCTCTACTTCTTCTAACCTTCTATTTATAACTTTACAAAGTGCCCTTTGGGCTGACAAGTGTACCCTAATTCTAGAACCTCCTTCTTTGGCTTTCATCGTATCCTTACCAAGCCTATGAATATGTGGAATATTTTACATATAGGACAAAAATAGGGACCAGCTGTCCTTTTAAAGCATTTATACAATGGTAGAATTTCAGCTTCTCCTCTTGATTAAAACAAAATAAGAATGATATATCTATTCTGCTGGGGCTTCTGCCTATTGACTTGAAGACACACCTCCACCAACCGGCTCGCTTGAAATTACCAGGCCATCAATACTTTGAATGTATGAGGTCCATTGGATGATATCCTTCACGATAAGCTTGCTACGGGAAGATACTGTTGCCTGGGATGCTATTTCATGCTTGCGTAGGTCCGATTTGAACAACGTTTTACCCTCTATGGCCTCTTTTTCCATCGCTTCTAGGAAGTAAATATGTATTGCAGGTTGGCAAATGAACTGTTGAAATTCGTCCTAAGTCAATACTTCTATCTTCTTGATATAAGCCAAGTCTTCATCCAGCTCATTCTGCAACTTGAACAATCGGTCTTTTTCTTTTGGGAAATCATAAATGGAGGTGGGGAGAACTAGATGACACTTGCTAAGCAATTACCTGAGCGTGGAGTAGATCGAACAACACTTGCGGACCATCCTTTTGATTTCCAAACTTAGCTTGGTACCACAATCTTTGGTGAATTCAAGAATTCCTATATCCATGTCCAATTCATCCCCTGTAGGGCACGTAAGTGTGAAGGAAGTTGAGATTTTCCCTTTTTCCACTCAGATTGTTGTTTCAGCTCCTCTACATGATTTGCAAACTTTTATCGAATTTTTAGGGCTTTGGTTTCAATTGTCGTCATTTTCTTAATCATCTCTTTCACGCTCCAAATCTCTTCCGAGATCAGTACTAGAAGCTCATGTATTTTAATCCGCATATCACATGCTTGTTTGTGAAATGTGGACAAATTCTGCTGGTCTTCCGCTGCCTCTTTGAGCTGTCTTGCAAGTTGTTCCTTTTCTTGAATCAGTCCTTCATACTCATGCTGGTGGAGCTGAATTTGTTGAGCCCTGCTTGCTTCGAGTTCTTCCAACTCCGTTATCCGAGATTTCAGATTCTTCAGTTCATCTTCAGAGATAGCCAACTGCATTTCTAAGGAGTTCTTCTCATTCTCAAGATGGAGAACTCCTGAATTTAGCACCAGGTGCTCTCCTAACAACTCATTGTATTTCTACTTCAGTTTGTTTGCTTCCAACACCTCCCTCTTTCTATCATCTCTCATCTTAAAGCATTGCTCCCTGTAATGCTTTATCTTTTCTTTCAAAAAATCAATATTGGCTTTAGTTGCCTTAGCTGATGCTACAGTGCATTGGGCTTGAAATGTGGGGTCGGCATCCGTTCCTTGGACCAATGTTTTCTCTATTATCCATAGTTCATATTCATCCTCCTCAGTTTCCATATTCTTTGTCTTGCCTTCCATTTTCTTTACCCTCCTATCAATGATGGCCTTTTTCTTCTCACTAAAATATACAGTATCTAGGTCTGCTATTTTGCGCTGCTTCCTGGGGTTATATGGGGTCAGCGCTAAGCTCCCTGAATAGGCACCTTCTTCTTGAGTTCCCCCTGGGGTGTATATCAATGGTGGGTCCACCTCCATATCTGTCGGAGTAGATGGCTCTGGCTTAGGAGACTTCCCTGTCTGTTCTTTCTCCTTCTCTCCTGCTAACTCTTCTTGCTGTGTCTACAATCCATCTGCTCCTCCATCCAGGGGCCTTTCTTCTTCCTCATGTTGCTGCTTGGAAGCTTGCTCTTGGGATACCTGACCTTCTTGTTCCTTCTGGATTCTGGCAGCCTCTTCCTGTTGCTTCCTTGCAACCTCCTCTTGTTGATGTTGGTAGAATTTTTCCCTACGGATAAGTCAAAATTCTCTTAACTTAAAGCAGATTTCTAACTGACTCTAAGGTAAGAACAAAACAAAACAAATGATACCTTGAAATTCCTGAACTAACTTTCACAACAAGATTACATGCATTCAGAAGAGATGAAAGACATAACTCACCTTTCAACTTGACGTTTGTCCCGCTTCTAGCTCTTGATCCAAAAGCTCCAATGTAGAACCTGTTGAAATCAAACAAGGAACAAGCGTACAAGCTTCCAAATACCTTGAAGTAAAGATTAGATTCAAATATAGACTAGATACATTCCATGTCAAGAACTTATGCAATACACATGAAATGGGAAAAACAAGACAAGTTATCTTTATTACAAACTTGAAGAATGCTTACAAAGGTTGCTTGATGTCCAAGCCAATCCTCCAACTCCAAGTGCTTCCTCCTCTAGCTATCTCCACAAGGCTGCAAGATCATAAGTTTGATACCTCTAAGAGTCCTCCCCTTTGCTCATGGAATGCCTCTCTCTTATAGTGTGTGGTAGGGTTAACCAACAAGAGAGATGGGTGGATCTAGGGAGAGTTTAGTGGATCAAGTTTGCTAATCACAGAAAGTGAGTTAGAATCGAATCAAGGACCTCAATCCTCCAAAATCTCTCGAAAATCAAAATCCCACAAGCCATGGAAAAAGGGCTAAAAAAAGTGTACCGCGCCCCTGGATCAGAGCATAACGCGGTAGTACCGTGTGTCAGGGACAGAGCATAGCGCGGTAGTATGGACTACCGTGCACTCATAATGGAGCAAGGCGCGGTAGTTAGGGTAAATTAAGTCTCAGCTGGGTTAACTCTTGACAGGGTAGATTTTCCTTCAAGGATTACTCATCATTTTTCTCTTTTGGGTGTTCTAAACAGTAGGGGAAGTGTCGTCAACTCTTTTTGTGGTGGAGATGCGACACTGTGGAATATGGAGGTATAACACATTCACAGTTAACAGGTTTCTCCAACATAAGATATTTCAGATTTCAAGCACAGTTGATGAAAATGGTTATGTTTAGTGGTCGAGAAGAATTACATTTTTCACAAGAAGTCTATGCATGTACTTTGGATTAAAACATGTTCAATTACATGAATCATATTCTATCTAAGTTGTATAGAATGATTTTTAGAGAGGAATTACCAAGAGTTTTACCTGAAATGAAGTCGATGATGCAGCTTAAAAAGGAGGTAGCAGTAGGAGACTAGTTTTTATTGAAAGATTCTACAGTAATTAGATTATACGGTTTTATATATGAACCATATGTGCTACCTGCCTTTTTAACTTTGATAATTTTCACTTTAGAATTTGTTAGACAAAAGTTGATTTTGGAAGATGAACATTTTTTGAAGCTCAAAAAGGGATTTGATTTAAAATATCCATGGAATGTAGGCCCGTTTATTGTAAAAAGCAAGGATGCTCTTTCAGATGTAAAAAGATTGTTGGAGGTTATGGATTTCAAGAAATATATAGCAATGGAATATGAGCCTCTTCATATTATTTCTGATAGGAGGAAGATAAATAACACTAAAGCTTTCGAACACAAAGAAATAGAAGGATCATTAAAAGGAATAAATTTGTTGCAATATGAACCAAAAGAAGAAACAGTGTCAAGCTCGCATGTAGAAGATCTCATTTTGATAGAATCAACAATAGACGCTGATATCATACCAAATGCTGCAGAAATTGGAGGAAAAAGGAGTTTGTAGGAAATAATAGATGAACATGATGAAGAAAAAGAAGGAAAAAAGAGGTTTAAGATTGAGACTCAGGAATTGGTTGAAACACAACAAGAATTGGTTGTTTTGACAAATGATGAAATTGGTGAAAAAGAAGAGATGTCAGTCCCAAAAGTATAGGTACGAGAGTATAATTTTTAGGAAGCTAAAGAAGGTGGAGACACAAGTAGATTTCAATCCAGAGTTGAAATGTATAAACAATATGGGCTAAATAAATAAGCTTGTTCTCAATTTGTTTATAGTTTGTTACCAAAAGTTAGATACTTGTCAAATTCAAATGTTACTTTAGTGGCCAGTAGGGACATCAAAGAAAATACTTTGAACCTGGCAGTATCAACTGTGGATAAATTGACTGAGATGAAAGTTAATTTGAAAAATATAACCATTTTTGGCTATCATATGTTGACCTAGAGGGTTTTCAATAAAGACCCAGGTTCTTCGCGGTTTCCCCTTGACCAACAAAACCCCTTCACATTGGCCCTTTCGGCAACAACCTGTGAGCAGGTTGAGGTCTCACCTGAGGTGTATCTATGGGGTACTGCAGAATTAGGTTTCCACAGTAGGTGATGAGTTCTTTAGTTTGATGTACTGCGCAGTGCGACACGGGACGTGTGCAGTGGGGAAAGACTACATGGTGATAGACGACACCGTGGTCCGCACCTCTAAGTCCTCCTACCGCGGGACTTCTTTGTGACTGCGACCGATGCAGTTCACACTAAGACTTGAAATACTTGAAGTTAACTAGTGTACTAAAGTTATTATCACTCAATCATTCATTCATTCACTTGGAGTGTTCACTGCTCAAGCATGTGCCACGGAGACGATCTAGTTACCATGAATTCTTCCTAATGCGTAATAGGAAAGTGCTTAAACAATATCTTAACACTTAGCTGAATAAATGATTCATTACTGCTTCATAAGTAAAGGCCAAACATTCACCATTCATCCATTCATGCATAACTTAACATATTATTTCCATATTCTCCAGATGGAAAATACATATAAAAGTCCTATCATAACAGTATGCAAGGGAAAATTCAGACATTCATTCACAGGAAGCAGATAAATGCATAATAAATACACAACATAATCACACTGCACAGTATTTAACGTGGTTCACTCCCCCGGATGGGAAGCTACGTACACAAGAACTATTGTTATATATATCTTTTGGGAAGGGCACAATAGCTCTTAGTCTGCGCACTCAGCTGCAGACTCTCTTCTCTCTATCAGGTAGGTCTCTGTGCACTCAGCTGCAGAGCCTTTACAATGGCTATTCTAAGCTTAATACTTAGCAAAAATGATACCCATATAACTCAACCTAACTTCAACCCTTTCCCATACAAAAATGCCTCCTTGAATAGATCATGCCTGTAAATCATGTCTTTACAATGCTGAAGGCAGAAACCCTTAGGGTTTACAAAACTGCTATAGTTTCTCTAAACTGGTCTACTGGCCTCTGGTAGCAAGTGCTCCATCGTGGTGGTCCTCCACGCCTTTTTCTGTTGCTATCGGCCTTCCTGTTGTGCACACGCCAACATGTCACTTTCACCGAGCCGCTCTTCCTCTAACGGCCTCGTACAACTGGCTCAACTCCCAGTCGCTTTCTCTGCGTCGTTCTTTCTCTAACGGTCTCGTACCACTAGGCATGCCAAAATGTCGCTTTCACCGAACCATTCTTCCTCTAACGGACTCATACACTTGGCCGCCTTCCTGATTTTCTCATGGACGCCGCTCGGCCTTCCTGGAGCATCTTTTCCAAAACTAGACCGCCAACGGTCTAACCGGTACCCGTGCCCGTCCTCCATCCAGCACTCTGCTTTGCCGGCTGCACATGGACTGGTCACTTCACAACACTTCTTCCTCGCAGCACTGATCTTCTCAGCACCCTTCGAAGTACTGTCAAAATTTGGTTGTTGTGCGCAACTTCGCAGCATCCCCAACACTTGCACAAAATTGTATTTTTGTTGAGCTGCGCTCAGATCTGCAGCTCAAACTCCTTCTGTTATCAAAATTTTCCCCAACTTGGGCCAAGCCCAACAACCATGCCAGATAAAATTCAATTACACAAACAGATAGGAGAAGTGATATATGAAGATTTTGTATAAGCAGTTTTAAGAGTTGATAAACTAGAAAGTATTATAAGCAAAATGGACAGACAATTAAGAAAAGAAAGATTGGAGAATAAAGCCCACCTACAGAAAGTAAAAAAATTACAACTTGACCTAATCTCAAGTGATGGTGGAGGCAAGGCGAGAAAAAAAATTGTTGATGGAAAAAGATAATTTGATTCAGGCATTACAGAAAAAAATGAAGATTCCAAATACCCAGGTTATTCAAGCTCCTGAAGAAACAAAACTAGAATAGGAAAAAGAAGCTTTGTTTAAAGAAGTCAGTGATATCAAAGCAGAGTTATTGAAATTGACTGAAAAGGAGGTAGAGTGGGAAAACGATAAAATGAGTTTGAAAAGTCAAATTGAAGATTTGAAAGGAAAGCTGATAGTTTTAGCTCAACACAAACCAGGTGCAAATCAGACGAGTGAAGATACTAATACAACTGATCTAGTACAATCTATGTCTCAAATCAGTCTTAAAAATGTAGCAATTAAAGAACTGAAATAAAATAAGTGGAAGATAGAAGAGAAAAACCAGAAAAGATGAGGAAATAAAAGGACTACAGAACAAAAATAAAGAATTAGTTGATACGAATCAAAGGTTCATTTACCAGGTGATTGGGCAAGTCCCAATGCAGGGTTGTAAACATATGATTTGGGATGTTATTATTGAGACAATTACTAATCTCAGACCTTATTTAAATTTCATAAAAGCAAAGGAAAAAACAATAAAGGAAGCCTTGAAGAATTGTACCGCAGTAAGAGAAAATCTAAACAAAAGACCAAAGGAGACAGCTCGGAATGCCATGGATTTTTTGAGAGTTTTATCAGAAGATGAATTAAATACATTGGATATCAGGATTAGAATTTTAGTAAATGCTTGGGGAAGAAGGACATTGGGAAAGTACACTCATGTAGAAGGCGTTGAAGCTCGCTGCGCAGGGATGAAAAGACAAGTTACTGATTTCAAGAGGAAGTTTGAAAAAGTCTTCCAAAAAGGATTACCTTCTTTTTGGAATGAAGATGATGAATTAATTTCCTATAATGATTACAAAAATTTGCTATTCCCAATCAGGATGAATCATGAAAAATTTCAGAAACTAACTCATGTTCTTACAGGTAAAATCTTGTTAGAGAAACTGGCAGAATATTTCGAGATCATGAATTTGTTGAAGAACCTAAGCGAGGAAATTCCTACTATGTCGAATGAATAAAGTGTCGAGCTGAAAGTTTTGGAAAAATATATTATATTGTACGATGCTATCACGACAGACCAATGGAATTACATCGAAAAATATGGAAAAATGAAATATACTCTACGCCCTTGAAGATGCTCATTGAGAAATTTATTAAGAGAAATGAAGACCTTTGAAGTTTTTAATTTGTAATAATTTTGTATAAATTTTGACTTAAGTGACAGTTGGAAAATTAGTTAAGATTATTCAGTTTTAGTTAAAAGAAGTAGTTAGGTATTGGTTCGGAGAAGTTTTGTATAAAAGACATTGAAAGTCATTTTTGAAAGGGTTGGAAACTTTTTGAGAGACAAGAACTTTTTTATCGTGTTGATATTTTTGATATAAAAAGCCACACAGGAAATAACATATTTTACAGAATCAGAGATTCATGTGTTGATCGTTATTACAGTCTGTATTTCTCCCTTCTTATATGTGCATGTTTACTTTCTTCGTTATACTTCCATTATGTTATGTCTTCTATACTCAGATGAAAGTTGAAATAAATTAATATTCAAATATTTATGCCTTGATTTATCGCGTCTGTGTATCCATTTATTTCTCTAAAGTTGATAGTGGATTCATCTAAAATCTGGTGCCCATTATTGATGGATTGTCTTTCTTTCTTTATAAATCACCTGAAAAAAGCTTTGACCGTAATATGACAACTATCTTGCCTCTGTGAAAACTTTTATTGTTGTTTATCTGCTAGTATAAAAACTCTAAAGTTTGACTCCATGCCCAATGATTCTTACTTGAAATTTCAACCACATATTTGTTCAAAGAATTCCTATTCTTTTATATATCTTTAGCCATTTATTATATTTTTGAGAGAGCCCTATCTGGTAGGGAAAAGGTTAATTTCCATCCTTAAGATTGGTTTGAAATAGTTTCCTTGGGGTTTATCCTTGTACAACCAAAGGGTAAAATCTGAGTGATAACAAGGACATTAAGACCTCTAAAAAGAGATTCATCGATATTTTTTTATGCATGTTCAGACCCCAACAGAGTTTGAGTTCATCTTCTCTCATTCTTCTCTATGCCTATTGTACTATCTTTCTCTCAATGTCATGTAAATGTGCAAGGGCGCACTTGTTGTTGTTAGAAAAACAAGATCGCAGAGCAATAACAGTAAACAAAAATGCAAATATAATCACACATACACATTACAAGAGAGACACAGATATATCGTGGTTCACCCAAGATTGGCTACATCCACACTAAAGTTTTCAGTCCTTATTATTATTCCATCCATCAAAGTGAAGGGATACAACCTGTAGCACAACCGCTGCACTTCCTCTTCTCTGTCTCACAGTCTCTCTTATGATCTCAGAGATCTTTACAATGCATAAAACTTAATACATCAACCCTAGCCGTGTTACAATGTCTTTCTTTTATAAGGGAAATACAATGGGAAAATACCACGGGTTACCCAAAACCATGGGCCCAAAAAATGGTGGCAAAAACAACCCCAAAAATTTTCCTCGGCGGCTATGCCCCCAAAACCCCCTTTCTAGGGGGCCCGTTGGCCCCCGCGCCCCCCTGGGCCCCCTGAGGATCAGGCCACGATCATAACCAAACCTGGGGTTCAAACATGGCTGAATCATCATCTATGAGACTGGAAGATCTGGCTCCACAACCAACAATCTCCCACTTGGAGACTGATCACAACAACTCCACCGTTGCTGTACTTGCTGGACCTTGGACTTTGCAACTTTCTCATCTTCACCTTCATGCTAGAAGGCCAACTGAAACCGAGTAGGAAATTAGTTTCTCTCTAGTCACTACCTTTGTGAACATGTCTGCAGGATTCTGGCTAGTATGTATCTTTTCCAGCTTCAACAGTTCATCTTCCAAAACAGAGCGTATGAAATGGTACTTGAGTTGTATATGTTTAGTCCTGGAATGGAATACTGAGTTCTTTGCAAGATGAATGGCACTCTAGATGTCACTATACAATCTACTACCCTTCTCTTCTCACCCACTTCCTCCGTAAACCTCTGCAACCAAATCATCTCTTAACTAGCCTCTGTAAAAACAACATACTCTGCTTCCATTGTTGAAAGTGCAACAACCTTTTGCAGTCTCAAAATCCAACTTATTGTTGTTCCACCTACATAAACACATACCCTGTGGTGCTCTTCCTTCTATCCTTATCACCTGCCCTATCTGCATTAACATATCCCTGTAGAATAGTGTCTGAACCTCCAAAACATAATGCCTGAGTGGTAGTACCTCTCAAATAGCTGAGAATCCACTGTACTTCCTTCCAATGTTCTTTACTTAGATTGTTCATATATCTGCTCACAAATCCCACTGCATGTGCAATATTTGGTCTTGTGCACACCATGGCATACATCAAGCTGCCAATTGTAGATTGATAGGGAATCTTGGACATGTAATCTGTCTCTTCCTGTGTCTTGGGACACATTTCCTTACTTAGACTGAAATGGATGGCCAAAGGTGTACTAATTGGTTTTGCATTCTACATTCTGAACCTCTCCAACACCTTTCGTATGTCACTCTGAGACAATGTCAATTGGCGATTTTTTCTATCTCTCGTTATTCTCATACCAAAGATTTGCATTGCAGCACCTAGATCCTTCATCGCAAATGAATTGGCTAGCTTCCTTTTGAGTACATTTATATCCTGCATGTTAGACCCTGCAACAAGCATGTCATCCACATACAATAACAAGATAATATATCTTTCATTGTCTAGCTTCTTGAAATAAACACAGTGGTCAGAATGACATCTACTATAACCTTGTTCTATCATAAACCTGTCAAATTTTAAATACCACTTCCTTGGAGCTTGCTTCAAGCCATACAAGCTCTTCTTCAACGTGCATACCAAATCCTCCTTCCCTTTGACCTCATACCCTTGTGGCTGCTGCATATATATCTCTTCCTCCAAATCCCCATGGAGAAAGGCAGTTTTTGCATCTAACTGTTCAAGATGCAAATCTTCTACCGCCACTAGACTTAAGATAGTCCTAATTGAAGTCATCTTAACAAGAGGAGAAAATATTTCATCAAAATATATACCTTTCTTTTGTGCAAACCACTTTACAACAAGTCTGGCCTTGTGTTAACACCCAAAAAGTGCTCACTAGCTCATTCCCTTATTCCCTTATTCACATTACCCATTTGTCCACTTTTCCACCATTTGATCCTCTAAAGCTATCAAAAGGTCACCAAAAAGATCATAATACACCTTTTTCCCCTCAAAATATATATTTTTCCTTAAAAAACACAAAAAACCCTAAAAAAGGGTCCATAATTCCCCAAAAATATTAAAAGGGAATAAAAATACTAAAAATATTCAAAAAAGGAAAAAAGAGGGAAAAAGAGAACTAAACCATGTTGGCCCATACCATTGGTTTCCTTAAAATCATAATGGTATTTCCCATCACCAAAAATTATAAAAAGGCGATAGGGGCTCCTCACTTTCCATCCACATTTCATCCTATCCTTATGCTGCCAAATTCCCTTTGAGAGCCATTGCCTCCCATTTTGAGTTTGAAGATCCCCATTTCAACATCTTGGAGAAGAGACCATTGGAGCTTGGAGCACCTCAACCTTGGAGCTGCTCAACACACCAAACATCCTCACCATTTGAGGTATTATAATACAAAAACCATTCTTTGTTACATTTCTTGTTCTTTCTGTTAATCTTTTTTAATTTTATTTTTATATGCACATGTTAATGTTAGATTAGTTTATAGTTGTTTTTACTTTTCATCTTGAGACTGCTATTACTTTGTTAATAGGTGCACCATTGCACATGCTTGGTTGAAAAACCAAGCAACAGTTTTTGGCGACTCCACTTTGTTTCGAATTTTTAAATTTTTTGCTTTAGATCTTTGTTTTTTACTTGTTTTTACCATTCCAATTAGCAGATATGCCATCCTAGACAGCATATTCATTGCTTCCCTAGTTGTTGGCCCTTCATGTATCCTTTAACAGACCAAAATTTCACTTTTCGGTTTCGTTTTCGGCGACCTTTTTTCTGTTTTCGCATTGCAGCTTTTCGCCTGACAGTCGCGCGGCTCATCGCAACCTCGCGGCCTTTTTCTGCATGACGCGGTGTGGCTTCACGACCTTTTTCCGTGCTGCACATTGTGGCTTCGCGACCCTTTTCCGCGCTGCACATCGCGGCTTCGCGGTTGTTTTCCGCACTGCACATCGCGACTTCGCGGCTCAAACCCACGATGCACATCGCGGCTTTTGCCCTAAAACCCACGATGCTGTTATTTTTCATTTGGCCCAATTTTTAGAAAAACATTTGCTGCATTATTTCCCATTTAGCCTATTTTTCCAGCATTATTTTTCCCTATACTCTTTTCCAGCATTCTATTTTAATTATTGCAGCAATAGTAAATCATTTTCTATTCCACATGCTCCATTAAAATCTTTTTAAAAATTTTCAGCAAGTGAAAGAAAGGTTTTTTAAGCACTCTGTTTAGATCATAGGTTTCACTTCAAATTTGCTCAATAGTTTTGCCCAAGAAAACATTTAGAAATCCATTTATTTCTTGCAAATCTTATGTTATTTGCTTTTCTTTAAAAAATATTTCAAAAGTCCATCATTTTTAAATTATTTTTATTAAAGCATTTACATTTCAGAAAACGCCTTTATTTTTTGCAAATTGGAATCGTCTTGTTTTTAATTTGTAATCAATCGCCCAAGCGAGGCAAATTCATTTTCAGTTAAATAATCACACTTGCACCCAATCTACCACATTTTTAATTAACTGAGCCTTAAAATCTACCTAAACTCAACAAACACTTTAACCCCCCTTGGGGAGCACTTGAATAATCTTGTAGCTAGGTAGGATTGGGGGGATAGGTGTTACAATAACACCCCTCAATTATTTACATCTGAGACATAGTGGTTGTCTTTTAGGGAACCCAAAAATCCCTTATTATTTGTTGACACGCTTATACACCAATTTATTGGGAAGGCCTTTCCCTTAGGAGGGTTGAAGTAGACAGACTGGTTTCGTAAGTCTGAGTGGAATATCGCTATCCATTCAGTAACCGAAGGATACCTTTCACAGTTCTCGGTGTACCACCTGTATGGGAGTATAGCGACGATAGAACCAAACTACAGATTCACCCAACCGAACGTGTAATGAATGGGGTATCCTAGTGGCCATTTTTTAGGATTGTCTACCCGGTGTCCCTCTCGGTAGGGGGATATCTATCCTTTGATTCCACTACCCATATTGTCTGACTTGGATTTCATCACCTTGCAGAGGATATGTTTAGTTGAGTCATAATACCACTTTTAGTTAGGCATTTGCATGTTCTACTACCCCCCTTGGTCTAGTGAACACCACCTTTTTCTAGGAGCTGCTTGATTTTTGGTATTCTGACCACTTTTCTTGATTCCTCCACTTATTATAACATAGCTGTTATAATAAGTGATTTTGAGGTTGGTTGTTGGCCTGAGAGCCATTATTTTTTCACACTCCCCTCCTGCACACATTGTTACATCAGGGTCTTGAGTTTTTTTATCTCAGCACCATCCATTGACATTTCAAGACATCTCTCACCATTGAGAACTTAAGACGATCCCGCCATTTTCAGGGTGAACCCCCTCAATTTGGTACACTTGAATCTACACATCATAGATGTAGAGAGCTATCCCTTGACTCCACACATTATCGGCATAGAACACAGTCATCCAATTCTGACGCGCCTCATTTTACATCCTATTCTCAGGCTGAATCCGAGCACCCTACCGAGACATCACCAACCAACCCCATGGCCGGATCACAATATAACCCCCTTTTCACTGGTACTGTTGGAGATACATCAATAAACCCCACTACTACCGTGACAACCACAGTAGCCACACCCCCCTTGGGCATGCCTAATATGGGGGCCACCCCCCCTTTTGGCATGCCCAACACAGGACCAACGCCTATTTTGGGTATGCCCAACATGGGGGTCACCCCCCCTCTCATTGCCACTACCCAGATCCCAGGGATTATCGCAACCATTCCTAACCCATATGCAACCCATGTTGCACTTGGGAGCGTAGGCCCCTCCCACACCACATCGGCTGGAGGAAACATCCCTTTCACACCTAGTATACCCTTAGGGGGCACTGGACCACTCCATAATGCTACCATTAGCAGTTATGCCCCAGTGACCATGCCACACCCATCTGCTAGTCTGCCATACATGTCTAGTCTCAACTTACCAAACCTGGCAAGGTTAACCAACGACCCTATTAGACACAACCCTACGTGGCCACCCTTACCCACAAAGCTTCCCTTAGATATCCCAAAATTTGAAGGCAAAGCTGGGGAAGATCCCCAAAACCATATCATGTCATTTCACCTATGGTGTTCCTCTAACTCCATAGTAGATGACTCTATTAGGCTGAGAATTTTACAAAGAACTTTCATCGGCTTTGTAGCCAAATGGTACATTGAGCAACCACATGGGACTCACAACACATTTACATCCCTCACCTCAACTTTCCTTCAGTTCTTTCAACTCCATGTATGCTATGATGCAGGAGTGGAAATACTTTTGTCTTGTAGACAGAACGCCGCTACACACATCACCGATCATATCCATGAGTGGCGTAAGTGTCGTAGCCTCTGCAAGATAAAACTTGGTGACCGTATCTTTTTAGATTGGTTCCTCAAATCACTCCTCCCCCTAATAGACAAAGATGTAGCTTCCGAACAACCCCAGTCCGAAGAAGAATCCATCTTAAAAGCTCAGCAATTCGACCTCATATATGCCCAGTTTGGATATCTATACACTATTTTACCTAACGCCCCACGTGGTGATCCATTCCTCCATGACGCACTGGGGGCATCCCATGCTGCCGACGGTATTATTGGCCAAGTTATGGCGCAAAACAAACCTTTTTCCATGATGAGTACAAACAACGCCCCAGACCTTTCTAGGGATGCATCTCATTCCGGGGCTACAACCTCATACACTCTAGTAATACAAACCCACCACACTCATGGACCATCATGTCCACTACAGTGTTATGGGAAAGCATCACCAGCTTATGCGCCAACTCCATATTATAACCAACCGACCCATCAGACTCGGTTTCAACCACAAGCCCAAGTGGCTTATTATCCTCAACAGGAAGCACCTCTTGCTCCAAGACTTCCAGTAGCTCAAGGGTACCCACCACCGCAACAAGCACCAGGGCCACCTCAGAACCCTCCTTCCTACTACCCACCGCAACCCGCTCCAGAGCCGGCACGACCTCAAAACCCACCTACTACCCAAGGGCATGTCTACACACAACAAAACCAAACTCCAAACCAAAACAACCAACATAACCAAGGAGGTCAAAAAAATCGTGGGAGTGGTTGTAACCGCGGAAACAACCAACAAAACAACCAAGGTGCACCACCACCTAATCCTCCAAATAATAATAACGCTGCTACCCCCAACCAAAACCCTGATCATCCACCGAAACAGGATAAAAATAATAACTTGAGAACAAATCATCCATGTTCCATATGTGGAGTCTACGGCCATTATACACATCATTGTCCCCATTTAGATTGAGCGCGTCAACTATGGACCGACGACGCCCAATGACAAGGACATGCTGCATAGCCAACATCCCCTCCTCAGCCACAACCCATGATATTACAAAATCCCTTACCAAACCAAGGCATGGAAAAAATGCATCCGAATGATCCCCCTCAAGGATCCGCTGCACCACAGTAGAAAATTACTTACGCGGCCGCCGACTACCAGCATACAGAGCCCAACACTCACCATTTGCTTATGATGTCATCAAATGATGTCAATCTACAAACTCGTCGCAACCAATACGACTCAGCTCTTGAGGTCACCCCTACTGACCCATCTCCGAGTACCCTACCCACTGACCAACCTCTCCGCATACCCAATGTGCCCATAGAAAAAGGTCCCAAAGCACCTCGTTTCCCTTTGAGACGAATTAACAATAACCTCAACGCTCGTGCAGCTTCCAACTATAACATTGTAGAGGATTTAGCTCAGTCTCCCTCTACTATGTCCGCTTTAGAAATCTTAAAAAATTGTCTTTCACAGAGAAATTTGTTGTTATCTGCCATCAGTTCCATAGATCCTAACGACTCTAACATGATGGCTTTTGACTTAGAGCAAGCTGAACCTTGCATGCCTGCATCTCTAACTTTTCAAGTTTCCATCTCCATTCGCAACCTCGTCGTTCATCGATGCATAATCGATGAAGGGGCCTCCACCTGCGTTATGTCCACTTTCGTATGGCAGAAACTTGGATCCCCAACACTACAACTGTCAACTACCGCGTTAAGAGATTACGACGACCATGCAACTCAACCTCAAGGCTTGTTAGTAAACATACCCATACAGCTTGGGGGAAAACTGGTACACATAGATATAGAGGTCATTAATGCCCAACTTGATTACAACCTCCTTCTGGGATGCAGCTACATGTATAAAATGAAAGCTGTCACTTTCTCAATTTTTTGCATCATGATGTTCCCCTATGAAGGACGTGTAATCAAAATCGACCATATTACATACTATGACCCCAATGCCCCCGCAGTGCCAGAAAATGTTCTTCCCATGATCGAACAACCTGTTCTTAGTGCGCCCAAATCGTTCGTCTCCTCGGTCGGACCCGATATATATTTAGATACCCCCTTGACCACCACTTTCCCTTCTATCCCACCCCCTCCCTAGGTAACTGCAGTATCCGATTTATGCACCCTCTTGCAAAATGAACAACATACTCAGCCAATACCACTAGCACCCATCGTTCCTAGTCATGTCGGAACAACACCGATTCATACCATCCCATTCTTGTTTTCATTTTCAGGAGTTGTCAGCTCGCCAGTAATGGCCACACTCAACCTTCCAGGTTTAACAATAGGGTTATCATTATGGTACTTACTTGCACCAACCCCCCCACCGACTCCGACCATTGTTTTACAACCGGTACAACCCGTGAATATGTCGAACCATCCACCACCTGGCATACCCAACCCCCATAATCGCCCACCACCTGGTGGTTCGAACAACCAAAACCGATCGATTCCAACAGGGGGCACTACATCGACATCTAGTTATGTCCCCCCTAAATCCCATAACACTGGGGGTAGAGGTCCACCAACCTACAACACTGTACCCACAACTCGCACCCCCCCAGTGACTCCCAAATTAGCCAAGAATACCCCAACCCATGTACTCCCTAAGTGCTCCTTGTGCGACGATATTGGCCACGCTACCCACCTATGTCCACAACTACCAGCACTTCAAGAACACATGAATATGTTGGATGATGACACCAACATTCCAGTCGTCAAATTAGAATTTCCACTTCAACCTCGTGATAAATCATTCCGCACAAACCACCCTTATGCAATATGCAGAATCTACGGCCATTATTCACACCACTGCCCCGATCTCCCAGATTACAGAGAAGCACTATACGAGATGAATAATGCCGACCTAGAAATATCCTCCCCATGTATTGAGGAAATATTCACTCCAGAATCATCCCATTCAGAAGAAATCAACACCATTTACATGATTTCAACTACCTATAAACTCGAACCAATCAATTTATGGTTCGACTACTTTCGTACTGATGAGGAAATTCTGGAAACACTCACTGCACCAGACTACCCTTGGGATGATATTCACCATCGATCATCCTTCCTCCCTGAGGCGTCTACACCCACCGTGGAAAACCAACTATCCGTTGAATCCAAAGTCTTCTTACCAACCAAGGTTGATTGGTTCAAGGACCCAATCCCAGCTCAAGAATCCTTTGAAGAAGGTAACATGGCTAACATTTCGCCCATTATAAAAATCGACATCTCCACCACCCCCGAAAAACCCGAGCTTATCTCTTTAGGTGCATCTTGCACTGAAAAAGAAACCCAAGCTTATAAGAAACTCTTCCAAGAATTTTGAGATGTCTTCGCCTGGTCTTATACCGAGATGTTGGTCTTGATCCTACCATCGTAGAACATCACATAGAAACTTGGCCCAAAATATCACCGGTCCACCAGAAACAACGCCCCATTCATCCGTCTAAGCTTCCAGCCATCAAAGCAGAAATAGAGAAGCTTCAAGCAGCAGGTTTCATATACCCGATTGCATATACCACCTAGGTTTCAAACCCGGGTACTAGTTAATAAGAAAGTCGACACCATCTGCATCTGTACTGACTTCCATGACCTCAACTTAGCTTGTCCCAAAGACAACTTCCCCACACCATTTATTAACCAACTAATCGATGAGTGTGCGGGGCATGAGGTACTCTCTTTTATGGACGGTTTCTCCGGATATAACCAAATCAAAATCCGTAAAGAAGATCAATAGAAGACTGCTTTTACTACCCCATGGGGCACCTTCTCCTATCGCGTCATGCCTTTCGGTCTCAAGAATGCGGGAGCCACTTTCCAACAAGCCATGACTTATTGATCTCATGATCTGCATAAAATCATTAAAGTTTATCTAGACGACCTCATTTCCCAATCTAAGAAACGATCTGACCACTTAGAAGATCTTCGACAAGTTTTCTTGCGTTGCCGCAAATACAAAATCCGCTTGAACCCGCTTAAATGTGTATTTTGCATTACAGCAGGCTGCCTGCTGGGGTTTGTCATTTCAGAAAAAGGGATCACCATTGACCCTCTAAAATTTCAAGCCATAGTGGACCTCCCCTCACCACGTACATTACGACAGCTTCAAAGCCTACAGGGGAAGTCCATTTTCCTTCGTCATTTTGTCCCAGACTATGCTACCACTGTACATGGTTTCCTCCGTTTACTATGTCTTCATACCTGCTTCGTATGGGAAAACCAAGCAGAAGGATCTTTCACAGACCTGAAGAAAGAACTTACCAGTGCCCCATTGATTTCTCCACCAGATTTCACAAGAGACTTTACCCTTTACATTTTGGCATCAGATTGCGCCATCTCTGGAGTTCTCGTCCAAGAAGACTCCACTCGCCAAGAGCATGTCATTTACTATGTAAGCCAGACCTTGTCAGGCCCACCACTGTGCTACCCACATGAAGAGAAGATGGCCCTTGCCGTTGTCTTTTCTGTACAAAAGCTGCGACATTATATCCTCCTCAGCCATACCACAGTGGTGGCAAAATCCAACCCAATGGTTTATCTCTTGAATCGTCGCCTTCTACAAGGCTGTATTTCCAAATGGGTGATTATATTACAAGAATATGACCTAACTTTTAAAACCCCCAAGAGCACCAAAGCATTAGCACTCGCTCAACTCATTACGGACTTACCATCATCGTCGTCATCACCAACTATCCATACTGATATTATTGACGAACATTTGTTCATCATCTCATCAAACAACCCTTGGTATGGCGACATTTTGGTATACCTCCGCACACAGAAGTTTCGACCCAACATCGACCGTGACGGACGCCGTCGTATACGTCACCATGCCCCCCATTATCTCCTTTTGGGTGATGTCCTCTATTGACGTGGCTTCGACACAATCTTACGATGATGCCTTTCCCAAGACGAAGCAAATAAAGTCCTTAACGACTGTCATAGAGCTTCCTGTGGCGGCCATTTTTCAAGAATGGCCACCACCCAAAAGGTAATCCGTGCAGGTTATTTTTGGCCATCATTATTCACTGATTGCATCACAACAGTCAAACACTTCCAAAACTACCAGCTCTTTGCCCCAAAGGCAAGAACCCCCCCCCGCCCACCTTCATCCGGTCGTCACCGCTGGACCATTTTGTAAATGGGCCATCGACTTCATGGATTGCAATCCCACATCAGCCGGCGGTCACAAACACATTATTGTGGTTGTTGATTACTTTACGAAATAGGCGGAAGCCATGCCTACTTACAATTGCAAAGCTGACACTGCAGCCCGTTTTTTCCTCAACCATGTTATTGCTCGTTTCGGAGTACCAAAACAACTTGTCTCAGACCATGGCTCTCACTTCGAGGACTCCATTTGGAGAGAATTGTCAACACTCCTTAAGTTTGAACATCACTTCTCCTCCGCCTACTACCCCCGAGGGAACAGTCAAGTCGAAGCTGTTAACAAAATTTTGAAGACCATCCTCCAACGCACCGTCGACAAACATAAATCTAATTGGCATCACATGATTTTTTCCACATTATGGGCTTATCGCACGTCGACCAAGACCGCCACCGGCTTTACCCTATTCCATTTAGTTCATGGCATGGAATCTATCCTCCCCATTGAATGCCAGATACCAACATTGCAAATTTCCGTAGAACTTCTCCCCGATACATCAATGATTGAAGAATGCTTACTTCTTTTAGAGCAGGCCGACGAAGATTGCCGCGCAACTCTCCAAACAATCGAAGCCACAAAGAACAGATCTAAACTTCATTACGATAAACATGTTCACCCATGAGAATTTAGTGAAGGCGACCTAGTACTTTCCTATGATCAAGCTCATGACAAAACGGGAAAAGGAAAGTTTGTGTCCATGTGGCAAGGCCCATATATTATACACACCTGCCTCGGACATGGGGCATATATTCTGACCGACTCAGAAGGAAACTCCCTACACAACCCATGCAATGGGTTGTACCTCAAGCGATTTTACCCATAGAAAATATGATGGACACCACAGTCCACAATTGTACAGTCTTATTTTCTTTTTTACAAAAAATACAAAAACCTAAAAATTTGTTTTTCGTGCATGACCACAGATGGATCCTGTTCCACTTTTCTATGTTGGCTTCACCGATGGTGCAAGCCGTTGGTCTCCAAATCTCACCTCCGTAGCTTGGGTAATATATTCCCCCTTCACATGAGTTGATCCACATCGACAGAGTGTGCATAGGGGCCGCCACAAACAACCAAGCTGAGTACGACGCCGTGACCGGTCTCCTGGCCGCCGCTCTCCAAATGAGCATAAGTCACCTTAGCGTTTTCTTGGACTCCTAGCTCCTTGTTTCCCAACTCAACAATGTTTATCAGGTATGCGATCCCTGTCTATTCAGAAAATTCCCGCGCACTAAACAAATGATTCGACAGTTTGAGTCCATTTCATTCACACATGTCCCAAGGAATCTCAACAGTATAGCAGACCATATGGAAAACAACACTCTAGATTGGAACACCAATCAAACCATGTAGAAAAAACAAAATTTGCATCCACGTGCATAAAATGTGCCTCCACGGGCATACAAACACAAACATACACCATATATATATGATATGCCTCCACGGGAAAAACAAATACGTGCCTCCATGGGCATATACAAAAATTAAAATGTTGCATCCACGTGCATAACATGTGCCTCCATAGGCATACAAAAATCAAACATGCCTCCACGGGAAACAAATAGACAATATCTACATCCACGTGCATACGCGACTATATACCAAAACATATATATATATATATATAGTCACAATGTCATAGGTGCCCTCAGCACCCAATATACAAAAATACATAGGCGTACAAAAAAGGTACATCCCCATATGCTCATCAGCATTTGGGGGCAAACATATGATAACCTAGTCATCATGATCCCCAGGATCCTCTGGCTCCTCCGGATCCTCCTGATCCCGAGCCCTCCTCTTGGCCACCATAACTGCTACTCTGAGCAGGATAGACCGCCACTCACGAGGAGCATCGAAACAACGCTCAATAATTTACCGGTCCAAGTTCCTCCAGCACTCCTCTGGGGATACCTCTAGAACCAACTCCAAAGTCTCCCATATGACCTCCAAGGCATTGTCTCTAGGATGCACAACTCCTCGAACACGAGGAGGCGGCACCGCTACAGGTGGAGGAACGACCACCATCGCTCGTCCCCGACGGCCTACATGATCAGCTGGTGGCATCGGACCAATATCTGCACAATCACACAAGTGAACCAAGTCAATATCATATAAATATCTCTAGCTATACGCATAAAAAAAACATCTAAAAACATGATATAGTAGAGAACCAAAAAAAAAAGACATACCATCTAAACCCCAGGCCTACCCCTGAGCCCGAGGCATCTTCGGATCTCCTCGGTAATCCATGCCAGCATATGGATAATCATCAATAAGCAGGGGGATCTGCTCCCACTACTCATACATATCCGTTGAAAAGAAACGCCGGATACCACCACCACCCCGGGGCATCATCTCTCCCCACCGCACCATTCGCGGCTCACTAACCAACCCCTCCCGAACCGGCACACACGACCGCAAGGTTGGTACTCGCTCAAAGAAAAAACAACATAGGAAGGAGGCATAGAAAAACTCCCCCCCCTCCCGACTGACCTTGTCTAGATCTCGCCGGACACATGCCAAAAACATCTGACCCCAGGCAAAGAAGGTCCCTCTGAACACACGATCTACCATCATCGTTTGTCCCCCAGAAAAATGATGTGGTGCCGCGGCACCCAACACACGCAGAACACAAGCCCCAACCGCCCGCATCTCCCACTCCCTCAAAGATGTCAGACTCAGTGCGCTGTTCTGCGCAATAGTTCCCAGAACAGAGAATCTCTCCAAGAGATCCTCAATTTCCAACCCAGCAGGGATCGTCGGCTGGAGCTCCCCTACCTCCCCCAAGCGAGGCAACCCAGTAAGGAAATAAATGTCAGAAAGGGTGATCTCTAACCACTCATCCCCCACCACGAATGTAGCCTCTGTTGGAACCCAGAAACCCACCAATTTGTTCAGCAGCTCTCTGACTGAACGCATAGGTGGAATTTGAGTGAACTTTAGGAGCCCGCTAGCAGCCAAGGCCTCTTGGACACCCATTTAGGTCCGAATCCGATCCATCAAGTCCTCATCGATCTCTCGCTCCCACCATGATACTAGCGGCGTCCTCAGCATCTTGCCAAAAAACAAAGAATTTTTTTTTAGAAAATGAAATTTTTTCTAAAAAATCCCATCGTGGCTTTCGGGCCCTTAGCCGCGATGATCATCACAAATTTTCCATCAAAATCCGCGATGATCATCACGGGTATCAGCCCCCCACCCGCGATGATCATCGCGGGTATTAGCCCCATAGTCGCGATGAACATCACGACTGTCAGCTAAACACCCGCGATGAACATCGGACTGTCTGCCCCAAACCCGCGATGAACATCGCGACTGTCTGCCCCAAACCCGCGATGAACATCGTAGGTATCAAGGCCATACCCACGATGTTCATCGCGGAAAAAGGGCTGAAAACCGCGATATTCCACGTTGGAATTCCAAAGTGGAATTTCGCGGCCTTCAAGGGCCCACTTCCTACTAGAAAGTAAATAATTTGAAAGGCTAAGGCACATAGGCTTACCTGAAACTCGCAGAACGAAATTCCAACGGTCGAATCTCCCACAATCGAGAAAATGCTCTGACCCACTCAAATGCTCTGTGAAACTCACACATAACAATGACACGTCACATTGGGCCCACACACTATTTATAGAGGTTTGACCATTTTTCAAACAACAATTTCGGTATCATACGACGTTCGTTTTTCAAACCGTTGGCACCATTGGAATCAACACAATGAGAACTTCATGATAGTCCACTCCGTTTCCCGATTCCACTTGGTCCATTTTTTGGGCATTTTTTACATGCCCCCTCGTCGCCTCGATTTGCGTGCCGCATCGAACGTCATCCGTTTTTGACGAGTCTTATATCACCAGATTCCGTTTTCCGTGCTCATGACGATGCTTGAGACCATTTCTCACTTTCACGCCCAAATTTTTGGGCATTTTTTACATGCCCCCTCATCGCCTCGATTTGCGTGCCACATCGATCGTCATCCATTTTTGAGGAGTTTACTAATTTTACATGGTATTAGAGCCATTGCAGGGACAAGATCTCTTTTCTACAGGTGTTTGTACAAGAAGATTTGACTGAATTGCTCAAATTGCAAAAAGTTTTGGCATGAGATATCTCAAGGGCATTCGCTTCTGTGCATGCAAAGCTTGAAAATAATTCCAATACCACTCCAGAAGCTTGAGTTTCCACATAATTCCTGGATCTGATACATTGGACCCATTCAACATTGTTTGATCTCCAATCCCAGGTGTGATGCAACTCTAAAAGGGTGGATTGTTCGACCTTATTGTTCTTGGTTTATTGTGATTTGCAGGTTTATTGTCTCCATCAATTGCATTCGCTACACTGTGCATGCAAGCTCCTCTACAGCAATTGCATTCGCTACACTGTGCATGCAAGCTCCTTCTACATCAGTTTGACTCGCTCCTAGCAATGGAATACTCTTCTTCAAATCCTATCCTCACCCCATTCAATTATTTTGATTGGAAAGATGATATGGAGATCATATTACGTTCAAAAGGTTACTACCGAGTCACTCTTGGTCTTGAATTGGAGCCAAAAAATGTGTGAGATCGAACCAAACACTACAACAAGCTTGATGAAGCTTATGGTTTTCTTTGTCTCTCCATCTCCAAAGATCTTCACTTCCATCTCAGCGGATTGAAGACCCCAAAATCTATATGGGAGCAACTTGAAACACTATTTGGCAAGCAGGACGAGCTTAGGGCTTTTCAATTAGAGAATGATTTGATTGTCCTTAGTCCTGAGAATTTCGAGACCATAAATGAATTCTTCACAAAATTCAAGAACTTGAACATGCAGTTGAAGAATAGTGGAGTTATCAAAGAGGATAAACAATTGATCCTCTCCATTCTCAGCAAGCTTGGTAAAGATTATTCGGTATTTGTCTCTACTTTCAATTCCGGTCGGCTAACTACCCCGAATTGGAAGATGCCTACCTTGAATTCCTTCATTGAGTCCGTCACAAAAGAGCATGACAAGTTGGTTCAAATGGGGTCCATAAGCTCCAAAGATTCAGCCCTATATGTTCAAGGACCCAAGATCACGAATGGTAAAGGAAAGCAGAAGAAGGAGAAGCCCAAATTCGAGCCTAACAAGCAAAAGGAGAAAGGCAAACAAATGGATGCACCATCCAGTTCGAAATCCAAGCAAAAGGGCAAAGAAGGTAACCAAAAATCTAAATGTACTTATTGTAACTGTGGCTTTCATCCCGAAAGTTCATGTATGAAGAAGACTATAGATCAAATGGCCCTCCTTTTGGAAAAGAACAACATAACCCTTCCCGACGGTGCAAGGAAGAAGGATAGGAATGATGATCATGAAAGAGGACAAGCACTCATGGCAACGGTTTCGAATCCCACTACTCTCTTGATAGATTCGGGTGCATCAAATCATATGGCTGCAAATATTGATTCTTTTTCCTCATTCAATCCAAATAGCTCCATCCCCATCCATTTGGGAGATGACTCAAAAATTTCTTCAAAGGGCAAAGGTACGATTCATGTAGATCATGGAAGCTTTCAGAATGTTCTCTATGTACCTTCCTTGGCTTCAAATCTTCTTTCTGTGTATCAAATGACACACACTGGTGAACCGAAGCAAGTTACATTCAGCCCTAATACAGTTGAAATTTCTGATATCAAAAGTGGAAGACTAGTTGTAGTCGGAAAGGCAAATCACACTGCAAAATGCTATGAGTTTTCACACTTTATTCCGCTTGCAAAGCCCACTGCTCTTCGCACACATGGTAATGAGGTTAGTAGGCTTTGGCATGAAACATTTGGACATCTTAATTATAAATATTTGCTGCTGCTATCAAATAAATCCATGGTATATGGGCTTCCACAACTCCGTTCCTCGAAGGGAATATGCACTGGTTGCATTATTGGGAAGCACCCCGAGCACAGATTCGACCGCGGCAAAGCTAGCAGAGCTTCTACTATTTTGGGATTGATCCATTCTGATATCAGTGGTCCGCTGCCCCATATGTCATTAAATGGTTCAAGGTATGTTTTGACATTTATTGATGATTTTTCCTGCTTTACATGGGTATTCTTTCTCAAAAACAAGTTAGAAGTGCTTGGAAAATTCAAGGATTTTAAGGATTCTGTTGAGACCGCCACTGAGAGCAAGATCAAAGATCTTAGATATGATAATGGTGGGGAATATATTAAATCTGAGTTGCTGCAACTTTGTGCCCAAAGTGGAATTAAGATCCAACATACAGTTCCCTACACACCCCAGCAGAACGGTGTAGCGGAAAGGAAAAATCGGTCACTGAAAGAGATGGCTACATGCATGATTGAATCAAAAGGTTTGGCTGCAAATATTTGGGCTGAAGAAATCAATGTTGCTACATATATACAGAACCATGTTCCACATTCATCCGTGAAAGGTATGACTCCTTTCGAAGCATTCTTTGGTCACAAACCGGATGTGTCAAATTTGAGATTTTTTGGCTCTACTGCATGGGCTAGAATTCCTTCCGAGAAGAGACGAGCTTTGGATCCACAAAGTACCGAGTGCATATTGATAGGATATGGGGAAGAATCAAAAGCATATAAACTCATGGATATCAGATCTAAAAATATATTCATAGAGCGCAGTGTGCAATTTGAAGAACCGCTTCAAGAATTGCAACTAGTCAAGGAGAAGACTGTCGATTCACCGCCTTCACCAGAAGAAGATCCGTGCAGCGATAATGAAGGTATGAGTTCTGATATTTATGATATTGTAGAATCATATGATGATCATGACATATCAGGTTCGGAATCCGACCATTATGATCCCCCTCAGTTACCAAAGTGGGCCCAAAACACTCTACAATCTGCTGGTTCGAACCTTGGAAATCCTGCTGATCCGAGACGAACAAGAGCAGACTTTCAAAGAGCAGGTATGGATTTTTCTATTGCTGATCCATTTCTTCCTGAGATTTTTTATTTGATGGCTGGTTCAGATCCTACATCATACTATTCTTCTCATCGATATCCGAGATGGAAAAGTGCCATGGATGAAGAGTACAGTTCTCTTCAAAAGAACAACACATGGGAGCTAGTTTCTCTTCCACCTGGAAGAAAATTAGTGAAGTGTAAATGGGTCTACCATACTAAAGTTGCTACTGATGGCACTATCAACAAATATAAAGCAAGGTTGGTGGCAAAAGGTTTCTCCCAAGTCCAAGGAGTGGACTACACTGAGACTTTTGCACCGGTTGCAAAGATGGATTCCATCCGCCTTGTTTTAGCTATTTCCGCATCCAAGCACTGGGAGGTGCACCACATGGATGTGAAGAGTGCATTTTTACATGGAGAACTTGCTGAAGAGGTATATATACAGCAACCAGAGGGTTATACATTAGATCCATCATTGGTTTGCAGATTGAAGAAATCTTTGTACGGGTTAAAACAGGCCCCAAGAGCTTGGTACGCAAAGATGGACTCCTTCCTTCTTTCTCAGAATTTCCAAAGATGCAAATCTGATCCGAATGTGTTTCTTCAGTGAGTTAAAGGTAATTTGTTGGTTATTGTACTTTATGTTGATGATCTTCTCATTACTAGTAGCACACTTACTTCAATAAACAAGCTAAAATTTGCCTTAAATCTAGCTTTTGACATGAGCGATTTGGGCTTGCTGAGTCACTTTTTGGGCTTGGAGATAGCTCAAAATTTTGATGGGATCACTATATCTCAGCAAAAATATGCTTCCGACCTATTATTGAAGTTTAATATGGCTGAATGTAAGGCATCCCCATTCCCATTCCTCTCAGGAATCAGTCTTGAGGAGGGAGATTCTACACCGCTTGCAGATTGCAGTATGTATCGACAATTGATTGGCTCACTACTTTATTTGACACACTCACAGCCTGATATCTCATATGCCATGAGTTCCGTGTCAAGATATATGCAGTAGCCACATGAGCTTCATTGGCGAGCAGCCAAGCGGATCTTGCAGTATGTGCAAGGTACGAGACATTTTGGCATACATTATGCTGCAGATTCTGAGCTTGATTTCATTGGTTTTACTGATTCAGATTGGGCAGGTGATAGCATTGATCAGAAGTCCACTTCCAGTTATGTTTTCATAATTGTTCATGGTGCTATTTGCTGGTCCAGCAAAAAGCAAGCAGCCATTGCACTTTCTTCAGTAGAGGCAGAGTATCGAGGGGCAGTCAATGCCTGCATTCAGGCAGTTTGGTTGCAGGGTATTCTTTCTGAGTTTGGTTTTGGTGGCACTACTTCGACTGTCCTATTTTGTGACAATCAAAGTGCTATCAAGATCTCCACAAATCTAGTTCAGCGGCAGAGGACCAAACACATTGAGATTCATATGCATTACATTCGACAGTTGGTGCATGACCGCACCATCATTCTGCAATATTGCCCTACTGATGAGAAAATTGCAGACATCTTCACCAAGAGCTTTACTGAGAAGAAGTTCTCTTACCTCCGTTCACTGTTGGGGGTGAGTTCCATCATGGTGGAGACAGATTGATTCATTATTATGCTTTATCTTGAGGGGGGGCTTTCTTCCCACTGGGTTTTCCCTCTTTCCTCACTTAGTTTATTTTCAGCATTTTTTGGATTATTGTATCAGGGTGACCTTTGGTCTTAGTTACTAGGGCCCCACATTATTTTTTGCACATCATAGTCTAGCTTGAGGGGGGGTGTTCGGATATCCACATCATATTTTTTAGGATCTTGCATGCAATTAGGGTTTGCATGCAAATTCTAGGGTTTGCATGCACTTTGCATGCATCCCAGTCACCAGTTTGATGCCTCCAGCACCTTAGCCACCTTATTCTAGCACCCAGGAGCCACTTACTTCAGATTTTTAGCCCTCCTAGGCTGAAAGGCGCCCACTTCTCACCTACTTCCAGAGAAGGGCGCACTTGTTCACCTACCACTGCAGTTCCACTTCAGTTACACTCAGTTAGCTCCGATTCTCCCTGATTTGAGGCTAGTTTCACTCCCGACTGACTGTTTCACTTTCGTTGGACCTCCAGATTGACTAGATGACTTGTTCTGACTTCAGTTAGCCTCCCATGCGCCCCCATTGAGCCTCCTTCCCTTAATCAGTGCTACACACTTCAGTTACACATGACACACTCAGTTAGACTTAGATTGACACCTGGATGACTGGTTCTTGTGCATTGATGACCACCACTGATTGATGATGAGGACTCCTAGTTGGAGTCAAGCTACTCCATTCAGTGATTCGAATGACCTACTTAGGCAATTCGAATTGCTTAGTCATTGAGACAGTTTGTATTGTAATTCATTCACCCTTATTGGGATATTGAGCACTACTGCATGTTTTGCACAGTTTTGCACCATATTTTCTATGTTCATCTGTTGTGATTGATTTACTTGTTCATTAGATCTACTGTGACTAATTTTACAGACCTTTTTATTGAATATTACATCTCTACTCCTAATGATTTTGTTATTTTCATAATCCCATAAGCGATAACCAAAATCATCAACCCCATATCCAATAAAGGTACATTTCTTGGATTTAGCTTCAAGCTTTGTTCTATTATCTTTATCAATATGGACAAATGTTTCACAACCAAACGTTCTCAGAAATGAGTAGTTTACCTTTTTACCTGTCCATGCCTCCTCTGGAATACCACCATCCAAAGCACTTGAAGGTCCTCTGTTTATTAAATAAACAACAATATTTACAACATCCGCCCAAAACGGTAAGTGTAACCCTGCATGCAATCTCATACACCTTGCACGCTCCATGATCGTTCTTTAGACACACCATTTTCTTGTGGTGTTCCTGGGGCTGTCTTCTCTCTATGAATCCCATGGTATGAACAGTAACTATCAAACTCCTTGGCGTAGTACTCACCTCCATTATTAGATCTGAGACACTTCAACCTTTTTCCTGTCTCATTCTCAACCAAAGCTTTCCACTTCTTAAAAGTAGCAAACACATCATATTTCTGTCTAATGCAATAAACCCAAGTTTTCCTAGTTGCATCATCAATAAATGTAACATAATAATGAGAGCCACCAAGAGATTGTACCTGAGACGGTCCCCATACATCTGTATGCACAAGCTCTAACATTTCATTCTTCTTTTGTTTCCCAACCCTGAGAAATATTACTCTCTTTTGTTTTCCATAAACACAATTCTCACAGAATTCCAAACTTACCTGCTTCAAATCTGGCAACAAATTCCTTGAGTGGAGAATCTACATCTCCTTCTCAATCATGTGGCCAAGCCTATGATGCCACAATGCTGTATATGTTCCAGTGGAAGCTAAAGAGATAGAATGGTCAGTATTACTGTTGATGTATATGTAACTTCGGAATGTATTTCATCTATGTATTTCATATATATTTATTGTACCCTTATAAGAGATGTGTTATTCCTCTATAAGGAAGTGTCGCAAGTGTGTGTACTTGCCGATGGGTTATTAGACCACCATGTGTGGGGTCGGCCCTAAAATATATATTATATTGTGGATGTATCTAGATAGACAAGTCGGCCCCATAAGTTCACTGGGAAAACAGGTTAAGTATAAATAGAGATCGGGAGATCTCTATTTGGATCATTCGGAAAGACACACTTCTCTCACTCAGAAAGTGGCGCACTAGTGAGGAGGAGGATCATCTGCTCTAGGAGACTATCTCAAGTGTATTTTGGTTGTACTTTGGTTGAGCCATTGCTCTCTCTATCTCTGAGGAAGTTGTGGGGTTTTTCACCTTAGGGTTTTCCCCACAGAAACTCTGTGTGTCTAGTCTCTCATGCTTTTGATTCTTGTGATGCTTGTGATGCTTATTGTGATTGTTATGCATTGATATACTGTATATGTTATTCTCTCAGTAAAGATCCAAGAGTATTGTGAATTAATGCTCAAAATTTTAACAATTACGAGGACATAAATGCAACATACCTACCCTATCTCCTTTTGCTATCACCATTGATCCTTTAGTGATCTTCCACCACTTTTCTCCAAATGTAGATAGATAGCCTCCATCTCCCAACTGCCCTGTTGAGATCAGATTTCTTTTCATATCAGGAATATGCCTAACATCTTTCAACAACCAGTCAGTTTCATTCTTAACTTTTATCCATACCTTACCCATTCCAACAATTTTACATGGCTCATCATCACCTAATAAAACATGTCCAAAATCGCCTGGAACATAATCATGAAAATATTTCCTATGGGGTGTAGCATGACATGAAGCCCTTGAATCTAATACCTAATAATCACTAGTATTATCCAATGCAAGAATCAAAACATCCTGTAACACATCACCTGCTACATTTGCTTCCTGGGTAGTTTCCTTCTGTCCATCTCCTTTCTTCTTTAGAGATCTGTATTCTTTCTTCAGATGTCCTTTCTTTCCACAGTTCAAGCACTCTATTTTTCCCAGTCTGGACTTGGATCCGCCCTTTTTAGAGTTGCTACAATTAGCTTGGCTCTTTCCTCTCTCCTTTTGTCTTCCCCTACTTTCCATGGTCAACGCATTACCTGATGTCTCACCTGTGATTTTTCTTTGCATTTCCTCGCTAATAATAACACCAATAACATCATCAAATTTCAAGGTGTTTGAACCGGAGACAGAGTTACTTACATCCATGACCAAGCTATTCCATCTTTCTGGCAATGAACACAAGATTAGAAGAGCCCTAACCTCATCATCGAAGTTCACACTTACAGAACTTAGTTGATTTGTAACAGTATTAAAATCATTTAAATGATCAGTAACAGATCCACCTTCAGACATCTTCATATTAAATAAATGCTTCATTAGAAATACCTTGTTGGAGGCCGAGGTTTTTTCATACAGCTCACCCAATGTGCTCATCAACCCCTCCGTTGTTTTTTCTTTTGAGATATTGAAATCCACTGACGAAGCCAGGCTCATCCGTATTGTTCCCAGATCCTTTCTGTCAAGAACCTCCCATTCTTCGTCCTTCATAGTCGCCAGCTTCTTTGCTCTTCCTCCCAATGGTAGGAATAGATCCTTTTGGTACAGATAGTCCTCCATTTGCATCTTCCATAACTGGAAGTTTTGGAAATTAAACTTCTCAACCTTAAACTTTCCTTCTTCCACCATTTCTCCCACTCGAACCAAAAACCCTAGCTTCCTGCGGGTTTATCTGCCAAATAGACGTTTGGCTCTGATACCAATTGTTAGAAAAATAGGATCGCAGAGCAATAACAGTAAACATAAATGAAAATATAATCACACATACACATTACAAGAGAGACAGATATATCGTGCTTCACCCAAGATGGGCTACGTCGACACTGAAGTTGCCAGTCCTTATTATTATTCCGTCCAACAAAGTGAAGGGATACAACCTGCAGCACAACTGCTGCACTTCCTCTTCTCTGTATCACAATATCTCTTCTGATATAAGAGATATTTACAATGCATAAAACCTAATACATCAACCCTATCCATTTTATAATGTATTTCTTTTATAAGGGAAATACAATGGGAAAATATCACGGGTTACCCAAAACCATGGGCCCGAAAACTGGTGGCAAAAACAACCCCAAAATTTTCCTCGCCCCCGAACCCCCATTTTCTCAGGGGTGTTTCCCCCAAACTCCCTTTCTCAGGATTGCTCCCCCCGAACCCCCAATGGGGTCTCGCTGGCTCCCGCTCCCCCCTGAACCCCCTGAGGATCGGGAAAGGATCATAAAAAAAAACTGGGGTTCAAACACGACTGAATCATCATCTATGAGACTGGAAGATCTGGCTCCACAACCAACAGTTGTTTCATATTGTTAGTGAAGGACTATTATTTCGAATTCATGGAAATTTTATCTGCTATATATCTCTGTAATAATCATATCATGAGAGCCACAGCTCAAAAAATTATGTATTTCAAGTGATATTCACATTCAAGGAGGAGATTTGAGCCATTTTCCTGATCGCTTTTGCATAGCGCACTTGTTGTTGCATATAGATAGTGAAGGAATGTTATTTTGACTTCATGGACATGTTATATGATATATATATCTGTAATAATCATATCATGAGAGCCACAACTTGAAACATTATGTATTTCAAGTAATATTTACATTCAAGTAAGAGATTCGATCCATTTTCCCCATAGCATTTGCACAGTGATTTTGGAATGATATTGTACCTATTTTATATCATAGTTTGTTCAGTTATTTATCATGTTATGAGCTGAACATGAAGTTACCTTGATGTCCCAAATTATGTCTGTAGAACTCTGATGTGTTACTATGGTTTATGAATAAATTCAAGACTCCTTGCCACCAATTTCACCTCAAAAACTAGACTCTAGAAGCTGATGTTCATTAGGATTCCTAGTCGACCCTAGAACCAAATATAATTCTAAATAGATATTGTTCCTAATGTCCTATAAAATATCTAATTCTCATACCAAGAATTAGTGAAGGTCGTACAGTGTTTGGAAGAGCATCTAATGGCATACCTAGGGGGATCTCCACTTCTCAAATTAACTAGTCTCGTTCCAAAACTTCTTCCCATGCAATTTTCAGAACATGGATGGGTATATCAGTTGTTTGGATGTTTTATAGGTGTGTTAATATTTCTTATTACCCATCAATACCTTCCTCCCAAAATTCAAAATCATTTGGAGGTGTTTGGAACCAGTTGTGAACAAAACCCTAGAGTCAAAACAAGGTGAATCCAAGGGATTTCATTTGAAGGGACATTAAATTGAAGTGGGACTACAGGTTTCTTAATTTTCCTAGCTACTTTATAATAGTATTCACATTTTCGAGCAAAGGAATTTGTATCCTTAAACAGGGTTAGCTAGTAGTATCTAACCCTTTTTATTTTGTGTGTTTTGGTTTCTCCCTCGATGTGGCTGCCAACAAGTCTTGAATTTAATTCTATTAGTAAATTTTGAGCATAATCCTTCTCAACACATCATAAAAAAATTCCATAAAAAATTTACGATACAAAATCTCATTAATAAAATGATAAGGAGTTTCCTTAAGTATAAGAGCTCTCCTTTTCTTGGGTTCAAGGTTCAAAGGAGCATACCCGTGAGTTTAAAAGAACTTAATGTCACAATACCAGGAATATATAACCGCGGGATTAAAATAGACCTGATCATCAAAAATTTGTTCTTCATTGGCCCATTGTAATCCTTCGTCCTGCATCCTGACTGATTGTGTTGCTAACTTCCATAGTCCCTTCCCTCGCAAAATATCGACTGGTCTAATTTCGAGATCATATTCCTATAAGGAGGTAATCTAATAGGAGCTTTTATCCCTAATTCCTTTTGAATCAGCACATTCCTAACGGTTGAGTATAGAATGATTACTTCCATTTGGTATTTTAAGAGATAAGTCTTGAAATGTTTTACCCCATTATAGACAGCATAAGCTTGCTTGTCGACTTCAGGGTATTGAAGTTCATATCCTTTAAAGGTTGAGCTCATGAATTATATTGGAATACTGTCCCCTTCAGAATTCCATTGTGTAAGGACTGCAACATATGAAATGTCAGTTGCATAAGTCACTACAAAAGAAAATATTTTGAAAAATGAGGGGACATTAAGGCAAGGGCTTCTACAATTGCCTCCCTAATTCTGAAAAAAAAGGATTCTTTTTTAATATAATTCCATTTAAAATTCGCATCCATCTTAATTATATCTTGAAATGGTTTTACAGTTTCGGAAAATCTTGGGACAAATCTTCTTAGAAAATTAATTTCCCCTAGAAACGACTGCATAGAGTTTTTCGATCCAGGAAGACTTGTCTGTGAAATTGATTTGGTTCACTCAGGATCAATCATCATATAATTTTTAGAAACTACAAATCCAAGTAATTTCCCTTTAGTCACAACAAATATTGATTTATTAGGATTAAGAGAGATGTCGTACCTCCTACATCATTTAAATACCAACCGTAGATGTAAAATATGATCATGTCTTTTAAAAAAAAATTGTAATGTCCTCTAAATAAATCATGACACAATTATGGATCAGACCTTGAAAGCAATATCCACCGCTATCTCGAAAGTTTCCCTGGCACTAATCAGTCCAAAAGTCATCTTTCTATAGGAAAAAGTGCCCCAAGGGGTCCTGAATGCAGTTTTCAACTAATCAAGGTGAGACACCAATACCTGATTGTACCTTGAGAAACCATCTAGTAATGAAAACATTTATACCCCAAATACCTTTTGTAAAATTTGTTCCATCGAGGGTGTAGGAATGCTATATTTTCCAGAATCCCTATTAAGGTTATGAAAATCGACACATAGACGAATGTCCCAATTCGTTTTCTGCACCAGAACCATATTTTCGACCCACTGGGCATGCTTGACTGGGAAGATTATTCTAGATTATAACAACTTTTTGATTTCCTTTTTCATAGAAGGTTCCAAGCTAGGATGCATTTTCCTAAGCTTCTACTGGTAAGGCTTAGTATCTAGCTTCATGGGTATGTTGTGTTGCATAATGTTGGTATCAAACATTTTGAGGTCGTCATAGGTCCATGCAAAAACATCTTTAAATTCTTTAAATAGTTTGATAAAGGTTGTTCTTTCAGTGGGTGAACATTCTGTACCGAGGTTAATATTATGTGGATTATGTTCGGTCGCTATATTGACTATCTAATAATTCATGCAAGAACTGTTGATTTTACAATTCATTACCTTTTTGAATTTATCTTGTAAATCATAAAAAAATGATAGTCTGATGAATGAACTAGGGATCCAAGAAGGAATTGATTTTGGATCCGTAGTGGAATTGACAGGATTTTGATTTTTGATAGAGATCGGTCATGACTTTCTTCGTCGATTGCTAAGTCTTTGAAAGTATCCTGTGATATGAGGAAATCCAATATTTGGCGATCATCGTCAAAAAATTTCCAATTGGTAATGTTGTCGGGAATGGATGGCCTTTACATTAACTCAACCAAAAATGTATCAAGTGTGAAACCTTTAAAAGGAATGAGTTTAGAGGCATTTTTAGCAATTAGGTCAACATCAAAGCTCTGATACCTAGGGACAGAATTGATATTGAAATATTAAAAATAATTGATAAAATCCCATACCTCTCATTGATAATTCTTCAAATGAGTAGAGACACAATGAATTGCATTCCTAACTTGTTGTACAATTATTTTTGACTCTCCATAACCTTTAATGACTTTAACATTTAAATCAATTTCCTTTTTCATACCTTTAAATCAATGCCTCATACTCATCTACATTATTTGTACATTCAAATTATAACCTACAGGTTATCATAGTGTTTTTTCTTGTTCGATCTAACAATACACATCAGGCTCCAACTCCTTCCCTAGATCTGGAATCATCAAAGAACAGGGTCCAACAAGTCGTATCTAAACGAAAATTAGTATCTACATTATATACATTGTGTATAATTTCTTGGGATGACTCTACCTGAGCATAATTCATTATATCAGATTGATTATTGGATCCCGCATGTGGCGATATATCAGCTAGAAAATCCCCAAAAAAGGTATCCATGGTATAATTCCCAATAGTGGGAGTAGGGACTAAGGCAGGTTCACTTGGATCATTCATATCAATAACTGTCTATTTGAGATAAGGTTCCCTATTAACCCTAATATTGTTGGGTTTGTCATTGTACGGGAGCGAGAGATGTGACCAACCAGTGGCGAAATACTTTAAGTTTATGGGAGCAATCCCAACTTAACCACATTCCATAGGATTCCAGGGCATTAGCTACTATAATATTGATTTTTTGATGAATTCGAGGGTCTGAGGATAACCTTATTAAAACGTCCTTCAATTCACCTACTACCGTCACCTTAGAGCTATCCAACTGTACAATTTGCGTTGGAGAAGGTTCAAGTTGGGAATTAAGTTTCCTGCATATGGAAAAAGGCATTAAATTTGATGAGGCCCCCGAATCTATCATACAGTTATGCACATTCCTGTTAAAAATTTCAAAGGACATAATAAATGGGGTTTTTTTTAATTTCCTCCCCACAGGAGGAGATGTAGTGAATTTTCGAGCCGTGTTATCAATCAATGTCTCAATACTGTTATGTTCTGCAATACTACGAGGTGCACAACTATTGAATACCTTGTCTCAGATCGTGGGGATTCTCAAGAACTCAAGAAATGAAATATTATCTTGAGTTTTCTTGAGATCTTCGATGGGGTCGTAGTCCAAATCAGGTGTAACAACTTCTCTTGGTGCAGTGATTCTAGGATTTGTAGAATTACCCTTGTTTTTATTAGTTGTGGATGGGTAGTCTTGAGTTACCCGTGCTTTCCCCTGAGTGTTATAAGAATGTTGTATGGCATAGATTGTTTCAAATTCATCATCTTCAAATTTTTCTATTAATTCTGAGAAGTAATTGATGATATCCTAATAATCTTGTCCTTCAAGGGGTTGATCATGGGGTTGTTGTTTATCAACAAAGCTTCTTTGACCGTCCTTCGATGGGGGTTGAGGTACATTCATCACATCCTTAAGGATAGAAGCTAAATATTCAATGTTCAAACATTCATAGGGAGGCATATTTTGATTATGTCTCGGTTGATAAGGCCTCCTACAAGGATTCCTGAAGAAACCTTGATTTTGAGAACCTTCATTTACCATTTCCCAAGGTAAATGAACTCATTAGAAACTTGTTGCAATACCTTTTGGAGGTTCTCCATGTCTAATGCTCCCTGGTCCTTCTTAGGAGCACAATATTTTGGGGGTTTTTCCGGATTCTTTCGAGAAGTAGTGGGTTTTTCATTTCTGGTATCTGAGTTTACCTTAGGGGTAAACATATCTTTCTTGACTAGAATAGCTTCACTAAGTACTTACTAGAGGGTAGTTTTGTGAGATCGTTTGACCCACATAGCTATAGGAACATGAAGGGATTTTGCTTAGTATAATCAAATTTTTGGCTAGCATGGACTCAGTGGGAATTTTATTTTTTAAGGATAGAAACCTTTGATTAAAATCCTTAATTCTTTCTTTAGTTTCCATTTTCATTGTAGACAGGTCCATGACTAGAGCTTCTGGTGTTTTATCGTGACCAAAGTTTTTGAGAAATATTTTTTCAAATTGGGCCCATGATTGGATGGTTTAGGTTTCCTGAGCGAAATACCATGTCGAGGATTTTCCTTAGAAGGTATAGGTAAATATCCTACAAACTATGTCTTCATGTTCAACATTTCATAATCAGATAGCCAACATGAATTTATTTATGTGATATTCAGCTGGTTGTTTATTGTCAGGATTATATTTAGGAAAAAAATTCTCAGGATTCTTTGGAAGAGGGTGGTGCGGGCATGGAACGATCACTGCATCCGGATCCAAATAGGGTATGTTCTGGTTATTATACATGAGTTGATTGTTTCTATCTTGACCATCAGGATCATCATAGGAATCACCATAGTGATGGTTGGAAAAACTATCTTGAGAATTATCACTATGGGGAAAATCAGAGGGAGAATCGTGGGTAGAGGGTGGTAACCTTGATCCTCCTATCCCAGGGATCAACCTGTGGTGATTGGGAGATGAAGCTTCCCCAACTTGATAATCGGATTGGAACAACATGTTATCTGGTCTTGAAGTAGGGCCCAGATTAACCTGCCCTGTGAGGATGTCGTGTTTTCATTGGTTTGGGGGTTCCAACCACAGTAAAATGTCTGGTACTATATTGGTTTCAATATTTGTGCTATTGGAATAAGAGGATTTCAAGCACTGAGATAATCGTTCTTGTAGTTGGTGGCTCCTGAAAAGCCTAGATTGTGACCTAGCCAATATTCGCTACGAATTTTCAATATGTTCTCTGAGTTCAAGATTGGTAGGTAAAGGAGTGAGAATAGCAGTTCTGAATTTAGGTTGAGTCAACTATGGAAGCAGTGTGGGAATGATCTCAAGTTGCAAAGAAGTGATAGAAGCAGATGTTACTAATGGGTTGGTATGGCTACATGTATCGATTGGAGAACATGTTGGCAGAGGTCTACTGTGATTGCGTTTAGCCATTAAAGTCCAGATGGTCGTTCTTCTAGCGCCATTTTTTGATACCTGGGGTTGAGTGGAATGGGTCCAAGTGTCCACACAAGGATGGAAATACGATCCGAGAACTACAGTAAACCCTCGCAAGGATTTCTCTATTTCCCAGTCATTTGGGATGATTGCTTCTGACAGATTTAATCCTTCGTTATCCTTATCATTTTTCTCCCGAAGGATACTTATTGGTTGCATGAACTAGGTGACTAGATTAAAAGATATAACAAAATTGATGATTTCTCATGTTAACAATTCAGAAAGGAAAACATGTCTGAAATATACTATAATTAGTTAATTAAGTTCTTCTTATTGATAGAATATAACAACAAGAATAAATAAAAGAAATATTCCTAATTCTTTGTTGATCATTCACTGATAACAAATAAATTGAAACACCACCTATCTTACATCAGTTCAAGGTTGAGGAAATAAAGTACCTAAATTACTAGTTGGGATGTGTTGATGCCTAGAAAATCCCAGCACCAACAGTAGGGATTTTCCCGGTAAATTATCCCAATTATATTACTCACCGTTTGGTGTGGGGAATCTGTCTAGTTAACGGTCTGGCTACCATGAGTGTAATTGTTTAAGTTCTTTACCGGTTTCGTCCTGGTTCACCGTTTATGTAATTTTATTTTAAAGTATGAGATGCAAGTGCCCTAATTAAATGCATATAATTGATAGGAAGAAACTACACTAGCGATGCGTAGGTTCTTACCTCTCGTCTTACCGATCCTGCCTTATCAACTATCTATTCCTATTATAATTTAAACTAACAATCCTATCCTTGCAAGGAACAAATTTGAATTCAAAGTAATATATTGGAAATGTTAGTATAAGTCTAACAGATAGTTGTTCCAACACAATATTCACATTTACAATAGAAAGAATACCAAAGGTAGCTTTGATATGATTAAAACAATTTATTACTCATTTTACACATAAACATTTGCATAGAAAGTAAAATCATTCATCACCATTGAAGTAGTTCAATAAAGTTAGAATGATATCACCGTATGAGTTACTGTAATATCCCTATTTTGACCCTATTGCATTAAAATTGTAAATGATGTAAATATCGTTACTTAATCATGGTGAGGAGCTCAAGGCCAAGGCCCCGCCATCGATTTAGCGTTTTATGTATCGGCAATTAAAAATAGATGCCTATGGTTCTTGTGCTGGACATGCACAATGTAAATTAAGACATCATGTAAATATGAATTGTAATGAAAAACCCACAACTAGCTATGCAATGCAACAAAGAAATGGGGGCATGATTTTTATAAGGAATAGGGAGGGAAATTATTCAAACCCTTGAGCCAATGGTGTTAATCCACGTGTCAATGAGAAAACCCATAAACCACCAACTACCCATTTTGACTTATGCACCCAATCATTAATTATTCGAAGAGTTGGTTGAGGCAGTTAATGCCTTGGGAATGGAGAGGTATGGAAACCAATTTCGTGCATGGGCAAGCCATCAACCTGGGAATTCATATTTTTGCTACTTGGGCAAGAAAACACCGACGAAATGGTGCCCAAAGCCATCTTTCACCCAAGGAATTTGCTCTCTCACGCAGTCTGATCTAGTTGGGACTTTCTCCATCACGTTTTTTATCATTTTCCTGCATTTTCCATGCTTGGGAACTCGTTTTTGTATTGCACAATGGTTGGGAAGAAGGGAGTCACAATTTTGGGGTTTATGGATGCCGTTTTTGTCCCTTGAATGCCCAGAAACGTTTTTTTGAAAACGATTTGCTCTCCCAAGGTTGTTTTCCCCTTCTCCCATTTCGTTTTTTTTTTGCTGCCCACGTAAAACTGAAACTGTAGAAACCCCATTTTGGGCATCCCACTGTAAAAGCGTTTTTCTACATGCCCAACACTTGTGATTTTGCTGTTATGAGCATCCCTGTCTTGGTCTGAACCTGTGAGCAAGAAATTTGGAGTGGAAGTGGACATAATTGGCTTGATAAACCTAATGAGAGGAGTAAACTCTCAGAAAGATCAAAGGGTTGGCTACTCTTCTATGCACACCTTGGACAACACTAGAATGGAAGGTATGGCCTGAGGGACTATGTATTGGTGAAGGGAATACTTCCTTGAGTGGGGTGTGTAGGCATTGTGGGTGCCAAGCTAGATAGATCTTGTATAGGTATCCATGGCTCTGTGCTTGAGCTCACTAGCTTAGCAATTCATTCCTTTCCATTGCCTAGCAGCCTGATAAACCCAACTCTGGATTGGCTTGGCTGATTTTGGTGTATTTTGGCTATGTGTGAGTCTGATGTTTCCTTTTTCCTTGTAGAAATCATGCCCAGCTTGGGGGTGGCAGTTATATCAAGAGATTGATAAGCACAACTGGACTATGGTTGGGTGGAACGTTGCAGATGCATAGCTGGTTGCTCGGGACTACTTTGTTTTAAGATAAGTACTCTCTTGTGTTTAAATTCTGCAATGCATTTATTCAATGACTGTCATGAAAAACTTGAATGTATGTTAGATATGTAGATTCTTTTAATTCCATTGTGTTTAGTTACTATATGCATATGTATATGTATTTTATTATCAATGAGTTTTACTTAATCGATATGGGGCTAGATGCCCGGGTTTAGAGTGACGTTCTCTCCCTTGCTTGGTCTGATGGGAGGGGATATTACAGTGTGGTATCAGAGCCATAGGCTACAACATTGGGCCTCTATGGGCTAAGTATGATCACAGTTATGTTAAATTTTCTGAATTTACTTCAATATGATCTAGGATCTTAACTGAGAGAACAACATGTACAGCATATCTACAGCATATCAATCATGGAGACAATAATGCAATCACACAAGAGACACAAAGATTTACTTGGGGAAAACCATAAAGGTGAAAAACCCCAATAACTTCCTCAGAGATAGATAGAGCAATGATACAACCAACCAAGAGAGATAGCCATAACCTAGCAGCAATCCTCCTCCTCCATAAGTGCGCCTCTCCTCCTTGAGAGCATGTGTGAGAAGTGAGTGAGCAAATAGAGTGCCTCCCGCACTCTATTTATACTTGACTTGACTTGCTTTTTTACCTAACTCATGTCGGCTCGAACTTAACCACATAACATAATGCTGAGTGGGCCGACCCCCAATAGGGTGGTCTAATAACCCTTTGACCCACATGGCCGACCCCCAATAGGGTGGTCTAATAACCCTTTGACCCATATGACTTATACAGGGCCGACCCCAAACAAGGTGGTCTAATAACCCATCAAGTATAAGTTACGACACTTACAATATAAATGACGACACTTCCTTATAGAGGAATAATACCATCTCTATAGGAATACAATATACATATATGTGAAATACATTCCGAAGTTACATATACATCAACACTCCCTCTTAACTAGGAAGGTATTTCTCAGCACAGTTCTTCTAGCACAAGTCATCTTCTCTGGATCATCGTCACTGGATAATCGTCATCGAGTCATCATCATCGTCACTGCTGCTGCTATCTCAATCAATCTCTGAATCTACTCGTCATAGGAAGTTCTACAGAGCCAGTCCTTTTTCATACTGGATGTAGGCCCACCACCTGCAGGTCTTCGTCATCACTGGCCATACTGTGGAATCCTCAGGACTTATTACGTGCGTCACAAAACCTCGAAAGAGCATCCCAGGATGTTACGGGTACACAACTCCGACCTGTAGGATCTCCCAGGGCGCTATTACATGTGACCCCACCACAAAACCTCGCAAGAGCATCTCAGGATGTTACGGGTACACAACTCCGACCTGAAATCTCCCAGGGCACAAATTACATGTGGTCCACCACAAAACCTCGCAAGAGCATCTCAGGATGTTACGGGTACACAACTCCGACCTGAAATCTCCCAGGGCAACGAATTACATGTGGTCATGGCAAAACCTCGCAAGAGCATCCCAGGACTGATTACGGGCACACAGCCCAACCTATCGGATCTCCCAGGGAAACGAATTACATGCCATAGGACAAAACCTCGCAAGAGCATCTGCCAGATATCCCAGGGCGCTATTATATGCCATAGGCAAAACCTCGAAAGACTATCTGCAGATCTCCCAGGGCAACGAATTACATGTCCTCCCAGAGAAAAACCTCGAAAGAGCATTTGCCAGATGTCCCAGGGCACCGAATTACATGCCATAGACAAAACCTCGAAAGACCATCTGCAAATCTCCCAGGGCAACGAATTACATGCTCATCTGCACAACCTGATCCACGGCCATAGAGTATCAACCTGATACTCACCATACATCATCTTGATGTATCCATGATCATCCTGATCATCATCACTGCAACGTCCTGCTGCATGTAATCTGGAGCAACATCCTGAAGCTCGTCATCTATGATCATCCTGATCATCACTGCAACATCCTGCTGCATGATCCACCTGATCATCAATGCATCTACCTGATGCATACCAAGTATCATACATGATCCTCCTGATCATCAATGTATCCACCTGATACAAATACATGATACATATCATCATACATGATCCTCCTGATCATCAATGCATCTACCTGATGCATACCAAGTATCATACATGATCCTCCTGATCATCAATGTATCCACCTGATACAAATACATGATACATATCATCATACATGATCCTCCTGATCATCAATGCATCTACCTGATGCATACCAAGAATCTACCTGATACATATCATCATACATGATCCTCTCGATCATCAATGTATCCACCTGATACAAATACAAATACATGATACATATCACCATACATGATCCACCTGATCATACAATGTATCCACCTGATACATATACAGATACATGGTCCAAGCATCCAACATGATGCATACATACATACATAAAATGATCCAACTGATCATATCCAAGCAGAAACCAGAACATCATCCTGATGCTCATCATCCAGCGCTTACATCCACAGCCATGTGAAGGATCCTCCTTCCAACATGCTTGGAATGGCTTCAGCAAATGTGACCATCACTTCTTCCTCGAAGTGTCCTCGATCTGAAGAACGCCAAGCCTCTCTCTGAAGTACTCGAACTTCACCCTGGCTAGTGGCTTCGTCAGCACATCTGCAAACTGCTCGTCTGTCGCAACATACAGGAGTTTCACAGCTCCTCTCTGTACCATATCCCTGATATAGTGATATTTGATCTCTATGTGTTTCGACCTGTCATGAAACACTGGGTTCTCGGATAGCTTCACACAACTCTGGCTATCACAGAAGATACCAGTAGCATCCAACGGGAGATCAAATAACTCAGACAGTAGCTTCCGTAGCCATACTGCCTCACAACTAGCTGAACAGGCTGCAACATACTTTGCCTCAGCTGTACTCAGTGCTACACAGGACTGCTTCCTGCTAAACCAAGAGATCACACCTGATCCCATACTGAAGCAACACCCAGATTTGCTCTTCCTATCTGCAGCACTGCCAGCCCAATCTGAATCAACATAACCATGTAGGTTAAACTTTTGATTTTCTTCATACTTGAGCCCATAATCCACTGTACCCTTCAGGTACCTCAGAACATGCTTTACAACAACCAGGTGAACACTCCTCGGATCCGTCAGGAACTGGCTCAATGTGTTCACAGCAAAGCAAATGTCTGGTCTTGTGTTCGTCAAGTACATCAAGGACCCAATCATCTGGCGATACATAGAGACATCAATCGGCTCAGATGAAGCATCACATAGAAGCTTCAGATTTGATGCCATAGGTGTGGCCATGGCCTTGCAATCCATCACCCCAAACCTCTTTGGGATCTCTATTGCATACTTCCCTTCATGTCTTGGGATTACATCCCAAACATCATTCTTCATGATCGACGGATCATGGCATTTCATTTCTTCATCCCAGATCCTGGGAACTTCAATATCTTCAATAAATATCTTTGTTGCTGGAACAAATGTTGTAGTCCTTCTTTTGTAGGAGATGGCATACGATCTTTACTACACAACAAGTTAAATTGCATGATTAGAAAACATCTCATAGTTTTCAGAACAAATTCTTACACATAAAGAAATATGCCATACAGTCATGCAATTATCTTAGCCAATGCTTCAATACAACATTTATCCATATTCCGTAACTTTCTAGATGCCTTCCAATCTCTACCAGAACATTGTTAAGAGTGTGCACAACTCCCAATATGTCAGCAAAGAGGTTTCATTCTAGATAAGTAGCAATGGAATGTTGTACAGTGCCATAGGCCACTTACCCATGCATATTAGGAGTATACTGTTCATCAATGCAATTATTCTAATATGCATAATACACAACCTAATTCTAGGAACATCAGTATATACATTATTGAACAGTATTATTTAAGAAATGACAATTCAAATACTTATCTTTGTTTGTTCGTTGGGTGGACTCCCTCTGAGTCTTCGCTTCCTTGCAGGAGCTGCTGGAGTCCTAATCTGAAGTAGCTTCTTCTACACCTTTCTATTGTGGGATGTAGAGAGATGGTCAACTCCCTCTGAATATTTGCATCCTTGCATAAACCACTAGAGTGTGCTCCTTTGCTTTCTTGTAGGAACAACTAGAGTGTGCTCCCTCTTGATCTTTGCTTCCTTAATTACCTGTTCTTGAACTCATATTCATCCTTGATCCCTATGCATGCTTATTAGTATCATTATTGTGTTATCCTTGTGAGCTCATATAAAATCATACATTCATTAGTATACTATTAAAACACAATAATCTCAAGCATGTATAATCATGATCATTTCAAACAGAAAATAATAAGCATTAGCATTCAAGGTTTATGTAGGATTCTTATGGTTAGTCAAATCATAAGAAACATAACATGTCTAAACCTGTAAAAACCTATGACTCTTCGGGTTAGTTGAATCATCAATCAAGATAAGAAATATAATATGCATAAAACCTGTGATTATTCAAAGCTATACCTTCATGATTCTTCTGGTTAGTCATATCATCAATTATGGTAAGAAACATAATATGCATACCACCATGATTATTCAAACCTATGACTCTTCGTGAATAATCATTATCAACAACACAATAGTATAAGATCCTAACACAAGGTAGGATTCTAGCTTGATATAGGAAAAACATACCTGGATTAACATGCTAGCTATTTATGTCTAACATACCCGCATAATGTCTTCTGGTTCTCTTCAGTGACTTGTGCTAGTAACCTGCATGTCTCATAAGTTAACCATTGTAGAAACAAGTTATACATACCTCGAAAGTAGATCTTCTATGTAATCCATGACAATGGATGAATCCTTGTCTTCATGTCACCATGATCATACGTTCTTGAAGTAGAACATGATTTGTCTTTCTTGGTGTACCTTTTATGTTAGCAGACAACATAAACCTCATACAACACCATAATGCATTAGTACAATCAAAAGTGTCAACACCTTAATCAATGAATATTTTCTATCGTGCATTCATAGTTTTATTAAGGTGATATGACAAGTCTAAAATCAAGATTGTACTAACCGTAATAACATGAAGACAAACATACCATAAACTTAATCATGAAAAAATATCGAGACATACCTTGATGAGTCATACCTGTCGAGATCGCTAGTAATCTTCTGATGTAAGGCCTTAGCCTTATCTCCCTCTGAAACAGGAACTTCTTCACTTATGCAAGTGACCAATCCATCTTCTTCTAGGATTAGCTCAATCCACTTGATTTGCAAGAACTGGACCTGGAGCTGGATATGGGTTTGTCAGAGAAAACCCAAAAATTCAAACTTTGAATTTCAAACTTCCGAAAGGATAGAAATATGCGCCTTGATGAGCTGATCAAATTGGTATATTCAGAATTTGAAGACTGCAAAGTTTCACTCCTCAATTTTTCCTTTGAAACTTCCAGATTCACTGGACGTGACTCTGAACTGGGGTTTGATGAAGCCCACTCTTCTACCCAATCAAAATTTTTGATCCAAAGCTCTAAGCTTCTATTTTTCTGAGGAGCTTCCAGCCGTGGTCACAGATTTCAAAAATTCCCATTTTTATAGAAGCCCTAATTTTCCATTTTTCTGATCAAAGTCCCGAACTAGGGTCTGATCAAACCCGGCCTTCTACCCAGCCAAAAATTCTGATCTTGGTCTCTAAATTTCTATTTTGATGAGTAGCATCCATCCGTGGTCTCCGATTACAAAAATTCCAACTTTCTTCAAAGCCCTAAATTCCGGAAGCCATGAATGAAGGTACCAAAAAATAATTCTGTTTTGACAGAAATATGTACCTGATTGTTTCTGGTGTAACTATGAAATTTTTGATCCACAGGGTCTGAAAAAGTTTTCTGAGATAGCCTGACCTGTTAGCTTTCCACCCTGACAGGTCTGACCTCAATTGGATGTTCTGAGAGAGAGTTATACCAAATGTCGCAACGTGACCTGTTTTTGGAAAATACAGGAGAGCGAACTTGTACGGCGTGCCACGTGTCACTGTTTGACCTTCGGCCTCTGAAAAAGTTTTCTGAGATAGCTCGGCCTGTTATCTTTCCATCCTGACAGGTCTGACCTCAATTGGATTCTCTGAGAGAGAGATATGCCAAGTGTCGCAACGTGACCTGTTTATGGGATAATACAGGAGAGCGAACTTGTACGGCGTTCCATGTGTCACTGTTTGACCTTCGGCCTCTGAAAAAGTTTTCTGAGATAGCTAGGCCTGTGTACTACCTGTCAGGTTTCACGAAATTTCATTTGGAGCTTCCTAGCCCAAGTTATGACCTTTTTCCCAAGGTCACCTGATTTTGACTCAGATCTGGAAGAGGCAGAAACCCTATATTGTACAGATCATAAATCACAAAGTACAACGAATTAGAGGTTGTCCTTTGGACACAAGATACCTGGAGATCTTAGCTTCGGCCTGTAACAATTTCAGATCCGAAAAATTCGCCAAAACGGATTTATAGCGAAAGTGCTACGATGACTGGTTTTTGCTATATCAAGCCCTAGCATCGTAAGTGCAACAAGTGTCATACATGCCATATCATGCCTTCTTTCAGGCTAGCTCTGATACCATGTTAAATTTTCTGAATTTACTTCAATATGATCTAGGATCTTAACTGAGAGAACAACATGTACAGCATATCTACAGCATATCAATCATGGAGACAATAATGCAATCACACAAGAGACACAAAGATTTACTTGGGGAAAACCATAAAGGTGAAAAACCCCAATAACTTCCTCAGAGATAGATAGAGCAATGATACAACCAACCAAGAGAGATAGCCATAACCTAGCAGCAATCCTCCTCCTCCATAAGTGCGCCTCTCCTCCTTGAGAGCATGTGTGAGAAGTGAGTGAGCAAATAGAGTGCCTCCCGCACTCTATTTATACTTGACTTGACTTGCTTTTTTACCTAACTCATGTCGGCTCGAACTTAACCACATAACATAATGCTGAGTGGGCCGACCCCCAATAGGGTGGTCTAATAACCCTTTGACCCACATGGCCGACCCCCAATAGGGTGGTCTAATAACCCTTTGACCCATATGACTTATACAGGGCCGACCCCAAACAAGGTGGTCTAATAACCCATCAAGTATAAGTTACGACACTTACAATATAAATGACGACACTTCCTTATAGAGGAATAATACCATCTCTATAGGAATACAATATACATATATGTGAAATACATTCCGAAGTTACATATACATCAACAAGTTATACAGGGAAGACTCCTTCCTGATCACCATAGGTTACCATGTTGGGCCTAAACAGGCTAAGGTTGAATAGTTTGCAGAGTTGTAGAGGAAAAGTCACCTCCTGTTGAGCAATAATCATCACAGAAAGAAAGGAAAAAATTTGAATTTTTCTAAGTGTTTTTGAAATTTTACCTAAGACTGTGGCAGCGAAATTAATGTTAATTTCTACGACGTGGTTGGCGGGTTTAGCGCTAACTTTGGCGACTCTCTCGGTGATTTTAGCGTTAATTTTTGTGACGCGCGGCGAAGAAAGTAGGTTAAGTTTTGCGACGCGCAGTGGCGGAATTAACGTTAAATTTTGCAGCGCGGCGACGAACTTAATGTTAATTTCTACGACGCGGTGATGAAGTTAATGAAAGATTTTGCAACGTGCGTGCGGGGTGAAATTAACATTAAGATCCGTGAACACCGGCACCAATTTTAATGTTAAAATTTGCGACGTGCGCGGCGAAAATAACCTTAAGATCTGCAACAAGGGTGGCGAATTTTAGCTTAAAATTCCACGACAAGGACGACGCTTTTTAAGCAAAATATTTGCGACACCGGCGACAATTTTAACGATAAGATCCGCGACACCGACGACCATTTTACCCTTAATATTTGCGGCACAGAAAGAAAATAATTTGATAAGTCCACCAAATGGGGAAAATACAACAGCTTTTCCCTGAGATTTTCAGGTGTCGAAAATGGAAAATCACCATGAAAGTTATGCACCAGATTGCGCGAAATCAAAAGAATTACAAAATAAAATAAAAAACGAGGGCACTACCCTTGACCCGCCTTGCAGTGGCAAGCCATAAGGGGGCAAGCCCCCTTGACCCCCGTCGCCCCCTTGGGACCATCGTTGATTGTGAGAAAGTCTATTATTGGGCAAGTTGTCAATATAGGATTTCTCCACATACATGCAAATAATTATGGTATTATACTGCAGCTAACAGTTGTGTTTATAAACACATTTTGCAGAATTATAGTCACATCAAAGCAACATTCCAGATAGTGCAGTTGGAAAGTGTTGATCTTGGTTGGGCCAAGAATATCAACATCATGGAGGATGCACAGGATCCCTATGAGCCTGAGACAGATGCCATGGGGGAAAAAATACATGTTGAGAATGCTGAAACATAATCTAATGGGAGGAGGAATCAGGAGACTCCCCCAGGTATTGCAGCCACCATGAGGAGCCTAAGGGTGGAGTTGAAAAGTTGCAGAGAAGGTAATGAAAGGATGATTAAAGCTCAGGAAGAACAAAATCAGTTGAATCCAGCCATGCTGCAGAGTTTGACAGACATCCAAAGGCAAATAAACTCTGGGCATCAGACATCAAATCCAGAAAGGAGTGGCAGTAGTTCAAGGAGGAATTCCCGAAAGAGGGCCAATAGCTCAAGAAGAGTTTCTAGAGACAGAACATATACTCCAGAAATATCTTCTAGTGGATCATATGACTCTGAAGAATCCATTGAAGGTTCAAGCTCTTCATCTCACAAGAGTAAGAGGAAGAGGCATCACAAGAACAATTCACATGGGGAATTTCAGAAGGCAAAGCCTCCTACATTTGATGGAGAGGTAAGGTCTGGTCAAGAAGCTAAAGCTTGGCTTCTTGGAATGAGAAAGTATTTCCAAGTCCAAGACTACTCTAGAAATATGAAGGCAAGGGTTTCCATCTTCAACTTGAATGGAAGAGCATCTATATGGTGGGAACAAATCAGGAAAGTGAGGAAGATCAATGAAAGAAATATTGTGTGGAAGCAGTTCAAGAAATACTTCAAGTAGAAGTACTTCTCTAATAGGTACTATGATGGTAAGATTAAAGAGTTCCATGAGCTGAAATTGGAACAATTGAACGTGGACAAATATGCAAACAAGTTCTTGGAACTGCTGAGGTATGTCAGGTATATTTGAGATGATAAGGTGAAAATTCAGCGCTTTCTAAGTGGACTACCCCAGTCATATAAAGACAGGATTGAGTTTGATGAACCTCGAACTCTAGAGGAGGCAATAAGGAAGGCCAAGTATTGCTATGATCAAAACAAAAGAAAACCTAATTTCCATAAGGCATGGAAGGACAAGAAAAATGAGAAGTTTCACCAAAGGAAGAAAGGTTTCAAACCTCCTCATATCAGAAATCAACAAAGGTAGCCATCACAGGTTGTGACTAAGCCAACTAGGATGATGGAAGACAAGCCAAGAGACCCAAAGGAGCCAAGAGAACCACTTCAATGTTGGGGTTGTGGAGGAGATCACATGTTGATGTATATGTAACTTCGGAATGTATTTCACATATATGTATATTGTATTCCTATAGAGATGTTATTATTCCTCTATACGGAAGTGGTTGTATTCCTATAGAGATGTTATTATTGCTCTATACAGAAGTGTCATCATTTATATTGTAAGTGTCGTAACTTATACTTGATGGGTTATTAGACCACCTTGTTGGGGTCGGCCCTGTATAAGTCATGTGGGTCAAAGGGTTATTAGACCACCCTATTGGGGGCCGTCCATGTGGGTCAAAGGGTTATTAGACCACCCTAGTGGGGGTCGGCCTAGTCAACATTATGTTAAGTGGTTAAGTTGAGGCCGACCTAGTTGAGTAAAGGTCACGTCAAGTTAGTGTATAAATAGAGAGTGTGTCTCTCTCATTTTACACATTCTATTCTCTCACTCACACTTGGGAGAGTGGTGCACTTGTGGAGGAGAAGGCTCTGCTGCTAAGAGAATACTATCTCTTGTATTCTGGTTGTATCAGTGCTCTATCTATCTCTGAGGAAATTATTGGGGTTTTTCACCTTTATGGTTTTCCCCAAGTATCCGTGTCTCTTGTGTGTTTGCATTATTGTGTCCATGATTGATATGCTGTAGATTTTCTATACATGTTGTTCTCTCAGTTAAGATTCTAGATCAGATTGAAGTAAATTTTGAAAATTTAACATGGTATCAGAGCTAGCCTGAAAGAAGGCATGATATGGCATGTATGACACTTGTTGCACTTACGATGCTAGGGCTTGATATAGTAAAAACCAGTCATCGTAGCAATTTCACTATAAATCCGTTTTGGCGCCAGTTTTGGATTTGAAACTTTTACAGGTCGAATATCAGATCACCATGTACCTTGTGTACAAAGGACAACCTCTAATTCGTTGCACTTTGTGATTTATGATCTGTACAATATAGGGTTTCTGCCTCTTCCAGATTTGAGTCAAAATCATGTGACCTTGGGAAAAAGGTCATAACTTGGGCTAGGAAGCTCCAAATGAAATTTCGTAAAAAGTGACAGGTAGTACATAGACTGTACTATCTCAAAAAAAGTTTCTAGAGGCCGAAGTTGAACCAGTGACACGCGGCACGCCCTATAATTTCGCTCTCCTGTATTATCCCATAAACAGGTCACGTTGCGACACTTGGCATAACTCTCTCTTAGAGAATCCAATTGAAGTAATACCTATTGGGATGGAAAGATAATAGGTAGGGATATCTCAAGAGACTTGTTCAGAGGCCTAAGTTGAATCAGTGATACGTGGCACACCGTACAAGTTCGCTCTCCTGTATTATCCCATAAACAGGTCACGTTGCGACACTTGGCATAACTCTCTCTGAGAGAATCCAATTGAGGTCAGACCTGTCAGGATGGAAAGATAACGGGTCGGGATATCTCAGAAATTTTTTTCAAACCCTGTGGATCTAAAAGTTCAGAGTTACACCAGAAACAATCAGGTACATATTTCTGTCAAATCAGAATTATTTTTTAGCACCTTCATTCATGGCTTCTGAAATTTAGGGCTTCGGAGAAAGTTGGAATTTTTGTAATCGGAGACCATGGCTGAATTCTACTCATCAAAATAGAAATTTAGAGACCAAGATCAGAATTTTTGGTTGGGAAAAAGGCCGGGCTTGATCAGACCCTAGTTCGGGACTTTGATTAGAAAAGTGGAAAATTAGGGCTTCTGCAAAAATGTGAATTTTTGAAATCTGTGACCACGACTGGAAGCTCCTCATAAAAATAGAAGCTTAGAGCTTTGGATCAAATCTTTTGATTGGGAAGAAGAGTGGGCTTCATCAAAACCTAGTTTGAGGTCACGTCTAGTGAATCCGAAAGTTTCAAAGACAAAATTGAGGAGTGAAACTTTGCAGTTTTCAAATTCTGAATATACCAGCTTGATCAGCTCATCAAGGCGCATATTTCTATCCTTTCGGAAGTTTGAAATTCAAAGTTTGAATTTTTGGGGTTTCTCTAACAAACCCTATTATAGCTCCAGATCTAGTTCTTACAAATCAAGTGGATTGGGTTAATCCTAGAAGAGGATGGACTGGTCACCTGCATAAGTGAAGAAGTTCCTGTCTCAGAGGGAGATGAGGCTAAGGCCTTCCATAAGAACATTACAAGCAATCTTGACAGGTATGGCTTACAGGTATGTTTCATGGTTAAGTTGATCATATGTTTATCATTACAGTACAATCTTGATTAATTACTAGACTTGTCGTATCACCTTAATAGAAGATGTTCACTGATTAAGGTTTTGACAGTTATGAATGTACTAATGCATTGTGATGTTGTATGAGGTTTATGTTGTTCGCTAACATAAAAGGTACACCAAGAAAGACAAATCATGTTCTTTTTCAAGAACATATGATCATGGTGACATGAAGACAAAGATTCATCCATTGTCATGGATCACATAGAAGATCTACTTACGTGGTATGTATAACTTAGTTCTACAATGGTTAACTTATGAGACATGCAGGTTACTAGCACAAGTCACTGAAGAGAACCAGTAGACATTATGCGGGTATGTTAGACATAACTAGCTAGCATGCTAATCCAGGTATGTTTTCCTATATCAAGCTAGAATCCTACCTTGTGTTAGGATCTTATACTGTTTCATTGTTGATAATTATTATTCATGAAGTCATAGGTTTGAATAGTCATGGTTGTATGCATATTATGTTTCTTACCATAATTGATGATATGACTAACCAGAAGAATCATGAGGTATAGATTTGAGTAATCATGGGTTTTATGCATATTATATCTCTTATCTTGATTGATGATTTAACTAACCAGAAGAGTTCTATGATCAAATAAGAATATGCATGAGTAAAAGAAGACTTCCCTGAAACCTTGAATACTAATGTTTATTATCTGTGAATGATCATGAATACACATGTTTAAGATTATTTTGTTTTGATAGTATTAAGATTATACTAATAAATGTGTGATTATGTATGAGACCTCAAGGATAACACAATGATGATACTAATAAGCATGCATAGTGATTAAGGATGGATGTAAGTTCAAGGACAGGTAATCCAAGAAGCAAAGATCAAGAGGGAGCACACTCCAGTTGTTAGTGCAAGAAAGGAAAGGAGCACACTTCAGTAGTTTCTGCAAGGATGCAGATATTTAGAGGGAGTTGACCATCTTTCTACATTCCACAATAGAAAGGTGTAGAAGAAGCTACTTCAGCAGCTCCTGCAAGGAAGCAAAGACCCAGAGCGAGTCCACCCAACAACCAAAAAAAGATAAGTATTTGAATTGTCATTTCTTACATAATGTTATTCAATGATGTATATGCTTATGTTCCTAGAATTAGGTTGTGTATTATGCATATTATAATAGTTGCATTGATAAACCGTATACTATTATTCATTTGATGGGTAAGTGGCCTATGGCATTGTACAACATTCCATTGCTACTTATCTAGAATGAAACCTCTTTGCTGATATGTTAGGAGTTGTGCACACTCTTAACAATGTTCTGGTAGAGATTGGAAGGCATCTAGAAAGTTACAGATAAATGTTGTATTGAAGCATTGGCTAAGATAATTGCATGACTGTATGACATATTTCTTTATGTGTAAGAATTTTTTCTGAAAACTATGAGATGTTTTATAATCATGCAATTTAACTTGTTGTGTAGGAAAGATCGTATGCCATCACCTACAAAAGAAGAACTACAACATTTGTTCAGGAACAAAATTATCTATTGAAGATATTGAAGTTCCCAAGATATGGGAAGAATGCCATGATCCGTCGATCATGAAGAATGATGTTTGGGATGTAATCCCAAGACCTGAAGGGAAGTTTGTTATGACTTCCATATGGATCTATTAAGATCAAGCATGCTGCAGATGGCAACATAGAGAAATATAAAAGTGATGAAATAGAAGATACACCAGATGGATTTCAAGACAGCTTTCTTGAATGGTGTAGTTGAAGAAGAAGTGTATGTGGAGCAGCCACTTGGTTCTGAGACACATGACAGGGAGTCATATATGTGCAGAACTTGGGTATGATGCACCACTTTCTAGGTATGGAGGTGTGGCAGAGTGCAGATGGAATCTTCCTTGGACAAGGGAAGTATGCAGTAGAGATCCTGAAGAGGTTCGGGATGATGGATTGCGAGGCTATGGCATCGAACCTGAAGCTTCTGTGTGATGCTTCATCTGAACCAGTTGATGTCACTATGTATCGTCAGATGATTGGGTCCTTGATGTACCTGACGAACATGAGACCAGATATTTGCTTTGCGGTGAACACATTGAGCCAGTTCCTGACAGATCCGAGGAGTGTTCACTTGGTTGTTGTAAAGCATATTCTGAGGTACCTGAAAGGTACAGTGGATTATGGGCTCAAGTATGAAGTGAATCAAAAGTTTAACCTGTAGGGTTATGTTGATTCAGATTGGGCAGGCAGTGCTGCAGATAGGAAGAGCACATCTGGGTGCTACTTCAGTATGGGATCAGGTGTGATCTCTTGGTTCAGCAGGAAGCAATCTTGCGTAGCACTGAGTACAGCTGAGGCAGAGTATGTTGCATCCTGTTCAGCTAGTTGTGAGGAAGTATGGATACGGAAGCTACTGTCTGAGTTATTTGATCTCCCGTTGGATGCTACTGGTATCTTTTGTGATAACCAGAGTTGTGTGAAGCTATTCGAGAACCCAGTGTTTCATGACAGGTTGAAACACATAGAGATCAAATATCACTATATCAGGGATATGGTGCAGAGAGGAGCTGTGAAGCTCCTGTACATTGCGACGGACGAGCAGATTGCAGATGTGCTGACGAAGCCACTACCTAGGGTGAAGTTCAAGTACTTCAGGGAGAGGCTTGGTGTTCTTCAGATTGATGAGACTTCGAGGAAGAAGTGATGGACACATTTGCAGAAGCCATTCCAAGCATGTTGGAAGGAGGATCCTTCACATGGCTATGGATGTAAGCGCTGGATGATGAGCATCAAGACGATGCTCCAGTTACTGCTCTGTATATGCATCATGTTGGATGTTGTATATGATCAGTTGGATCATTTATATATGTACACATCATGTTGGATGTTGGATATGATCAGTTGGATCATTTATATGTATATGTATGTATGCATCATGTTGGATGCTGGATATGATCGGTTGGATCATTTGTATGTATTTTGTATATGCATCATGTTGGATGCTTGGACCATGTATGATGATATGTATTAGGTAGATACTTGGTATGCATCAGGTAGATGCATTGTATGATCAGTTGGATCATGTATGGTGATATGTATCATGTATTTGTATTTGTATCAGGTGGATACACTGTATGATCAGATGGATCATGTATGATGATATGTATCAGGTAGATACTTGGTATGCATCAGGTAGATGCATTGTATAATCAGGATGATCATGGATGACGAGCTTCAGGATGTTGCTCCAGATGACATGCAGCAGGATGTTGCAGTGATGATGATCAGGATGATCATGTGTACATAAGGATGATGTATGGTGAGTATCAGGGTGATACTCTGTGGTCGTGGAACAGGTTGTGCAGATAAGCATGTAATTTGTGCCCTGGGAGATTTGCAGATAGTCTTTCGAGGTTTTGCCTATGGCATGTAATTTGTACCCTAGGATATCTGGCAAATGCTCTATCGAGGTTTTGCTTGGGAGGACATATAATTTGTGCCCTGGGAGATCTACAAATAGTCTTTCGAGGTTTTGCCTATGGCATGTAATTTGTGCCTTGGGATATCTGGCAAATGCTCTTTCGAGGTTTTGTCCTATCGCATGTAATTTGTGCCCTGGGAGATCCGATAGGTTGAGCCGTGTGCTTGTAATCAGTCCTGGGATGCTCTTTCGAGGTTTTTCCATGACCACATGTAATTTGTGCCCTGGGAGATTCGATAGGTTGAGCCTTGTGCTCGTAATCAGTCCTGGGATTCTCTTTCGAGGTTTTGTGGTGGGGTCACATGTAATAAGTCTTGGAGATCTGGACAGGATGAAAAAGGCCTCAGATGCTCTTTAGGGTTCTTGCTAGTCAAGAGACTCTTTTAAGGTTTTGTAACGCACGTAATAAGTCCTGAGATTTCCACAGTATGGCCAGTGATGACGAAGACCTACAGGTGGTGGGCCTACATCCAGTATGAAAAATGACTGGCTCTGTAGAACTTCCTATGACGAGTAGATTCAAAGATTGATTGAGATAGAAGAAACAGTGATGATGATGATGACGCGATGACGATTATCCAGTGACGATGATCTAGAGAAGATGACTTGTGCTAGAAGACCTGTGTCGAGAAATACCTTCCTAGTTAAGAGGGAGTGTTGATGTATATGTAACTTCAGAATGTATTTCACATATATGTATATTGTATTCCTATAGAGATGTTATTATTCCTTTATACGGAAGTGGTTGTATTCCTATAGAGATGTTATTATTCCTCTATACGGAAGTGTCGTCATTTATATTGTAAGTGTCGTAACTTATACTTGATGGGTTATTAGACCACCTTGTTGGGGTCGTCCCTGTATAAGTCATGTGGGTCAAAGGGTTATTATACCACCCTATTGGGGGTCAGCCGTGTGGGTCAAAGGTTTATTAGACCACCCTAGTGGGGGTCGGCCCAGTCAACATTATGTTAAGTGGTTAAGTTGAGGCCGACCTAGTTGAGTAAAGGTCAAGTCAAGTTAGTGTATAAATAGAGAGTGTGTCTCTCTCATTTTACACATTCTATTCTCTCACTCACACTTGGGAGAGTGGCGCACTTGTGGAGGAGGAGGCTCTGCTGCTAGGAGAAGACTATCTCTTGTATTCTGGTTGTATCAGTGCTCTATCTATCTCTAAGGAAGTTATTGGGGTTTTTCACCTTTATGGTTTTCCCCAAGTAAACTCTGTGTCTCTTGTGTGCTTGCATTATTATGTCCATGATTGATATGCTATAGATTTGCTGTACATGTTGTTCTCTCAGTTAAGATTCTAGATCAGATTGAAGTAAATTCTGAAATTTAACACCACATGCTTAGGAACTTCCCACATCGGAATGGGAATGCAAATCAAGTTCACAATATCCAAGGAGCTAAAACTGTGGGTCAAGTGGCGAGGACAATTCCTAGAATCTATGCCGCACTAGACGGCCGCCAGGCAGATCATCAATTAACCGTTGTTGAAGTTGAAGGTAAGATTGCTATGCAATCTATTTCTATTTTTATTGATCCTGGATCTACTCACAGTTATATCAGTCCTAAAATTGTTGAGATTTGTGCTTTTAAGAAATCAAAGCATAGTAGATCATGGTTAGTTCAACTAGCCACTGGTGTTGGTTGTGGAGCCAGATCTTCTAGTCTCATAGATGATATTGTATCAGCCGTGTTTGTACCCCAATTTTATATGATATGTAGGTGGACTGTACAGTCACCCCAGCGGGGACCATCCCCCTTGGTTGGGGGGTCCAGGGGAAGCGCCCCCAAAGAAAATTTTTGGGGCTATTTTTTCGCCAGCTGTTTTGCGGGCCCATGGTTTTGGGTATCCCGTGGTATTTTTACATTGTATTTCCCTTATAAAATAAAGAAATTGTAATACGGCTAGGGAGGATGATGTATTAGGTTTTATGCATTGTAAAGATCTCTGAGATCAGGAGAGAGACTGTGAAAACAGAGAAGAGGAAGTGCAGCGGTTGTGATGCAGGTTGTATCCCTTCACCTTGCTAGATGGTAATAATAATAAGGACTGGCAAATTCAGTGTGGATGTAGCCCAAGTTGGGTGAACCACGATATATCTGTGTCTCTCTTGTAATGTGTATGTGTGATTATATTTGCATTTTTGTTTATTGTTATTGCTCCGCGATCCTGTTTTTCTAACAACTTGAACCAAGAGAAAGGTTAGTGAAATGGTAGAGAAATGTCCAATAGAGATGGATGGGCTATTCACTTATACAAATCTGAATGTTTTGCCACTGGGTTCCTATGATATTCTCATTGGAATGGATTGGTTAGAAGCACACAGGGTTCAACTTGACTACTACAATAAGACTTTTGAATGTATGGGCGAAGAAGGAAACCCAAGGGTTGTAAAAGCCATTCCAAAGGTGACTTCTGTTAGACATGTTTCAGCCATGCAACTGAAGAAGTTCTGTAGGAAAGGTTGTCAATTGTATGCATCCCATGTTTTGGAGGCAATAGAGAATGAAACTCTTAAGTTGGAGGAATACCATGTCTTGCAAGAATTCAAGGATGTTTTTCCCGATGAGATTCTGGGACTTCCTCCAAAGAGAGATTGATTTTACAATTGAACTTGTGCCAGGAGCTGCACCAGTGTCCAAGACACCCTACAGGATGAGTACCCCGGAATTGCTAGAATTGAAAATGCAATTACAAGAGTTGTTGGAATAAATATATCAAGCCAAGTGTGTCCCCGTGGGGAGCACCTGTTCTATTTGTGAAAAAGAAAGATGGAACACTCAGGTTATGTATTAACTACAGGGAATTGAACAAGGTTACTGTGAAGAACAAATACCCATTGCCCTGAATTGATGACCTTTTTGATCAAATGAGAGGAGCAAAGGTATTCTCAAAGATTGAATTAAGGTCAGGTTACCATCAGGTAAGAATCAAAGAGGAATATTTTCATAAGACAACCTTTAGGACAAGGTATGGACACTATGAGTTTGTGGTGGTACCATTTCGTCTCACAAATGCACCAGCTACATTCATGTGTCTCATGAATAGTGTTTTTAGCAAGTATTTGGACAAGTTTGTCCTTGTTTTTCTAGACGACATTCTCATCTATTCTAAGAATGAAGAAGAGCATGAAGCACATTTGAGAATGACATTACAATTGCTAAGGGAGCATAAGCTGTATGCAAAGTTAAGCAAATGTGACTTTTATAAAGATAAAATTCATTATTTGGGTCACATTATCTCAAACGAAGGAATATCTGTGGACCCTGAGAAGATTGAATCCATTATGAATTGGCCAACTCCAAGAAATGTGACAGATGTGAGATCTTTTATGGGCCTTGCTGGTTACTACATGAGGTTTATTGAAGTATTCTCCAAGGTCGCAAACCCAATCACTTCCTTGCAAAAGAAGGGGGCTAAGTTTGAATGGTCACCAAGATGTGAGGAAATTTTCCAACAGTTGAAGAATCTTCTTACGAGTGCACCAATTTTGAAAATTGCAGACCCAGAAAAATACTTTGTGGTATGTACCGATGCATGCAATCAAGGACTTGGAGGAGTTCTTATGCAAGACAACCATGTGGTATGCTACGAGTCAAGAAATTTGAAGGAGCATGAGAAGAACTATGCTACTCATGATATAGAACTTGCAGCCATAGTACATGCTTTGAAGATGTGGAGGCATTACTTAATGGGAATGAAATTTGAGTTAAGGACAGACCATTGTGGTCTGAAATACTTGTTTGATCAGCCAACTTTAAATGCTAGGAAAGCTAGATGGTTGGAATTTTTGTGTGAATTTGATTTTGAGATCAAACACATAAAAGGGAAAGAAAACAAAGTGGCTGATGCACTCAGCATGAAAGTACATGAAATTCATGTGGCAGCGCTTAGCACTTGCCAACCAGATTTGAGGCAGCAGATTGTTAACCATGTTGTTGAGGATGAAATGTATGCGCAGATAAAGGACAAACTGTAGCAACAAGACCTTGAAAAGAAGTATGAAGGATACCATTTGGAAGAAGACGGACTCCTTACTTATAAGAATATATCCTATATTCCAAATGTGGAAGATTTGAGGAGGATTGTTATGGATGAAATCCATAAAGATCCATACTCTGGTCACCCAGGATATCAGAAAACAATTGCTACAACAAGAAAATATTATTTCTAGCCAGGGATGAAGAAGGACGTCGCTGAATACATTTCTAGGTGCATGAAATGTCAGAAGGTGAAGGTTGAACACCAACACCCAGCAGGTTTATTGCATCCATTGCCAATCCTAGAATGGAAGTGGGAAATAATTTCCATGGATTTTATTACAGGATTGCCAATGACTGTGAGACAACATGATTCCATCATGGTTGTGGTGGACAAGTTAACAAAGGAAGCACATTTTATACCAGTTAAGTCCACACATAAAGTCGATGCCATTGCAAATATTTTCATGAAGGAAATTTTCAGATTACATGGGTTGCTTAAGGCAATAATTTCTGACAGGAATACCAAATTCACTTCCAATTTTTGGAAAGGTCTCTTTGTAGATTTGGGTACACAGTTGAACTTTAGTACCACGTACCATCCTCAAACAAATGGGAAAACAGAAAGAGTAAATCAAGTGCTTGAAGACATGCTTCGCATGTATGTTATAGGCAAACCATCCAAGTGGGAGGATTATCTACACTTGATAGAGTTTGCATATAACAATCGAAAACAAGCATCATTGGGAATAAGTCCATATGAGGATTTGTACGACAGAAGGTGTAGGACACCAGTGACTTGGGACAATCCAGTGAATAGAATTGTACTGGGGCCGTAATTGCTTCAGGAAATGGAACAAGAGTTTGCATAGATTAGGCATAATTTAAAAGCATCCCAGGATAGACAGAAAAGCTATGCAGATAAGCTTAGAGTGCACAGGGAATTCAGTGTTGGGGATCATGTGTATCTTAGAGTAAGATCAAGGAAGAGTTCCTTGAAGCTTGGGGGTTGTGCCAAGCTATCACCTAGATATTGTGGGCCATTTGAAGTGCTTGAAAGAATAGGGCCAGTTGCATATAGACTTTCATTGCCTGCTAGCACTAGAGCTCATAATGTTTTTCATGTCTCTTTTCTTAAGAAATATGTACATGATCCTAACCATGTGATTAATTAGGATGTGATCCAGGTGGAACCCGAGGGAGAGTTCCAAACCGACCCATTGCGCATCCTAGACAAGAAGGTAACTTTGCTCTGGAACCAAGCCATCAGACAGGTAAAGGTGCAATGGAAGCACTACGGTCCCGATGAGGCTACTTGGGAGTTGGAGGATGCCATGAGAGTGGCATATCCATTTTTGTTCAATTTTGATGAGCACCGAGGACAGTGCTAATGTAAGGGGGAGGGGAATGTAATATCCTGATTTTGACCCTATTGCATTAAAATTGTAAATGATGTAAATATCGTTACTTAATCATGGTGAGGAGATCAAGGCCCAGGGCCCGCCATCGATTTAGCATTTTATGTATCGGAAATTAAAAATATATGCCTATGGTTCTTGTGTTGGACATGCACAATGTAAATTAAGACATCATGTAAATACACATTTTAATGAAAAACCCACAACTAGCTATGCAATGCAACAAAGAGATGGGGGCATGATTTTTATAAGGAATAGGGAGGGAAATTATTCAAACCCTTGAGCCAATGGTGTTAATCCATGTGTCAATGAGAAAAACCATAAACCCATTTTGACTTGTGCACCCAATCATTTAATTCTTCCAAGAGTTGGTTGAGGTAGTTAATGCCTTGGGAATGGAGAGGCATGGAAGCCAATTTCGTGCATGAGCAAGCCATCAACCTGGGAATTCGTATTTTTGCTTCTTAAGAAAGAAAACACCCATGAAATGGTGCCCAAAGCCATCTTTCACCCAGGGAATTTGCTCTCTCACGCAGTCTGAGCTAGCTGCGACTTTATCCATCACGTTTTTCATCATTTTCCTGGATTTTCCATGCCTGGGAACTCGTTTTTGTATTGCACAATGGCTAGGAAGAAGGGAGTCATGATTTTGGGGTTTATGGAGGTTGTTTTTGTCCCTTGAATGCCCAGAAACGTTTTTCTGAAAACGATTTGCTCTCCCAGGGTTGTTTTTCCCTTCTCCCATTTCATTTTTTTTTTGGCTGCCCACGTTTTTCTGAAACTGTAGAAACACCATTTTGGGCATCCCATTGTAAAAACGTTTTTCTACATGCGCAGCACTTGTGATTTTGTTGTTATGAGCATCCCTGTCTTGGTCTGAACTTGTGAGCAAGAAACTTGGAGTGGAAGTGGACAGAATTGGCTTGATAAACCTAGTGATGGGAGTGACCTCTTAGAAAGATCAAAGGGCTGGCTACTCTTTTATGCACACCTTGGACAACACTAGAATGGAAGGTATGGCCTGAGGGACTATGTATTGGTGAAGGGAATACTTCCTTGAGTGGGGTGTGTAGGCATTGTGGGTGCCAAGCTAGATAGATCTTGTAGAGGTATCCATGGCTCTGTGCTTGAGCTCACTAGCTTAGCAATTCATTCATTTCCATTGCCTAGCAGCCTGATAAACCCAACTGTGGATTGGCTTGGCTGATTTGGTGTATTTTGGCTATGTGTGAGTTTGTTGTTCCCTTTTTCCTTGTAGAAATCATGCCTAGCTCAGGGGTGGCAGTTGTATCAAGAGATTGATAAGCACAACTGGCCTATGGTTGGGTGGAACGTTGCAGTTGCATAGCTGGTTGCTCGGGACTACTTTGTTTTAAGATAAATACTCTCTTGTGTTTAAATTCTGCAATGCATTTATTCAATGACTTTCATGAAAAACTTGAATGTATGTTAGATATGTAGATGCTTTTAATTCCGTTGTGTTAAGTTACTATATGCATATGTATATGTCTTTTATTATCAATGAGTTTTACTTAATGGATATGGGACTAGATGCCCGGGTTTAGAGTGACGTTCTCTCCCTTGCTTGGTCTGATGGGAGGGGACGTTACAGTTACGAATGCAAGAAGAAGTAGTTCCACATTAAACATTCCACACATTCCAGGAAAAAATCTACGTGCACGCTTTTCCCAACAAACAGATCCTTCTTATTAGCAGAAAAATAGTTCTCTTACAAAATGGTCCAACTTCTATTACGCTAGAAAATGTCCTTTATCCTTATTTTCCTCCTCTTTTATCTTACAATTTTTTTTTCCTCTAGTGACTCTTCATTTACCCTAACCCTAGGATTCCCCAAAATTTGTCATTTAGTGCTTACATAGGAAAAAACAAAAATATATTTACAATTTAAAATTAGGTGGGCCCCGCTAAACTAGAAATATAATATGCCCACGTATTAGCCTCTTCAGCTATGCTATTATATTTGACAGGCTCCAATACTTGTAAAGTCACTTGATGAGTTGAAAACTGTGTCTCTATGTGTGCCAACCCTGCTGCTGTAGCCTTACAGCTAGCTATCTTCCAGAAAATAGGCATTAATAAATGCTTGTCCCACAAAGTGGTGGATATCTTCTTTTGTGAGAGTGCCCAATTTTCTGATATAGTCTAGAACTTCCCGCAATCCATTCTACAGTTGTGCTATGCATTGGTCTTTTGTAGGAAGCTCATTCATCTTCGGGACTAAATGGATGTGACACTTCTCATGAACCTAATGGATTTTCTTGTAAAAATCATGGCACTTTTGGATAGTCTTAGGAATTTCGTTATGTAGCCTCCTAGCATCTTTCCTGCAAAAATACAGAAGTGCCATATCCGACTTTAGGTATGTTGTTGTCTTCGGGGGCAGATGATCAGGGAATTTTGAGTTAGTTTCCGTCCAAGTCATCTGGTTCTTAACCTTATCTGCAATATCCAGCAACTTTTTCCTAAATTCCAGTGACTCCACAACTATCACCTTCATTCTCGCCATCAACAACTTCATCTTGTAGATTTCATCTATGAGAATTTATTGAGAGTGATATATTTGTTCTTGAATCTTGTTGTCTTGATCACAAAATGGAGTTATGTCTTGCTTTCTCTTATCTGCCAACTCCAGTTGCTCTTCCAAATATTCCTTCTCTTTAACCAACTCTTCCACCCGAGCTTTCAATTCTTCGACCTGTTGGTTTGCGGATGACTTTCTTGACTCTAATTGAGTGATTCGAGCTTCAAAGTCAATCCTTTACCCTTCCATAATCATTAACTACACAGTTAATGCCTCCTTTTTTGCAACCAAATTTTGGTATGCATTTAGTAACCTTTCCTTCTCGGATATAATGGCGTCATGTTTCCTTTTCAGTTCTATCCCTTCTCCTCACACTTTCACCAAATTATCTTTTAATTTGAGCTTCTTATATTTGTTACGCTCGATGTCATTCAACAATTTGTCAGCATTATCTACACTTGCTTGCACAACAACTATGTTGACATATGCCATGAACTTAGGGTCCTTCTGGGTACCATCCATGATTGTGTTTTCCTGAATAGTGATGACATCGGGTTGGGCGGCCATTTTCAGTCTCTTTTCTTTCCTCCTCATGATGGTATTTATTTTTTGATAAAAAATGATCATGTCCAATTTAGCCACAGTATGTTGCTTTGATGAGGTGAATGGGGTGAGTCCGAGCTCAGCAAATGGAAGGTGACCTCCGGTGAGCATTGCATTGGACACCTTAGGTGGTTCTACGTCCATCTGCTGTGGATTCCCGTGTTCATTCTGGGTTCTTGTTTATCCACAGCTTCCTTGAACCAAGCCTCTTCTTATTTTCTTCTTAATTCCTCAGGTGCTTCCCTTTTTTCTATCTCCCTCCTTGTGTTTTCTGCTTCTTCCTTTTACTTCCTCTCCGACTCTTCGGCTCGTAGCCATTCTGCTTCCTCTAATCGTATCCTTTATGATTCCTCTTTCATCTTCCTCTCCTTTTCATTGGTAGCGTTGGTAGCGGTACTGGAACCACCCCCGCTCTTGGGATGAAATCGTTTGTTTAGCTCGGTCATTTTGCTTGCCATCTGATACACCTCTTCGTCCTTGTCGAAGTGATTAGTATATTCATAATTCATTTTGATTGATGCACAATGCTCGACAACCATGCCTTGGCTATCATTTCTCGCAAAACGCTTTTCTCCAAAATGAAATGCTTCTAAATATTGAACGAAAGATTCGACAATTTTAACCTTGGAGAACTTGCATGCCCTGATACACAAAGGCAAAGGTGGGAATGAAGCTTTCTTATGCTCATGCAGGAACTTTCAAATCCCATTAATGAAAACTTGCCTTACTGCTTCCTTATGGACCACAAAATTGGTCACATATTTGGGAAAAAGGGATGGAGCTCGGGAACCTCCAAACATTCTGATGTGTGTGCCCTCCTGTGAGAAGTAGTAGTCCCCGTATTCATTTATGACTGCCATTGCATTTTCAGACAAGCAGTTTGGTTCTTCATGAAAAATTAACCAGTAGAGAGGCATGATGAACTCTTCACATATGAGCTTATAATGACTTTTGTATTTGTGTTCCCACATGGTCTGAGAAGCAACGTATATCGGAGACTCATCCCTATTCCAGATGCACCCTAACTTAGGAAACGCGTGCCTAGTTAATATGCAATCTATGAGGTATGAAGACATGTAGAATTATGCCTTCTTTTGGGTTAAACCTCCCTGTGCAGTTGCTATTGTCGATGATAGGATGTCTGAGATGATGTCTTCCCAATTAAAAATTGTGCCATGGAAGGCTATCTAATAAATTAGAGGTACCCAATTTAGCTTGTAGATAGTCCCATCTGCCTTGCCGAAAATTCTGCTTAACATTAGAGCTATAATTCTGAAAGGGGTTCCAAAGCTTTGACACTCATATTCTCCGCTCACTTTCTGTCTTAGCTTCTTTCCCAATACTATCATTTTCTTAGCATATTCGAAGTGGTCCATGTTTATACCTTTGATCCAATCTTCAGTTAACATGACCTTGGTTGGAGGTAACTTGTATGCCACTGCAATATGAGACGGATGGAATGAGGAAAATGCTTCCTCTTTGGCATTAGAAATGATTCTTGATGTGGAATCAACTTGTGGCAGGATCCATACAATGACCTATGAGCAAGGAAATTTTGGGCGTGTAGCCTCTTTGGTGATGCCCGATCTCTTGATATTTTGATACAAGATCATTTCTTGGAGCGCTGCATCAGGGATATCCTGGTCCCAGATCATCTGGTACAATTCCCCCCATTTGAATTCTAGGACAACTCCTATTACTTCTTTTGTATCTTCGCACATGGTTTCTATCTTGGTGTCTAATACAATCTCCACATCTGAATCTGTTTCAGTTACCTTAGATTTCTTCTTGGCACCCTTCTTAGTCATTTTCAAATCATGATGAAAAAGAAGAAACATGTTATAAGTAACTTAAACAGAAGTTTGTAAAGAAATTTTCTTTCAAACTATTGACAATAGGTTAAGTTGAGAGAATCATAACTTCCATGTAGTTTGGTAAAATCTACTCATTCTTGCTTAACTTAAACCCACAATGGTATGTGAAAGACTTAGATACAATTATGAGAGCAAACTAAGGATGCTCATCTTAAATGCTTTTCATAAATTTTGGTTGATTTTAAATCTCTTGAAACAAAATTCGAGGTTAGTTGACAAAATTTTAAGTTTCAATCCTGTCTGAAAAGTGTGTGCGTAAAACCAAACTCCGTATGCATCAAAGGGAAAGACCAATAATGTCTGAAAGTAGAAAACCACTCTAAAACTGGACTGTTTAACTTCATATTTAAGAATCTTCTCCACCTGAGGTGAAGTAGGGTTAAACTATGTGGGGAGAATGCTACGTATGAGTCTAGCTATTTTCTGAGGGCTCAACAGTACCGAAGCGAGCTGACCGAAATTATCCTAAGAGGTCTGAACTACGACAAATGACCACCACAATCTGCTGAGTTTTTCTTTAAAACTGAAAGAAATGGCTTAGCGAAGACTGGACGAGGTGAACTCGGCAACCCTGGGTTGAGATAGTTATCTGACACAAGGTCCGTGACTAAAAATGCCCAACCAGAAATGAACAAGGTTTTAACTGCCAAACGCAAATAGAAAAAAACACCAAAACCTATGGCCAAAACTGAATGAAAATGCCAACAATAAAAACAACCACTAAGGCAGGGCAGTGGCCTACCTGTCAGTCTTGGTATGGTCATGAGAATAATATGAACGATGTTTTGGCGTTCGAAGATTGGTGGAGGCGAAAAACCTTGAGAACTGCGTTTTTTGGCAATGCTAAACAAAAAATGACTTTTCCCTATAAATAATAAAACCAAAACCCTAGTCATTAATGCGGGGTTGGTGGGGTCATTAATGCAAAGGTAGTGGGGTCATCGATGCCACTTCGCGAGCTTCATATTTCTCTTGCGACCGTTTCGGCTTCCTTTTATGAGTTTAGCCAAAAATTTGGAGTTGCTTCTCAAGCTTGCCTTTGTAATCTTGCATCGACGCTCGCTTTCTTTTCTCTTCATTGGTGAGTTTTTCATGTTTCAGTGGCGATCGTTTCAGCAGAACTGGTCGAGTTGATGCGAAATGGATCACGGCCCTTAGCAATTTTCACCGAGCATCCATCGGTGTGACTATGATAATTCTGCCGAACCATTTAAGCGTGATTAAGTCTTTATCACCGAAACGGTCAGCGCGACTCTTTGTTTTCTTCCAACCAGATGCGTGAAAAAACTCTAAGTTTGTTTTGGTGCGAACTTAACGAAGCTCCGACCGTTTTGGCCGCACTCACTGAGTTGTTTCGAATGAGTCGGCTTGTCTAAACGAGTGTCTCCGAAATAGGAACTTCTCCAAAAGTAGGTTTTCTGCTCTGACCGTGTTGTCTCTAAAAGCCGCGTTGATCCGACTGTTATGGCTCGAAAAGATGAGTTTTACTTAGTAAAAAATTGGCCTTCTTTGCTTGATCCTTAGGAAAAAAAATCTAAGTCTGAGGGTGGGATTCTTCTAGGATGACTTGAACTCAAAACCCTTTTTAAAACAGAAGGAGGGGCCCTACAATTTTTAGAAAAAAATTGGGGATCAGGTTGCAGTAGCAAGAATTGGCGATTTGCTGGTGAACACAGATCTTTGAATAATCCCCTTTTAAGGTAAAAAAAACTTACATGTTCTTGACCCTATATGTAACATAACGTTTTAAAGGTCCTGTTATCACTAGAGATTGCACCTTGACTGCTAGGTTCAAATCCTAGAGATATCTTAAAACTGCTTAATGGATGATTAGGTTTATGGGAAAAGAAGCAGAGATCAGATTAATATATCAAGTTACTCAACAATGGATGTAGGAACATGATGGACTTGGATAATAGAATACGAGTATGAACTTATAAAAAGAGTGGTCAAGATTCTAGGTCAGATCATTGATAAACATCTTAGTCATTCATAAGAGTTCTAGAACAGAAAATGGCTATCCAGAGAAATAGAATTATGAACAACATATGATATTCACCAGCTCATGTATTAAAACCAAAATTTGGCTCATCTCGAAAACAATCACTTCAAAGCATTATTTATAACTCAAAATATGAAATACATGCCTGCAGATATAGCAGTAGTTTGATCTCCACACTCCTCATACATTCTCCTCCCTCTCGGTTGGAACCCCCCACGTTGCGAGTCAAATGATCTCTATTTAAATAGAAATCAGATGCAATCAAGATCGTCACATTATTCCCCACCAAGATCTGTGGAATCTGTTGAAACATAGGAGATATGTGATCTAGATGTGCTCGATCTGGTCAGTTTTAGTTCTTTGACATTGAGAATTAGCAGCAACAGGTTTCCTCTTTTGCAGCAGACTCTTCCTTTGACCATAGTTTAATACATTTTCCAGCTCCACGTAAGAGATCCCACTTTCATTTTGTGTTTATGAAATGTGATCAATTTGATTTAGAACTTCCTGATCCTTTTAAACTGGGCTATACCGCTGGGATCTATTTCTTTGCAGCCAGATGCCCTGTCTCATTATAATTTTTTCCTGGAAATGTTGAGGTTGTTTGTTGTGCCTTCCTATGCTTCGGATACCTCTTTGGAGGTTGTTTTAATCCTTCTACACTTCCTTTTCTCCATACGTGGAATGTGAGGTCAAAACTGATAAATGGTGCTCAACCTTCCTGGCGTCCCAAGCTCGATTAATACCAGAATATCTTGGGTGAGACCTGTACAATCGGGCTATTTTCCTTTGAAAATTGGACAAGTAAGCTATGAATATAACCATTCGACAAGTAGTGCAAAGAATCTGATTTATTGTGGACTTTTGCATGGATATGCTTAACGCTTGGCACCTCGGTGCTCAGATGTCGTTGACTCGGTTTGAACCCTGAACACTTGCATGCTTGGAAAGTTATTTACTGTCATCCTTTGAGACTGTGCTTTCATCTAGAGCTTAACACTTGATACTCGTCAAACACTTGGAAAAACTGGAGTTGAACACTTGATCATTATTATAGACATTTGGTGTTTAGTGCTTTGACTATGGTATTCAGTTGAAACTTGTCCTGGATCTTCATTTGCATTCGTTGTTTGCTGGTAGGCTTAAACACTTGGACTCGATGGCGATCGGTTGTAGGCTTTACTCTTTGTGCAAAGGTAAATATCCCACATACATAAGCAACATTTTAATCATTTATACCAACAAGTGTGGGGATAACAAAGAGACGCGTAGTACATAAGAGATGGTGTGGGCTAAAGCTATAACGTGGAAATAGAATTCGACCTGGGAAGAAGACAAGATATCTATTTTTATATCATAACCCACTTTATCCTCTTTAAAAGAACTAACACGTAACATATTTGAAGGGATAATGGGTAAAACCATTTAAAATTTTTTTTTTAATAAAATTATTATTTTAATAAAAGGTTACTGGTCACTGTATTAAAATAATAATTTTAAATTAAAAATCCTAATTTTCAAATTAGCAATAAAATAGGACATAAGATAAGGGTTTAAGAAAACAAGTCTTATGAGATGAAGTCTGATAAACCAAATAACTTTTTGGGAAAACATAGAAAACAAGGCCAAAGACACATATTACGAAATGATCTAGATGGAAGTTTAAGGTTGACCATCTTGGCATTGGAGCAGTCATGGATTTTCCGGCATGCACACTGTCAAACTCTGAAAATTTTGATGAAGCAGATCCTGGTACCAACAGGTCCATATTTTATATAGGGGAATAGTCCCTTTTGTATCATGTTGGTCATTGGGGAAGAAGGGTAACTTTGAACTAGATTTCTTGACCACTCTCCTGAGGCCAAAATGTGGATTTCATTTTCGTTCCATCTTTCAGATGCCTACTAAATAAGACTCCACAAGATTGTAACAAAATCAAACAGATGTATTCATTTGTTCCCCATTCCCATCATGTCAGCATTTCTTTAGATGCTTTCTTTATTGACGAGTTTTGTCGTCGGAGTCTTCCATGATAGCTTTTCTTCAATCTTCAGCATTTGACGTGGGTTCTTCCATCCATAATGTCCTTTTGTGTGAGTGATAAGCTTATTTCTTTGTGATACTCCCGGACAAGAGAAGAACCTTTCTGGGCTTGTCACTCAAGCAACCCTCTTGATTGTATCTCTTTGTTTTCAAAACCATTTCTTTGATGGAGATGATTTTTTTTTAGAATTTTGACTCTTCTGTGTAAGCCTTTTTGGCTTTAAAATTTACAGCATGGAATCATTTTAATTGCCATACATCTGTAAGACCTACTTCTTTTCGTGGGTCCACCATAGTAAGCTACCTAAGATGGTTATTTATGTGAGATATGAGTGGAGCCCCAAGATAGTAATTCAGAAATCATAAGTCTTAGTTAGTTTACAGGGGTTATCATGACTCAACTATGAACCTAAAGCGGGTTTTCTCTTTCTAAAAATTGATCAGCAAATGACAATGTCACATAGAGAATTCATTCTTTATAAGTAGATTCTGACCTTTCAGGAGATTCCCTTGAGATTGTTCAAATTCCTATATTTCCATACACCAAGATATTAAGCTGGGGTTTATTTGAAACAAAATAAAGGAAATCAAAAAATAAGCAAGCAAAAATTGAAGCTGATAAAAAGAAAACAAGGCAAACAAGACTAATCAATTTAGAAAACAACAAATTAGAAAAATAAAAAAAGGCAAAGTTTATCTATGTACAAAAGTATTCCTAAACACATGTGAAGTATTGTTTTAGAGCAAGTCCATTGACATGGAGATTCTCTTTCTCCCCTTGTAAATCTTGCAGTTTGTATGTCGATGGGCCAAGCTTTTCGGCAATTTGATAGGGGCCAAGCCATAATTGTTGAAATTACGTATGCTTTCCATTTTCTTCATGTGGGTGATCCCACTTAAGAACTAAGTCTCCTACCTCAAAACTTCTCTTACCGGACTTCCGCTTGTCAAACCATATCTTGACAATATTCTGGTGTTGGTTGAATCTATATTTGGCCTTTTCCCTCGATTCTTCGAGCTTTAGCAGAGTGCCAATTCTTGACTGTAATATTTCACTACCGGAACCTCTAGAAGCTTAGGCTAATTGTAGGGATGGGAGTAATATGTTTGGAGGCAGTATAGCTTCCCTTGCGTAGACCAAAGTATAAGGAGAAACTCCTAAGGAATGCTTTAGGGTAACCCTATATGCCCATAATGCGTTAGGGAGAGCTACATGCCAATTTCTTTGACTTTCGATGACAATTTTCTTTAAAATTCGAATGAGATTTTTATTTTTTTATTATGTTAATCCATTTCATGGTATTTTTTGAGGATTCTAATATTATACTTAAGTATAGTATTCTAGGCGATTATTTTAGATTGAAAAAAAAAATATATAGATAGGTAGGCGAATATTAAATATGAAGCCTACAATTTACTACTAAAACTTGTAAATTTTGGCGAATATTATGATAAAGAAAACATATTTTATGTAAATATAGGCGATATTAGAGACTAAAAATGACCAAATAACAAATTTATTTTTTGAAAAATAGCCCAAAAAATAGCCAATTGGCTAAATTTCGCCCCTAAAAATTACCCTGATCCATTTCCCCGAGGATAATAATTTGTTGAATGATGCAATTTGATTCCTATTTCATAAGCAAATGCAGTTAATTTAACAGATGAGAAGTAAGTTGTATCATCAAAAACTAAAGAAATTTGAACCCCAAACCTGGTTATGATGTTTTCTTGTAAGAATTCGATGACTGCGTCTTCGTTCACTTTAGCAGTGGAGAGGCTTCTTTCCATCGTGTGAAATAATCAGTAGATGTGAGGATATACCAGTGTTGCAGCGAATAATTTGGGTTAATTTATCCAATAATGTCTATGCCCCACTACTCGAATGGTTCAGAGATAATAACTGGCTACAAAGGACCTACTGCTTTTGGCAATCTTCCAGCACTCCTTTGACATACATCACATTTTCTAGCATGAGCATGAGCGCATTTGAAAAGGGTAAGCCAATAGTATCCAGATCTTAGTATTTTTTTTAGCATTAGTATCCCCAGAATAATGTCCCCCTGCAGGGCCATCGTGTAATTCTCTGACCACCTTATCAGCATCCTCTTTCTCACGACATCTAAAAACTATCCCATCATAATTTTTTCTAAAGAGTACTCCATCAATTATCTGATAAGATGCTGATTTTAATCGGAGTGCCCTTCTCTGCTTAGGACTCCAGTGTTCTAGTAGGTATCCTTGTTGTAAATAGTGCACCAAATCCTTATACCAAGATTCTGGAGCAGTGAAGATAGGACATACTTCAGTTAGATTCAATTAAGCTTCATTTTCCCACTCATGATCTTCGTTGGCTGGATTTCCAGTGAGCAACTTACACATGCATTGACCTTTAATGATAGTGGCTGGCTTAAATTCTAGATCATACTCTTGTAGAGTAGTTACCCATTTTCCTCTCCTTTCCCCCAATTCCTTTTGCACAAATAAAGATCTGACAGCCGGTTGAGGTACTATGAATTTCGTTTTGTTTTTCAAAATGTATGGCTTGAATTGTTTTACCACTTTAAACACTACATATGCTTGCTTATCCATGGTCAGGTAATTCATTTCATTCCCTTGTAACCCAGTTCTCATGAAAGATATTGGATATTCATCTCCCGAATCTCCTTTCTGAGTGAGCACTGCTGCGAGAGAATTATCTGAAGCAAAAGTGTATATGATAAAATCCTTTCAAAGTCTGGACTTCTCAAAGAAGGTGCATGAGATATGGTGGTATTTATGTATTTAAATGCAATCTTCTCGACGTCGGTCCATTTAAAATGCACACTTTGCTTTACCATTTGCTCAAAGGTTTAACAATTTGCGCGAAATAAGGTGCAAACCTTTGAACAAAATTAATTGTGCCCATAAATGATGCATAGCTTTTTTATTATGGGAAATGGGAATATGAAGCCCGAACTCTCTCTGGATCTATCGAGATTCCCCTTTTTTAGATGATGTGGACCAAAAGTTTTCCTTCAAGAACAAAAAAAATACTCTTCTTTGGGTTCAAAGATATGCCATATTTTCTGCAGCGGTCAAAAATCTGTTTTAAGTGGAAAACATGGTCTTCTCATTTCTTGGAGAAAAATGTTACATCATCTAGATATATGACCACGTAGTGGCCGACTAAACCTTGGAATTCAATATCCATGGCCCTCTGGAATGTGGCTCCTACATGATTCATTAGGCAAAAATGCATCCTCCGATATGCGAACGTTTCCCACTTCATGCGAAATGTAGTTTTCAATTGATCTTACTCGACCACTAATACTTGATTATAGCCAGAGAATTCGTCTAACAGGGAGAACAATTCCGAGCTTGATGCCATTTGTAAAATTTTCTCCATTGGTGGAACCAGATACTTATCTTTGTTTGATGCTTTATTCAAGTTACAAAAATCAACAAACAGTTGTATCTCTCTTGATTTCTTCCCTGCCGGGACTAGATTTGCCACCCATTTGGAGTGTCGAACTTTGAAAATAATCTTAGCGTCCAACAGCTTCTTCAAATCCTTTTGGATTAAGGGTTCCAACAGAGGGTGCATCTTTCTGAGCTGATGTTGAAAGGGCTTCACACCTGTTTTAATGGGTATCACATGTTGTATGATGCATGTATCATAAGTAATTAAATCCTCATAAGTCCATGTGAAGACATCCTTGTACGATTGAAACAACTTGATGAACTTGTGCCTTTTTCCAAGTGAACAACATTTACCTAGATTGACATACTTAGGTTCATCTTTTGTTCATAAATTCACAAATTCATACTGCATCGAGGATCTGTTTGTCTTAACATTAGTTGTTTTACAGAATTTATTTTGTAGGTCAAACATTCCTTCAAGGGTTCTCACCCCTTTTGGCATGAAATTTCCCTTGACCACATCCTTGTTTTGTAAATCTAATTGATGTTCTTCTTCATCAATTATATATTCTTTGAAAGCCTCTTCATTTGTCAGGAAGCTAATAATTTGTTCATCATCGTCGAACACCCCCAGATTCATAATGTTGTGAGGTACCGATGGCCTGAAAATTAGTTTGATAGAACACTTTTTATTTGTCAGAACTAATCTAGAATCAGAAGTAGCTAATAAGTCATCTACAATATTTTTTAATCTAGGAATTGCATCTATGTTGAAAGTATTGAACTGTGATATTAAATTCCATACCTCATATTGGTATCCTTTAAGATGTGGAGATAAACAATGAATAGTATTTCTAATTTGTCTAACAATTATTGTGGAATCACCAAGAACTTTCAAATTTTTTACTTTCAATTCAACGGCTCTTTTCAGGCCTTGGACTAGAGCTTCATATTCTGCAGTGTTATTTGTACATTCAAAATCTAGCCTACAAGAGAGAAAATGTTTATTTCTTTTAGTATCAATAAGAACACAACCAGATTCCGATCCCTCTTGTGTCTTGGAACCATCAAAGTAAAAAATCCAAAACTTATTCTCTAAATCAATTTGGTTAGTGGTATCTCCTAAGTTAGTAACTAAGTTGTTGGATGGGGTCTAAGTTGGGATTTGGCACAAGTATTGAAGAGTGTGCATTGCACGTGGCAACAAGCTACATGCATTTTTTGAGAAATTGCGCATGTCGCGCGACGGCAATGGCCAAGGTATGGTTGCGCAGTAGGACGATGCGCATAACAACGCATGAGCTCTTTTTGGTTCGCAATATGGATAAAGGTCAGACGAGGATATGACCTATTTTGGGTAAAGAACAGGTGGAAGGCAGAGGAAAGCGACTTGTTCGAGTGAGTGGCGGCAAGCAGTTGAGAAGCTAGGCCACTACGCCGATGGCAATAGGAAGGCAGAATGAGTGGAAAGGGACAAGCCATGATGCAGTTGTAACCATTTTGAGGACTGCGGCTATCAGAAGAATGTGTGAACCACGAGTGGCCCAGCTGGAGCATGCAGAGTAATCTGTCGACGACGATAGTCAGGATAGTAGTTAGCCACACTAGTTTTGTAAACCTAAGGGTTTTTCCTAATGATTGTAAAGACACGACCCATGGGCGTGATCTATAAATAAGGAAATTTTGTATGGGAAAGGGTTAATCTCTCGTAGAGCTAGTCATTCTTGAGCATTGTTAGCATCTTTTGAGTCTTGAAGCTATTGTAAAGGCTCTGCAGCTGAGTGCCCAGAGACCTATCTGAGAGAGAAGAGTGTCTATAGCTGAGTGCGCAGACTAAGAACGGTTGTACCCTTCCCATAAAGATCAATATTAACAACCGTTATTGTGGACTTAGCCTCCATCTGGGGGGTGAACCACGTTAAATTCTGTGTTATGTGATTATTGTCTGTTTACGATTATTCGTTTGCTTGGTATGAATGTTTAATATTGCAGTTGTTTGTTATGTGATTGCTTTTATATGTATTTGCTGCAAGAGAATGGGAATAATATGTTAAGTACTACATGTGTGGATGAATGGTAAGTATTCAGCACTTATAAGTTTGTGAATGAATGAATCAGCCAATTAGTCACACAGTTGAACATTGAATTTAAGCACAGCATTGGGGCGCGCAATATTGTATGTTTATTCAATTGCATGCAACATACCAATAAGAACCTGAATGTGTTGAATGGATAAAGTATGCTAAGTAAGATTGGTTAGAGTTAATCAAGTCTTGGAATAGACGCGCGGTCTAGCTGACGCACTGAACCATTGAGATTCGCCGCGAGGTAAGCTATTGATAGCTTATTGTCGTGACGCAAGAAGTGTCCCATACCGCGCAGTCCTTGGATGCGCTAGTTGCGCAAGCGCCTCCGCTTTCCAAAGTATCCGACGCGAAGCAAATACTTCACACAGTTTTCTGTCCATAACAGTCCGCATAGTGTTGCACCACTCGTCAGTTATGTTACCTTCGCATCAACAGGTTGTGGATACTTGATTCCACGACTACCCCCTCAGCTTTGCCTTGGGTGAGACCTCAGGCTGTGTGAATTCTGTTTCCGAAAGGGCCAATGAATAGGGGTTTTGTTGGTTCCTTGAACCGCGAAGTACCTGGGTCTACACTGGAAACCTCTAGCTCAGTATATATGCCAACAAATGGTTTCGTTGCTCGTCTAAGACCAGTGATGAGATAGTGTGTTTGGAAAGTAATGTGTGACAAAGAATACTAGTTCCCGTTGGGTTTAGACAATTGGCATCCTGAAAAGAAAGAGATCTGGGATTGGTGTGACAAGATCGAAAGAGATTTTGCACAGAAAGATAACAAACATCCATGTCTCTCTGACGTACAGTGGTTGAACAGATATTTGTGGAGAACGATTCACAAGATATTCTGGGCTTCATTTGGAAACGAGTTGCATGAGTGGATTTCGCGACTCACAGAAAAGAAAACCTGTTTTCAAGGAGGAGTACCTACAGAGTGGATTCCCGAGCTCACAGCACAGCTCAAAGCAATAGACAACCCACTAACGCGAGTAGTCGACTTCTGGGTTGATAGCATACTTGAAATATTTGTGACCGATTTTGCTGTAGACATGCTGAAGTCCTACAGTCAAGCTGAAGCATACTTTTTCAAAGTATTCAGAGGTAAGTTCCTAAACAATCTAAGTCTATACATTAAAATGCTTTTAGATGAGAAAGGAGTCTTAAGAATGCAGTAATATCTTTGACTTTATCATGGTCAATAGAATTTTTAGGAATTCTGATGAAGAGACACATAATCTAAGAAGTGGAAAGAGATATAAGTTTAATAAAGAAAAGAATCCCGGAGGACTTGGGATCCGCATCGATACCGAAATCCCATGCAACCTTAACAATCAGACTGCGTCGTCATCAGCCACCATCCACCCTATCACACCTCAGAATCACCCGGTTGCAGAAACTGCACCACCCCTAGATCAGAACCCACCCGCTATGAGTGTAGCGCAACCCATCCCGCAGAACGTCGATACTGTGCACACCACAAGAGTAGGTTCTCATTCCATTCCAACTCAGACTATCCCAGTTCAGAATACCCAATCTCAGAGTATTCCGCAAAATAGTATTCCTACCACTATCCCAAGTACCATATTCACTTTTTCCGCACAGATAGTTAGCAATACTCAGAGCATTGCACAACCAGGAAGGAGAATGACCGATAATGATATAAAACTGTCGATATTCAAAGGAACGGGTCTAGAAGACCCTGATCAACACTGGTTTCTATGTGAAGCCGTATGGAGTGTAAAGCGGATCCAGGATGATGCTGTGAAGAGAGCGCAACTCATCACCACTTTCAGAGATCGCACCTTGCATTGGTTTATGAAATATTCTCAGGAACAACCGAGAAACCTAACATAAATTAAGGCTGCGCTCGCTGCAGAGTTTAAGAAGCCGAAATCAAAATCGGAGTGCATAACAGAATTAAAATAAATTAAGTAGAAGCCTACAGAATTGGTCTGGGAATTTGACCAAAAATTTAAGACATTGTTAGACCAAGTGAGATTTGTTATAGCTCTGCAACAGCACCAGGAATGGTTCATCATTGCATTGTTGCCCCACATCAGACAACCATTGATGCAACAAAAGGTTGCGTCACAGGCAGAGGCCTTAGAGATCGCAATGAAGCTCGAGGCTTCGCCAATCGGTGAGAGTAGTTCTGGGATGTCTCAGATCCAGAACCAATTGACTACCTTAACATTAGAATTGCAAGGTATGAAAAATGGAAGGAGCCGAGATATGAACACAGGAGCGAATTTTGGTGCACAGGATGCAAAGGAGAGGGCCACACCAGAGAACATTTCCCTCTATTTCAAGATTATCTTGACAGTGGTGCACCAAACCCAATGAATATGAATCACAATCAGGCACCATGGTGTGAAATCTGCAGAAGCATAGGACACAGGCCTGAGGACTGTTATCTCATACAGAAATACATAAAGACACCTAAGAGCTTGTATTGTAATTTCTATAAATCAGTTGGACATGTCGAATCCAACTGCCGCGCATATGAACTCATGAATGAAAGAAAGCAAGATATGGAAATGATGTGACGTGCTAGAATGTACTGTGTCCAAGAAGAAAATCAGTCGAAACAAGAAAACACCCACTATGATTAGGGAGGATATAGAGGCCGTGGTGGTGGATACCGTGGGAGAGGAAGAAATGTCAGCCCAACGCAAGGAAGAGGCCACAGCCAGGTAATATGTTATAACTGTGGCCAGCTAGGTCACGTTTCTAGATATTGTACCAACCCATGCACTACATGTAATTACTATAAATCATTTGAGCATGTCATTGAAGACTGTCCTTTGCTTGAGGTAGAAATGCATAAACGAAGAAGGACAGAACCACCGAATCCCAACATTCAGTTGATCGCAGTAGAGAGAAGAAATGCGGATCCAAGTGTGAACGTGGTAATGCGCAGTGGTGCTGATACAGGAAGAGATGGAGGCGCATAATCTTCGATCTCTGGAATGCGCGATCCTAAGCAAAATCCTAGTGAACCAATATGGATTAGAAGAGCTCTTGGCAAAGCACCGGGTCTAGACTTACAGAAAAATAAGGGAGCATTCGAGGAAGCACGGGACATGTTCAGAGCACCGCCACCCGGCTCCCCGAGAACATAGTTGCGCAGTGAAGTATCGCAAAGAGAGGATATGCCAATGGCATATGAACAGACAAGCGCCACAACAGATATAGGGACCTCTGTTGCGCAGTTCTTATGGAGCTACATGAAATTACTGAAGAGCACCTATGCTTACATGGAATTTGAAAAGCTATTGAGGCAGTATGAGCCAAACAGCGAGAAGGGGGATGCCAATGGCGCCGTCCATAATATTAGGAGTCCTAAATGAACAGGAAGGGAAATGAGACTCACTACATAGATTGGGGACTGTGAGATGGATGAGATCATTCTTGATCTAGGATCCGAAGTAAATGTCTTGACTAAGAAGACATGGCATCAGATGGGTAAACCAAAGTTACAGTGGTCACCTCTACAGTTGAGAATGGCTAATCAAGGGATAGTTATACCTTTGGGGAGTTTACCCAACACCATTGTTGACATTGACGGAGTGCGCAGCTATGCATATTTTGAAGTGATTGAAATCATGGATGACAACCATCCTTATCCAGCACTGTTGGGTATCGATTGGGAAATGAAAAACTCTGCCATTATTGATTTGAAAACCATGAAAATGATATTTGAAGGCAACGATATCAGGGTCATCTGGATCCCTCACAGGGCGAATAATATGTTGAACTGATTTAAGAGGAATCCAGATCCCAATACTTGGACCGTATTTACAAGATGACGACCAATGCTACTAAATATATTAATCCAACTGCGGATGGGACACTCAGCTGGTACTGTGACAGTTCTTGCATTTCAGACTCTGATGCAGGACTGGAAAACTGGAAAACTAGGTTACATGAAGTATCTGCCAGGAAATGCACGTGGATCATGAATTCATTGCGCTGGATTGGAAAGGAGGTAACCCCAATCCCTACCTTTGATGGTTTATCTAATGTTTATTGCTTTATCAAATAATATACTGCAGCAGTTGCGGATGATTACCGTGTCTCAGCATTAGACATGGCACTGCGTGGGAGATCCGCCAGATGGTGGGATGCACATAAGAAGACACTCACCACATGGGATCAGTGCAGAATTAAGATGCAAATCAAGTTTGCTAATAAAGTTACTCTATCTTTTGGAAAATATAATGGTCAGACATATCCAAGGGATCATATTGAAGCTTGTGTACAAGCTTGGGTAGAAAGGCCACAAACAGAATGGGTGCATCTGTTTGTGCATACATTGGAGGAACCGATTCCAAAGAAGTGGTATCTAGACTTGGAATAGCGCAGAGGCACATCGGATTGGTCTGCACTAGCCATGAATTTCCAGACAGATTTTAGTTTCGAAGATGAACATCCGAGTATCAATGACGCGCTATAGGTTATTAAGGAAAAAATATTCAGTCCAGACTGTACACAAGGAAGCATGACACTAGAGGAATTCTTTGGTGCAGAAAGCATACCTGTACGGCTACAACCTGAATGGGAAGAGCAGCTAGAACATGCTCTTGATTGCTATCACATCGATGGAGAACATGAGGATAAAGAAAATAGTGATGAGGAGGACCCGCGCAATATACGAATACCTGAGTCAGAGGGATTGCGCAAGGTAGAAGGACCTCCACTGGAAATTCCAAATATGAGTGGACCCGTGAAAACAAGAAAAGTGAACATTGGCACCAACGAAGAGCCAAATTTCGTAGCTATTGTAGATTATTGGGATGAAGATACAGTTGAGGAGGTTGCGGGTATATTACAGGAATATTGAGAATTATTCCCGACCAAGTTCATAGAGATGAAAGCTATACTGGGAGGCTTAGGAGTGATGAAAATTCCTCTTAAGCCTGGCGCAAAGCCTATGAAACAAAGACCATATAGACTGAACCCGCGCTACAAAGAATGAGTTAAGGCAGAACTCGATAAGATGCTCGATGGAGGGATCATTGATCCAATTGAAGAATCTGAGTGGATAAGCTCAATGGTTATCCAGGATAAGAAGACAAAGGGTGAAATTAGGATTTGTGTGGATTTGAGAAAGCTGAATGACACTTCCATGCATGACCCATTTCCTACCCCTTTTACAGATGAAGTGATAGACAATGTTGGAGGGAATGAGGCGTATTATTTTACTGATGGATTCTATGGCTACCATCAGATCAGGATTGATTGCACAGATAGGCACAAGACCACTTTTGCTACAAAATGGGGGTCGTTCCAGTACACAGTGATGCCTTTCATTCTAAAGAACGCACCTGCCATATTTTCTAGAGTGGTCGTCGCAGCATTTAAATACTCATACATAAGTTTTTAGAGGTTTACTTTGATGATTGGACCATTTTCAGTTTAATGAAGAACCATGCTGCGAACCTCAGGATGATGCTGGAAAAATGTAGACATCATCAAATCTCATTAAATCTAAACAAATGTGTTTTCTGTGTTCCCTATGGAATTTTGTTGGGACACATTGTCTGCAAACAGGGCTTGATGATTGATCCTGTGTAGATAACAATCATTGTAAATTTGCCGACACCTAATTTAGTCAAGCAGTTGCACACTACATTGGGGCATAATGGATATTACAGGAAATTCATAAAAGGGTATGCATAGATAACCGCAGCAATGGAGAAGCTTCTAAAGAAATATGTACCGTTCATTTGGAATGAATATTGTGAGAAAGGATTCGACAAATTAAAAGAGAAGATGGTCACTATGCCGATCCTAGTTTTTCCGGATTGGGAGAAGCTGTTTCATGTCCATGTTGATGCTTCATGTATTGCATTGGGCATTTTTCTTGCTCAGCCAAGAGAGGGAGGTATTGATCATCCCATTGCATTTTCCAGCAGAAAGTTATCATCCGCTGAGAAGAACTATACCACTACTGAAAGAGAAGGACTCACGATGGTATATGCGCTCTATAGAAGTTCAGGCACTACTTGCTTGGTGTGCACTTCTCCATGTTCATTGACCATTCTGCTTTGAAATACCTGGTCAATAAGCCAGTATTAGGGGGGCGCATATGTAGATGGTTACTACTCTTTCATGAGTATGACTTTGAAATTGTGGTTAAGCCAGGAAGGTTGAATTTGGGACCTGATCATCTGTCAAGAATTGAGTCAGGAGAAGAACCTACGAATCTAGAGAACAATCTGCCTGATGCGTAGTTTTTCGCCATATAGGTTGCTGATGATTATTATCAGGACATCATTGATTTTTTGACCACTGGGTTCGCACCTGCAGAGTTCACTACACAACAAAAGAAGCAGCTAGTAGTGTGCGCAGTAGACTTCACTATAATCGCAGGTCAACTATATAAATTGGGACTGGTTGAGGTACTGTGCATATGTGTATTAGAGCATGAGAAACCATTTATATTGACTGATGCACACTCAGGAGTTGCAGGAGGCCATTACGCAGGAAGAACTACCGCACAGAAGATATTACGCGCAAGGCTATGGTGGCCTACAATTCATAAAGATTCAAAGGAACATTGCTAGAATTGCGATGTTTGTCAGAGAACAGGGAAGCCATCATGCAGAGATGAAATGCCATTACATCCATAGTTGACATTGAAGGCCTTTGAGAAATTGGCCATTGATTTTGTGGGTCCTATTAACCCACTAGGGAAAAGAACTGGTGCGAGGTATATCATTACTGCTATCGATTACCTCACTAGATGGGCAGAAGCAAAGCCAGTCAAAGACTGTAGCGCAATTACAGCCGCAGAGTTTATATATGAAAATATCCTTACAAGGTTTGGATGCCCGAAGATATTGATTAGTGATCAAGGCAATCATTTTCTGAATAAGACCATTGAGGCTTTGACTGAAGAGTTCCACGTTCATCATCAACGCAGTACACCTTATCATCCACAGGCGAATGGAACTGTTGAAGCATTTAACAAAGTGCTGGAGAATGCACTAATGAAGATATGCAACATCAATCAGGACGATTGGGACCTGCGCATTCCATCTGTGTTATGGGCATACAGGACTACATGCAACAAATTGATGGGATACACACCTTTTAGTTTGGCTTATGGGAAAGAGGCAATAATGCCAATGGAATATATCGTTCCTAGCTTAAGAATAGCTGCGTATACATGCATGGCAGACCGCGCAGCGCTAGAAGAAAGGATCCTACACTTGGTTGGGCTGGAGGAAGATCGCTTCATCGTAGGATTCCACCAACAAGTACAGAAAGAGCACGAAAAATCATGGCATGATTGCCACATCAAGAATAAGAGCTTTTAGGTAGGTGATCTAGTCCTCCTGTATGATAAAAAATTCATGAAATTTCCTAGAAAGTTTAAAATGCATTGGCTTGGCCCATATACTGTAATGCATGTTACTAATGGTGGCGCAATCCAGTTACCTACATTAGCCGGAGATACCTTGCCAAGTTTGATAAATGGTATCAGACTAAAGCTTTATCTCGATAGTCCGGCTGCGCAGAGTTCTGTATGATTAAGGGAGGTGTACCGCACTAAACTCTTGAAGTTGCGTGTGCAAAAGAAAAAAAAAGCGAGAGAAAGAAAAGGAGAGCAGCTGCACAGAGCAAGTCTAGATACTGATCGCATAGAGAAGACGGAGTGACAGTCACACAGAAGACGACACCAAATGCGCATCCTAAAGTGAACATCCTGTTATACCGCCAGCACATTATGACGAAAACCGTTACCATGACATCTGTCGGTCGGTTAATGGGCCGTTAACCAATTTGGAAGCATTGGTAAAATTCAAATTTAAGGGTGGGTGTGACGAGTTGGAACACCATAAAGGCTGAAATAACTCCTATCATATCGGAATCTGGCTGGCAAGTCAAACATTTAACGCTGACTAGATGGATTTGATGCGCTGGCCTCCCTGGCACCCCTTTGGCATTTAAGGAAACATAATTCGCATGACAGCAAAGATTGGATCGCAAGGCTGAAATCATAGCGTGAGTTGGATATTAATTACGGAATCAAGTGCCTTGGCAACCGCCAATGGCCACGTTGAAAAACAGTAGAGGCTATAAATACACCTTGCCCTGCCACTTATTCACGTTACAAAGCTTTTACCATTAGTCATTTGAACTTTCAGAGATCTGAGTGAACAGAGCATTGTATGAGTGGACAAGATGAGTTGGAGGATATATCCTGGTTATTTGAGCAAGTAGGGATTCCAGCAGCAATGATGGTGACAAAGGCAAGTGCATCCTGGAGTTCAGCCAAGCAGGCTACAAGAACCAGTAAGGGAAAAGAACTAGAGCACGGAGGAGCTGAAGCACAAATGAAACAGTAGAGCCTACCTATTTACCCCGTGCCAGACTACATTCCTCCGAGGAAAGATGATGCCCCACCAGTCCACATAGAAAAGAATATTGTGTATGAAATCCTGATGCCCACTATTTCTACCAGGGTGAATATTGAGGAGAATTTGCTGGGTAGCGTACTGGGTTGCAAGATGGATGACCTGGACTTGCTCGAAAATACGCTGGCCACACCGAAGAATTACCCACAATTCAGACCTGAAGCATACCTCAACCTAGTACAGAATCCATAGAGTGGCGCCAAAAGGATAGAAGTCCAATATTGGATAGAGGCCATCCGACCATCAGGCTTGTTAAACTTACTACAAATGCCGCATTTCATTAAGAGCTCCGATTGTTTGGCGGTGGTGCGCATGCTGCTGACGCGCGTTCATGAAGGATTCTTATGGATCGACACCCGCATTGATTTGATACATCATATTACAAGCTTGAACAAAAGAGGCGAGGACCCGGCCAACCTGATAATAAAGAGAGCGCAGGATAGAGGTGTGAGCGCCGAAGTAGCAAAAGAATTCAGCGTAGTGCGGAAGGGACGTGGTTTCCCAACCATCAATATCAATGACCGTTCCACGAAGTTTACTACCCAATTTCTCACAGGAAAGCTACTGCGCACGTGTAGGCCGCCTGAGGTACCTGCAGTCACAATCAAAGCAACTTCTAACATACTGCGGGGAAAATCCTACAATTGGTGCTATTTCTTACTGAACGAGTTCCTAGCAGATGTTGAAGAAACACAGGATAATGGAACACCATTCCATTTCAACTGGCTACTAGTACTGATAGATTTTATAGGCTAGAAAGAGTTATAGGGGTATCAAGGAGCTCCAACCTTGGTAGGACAGGGGCGCAGAACACGTTTTGCTAACCTATGGGCGAGCTCAAAGGCATCAAGGCAGTGGCATACCGCCGAAGTATTTTATGTCTATTAGCATCAGTTGTGTGGGGTGATTATGGCAACACCGCACATTTCACAATCGTTGACCAACAAGTATACATGCATCGTGAGGTTTAGCATGAGGAGGCATTAGTCACATATTCAGCCAAGGGCTGATGCACAAGAAGGATTATGGTATCCAGGATTTTACCGACTCGATGAAGACAACATCGAGCAGATGATGGAGCATTGGGATGACGACTGGAAAGTTCCCTCCTCACGAGATGATGCATCTGATTATGAACATAACATCCCACCCATCTCGACGAAGATCAACATACAAAGTTCAGATGAAGAAGATACCCAAGGAGATAGTGAAGACACAGCAGTAGGAAAGGGAAAGAAGAAGGGGGGGTTACCTAAAGGTACTCCCATTGTTGAAGAAAATAACCCTGCTAAAGATGAGACCGAGGAGTTGACAGAGTGCAAAAGGAAGGCTATTGAAAGCCATTCAGAATCAAAAGGCCCGCGTAAGAAGCGAAATTCTGAGAAGCCAAAGTACGGCCTGCAGCTCCACTCGGATGATTGCGAGACAATCGCTAAAAAAGTGCAGGAAGTGTGGGAAGAAACCTACGTAGAAAAATAAGGGAAGCAAGAACAACTCCAGTTGACCATAATCCCAAGCTATGGAGGAGTTCAAGACGATGGTAGCACAGATGGGGTTGGGATAGCCAAGTTCATATTCTAATGGAAAGTTAGAGAGGCCAAGAGCGCAAAGAAGACCACCTGTTACCATAAGTAAGTATCCGTGCATCTTGAACCTCGAACCACGCTACCTCATTTATCTGAACGAAGCGGTTAAGGAGGTGGTAAAGACTAGGTGCCTCGACCTTAATATTGGGGCTCTACCCCTAGAAGACATGAATGAGATCCACATAAGAGTGGCGAAAGAAATTCATGAGAGAGGACTGGCCTCATACGACCAAAGCGCAAAGTTGGCTAAAGACATTAATCAGCTAAAGCAGGAATCAACTAGCAATCTGCAAGAGCTGAGTGAGGCTAAAGAAAAAGATCGCAAACTGAAAGAAATAGTTTCAGTAGTCTGCGCAAGTGATGGGTCCAATTTTCAGGTATTTGATAACCCTTTTTCCATAGTCCAGCTCAAGCAATGGTAAAGAAACACACTCAATTGTGGGAAAAGTGTTTTTCTTTAATTATTTAATGAAATTGTTTTTATGATTATTCTTGTATGTTAGAATGCGTATCAAATAAACTAATTATATGGAAACCAAGCATGATTAAGCCGGTTCAGGGTCATTAAAGGATGGACATGTAGAAGACTAAAGGATCACCAAGCTCGACACCCTATTTCCTGATTTATAGAGGACTCACTCCCACTTTCAAGAAGAATCGGCATTTTGACAATCAGTTAGGATCAACATTAAATCATATAAATATGGACCTCTCGGGTAGCAAGAGGCCCCTGCTGTTATTTTTGGGAAAGACATTATTTTTAACATTTTCTGCACTATTGAGATACTGAGAAGTATAGACTTCTATTTTGACATGGATTTTATATCTTAATGAAAGAGTGATGATTAATTCCAGCCAGCGTTTCTGAGTTTTTATTCTCTCCTGAGTACGGGTTGGGGAGGGCCCCTCCAACACGTAGGTCAGGAGATTCCTATTTGCAGGTATTTTTCCAAGTATGCGTTTTACATTGATGAACAGTTCTATGACATATGGGAGCATTTGAATGATTCATTATTTTTGTAGGAGTTTATAATACATTCTGTAGTACGACAGAACAGTTTCAATAGTCCTGTAGGTTCTTTCTTTCAATGCATATTTTTATCAACGATTACATGTGTAATAACTTTGCTTTCAATATCATGGTTTAGATATGGAAGTTCACTGCAGTTTCTCATCGTAATTAGTTTCATTTGACTTCTTAGTAATAGATGGGTAAGCATAGAATGATCGTACTTCAATTCTAGATTGGCAAAACAAGTTAGATCAAGACTCCAATTTTGTGCGCAGATAGTAGTTACAGACTTTGTTTCCCCAATGGTAGAATAGCTCTGTTATGATATTTTCATTCTCGGCATTTAATTATTTCATCATTTTAATTATTTAAAATAGATTTACTGTTTTTGTATCTTCATTTCTTAGAATAGATCAACATCTAATTACTTCAGCATTTTAATTATTTAAAATAGATTCCCTGCTTTATTTATTAAAACAAAATTACTGCTTTCAACACTTTAATTCTTTTGATTAGATTTAGTATTTAATTCCATAGCATAATCAGTCTTCATATTTAGTAGACAATCTTTAGAACATCGATACCGACATCCAACTGTGACAAGAGATTATCCTATAAGAGCACAGATAGTGCATGCATCTCTAAAGTTTGTACGTTCCCCGGGTTGACATTTAAAGTAGGCTCTTGGTATAGCTGCCCTCATTAGGCATCCACATTAGGAGCTCACCAGCAAGCATTGAGGAATGCACCGAAGAATCGAAGGAGATCAGACTGTGTGTCTGACTCATGACTGGCTTCTTATGCTTGATAATTTCCTGCTTCAATCTCTAAGAAGTAATTGCCTAAAACCGAAGATGAAAAATTTACAGGCTCATTATTTTCTTCAAGTTGAGTTACATTCTGCTTCATGTGAGGCTCCTTAGTACTTTAATCTTATTTTGCTTGTTCTGATATGGAAACCACAAGTGAGACCAATCTGTTGCAAAATAACCATTTATTTTCGTAGACCAGTCCCTGCTCAATATCAAACCATAAGCTTCAGGTATATCTACTACCATGATATCTATAAATTGACATACCCTTGGGTCCGCAGACAATCTGATAAGCACATCTTTCATCTCCCCTATAACTTTAACAACAAACCTGTTTAATTGTCTGATCTGGGAAGGAGATGGTACTGGTTTCCCATTGATTTTCTTACAGATAGATAGTGGCATAACATTGGATGAAGCTCCAGAATCTACCAAACAATTATGTACATTATGATTAAAAATTTCAAAGGTTAACAAGAAAGGTAGAGTCTGAGATTTTGATTTACCACCAATGCTTGCTTCGTTTATCTCTGTATCTGGCTCAACGGTCTCTATGGCACTACTTGATTGTGGGTCAAAAGCTTATAATAATTTATTCCTCTGTTGGGAGAGATTACATAATTCAAATAAATATATGTTTCCTTTAGTCTTCTTAATGTCTTCCACAATATCATACCCCATATTGTATTCTTCTATGCTTTTCCCACCATTTCCTGGCTTGTTCACTATGATCTTCGTCTGTTTATTTATCACTCGGCTCATTTCTCTTATAATTTCAGAATTCACTTTGGGTTGAGGCTGAGTGACTCCAATATTCCTTTTCGAACATTCCTTTGTGATATTCATCTTAGGAAACACTGGGATTTTATCTACCACCGGCTCTTTACTTCTAGTGGTGATGTTTACTAATAATACTTGGATTTCTTCAGCCTTCTCTTGTTCATTCAATCCCAAAGTGGGAGCCCAGTCCCATAATACCATTGTGGTCTCCTTAGTTTGCTCTTCTTTTTCTTTTGTTTGATATTCTTCTAGATCTTCCCAATCTATCAGCTATGCATCTAACAATTGATTCATTACTAAAGTCATTGAATTTTTCCATTGTGGGCAGCTCTTTTCAGAGTGTTGTTCTTGGTGAAAAGTATAGAAATGTTCCATGCCAACCTCATTCAAATTTAGAATAGTAGAACTGGTTATAGGTGGTAGAGGCTTTCCGCTTTCTTCCTTTTTCTTGTAGAAGGGCTTAAATGGTTTTCTAGATGTACTAGCTCCCTTATCTTTCTCCAAGTCTACTATTTTGTTGGATAACTTCTATACCATTTTAACCACATTTTCTAATTCATTTGAGGGTTCTTCTCTAGGTCTAGATAATATCAAAGGATTCTTATTAGTCGTTGGTTTCACTTCCAATTCTAATGCATGTTTTGAAATACTATCCAAGTCAGCTTCTACCTTCTTAGCTTCCTCATAGTTTTCTATTAGAGTAGCCTTAACTACTCTTTTGACAAACATATCTATAGGTGGATACAGTGTTGTAGTGTAATATTCTACCAAGGATTCCTCAGCGGTTTTTGTTGCAGCACTGAAATTATTTAACAGGGTAGTGAATCTCAGGTTAAGTTGAGAGAATCATAACTTCCATGTAGTTTGGTAAAAGCTATTGATGCTTTCTTAGCTTAAACCCACAATGGTATGTGAAAGACTCATATACAATTATGAGAGCAAACTAAGTATGCTCATCTTAAAGTTTTTTCATAAATTTTGTTTGATTCTAAAGCTCCTGAAACAAACTTCGGTGTTGGTCGACAAAATTTTAAGTTTCAATCCTGTCCGAAAAGTGTCTACATAAAACCAAACTCCGTATGCATCAAAGGGAAAGACCAATAATGTCTGAAAGCAGAAAACCACTCTAAAACTGGACTGTTTAACTTCATATTTAAGAATCTTCTCCACCCAAGGTGAAGTAGGGTTAAAGTATGTGGGGAGAATGTTGCGTATGAGTCCAGCTGTGTTCTAACTAAGGGATCGACAATACCGAAGCGAGCTGACTGAAATTATCCTAAGCGGTATGAACGACGGCAAATGACCACGACAATCTGCTGGGTTTTGTATTAAAATTAAAATAAATGGATTACCGAAGACTGGACGAGGTGAACTCGACAGCCCTGGGTTGATACAATTATATGACACAAGGTCCATGATGAAAAATTCCCAACTGGAAATGAACAGGGTTTTAACTACCAAACGCAAATAGCGAAAAACACCAAATCCTATGGAAAAAACTGACTGAAAATGAAAACAATAAAAAAAACCACTGAGGTAGGACAATGGCCTACCTATCAGTATTGGTATGGTGGTGAGAATAAGATTAATGATGTTTTGGCACCTGGAGATTGGTGGAGGCGAAAAACCTTGAGAACAATGTTTTTTGGCAATGCTAAACAAAAAATGACTTTGCCCTATAATTTTATAAATCATAAAACCAAAAAACCTAGTCATTAATGCGAGGTTGGTGGGGTCATTAATGAGAAGGTAGTGGGGTTGGTGGGCTCATTTATAAAAAAACCTCGTTTCAGTGTCAAAATACCACTACGCGTCGCTGCCTTTAAAATTTTTCCTCCGACTGTTTCGACGAGACTTTCTCAATTGTCGCGAAATGTGTCGGCGGTGTTCTCAAAAATATGTCGATGACAGCTTTCGGCAATCACTTCACGAGTTTCATCGGCACCACTTCGCAAGCTTCGTAATTCTTTTGCGACCGTTTTGGCTTCCTTTTACAAGTTTAGCCGAAAATTCGGAGTTGCTTCTCGATCTTTCCATTGTAATCTTGCGTTGGCGCTCGCTTTCTTTTCTCTTAGTTGGTGAGTTTTTCATGTTTCGATGGCGATTTTTTCGACAGAACTAGCTGAGTTGATGCAAAACGGATCGCGACCCTTAGCAATTTTTGCCGATTATTTTCGCTGAGCATCCATCGGTGTGACTAGGATAATTCCACCGAACTGTTTCAGTGTGATTGAGGCTTTATCGTCGAAATGGTCATTGTGCCTCTTTGTTTTATTCTGACTAGATGCGCGAAAAAACTCTAATTGTGTTTTGGTGCGAACTTAACAAAGATCCGACCGTTTCAGCTGCACTCGCTGAGTTGTTCCGAACAATTCGTCTCGACTAAATGAGTGTCTCTGAAATGGGAACTTATCCAAAAGAAGGTTTTCTGCTCCGACCGTTTCGGCTCTAAAATTTGAGTTGATCCAACCATTTCGTCTCGAAAAGCTAAGTTTTACTTAGTAAAAAATTGGCCTTCTTTGCTTGATCCTTAGGAAAACAAATCTAAGTCTGAGGGTGGGATTCTTCTAGGATGACTTAAACTCAAAACCCTTTTTAAAATAGAAGGAGGGGCCCTACAATTTTTAGAAAAAATTTGGGGATCAGGTTGCAGCAGCAACAAGATGTATGCATAGTCGATCATCCATTTCACCAAATCAATGTATGGCATGACCGCAGGCCGAGCAGCAATAGTGTCGAACTTAGAGTTGCTGATATTTTGATAAATGGGTGCTTTTTCCTTGAACTCAAAGAATTCGTCCCCATCAAAAATATTTTATATCTTGGACCAATCCATGCAAAGGGTATTAGTGACCCGCGCGTCAATTTTCAAATACAAACCAAAATTTGGGTCCTTCAACTTCAAATCTTCTATAGTGGCCTTGGACCTGGTTCATTTAGCCATCGAGAAGACGGACGTTTCTGCAATCAACAAGATTTTCCATTAAAATTCCATGCATTGATCATTCATGCAAACAAAACACATGAAAAATACCTACTAGAATTCTGAAACTAAGCGAGCGATACCGAACTCAATTCACTTGTGCAGATAAAAATCAAGAGATCTGACTTGTTCACTGGTGGTGTTACAACGTTAGAAATTCATATTGCAATTAAATAAAATCTGGATTAAGGATGCATCAATGATTCATTGATTACTCACCCATCACCCTACGATCGACGGTTAAGGTTTAAATGATAGGTGTTTTCATTAATTAGGCTCATTAATCAAAACGAGATTGGTAAGTGCAGTTTAAATGAGAACTACAAATGGAAGCATGAATTCCTGAAATGTCAAGAGTCGGGAGTTAGGAACAAAATTTGATAAAATAATACCAACATCACTACCTCTGAATTCCTCTTTACGTCAACAGTAGAAATTGTCGAGACTCATGACTCAGGAAGAAATTAGGTAAAAACGTTACCATTGTCCCGACTTTTGACCTCCACTAAATTACCTTGGATAGTTAGAAGTCGGTAGTTTATTGAATTCCAAGTTGATGATCCCCCTTGATTGTGTCATGTCCCCTCAATGGTGATCACTGGAATTAGTTCCTAACCCAACCGATCCCTTGGGTTGAGGAGACAGCTTCATTTACTTGAGGTTAATTTTGAAATTTAGGCATTTAATTAATTAGGGAGTGTGATTTAATTTTTCCTAAGTATTAAGTATGGAGCATGCCTTATGCACTAAGGCGCACTTATGGAGCATCTAGTCAGAATAAACCAAAGAGCCACAATGACCATTTCGACGATAAAGCCTCAATCACACTAAAACAGTTCGGTGGAACTATCCTAGTCACACCGATGGATGCTCAGCGAAAATAATCGGCAAAAATTGCTAAGGGCCGCTATCCGTTTTGCATCAACTCAGCTAGTTCTGTCGAAAAAATCGCCATCGAAACATGAAAAACTCACCAACTAAGAGAAAAGAAAGCGAGCGCCAACGCAAGATTACAATGGAAAGATCGAGAAGCAACTCCGAATTTTCGGCTAAACTTGTAAAAGGAAGCCAAAACGGTCGCAAAAGAATTACGAAGCTTGCGAAGTGGTGCCAATGAAACTCGTGAAGTGATGCCGAAAGCTGTCATCGACATATTTTTGAGAACACCGCCGACACATTTCGCGACAATTGAGAAAGTCTCGTTGAAACGGTCGGAGGAAAATTTTTAAAGGCAACGACGCATAGTGGTATTTTGACACCGAAACGAGGTTTTGTTATAAATGAGCCCACCAACCCCACTACCTTCTCATTAATGACCCCACCAACCTCGCATTAATGACTAGGTTTTTTGGTTTTATTATTTATAAAATTATAGGGCAAAGTCATTTTTTGTTTAGCATTTCCAAAAAACATTGTTCTCAAGGTTTTTCGCCTCCACCAATCTCTAGGTGCCAAAACATCGTTAATCTTATTCTCACCACCATACCAATACTGATAGGTAGGCCATTGTCCTGCCTCAGTGGTTTTTTTTATTGTTTTCATTTTCAGTCAGTTTTTTCCATAGGATTTGGTGTTTTTCGCTATTTGTGTTTGGTAGTTAAAACCCTGTTCATTTCCAGTTGGGAATTTTTCATCATGGACCTTGTGTCAGATAATTGTATCAACCCAGGGCTGTCGAGTTCACCTCGTCCAGTCTTCGGTAATCCATTTATTTTAATTTTAATACTTAATTTTTCATAAATTAAGTATTTTTATTTTTAATAAAAGATGATAATGATCCATAAGTGCGCCTTAGTGCATAAGGCTGACTGAAGAGATGATTTGCAAAAGAAGTTATGAGAAAGCATCCAAAGCTAGAAAATCAAGAAAAAGGAAAGAAAGATAGTACAAAGCAGAAAGTCAGCAAAAACTCAGGAAAAGCAGCATAAAGCAGAAAGCAGGGTAAAATCTGAAAAGCAAGATAAGGAAAAAAAGAAGGATAAGGAAGAAAAATAATAAAAAGCAGTAAAAAGCAAAGCAGGATAGAAAATCTAAAAGAAGAAAGAAAAGCAGAAAAGGAGAAAAGAATGAAAGAAATATTTCCTTATACATTTAGAGGACGCATTATCCTAGGATACTTTCTCCTCAAATCATCCTCCATCTATAAAATAAGGAGTGTGCACTACCTTCACATCTTTTGATAGTTTGAGTTTTGGAGTGAGTGCAATTGTGCCTCAAAGACTTGGGAGATGTGCCCCTAGTCCAAGTTGGGATATGTGACCCTTCTTCCTATGAGAGGATGATGTTATTCATATATTATCATTGAGCTTATTTCAGGTCCTAAAGTATTCACAATTGGAGTACGAGCCTGTGACAGAGATTTGACAGCTCTTCATGCAGATCTATGTGCAATTTCCTAGTTTTCCTGATGAAGGATTTTCTTCTGGTTATATCTCATTCTCAAGAACTATTTGATGTATGAATCAAATACTTATGACTGATATTAATTTAATAATGAATCTATGATGTCCAATCTAGATTTTTACTAAATAAAATTCTGATTCTCATACTTCTTCTTGCACCTAGTCTAGATTTCATTAAAAAAGAGCTAGTTTCCAGAATGTGTTTGATAAATGAATGAGTATTCGTCCAAATGAGATTATTTATGTTTTTTTATGTTATTTAATATGTTATATGACTCAGCCCAATCCTTATATCATAAATTTGTGATCCTTCCTAACTGTTTTGGAAGCCATGAAATTGGCCTAGTGGTGCAATCCTTGAAGGCAATTTTCCTTGTATGATTGTGAGAATTCCTCGGAAACTTTCCAAACATTATGGAGAGAAACTAGACTATCCATTATCCTTCACCATTATCTTTCGGTCAATGCATAGTTGAAGTACTAGTTTGCATATGTTGGGGTGCCCAGGAGCATTGGAGTAGATTTAGCCTTTCGGATTTCGAAAAATTAATGGTACCAATACTTTTTGAAAAGGTTCTATCAACTATCATAGTCCTCATCCCTTCCAGAATAATTGATCTTTCCTACCTATAGTCAAACTATTCATCATAATCGATTGTTTTTCATTGAGCCTTGTAGGAGAGTGAGTTAGTGTATCACTAGTCCTGGTTGGTACATTACGGTGGTATCATAGCATGGTCCTCTAAACCTACTCTTGAAATATTTCTATGAGTTCCAAAATATATTCAGATTCCAATAAGAAGGATCCTCTGACAGAGGAAGAAGAGGGAGAAGAAATCAATTCTACTAAAGTCAAGTTACAACAATATTCAGATATGTCTCACAATGAAGAAAAATATGAGATCAAAATATTTGTGAAAAGCATGATGAAAGGATTACAAGACATATCCCACAATATTGTTCAATCTGGAAAATAAACCAGAGAGTTCTTAGCTCAATATCTAGGAAGAAAAAATGGAGAGGGGAGTAGTAATGGTACCCCACATGGCCAAAGGAAGATCAGTGGTGGCTCTATTTTCACAAGAACTAGGCCTCACAAACTCCCTGATGAATTCAAGATGTAATATCAGCCTCACTCCATCCCTACTATGCCCAAGTTTATTGAATAACAAGGAGAGGAACCTGAGGTTTGAAATGAAGGTCTTGCTTCATGGGAAGACAAATATGTTGAGTGCCTCACATTGAATAAAGAGTGTCGAAGGGATTTTCCATTAAGATATTTATGTGATCTTCAGTACAAGATGAAGCTTCCGGATGCCAAATCAGAACTATGAGTTAAGAAATGATATTGGTAAGATTTATTTTCCTTACTTTGATGGCTCACAAAAGTGCACTGCTAACTCTTGGATTTAGAAGCTTGATACATATTTTTAATTGAATCCAATGGATGAGAGAGATTCCATCAAGTTGGCCACTCTACACTTAGATGGTGAATCCAATGATTGGTGGTTTCATGGCCTGAAAACACTTGGGCATGATAAAGTGACCACTTATGAAGATTTCACAAGAAGATTGGTTGAAATATGCAAGAGAAGAGATCCTGAAATCACCTTCAGAGAACTAGTGCATGTGAAGCAGACTGGGACTCTAGAAGGACACATCTCTGAGTTTCTAAAATTATCTGTGATGGTAACTGATATCTTAGAAGCTAGATTGATCTTGTTGTTCATTTAAGGGTTATCAGAACCTTTGAAAGGTTTGGTGAAGGCCTACAGGCCCTCTACCTTGCAAGATGCATTGAGTAGAACAAGATATTTGCAAGACTCTATTCTGAGGACTAGATTCCCCCCTAGAACTATTGTTTATGCTCAATTCAAGAATCAAAGGCCACCCATGAAGGGTCCTTCTAGAAATTTCAAGAAGGAAAATTACTCCTAATATAGAGATGAATTGAGAAGAAGGAAGTTGTGTTTAACCTATCAGGAGCCATGGGTTCTAGGACATAGATGTGTTAAAGGGAAAACACACTACATTTAAATTTTCTTAGAGAGAGAAGCTAAGGAGAAAGGATAAGAGGCCCCAACAGATGCTAAATTGGCCTATGATACTGCAGAAGAAGAACCTACCCCTGAGGTGAGCAATATGGGTAAGGAGTACCTCACTTCCATACACTCATATTCAAAGGAGTGGTCCAAGGACAATCAATCACTATACTAGTGGATGGAGGAGCAACACATAACTTCATTGATTCATCCTTGGTTGAAAGAAGGAAGCTACCTACTGAAAAATTTGGAGGCTTCACTGTTATTATTCCAGGTAATCATTCTATGGATTGTTCTAGATGGATTCCACTATAGGAGATCATACTATTAAAGATAGATTTTTTGTTGTGAATGTGGATGATACTAACATGGTTTTGGGAGTACAATGGTTGTATTCCATTGGGAAGCACTCAATTGGCTACTAAATTCTTGAGATGACCTTCAAAGGAGAAGATGGAAAGGAGGTAGTGTTGAGTGGAATCAACACCTACCCAAAACAAGCCGTGAGTGCACATAGTATGAGATACCTACTAAGGCATGGAGACATTGAGTGGGATGCAGAATGCCTAATCACCACTAAGGGAACCTCTTTAGAAGTCCCACAATATCCAGAAGATATTCAGAAATTTCTCCAAAATCATAAGAAGTTATTTGGGGACCTTCCTCATGGTAGGCCACCTGATAGCGGAGTGGATCATAGAATTGAGTTGGATATAGGAACCTCACCTATCAAAGTCCATCCTTACAAGCACCCAAAAATATTCAAGGATGAGATAGAGTGAACCATAAAGGAACTACTTGACTTGGGATTCATTAGACTCAACTCAAGTCCTTTTGCATCATATGTAGTCCTAGTGAAGAAGAAATATGGGACCATGCGCATGTACATAGACTACAAATGTCTCAACAAGAAGACTATCAAGAACATATATCCTATCCTAAGGATTGATGAGCTCATGGATGAAATCCATGGGGACGAATACTTTTTAATTATTGATCTTTGCTCTAGTTACCATCAAATTAGTATGCGGGAAGAAGACATCCAAAAGATAGCTTTTCGGTTTCATCATGGGCACTTTGAGTCCCTGGTTATGCCTTTTGGCCTAACCAATGCACCTACAACTTTTCAACCTTGCATGAACAAAGTGTTTAGCAGGAAGCTCCATAAGTTTGTACGTGTTTTCTTTGAAGATATTTTAATCTATAGTAGAACTTGGGAAGAGCATTTGCACTATTTGGATATCGTACTAAAAACCTTGGTAGATCAATATTTCTATGCAAAACTATCCAAGTGTGAGTTTCGAATGATTGATATTTTGTATCTTGGTCATGTCATTGGGAAAGAAGGAGTTAAGCTTTACATGGAAAAGATCCAACCTATTTTGGATTGGCCAAGTCCTAAAAATCTCACTCATTTGAGAGGATTTATTGGATTATGCACTTACTACTGAAAGTTTGTCAAAGTTTTTTCAAAGTTAACATCTCCATTGACAAACCTTACTAAGAAAGGAGCTTTCAATTGGTTAGAAGAATTTGAGCAAGCATTCAATAAGATGAAGGAGGTAATGAGTACTTGTCTTATTCTTGCACTTCCATATTTTTCTCAACCTTTTGTTCTTGAGTGTGATGCTTTAGGGAACCGGGTTGGAGTACTATTGATGAAATAAAAGCATCCCTTATCCTTTGAAAGTATAAATTTGCAGCCCCATGAGATATTATAGTCATTATGTGACAAGGATATGCTAGCCATCATGCATGTGTTAGTCAAGTTCAGACAATATCTTGTAGGAGGTAAGTTCATCATCAATACTAATCATAACAGTTCGAGACACTTCTTGAACCAAAAGGATCTGAATGATAGGAAACAAATATGGGTAAGAAAGGTCCAATCATTTGACTTTGACATTGAATACAAGAAGGGTAAGATGAACACTGTAGCTGATTCTCTTTCTAGAAAACCAACCTTTGCATTAATAAATTTTCATGATGATTGGAAAGCACAACTTGAAGTAGAGTATGCAAAGAATAATTTTTCCTGTGATTTATTTGATGTAATAATTCATGATGATACTTAAAATATTATCAATGATATCATCTATCATATGTATCATCCCCCTCACCCAATCCGACCATCGGAAGGGGACATTGGAAAAACTTGGGCTCTAATAATTCGCCCCAATGCATAATACGCTTTTCTAATAACATGGAATGTGTGCAGAAATGTAATAAACACACACAACGGAAATATAAAATCTAACTGCACACATCTAGCATGCAATTACAAGCATAAAAATTACAGGCATCAAATAAAACAGTTCAGATTCAAATACATGAGAGTACTTATATTTAAGAAACGCAGATCCAAGCAACTAGCTGTGTAAGAGCACTTTTCCACCCAACCATAGGCACTCAGTCCAACATATACTCTTTCTTCTATAGAGGCCACCCCCAAGCTGGGTTATGAGGCCACCAAGGCGAAGGAAACACCTACAGGATTCTATCTCTCATCCCACAACTCGTTCTTCTCTCTGTGCTTAGTCAAATGCTCATACAGAGCTTACTGGGGTCTCACTCAACCCTCACAGCCTTAGCTTCCACAATACCTGCCCCACACAACACCCTTCTAGCTCAGGTATCCCCTTCACTGATCCACGGTTCTCTTGGGTGATCCATCTTGTTGGGTGCTTCTAATGTGTGCATAGAGGAAGTCCAACCTGATATGGTTGTTATAGAACCACCTGTGGCCTTGATTTGTGACCTCTCAAGCACCTACAAGCAGCAGAACTCCATGGGTAAGGTTCCTAGCTTGCCTAACCTTTCTACTCCATACCACCAATTATTTTTCCCTTCCAAAAATGTAGCTCTATCCTCTAATTTGAATTTCTGATTTTAACACACAGTCCCTTAATTGACATGAACATCAATGGAATAACTCTACGTAGTGCAACAACTTGCATGAGAGAATGAGAATGGAATAATGATTAAAGAGTGTTGACTCTAAGGATATGGGGTAAGGGTGAAAATACAGTTGACATGGCTTCTGACCATAGAAGAAATAAGACTGCTGACAGCTGACATAACTATCACAACCCCCCATGCTCAATAACTACATGAAGTGACCTTTCCCATGTTATATTTTCATCATTTAATTCAATAGATCTAGGATCTTAAATGAAAGAACAACATGTACAACATATCAAGCATAAGAGACAAGAGACACAAAACATTTCACCGAGGAAAACCAAGAAAGTGAAAAACCCCTCAACTTCCTCAGAGATAGAATAAGAATCAATACAAGGATCATAATGATCAAACCCAAGAGATAGATATCTTCAGCAACATGTTCCTCCTCCACTTGTGAACACTCCTCCTCTTCTCTCACTAATGCGAAGTGAGTGAATAATAGAATGTGTAAAATGAGAGAGACACACTCTCTATTTATACACTAACTTTCACTTGACCTTTACTCAACTAGGTCGGCCTCAAATTAACCACTTAACATAATGATGACTAGGCCGACCTCTACTAGAGTGGTCTAATAACCCTTTGACCCACATGACTCATATAGGGCCGACCCCATCAAGGTGGTCTAATAACCCATCAAGTATAAGTTACGACACTTACAATATAACTTGCGACACATGCAAGTACAACTGATGACACTTCCAATTGGAGGAATAATACATCTCCATTGGGGATACAATGAAGTACAAATGTAATACATACAATATACAAGTGAATATCTTCTGAAGTTACAAATACATCAACACTCCCTCTTAACCAGGAAGGTATTCTCTTGACATAAGTCATCAATACATATAGGCACAAGTCTTCAATTATGGAGCTCTATCATCGTCACTGGATCACGAAGCATCATCATCACTGTTGTTTTACCCGACATCTCGATCACTGGGCTATCTCTGAAATATTATCATCATAGGAAGTTCTACAGAGCCATCCCTTTTTCATGCTGGATGTAGGCCTAGCATCCTGTAGGTATTCATCATCTATGGCCATACTGTGGATCCCAGGACTAATTACGTGCGTCAAGAAAACGTCAAAAGAGCATCCCAGGCTGTTACGAGCACACAAGTCTACCTGTCCGGATATCCCAGGATATTTTACATAAGACCTTCACAAAACCTTTAAAGAGCATCTTGCAACCTGCAAGATCTCTATAGATCATCCCAGGCTGTTACGAGCACATAGCTCTACCTGTCCGGATCTCCAGGATCTTTTCTATGTGAACTTTCGCAAAACCTTTAAGGAGCATCTTCCAACCTGCAAGATCTCTATAGAGCATCCCAGGATCTTTTACTAGCACATAGCTTAACCTGTACGGATATCCAGGATCTTTTCTATGCGAAACTGTGGAAAAACCTCGAAAGAGCATCCTAGATTGTTACGAGCACACAGCTCTACCTGTCTGAATCTCCTAGGATATTTTCTATGCTACCTACACAACCTAACCACGACCACAGAGTATCAACCTAATACTCATGATCATACTGATCATCATATAGTGCATCATCCTAATGCACATCATCTAGAGCATCGAATTGATGCTCATCACACATGATCAAACTGATCATACAATGCATCCACCTGATACATATCATCACATATGATCCAACTGATCATACAAAGCATCCACCTGATGTATATCATCACATATGATCCAACTGATCATACAAAGCATCCACCTGATGCATATCATCACATATGATCCAGTTGATCATACAAAGCATCCACCTGATGCATATCATCACATATGATCCAGCTGATCATACAAAGCATCCACTTGATGCATATCATCACATATGATCCAACTGATCATACAAAGCATACACCTAATGCATATCCTCATATATGATCTACCTGATCATACAAAGCATCCAACTGATGCATATCGTAGCATATGATCCACCTGATCATACAAAGCATCCAACTAATGCATATCATCATATATGATCCACCTAATCATCGTCATACAGAACATCATCCAGAGCATCGTCCTGATGTTCATCACACAACACTTACATCCACAGCCATGGGAAGGAACCTCCTACCACCATGCTTGGAATGGGTCCCGCAGATGTGTCCCATCACTTCTTCCTTGAAGTATCTTCTATCTAAAGAACACCAAGCCTCTCACTGAAGTACTCAAACTTCACTATGGCTAGTGGTTTCGTCAACACATCTGCAATCTGCTCATCCGTCACAACATACAGGAGCTTCACTGCTCCTCTCTGCACCATATCCCTGATATAGTGATATTTGATCTCAATGTGCTTTGACCTATCATGGAACACTGGGTTCTCTGACAACTTCACACAACTCGAGTTGTCATAGAAGATATAGGTAGCATCCAACGGGAGACCAAATAACTCAGACAGTAGCTTCCTAAGCCATATTGCCGCACAAGTGGCTGAACAAGCTGCGACATACTCTGCTTCGGTTGTACTCAATGCTACGCAGGACTGCTTCCTGCTAAACCAAGAGATCACACCTGATCCCATACTGAAGCAGCACCCCGAAGTGCCCTTCCTATCTGCAGCACTTCCTACCCAATCTGAATCAACATAAACCTCCAGGTTAAACTTTTGATTCACATCATACTTGAGCCCATAATCAATTGTACCCTTTAGGTACCTCAGAATATGCTTTACAGCAACCAGGTGAACACATCTGGGATCCGTCAGGAACTGGCTCAATGTGTTCACCACAAAGAAAATATCTGGTCTCGTGTTCGTCAGATACATCAAGGACCTAATCATCTAACGATACACCGTGACATCAACCGGCTCAGATGAAGCATCACACAAAAGCTTCAGGTTCGATGCCATATGTCACGTCCCCTCCCATTTATTAACGCAAGGAAGGGAACATGATACCCAAAATCTGGGCTTTTATAAAACTTAGCCCATTTCAACATCTATTATTCATATAAATATAAACATATGCCCATAAATCAGGAAAACATGTACATCGGAATAAGACATCACCCACATACATTTCACATGCATCAACCATATCAAGAGAAACCATCCTTTAATTAAAACAGTGCAGAAGTAAATACACATAAGAGAATATACTTATCTCACTGTAATGTTGTCCCAAGCAACTAGCTATGTCGCTGCAACGTTCCACCCAACCATAGGTCTCTTCCCATCCTATATTCTTTCAGCACTTAGAGACCACCCCCGAGCTGGGCATGATATCTACAAGGAAAAGGGGACTCTCAATATCAGCACAGCCCAAAGCAATGGATACCCATCTCAATCCCAACATTCATTTACACACACAACAATTCAATACTAGGCATGGTTACACATTTCAACAATTGTATTCATAGAACAGAGTCTATGGGTTTTCCCCAAATCGTTACACACCCAACACGAATTGTGGGAAGAGGGAATCAACCCCAGGGAAGAAAACCGATTTCTCCTACAGATGTATGAGAATTCAGTGGGCCAAAATAGCCTCTATAAAACCCCAAATCGTTTCCCCTTCTTCCCAACTATTATACAACATAAAAACACCCTTCCCAGCTAGGAAAACACGGGAAATTCATGGAGGAAAACGCCCAGGTAGATCCAAACTCGTGAGAGAGAAAAACTGATGTGTGAATAATGGCTTGGGGGAAATTTCGTGGCTCTTTTCTTTCCCAAGAAGCCAAACACGAAATTCTAGGAAGGGTGGATTTTCCATACTCGAATTTGGACAGCCATACCTCTCCATTCCCCAAGGCATTAACTACCTCAACCAACTCTTGGGAGAAATGAATGATTGGGCACAAAAGTCAACATGGGTAGTTGAGGGTTCATGGGTTCTCTCATTGATACTTGTCTTGACTTGATTGGCTCAATGGTTTGAATATTTTCCTCCCAATTCCTTGTAAACATCATGCCCCCATCTCTTGTTGCATTTCATAGCTAGTTGTGGGCATTTATATTAAAATGCATATTTACAATCCCCATGGTTCACTAGCACATGGGTAGCATAATATCCAATGCTTGCCTCTTCAAGGTCGAGCGTTCACTAGCAGGGCCTTGGCCTTGAGCTCCACACTAGGAATCATACATAATATGCATACAATATTTACATTATAGCCCAAAATATTACAAGGGTCAAAATGGGGATGTGACACACCCCTCCCCTTGGAATAACACCGTCCTCAGTTGTAATGTCCCTTATTAGGAATTTTATTAAAATTGCAATTTTCCACTTTTTTCCTTGGTTCGACCTTTGACTAGTTTCGATCTCTAGGTCCCAAATTTGCCCCAAATGATCCCAAATCTTCTGAGAAGGTATATGAATGATATTAAAACATAAATATGTGTTTCAGGGATGCCTTTGTACCTTTAAAACACTTCTGCAAATACTCTTTCAATTCTGGTCAATGTAGGTAACTTTACTAGTGATTTCCCTTTGACTAGTATTGGTCTCTAGGTCTCAAATTGACTCCAAATGCCTTCAAATATTCAAGGAAGGTTTATGAATGATATTAGGAATTGAATATGATGTTCAGGGATAACATATGGCCACCAAAAGACCTCTGCAAACTCTCTTAATATTCTGGACCAAGTATGCAATTTTACTAGTAATTTGGGGTTCAAATCCCCCTGGGGTAAGTACTGAAAATGGCTTCCCAAATGCCTCCAAAGCCACTCAAATTTATGAACAGAGGTATGTAATGTGTTAATGATGTTATTAAGGTATCATATGCACCATTAATGGTTTATTACAACTGTTCTCACCCTCTCCCATTCAACTGCAAAAATCCCCAATTCGACCCTTGGGGAAATGGCACTATTTCACCTCCCAATACAACTAAATTGAGTAAAAATGCTTCAAATGCTCAAGTACAGTACATGAAACTTGTATAAGACATCCATGGCAGTATATTTATCACAAATATATCAGATAATCATCCATTCATTCGAAATCATCATCAATACATTGGCTCACAACAAGGTAGTGGGGAAATGGCATTGTTCTTCCATTAAAAATGAGATTTATACATTTCTACTTGGAATTTCGACCTGAAACTTTTTGGAGATGAAGAACATAGTATTTACTTCATATTACAAAAGAAATGGGGCATTAAAAGCTTCCCCAAATATCACAATAGCTCACCAAAAACGCCCTCCCTCAAGGATCACGAATATGCCATCAAAACTGGAAATGGTTGAAGGAGTGAGCTGCAATAGAAGAAACCATGAGCTGCCCTATAGATTACACCTGCAAATAAAGACTCCATTAAAGCTCCAAATGAAAGGTCTGAATGGCCTTTCCAATTACCAACTTGGATGGGAATCTTTCACCCTCGAAATTGGCTAAGGCAAGAAACTAGTCATCCACTAGCTCTCCCTCTTCACAAATGCAATTGCAAATTCTACAAATGATCAAAAGCTGCTTTCATTCTTTGTTATTGACATTTATAAAGTTCTAATGGCCTCCATGGGTCGAATTCCTTCCAAGAGACTCATGCCAACTCAAGTTGGGAAGAGATTCCAAAGAACGCCACTTGTACAACAATTCCTAGTCTCCCACTTCCACCAAATCACATGTGGAAGCATCTTAGCTGCCCTAACACCCTTGAGCGCCCTCTTGGAGTCTATTTTTAGCCCTGACATGTCATATATGTCATATGTCAGCCTTCAGGTCTTATTTGTGTCATAGGTGTCATAGCATCTTCATCATTGTTGTCATAGAGCTAGGGAATCTAGCCCAAGTGTCTCACTAGCTCCAAATTGCCTCTTCCTCTTCCATGGGAGTTACTCTTCCTCTATATTTCGACCTTGGATGAGTCATGCCATTAATAATACCTTTTGGACTCCCCCAAGTATGTTACCATTCACCTTGAATTCGAATTGGTGAGAGAATGATGCCAAATGTAGTGGGAAATCTAGCCATATGTGGGTCCCACTTCCTCCATGTGTCTTCATGATCAAATGCCACTTTGATTTTCACTTGTATATATTTATTTAGATCATTTATTAATTATTTATGCCACTCTAATGTTCAAACATCATTTATTATCCCCATTATTCCAAATCCCAAAGCTTCCACCCCAAACCTAGGAAACTAGTAATTTTCCTCCTTGGCAATTATTTGACCTTTAACATCAATTTTACAAACTCTAATGAATATGGCCAATGTGATTAGGCCATTGTGACCCAATTCCAAATTTGGGACATGACAAATCCTCCCTTCCCAATATTGCTTGTCCTCAAGCAATTTCAAACATGGGTGTTGAAGAACCTGCTTCCTGTATAACTCTTTGAAGTTGCCATTGAATTGCCCAACCTTGAGTCTTTGAGTTTCCTTGAAGATTTTAGAGAGGAACCACCATGCTTGCTGCTGCACTACTCTGATAAAAATCACTTTATTAAGTGGGGAAATCCATCTCCCATACTTCTTGTTTTCCCCAAAAAAATTTGAAACCAATGAGATAAAAATTATTCCAGGGTCCCATTGCTTGTATTGCACCCCAATAATTAAGAGTGCTCTCCAACCCACACCATTAGTTAAGAGGATTCCTAGATCCCATTTTCTTGTATGCATCCTTCCAAACATCATGAGTACCAAATATATATCATCAAAGTACATAACAACATAATGAAAATGTACATCAAGGATATGCTTCATCAAAGAGTCATGAAAGTGATTATACCTCCAAGCAAGTAGACCATCATTTTCCAAGTGCATACAAGCTTCAAGTGACCAATCAAATCTGCTCCAATGACATAGGTGAGGATCCCATGTCCTATAATGCTGCTCCAAAAGGATGTGATATGCATCAAAATATTCAACCATGTATTCTTTCATCCAAGAAGTGAATGAAGAATCTCCACTAAAATCTGAACCAAATAGTGAGCAGAAAAAACAAGGAGACTTCAAATGACTCAAAGAAGTCTCACCCATACATCCCTGAATGTGAGAGTCATAAAGATATAACAAAGTATGTGGCTTCCAACAAAAATTTTCTCCCATCATAAATCTATTCACCCAAGTGTTGGATGAAGTTCCTCTAACATCGAATGAACCCAGTGTTGAGCAAGAAAAACCATGAGTCTTCAAGTGACTCAAATCCATATCATAGGTGCATCCATGTAGATGTGAATCATCATAAAGTGACAAATTATGCTGCTGCAAATTTGAATAAGAATGTGCTCCAACCATGTGATCATGAAAGTTAAATCTAGGAGTTCCATACTCCTCATGTGGCACCATAAAAAAGAACCCTTTCACCCATACTTCATTGAGACTAATGTTGCAAAACATGGAATTGTAGGATGTAGGAGAATGAACTAAATCACCCAAATGATCAAAAAGTGCAGAAGTTTCATCATGGGAAGGATCCATGTGGGTAGTATCATGCAGCTCCTTCAAAAGTGGGAAACCTTTGTCATAAATTGGTTCCAATGTAGAGGAATCATGCTCTTCTTTAAAAATTGCATAAGCTTCATCAAGAGACAATTCAAGTTCCTCTTCCACCACATCAAGTGTTTGGATCTCTTCAAGTTCATCTTCAAACACATTAAGCACATTCAAATTTCCACATTTCTCATGATCCACCATGTCATGAGAATCCTCCAAACAATCTACCATTTGACAATCTGAAACATAGGAGGAAAAACAAGTATCTTGCAACTTTTCAAGAAGTTGTTCATTTTGAATTGTGAGCTTATGATTATCCTCATTATTCTTCAAGTATGCATCATGTAACAATTCATTAAGCTCAAACAAATGGTTTCTATCAAAAAGTAAAGACATGAAATTACCTTTAATGTGGCACATTGCTCTTTGAATCTTCTCCATGTCTTCAAGGAAGGATGTTTCCTCCAATTAAGTAGCTCTCCAACAAGAATTTGACACCAATGCTTGAGTGTCATGGAGAATGTTGAGGGACTCTTGGATCTTCTTTTCATTCATCTTTAAGGACCCTTCAAGAAAATGAGGCTCTTGCAAATGAACCTCCTCATCTTCTTCATTTTTTCTTGGACCAACTTCATGAAGCTCAAGTGGTGATGGAGAAGTTGATCTTGGTTCTTCTTCAACTGCTGCAAGGTCTTCATTATCATGATTAATGGAACTTGGGCTTGCAGCAACACTTTCAAAAGTGATCTCTATGTCACCAACATAGAGGTGTGAGCACCCATCAGTAGGTACTCCTTCATAGTTTAAGCATCCATCAGTAGATGCTCTTTGGTTCATGTCTAAGCTAGAAGGTGTCTCGAAATGATCTTCCATATTTTCAATAGAATCTTCTTCATGATCTTGTGATGTCTCTTCCTTTTGCTCCTTCAAGCAAGCTGATGCATTTTTCCCCTTGGTTTCCTCAAAATCAATAATTTTTTCCACAAGTTCGATAGAAAACAATTCGAATCCTTCCTTAATTTGCTTGGTCATATCTTCAAATATTGTTTTCATAATTTTTATATGCTCCTCACCATCATATGAGGCTCCCTTTTCATCCCTAGTCATAGTTTCCTCAAAAAATTTGCTCTTCTTCTCCTACTTTTTTTTTCTTCAACAAAGGCACTTTTGGTTTCAATATCTAATGGTGGTACCTGAATTATTGTCCTCATGAATATTATACCACATCAGGAGCCAAGATCATGCTCTGATACCACTGTAATGTCCCTTATTAGGAATTTTATTAAAATTGCAATTTTCCACTTTTTTCCTTGGTTCGACCTTTGACTAGTTTCGATCTCTAGGTCCCAAATTTGCCCCAAATGATCCCAAATCTTCTGAGAAGGTATATGAATGATATTAAAACATAAATATGTGTTTCAGGGATGCCTTTGTACCTTTAAAACACTTCTGCAAATACTCTTTCAATTCTGGTCAATGTAGGTAACTTTACTAGTGATTTCCCTTTGACTAGTATTGGTCTCTAGGTCTCAAATTGACTCCAAATGCCTTCAAATATTCAAGGAAGGTTTATGAATGATATTAGGAATTGAATATGATGTTCAGGGATAACATATGGCCACCAAAAGACCTCTGCAAACTCTCTTAATATTCTGGACCAAGTATGCAATTTTACTAGTAATTTGGGGTTCAAATCCCCCTGGGGTAAGTACTGAAAATGGCTTCCCAAATGCCTCCAAAGCCACTCAAATTTATGAACAGAGGTATTTAATGTGTTAATGATGTTATTAAGGTATCATATGCACCATTAATGGTTTATTACAACTGTTCTCACCCTCTCCCATTCAACTGCAAAAATCCCCAATTCGACCCTTGGGGAAATGGCACTATTTCACCTCCCAATACAACTAAATTGAGTAAAAATGCTTCAAATGCTCAAGTACAGTACATGAAACTTGTATAAGACATCCATGGCAGTATATTTATCACAAATATATCAGATAATCATCCATTCATTCGAAATCATCATCAATACATTGGCTCACAACAAGGTAGTGGGGAAATGGCATTGTTCTTCCATTAAAAATGAGATTTATACATTTCTACTTGGAATTTCGACCTGAAACTTTTTGGAGATGAAGAACATAGTATTTACTTCATATTACAAAAGAAATGGGGCATTAAAAGCTTCCCCAAATATCACAATAGCTCACCAAAAACGCCCTCCCTCAAGGATCACGAATATGCCATCAAAACTGGAAATGGTTGAAGGAGTGAGCTGCAATAGAAGAAACCATGAGCTGCCCTATAGCTTACACCTGCAAATAAAGACTCCATTAAAGCTCCAAATGAAAGGTCTGAATGGCCTTTCCAATTACCAACTTGGATGGGAATCTTTCACCCTCGAAATTGGCTAAGGCAAGAAACTAGTCATCCACTAGCTCTCCCTCTTCACAAATGCAATTGCAAATTCTACAAATGATCAAAAGCTGCTTTCATTCTTTGTTATTGACATTTATAAAGTTCTAATGGCCTCCATGGGTCGAATTCCTTCCAAGAGACTCATGCCAACTCAAGTTGGGAAGAGATTCCAAAGAACGCCACTTGTACAACAATTCCTAGTCTCCCACTTCCACCAAATCACATGTGGAAGCATCTTAGCTGCCCTAACACCCTTGAGCGCCCTCTTGGAGTCTATTTTTAGCCCTGACATGTCATATATGTCATATGTCAGCCTTCAGGTCTTATTTGTGTCATAGGTGTCATAGCATCTTCATCATTGTTGTCATAGAGCTAGGGAATCTAGCCCAAGTGTCTCACTAGCTCCAAATTGCCTCTTCCTCTTCCATGGGAGTTACTCTTCCTCTATATTTCGACCTTGGATGAGTCATGCCATTAATAATACCTTTTGGACTCCCCCAAGTATGTTACCATTCACCTTGAATTCGAATTGGTGAGAGAATGATGCCAAATGTAGTGGGAAATCTAGCCATATGTGGGTCCCACTTCCTCCATGTGTCTTCATGATCAAATGCCACTTTGATTTTCACTTGTATATATTTATTTAGATCATTTATTAATTATTTATGCCACTCTAATGTTCAAACATCATTTATTATCCCCATTATTCCAAATCCCAAAGCTTCCACCCCAAACCTAGGAAACTAGTAATTTTCCTCCTTGGCAATTATTTGACCTTTAACATCAATTTTACAAACTCTAATGAATATGGCCAATGTGATTAGGCCATTGTGACCCAATTCCAAATTTGGGACATGACATCAGTGTTCTAATACCTAGGAATACATACACGCTTTATACATGTCCAAAATTCACAAAATGTGGCAGGTTTGTCTTGCATTTCATTGATTGGAGATGTCAAGGTGAGGTTCTTGAAACCCTACACATTGCTCCTGCTGGCCGTCGCTTTTCTTGCTACCCCTTGCTGGACATGCGCGGAGGAGGTGACTTCCTCCACATCCCCAACATTCTATTGGAGATAATTTCCTTTGTTTTCCTTTGTCAGCATTCTTGCTCTCTTCCAGCCTTGGGAATTTCTTAATGGGGTGATTGGACGAATGCTTCTTCATTGGTCTACTTTCCTTTCCCTTACTGATTGCTCCCATAATACTTTTTACCTCTTTTTGCAGATAAATAGAATCCTACAAAACCTTGTGGTTCATCGCATTATGCTGCTTCTGTAGCTTGAGCATCTCTCCAAGATTTTCTTGGGTCTTGGAAATTGTTTGGAGAAGACTTTCAACTAGGTCTAATAGCCCTTAGTCTGCTGCCATGGTCAATGTGCACAGCTTTTCTCACTTGCTTGCTAGCACCACTTGTTTGTTTTGTAACGACTGCAACCAATTGCATTCAATTTCTCACCTATGAAATTCATTATTGTAATTCTTTGTTAGGACAAGCATAACATAAACATTAAAATTATTCAATTAATTTCCCAATTGACATGGAACGTCCATGCTTTATTCGTGAGACTTCCACACTTTTCATGCTTTCCCAACATACATATGAAATCATCCATGTTCATCCTTTCACAGGGAATTAGCTTTTTTAGCATTCACAATTTATTTTAAGCAAATAAACACAATAGACCTTCAGTCATGACAAGCATTCAACAATTTTCTGTTTCTAACATGCATCAGTAAAAAAAGGAAAGAGAAGAGTAAGAGTTTCCCCCTCTTATTCCTGTTCCAATTCAAAGCCACTCCATCACTGTGTTTCTATGCTCCTTAACCTCTTTCACCTTAATGTGAATGCTTGAGTTTCCCTTTCTTGGCTATGACACTTAGTGTCTAAGGTCTGTCTAAGGATTTTCTCCATCAGGGAATCTCCTCCCCATGGTTTTTCTATAGAACCTTTGACTGCTAGGACTCCCACACATTTCCACTAGCATCACTCTTATCATTGCTGCTCATACTAAGCTTTCTAGGACAGTCACGTGTCCAAATTCATCCCTAGGATGCCTTCATGGCTTCTTGCTTTCCTGCAAAGACCAAAGTTTTAAACAAAGAAACAATAGTGTATCAGCTTGGCTGTCATAAGACTTGTTCATGAAATTTTCATTATCCAAAAATGAATGAAAATCAGATACTTATCTGTATTGGGCAGTTCCTTGCTACTCCACAGGTTTCCTTCTCTGCTTTACAAGGCTTGGATCACCTGTGGGGTGGATGTTTAATGCCCTACCAATACTCCTTCATGCTGATTGGGTTTACCAAGCATTCATGGTTCCCAACCAGTCCCATACCTAGTTGGCCCTCTCCATTGCCGAGCCAACACATTCATCTAGGTCATCGACCAATGGAAGTAAACTGGGCCGCCGACCATTATAGGTCAAAGCTCTACTATGGAGCCATAGGCATATAAAAACCTTTCACTAATTCCTTCACAACAGCCAAGCAATTAATTCCAAACCAGTGCACAGACTGGGTTTATTAGACATGCAACAACCCTTCATAACAACCTTCACAACATCCATAACATCCAAGTAAATAATTCCAAACCAGTGCACAAACTGGGTTTATTAGGCATGCAACAACCCTTCATAACAACCTTCACAACATCCACATCCAAGAAAACAATTCCAAACCAGTGCACATACTGGGTTTATTAGACATGAAACAACCCTTCATAACAACCTTCACAACACCCACAAAATCCAAGAAAATAATGCCAAACCATTGCACAGACTGGGTTTATTAGGAATGCAACAACCCTTCATAAGAACCTTTCATTATGCTTCTTCTGGGTGTAGCACTGAATTGCATATGTTTTAGCTGACAACACAAGGTGGATAAGCAAACTCATCAGCATTGATGCTCTAAAATTGAAGCATAATTCATAGCATTCACTATCAAGTATTGAAACACCAAGAATGCGTCCATTCCCTTAGGGTGTAGTCAATATTGAAAACCCTATCATAAACCCAACACCCGAAAGGTGTGCACCCCTTTTCGATGTGAACCATGTAGGTCCTAATCACACTCAAGTAGTCTGAAATAATAACGAAATAATAAAGCATGCTCTGCATATTAAATCTAATAACCAGATATGTATATCCTTAGTTAGGGTTACAGAATACTTATCCTTTTTCAAATGTATTCTCTCTTCATTGTGAAGAATGGGAGCTCCCTTCTCTGAGTCAACAGTCCTTCAATTTTCCACCCCAATCTTTTCACGTTCCATAACCCACACATGTTGTCTTGGCATAGCTTCACCATCTCACTCATATGGCTTTCCAACATGCAGTTCAGTGGAGATGTCATCCTTAAAATATGCAATGGCGTTTCACCCGAAACCCATTTCCAAAGCATGGGGTCTTCCCCATGAAGTTTTGGCTTCTGCAGGTCATCACACATGGTCTTCCTGCAATGTGTCTTCCTGGAACACTTATCAAATAGCCAAACAATCAGCAACATTTAACAATAAAATTCAAATTTGATTGTCTCATAGCCAATCAATGGCATTAAGAATTAAATTCAATCATGAATTTGCAATTCTGTCTACTACAGAAATTGACTTGCTTAGTCATGAGGTTATCCTCATATTGTTGGTCCCTTGATAATGGCACCCATCTTGCCATTAGGGTTTTACGCTTACTACTATAACATGAACATCCAATTGCAACATGTCCTCCTAACACAGTTCTATGCAAGCCAATGGTGATTAGCAATTATAAGCAAATTCTCAAATCTGAAGTCTACAAGTCCAAATTGACAACATGTTCCGCACATAAACTACTTTTACAACCATGAGACCCTTCTCATGAGGTTTGGCTCTAGCACATGGTAGATTCCAATATTCATCGTGGACGTATCCACATTGACATGCCCAAAACACTCTCCTCGAAATCTAAAACTTCAATCAACCAAACACTTTGTAAGTCTCTATGCATATAATATTTCATTGCTGCAACAGTCACTGAAGTGATCTGAGAATTACAACACTCAATAATTCAAACACCTTTAGCTGTTAACATTTGAAATGCAATGAAATATATATATATATATATTCATCATTATCATAATAAAATTGCAAGACATGGGTACATTATCCGTGCAATTTAAATAAATTGTAAATACTCATTACTTCACATTTCATGCAACTTTGCCCTTCCATAGAGCACTCTGGTAGCCCATCAACATCGCTACCTTATTCAGGCAATCATTCTCTTGCATTCACAGTATCTCATGAAATGGTCTCAGAATTAATAATAGTTCACCATTTCATCTACTATCTAACTACACTGAGACACATATATGTCACAACCATGCATTCACACAATGCATCCCACATTCACAACATTTACATAATATTTTAATAGTCATTCACTAAATGCATAATACCTCAATACAACCTTGCATTAATTCATGAATACTACACACTCCAACATATTATGGCCTAAACATGATTATCTCATATGGCATACACTATAACAGGACCATAAGTCATCACTTGCTTGGGTTGTTAAACTCACAACCAACATACACAAATGGCATGATATAATTTCATATGAATGCATTGAGTTTTATAAGAAACTATAGGGTGTAAGGCTCCTTGCCTTCACTTACCCACACCTGACCATACTTGGTAGGATTATATTCACATTCAGGAACTCGGTCTCATATGCAAACAATTCAACATAGTTTAAACATGGTTGAAGGTATCTCACCAAATCCTCTTTCAGCATTCATGCAATTAAGCACAATTAACCCTTACCTGCATGGCTATTATTAACATTGCTTGATGTTACCTTATCAGTTGGCCTCTTACCAAGGCTTCAAAGTCCTGTTTCTACCATCATGATCATAGATTTGTTGCCCCAACCTTTCTTCATAAGGTTGTTGGGCATATGCAACAACATCATCCACATCTTTAGCCATGCTTTGGTTATCTTTGGTCCTACAACCAATGTTATGTAGAATTTTGTCCTACGGATAAGCCAAAACTCTCTTAACTTTAAAGTAGACTTTAAACTAACTCTAAAGCAAGAAACAAGTCAAAACAAATGCTACCTTGAATCCCTAGATCTAACAAACATCTCAGGATTAAAATGCTGAAGAGAATAGGAGGAGTTTGACTAACCTTCTATCCAAACGCTTGTTTTTGGTATTTGCTCCAAGCTCCAAGCCCTCACAAGTGAACCTGTTAAAATGGAACCAAAACACAAGAATGCACTATTCTCTAGCAACCTGAAAAATGAGTTAGGATCTAAATCTATGAAAGATACAAATCATATCATTAAAACAAAATTAACACATATGATTTGGGAAAACAAGACAAGTTATTCCATTACAACTTGAAGAATACTTACAAAAGGTGCTTGATGTCCAAGCCAATCTTCCAACTCCAAGTGTCTTCTCCTCTAGCTATCTCCACAATGCTGTAAGACCATAAGTTTGGTGCTCTCAAGAGTCCTCCTTTTTTTTCCAATGGCATGCCTCTCTTTTATAGTGAATGGTGAGGTTAACCAACAAGAGAGATGGGTGGATCTAAGGAGAGATAAGTGGATCAGGGTTTCTAATCGAAGGAGATGAGTTGAGATCGAATCAAGGACCCCAATCTTCCATTATCTTCGAAAATCCAAAATCCCACGAGCCAAGGGAAAAAAGCTATTAAAAGAGTACCGCGTTTTGCAAAGACTGCAGAACGCGGCACTGCCGCGCTTTGGGAAAATAGCAGAACGCGGTAGTGTCTAGTACCGCGTTTTGTCAAGCTGGCAATGCGCGGTAGTGTATGTGAGTAAAGCCTAAGGTGGGTCAAAAACTTGCCAGGGTGGATTCACCTTCAAGGTTGACTCATCATCTGTCTCTTCTGGATGGTTTAAAACAGTAGGGGAAGTGTCGTCAACTTGTTTTGTGATGGGGATGCGACACTGTGAAATATAGAGGTATAACAGATGCCCCCTAAAGTGTGAGGTCAGAAGGGAGTGATGGCCGAAAGACTTTACGAATATAATGTGCAGAGATAGCATCGAGGAGAGCGACACGGAGCTGAAATAGAAACAAAGTGTTAGATATACCACCGAGGCGGGCATTCCCATGCTCGGAAACAGATGACTCAAAGCATGGCTGCCGACCAATACATTGCAGATCCATGAGTACTGAGATAATGTAAACTGTGGACAGATCATGGCTACTATGAACAATCGTAGATCCATGAGACAATAATGACACAGCCACGACCAATACAATAAGTGGATCTGTGTGACAATACAAGAGACATCTCCATCGCAGCCTGGACGTAGTTGAGATACAGTGATGCGCCCAGGGTATTCTACCCGATCGCATAAAGATACGAATCTAACCATGTGATTACAAGGTGTTGAAGTCGAACATGGAAGAAACCATTTGATTACCGGTCAATGACGTGGACCGTTAACAAATGCGAGGGAGATCACCAATAATGACAATGATTCCCAAGGTATCAGTAGTACATCTCAACGAAATGCGAATGAATGAGTTGATGTCGAGCATCCGAGAGATCGCTTGATCACAGGTCAATGATGTGAACCTACTGTCAAACGCGAGGAAACCTGCCATTGAGGCATGCAGGTACCAAGGTACTAATGGTTGATCTCTAAGTCTAATTCCTGGATAGTGATTTGGTGTCGACAGGAATAGACTCGTCGAAGGTGGGCCATGATGATTCCCACATCATCGACATGAAATCGGCACATATAATAGGATGATGAAGCAATGTAGTATGTACTGACACAGCGGAGGCCTGACACAATGAATGAATCGATACAATGCAACCCTTTGAACATATAACGGCATGTAACAAGACTTGGCAGCAGGGATTATTGATAAATAGAGGATAGACACCGGATGAGCGGACTCGTGGCCAGGGAGACGACCCATGATGATGACTATAACTCAATGAAAGACGGATACCCAAATATAGACAAGAGATGGACACATGCCATGTTCAAAGGTAACGACTGACAAGCTGCCATAGATAAACTTGACTTGTTCCCCCATATTTCCCCGACATGATGGACGAGTACCTCTTTCTTGTTTCACGAGCTTGAAGAGGATAACAGATGCTCGGTGTAGCTCATCTCGTGGATGAGTCCAATCTCACATGTTTTACGAACCTGAGAAAGGAGGGGTTCGTCCCAAAGTGGGTCCTTCTATGTAAACATTTTAACGAGCCCAAGGAAGGAAAACTCGGTAGTTTTTCATATTTAGAGAGCCTAAAAAACTTAAAGGAAGCTCCATAATGTACTTTTTCATAAAATTTAGTCCCTCGATCCCGAAAAAGTGTAAAACAATTCCCGAGAGAACTCTCCCAGCCGAGATTGACTGAGGTATACCTTTCTCGTAAATAGTCTAGACGGGCCGAAAAAGGGGTAACCTATCACCGAATAGACGACCTTTCAAATACTTTTACAAGTGTGAAAGAGTCAAGGTCACTTGGCAATCTTTTCAATTTTAAGGAGTCTGAAAAGAGCTTAACTATGGACTCCTGTGGTCTTTTTCGTAAAATTCAGATTATTCTGGTCCGAAAAAAGAATAAAATACAACCAGGATAATACTTTCCTCATCGTTTAACGAGCATGAGTAAAGCTGACCGTACTCGACACTGTTTACTTGCGTTTGACAAGCACGACACAGGTGTGAAAGCGCTTGGAATCTTTTTCAAGTTTTAAATCCAGAGCACGAAAAAGATAAAGTGGGCTCAAAAATGAAGGTCAAATTACGAATAAACACCAGTATGAATGCATCCCGTTTCTACCGCGGATCCTGTCAATAAATGCTCAACAACTGGACATTAGCAATGTGAACAAGGGTTTATTTATTTGAAATAGTAATTAATTAATTAATTAAAAAAAATGTGAAAAAATGCTATATAAGGCATGGTAAAAATAGAAATTACTATTCATTTGTGTTTTTTACCCAAAGGAGACATTTTTTACCCATTTTGGAGCAAAATTTCAAGGATCGATACCGGGAGTTCTGGGACACCATTTCGACTACCGTCTGCGTCAGGTAAGAGTGCTTGAGCCCCTCTTTCATTTCATGTAAGAAATTTTTGCTTTCACCAGGAAAAAATTAATTTTTTGGCAAGCCCTTTTGGGCAAGAATCGCCCTCCGTACTACCGCGCGGGGGCCCTATCGAAAGGCGCGGTACTGTTGAACAGTACCGCGCTATAACCCCAAAATGAGGCGCGGCACTGTGGACTGCCGCGCGGTAGGGTGTCCTCCAGGCGCGGCACGTGCGAATTTTAAGTTCAAAAAATCAAATTTTCTCCAATTTTTTGCTGGAAGTAAGTTGTTAAATAGTTACTAATTGCTTTGTTTGCCTTTTTGCAGGGATTTGCAACTTATTTGGAGCAAAATGGTGAGTTGGAAAGAGAGAGAGCACGAAGCGGATGATTTTGCAGCCGAAAATGACTTACCAACCGTGACCGCATTGCGAGAATGTGGTTTGCTAAAGTTTTTCAAGACCAAAGGGATCCGCCAGCAGCCTAAACTCCTTACTCACCTTATCCAATTGTGGGAGCCTGACACTCAAGCTTTCCGAGTGGGAGAGCATGTGCTTGAAATCCAACTTGAGGATATTTACTTCCTCACGGGCCTCTCAAAGAGAGGGGCCCGACCGAGCTTTACCTGGTACACCGCTTCAGAAACAAGCACAGATGATTTAATTGCTCGATATTGCCAGGCAGGTTCGAGTAAGAAAAGTGGGAAGGTGGCCATAAAAGAGGTCACAAATCTTCCTTTAAAAACCTTGCTATTCACTATCACGCGTGCAGCGGGAAGCGTGAGTCCACATCAGGCATCCCGCACGCAGGTGAATCTCGCAGCAGAGTGCATGGGAGGAACAGTTTTCAACTGGTGTGATGCAGTGTTGTCCAATCTGAAGGAACAGGTGCACAAGTGTAGGATTGGGAAAAATACCCAGTTTGGCTATGGGAGCATCCTGGTCACTTTCTTTCTGGCGAGGGTTCCACTACTGTGCCCACAGATATCTATGCCCCCTCGTCCACCTACTGAGCCATGGATGGCTCGATGGAGTGACTATGCTGGACGCCTCGGGGGACCTCAGCGGCTAGCCTTTGGAGAGGACTTTTTCTCTTGGCTAGAGGAGCAGATAGTCATGATTGACGACTATCCCTATTCAGGGGTAGATTTTCGTGAGGATATCGACTTGGCTTTGCCAGAAGATGATGACTGGGACAACTCTGGTACGACCTTCATGGATATGTATTTTTTCCTTTTTCAATATTTAATTTTTATTGCTTTTTTTGGAATGTGAAAAAGACTTCTAATGTATAATCGTATGCATGTTGCAGACCGTGGACCACAGAGGCCAGCTGGATACTCTCCACTACGACGTGGTGGTGTCGATCGTCCAGCTGATCCTGTCGAAGAAGAAGATGAAGACGAGGCAGGAGGCGTCCGGGACATTGAGAGGAACCTGCAGGGATTGACTCATGGTATCCCTGCTATGCGGATGGATGACGTCCCTTACCACCTCCAGCAGCATACTGTAGGTGTACCTGGTCGTATCAGTCGACTTCTTCGCAAGGTGGTTCGAGCTGTGATGTGTTACCACCAGCAGCGGGAGGAGTCTGATGAGGGACATGATAGGTCTCCTAGATCTCCGTAGATGGTATTTTGATCTTTTTGCGGCATGTACATGATATGTAGGCTTTGAGGGCCAATTTTTGTATATGGGATTTGATCCCCAATTTTGTCTTTGACACAAACTTTATATATTTTGGAAAAAACACTTTTATATACAGTGATATGGACCTATTTATGATCTAAACATTTACAATGACTTGTGCATTTTATTTTTTATGATGTGTTTATGTATGGGCAAGATGCCAATCCAAAATGTAATTAGCCAATGAATCGGCAATACAATTGAATTCTCTCGGTATGTGTTGATATGTGATAAAATCAAATGATCGTTCCAAGAGGTGTACTCTTCGAAATAAACGAAGTGATGTAGGATCGCGAACTGTGTAAACATGGTTTAGATGAGAAACCACGAGTTGGGAGTCTAAAAAGACCGATAAGGAGTCAATCCCGAGTGAAGCAACCTCTGTCAAGAGACCAATGACTGCATGGTACTCTGCGATATTGTTGGTTGTAGGACCTAAACAATTGGCTCCTGAAGAAATTAACTCGCCAGTGGGGGAATAGATCACCCATGCTGCAGAAGCGAGATTCCGGGTATGTCGGCTTGCACCGTCGGCGAACCCAAAGTAGGCTGACATCTGCGCATAAAGTCACGAGTCAACGTAAGAGTAGGTACATGAGGTCCACGCGTACACTAAAAAAGAAAGCAAAAAGCAAACTAAGTACATTATGTACAACAAATGACCCGCATAGGGTAACTTCACGCGTAGAAACGCTTGAGGTATAGCCCGTTGCGGGGCCGTGCCAATGGCGTACCATCACAATCAACTAGTTCATAAGCTCCTTTTTCTAAGACACGTTTTACAATGAAGGGGCCGTACCACATAGATTCAAGTTTACCTTTTCCAAGCTTATCATGCATCTGATCATATGTAAGTACGAGGTCACCCTCATTGAAGATCCGAGGTTGAACGGATTTGTCGTATTGAGCCTTGACGCGTTTTTTGTGAGCTTCATTAGCCAAAGCGGCGTCGCGGCGGGTTTCATCTAGCTTGGCTAGGTATAGAAACCGTTCTTCTTCGGAAGTAGTGTGTGGAAGTAGCTCTATGGCTATCTTGAGTGATGGAATTTCACATTCAATCGGGAGAATGGCTTCCAGGCCGTACACCAATTGAAATGGTGTAAACCCAGTAGCATTTTTCACTGAGGTTCGGTATGCCCACAGTGCTGAGAACAGAGCTGAGTGCCAATTGGATTTTTGGGTACCCACAATGCGCTGAATCATTCGTTTCAGGTTTTATTAATGGCTTCAACTTGGCCATTAGCTTGTGGGTAATACGGGGTTGAGTTTTCGTGGCGAAAACCCAGTTTGGCACTTAGTTCTTCGATCATATGGTTCCTAAAATGGGAACCATGATCGGTCACAATAGACTGTGGGACACCGAATCTAGCTATGATATGATTGAATATGAACTGCGCTGCTGTTTTGCCGTCTTCAGCATATGTAGGCATCGCTTCAGCCCATTTTGTAAAATAGCCCACAGCTACTATGACATAGCTATGCCCCCCGGCTGAAGTGGGCTTACAGTGCATAAAATCGATGCCCCATTTGGAGAAGGGGCCGACGGCAATGACAGGGTGGAGTGGAGCAGGATGCGAGCGTGCTTTGCTATGAAAGAATTGACATGGCGGACACTTCTTGACTGTTTCAATGCAGTCTTTGAAAATTGAGGGCCAGAAGTATCCTGCTCGCAGTATTTTCTGGGCCGTAGCCATCCCAGAGAGATGACCACCACATGCTCCAGCGTGGCAGTCATTGAGAACGCGTTCCGCCTCATCTAAGGTCAAACAACGTTGAAGGACAGTGTCGACACCACGTCGATACAAAGTATCGTTCACTATAAGGTAATATTTTGCGTGATGTCTGATACGTCGTCGTTCATCGCGGGTAAGATCGGGACAGAAGCGTTGGGTTTGGAGATATAAGAGAATATCCCCATACCATGGATCAGACGTGCTAATGAGGAACAATGATTCGTCGGGAAGAGAATCAATGGGCTCGGATTGCTCGGTAGCACGGGGCAGGTGACAAATTAACTCAGCGAATACCAGAGATTTCTTAGACTTGGCTTTGACAAATTCCAAGTCAAACTCTTGAAGGATGACAATCCAACGGGAGTACTTGCCCCCAAGCACTTGTCATGTGAGGATATAGTACATTGGATTGAAATCAGCGATGACGGTGGTCCGACGGAGTAAGATGTAGTGACGGAATCTCTGGACAGCAAATACTGTTGCCAGAGCCAGCTTTTCAACATGTGAGTAGCGAGTTTCAGAGTCGAGAAGACTCTTTCTAAGATAGTACACCACATGTTCTATGCCGTTGTGGTCTTCCTGGACTAACACCATACCAATGGTGGAAATCGAGGCTGCGAGATAAAGGATGTAGTCCTGTGTGTAATTGGGGGGTTGAATCACAGGGTCTTTGGTTAAGGCTGCCTTTAAATTGTCAAAGGAGCGTTGGGCTTCATCATCCCATATGAAGGGAACATTCTTCTTGAGAAGCCGCATGTATCCTTTTGTTATCTCGGACAGATTGCAGATAAAACGGCGTAGAAAGTTTGCATGCCCTTGCAAACATTGAAGTTCTGGAATATTGGTAGGTGAAGGCAGGGCTATGATAGCTGCTACCTTTGCGGGATCTAGACGTATCCCGTCTTTGGAGACTATGAAGCCCAACAGTTTTTCGGCTTCTACACAGAAGACGCACTTATGCGGGTTCAAACGTATATTGTAGCGCCGGCACCTTTCGAAAATGGCACTCAAGTGATCTGGATGTTCTTCCCGAGTTCGAGAATGAGCGGGAAGGTCATCAAGATATGGCTCTACGATATGTTTGATGTCATGATATGCGTAGGACATCGCCCGTTGGAAAGTTGCCCCGACATTTTTGAGGCCAAAAGGTAACTTTCGATATGCAAAGATCCCCCAAGGGCAGATAAAGGCCGTTTTGTGCTGGTCGGCTGGGAGGATATCGATCTGATTATAACCAGAAAAGCCATCCATAAATGAAAAGATAACACTTCCGGCACAGTTATCGATGATCTGGTCAATAAACGGAGTTGGGTAGTTGTCCTTGGGACAAGCTTTGTTCAAATCACGGCAATCAACACAGACTCTGATCGTTCCCTGTTTCTTGGCTACAGGGACGATGTTGGATACCCATTCTGTTAATGGGACAGGATAGATAAAACCAGCACACAAAAGTTTTTCAACTTCTGCTTTAATGGCGGCTGCCTTACGAGGATGAACGGGTCGAAGCTTTTGCCGAACAGGTCGGGCGCCAGGGAAAGTTGGAATTTCGTGGACCACAATCGACGGGTCGATCCCTGGCATCTCTTCATAACTCCAAGCGAAAACATCGCGGAAGGTTTTAAAGTAGGCATTGTAGAACTCCGTTTCGAGAGGAGTACATGTTTTGCCAATGTGTACATTTTCCACGATACCAGGCTTTACCGAAATATCGATGGGAGTGGTTGCCATAAGGTTGGCCAAGTTTCCTTCTGAAAATACTTCGTCGAGGGAAGTGGGGAACTTGGTTTGCACCATCCCGAGTGAAGCACTGGATTTGACGTCAGGATCAACTGACTGAATGGTGGGGAATGAAGATCGGTGATGAAAATCTCCCCAAGGTGGCTCATCACCACACATAACCTCTATGATTGATTCGTCAGTGGGAAAAATCAAGTTGAGAGGATCGAAAAATGGTGGGTGAGTTTCAGTCGAGAGCTGTGCCACTGTGTGATCAGTAGAACAGTCGACCCAATCTGTGGCTGATTGGATCGCGTCATATGCTGCAAGATTTCTGTTCAAAGGCATGGAATTGCCATAGCCTTGGATCTGAGTAGGACTCGGAATCACCCATGAATCATCGGGAGGGGTGACATGCGATGAAATCATGTTGACTGGTTGAAGATGGGTTCCCAGCTCTCGAAAAACTCCAATGAGGGATGAATCCTTCATGAGACCAACACCTATGTCTTGGAACCGGTACCGAGGTTGATCCAATAACGGGACGGTATTGGTGGAGCTCGGATGGGAGTCTGGGATACAGTAATCCAGTTGATCAATAGTGACAATTTTCCCTTCATGAGGAAATTGTACAATCCGGAAGACTGTAGATGCTATGGCGGTCATGGCATAGAACCAGTTCCAGCCAAGTAGGAGATTATAATCCAAAGGTGCATCTACGACCTCAATATGTACGGATACTGTCTTGCCCCCCAGTTCAACACCGATTGAGGGGATGAGTCCATATGGTTGAAAACCATGTCCATCAAACGCTCTAAGAGTAGTGGGAGAAGTTGTGACCTCAGGTGAGCCGAGGGCTCTCCAGCAGTTCAAAGACATAATCGACGTGGAAGCACCCTCATCTAACACAGTGCGGTGGATAACATTTCCACGGATTTTCGTATGCACCTGGAAGGCTAACTGGTGAGAAAGCCTAGGTTTAGCGTGCTCCAAGTTAAACATAATGGAGTTTGAAGTATCTGGGTCCAGTTCCCCCAGTGCTAAAAGTAGGGTTCTACGCTGCGTGGGGCAGTGTTGGAGAACCTCGAGAGTTGACATAGCGCAAGGTGCTTGAGCCAAATCTTCAACAATGTTGTAGTTTTGGGAAGCTCGCGCATTCGGGTTGAATGTCGCCTTTCGTATGGTGCCCTTGGGTGGGCGTAGCACTATATCCATAAGTGGTCTCTCGATATGGATATGACCGTTAGGGGGGGAATAGGAATCAGATCTTCAACAAGAGATTTGCCTTTGGATGTCTCCGATTGTTTGTTTGAACTTGGAGGATTGTCATACGTCTTTGAACGAGTGGTGATATTAATCTCCTCATTACTTGTCATTAGGATTTCGCGGTTTGTGGACGTCTCTCCATGGGAAGGATTGGTCGGGTTGCCCCCTTGTGGGGATTCTTGGGCAACCATTTGCTATTGCTGTTGGGGGAAAGGGTCAGTTAGCACTGCCGGTCGAGAGGATCCTTTAACGAACTTGTGGACCTCGTCCTTGTAGGGACAGTCACGCGTATAATGATCATCTTGACAAATCAAGCAGGGAAACTTAGCTTTCCGACGTGGTTTTTGGTCATTCTGGGTAGGTTGTGGCTTGGGGTTCTCCTGCTGGTTCTTCTTGGGTTTACCACGATTATTTTTCTTTTTTCCTCCGGATGGTTGTGATGTAGATTGGACTGCATTCACTTCGGAGGAGACAGCAGGAGAGGTAGAAGCTTTTGAAGCAGCCTGGGTAAAAGCGGGAGAAGCAGAAGCTTGTTGTCCCGTCGAGTTGGAAGCAGGCTGAGTCTTGACTGAACCAACAATACCGTCAATGGGTGGTTCAGTTGTAGGCTTTGTAGGATCAGTGTGAACGCGGGAGGCATGTGGAAGAAGTTCATGTAAAGTACCGGATTGAGTATATACTAAATCCATGTATTGTGCTGCCGAGATGGCTTGTTCTTCCGTGACCGGTCCGCGCATAGCAATATCTCTGGCTATGGGAGGCAAAAAGGATTTTGTAAACCAATCAGCAAGTAGCTGATCCGGAATAGGTGCCTTTATCAGCCTACGGCGTCTTCGCCACTCGTGGATTTGATCTGAAATGTGTGTGGAAGTGGTTTGACGCAGTGAAGTTAGCAGTTCTGTTCCAGTCTCATACCGGATGGGAAGCTGGAAATGTGTCAGAAACTGCATAGCCAAAGTGTTGAAATCACAAAAAGAGTGTTGTGGCAGCTCGATATACCATTTTGCTGCCGTTCTGGTGAGCGTGCGTTGGAAGAGCTGAAGTCGGATGGAATCATCCATCAAGGAGTTGGATGAACACCAAAGATGGAAGGTCATCACGTGGTTCTTGGGGTCTTCCCCGGGCTTGGCATCGAACTTAGGAATGTCCGATGGTAGTTTGGCTGGGATAGGTGGCCAGTGAGGTTCGTGCCATATAGGATCGTTGATAAGCCTCGACAAATCAGGTAGATCAAGTGTGGCCAAAAAGGGAAGTTGCCGGTTGGTTTGCGGGAATGAGTAATAACCATGTGGTGCCGAGAACCCTGGAGGGCCCTGCATAGCATACTGCTGTGTGTTATACCCATATGAGTTTCCCGCGGGATACTGCTGGAAATTCTGTGGATGGTAAGCCATCTGGTTAACCGGTTGATTGTAAGCAACCGGTTGGTGAGTGTACTGCTGAGTGGGTATAGTACCCTGAGGCTGTTGATACCCAGGAATGGTTGCTGTTCCTTGTTGGGGGAAAGTTCCTTGGAACTGTTGTGTTCCAGGGATGTTACCACCATACTGTGCAAGTGGAGGATTTCCCATAGCAGGGTTGGGGGGTGGTTGCGACGGTGGTGTCCATGGAAGGCTCGTTCATGCTTGAGGAGCGAGTGGAAATTGAAGTGATGGGTTCCATGGAGCGGTGGCAGCTGATGGGTAAGGGAAGCCAGAACTCAAGTTGGGGGAAATTTGAGATTGCACTCCAGCTTGGTTCCAGTTTCCAAAAAGTGAGTACCCCCCACTCTGTGGGATTTGATGATCCCAAGAAGGAAGCATGCCTGACAGGGGTTGTTGAGAGTGAGGTCCGGTTGGAATACCGGAATAAGGTTTCCCACTGCCAGGTGTGCTGTACGTACCGTACTGAGCAGATGCTACTGGTTGGGATGCTTGTTGGATCGAGCCAATAGGTTGTCCGCCAGCAGTTAGGTTGGATGACCCTATATGAGGAGGCTGTTGACTGGGAAGTGGGTTCCCAGCGAAAGGTTGTCCTCCAACTGGTTGGGTTGATGGCCCACCAGTTGGAGGTTGTTGACTCGAAACAGGGTTCCCAACAAAAGGTTGTCCACCAACTGGTTGGGTTGATGGCCCACCAGGGGGGATTTGGTAGCTAGGGTTGGGTACCACTGTAGTCGGCTGTCCACCTCCTGAGATAGTGTAAATGGTGGCTGAGGGTGATCCTCCGGTCCAACCAGAAGATACAGCAGTGTGACTAAGCGTTCTTCCGCCGCTGGTCAAATATGATAACGTGGATTGGCCAACGGCACCAAAAGTACCTATTTGCGGAGGGGGTCGTCCATATCGAACAGGTGAGGACGGGGAAAAAACTGGGTTATTCCTCATAGAATGTGCATTAAACATAGGTGATGACAGCAAATGTGGGGAATTTAGCCCAGGGGTATCGGCGTCGTCCATAACGTGTTCAATGATAGAAGGACCAACGAGAACTGGGTCCGAGTTCATATCCTGAAAAAGATTTTGGGGATCCGGCAGGAACCTAGGTATAGTAAAGTCCGAAGGTCCTGAGCCGTCTGCAAAGGAGTGATGAAATTATGTGCTAGACGGGACGTTGGGATCCCTATAGTCAGAAGGACGAGAAACAGGGGGGTATCTAGACGCTGTCGAAAGTATTTGCTCTGTGTTGCGTCTAAATTGTGCCGATGCTAACGGAGAGTTCGCTAGGCTAACCATACTAGACTGGATGGAAGCCATGATTTCATGTCCCGGTGGGAGGTTGGGTAGATGTAAAGTGCGAGGTACGTTGCTAGAATAACTTGTCTCCTGAGGATGAACACTGGGTGATGTAGTAATAACAGGCGGAAGTTCCGTCTGGGAAGTGATGAAGCCATAATCAGGTTCAAAAGGTGTGTCAGGTAGACGAGTATCTTCAACGATCTCAACGTATCCGCCTGGGACTGAAATTAAGCCAGGTATGTCCTGGTCAGATCCTTCTGTGGTGCCGATAGATCCGTCTATATCATCATGAAAAGTGTCTGATGGACGGGAAGTGTTGGCATCCGGTAGAAGGATGACCTCTGGTCTAGTACTCTGGGTTGTACTAGGTTCAGTTGCGGTAACTGTGTCTACTGTAACAGATAAATATGGAATGACAGTAGGTGAGGTGACAGTGGAAGTCTCAGACGTGCTAGTGGTTGCAGAAGCTGTAATAGATTCTGAGACTGTGCTGTGTGTGGCAGTTACGGGTGTAACTGAAGATGTTGTACGTATCGGCGGTGGGATGTTGCCTCGACCAGCACCGCGGCCAGGAGGAGCAGGAATGCGTGATGCAGGCGGACCAGTAGTCCGTGGCGGTGGTGGTGGTGGAGGGCTTTGGCCCTGTTGTCTTCGTGATCTTCGTGGTAGATCTGACATGATGATAGGAAAATGAAAATCGGGGGCAGTATCGTAAACAAAGAACTCAAAAACTCTAATGCAACCGAGTGTGCAGAAGAGGAGCTAGAAAAAGCAAGGCTCACAGGCCAAAAAAAACAAGCTCTAAAATCTATACTGAGACCGGTGTCTCAATAAGCGAGCTGATCAACAAAAATGGCCAGAATGCCAACAAGCAGTCCCTACAAAGAAAAAATGACCCTCTATGGAGATGAGACGCCAAGCAAACTCCTAACTAAGAGCTGGAGAGCTCAACAGGCTGTATCCTTCGTAAGGTGATGAAATCCAAGTCGAACAATACAACATGAGAGACCGATATAAGAAGGATATCCCTCTACCGAAAGGGATCCTGGGTAAAAGAGCCCTAGTAGAATAGATACTAAGCTACCTCGTTCATGACACGTCGGGAAAGGTTTTGGGCACTTCATCCTTCCGAAGAAGACAACGATCGATGTTGCCTTAGGGCTAAGTGGAGTGCGGTATTCCACAGAGTCCGTCCGGTTCTCAATCTCGCGGCCGTTTAACCCCTGAAAGTTAAAAATAGTCAGGAGGCCCCTCCACAAACTAGCTGTGACCGTGTCAATAAGTACTAGAGGATTTTAGTTCCCTAAAGACAACGACTATGTCTCAGATGAAAATGACAAGGGGGAATTATTTTGATGCCTATCCCCGGTGTCCTACCTAACTACCAATTTCTTTTGATTTCCTCAAGTGAGGTTAAAGTTGGTTGAATTAGGGTGATTAATTTTAGTGGCTGTCTTACTCAATCAGGTAGTGGACGTGAAACTTGATGGTGTTATGATGACTCAAACCTTGCAAATGAGAATGAATCACAAACAAGCCTTTGTCTTCGATGAAATCTAGCTAAGGTAAAGATAGAGGTTCTTTGATCAAATATGCATAACAATTTTCACAAGCAATCAAAGTAAAAGATTTTTCTTTTCTTTTCGATTTATAAACAAAGCCAAACTGAAGTAAACACTCTTTTTAATGCACTGATTTTACAATCTACAATGCTTCTATAATGAGAATTTCTATGGCAAAATTAATGGTTCATTTCCCTATGCAAAATACCACTAGACTTTTTCAATTTAAACAAAAAAAATTTGCTCTCAACCAATGATATTTTTAATTTACTGAAAATGATAATGACAATATGATTGTAAAAACTACAGTATTCAGTAACAGAAGACAATGGTGTTGAGTTGGTTGTGGGAAAAAATCAAGTCAATGCAATCAGATTGAAAAATGACCAATATGTCAAAAGTGCCACTTAATTCAATCAATCAATCAAGCTCACAAACTAGGTAATAAGCACACCATACAGACTGGAAATTAACCAGGATGCTAACAGGCAACAGTTTAGACTATCTGAGGCAGAGAGAAACTCAGGAAACCAAGCAAAAATAAAAAAAAATTTAAACACTTGCAGACACTACCGCGGGTGATAGTCTAGCTGAAACGCGGCACTGTAACAGTACCGCTCTGGTACTAAGTCAGAGAGCGCGGTACTACCGCGCTGGAAGCAGTTATAAGGGCGCGGTACTGTGGCAAGGGAAAGAAAAAGCGCAACTTGAGAAGAAAAAGTAAGATTTTCAGGGTTGTTGCTAACCCAGGGGACTCAGTAATTAAACAGGGAAATAAATACTGCGAGGAGGGGTGAATAAGGGTAAAAAAAGGGACCAATATTCAAACTGGTTTGAAGTGCAACAAAAACTCACAATTCAAAGATAAATGACTGTGAATTGAATCAATCAAGCAGTAATCAAAACCAGCGGAGTCGCCATTCTTGTTATGTAGAATTTTGTCCTACGGATAAGCCAAAACTCTCTTAACTTTAAAGTAGACTTTAAACTAACTCTAAAGCAAGAAACAAGTCAAAACAAATGCTACCTTGAATCCCTAGATCTAACAAACATCTCAGGATTAAAATGCTGAAGAGAATAGGAGGAGTTTGACTAACCTTCTATCCAAACGCTTGTTTTTGGTATTTGCTCCAAGCTCCAAGCCCTCACAAGTGAACCTGTTAAAATGGAACCAAAACACAAGAATGCACTATTCTCTAGCAACCTGAAACATGAGTTAGGATCTAAATCTATGAAAGATACAAATCATATCATTAAAACAAAATTAACACATATGATTTGGGAAAACAAGACAAGTTATTCCATTACAACTTGAAGAATACTTACAAAAGGTGCTTGATGTCCAAGCCAATCTTCCAACTCCAAGTGTCTTCTCCTCTAGCTATCTCCACAATGCTGTAAGACCATAAGTTTGGTGCTCTCAAGAGTCCTCCTTTTTTTTCCAATGGCATGCCTCTCTTTTATAGTGAATGGTGAGGTTAACCAACAAGAGAGATGGGTGGATCTAAGGAGAGATAAGTGGATCAGGGTTTCTAATCGAAGGAGATGAGTTGAGATCGAATCAAGGACCCCAATCTTCCATTATCTTCGAAAATCCAAAATCCCACGAGCCAAGGGAAAAAAGCTATTAAAAGAGTACCGCGTTTTGCAAAGACTGCAGAACGCGGCACTGCCGCGCTTTGGGAAAATAGCAGAACGCGGTAGTGTCTAGTACCGCGTTTTGTCAAGCTGGCAATGCGTGGTAGTGTATGTGAGTAAAGCCTAAGGTGGGTCAAAAACTTGCCAGGGTGGATTCACCTTCAAGGTTGACTCATCATCTGTCTCTTCTGGATGGTTTAAAACAGTAGGGGAAGTGTCGTCAACTTGTTTTGTGATGGGGATGCAACACTGTGAAATATAGAGGTATAACAACCAATGCGGACACTGTTAATTATTAGCAACCACAATGATTATCTTAAGTGGCTCATTGCATGTGTAAAACCTCACTATTTTACCAATATACAATATCGTATATGTGCACAAACATTTTCACATGCACCATGCAATGTTTATTTATATGCCATCTAATGCATATTCATATCATCTATCTAATCTCTTGCATTTTTAGTCATGTTTCTATGGTCTGATTCATACAACCATGATCAACATCATTAATTGTCATCAACCATAGGCAATACCATTAATGGGCCATTGCATGTGTAACTTCACTACCTTTACCCATATGCAACATCATGCTCATGCAAAAGCAATTCACATGCACTATGCAATGACTCTTTAATCATGCATACTAATTCATATTTAATCTGCTACTCTCTTTCATTTCCAACAACCCTATGCCATAATTTTGAGTATATAAAACTCAGGAAATATAAATACAATAGCAAGAGAGAAGTTAAGGAATTCTCCCTTTTCAATTTCCTCATTGTAGCGTGGAATTTCCTCTTCCACATCATAGCCGATCCAATTTCATGGGCTCTCTACCATGCACACAAGCAATCATTAGCTATGGTCTTCTCACGAATGAACAATTCAATATATATACATGCGTTCATAACGTTCATTCTTGATATTATCCAAACATGCAATTATTATGCTATAAATGGAAATAGTTTAAGGTGAGGAATTTCCCTCTTATCAATATTTCCTTGCTACTCCCATTGCTCTTCCACAATGCATATTATAGCCAATTACTCTTAATATGGCTTCCACAAACCTCCTATGCAATTCTTGCTTCTCATTCCAAGCATAGAAAATGCACTTCATACTTTCAACGATTGTCTCTGGGGACGACAGGGGTCAAGGGAGCTTGCCCTTTAATGGCAACTTTTGTAAATCCTTTGATTTCGCGCAATCTAGCGCATAAATTTCATGGCGATTTTCCATTTTCAGCAACTGAAAATCTCACTAGAAAACTGCTCAATTTCCCCGTTTCGGTGGACTTAATAGTTTCTCCTCCGACCATGTCACGCCATTTAAGGTTAAAGTCGCCAACCACGCCACAACGATTAAGGCTAAAATCGTCGACTGTATCGCAGGAGTTAACACTAAAATCGCTGACCGCGTCATAGAAGTTAACGCTAAAATCGCCGACCATGCCGTACAAGTTAACGCTAAAATCGTCGTCCACGTCACAGATTTTATGGCTAAAATCGCCACCTGTGTCGCAGATTTTATGGCTAAAATCGTCGTCCGCGTCGCAGATTTTTTTGTCTAAAATTGCCGACATGTCGCACAAAACTTCGCTGAAATGCATTGCTGGAATTCAACTTAACTCGCCGACAGAGTCGCAAGAATTAGGGCTAAACTCGCCGACACAGGCTTAGCAACAAACACTTAGAAAATTTTCAAATTTTCAAAAACAGTTAGAATTGTTTTGAAATATTTCCTTCTTTTCTTTACAGAAGTAAGTCACTTACAGATCATACTCGCATAGAACAAAACAGTAAAATTATGTCAAAAAAAAATTGCACCTCTTCCATGTCAAAAATAAAACATATAATATGAAGATAGCAAGAGGTTGCGCCTCCTTTCCCTCTTCCATGGAGGAAAGTAGAAAAATACAAAACAAAATACTACTGAATTGGAAACAATGTAAAGCAAGCATTCAACCTGAAAAGGTATTTTCTCCCTCCTTTCTCACTTTCATAGAATGAAATCAATGGAAGCAGTTGTGAAGTAATTCCAAAAACAGTCATGGGAATTATTTCCCATCCTAAACAAATAGAATCCATGAGACCTTCAGGTTTCTTTAATTCATTTTAACTCCAAATACTAAATACATATACACACAATGATTTATATCTCTATAAAAGGCCCAACAACCGCAGTGTTGAACCTTAAGCTTTGATACCATCTGTCACGTCCCCTCCCATTTATTAACGTAAGGAAGGGAACATGATACCCAAAATCTGGGATTTTATAAAACTTAGCCCATTTCAACATCCATGATTCATATAAATATAAACAATTGCCCATAAATCAGGCAAACATGTATAGTGGAATAAGACATCACCCACATACATTTCACATGCACCAACCATATCAAGAGAAACCATCCTTTAATTAAAACAGTGCAAAAGTAAATACACATAAGAGAATATACTTATCTCACTATAATGTTTTCCCAAGAAACTAGCTATGTCGCTGCAACGTTCCACCCAACCATAGGTCTCTTCCCAGCTTATATTCTTTCAGCACTCAGAGACCACCCCCGAGCTAGACATGATATCTACAAGGAAAAGGGGACTCTCAAGCTCAGCATAGCCCAAAGCAATGGATACCCATCTAAATCCCAATATTCATTTACACACACCGCAACTCAAAACTGAGCATGGTTACACATTTCAGCAATGGGATTCATAGAACAGGGTCTATGGGTTTTCTCCAAATCATTGCACACCCAGCACGGATTGTGGGAAGAGGAATCAACCCCAGGGAAGAAAACCGATTTCTCCCACAGATGTATGAGCATTTAGTGGGCCAAAACAGCCTCTATAAAACCCCAAATCGTTTCCCCTTCTTCCCCACTGTTATACAACATAAAAAAAACCTTCTTGGCTAGGAAAATGAAGGAAAACATAGGAAATTCATGGAGGAAAATGCCCAGGTAGCTTCAAACTCCTGAGAGAGAAAAACTGATGGGTGAATAATGGCTTGGGGGAAATTTCGTGGCTCTTTTCTTTCCCAAGAAGCCGAACATGAAATTCTAGGAAGGGTGGCTTTCCCATACTCGAATTTGGACAGCCATACCTCTCCATTCCCCAAGGCATTAACTACCTCAACCAATTCTTGGGAGAAATGAATGATTGGGCACAAAAGTCAACATGGGTAGTTGAGGGTTCATGGGTTCTCTCATTGACACTTGGATTGACTTGATTGGCTCAAGGGTTTCAATATTTTCCTCCCAATTCCTTGTAAACATCATGCCCCCATCTCTTGTTGCATTGCATAGCTAGTTGTGGGCATTTATATTAAAATGCATATTTACAATCCCCATGGTTCACTGGCACATGGGTAGCATAATATCCAATACTTGCCTCTTCAAGGTTGAGTGTTCACTAGTGGGGCCTTGGCCTTGAGCTCCACGCTAGGAATCATACATAATATGCATACAATATTTACATTATAGCCCAAAATATTACAAGGGTCAAATTTGGGATGTGACACCATAGGTGTGGCCATGGCCTTTCAGTCCATCATCCCGAACCGCTTCAGGATCTCTATTGCATACTTCCCTTGTCCAAGGAATATTCCATCTGCACTCTGCCACACCTCCATGCCTAGAAAGTAATGCATCATCCTCAAGTCCTTCATCTCGAACTCGGTAGCAAGCTTCCTCTTCATATCGGCAATCAACCCATCCTCACCTGTAACAAACAGGTCATCCACATACAATAGTAGGATCACTGGATTGCCTTCCTCAACCTTGTAGTAAAGGTTGGAATTCGCTTTACTCTTGGTAAATCCAAGCTAGATAGAAAGCTGTCTATCCTCCCATACCAAGTCCTAGGAGCTTTCTTCAAGCCATACAAGGCTTTCTTCAATCTGCACACATATGACTCCTTGTCATATGTCTCAAAATTGAGTGGCTGCTCCACATACACTTCCTGTTCGACTACATCATTCAAGAAAGTTGTCTTGACAGCCATTTGGTGTATCTTCCACTTCATTACTGCAGCCAGAGCAAGTACTATTTTGATGGAAGTGTATCTGGCTACAGGAGCAAAAGTCTCTTCATAATCTATTCCCTCTTTCTGGGAGAAGCCACGAGCTACAAACTTCACCTTGTATTTCTCTATGCTACCATCTGCATCATGCTAATCTTATAGATCCACTTGGAAGTCACAATAGACTTCCCTTCAGGTCTTGGGACCACATCCCAGACATCATTCTTCATGATCGACTGGTATTCCTCGACCATGGCTTTCTTCCATTACTGCATCCCTGATCTTGGGAACTTCAAATTCTTCAATATCTTCAATAGATAATTTTCTTGAACTTCGTTGTTGGAACAAATGTTGTAGTCCCTGTTTTGTAGGTGATTGTACATTATCTTTCCTACAAGTCAAATTCAATTGCATGATTAGAAACTTCTCATAGTTTTTTCAAAAACACATTCTTATGCATAAAGGCATATGTCATAAAGTCATGCAATTATCTTAGCCAATGCTTCAATACAACATTTATCCATATCCCGTAACTTTCTAGATGCCTTCCATCTGTACCAGAACATTGTTAAGAGTGCGCACAACTCCCAACATGTCAGCAAATAGGTTTCATTCTAGATAAGTAGCAATGGAATGTTGTACAGTACCATAGGCCACTTACCCGTTACTTGCATATTAGTAGTATCTTGTTCATTAATGCAACTTTTCTAATATGCATAATATACATCCTAAATCTAGGAACATAAGTATGTACATGACTGGACAACATCATTTAGGTAATCATATATATAATAAATGACAATTCACATACTTATCTTTATTTAATTGTTGGGTGGACTCCATCTCAATCTTTGCTTCCTAGAGTGTGCTCCCTCTTGATCTTTGCTTCCTGGATTACCTGTCCTTGAACGTATTTTCATCCTGGACCATTATGCATGCTTAAGTGTGCACTAGTGTCATGATTGTGTCATCCTCAAGATCTCATACATAATCATACATTCATTAGTATAATCTCAATACTATCAAAACATTATGATTCTAAATAATCTTAAATATGTATGGTCATGATCATTTCACACACAGGTAATTTATCACAAGCATTAGTATTCAAGGTTTCAAGGAGGACTTCTATTACTCATGCATATTCCTATTTGACCATAGGACTCTTCTGGTTAGTCATATCATTAATCAAAGTAAGAAACATAATATGCATAATCCCATGATTACTCAAACTTATAACTTCATGAACAATCATCAATCGTACAAAGGTATACTTATATAAGAGATCCTAACACAAGGTAGGATTCTAACTTGATATAAGAAAAACATAGCTGGATTATCATGTTAACTAGTTATGTCTAACATACCCACATAATGTCTTCTTGTTCTCTTCAATGACTTGTGCTAGTAACCTGCATATCTCATAGGTTAAGCATCGTAGAACCAAATTATACATACCTCGTAAGTAGAGCTTCTATGCGATCCATGACTATGGATGAGTCTTTGTGTTCATGTCACCATGGTCATATGTTCTTGAACTAGAACTTTCTTGATGTACCTTTCATGTTAGCGGACAACATCAACCTCATATAATGCCACAGTGTATTAGTACAATCATATAACTCTAATCAATGAATGTCTTCTATCATTCACATGCATTCATACTTTTACTAGGGTAATAAGACAATTCTAAGATTAATCAAGATTGTACTAACCTCAATAATATGAAGACAAACATATCATAAAATTAATCATGAACAGATTTCAAGACATACCTCTATTTCCTCAAGTCATACCTGTCGGGATTGCTTGTAGTCTTCTTATGTAAGGCCTTAGCCTCATCTCCCTCTAAAACTGGAACTTCTTCACTTATGCAGGTGTCCAATTCATTCTCTTATAGGATTAACCAGTTTTTATTTGCTGAAACTAGATCTGGAGTTGGATTAGGGTTTGTCAGAGAAACCCTAAAAATTCAAGATTTGAATTTCAAACTCATGATTAGATGAAAAGATGTGCCTTGCTGAGCTGATCAAGCTGGTATACTTCGATTTTGAAATCTCCAAAATTTGACCCCTCAAAATTGCCTTTGAAACTTCCGAATCTTCTGGACAGGATCCAGAACTAGGGTTTGATAAATCCTGATCTTCTGCCCATCCAAAAGGTTCGATCTTGTTTTCTAAAATTTTATTTTTCTGAGGAGATTCCAGCCGTGGTCACAAATTTCAAAAATTTCAACTTTTTTAGAAGCCCTAATTTTCCACCTTTCCAATCAAAATCCCGAACTAGGGTTTGATCAAGCTCGGCCTTCTGCCCAACCAAAAAATTCGATCTTGGTCTCTAAATTTAAATTTTGATGAGGAGAATCCAACCATGGTTTCTGATTCCAATAATTACAACTTTCTCCGAAACCCTAAATTCCCGCAGCAGTGACAAGCCAAGAATGAAGGTGCTCAGAATCCAATTCTGTTTTGACAAAAATATGCACCTGAATGTTTCTAGTGTAACTCAGAAATTTTGGATCCAAAAGATCTGAAATTGTTTCTTATGGTATCCTGACTTGTCATCTTTCCAACCCCACAGGTATGACCTTAATTTTATTCTCTTAGAAAGAGTTATGCCAAGTGTCGCAACGTGACCTGTTTATGGGATAAAAAAGGAGAGCGTACTTGTACGGCGTGCCATGTGTCACTGGTTCAAATTCAGCCTCTGAAAAGTGGACCTGTGAAATTACATTCTGTTCCCTACCTATAAATTTTTACGAAATTTAATTTGGAGCTTCCTAGCCCAAGTTGTGACCTTTTTTCCTAGGTCACCTGTTTATTACTAAGATCTCGAAGAGGCAGAAACCCTATATTGTACAGGTCATAAAATAGAAATTACAGCGAATTAGATGTTTTTCTTCGGACACAAGGTACATGGGGATGTTATATACGACCTATAGAAGTTTCATAACCTAAACCTTTTCCAAAATGGATTTATAGCGAAAGTTCCACAATGACTGGTTTTTGCTATATCAAGCCCTAGCTTCCAATTTGTCACAAGTGCAACAAGTCTCATAAATGACATACCATGCCTTCCTTCAGGCTAGCTCTGAGACCATGTTATATTTTCATCATTTAATTCAATATATCTAGGATCTTAACTGAAAGAACAACATGTATAGCATATCAAGCATAAGAGACAAGAGACAAGAGACACAAAACATTTCACCGGGGAAAACCAAGAAGGTGAAAAACCCCGCAACTTCCTTAGAGATAGAATAAGCATCAATACAAGGATCACAATGATCAAACCCAAGAGATATATATCTTCAGCAGCATGCTCCTCCTCCACTTGTGCGCACTCCTACTATTCTCTCACTAATGTGAAGTGAGTGAATAATAGAATGTGTAAAATGAGAGAGACACACTCTCTATTTATACACTAACAACTTTCACTTGACCTTTACTCAACTAGGTCGGCCTCAACTTAACCACTTAAAAAAATGATGACTTGGTCGACCCCTACTAGGGTGGTCTAATAACCCTTTGACCCACATGACTCATACAAGGTTGACCCCATCAAGGTGTTCTAATAACCCATCAAGTATAAGTTACGACACTTACAATATAACTTGCGACATGTGCAAGTACAACTGACGACACTTCCAATCGGAGGAATAATACATCTCCGTTGGGGATACAATAAAGTACAAATGTAATACATACAATATACAAGTGAATATATTCCAAAGTTACAAATACATCAACATCCCACCAAACTCACACGTGCAATAAATGCTTGGAAAATGGTAAAAAAGGAGATAATTGGATTATTCTCATCACATGACAGAATATAGGGTGAGTTCTAAGGTTGACACATGGCAGCTAGGATTGGGTTTCCCATAATCCCCCTTGCTCTTCCCCTCTGGTGGAATCATAGCCCCTTTGGTTCTCTTTACACAGCCATTGTTGGACCATTCTATTAATTTTCAACATAATATTTACATACATTTCGAATTAGGCATAAAATCCAACCAAATAGTCCAAATAAAAATATAACATCATACATGCCTATCCATTCACTAGTCGGGCCTTGGCCTTGAGCTCCGCACTAGGAATTCACACTAACATATTTACATCATTTACATAATATTGGATAAATACATTCCAAGTCAAAACTAGGGGTATTACAATCCCTTCCCCCCTGGAATAACACCGTCCTCAGTGTTTTCTCAAAATTGGAACAAAAATGGATATGCCTCTCTCATGGCATCCTCCAATTCCCACATAGCCTCATCGGAACTGGAGTGCTTCCATTGCACCTTTACCTATCTGATGGCTCGGTTCCAGAGCAATGTTACTTTACTGTATAGGATGCATAGTGGCTTGATTTGGAACTCTCCCTTGGGTTCCACCTTAATCACATCCCAATCAATCACATGGTTAGGATCATGTACATATTTGTTAAGCAAAGAAGCATGAAAAACATTATGAGCTCTAGTGTTAGTAGGCAATGCATTTCTATATGCAACTGGTCCTATTCTCTCAAGCACTTCAAAGGGTCCACAATATCTTGGTGATATCTTGGGACATCTTCCAAGATTCAAGGAACTCTTCCTTGGCTTCACTCTAAGGTAAAAATGATCCCCAACATGAAACTCTCTATGTACTCGGTTCTTATCTGCATATTGGCCCAAGTACAATTATGTTCACTGGATTATCCCAAGTAACTGATGTTCTACACTTCCTTCCGTACAAAGTTTCAAATGGATCCATGCCCAACGATGCTTGTTTCCCATTGTTATATGCAAACTCTACCAAATGTAGATAATCCTCCCACTTGGATGGTTTGTCCATCACATACATGCGTAGCATGTCTTCAAGCATCTGATTTACCATTTCTGTTTTCCCATCTGTTTGCGGATGGTTGGAGGTACTAAAGTTCAGTTGAGTACCCAAATCAACAAAAAGAGTTTTCCATAAATTTGAAGTAAAATTTGTGTCCCTGTCTGAAATTATTGCTTTAGGAAAACCATGCAACCTAAAAATTTCTTTCATAAAAATATTGGCAATAGCATCGTCTTTATATGTGGCCTTAACCAGTATAAAATGTGCTACCTTAGATAATTTATCCACCACAACCATGATGGAATCATGTTGTCTCACTATCATTGGAAAACCTGTAATAAAATCCATGGAAATCACATCCCATTTCAATCTCGGAATTGGCAAAGGCTGCAATAAACCTTCTGGGTGTTGATGTTCAACCTTTACTTGCTGACATTTCATACACTTAGAAATATACTCAGCAATGTCCTTTTTCATTCCCGGCCAAAAATATTGCTTTCTCGTTGTAGCAATTGTTTTTTGGTACCCTAGGTGATCGGAATATGGCATTTGATGTATTTCATCCATAACAATCCTTCTCAAATCTACCACATTATGAATATAAATTATGTTTTTATAAACAAGAATTCTGTCACCCTCCAAATGGTAACCTTCATACCTCTTTCCCAAATTATGTTGTTGCAATTTGTCCTTTATTTGCACATACAGTTCATCTTCAACAATACAATTAACAATATGCTGCCTCAAATCTGATTGGCAAATACTAATGGCTGCTACATGCATCTCATGTACTTTTATGCTAAGTGCATCAACCACCTTATTTTCTTTTCCTTTTATGTGTTTGATTTCAAAATCAAACTCACATAAAAATTCCAGCCATCTAGCTTGCCTAGCATTTAAGGTGGGATGCTCAAACAAATATTTTAGACCAAAATGGTCTGTCCTTAGCTCAAATTTTCTTCCCATTAAATAGTGCCTCCACATTTTCAAAGCGTGCACTATGGCTGCAAGCTCCACATCATGAGTAACATAGTTCTTCTCATGTTCTTTCAACTTCCTTGACTCATAGCATACCACGTGGTTATCTTGCATAAGAACTCCTCCAAGTCCATCTTTACATGCATCTGTGAATACCACAAATTCTTTTTCCAGATTTGCAATCTTTAGAATTGGAGCACTTGTGAGAAGCTTCTTCAACACTTGGAAGCTTTCTTCACATCTCGGTTTTCACTCAAACTTTATCCCCTTCTTTTGCAAAGAAGTGATTGGGTGTGCAACCTTGGAGAATCCTTCAATGAACCTCTTGTAGTAACCATCAAGACCCATAAAATATCTCACATCTGTCACATTCCTTGGAGTTGGCCAATTCATAATGGCTTCAATCTTCTCGGGATCCATCGATATTCCCTCCTCGGAAATAATGTGACCCAAATAACGAATTTTTTTTTTATAAAATTCACATTTGCTTATCTTTGCATACAACTTATGCTCCCTTAGCAATTGCAAAGCTATTCTCAAGTGTTCTTCATGCTCTTCTTCATTCTTGGAATAAATAAGAATGTCATCTAGAAATACAAGAACAAACTTGTCCAAATACTTGCTAAAAACACTATTCATGAGACACATGAATGTAGTTGGTGCATTGGTGAGACCAAATGGCACCACCACAAACTCATAGTTCCCATACCTTTTTCCAAAGGTTGTCTTATGAATGTCTTGTTCTTTGATTCTCACTTGATGGTAACCAGACCTCAAGTCAATCTTTGAAAATACCTTTTCTCCTCTCATTTGATAAAAAAGATCATCAATTCGAGGCAAGGGGTACTTGTTCTTCACTGTAACCTTGTTTAGTTTCCTGTAATCAATACATAACATGAGCGTTCCATATTTATTCTTCACAAAAAGTACGGGTGCTCCCCATGGAGACACACTTGGCCTTATGTACTTCTTTTCCAACAACTCTTGTTGTTGCATTTTCAGATCTAATAATTCTGGTGTACTCATTCTGTAAGGAGTTTTGGAAATTGGAGCAGCTCTTGGAACAAGATCAATGGTAAAATCAATGTCTCTCTTTGGAGGAAGTCTTGAAACTTCATCGGGAAACACATCCTTGAATTCTTGCAAAACAGAACGGTCTTCCAACTTGGAAATTTCATTTTATGTTTTATCCAAAATGTGGGCTGCATACTTTGCAACCTTTCCTAAAGAATTTTTTCAACTGCATGGTTGAAATATGCCTAACAGAAACTACCTTTGGAATACCCTTTACAACCATTGGGCTTCCTTCTTCATCAATACACTCAAAATTCTTGTTGTAGCAATGGATTTTAACTCTATGGGATTCCAACCAATACATTCCAATGAGAATATCATAGGAACCAAGTGGCAATACATTCATATTTGTAAAAGTGGAAAGTCCACCCATTTTCAATGGACACTTCTCCACGATTTCACTAACTTCCCTCTTGGTTCCAGTGGCTAGCTGGACTAACCATGAGTTGATATGCTTTGATTTCTTAAAAGCACAAATCTTAACAACTTTAGGACTGATATAACTATGAGTAGATCCACGGTCAATCAAAATAGAAATAGATTTCTTAGCAATCTTACCTTCAACTTCAACCACAGTTGACTGATGGTCTGCTTGGCGGTCCTTTAGTGCTTCATAAATCCTAGGGACGGTCCTTGACACTTGACCCACTGTTTCAGCTCCTTGGATGTTGTGAACTTTCTTTTCATTCCCATTCCGATGTGGGCAGTTCCTAAGCATGTGGTCCCCTCCACATCCCCAACATTGAAGAGGATCTCTTGGATCTCCTAGCTTGTCTCCCAACATCCTAGCTAGTTTAATCACACCCTGTGGTGGCTTCCTTGTATGATTTCTAAATTGAGGAGGCTTGAAACCCTTCTTCCTTTGGTCAAACTTTTCATTCTTCTTATACTTCCATGCCTTATGGAATTCTGGTTTGCTTTTGTTTTGATCAAAAAAATACTTGGCCTTTCTTATGGCCTCCTCTAGGGTTCAAGGTTCATCAAACTCAATTCTATCTTTATATGACTGGGGAAGTCCACTTAGAAAACGTTGAATTTTCACCTTATCATCCCTGATGTATTTGATGTATCTCAGCAGCTCTAAGAATCTGTTTGTATATTCTTCCATAGTCATTTGTCCCAATTTCAACTCATGGAACTCTTTGATCATGTCATCATAGTACCTGTCAGAAAGGTACTTTTCCTAGAAGTACTTCTTGAACGGCTTCCACACAATATTTATTTCATTGATCCTCTTTACTTACCTAAGGTGTTCCCACCATATAGATTCTTTTCCATTCAAATTGAAGATGGCCACTCTTGCTGTTGAGATATTGTAACTTCAAAGAATATTATATTTGTACTTTATTATTCTGGAGATGTTTCATTCCTCCTTGAAGATCTTATTGTATATCCGGAGATGTTTATTCCTCCGTCGGAATGTGGTAACTTGGGTTATTAGACTTCCCTAGTGGGGGTCGGCCCTATATGTGTTATGTGGGTCAAAGGGTTATTAGACCCACCATGTGGGGGTCGGCCCAGTCAGTTATAATGGGGTATTTAACCTAATGGTTAAATACGAGCCTACATGTACTTGTGTAAAATACATATCAGAGTAGTGTATAAATAGAGGAGGTGTGTTCCTCATTATACACACTCACTCACTTGAGGATAGCGCACTTGTGGAGGAGAGGTCTGCTATTGTGGAGGAGGAGATCATGTCTCAGGGTTTCATCTTTGTATATTGTTGGTCATCTATATTGAGGAAGCTTTAATGGGTTTTCTACCCCATGAGGGTTTCCCAGGATAAATCTGTGTCTCTTGTGTTTATGTTGTGCTTGTTGTTTCTTTAGTGATCCTATATATGCTATTGTTGTGAAATGGAATGTAATGCTGCTATTTTCTGTCTTAGAATATTAAATCTTAACATGGTATCAGAGCTAACCTGAAGGAAGACAAGGTATGGCACTTACGACACTTGCTTTACTTACGACAATTTGAAGGTTAGGGTTTTACATAGCAAAAACCAGTCATCGTGGAACTTTCGCTATAAATCCATTTCTGCAAAGTTTCAGGGTCTGAAAAGTTTACAGGTCGAAAATAACATCCCCAGGTACCTTGTGTCCAAAGGGAACCCTCATATTCAATGTACTTTATGAGTTATGATCAGTACAAGTTAGGGTTTCTACCTCTTCCAGATCTCAGTCAAAATCAGGTGACCTTGGAAAAAAGGTCATAACTTGGGCTAGGAAGCTCCAAATGAAATTTCGTAAAAAGTGATAGGTAGTATACAGACTGTACTATCTCAAGAAACTTTTTTAGATGCCGAAGGTGAACTAGTGACATGTGGCACGCCGTACAAGTTCTCTCTCTTGTTTTATCCCATAAACAGGTCACGTTGCGACACTTGGAATAACTCTCTCTCAGAGAGTCCAATTGAGGTCAGACCTATTAGGATGGAAAGATAATAGGAATAGATATCTCAAGAAAATTTTTCAGAGGCCGAAGTTCAAACAGTGAGATGTGGCACTCCGTACAAGTTCGCTCTCCTGTATTATCCCAAAACAGGTCACGTTGCGACATTTGGCATAACTCTCTCTCAGAAAATCCAATTGAGGTCAGACCTATCAGGATGGAAAGATGACATGTCAGGATATTGCAAAAAAGGTTTTTAGACCCTTTGGGGTGAAAATTTCAGAGTTATAGCAGAAACAATCAGGTACATATTTATGTCAAAACATAATTATTTTTGGAGCACCTTTATTCATGGCTTCCGGAATTTAGGGTTTCGGAGAAAGTTAGAATTCTTGGAATCGGAATCCACGGCTGAATGCTACTCAGGAAAATCAAAATTTAGAGACCAAGATCGAATTTTTTGGTTGGGTAGAAGACCGGGCTTGATCAAACCCTAGCTCAGGATTTTGATCGGAAAAGATGGAAAATTAGGGCTTCAGCAAAAGTTGGAATTTTTGAAGTCTGTAACCACGGCTGGAAGCTCCTCAGAAAAATAAGAGTTTAGAGCCTTGGGTCAAACCTTTTCATTAAGTAGAAGGGTGGGCTTCATCAAACCCTAGTTCGGGATCCTATCCAGAAGATCCAGAAGTTTCAAAGGAAATTTTGAGGGGTCAAATTTTGGAGATTTCAAAATTGAAGTATGCCAGTTTGATCAGCCCAGCAAGACACATCCTTCCATTCATTCGGAAGTGTGAAAGTCAAAGATTGAATTTTTAGGGTTTCTCTAGCAAACCCTAATCAAGCTCCATATCAAGTTTCAGGGGGAGTTGAGGCTAAGGCCTTACATAAGAAGACTACAAGAAGTCTCGACAGGTATGACTTAAGGAGGTTCAGGTATGTCTTGAAATCTGATTCTTGATTAAGTTCATAATGTGTTTTGTCTTCATTTTATTTATTAGTACAATCTTGATTAATGTTAGAATCACCCTAGTAACAGTATGAATGCATGTGAATGATCGAAGACATTCATTGATTAGGGCTATATGATTGTACTAATGCATTATGGTGTTGTGTGAGGTTGATGTTGTCTGCTAACAAGATACAAGTACATCACAAAAGACAAATCAAGTTCCATGACCATGACATCATGAAGACAAAGACTCATCCATAATCTTTGTTCTACTTACGAGGTATGTATGACTTTATTATATTATGCTTAACCGATGAGACATGCAGGTTCTAGCTCAGGATCTCTAAATCATTGAAGAGATTGTTTAGGTATGTTGTACATAACTAAGCAGGTATACTAATCCAGGTATGTTTTCCTATGTCATGTTAAGAATCTTACCTTGTATTGGGATCCCTTATATAAGTTTACTTGGCATGATTAGATATGCTTATTCATAAAGATAGTAATCAATGGATTATGCATATTATGTCTTTTATCTTGATTGATGATACGCATGAGTAAAAGAAGTCTTCCTTGAAATCTTGAATACTAATGTTTATTATTTATGATCGTGACTATACATATTCAAGACTATTTAGATGTTTTGATAATGTTTATAATATACTAATGAACGTATGTTTGTGTATGAGATCATGAGGATAACACTATTGCACACTTGAGCATGCACATTGGTATAGAATGAATAGAAGTTCAAAAGACATTTAGAAGACCAAGCGAGAGGCAACCACACAAACATAAAAGATAAGTATTTGAGTTGTTATTTAAAATAGTAAATGATATTTCTTGTAATAGATTGTATGCATATTTAGAATATATCGTGCTGAGTGTAAACATTCATAGAGCATTGAACAGTATACTACTAATATGCATATGATTGGTAAGTTGGACAAACATTCCATTGTAGCTTGTCTAGAATGAAACCTCTTTGTTGTCACACTAAGAGTTGTGCACACTCTCGATAGTATGTTCTGGTAGAGATGGAAGGCATCTAAATAGCCACTGTATGCATACAGGATATGGGAAAGTGTTGTGCCAAAGTATTGGTCAAAATAGTTGTATAACTATGTAAATAATATCTGTATGCATAATAGGTTATCATGTCAATATGATTTGATGATTATGAAGTATTACTAATCGTGTACTTAATTTTGATTTGTAGGAAAGATCACGATGAATGATGAACACTGAACAAGCGATGGATGTTCAACAAAAGATTTACAAATCAAACACACTATAGAAAGCTTGTGGCTAGAAGATTCTCTTAGAAAGAGGAAGAGAATCATGATGAGATGTTTTGCTCCAAGTGACTAGATAAGACCATTCTCTTAATGATGTAATTAAAGAAGAAGTGTGAATCATGTTCTGTATGGGTACCCAGGATCGATAATCAATTGATGAGCTTAATGGGTGATGTGGATCTCAACCTTTGCTACAAGGTTGAATATGGTTTCTATACGTAGATGACATGGATGCAAGAAGGAACTCACCACAGAGTTCGAATGATATTGAGGCTTATATCAGTAGACCCATCTAACGAGAGATGGCACAGATAGATATGCAAAAGATCATTCAATGCAGAAATGAAAATGAAAGATCTCAGATTGATGCATTACTTCCTAGGTCTGGAAGTATGGCAAGGCTCAGAAGGAATCTTTCTCAACCAAGGAAAATATGTTGAGAAATATTAATAGGACTTGATGTGTTGGTATGGCCACTCTTGAAGTTGTTAGTAGATGTCTCATCAGAGTTAGTGGGTAGAACTCTGTACAGACAAAATATTGAGTCATTGATATGTCTAACGAATACTAGGTCAGATATATGCTTTGCTGTGAACACCTTGAGTCAGTATCTAGTGGAAACTAGATGTGTTCACCTGATAAGCTGTAAATCATGTGATACGGTACCTAAAGGATACAATAGACTTTGATCTATGTTATCTTGGAGATCATGACTTCAGATGGCTACACAGATGTTGATTGGGCAGAAAGTGTATCAGACAGGAAGAACACATCGAGAGGATGTTATTGTCTGGGATCAGCCATGATCTCGTGGTTTAGCTGGAAGCATTCTAATGTGGCTCTTAGCACAAGCGAAATATATGGCTGCTTGCTATGCTAGTTGTGAAGCGGCATGGATTTAGAATGGACCCAACTATGATCTTATGTGACAAACAGAGTTGTACCAAAATGGCAGAGAATCCAGTGTTCCATGATAAGTCAAAGCACATAGAGATCTGACATTTCTACATACAAGATATAGTTAATGTTCAAATTTGTAACAAGTTACCAATGTACTAACCAAACCTCTACCGGTCCGATGTACTAACCAAACCTCTACCTCAAGTAAAGTTTTCCGAGACAAACTTAATATAGAAGGACCCTCCTCGAAAGGGGGAGTGATGTGATCACTTATGATGAGATTGCCTGCATCGACAGTGAGGTCGATGATGTGAATACCTATATTGGTGATGCCGACAGAGAGGTTGGTGGATGGTCCTTAGACAGGGTCTAAAGTGGACATGATAGGATTGCATCATCCTCAAGAGAGCCGTAGACGTATGTCTTCGAGAATGAAGTCCTTGGTGGACATGATAGGATTGCATCATCCTCAAGAAAGCCGTAGACGTATGTCTTCGAGAATGAAGTCCTTGATGGACATGATAGGATTGCATCATCCTCAAGAGAGCCGTAGACGTATGTCTTCGAGAATGAAGTCCTTGGTGGACATGATAGGATTGCATCATCCTCAAGAGAGCCGTAGACGTATGTATTCGAGAATGAAGTCCTTGGTGGACATGAGGGGATTGGATCATCCCTGGACTTCAGTCCTAAAGAGAGCCGTAGACAGGTGTCTCCGAGAAAGAAGAGGGATTGTATCATCCTTGAACACATGTTCTAAAGTGAGCCGTAGACAGGTGTCTCCGAGAAAGAAAAGGGATTGTATCATCCTTGAACATCTGTTCTAAAGAGAGCCGTAGATGTATGTCTCCGATAAATGAAATCCTGAATTAACAGGTAGGGGATTGCATCGTCCCCGGACTGATGTTCCAGAATAGAGCCGTAGACATGATGTCTCCGATAAATGAAATCCTGAATTAATAGGTAGGGGATTGCATCGTCCCCGGACTGATGTCCCAGAATAGAGCCGTAATCATGATGTCTCCGATAAATGAAATCCTGAATTAACAGGTAGGGGATTGCATCGTCCCTAGACTGATGTCCCAGAATAGAGCCGTAGACATGATGTCTCCGATAAATGAAATCCTGAATTAACAGGTAGGGGATTGCATCGTCCCTGGACTAATGTCCCAGAATAGAGTCGTAGACATGATGTCTTCGATAAATGAAATCGTGAATTGACAGGTAGGGGATTGCATCGTCCCCGGATTGATGTCCCAGAATAGAGTCGTAGACATGATGTCTCTGATAAATGAAATCCTGAATTAACAGGTAGGGGATTGCATCGTCCCCGGACTGATGTCCCAGAATTGAGCCGTAGACATGATGTCTCCGATAATGAAATCCTAAATGAACAGGTAGGGGATTGCATCGTCCCCGGACTGAGGTCCCAGAATAGAGCCGTAGACTGGGTCTCCGATAATGAAGTCCTGAATGAACAGGCAGGGGATTGCACCGTCCCCGGACTGAGGTCCCAGAATTGAGTCGTAGACTGGGTCTCCAATAATGAAGTCCTGAATGAATAGGCAGGGGATTGCATCGTCCCTGGACTGAGGTCCCAGAATTGATCCGTAGACTGATGTCTTCGAGAATTGAAGATAGGACTGCATCGTCCCTGGACCTTAGTTCAAAATGTACGTGATGGGATTGCATCGTCCCTAGACATGAGACTTGTCTTAAAGTGATAAGGATTGATCATCCTAGAACTTGATCTGGATTGTATCATCCATGGACCTATGTCCTAAAGAGAGCGGGATTGATCATCCTGTAATATGATCGTGTGTGTTGCAGGGTATGTTGCTATGTATTGGTGAGAATACATGCTATTGATGATAGATGTATTAGTGAGAATACATGCTATTGATGATAGATGTATTAGTGAGAATGCATGCTTTTGATGATAGATGTATTAGTGAGAATACATGCTATTGATGATAGATGTATTAGTGAGAATACATGCTTTTGATGATAGATGTATTAGTGAGAATACATGCTTTTGATGATAGATGTATTATTGAGAATACATGCATTTGATGATATATGTATTAGTAAGAATACATGTTTTGATAGATGTATTGGTGAGAATACATACTTTTGATGATACTTGTATTGATGATATGTATTGATGAGGATACTTGTATGTATATTTGTATTGGTGTGGATACTAATACAGATGATCCAGATGTTGTAGATCAAGATGATCCAGATGCTGTAGATTGAGATGATCCAGATACTGTAGATCGAGATGATCTAGATACTGTAGATCGTGATGATCCAGATGCTGTAGATCGAGATGATCCAGATGCTGTAGATCGAGATGATCCAGATGATGTAGATCGTGATGATCCAGATGCTGTAGATCGTGATGATCCAGATGCTGTAGATTGAGATGATCCCAATGCTGATGATCGTGTGATGATGATGCTGACGATCATGTGATGACGATACTGATGATCATGTGATGACAATGCTGATGATCGTGTGATGACGATGCCGATAATTGTGTGATGACGATGTTGATGATCGTGTGATGACGATGCTGACGATCATGAGGATTCAGATGTTGATGTTGCTGTAGTTGGTTGAGTGCTGCAGAAGATAAGGACTCAGTACTGAAGATGTTGACGTTCCAGTATTGAAGATGCTCCAGTAACTGGTTGAGTTACTGATGATGTTGAGAAAGCTTCCAATGATTTATAGATGTATCATGTATGATTGTTGATGACTCCTTGCTCGTGCAGATGCTGTTATAATATCCTTCTCGTTAAGGGGGAGTGTTGAGATATTGTAACTTCAAAGAATATTATATTTGTACTTTATTATTCTGGAGATGTTTCATTCCTCCTTGAATATCTTATTGTATATCCAAAGATGTTTATTCCTCCGTCGGAATGTGGTAACTTGGGTTATTAGACTTCCCTAGTGAGGGTCGGCCCTGTATGTGTTATGTGGGTCAAAGGGTTATTAGACCCACCATGAGGGGGTCAACCCAGTCAGTTATAATGGGGTATTTAACCTAATGGTTAAATACGAGCCTACATGTACTTGTGTAAAATACATATCAGAGTAGTGTATAAATAGAGGAGGTGTGTTCCTCATTATACACACTCACTCACTTGAGGATAGCGCACTTGTGGAGGAGAGGTCTGCTATTGTGGAGGAGGAGATCATGTCTCAGGGTTTCATCTTTGTATATTGCTGGTCATCTATATTGAGGAAGATTTACTGGGTTTTCGACCCCATGAGGGTTTCCCAGGATAAATCTGTGTCTCTTGTGTTTATGTTGTGCTTGTTGTTTCTTTAGTGATCCTGTATATGCTATTGTTGTGAAATGGAATGTAATGCTACTATTTTTTGTCTTAGCATATTAAATCTTAACACTTGCCTTCATATTTCATGAATAATCTTAGACTTGGAAATACTTTCTCATCCCAAGAAGCCAAGCCTCAGCTTCTTGACCAGATTTAACTTCACCATCAAAGGTAGGAGGTTTGGCCTTCTTAAATTCTCCATAAGAGTTGTTCTTAGAAGACCTCTTACTCATGTTTCTATGAGATGAAGAGCTTGAAACTTCAATGGATTCTTTAGAGTCATATGACTCACTAGAATAAATATCTAGAGTGTATGTCCTATCTCTAGAAATCCTTCTTGAACTATGGGTCTCTTGTGGGAATTCCTCCTTGAGCTCCCCCCACTCCTTTCCTGATTTTCTAAATTTTTCCCATGGTTTATCCTCCTTTGAATGTCAGTCAAACTTTGAAGCATAGCTGCATTCAACCGATTTTTCTCCTCTTGGGATCTAATCATCCTGTCATTGTCTTCTCTACATCTCTGCAATTCCATGCTTACGCTCCTCATGGTTTCTGCAATGTCTGGGGGTGTTGCTCGGTTTCTTCTACCATTAGATTTTGTCTCTGCATTATCAACCCGTACATTCTCTCCCATTGCATCTGACTCAACCTCATAAGGATCTTGTGCATCCTCCATGATGATACTCTTCTTCTTGGTCCAACCAAGATCAAATACTTCCCAACTACACTAGACTGAAATGTCGATCCTTAACTGTCACTGATAGGATTATAAATATGCAAAAGTGTTTATAAACACATTTTTTAGATTTATTACAGTCTTATAAAATTACGACATAATCTTCATGCAACTTGGGAACAACTCATATTGACCATTTCTATCAAACAACAAAAATTCTCACACTCAACGACGTATGAGGGGGACGACGAGGGTCAAGGGGGCTTTCCCCCTTGTGGCTTCCATTCGATTTCGTGCAATCTGGTGCATAAGATCAACTATAATTTTTTATTTCAGGCACCCATAAATAGGCCGCAAAAAACATTGATTTTCCTTTGATTCGCACCCTTCAGATGCTTCCCACATTGCTATTGGCGTGTTCTATAGAACGATTTCTAGATAAATGGTTCAGATTGGAGCGGTAGGTGAGATCTACGGTGGAGGTAGGTTTCGCATGAGGAAAAAGTGAGGAATATAACACATTCCAAATCGCCGAAATAACCGTTGAGATGTGGTTAAATAGGGTACAAGTTCAATGGTTCAGATTGGAGCGGCAGGTGAGATCTACGGTGGAGGTAGGTTCCGCTGAAAAAGAAGCACGGGATATAACATTGCGAAGTGACCGTTGAAGTATGGTTAAACAGTGGAAAAGATCAACGTTCCTTGATCGGGCAGTGAAAATATCAACGACCCACATCCATTTCACTTCACCAACATGTGCGCTAGAAGGGAGTGGTGGGTGGTTTTGAAATCCTAAACCACTCTCCAAGTGTTGGCACCATATGATTTTGCAAGCCGGGAGAGCAGTAAGGGAAACCGCCTTTGGCCATTGCGAAATCGCTTTCTCACTTCATCCCTTACAACTACCGGCACATATAGATATGATGTGGCTGGTCCACATCACACCCTCGGCCTATGCAGCTCTTGTGAAAATCAGATCACATCCAAGAACTCTCCAAGAAATTACACTCTCTCATATGAAAAATCTCACACAACTGGTCAAAGGCACAAAAATAATGCACAAGAATAGATTTCTGTATTACTTCTCATGAACAATAATTACATCAGCCAACATATGAATGTTGTAGGATGTTATTAAATAACATTACAGCAATAATTCGAATGGCTAAAGATTCCAAAAGAATATTCCATCCATCAGACTTTCTAAAACTGCCCATCCCCCCTAGGTGGCAAGTTGGCTTTCCAAATCTGCTCAAAAGCTCACGAATTGCTAAATTAGAGAGATGAAGGTGAAATATAAGTAAAATCAATGACAAATACGAAATTTGGGTGGAAATAGTGTCAAGGAATTTTTTGGTGAATAAAACACTTTCCTAGGTTGACTAGCTCTTTCCTTTTGGGGAAAAACAGTAAAAGTGGCAGCTTTCTTCACAAATGTGCCCTTCTTCACAAATCTTATCCAAAATTGTTTAGGAATGCGCCCAATTGGCGTAGGAGACTTGTAGAACACACCTCAGATGGAATCTTATCCTCCCAAGTTTCCTTGTGGGCCTCACAATGGCAATTTCCTCAATTATTACATAGAATTAACCACAAGTGATTAATTAAAGCATCTTATGTAAATAGTTAAATGGTAGGAAGGATTAAATATTCCAACACCCCCTCTTAAGTCTGACATGAATGGTCTAAAAAATCAGAATATATAAAAATGCTAAGGGCCCAGTAACAAGACTTGGTCACCCCATACAAAATACTGTCGGTCCACAAAACAAGGATAGAAGGAAAACCTTATGGGAAAAACCTTCCCTCAAAACATGGATATATCAAAATTGAAAGGTTGCTGATCAACCCTTCACTCCACCACATGTCCAACCATCCCAAGCAGTGATCTAAGATAGCTGAATGTATTCTCAGTGAAAACCTTGGTGAAGATATCTGCAGTTTGCTCACCTGTGGGGCAATACTGAAAATCTATGATCTGGTCATGCACTAGTCCTCTGATGTAGTGCATATGAATCTCTATGTGCTTGGTCCTCTGCCTCTATACTGGATCACATGAAACTCTAATGGCACTCTGGTTTTCACAATAAATGATAGTAGGAGTACTGAAAGCAATATCAAACTCAAACAAAATCCCCTACAACCAGACACACTGTGTAACAACATTCATTGCTCCTCTGTACTCTGCCTCCGCTAAAGATAGTGCTATGGCATTTTGTTTCTTGTTGGAACAGAAAACAGGGCCAACTCCAAGCATGAAAACAAATCCTGATGTGGATTTCCTATCAAGGCTATCACCGACCCAATCCGAATCTGTGAAACCCAAGAGATCTAAGCTAGAATCTGCCACATAGTGAATCCCATCACTCTTTGTGCCCTGCACATAATGAAGGATTCTTTTTGCAGCCCTCCAATGTATCTCATGTGGCTGCTCCATGTATCTAGATTCCACACTCACAACATATGCAAGGTCTGGATGAGTGTGAGTCAAGTAGAGTAAGCTTCCAATCAACTGTCTGTAGAGTGTACTGTCAAAAAGCGGTGTAGATTTTGCTTCTTCCATTCTGACTCCAGAAAGGAATGGAGTCTTAGAAGGATTGCAATCAGCCATATTAAACTTATTCAATAGATCAGAAGCATACTTTGACTGACATACCTTTGTACCTTCTTTTGTTTGTGAAATTTCAAGCCCCAAAAATTGCTTGAGAATTCCCAAGTCACTCATGGAGAATGCTTGGTGCATTGCGGTCTTAAGAGCTGCTATTTGTTCAGTGCTATCACCTGTGATCAGAAAATCATCAACATACAGCACTATTAACATAATAAAACCATCAGCAAACTTCATATAGACATTTGGATCAGATTTACACCGAACATAGGATTGTGACAGCAAAAAACTGTCCATCTTTTCATACCAAGCCCTGGGGGATTGCTTGAGTCCATACAAAGATTTTTTCAAACTGCAAACAAGGTTTGGTCTCATTTGTACCCTTGTGGATGCTGCATATATATCTCCTCCTCGAGTTCCCCATGGAGGAAAGCACTTTTCACATCCATGTGATGTACTTCCCACCACTTGGAAGCTGCCACTGCCAAAACTAGTCTAATGGAGTCTTTCTGAGCTACCGGTGCAAATGTTTCATTATAATAAAGTACTTGGACCTGATAATACCCCTTTTATACCAGCCTTACCTTGTACTTAATGGCTGTACCATCCGCTACACATTTAGTCTTATAAATCCATTTGCATCTTACCAATTTTCTTCTTGCGGGGAGCTTGACTAGCTCCCAAGTTTCATTCTTCTGCAATGACTGAAACTCCTCATCCATAGAAATATGCCATCTAGGATCATGTGAGGCATCCTCATATGTTTATGTATTAGAATCTATCATCATATAGCACTTCTCAAAAAGATAAGGATCATTCACATTGAGAGCAGTCTCAAACTGTGATCTAGTCCTCCTTTGGTCCTGAGGGTTGCCTGCTAGTTCACCTGCTGCTTGCAAAGTTTTTGCAGCCCACTTAGGCCTTGTAGGTGAGTTTGCATCTGCAATAAATTGATCCTCATCATCAGAAATATCAGAATCAAAAATATCAACAACATCACTTCTTCTTCAGTTGGCGGTGAAGATGAATCTCCAATTTCTGCGCTCTGAGAGGCCTCTTCCTCAAATTGCACACTTCTTTCGATAAATGCTTTATGAGTTGTCATGTTCAGAAACTTATATGCTTTGGAGTACTATGAATATCCCACAAACAAACATGGTTGTATTTGGGGCTGCATAGCCCTCCTCTTCTCAATCGGAATCCTAGACCAAGCCTTTGAGCCAAAAATCCTGAAATGAGAGATATCCGATTTTTCACCTATCCAAGCCTCGAAAGGAGTAATACCTTTGAGAGCTCTGTGTGGAACTTTATTTTGAATATAGGTGGCACAATTTATTGCTTCATCCCATAGCTTAGGAGAAAAACCTTTTGACTCAAGCATGCATGTGGCCATCTCCTTAAGAGATCTGTTCTTTCTCTCAGCAACCCCATTCTGCTGAGGTGTATATGGAACTGTATGTTGCATCTATATGCCCGATGAAGCACAAAATTGCTGAAACTATGATTTTACATACTCACCACCATTATCAGACCTTAACATTTTAATATGCCTACCAGACAGATTCTCAACTGAGGCTTTGAATAGCTTGAAAAACCCAAAAACTTATTATTTAAGCTTGATGAAATAAACCCAATAGTACCTGCTAAAATCATTTATGAATGTGAGAATGTATTTTGATGAATTCAATGAATCATGAGGGAATGAACCTACTATGTTAGTGTGTATAAGTTCCAATGGTGCAATGGTTCTCTCAGTGGTAGATATCCCATACTTGTGCTCAGGGTGTTTTCCTAGGATGCAAGATTGATAGACACCTTTGGAAAATTTGATATTGGGCAGCCCTATAACCATCTCTTTCTCATGAAGTTGGGAAAAGTATTCATAGTTTAGGTGGCCAAATATTTCATGCCATATCTTGCTGGACTCATTGGCATGGGTTAGTAGAGTAGAAGGTGAGGAGTTTGGCACAAAATGAGAAAACTTGTAGATTCTAGAACAGTGTTCAGCAGTACCAAATGCAATATTTTTTCCTGTTGAAATTTCTGCTATTTCAACATCATTGGGGGTAAAGGTGACTCTCTTGGTAAGCCCTGTATGGGTCGTCTGATAGACTGACAGTAGGTTTGTAGAAAGTCCAGGGACATATAAAACATTATTAAATGACCCAAACTCGAGATCTATGCTACCTTTGCCTTTGCTAGATGTTTCAAAATTGTCTCCCAATACAATATTTGGACCACTGGAAGAGTCAAGTGAAGTAAAATACTTACTTGCAGACACCATGTGTCTTGAAGCACTGGAATCAATGATGAATGATAAAGATTGGGAAGTGTTGGCCATCAGTGCATGAACTCTCTCTTTGTCATCGGAATTTGATCCTCCATCTTTTCTTCTTGCACTCTCTGGGAGAGGGATGTTGGCTTTCTCCAATGCCTAAGTTAATTGGTCGATGGTCTTCTTCATACAAGAGATTTTGGGATGAAAGCCCTTGCTGAAATATGTGCACTTTTTCCTCTCATTCTTCTTGTTTGGATTCTTCTTGAAGTTTGATGGCTCTCCATTAAAATTCTGCTTGTCTTTCCGCTCACCGGTGGGATTCTTGAAGTTGCCTTTCTTCTTGCCTTTCGAATTCTTTGAGTCTCCAACACTTAGAAAATGATCTTTGGATGGATTTTTAATGGCTCCCATTAAGACCAGATTGTCTTGATCTTGAGTTAATGACTCCATAAATTCTGAAAGTGACGGGCTTTCCAATTTTTAATTGCTTTCCGGGTGGAATGGAAGGTGGAGACAAAAATTGAATAGTCCGGGCCAAGCTTGGAGAGAATGGCCAAAAATAATTGCTCATATTTCTTGTCTATTCCACATTGCTTCAGCTGCAATACACGAGACTTGAACTTGGAGAAGAAATCTTGTAGATTATCGAAATTCTGTGGACTCAAAGAGACTAGCTCGTTATCCAATTGGTGGCCTCTCAATTCATCGGTTTTACCGAACAATTCTTGAAGTTTTAGCCATACTTCATTGGGTGAAGTGAGGCCATCAAGATGAAATAAGAGTTCTATGGATGTAGTGAGACATAACATCCCATAGGCTTCATCCCTTCGATTATGCCATTTAGATTTCTCCACTGCTGACGTTGGCTCAGCTTCTGTTGCCATGGTCACCCTGTAGAGCCCTTTGCTCCTCAGTAGAATCTCCATATGTGCTTTCCAATCAAAGTAATTGAAAGGAGTGAGGATGATATTCTATGTATGATCCATTGCTGCAACTGATATAATTTTTGGATTGAATTTAGAACACTTCTGGATTCCAAAATGCGCCCTGCAGAGAATAGAATTCACTCGGTGAATTTATCAATGCACCCTTCCCGAGACTGTTGGATCCTGGAAAACAATCAATAGATGAAAGGAATAGCTTGATGGCTCTGATACCATGTGAAAATTAGATCACATCTAAGAACTCTCCAAGAAATTACACTCTCTCATATGAAAAATCTTACACAACTGGTCAAAGGCACAAAAATAATGCACAAGAATAGATTTCTGTATTACTTCTCATGAACAATAATTACATCAGCAAACATATGAATGTTGTAGGCTATTATTAAATAACATTACATCAATAATTCAAATGGCTAAAGATGCTAAAAGAATCTTCCATCCATCAGACTTTCTAAAACTGCCCATCCCCCCTAGGTGGCAACTTGGCTTTCCAAATCTACTAAAAAGCTCACGAATTGCTAAATTAGTGAGATGAAGGTGAAATATAGGTAAAAGAAATGCCAAATATGAAATTTGGGTGGAAATAGTGTTAAGGAAAGTTTTTGGTGAATAAAACACTTTCCTAGGTTGACTAGCTCTTTCCTTTGGGGGAAAAAGCAATAAAAGCGGCAGCTTTCTTCACAAATGCGCCCTTATTCATAAATTTTATCTAGAATTGTTTAGGAATGACCCCAAGTGGCCTAGGAGACTTGTATAACACACATCAGATGGAATCTTATCCTCCCAAGTTGCCTTATGGGCCTCACAATGGCAATTTCCTCAATTATTACATAGAATTAAACACAAGTGATTAATTAAAGCATCTTATGTAAATAATTAAATGGTAGGAAGGCTTAAATATTCCAACAGATCCTCCATGTCAAACCTCCTTCCCACGTGGATCCTCCACGTCACCCTGCCACCTGGCATGCGTGGGGCCCAACCATTTTTTTCCCAAATTTCAAAATTTCAGGTTTCATGCAAGGCTTTCATTGGTCAATGACAGGTAAGGTCCAAAATTGATTTTTAGGCTTACTCCATGCCTCGTTGACTGGAATTCAACAAAAATTAACCCTGCATAGTCATTTCTGATCCTTTACCTGTAGATTGCGATTTCTGGCTCATACAGTTCCGACATTGCAACCAGAAGCTATGATACCACTCTGTAGTGTCCCCCTAACCCAATCCGACCATCGAGAGGGGACATTGGAAAAACATGGGCTCTAATAATTCGCCCCAATGCATAATACGATTTTCTAATAAGATGGAATGTGTGCAGAATGTAATAAACATGCACAACGAAAATATAAAATCTAACTACACACATCTAGCATGCAATTACCAGCATAAACATTACAGGCATTAAATAAAACAGTTCAGATTCAAATACATGAGAGTACTTATCTTTAAGAAATACAGATCCAAGCAACTCGTTGTGTAAGAGTGATTTTCCACCCAACCATAGGCACTCATTCCAGAATATACTCTTTCTGCTATTGAGGCCACCCCCAAGTTGGGCTATGAGGCCACCAAGGAAAAGGAAACACCTACAAGCTTCTATCTCTCATCCCACAACCCGTTTTACTCTCTATGCTTAGTCAAATGCTCATACAGACCTTACAAGGGTCTCACTCTGCCCTCACAGCCTTGGCTTCCATAATACCTTCCCCACACAACACCCTTCTAGCTTAGGTATCCCCTTCACCGATCCTCGGTTCTCTTGGGTGATCCATCTTGTTGGGTGCTTCTAGTGTGTGCATAAAGGAAGTCCAACTTGATATGGATGCTATAAAACTACCTGTAGCCTTGATTTGTGACCTCTCAAGAACCTACAAGTAGCAGAACTCCATGGGTAAGGTTCCTATCTTTCCCAACCTTTCTTCTCACATACCGCCAATGATTTTTCCCTTCCAAAAATGTAACTCTATCCTCTAATTCGAATTTCTGAGTTTAACACATAGTCCCTTAATTGACATGAACATCAATGGAATAACTCTACGTAGTGCAGCAGCTTGCATGAGAGAATGAGAATTGAATAATGATTAAAAGAGTGTTGACTCTAAGGATATGGGGTAAGGTTGAAAATATAGCTAACATGGCTTCTGACCATAGAATAAATAGGATTGCTGACAACTGACATAACTGTCACAACCCCTCATGCTCAATAACTACATGAAGTGACCTTTCCCACCAACCTCACATGTGCAATAAATGATTGGAAAATGGTCAAAAAGGAGATAATTGGATTATTCTCATCACATGACAGAATTTAGGGTGAGTTATAAGGTCGACACATGGCAGCATAGGATTTGGTTTCCCATAAGCTCCCTTCCTCTTCCCCTCTAGTGAAATGATATCCCTTTTGGTGCTCTTCACACAACCATTGTTGGACCATTCTATTAATTTTCAGCATAATATTTACATACATTTCGAATTAGGCATAAAATCCAACCAAACAGTCCAAATAAAAATATAACATCATACATGCCTATCCATTCACTAGTCAGGCCTTGTCCTTGAGCTCTAGACTAGGAATTCACACTAGCATATTTACATCATTTACATAATATTGGATAAGTACATTCCAAGTCAAAACTAGGGGTATTACATCACAAGGATAGGATCTTTTTGGTTCCAGAATCCTCATTAAAGAACAAGACCCTTGAGGTTTCTCATGATGTGCCCCTGGCAGGACATCCGAGGTTTGTGAAGACATACAAGAAAGTGAAGGAAAGGTTATCTTGGAAGGGCTTGAAGAATGAATTTATGGAGTATTTTAGATCATGTGTGGCATGTCATCAAAACAAAGTAGAGCATACTCATCTAGTTGGACTCTTACAACCACTTCTTATTCCTAAACAAAAATGGGAAAGTGTATCAATGGATTTCATCACAGGGATCCCCAAAATCCAAGGTAAAGACAATATTTTTGTTGTGGTTGATAGATTGAATAAATATGCACATTTATTTGATGTCACAACTAATATTTAATCCATCCAAGTGGCTTAACTTTTCATCAAATTAGTCTTCAAACTTCATAGCATACCCAAGTCCATCATGAATGATAGAGATAACAAGTTCACTAGCAATTTTTGGCAAGAGTTGTTCAAGTTAGTGGGGACAATTTTGGACATGAGTACAAGCTACCATCCACATACTGATGGCCAAATAGAAAGAGTGAAACAATGGCTATAAGGATACTTAATAAACTATGATACCGTCCAGAAAAGTCATGGACCACTTGGCTCCATTTGGGATAATTTTGTTACAATACTACTTTTCATCTCTCAATTGGAATGTCTCCATTCAAATATATACATGGATTTGATGCACTCACTTTTTCTGAACTTATATTTGGTGATTGTAAGACACATAAGTTAAAGGATTGGCTCCAAGAGAGTCAAGACATACTCAGAACTCTCAAGGACAACTTGCGGGTAGCACAAAACAAGCAAAAGGTGCAATGTAGAAAAGCATAGAGTGGATCGAAACTTCCAAGTAGGGGATCTGGTATATTTGAGGTTGCATCCCTATAGAAAATCCTCATTGAGTTCTAAGGGCATTGAGTAGTTTCAGCCAAATTTTTATGGTCCCTACCAAGTCCGAAGGATGATCGGGGAAGTGGCTTATGATCTAGAATTGCCTCTAGGTAGTAAGATTCACAATTTTTTCCATGTGTCATGTTTGAAGAAGGAAATAAGGAAGAAAGTTAAGGTTTCAAAAGAATTTCATCCCATTGATGATGAAGGACACTTGGTTATAGTTCCTGAAAATATTTTGGAGTTCTGAGATAAGAAGCTAAGGAGCAGAATCATTAAGGAATTCCTAGTGCAATGGGAAGGACTGCCTAGTGAGGATGCTACTTGGGAAGGAAAATATATCTTACAACATCCCAGTTTGAAATTGATTGAGGAAAATCAATATTGGGATGGGAGGATTGGAAATTCCCCTCAATGGTGATCATTGGAATTATTTCATAACCCAACCAATCCCTTGGTTTGAGGAGACAACTTCATTTACTTTGGGTTAATTTTGAAATTCAGACATTTAATTAATCAGGGAGTGTGATTTAATTTTTCCTAAAGTTTGTATGCACTTGATAATAATTATTATTCATAAATTAAGTATTTTTATTTTGAATAAAAGAGGATAATGCTCCACAAGTGTGCCTTAGTGGATAAGTTTGACTGAAGAGATGACTTGCAAAAGAAGTTAGGAGAAAACATCCAAAGCTAGAAAATCAGGAAAAAGGAAAGAAAGATAGTAAAAAGCAGAAAGCCAACAAAAACTCAGGAAAATAAGCAGAAAGAAGAAAGCAGTATAAAATTAAAAAAAAAAGGATAAGGCAAAAAAGCAGGATAAGGAATAAAAGCAATAAAAAGCAAAGCAGGATAGAAAAGGTAAAGCAAAAAAGGTAAAAGAAGAAAGCAAAGCAGAAAAGGAGAAAAAAATGAAAGCAAGCTTTAATTATCCATCCAAGAGGGAGAATTAGCATAGGATACTTTCTCCTCAAATTATCCTCCATCTATAAAATAAGGAGTGTGCACCACCTTCACATCTTTTGACAGTTTGAGTTTTGGAGTGAATGCAACTGTGCCTCAGAGAGTTGGGAGATGTGCTCCTAGTCCAAGCTGGGAGATGTGCCCCTTATTCCTGTGAGAGGACGATGGTATTTATCCATTATCATTGAGATTATTGTAGGTACTGAATTCTACACTAGTTTAGTACGATCTTGTGATAGATATTTGACATCTCTTCATGCAGATCTATGTGTAATTTCCTAGTTTTCTTGATGAAGGAGTTTTTTCTAGTTGTATCTCATTCTTGAGAACTATTTGATCTATGAATCAGGTACTGATGGATGATATGCATATAATAATGAATCTCTGATTTCCTATCTGGATTTTTACTGAATAAAATTCTGATTCTCATACATCTTCTTGCACCTAGTCTAGATTTCAATAAAAAAGAGCTAGTTTCCAAAATGTGTTTGATAAATGAATGAGTATTCGTACAAATGATATGATTTATGTTTGTGATTTTATTTAATATGTTAGATTACTCAACCCAATATTGAGATCATAAATTCATGAGCCTTCATGATTGTTTTGGAAGCCCTGAAATTGGCCTAGTGGTGCAATCCTAGAAGGAAATTTTCCTTGTACGATTGTGAGACTTCCTCAAAACCTTCCCAAAATTTCTAGAGAGAACTGAGACTTTCCATTGAATTTTATTTGACTTTATTTAGCCTCCCTAAGTCAGAATCCTTCACCATTATCTTTTGGTCAATGCATAGTTGAAGGGTTGGCAGGCGGTTTGGTAAGTTAGCATCGCAGCATCGCGGATGCTGCGACAAGTCAGAAGATATCGCGGAAGGCGGAAAGCTCGGCGCAAAGGAGAATATTTTATGTATTTTTGAGTCTTTTGGCCCGCATCATGCGGGTTTTGGGTCATTTGGACCGTATGTTATGTAATTTTGGGTCAGTTGTACCGCAGTATGCGGGCTTTTGGGTTGTTTGGACCGTGTCAGTTAGATTTTGGGTCATTTTCTCAAAGCATCTGTTAGGAAGTTGTTAGTAAGTGGACAAGAAATCTAAAGGTGGAAGTCTATTTATAGTCATAGAGTCATATGTGTTGGAACACCTAAGAAGAATGTGAAAGTGAGATCTGATCTTGGCATGCGTCTGTAATCGTTATTTGCGAGATCGGTGTTTTGCGAAGATATTGTATCTGGGTTTTGCTGAGTTAATATGACATGATAGAGTTGTTTTGCGAAATCCCTATGTATCTTCTATTCACTTATGGTAATACATGTTGCAATATATGAATAATGCTATGTTTTCTTACTGCAATTAATGTGTTATGGTTATACTTGTTGCGATGAGTGTTTCTGTTGAATGATGCTATGGATACAATGATGTCAAAGTTAAATGCATAGATCTATTTTTGAATGTCGCAATAAGTTTAAGTGATTGTTTCCGCAAACATCCTCCTTCATTTGGTGGGAACATGGTTCCGTCGACTCTCCCTTGAACATCTCGGGTGAGACCTCATCTACTCCGCAGGTGTTGTTGGACAGGGTAAAACCTGTCTAGGCCGATACTCAGGGAGATTGCGGTGGGTTGGATGTCAACAGCGAGTGGAACGCCTGTCGACTGGGTTTGAGTCAACAAATGGTTCCGTTTCTGGGATCGTGTGCGAAGTGAAAGGAGGATATGTTGTGGCATATGACGCAATCGGAGATACAAAGCTGGTTTGATCAGAAGTTGCAAGAATTCGCTGAAGAAGAGAGTCGAAACACTCGACTGACAGTAGATCAGTGGGTGGGAAGATATATTCATGACGATCTGCACGAATGGTTTTTCTATGAATTCCCAATCATTTTGTATGAGTGGTTGGCGAAGTTGAACTTCCAAGGTGGTGAACCAACGACCTGGACCCCAGAGCTGATCCAAGAGCTACAGGAAGTCGACAATAAAGCGTCGCGGGTTGTCAAAGTTTGGCTTGACAATATATTAGAAGGTTGTATCACTGAATTTGCGGTTGATACCCAAAAGTCTTATAGTGAAGTTGAAAGATATTTCTTCCATGGACCCCAAGGAAGGTTTTTGTTGTCGCTCCAGCTGTCTTTTAAGATGTTTATTTGCGAGAAGGGTATATTGAAAATGCATCTAGATCAGTAAACAACCTGGTGGGCGGAGGCTGTGGGTATCGCGACAGCAGGGGGGTGGTACATGGAATGATAAGGGGTAGATGGGTGCAAGTCATAATGAGACTGTGAGCGAAGCCGAGGAAGAGAGTGGTCTTACAAGGGGAGGAGCGAGGTTTCGATAGGAAAAAAGGCAGAGGATAGGAGAAGGTTCTACTGCGATTGAACCGCAAGTTCGCGAAGGAAGACCACACAAGACGAAGCGAACTCACAGTCCGAAAAAGGAAAACTAGGCTACGCCCAAGATAGAGGTAGGACCAAACCCCAGTAGCAACGTACCCACACCTCCGCTCACTATTTGTCAACCAGTGAGAAACACAAATTTGACTCCACCAGGTCAAAAAAACTTGATTGCTAGTAGTTCAGCGACTGTTGGAAGGAAGCCCAGGATGGTGGGTGAGGACACTAAGTTTCCTTTCTTCCACGGGAATGGGACAGATAACCCTGAGCAGTACTGGTTTTTGTGTGAAGTGGTATGGACCATAAAACATATCACTGATGGCAACGCTAAGAAAGGACAGTTAGCGATGAATCTGTGAGGTCACGCATTAGACTGGTTTATGAAGTTTGTTATAGTCCCTACATGAGCTCCAGAGAAGACGCTAGATGATATTAGGAATGGATTGATTGCAGAGTTCAAGAAACCCAAGTCTGAAGCACAATATATTACAAAATTGAAAGAAATTAAGCAGTATCCCAATGAAACAGTGTGGGACTTTGACCAGCGATTCAGGATGTTGATGGCAAGGGTTAGTTTTGATATGAGCACTATCCAACATAAAGAATGGTTCATCGCGGTACTGCTTCCACACATTTGACTGTGGCTGATGCAACAGAATATTGCAACGCCCAGTGAAGCTTTGGAGATTGTAATGCGATTGGAAGCATCGCCAATTGGTGAAAATGTAGTCGGGATGTCGCAGATTCAGACACAGATGGCTAACCTGGCCATACAGCTGCAAGATCTTAAGAAGGGAAAGGAGAAGCGTGAAGAAGAATGGTGTACGTGATGTCGAGGAGAAGGGCATACTAAGGACAATTTTCTTGATTTCCACGATTATCTAGTTTCAGGAGCCCCAAATTCGTTGAATGGTGGTGGCATGCCGTGGTGTCACGTTTGTCAGGTATATGGGCACTACCATGAGGAATGTCCATACATGCAGAAGATGGTCACAAAACCGATGAATCTGTATTGCACCTTCTGTAAATCCGTGGGACATGACGACAAAGATTGCCAGGCATATGGGTTGCTTCATGAGAGAACGCACGATGCATTCTATGTAAAGGACGATCAGCGTGCCATACAACAACCACAACCGCAGCCGCAGGTATCCCAGCTGCTACCTCAATTGCAGGTACAGTTTGTATCCCAGCAGCAACCACAGCAGTTTATGCCCCAATATGCTCCGATGCAAATGAATCCACAATAGCCACAGTATGTTACGCAACTGCAGTATGCACAGCAAGGGCAGGGCATGCAACAAGCTCCTATGTAGAAATAGTTCCATCAATTGCAATACCAACAGTAGGGTTGATTCTCTAGAGGATTCCGGGGTGGACACGACGGAGGATTTGGTCGCGGAGTAGGACGAGGAGGTCGTGGACCTGTTCAATGTTATCACTGTGTGGTATGGGGGCACTATCAGGGCGATTTCCCACTATTGTAGATGCAGTGTACATTTTTCTTTGTTACAGATCATACAGTGGAGAATTTCCCGCAGTTGATTGCGTGATGGCAGGTAGGAAACATTCCATAGTTGCAGAATCAAAATCAGGTGCAGCAGTCGGTACAGAATCAAGTACAAAAATCAGCACAGAACCAAAACCAATGCCCAAATCAGAATACTAATTTGAATGTGAACCAACCAAGGAATCCACCACTGAACCAGAATTAGGGTGCGAGTGTTGCAACAATTTCTCCAGAGCCAAGGCCATAGGATGCGGCTATGGCAGTTATCACGTGGGGAGGTGCAACAACAGGAGGGGATAGCTCACAACCGTTCATTCGATTAGACGGGAAGAAAAAGGTCTCATTTGACATTGAGTTCGAACGTGATGCGTTCTTTCAGGCGCATCATGCGATGGACCAAGATCGCGGAAAAGCTATTATCTATGACATGCCCCCTGTTTTTTATGCTACTTCAGAGGCAGGTCCGTCGGTGCTATCTGAAACCTTGCAGAAATTTTTCGAGAGCTGCTTATTGTTGGAAAGGGATCCTGTTGCTCTAGCTGAGATCGAGGGTTTGCTGCAACGAGCAACTAGGGGACGACAAGAGTCTACGGTAAACTCCTTATAGCGACGGAATACCGGTAAGGAGATGTGCATGAACATACAAATTGGGGACTATGATGTTGATTCAGTTATTCTGGATCTTGGTTCGAATTTCAACATCTTAACCAAGCAGGCATGGCAGAAAATGGGGATCCCCCATTGAGCTGGTCTCCTGTACAGCTCTAGTTAGCTAATCACGCTATGGTGACACCAATTGGGAGAGTTCCACGTCTGGTGGTGGACATTGACGGCATGAAGACCTATGCTGACTTTGATGTCATCGAAGTGGTTGAAGGAGGAAGCTCGTATCCCGTGTTGTTGGGGATCGGATGGGATAATGACACTGGAGCGGTAATCAACTTCAAGCAGCGGATGATGACTTTCATAAACCGTGATCTCAGATTCATAGCCCCATTGGATCTGGATGAAGGATGCAAATACATTAAGCCAGTGAAGGACGAAGATCCCAGTGGATGGGACCATGCATTCAACATTTTCGAAGACTATATTCATTCAACTGCCAACGGTGAGCTGGGATGGCGTAATGACAGGTCCGTGTCTTTTGACTCTAATGACGCATTAGAACATTGGCATAACAGCTTGCATGAGGTGTTGCTCCGCAAGTGCGGATTAGTCACGCAATAATTATGCCACGTTGTGACTGAAACGGTTACACTACCAGTATATGAAGGGCTTCCTGGATTTTCTGACTTTCTGGCAGAGTTCGAGGAAAGATTTTCAGAACCACAACGACTGCTAGCATTGGAAGAAGCACTGAAGGCTACTCCAGCACGCTGGTGGGCGACACATAGGAAATCAATCGACGGATGGTCTCAATGCAGGAGATTGATGACGGTTCGCTTCGACGATACCGAGGTCTACCACATAGGGAAATATGATGGTCGGAATGACCCTAGAGATCATTTGATGGATTGTCAGACATTATGGGCATCGTGACCAAGATATGAATGGGTCCTAGCATTTATCCTAACTTTGGATGAAATGTCGCGATCATGGTATAATACAGTAGAATTGCGGGGAGAAATAACTACTTGGTTGGAGTTGACAGTTTGCTTTACTCATACATTCAGTTTTTTCGATCCCAACTTGGATGTCCATAACGCTCTACAGATCATTCGTGATGTGATTCTGAAGGTTGTTCCAGTGGCATATCCCGCAGATCCGCATACACACTTCCAGATGCAATCCATGATGGAATGTTATAATATCAATTGTGGTCCTGAAGACGGTGATGATCCGTGGAATGTCAATATTCCAGAGTCTGAAGGAAGTCGCAATGTGGTACCACCTAATGCACCAAGTGACCCGTTCAGCCAGCCCTTGAAGCTCCGTAAGATCAATATTGGGATGGAGGCCACTCCCAAGTTCGCGAATGTTGGAGATTATTGGGATGATGAGATGATGTTGAAAGTCACTGACTTACTGCATGAATTCCAAGACCTTTTTCCTACGAATTTTTCTGAGATGAAAGGTATTTTGGGCGATCTAGGGGAGATGAAGATCCCCTTGAAACCAGACGCTAAACCGATCAGGCAACGACCCTACCAGCTGAATCCGCGACATAAGGAGAGGGTCAAGGTAGAACTTGATTGCATGCTGGATGTTGGTATCATTGAACCGATTGAAGAGTCAGAATGGATCAATCCTATGGTGGTGCAGGACAAGAAGATTGGCAAAGTGTGCATTTGCGTCGATTTGCACAAGTTGAATGATGCCTGCTTGTATGATCCCTTTCTGACCCCATTTACTGATGAAATACTCAAAGGTGTGGGATACTAGGAGATGTATTCTTTCACATATGGGTTCTCAGGCTATCATCAGATCCGCATTGCAAAGGAAGAACACCACAAGATGACTTTTGTGACAGAATGGGGCTTTTTTCAGTACATAGTGATGCCATTCGGGTTGAAGAATGCGTCGGTGATATTCTCGCGGGTTGTCGTTGTTTCATTCAAGGATTTCATTCAGAAGTTTTTGCAGGTATACATGGATGACTGGACAGTCTATGGTTTGATCCGCGATCATCTCGCAAACCTGCAGTTGATGCTGGAGCATTGTCGACAACATCAGATATCGCTGAATTTGAAGAAGTGTATTTTTTGTGCACCATTTGGGATATTGTTGGTTCCCATTGTGTGCAGACAAGGGTTGTTAGTCGATCCAGCAAAGATTGTGCTCATTTTGAGCTTAACACAGCCAACTAACGTAAAGCATATGAGGGCGACGTTGGGCCATACCGGGTATTATGGTAAGTTCATTAGGGGATATGCAGCGATCACCACCCCTATGGAGAAGCTACTGAAGAAAGATGTGGTATTTCAATGAAGCCCTGAATGTTAGGATAGTTTTGAACAGCTGAAGGAGAAGATGGCTTCGGCACCGATATTAGTATTTCCGGACTGGAGTAAGTAATTCCTTGTCGATCGTGCTAGGAGTGTTGCTTGCCCAGCCAGGAGAGGGGGATCTCGATCACCCCATTGCTTTCTCCAGTCAGAGGTGGTCATCGGCCGAAAGGCATACAAATTCAGTTCGATAAGGATATACAAATGTAGAATTTGAAATCAAATGCAACTTTGTTTGGTCAACAAGTTCAAATCGAATCCTAAAATGAGCATTAGAACTCAATTCAACATGCACACATAATATACAAACCAAATGAAATACCTTTTTGAATTTTTTGTTTCAAAATGAAAACTTGAAATAAAACTTGATCTAAAAACAAAATAAATATGCAAAATAAATTTTGTTTTCAATATAAAAAGCAACTCCAAATCATTTAAAGACACTTGTAATGTATTAAACCAACACAAACTCACAAATTGAACCAACTTTTTGTTTTCCAAATGAGAAACGAAGCCTAACTAAGAACAAACACACAGCACAATCAATGAAAAATCCCTTTGGTACCTTTATCAACAAAGTAGAAGTGGCCACAAGCACAAGCCTCTTTAGTCATACAAGCATATCAAGTGTAAAAAGGCACATGAGATAACCTCTAAATTCCAAAGATCATGAAGTCCTACTAGGGTTCAAGGTTTGGGAACGCTTGATTCTTACACCTAACCAATGAAATCAAGAACAAAAAAAACATAAAAATCCCTGAACTTCCACTTCAAAGAAGTAATCAAAAGCACACAAACTCAAAGAGAAAAATAAATCTACCAAAAGAGAACCTTTTTCACTCAAAGAGATTCAAATTGACCCAAACAAACTCAAATGGTTCCAAATCAACTCAAACAGGTCCAAATTGATCCAAACATATCCAAATTGGGTCAAAAATTTCCAAATTGGTCCAAATAGATCTAACTTGGGTCAAAACCATCCAAAATGATCCAAATAATTCTAAATTGGCTAAAATAGATCCAGAAACAAAGGCAAGATCAATCAAAAGGAAAACATCACACTTCCCAGGGGTCCTATCCAGACCAAGGACAAGCAAAGACTCTAAAAAATCCAATAAAAACCTCACTCATAGGTACAAAATGAAAAAACACTACCTACATGAGAAAATTGTTGGTGAAACACAAGAAAAGTAGGGTGTGACACACAACTATGTAGACCACCAAGGGTGTTTTTATAACAAACATGCTACTGTCATGAAGGTGACCTACATGTTTTTACTAAAAACCTAAAAAAAACAATTCCAACTCAAAACATTGACAGTTGAAGTGTCTATTTGTTAGGATATCTCATCATCAGTTTTATGTTTGCATTTATTCTACATGCATCCCAGTCATCAGTATGGTGTCTCCCAGCACCTAGTCCCCAAATCACTAGCCCTGATAGCTTCTTTATGTTCAGTTCTAGCCCTCCTAGTCCATGATGTGCCCTCTTTTCACCTATCACATGTGAAAGACACCCTCTCTTACCTACCACCAGTGACACACTCAATTAGTTGCTTGATTTGTGGATATGTTCCTTGATTTGAGGACAGATTGACTAGTTAAATAACTGAAACACTCCGATGGACATCCAAAGAGACTAGTTTGACTATTCTGACTCCAGACAGCTCCTCATGCACCCTCCTTGGATTCTCCTTCACTACATTAGTGCTCCATGCATCAGTTAAACCTACCTACATTCAGTTAGACTTAGTTTGACACCTGGGTGACCGTTACTTGGGCATTGCTGACACTACCACTGATTGATGATGAGGACTCCTAGTGCAGACCAACTACACCATGCAGGCTATTCGAATGACCTACTTGGTTAATTCAAATCATTCAGTCATTGTGACTACACATTGTATTTTAATTGATTATCTTGTTCAATAGATCTGTTGTGCTTCAATTTCACATGGTATCAGATCCATGGCAGGGACAAGAATTCATTTCTGCAGGGATTATTCATGAAGATTGAGCAATTTTTGCTCACAGTGTAGCAGTTTTTTGCACTTGCATCACTTTCTGCACTTGTAGCTATTGCTCCAAAATTCCAACTCCACACCAGAAGCCAAGAGTTTACACATAATTCCTGGATATTGATCATTGGATATTCAAGCTTGCTTGATCTCCTATGTCGGGTGTGATGCAACTTGAAAAGTGTGGGTTGTCGACCTAAATGGTTCTTGTTTGTGTGTGATTTGCAGGTTTCTTACTTTCTCCATTTGCATTTGCTATTGAAGAGATGGAATCTTCTTCACAAAATCTTCTTACTGCATTCAACTATGATGAATGGAAACCAAAGATGATAGCATGTTTAAGGAGACAATGTCTTTTTGATATGTGCATTGGTATTACAAGAGATTTTGCTTCCGATGAAGAGGAGAATGATTGGCTTAATGATTGTGAGAGATATTTTGGAACAATGTGTCTTGATATGTCTCCTTGTATGCACTACCTCAGTCAAACTGCTGAAAATCCAAGTGATCTATGGGCCCAACTAGATAGAGAATTTGGAAATCAGGAAGAAGAGGATCTTGCTATCCATTTGGAGAACAAGCCCAATTATACCTCCTTATTTTCTCTCTCAGATTATGTCTTGGCCTCAACCATATCTCAAGATGAAGAAGAAGATGCACATTCAACACTCATGTTATCAATATATTCTATTTCGAATTCTGAGCAAGATAAACCAGCTCATACTCTAGAATCTGAAGAGGTTCTTAAATCCTCTCTTTCACATGAGTTTGTCGGTGTGAAGAATGATGATCTACTTGATGTTTTGGAGGTCAAATCTGATTTTGGAGGTGATGCATTCGCTCTCCTTGATCACATGATTCCTATCTACTTTTTTTTATTATCATTGGCACATGTTCTCAGAGTTTTATTGAAGATGGAGGACAATATCATTCACTTGAGTTCAAGTCTCATGCACTTTTTGGTGATATTGGTTTTGATCTCACCCTTGTTGGTTCAAAGGAGATCTCAAGAAACCATCCATCAATTCTTGGAGCTGATTTAACCTCCATTGATTAGAATTTCAAGTTTCAAGAGATATTTGATCTAATTGGAGCTGATCTTACCTCATTTGGTTCGAATTACAAGCCCCGGGATCATGTTCAGATTTTCAGATTTGTTCTCACCATGATCGGTCTAAAGAGCAAGTTCATAAAGTATGCATATTCGCTTGCATCCATTGATGGAGAATACAAGCACATGTTTTTGGAGCATGATCCACTTCCTCCCAAGAGTAAGATACCTCCAGACATATCTACTTGATTTTGGAGCAAATTTATTCTTTGGTATGTTACAGTCCAATTTGAGGGGGGGATTTTCCCATGAGGTTTTCTCCTTTTCCTTGGTTCATGGACTATTCTTTATTTGGATTATTTATTGTATTAGGGCGACCTTTGGTATCAGTAACCAGGGCCCTATCCTTTATTTTGTTATCTCATAGTATACTTGTGGGGGGGTGTTAAGATACCTCATCATCGGTTTTATGTGTGCATGCATGCATGCAATTGCATGCATCCCAGTCATCAGTATGGTGTCTCCTAGCACCTAGTCCCCAGTTCACTATCCCCGGGAGCTTCTTTCTATTCGGTTCTATCCCTCCTAGTCCATGATGCACCCTCTTTTCACCTACCACATGTGAAAGGCGCCCTCTCTTACCTATCACCAGTGACTCACTCAGTTAGTTGCTTGATTTGTGGATATGTTCCTTGATTTGAGGACATATTGACTAGTTAACTAGCTGAAACACTCTGATGGACATCCAGAGAGACTAGTTTGACTATTCTAACTCCAGACAGCTCCCCATGTGCCCTCCTTGGATTATCCTTCACTACATTAGTGCTCCATGCATCAGTTACACCTACCTACATTCAGTTAGACTCATTTTGACACCTGGTTGATCGTTACTTGTGCATTGCAAACACCAAGTTAATTTTTAGGGGCGAAATTTCGCTAATTGGCTATTTTTTGGGTTTTTTTTTCAAAAAATAAATTCGCTATTTGGTCATTTTTAGTCTCTAATATCGCCTATATATACATAAAATATGTTTTTTTATCATAATTTTCGCCAAAATTTACAAATTTCAGTAGTAAATTGTATGTTTGATATTTGATATTCACCTACCTATCTATCTATATGCTTTTTCCAAACCAAAATAATCGCCTAGAATACTATACTTAAATATAATATTAGACTCCTTAAAAAATACCCTGGCTGACACTACCACTGATTGATGATGAGGACTCCTAGTGCAAACCAGCTACACCATGCAGGCTATTCGAATGACCTCCTTGGTTAATTCGAATCATTTAGTCATTGTGACTGCACATTGTATTGTAATTGATTATCTTGTTCAATAGATCTAATGTGCTTCAATTTCACACTATTAAAGCTCTAAGATCATTCATAACTTAAAAATAGACTTATAACTTCAAGCAAATTGGAGAAACAAACTTGGAAAACCCCAAAGCAGAGAGGTTTTCTCCCTAGAAGAGTATCCAATTCTGTTGTGAGGAAAAATATCCCATGACTGGGGTTGAGATCACCAACATACTAGGGTTGAAAAAAAAGACAACTAAATCTTGGTTCTACGCAAAATAGACTATTGATTATCAACTGAGATCAAAACAAAAGCATATAAAGGGTTTATGAAGAGGATTTGTATGAACTTTTTTATGAAGGTTGGTCCAAGATTTCCTTGAATCCTTGATATTTGGTCTCGATATTTAGTCAAAGAACCTATCAAACCATTCCAATACATTCCTCAAACACATTTGTATACAAAGGTATGATTCGAATTTAAATAGAGCATCAATATAAACTAGTTAAACAATTTAGCATTAACATGTAACCAAATCCGAGACAGGGATGAATACAGCTGTTAGGAAAGGGAATGATGTCAATCCTTTTATTATGAATGGAAACAAGTACAATGATACCTTGTTTATATTCTAGCACCTTGAAAAACCTTGATTTTGGATCTTTTGCTTCTCTTCTCCAAGAATCCCAGCCACAACTCAGATGCATAATGGTTTGAGAGCAACTAGGGAATAAATGGCAAGAGACAGAGAGTGATGATTCTTCTAGAATAACAATACTTGGGATAAGAGTCCTCTTCATGGCCAATATCCCTTTATTTTATAGGATAAGTAGATGGTTAGATTCGAGGAGGGAGCAGTTGTAACTGATGGTGTGGTTATCCCAACCTCCCAAACCACCCAAATTTCAATATTTTTATATTTTTTTAGCATTTTTAAGCCACACGCAGGTGGGACAAGATCAAGATGTGTTTCAAATGGCCTTGGGACAAATGAAAGGTGCATGTCACACGCCCTTAGGATAAGAACAACTTGCATATTTAGGAAAAATGGGCTAAAAATTCCATTTTGAGGGATTTTCTAGGGGTGTTCTGGTCTCCAAATGTGGTCACAAGCTTCCTAATTGATGGATAATCAATGACTAAGTTAAGGCCACACTATTAAGCACCAAATTAGGGTTCTTCCATCCATAGTTTCCTTTTGTGTGAGAAACAATAGATTCATTAAGTGTCATCATGAAAGCATCATGCAAGTGTCATCACACACATAGAAGTTTTGATTTGCGCTATAACAATGCATTTATATATCCAAAATGCACATGTGCTTCTATTAAAATAATGCGGGACGTAAAACAATTTATTTTTGTTTTCATTGTTGGTGCATTCATGCGAGAGAAACACATTGATGCATCTTGTTATTGGGTGCACCAAAATAGGGTAAACATTTTTTTTTTAAATTACTGGATGAAAAAACCATTGTTTCCATCCTTTAGTGCTATAGACCAACTAAGATTTGATGTTATAGTTTCCTCCTTGAAGCACCTTACCATCGGTGCTCTATGTGGTTGAATTGCTCCCTTCTGTTGATTTCTACGTGGCTTTCAAATTTTTCCAAATGGTGAGCTAATTTGTTTTTCCATCTATGTGTAAACCATGCCTCCTTGGTGCACAAGTTCCCATGTAATGTCTTTGTTACCTTCTAATTTAAAATTTTAAAAGATTGAAATTTCAATTTCACCTTAAATTTGCACTTTATTACAAAAAAAAATATTGCATGGTACGTTCGAGTTGTTTGGCTCACACCACACTCACCAGTGCTCTATGTAAATTTACAGTGTGCACCGATAGCGATGCTTTATCACGAGTACAAAATAAGAGATAAGTGACCAGGTGACTAAAAAAGTTAGTCACAACAGTTTTTTCAAGGCATAAACAACCAAAATTGAGAAATTTTAACTAAGCCAACTTAAAATCGCTAAGATAAACGAATAATTTAGTTAAGGGACAAAATATACAACTAGATAACAAGTGATCAAAATAAAAATGACTAATTTAGTCACAGGAATATAAATACGATTTGATATTTCCGTGGTGTGGGTTTTCAAGTGAAATCAGATAGTCTGCAGTTGCTATTGTAATAAAAATATGACTAGCTAACAAGGAATACGAATATGAATTAGTCGTTTATGTTAGTATTTTTAGTTGTGTCACCCCAACAATGGAAAATTACAATTTTGATAATGAATATGTACAATTTACTAAATTTTAACACTGCATATGGATTCAGATACCCCTTTAAAAGGGGTCTCCAAATCCATCTGTAGTGTTAAAATTTAGTAAATTGTAAAATTGTAGACGGATGTAGGGACCCAAGTGACATTAATTATTGTTTCACTTGGAAATGGAAAATTGCAATTTTGACAATTCAATGCTCTACCTCTTGAAATGTATGTTCTTCAACATACATAATATGTTGCATGGGGAATCAAATTGTAGAAACTTGGAAGGTGGTTTAATTGACTGTTAATTTACTAAATTTTAAGATTGTAGATGGATTCAAAGACCCCTTTCTAAGGGGTCTCTGAAGCCATCAACACTATTGAAATTTAGTAAATTAACAGTCAATTAAACCACCTTCCAAGTTTCTACAATTTGATTCCCCATGCAACATATTATGTATGTTGAAGAACATACATTTCAAGAGGTAGAGCATTGAATGAATTGGTATTGACAATGGACATAAGTTCAGTTTTGAAGCTTTAGAACCCAACTTTTCGGCCTATACCAAAGGCAAAGGCCCTTTGAAAGGGTTCTTAAAAAATGGATATTTTAATAAATCCTTAAATATGGAATCATACCCTTGATCGTATCCATTATAATAAAGGGAACCCTCTCTATTTTGAAAAAGGCTAATGAACTTCTACTTCACTTGGTTTTCTTGGTTATGGATAGCGTGTCAGATCGTAAGACAAAGACCGGCACTATCTTTTTGTATTTCAATTTACTAGCAAAGGATAACATAAGAAGGTTTAAGTATGTATATGGTATAGGGTGGCAGGGAATGCTCTACTTGGAACCCTTTTCTTTGTTTAATATGTAACTTTTCCCTCCATAATCTTATAATATTTATTTGTTATTTAGAAAAAAAGCAATAAATATAACGTCCTGAATTGTGAGGAAGGAACCATTTGCAAAGTGGACATTGATTAGTGGTCCAAAAATTGGGTTGTGGAAGTGAAATATTTCTAATTTTCTCAAGGCTAACTTTTTGGGAAAAGAAAATAGCCAAGAGCCTCTACCACCATCACATATAGGGATGATACTAAAGAGTTACCTCTTCCTATTGGTGCAAAAAAACCTAACCTCTTTATATTTGATATCATTTATGGTGAGGCATGTAGTTCCAATTGCAAACAATGTTCTTATTCAAATTAAGGAATGTAAACTTTTGTTGTTTCTCATATTATTTGTAAGTATTTATGATAAAATTGCATATGATTTCGAAGTATCATGTTTGGGTATAAATCCTTGCTTATTCCACACACTTTTACTCACATTATTTGATAATGGGTGAAGAGTTACATGCCAAACATTTAATCTAAAATAATATACGTTTTATTTGAAATCCTTACAATGTTTTCACTACCCTTCAAAAGAAAGAGCCAAATCCCAATGCCTACAACATGTCTAAAATAAATCTCCATTTGATACAATCACATGCTTTCTCAAAATTGATTTTCAGAATTGAATTTTGAAAAGGTGTCTCGACTTATCACTCTATCCCATTCCATACCTTCCCATACAACTATTATATTAGATAGTATGCACCTTCCTTTGATAAGCGTTATTAGATAGTATGCACCTTCCTTTGATAAGCGTATTTTGTTTTAGTCAATAATTTTTGGAAAAAGGTACCGAAGAGCTTAGACATAACTTCATATACATTCGACAAGGTTATTATTTAATTTATCCCAAAGGCTAGATACCTACAACACATAAGAAATTGGTTGCAATGGATCTTTATTAAAAGGTTTCTAACACGGAAAAGGGAATTCAATGATATCTAGAAAATATTTTCGTGCGGTTCAAAATCAGATGATAAAAATGAGATCTTATAATCATATCTATCGAATTAACGATGACCACTCTCCACTCCCCACTATTGAAATGAAAAGTGTTGACCTATTTAATAAGTTTAAGTGAATTTTTATTTCCAATTCAATTTAAAAAGTTAGGGTGCACCCTATATTTAGAATAGAGAGGGAAGTTAAATGATAACTAGGCCATGAGACTCTTCAACTGAGAAGAACGTGATCTCGATCCCAAAAAAAATCATAGAGAACTTAAATGATAACTAGGCAATGAGGACTCTTCGACGGAGAATAACAAGATCTCAATCCCAAAAACATAATCACAATGTTATACTTCCACATATAAATCAACCAAAAAATTTAGAGGGGTCACAAATAAAAGACCCTCGATTGACGGGAAGCGCCGCTTTGTGGAGCTGGGATAGCGCAGTGACAACTCTGTGTCTTTTGACTCTGATGACGCGTTAGAACATTCGCAGAACCGCTTGCATGAGGTGTTGCTCCGCAAGTGCGGGTTAGTCATGCAATCATTATGCCGCGTTGCGACTGAAACAGTTACACGACCAGTATATGAAGGGATTCCTAGATTTTCTGACTTTCTGGCGGAGTTCGAGGAAAGATTTTTAGAACCACAACGACTGCTAGCATTGGAAGAAGTACTGAAGGCTGCTCCAGCATGCTGATGGGAGACACACAAGAAATCAATCGACGGATGGTCACAACGTAGGAGATTGATGACGGTTCGCTTCAGCGATACCGATGTCTACCACACAGGGAAATATGATGGTTGGAACGACCCTGGAGATCATTTGATGGAGTGTCAGACATTATGGACATCATGACCAAGATATGAATGGGTCCTAGCATTTATCCCAACTTTGGATGAAATGTCGTGATCATGGTATACTGCAGCGGAATTGCGGGGAGAAATAACTACTTGGTTGGAGTTGATAGTTTGCTTTACTCATACATTTAGTTTTGCCGATCCCAACCCAGATGTCCATAACGCTCTGCAGATCATTCGCGATGTGATTTTGAAGGTTGTTCCAGTGGCATATCCTGTAGATCCGCATACGCACTTCCAGATGCAATCCATGATGGAATGTTATAATATCACTAGTGGGCCCGAAGACGGTGATGATCCGTGGAATGTTAATATTCCAGAGTCTGAAGGAAGTCGCGATGTGGTATCACTTGATGCACCAAGTGACCTGTTCAGCCAGCCCTTGAAGCTCCATAAGATCAATATTGGGACGGAGGCCACTCCCAAGTTCGCGGATGTTGGAGATTATTGGGATGATGAGATGATGTTAAAAGTCACTAACTTACTGCATGAATTCCAAGACCTTTTTCCTATGAAGTTTTTTGAGATGAAAGGTATTTTGGGCGATCTAGGGTAGATGAAGATCCCCTTGAAACCAGACGCTAAACCGATCAGGCAGCAACCCTACCAGCTGAATCCGCGACATAAGGAGAAGGTCAAGGTAGAACTTGATTGTATGTTGGATGCTGGTATCATTGAACTGGTTGAAGAGTCAAAATGGATCAGTCCTATCGTGGTGCAGGACAAGAAGACTGGGAAAGTGTGCATTTGCGTCGATTTGCAAAATTTGAATGATGTCTGCTTGCATGATCCCTTTCCGACCCCGTTTACTGATCAAGTACTTGAAGGTGTGGGCGACTAGGAGATGTATTCTTTCACGGATGGGTTCTCAGGCTATCATCAGATCCGCATTGCAAAGGAAGAATGCCACAAGATTACTTTTGTGACAGAATGGGGCTTTTTTCAGTACAAAGTGATGCCATTCGGGTTGAAGAATGCGTCGATGATATTCTCACAGGTTGTCGTTGCTGCATTCAAGGATTTCATTCAGAAGTTTCTGCAGGTATACATGGATGATTGGACAGTCTATGGTTTGATCCGTGATCATCTCGCAAACCTACGGTTGATGCTGGAGCATTGTCGACAACATCAGATATCGTTGAATTTGAAGAAGTGTATTTTTTGTGCACCATTCGGGATATTGCTGGTTCACATTGTGTGCAAACAAGGGTTGTTAGTTGATCCAGCAAAGATTGCACTCATTTTGAGCTTAACACCGCCGACTAATGTAAAGCAGTTGAGGGCAACGTTGGGCCATAGCGGGTATTATGGTAAGTTCATCAGAGGATATGCAGCGATCACCACCCCTATGGAGAAGCTATTGAAGAAAGACGTTGTATTTCAACGGAGCCCTGAATGGCAGGATAGTTTTGAACAACTGAAGGAGAAGATGGCTTCAGCACCGGTATTAGTATTTCCGGACTGTTGTAAGTAATTCCATGTACATGTTGATGCCTTGTCGATCGCGCTAGGAGTGGTGCTTTCCCAGCCAGGAGAGGGGGATCTTGATCACCCCATTGCTTTCGCCAGTCGGAGGTGGTCATCGGCCGAAAGGAACTATACCACTACGGAGAGGGAAGGCCTAGCAATGGTCTATGCGCTGCAGAAGTTCCGACACTACTTATTGGGAGGAAATTTTAAGATGTTCACAGACTACTCTACATTGAAATACCTGGTCAATAATCCTGTGTTAGGGGGGAAAGATATGTCGATGGCTACTTCTTTTTTAGGAGTTCAATTTTGAAATGATTGTGAAGCCAGGGTGGTTGAATGCTGGCACTGATCATCTATCGCGGATTGAAACAGAAGAAGAGCCAACTAACATTAAAGACGGGTTTCCTGATGCGCAATTGTTAATGGTTGAAGTAGCCAATGGCTATTTTGAAGAAATCATTCAGTTTCTGGCGACAGGTACTGCACCAGAAAAGTTCACCACTATTCAGAAGAAGCAGATGGTAGTCAGGGTTGCAGACTTCCAGCTAATTACAGGAGAGCTATACAAGATGGGCGCAGATGAGATATTGCGACGGTGCGTCTTGCCACATGAGCAAGCGCAGATCTTGTCAGAAGCACACGTAGGAGTGGCTGGAGCGCACTATGGCGGTCATGCCACTGCCATGAAGGTGCTTCGTGCGGGGCTCTGGTGATCCACGTGCACAATGATGTGACTGACTATGCGCGGTCCTGCGATGTTTTTCAGAGAACCGGGAAGCCATCCAGGAGGGATGAGATGCCGCTGGTACCGCGACTAACACTGTAGCCATTTGAAAAATGGGCAGTGGATTTCATAGGACCAATCAACCCACCTGGGAAGCGCACTGGTGCAGGATACATCATCATGACGACAGATTATTTGATAATATGGGTGGAAGCTGCACTAGTCATTGATTGTTCCGTGGCCACGACCGCACGGTTTTTGTTCGACAACATTGTCACTCGCTTCGACTGCCCTAAGATATTGCTGAGTGATCAAGGCAGCCACTTTCTCAATTGCACCATCAGTGCATTGACGGAGGAACTGCAGATACAGCATAAGAAGAGCACGCCATATCATCCACAGGAAAATGGCACAGTGGAATCTTTCAACAAGATATTGGAGCATGCACTGAAAAAGGTGTGCAATGCTAACCGCGATGACTGGGATCTGAAAATACCAGTAGTCTTGTGGGTGTATCGCACCATGTGTAAAAGGTTGATGGGATGGACACCATTCAAGATGGTGTATGGACAAGAAGAGATTATGTCAATGGAATACATTGTTCCAAGTCTGCGCATCGCGGCAGCGACATGTATGGATGTTGCAGTGGCATTAGAAGAATGTCTAGTGCAGTTACTACAAATGGAAGAAGATCGCTTCATTGCAGGTTTCCACCAGAGTATGGAGAAGGGTTTCCAGAAGGCTTGGCATGATCGCCACAACAAAAACAAACAGTTTAAATAGGGTGACTTGGTGCTGTTGTATGACAACAAGTTTATGAAACACCCAGGAAAATTGCAGATGCATTGGCTTGGTCCGTATTGCATCAGTAGCATCACTTCAGGAGGCGCAATACAGTTGCAGCAGTTGGACGGAGCGATGCTCCCAAAGTTGATTAGTGGAAGTAGGTTGAAGCCCTATCGGTTGGGATTGGAACAACGCGATGCCTAAGTCGCATCGAAAAAAAAAATTGCAGGTTGGCACACCAACAGGAACAGAATGCGCAAGCAGGGAGGCTTGTGCCACAAGTTAGGAGCGGTCCATGATAGTGGCAGGGTCGTGACTAGATCAAATCAGCAATAAATGCCAAAAGTTCATATGGTTAATTAACGACACTTGTTCGAATGATGGGCATTAATGGCGGATCCGGCTGATCGGCTCATAGGATCGACGATGGATTTGGGTCATTAATACAGAATTTAGTCTGGATTAATGCGGTATTTAGTGATGATTACGAAGGATCGGGTTGAATGCTATAAGAATGGGTCGAGGCTGGTCGAAAGGCACCAAGTGAATTCAGTTGCTAAATGTGCAAGATTGTGCAGTGTTGCAGAGTGTCGTTGCTGACTGTGGAGAGCAGTTGTGAGTTGGGAAAGGTTCAGTTGAACTTGCGGAGTATGGGTGTTGTGTGCTGAGCTAATATTGTGAGTGGAATTGCGTCATCCCTTGGAGTTCAGTGAGTTTATTTAGGTACACCAGGAGAGCTAGAGACAGTTTAAATCTCCATAGAAGTAGAGTCTCCCCTCATTCTTGTTGCTGTTGAGGAGGAAGTCGATCTTGAGCAGGAAGTTGCCAACATGCTAGTTGGAGCGTCAGTTATCACAAAGAAGCATCGAGGGGGTCAACATTCTGATTTGTCACAAAGAAAGAGGCAGCTTAGATCATCCACTGCAGTGGTAGGAGAAGTTCAAGTGTAGGTGGGACAGTCCAATCGGAGAATTGATGAGTCCACTGCATGGGAGGGATTTTTTGCTGTCAACATCCCTGGGTATGTCTCCCCTAGTCGGCCGGGTGCACCACTTCGAAAAGTGAACAAAAATCAGAAGTATCCATTGAGGATGCCAACGCTCCTTGCTGGAATGGAGTACTCTACTGATATTGTGTCGGCCTTGATGCACTTGAAGTATGATGATCACGATATGGTGTCCTATCCAGAAATTTCCTCGGACCCCTATGTGCCAGAGTCACAAATCACTGGGACGTTGATTCTGCAAGACTGGGCATGGGGGCTGAAACAGGCCGGCTTATTAGGCCTTATTAACATGCCACATTTCGGACGACTGCCGGAGGTTAACGCTTGTGTGAAGCAGCGGCTGGCCTGCTTCCAGGACAGTTCATTTTGGCTGGACACAGAGATTCCGGTCACTGTCCACTTGATTGCGAGCATTACCAGGTTGCCCAAAGATGGGGTAGACCCGTCACAATACTTCCGAGGGAAGAAGAACGAAAAAAAGAGGGCGAAGCAGTTGGTTGACCACTGTGGGTTGGAATGAGATGGTCGTGGTTATCGCACCAGCAGTATCAATGATAAGGCGGTTCTCACCGGCGCAAAGATTTTGTCCTGCAAGGTGGTTTGGGGTAGTCGGCTTAATTAGTGCAATTCGAGGATTGTGGCATGTGCAGAGCAATGTGCAGAAGGTGTCCAGATGAATTGGTCTTTGTTTTTGCTAAACCAGTTGGTGGAGGATGTCGTCACAATCCAAGCTGGGAAGGGCTCCTTCACATATAGCTAGCTGTTAATTTTGATTGCACTTGTTTCCTAGAAGGAGCCCAACACTTACCAAGGTATGGAGGTTGCGGCCGTGAAAGAGCGGTGGGGTGCGTGATATCAAAACGTGTGGTGGGTACGTGAGAAAGAGGGACTCCGGGATTGCACATTGCGGTTCTGGTTTTATTGGGAGATGCTATATGATGCAGCAATACAGGTGCCTCGGTTATCTGAGGAATCCACGACAAAGTTTAAGCCGATTATGGTGTTCATGATTCGGCCGCACGCCATTTATGTGCAAGCCAGACATGACCCAGGTAAGAAGTGGTTGTTGACCCCTTACAAGGTGATGACAGAAGTGATGGACTCTATTGTGAATGATTGGACGTCGGAATGGCGCGAACCAGTGGGGTTCGTAGAGATTGAGGCTGGAGAACCGGCGAAAGGCCCAAACGATCGACTATCGCTGCAAGACCAACAGAGTCACCATGACTCATACCAGGAATCGACAAGGACACCGACGGATGATAAAATTGACCGTGACATTGGGGAGGGAAGGATAAAGGCACGCCATGAGCATGGTACAATCAGTGGGGCGTCGTCGACCATAGAAAATCGGTTGGGATGTTTCATTCATGCAGTTACTCAAGTAACCAATACGACTGCTCGGACCATGACGAAGAAGGTGGAGTAAGGTTTCCATGCAGTCATCGCCCGCTTGGATTCCCTGTGCAATATCATCTTGAAGAAGGCACCCAAGGGCGCAATGGTGCAAGAAATCGACGCAATCGACACTGATTTGCGGGTCCGAAATGTTCAAATTCCACCGACTGCCATTGCGACCGATGATGCAGCCCTTAGGACAATGCTACAGCAGCTTGAAGATTTGACAGTGAATGTCAAGGCACTATCCTCACCAGCATTGGTGTGCATACAAGCAATTTCCAGTCAGGAATTGGAGGATAGAGAACATGACGCACAGAGTCAGCTAGTGCGATCGTAGGCGGCGGATGCAGCGATCCGCAAGGAAGTTGAGGATCTTAAAGGGAAGGCCATGGCAGCATGGGAAGTGGTTGATGAGTTGATGGAGATGATGGAGAGCCTCTGGGCCGAGAAGGCTACTGAGATCATGGAGCTGAAGAAGGAACAGGATCGACTGACAGTGGAAAAAATGGCCTTGTAGACAAGTCAAGCGTGGTTGGAGGAAGCCATCAATGAATCCTATCACCATGTCTTTGAGGAAATCACAGAGTTAGATCCGGTCGAGTGAGCGCAGAAGCTAGGGGTTGTTATTGCCCAGTTGCGGGAGGACAATGCTGTCTTAACCCATGCCCTGAAGCCCGCCACACCACCGGAGGTAGTCACAGAATGGAAGAGTTCCATTGAAGAATTGGCGACTCAGCTGGCTGAGTTAGAACATGAGGCGACAAGGATCACTGTGGAGATTGCGTTGTTCTGCGGCAGCATCGTCCAGGATGAGCCGCTAGAAAAGTTGAACAAGCAACAATGTGAGGTGGAAGAGCAGTTGGCTACACTGAAGACCGCCATGCGCACCATGCCACCGGTGGCGCAGGTATCTAAAAAGGCGGAGATCACGGACTTGCAGCAACGAGTTGCCAAAGCGGAAGAACGACAGAAGCATCACTCTACACAGTTGGATGAGTTTCAGGAAATTGGTGCCGATCTTAATGTCGTTGTTGATTCTGTACTCCAAGCGGTGTAGGAAGCGAGGCAGAGAGTTGACACACACCTATGTGACCACCCTATGGCAACGGACCTCAATAACAGTAAGGAGATTGTTGCAATAGCCCTGCAGCAGGTCAGTGAAATCCGACAGCAGTTGAAGATTTTCGAGTTAAGACCAGTGAGTACACCATGTCCAGCTGACGTGGCTCGAGGGTGAGCCACAAGTTTGTGTTGGGGGCCTGTTGGCAGGCGGTTTGGTAAGTTTGCATCGTAGCATCGCGGATGCTGAGACAAGTCAGAAAATATCGCAGAAGGCGGAAAGTTGGGCACAAAGGACAATATTTTATGTATCTTTGACTATGTTGGACTGCAGCATGCGGGTTTTGGGTCATTTGGACCGTATGTTATGTAATTTTGGGTCAATTGTACTACATATAAGATTATACCGCAGATAAAATTACATAACATAACAAGAGATATCCAGGGAACAACAGATAAGATTGCCAAAGTTTTAAAGAAAAAGAAGATTAAAATGATATTCTGCCCTCCTAACTCCCTAAGAAATTTGTTAGATAAAGCTAAAGACCCCATCGACCCTAAACTAAGGAAAGATGTTTATTCGTTTCCATGCTAATGTTAAAGGGTATACATAGGTGAGACAGGACGCTCAATTCAGACAAGACTAAAAGAGCATTGTGTGGATGTTTTTCATAAAAGAATTAAGAAATCAACCGTGGCTGAGTATTCATCAAGGACAAACCACCATATCTGCATTGAAGAAGCAAAAGTCATAGCATTTGAAGAAAACTACAATAGAATACACATACGTGAAGCAATTGAAATTGAGAAACACTCAAGAAACTTCAATAGAGATGACGGTCTTAACCTTTGTGATTCTTGGAAACCAATCATTCACTCCCTACAAAATAAGAACATAAATAAAACATCTTAAGAAATGATTAAAAATTAAAAATTAAAAATTTAATTTAAAACAAATTATAATGTTAAATTTAACATTGATAATAGAAAAATTTACAAAATAATTTTTTTTTAAGGAAATAAATAGGATTCATGTGTGCTGAAAAGAAAATAAAATTTTTAAGGAATAAAAATTTTGAGTTTAAATAATTTAATATTTTAAGTTTAAATATATACTAATAATAAAATTAAAACTTTATAAAAAAAATTGGATAACAATAAAAACTAGTAAAAGGTTTTAAGTTTAATTAGGTAGAACTAAGATCTAGCTATTGTTAAAAACTTTTTAAAGAATATAATAAGAATATTGTAATAATAAACATTTTTAAATATTAATATGTTAATAATTATTAATAATTAATATATATAAGCTAGTTTAATAAAATTGGAATAGATTAATACAAAAACTTTTAATAATGATGAGTAATAATTAATTAGGTCGTTTCTCTCTTTAATTTACATTAAAAAACAAACTAACAATATAAAAATGTAGATTAGCGTAGGTTTGCATTTGAGATACTTTTTCTCTTGAAGATGGACTCAACTATAGAGTTTGAAACACGTCGAGAACATAAACTCCACACAGGTCTCCAATTCTCCTTGAAAATAACTACAACCTATAAAAGCCTAAACGAAACCATCGGGTTCCTACATGGAAGGGAAATGCTGGGTGAAATTCAGCAGCTAGAGAAGAAACGGATTGGTATTTCAAAAGGAACTGCACAGCTCACATTTTTAAAAAGATGCAGGGATAGTGGATTCATACCTAAATTCGCCAGAATCAACCATAACATGAAGAAAAATAATGAGGGAATTTTTAACCGTGCGAGTATGGATTTAGTGAGAAAAGAGATTAAACAAGTGAGAAAACACCTCAACAAATTATCTGAAGATTGCCTACGTCTCCACTTAACACTAGCTGCAAAGATTAATGTGAATATTTGGACTCGGTTTCACTCCTGCCTAGTTGCAAAAGGGGAACGAATGGCTGAGAACTTGAAGAAACTCAAACTGCTCGATAGACAAAAGCGACTTGCTGATAATAAAGCTAGAGAACATAATGAGATTACATTAGATAACAGAGATAATAGGGTTTTGATGTGTAATAACAACACAAAACTAATAAATACTGGTGACAATACACAATTCCGACCACATGATAGGTTAGTTGGTATCATAAGAGGCGAATCGGTAGACAACAAAGGGATAGCTGGTAATTACAACACAAAGATGATAAGAGACGATGATAGCATACAGTTGCCAATGGTAGACAGCAAAGGTTTTTCTCACATTGACAGCACAGGAGGCGAACCTGTAGACAGCAATGGGATAGTAAGTAATATCAACACAGAGATGATAAAAAACGGTGATGACATACAGTTGCGACCGCGGGAGAGGTTAGATGATAGCGTGATAGGTGAACCGATAAACATTGAGAACATATCATGTAACACCAACCCAGAACATATGCGCGATCAAGCGGAGTTAATGAAAGTTGTAGGACATGTAACTCGAATTGATAAAACCGTAGAATTAATGCTTGATAACAAGCTAAATACAGCTGATGTAATTCCTGGTGAATCAAATAAAAAGAAGAAGATGGGCGTAATAAATTTGTCAAACCAACAACTTAATAATGATGCATTGAATGTTTTAGGGAAAGGTTTGAGTTTTTCGATTGCACCCAAGAGAATTCCTGTTGAAGACATTATATGTGCCATTGAAGATTTAGTGATGTCACTTCCTGAAGATACCGCAGAGGAAATAAGGCAGGATTGTGCAGTGATATTAAGGAAAGCAAAACCCCTGAAACAAAATTTAACTAAAAATGAAGCAGCAGCCATTAAACACTTAAAAACTAACAAAGAGATCATGATTATGAAGGCGGATAAAGGAAATGCAACCGCAACCGTAATAATGAACACCAGTGATTATGAAGCTAAAATGAAAGAACATCTCACAACAACTGGGTGCTTTAAAAAACTGACAAAAGACCCAAGCACCAGGATCATTAGAGAGGTCAACAAAGCCATAAAAGAGTCTTCATTAGATGATAGCCTAAAAAAGAAACTCACTCTAAAGAATCCTATCATCCCAAGAATTTACGAACTCCCGAAGATTCATAAAAATGGTGCACCACTAAGACCAATGGTGAGCACCATTGGGTCACCAACTTACAATCTCGCAAAATATCTTACAAAAACCCTTAAACCATTAGTTGGCCACACTTTTTCATACATCAAAGATTCAACACACTTTGTGGAAAACATAAAGGATCTAAAGACTGAGGATAACGATATGCTAGTAAGTTTTGATGTAACCCAACTTTACACAAAAATACCGGTGGAAGAAGCAATCAATGTGGTGGAAGAGATCACTAACAAAGAGATAACCAACCTTGTAAGAATTTGTTTTAAATTGACCTACTTCACCTTTCGTGGGGAGATGTATGAGTAGACTGGTGGTGTTACTATGGGATCCCCCCTTTCCCCGGTGATAGCCAACCTATACATGGAATTCTTCGAGAGGAAAGCATTAGATTCCTACCCTCTAAAACCAAAAGAATGGAAACGCTTTGTGAATGACACCAATTTCTTTTGGCCGCATAGTAGAGAGAAATTAGATAACTTCCTTATGCACATGAACAATCAGTCCGAACACATAAAGTTTACTATGGAGATCCAGGAAAACAACGCCCTTCATTTTCTTGACGTATTGATCACTAAGAAGGAAGACGGTTCCCTAGCTCACCAAGTGTACCGTAAGAAGACCCATACAGATACATACTTACATGCCAACTCACACCATCACCCTTCACAAAAACTTGGAATATTGCACACACTTGCTACACGAGCTATTAGGATCTCTAATAAGGAACACCTTGACAATGAACTAAGACACCTCGATAAAACCCTTCAAAACAATGGTTACAAAAGGAAAGACATCAACAGAGCATTCAAGAGAGCGAGAGACTTAGAAAATAAAAATAAAAATCGTAACAATGAACAAGAAGACGTAGGAAGAACTTTTCTCCCATATATCCAAGGAACAACATATAAGATTGCCAAAGTTTTAAAGAAAAAGAACATTAAAACGATATTCTGTCCTCCTAACTCCCTAAGAAATCTATTAGATAAAGCTAAAGAACCCATCGACCCGAAACTAAGGAAAGGTGTTTATTCATTTCCGTGCTCATGTAAAGACGTATACATAGGTGAGACAGGACTCTCAATTCAGACAAGACTAAAAGAGCATTGTGCGGATGTTGTTCATAAAAGAATTAAGAAATCAGCTGTGGCTGAGCATTCATCAAGGACAAACCACCATATCTGCATTGAAGAAGCAAAAGTCATAGCACTTGAAGATAACTACAATAAAAGACGCATACGTGAAACAATTGAAATTGAGAAACACCCAAAAAACTTCAATAGAGATGATGATCTTAACCTTTGTGATTCTTGGAAACCAATCATTCACTCCCTACAAAATAAGAACATAAATAAAACATCTTAAAGAATTATTAAAAATTTAATTTAAAACAAATTATAATGTTAAATTTAACAACATTGATAATAGAAAACTTTACAAAATAAAATTTGTTTAAGGAAATAAATAGGATTCATGTGTGCTGGAAAGAAAAGAAAATTTTTAAGGAATTACAATTAAAAAAAAAATTAAGTTTAAATAATTTAATATTTTAAATTTAAATATACTAATAAAAAAATTAAAACTTTATAAAAAAATTTGGATAACAATAAAAACTAGTAAAAGTTTTTAAGTTTAATTAGGTAGAACTAAGATCTAGATATAGTAAAACTTTTTAAGTTTAATTAGGTAGAACTAAGATCTAGCTATTGTAAAAAACTTTTTAAAGAATATTGTAATAATAAACATTTTTAAACATTAATATGTTAATAATTATTAATAATTAATATATAAGTTAGTTTAATAAAATTGGAATAGATTAATATAGAAACTTTTAATAATGATGTGTAATAATTAATTAGGTTGGCTCTCTCTTTAATTTAAATTAAAAAACAAACTAACAATATAAAAATGTAGATTAGTGTAGGTTTTTATTTGAGATACTTTTCTCTTGAAGATGGACTCAACTATAGAGTCCGAAATGCGTCAAGAACATAAACTCCACACAGGTCTCCAATTCCCCTTGAAAATAGACTAAAATCCAAGAGTTAGTGGTCATGTAAAAATCAGACGAAAGAATATGACCCGAATTTCAAATTTTGATTTTAAGCAAAGGAAGCGGAGTCAGGAAATCATATATTTTAATTTTATTTGTTTGAAATTGATTACCGACTTCCAACTAAACCATTTTTAAATTCGATTAAGTAAATTGGAAGGTAAGGAAGTCTCAACTCATTTTAGAATTTATTCAAAATCATCATTAAGGGAAACTGAAAGAAACTAATCAAATAAGTGTTTTGAAGAAAACTCAGTTCCAAAAAAAAAATTCCAATAAGGGGCTCCCATCTTGTATGAACAAGATGGGATCTATTGTAGCTACAACATATTTGTAAAAGTATAAAATGATATAGTAAAAGAAATCTTCTAGTCACGTATGACTAGAGTATTCCTTTTTTGTATATAGTCTAGACGGTCTGGAAAAGGGTTAAACTTATGCCGTATAGACGGTCTTTCAATTACTTTAATGAATGTGAAATAGATAATCTAACTTGACAATATTTTCCTATTTAGGGACTGAGAAAAGATCTTAAAGAAGACTCCATACAAATATATTTTGTGAAAATTTAACGAGCCCAAAAAGGTAAATTCAAGGCCTCCTTATGTTTTAAATCAGCTCAAAGGAAGAATGGTCATTATAGGAGGAAATTATTTTCAAGAGAAAGAAAAACTAGTTCCAAGCACAAGGAACAGACCTATGCATAGTGCAAGGAACATGAGAAAGATAAGGACACTCAGGGTATGTCTCCTCCAGGTAAAGGGTGTCATGTTGCAAAGGAAAAATGATACATGTCTTAATAGTAATAAGATAAGATATGAATTCTTATACAATGAACTAAAAGTATGAAAACCAACACCAGGCTCATTAGCACAAGCAAGGTAGACACAAATACAATTACAACTTAAACATAAAAATGGGAGTCATATAAGGAATGGCCAGAAATATATGAGAAAGAAATACATGAGTCTTCTTCTCAAATTCATGATAAAACTAGAAAGGCTCCTAATCCTATGAGAAAACTCACCATGGTCACAAAAGTGGCATAGGGGTGTTGACTATGGTGTCCAATGGTAGGTATACTCTGTTGTCGGACTAGTTCATAATGCATAAAGAGATGGTTAACATGCCAATATCCAACAAGTTTGACCCTATGGAGAATTTGTATGGAAAAAATTTCAAATGCATCATAACAAAGGGGAGGCCTAAACCTATATGCAATTTTTCGAATATACCTGAAGGAATTGAGAAATATATTGAAAAGGATTAGTAAGCAACCTTGAATCCAACTAAGATTCTTGTATCCAAGAAACAACAGTACCGAGATCATATCTAAAAATTTTGAAAAGAAAGATATGATATAGGTTACTTTGGTAGAAAGATATGATACTTTCAACTTCACTACTGTCAACAAGAGGCATAATCAAGGCATATTTAACCAGTGGAGACTCTATAGTACCAAGGCCTGAGGACCTACAATCAAAAATATCAAACTTGAGAGGAAGGTCAAAGTTGAAATAAGTGATGGAATATGTAGGAATATATTAATCATCATGGGAGTAGAAAACTCTACAAACAGAATCAAAATCAACAAGAACACCAACTTGCAGCTCTATGGGAGTGTCCAAGGACTCAACGGTGACAATGTTTGAGGATATATAATCAGTAAGATCACACTCCAAAGGAAAACCATGGTTGGAATTAATTGCAACTGGAGCAACATCCGAATGACTGGAAGAATGTATTAAAGACTCTAGGAAAACTTTGTCAGAAGGAAGTATATCATCCCATATAGGACACACGTCAAAGCATTTAGTTGGATCAATAGGGTGGGGAGGAGTCTCTGCTGACCCCATTGGTTGAATCACCTGGTCAAATTTCGAAACCAATTCCCAAGAAGATAAGCATGAATGGCTTCTTCATAGTAGCAATCAAACACAAGGGATACAAGGCCTGGTTGATCTGAATACACACAACTTAAGAGGCTGACAAATTCCAAGGTTCGTTAAAGTAAGAATTCTTAAATTCAGACATTTTATATGTGGAAGTTGTGGAAACTATTGAAATTGCATGTATTGGAGATTCATTAACATGCAAATCAGGTGGGGGAAGATTACAATTTCCCGTTAATGAAGGATAAATCCCCACATAAATGTATTCACAATCTCATAAGGAATGGGATACTAAAGGGATATTGGATCTATGATCTTTGCTGAACTCGTTAATGTTTAAGGATAGCTGGTCAATTGTTACAATCTTTTCCTCATGAGGAAACTTGATGACGCGAAATATCGAAGATACTATTTCCATCATAGCTTGAGTCCAACTTCTCCCTAGAAATAAATTATAATCAAGTGGGTCCAATCAAGCTATTCCACATCCACTTTGACTACTTTTCCCTCTATCTCTACAGGAAAGGATGGGATAACTCCATGAGGTTGGAAAAAGTGGTCATCGAAATATTTCAACACGGTGACAGGGGAAACTACGTTAGGTGATCCTAAATCCTTCCAACAAGATAAATACATGACACATATGGAAGCACCCTCATATACAACTATTTGATGAATCTCAACGTTTCTAGATACAACTTGGATCTAAAAAGAAGCATGATGGGGTAAACAAGGCTTCCAATTGTCAAAATCGAAATTAATCACTTGACTATCCATGGGATCTAATGATCCTAAAGATTAAAGTAAGGTTTTTCTTTGAGTTGGAAAACTATGGATTACCTCAAGTGTAGATATTGCACATGGATCCTGGGAAAAATATTCAACTATACTATAATTCTAAGCAATGCGTGCATTAGGATTATATATGGCTTTTTTTAGAAGACCCTTTTGTATTCTAGGCTTAATATCCTTGGCATGCTTCTCTATGTGTAAATAATTGTCATTATCAACATTAAAGGGTTCTTTACGTTTGGATCTAGATGAATTAGATTCATAATTCTTATTCCTAGTATGGAGATAAACATCATGTTCACACATGAAAACTTCAGTTGGGCCTGAATTGCCCCCTTGAGAGGAGGTCCCCTGGTTTCCCCCTTGGGAGGCTACAAAGTTTTGGTGAGAAACAACAATCATCTTTTGCTAATGTTGAGGAAATGGGTTAGTTAATAAAACAGGTTGAGAGGACCCTTCCTTTTGGGCCAACAGATTCTAATCCATTTCCATCCTAGGTCAATTATAGGTTAAGTGATCTTCCTTGAATAACAAGCAAGGAAATTTGTTTTACCTTTTTCCTTAATTGGCCCACCAACATTAGTGTTGTTGTTATTTTTATTTGTATTGCTAGTCCCCTTGTTCCCATTTTTCTTCTACTTATTTTTTGTCCCTCGAGGCTAATGATTTCCCTAAGAGTTATGTACTGACGGGACATCATAAGGAGGGTTGGGTTTAAAGTTATATGTGTTATTATGCTAGTTTCCAATGAATTTTGACTTGAAAAATTGTTACCCAAGCTAACTGGATTGTTCTCAACTATACCAATCACACCATCAACATTACGTGTAGGGATGGGTTTTGTTGGGTCAACTTCTTCTCTAGGAGTAGTAGGTAGAATTTTATACAACATCCTAGATTGGGGAAAAAAAATCCAATTGTTAGGCTTTAATAATAGCCTAGACTCTTTGGTCTAAACCCCAGAAAGAGCCACATCTTTTGCAATAAATTGTTGTAATGGCTTAATGAACCAACGATAAGGAATTCTTCAGGGATCTGAGCCTTGATCAAGCTATGCCTCCTTTGCCACTTGTGGATGTGGTAAGAGATATGAGTAGATTTTTCCCGATGAAAGAATTTTAATAGCTATGTTCCAGTTTGATAATGGACTAGTATCTGGAACTGGTTTAGAGATTCCATTACAACTGCATTAAAAATTTTAAATATGCTCATGGTAACTCAATGTACCTACCTCAGTTAAATTCCTTTGGAATATATGCAATCTAATAGAATCATCCATCAAAGAGTTGGATGAACACCATAGATGAAAATTCATCACATGGTTAGTTGGTTCTTCTTTATGTTTATCTTCAAACTTAGGAATGTCTTAAAGAATATTAGTGGGTAGGGGTGTCCATATTGGGTCATGTAACATTGGATCATTAGTCAAATTTTAAAGATCAAGGAAATTTGAAGTAGCCAAACATGACAACTTTCTCTGATCCATTGTATTCCAGGTTCCAAGAGCATTAGATTCCCATTGGTTGTTGTTGGCATATGGTTGTCTTAGAATATATGGATTTCCAATACTAGTGAAAAGCATATTTGGTTGTCAAAATTTCTAACCATAGTGGTTTTGAAAAGAAGGAAAATTTGTTCCAAAAATCCCTTCAATCCCTCCTAATGGTTGGATTCTTTGTAAGAAACTTGTCATTACAGGGTTAACCATATTGGAACCTCCCATCCTAGAAAAGGGAATATTTCCTTGAGTGGCATTTTATCCCCATGAAAATCCAATGATAGTGCCCCCTATTGTAAAGGAATTACCTTTCACTACATTTATTCCAAAGGGTTACTGGAACTCATACCTCCAAAAGTTTGGAAAGGTAAGCTTAAATAGGGTAGGGTGGAGTTAGAAACAACTCCAGTGAACTGTGGGTTAGGCATGGACATTTGTCCACTGAAGGGTGGAAAATTATGGAAAGGGACAGATGGGACACTACTTGAAGCAGTGGTCAAAGTTGCATTAGGAGGAATAGTAACATGTATAGATTGGCATCCTGAAAAAGGAAATCCAAAAGAGAAAGGGTTTAGACTTTGATGAGTTGAAAACTAGTACCACTAAGTATCATCGAGGATAGTGGGGACCATATTGATCCTGTCACAGATTCCATTAAAAGTAATTCCTCCTATAGGGGTAGTACTAACTGGAGTGGTTACCTACCCTAAAGTAATCACTTGTTCTATGCTTTCCATGTTAAACCACCTAGACAATGGATTAGGAACGGTTATACCAGTTATTTGGGAAAAACTAGGACTTTATGGTAGGTTTAATAGTCTAGGTGGATTTGAGAGGTTCTCAATTGCAATGGGACATAAATTCTCTTCAAGCTGAAGAAAATGGAATCTAGGAGTGTTATGCAATTGCTCCTTAGTATCTCTAAAATTTCCTTCACTAGAAGAACTCTAAGACTCACTTTACCTAGAAAATTTTTCTTCAATTGGTTGTTTTGTTTGATATTCCTAGTTTTCCTATTCTTCACCCTAAGGGGATGGATTAGTATATTCTATTTTGTTCCTCAACGTAGGTACTTCTCTCTATTCAAGAGAGTGTATTTGAATTATTCGGGACCTGCATAGAGGTTGATCGGCTATAGTGCCTCACAAAAGACAGTAATAAGAAAATCTACAAAAAATAAAAATAAAACAACACACACTAAAAAGTCCCCAAAAGATATCAAACAAGAAAACAACTCTTACACTAAAAAATTACTTTGATGCAAGCACAACTCAATGAAGAGACACATATGGAATATTCTAAAGATTATCCTGGGATGATGAGGGCCCAAGTCCAACCAACGAATATTTGAGAAATAGTTACATTGACCTTCCAATTACCAGGGGTACAAGTATTAATTAGCCTTCTTCCATCACCCTCCCAAGGAGTAGAAGATTCAATGTTTGTTTTAGGTCCTAAAAAGATATCCACTTGTGGAAACCTAGGAGTTACCTAGGAATAGAAACTATGTTTACCACTTCATGCTCAATAGTCGGGAGGACGTTCATTGGATGGAGATTTTTCTAATGGGAAGGGAATGTAGGCCTTGTATAACAAGTCCTAGACCCGAAACTACCAATGAGTAGTGGTGTCACCCCAAGGACTTGGCACTATTTATCAGCTCCCAGACATACATAACCCCCCTCATTCAAGCAATAGGGGTATTATGTATACTTGAAAGAAGTTTACCTACCACTTGACTTCGGTGTTAGTGGTGCTTTCCCGACAAGTATCTTATGCTACTAATGGATTTTACACTCTTAAGTGGTTTGCTAGTTTCCCAATTTTATGTGATTTTGGAGAAGTTAACTTTCAAATCCTTATCTCCAAAATCCTATCCTAGACTATTAGATTGATTTCTCGCTAAAAATAAAACCTAGTATCCTATTATGATTACTGATTGCTTGCTCAAAATACAATTTCAAAAACTTTTCAAAAGAATCAAAACGAGCGCAACTAAAGATACAATGTTCTTTAACTAAAATATGAAGCACTCTACTGCCACAATCATGCACTTTTCATTTTCTGTTTATTTTCAATGGAAATGCAAGTTCTAAATATATGATGTAATTTGCAATGCAAATGCAAGTTTTCAATAACTCTATGAGTGTCCTGTCTAACTCAGAATAATGTTTAAAAGTGGGCTTAGGTAGAGCTTTGAAAATGGCCTGAAGTCGATTAAGGATCTCAAAACTTGGGCGCAAATTATCTATAATCGTTCGGCCATTTAGTTATTCATGAATTTCTTCTAGGTGTACTTCAGAATTCCTTACATCTAATATCATGGTATTATAATGCTCCTTCTGATATAAGTCTCCATGTCCATCCCAAAACGATAGAAGACTTAGTAGGAAGACATCTCTGAATAACTCCTTGAATGAATGGACATCTTGTTTTAGTTGAGCAGCCATATCAGCAAAATTATGAGCCATTAATCCTTTTGTAATCACTTTATTTACTTCCATGATTACTTTCGTTCTGTCTCTGACAACATATGCTTGAAGTTCATCGAAGGTTTTCTCATTTAAGAAATCGATTACAATCTTGGATAGATCTGTCTTTTTGTTTACGTTGTTCGAGATTAAATGAGAGACTTGAGAAGCTTCATCAGCGATTTCCCACTGCTCTTGGGATACAATGAAATGGATCCACTGTGTTGTTATTAATGTTGCTATATGTTCCCAAATTACGAACTTGGCACTTTTGAATAAAGGCTTACCTATCAGTTTTCTTCATAAATCCTGAATGGTTTTATGGAGATATTCCTTTGACTATTGTAGCTCTGAGATGACCAAGTTTCTTTTATATAACTCTTCATTTATATTGATTAGCTCACCACATTTGACTTTTAATTGATTCTATGCCTGATTCAGTTGGGCATCCTTGAGACTCATCTCTGCGACCACCTACGCAAGCTTGTTAGTAGGGTCTGATGAAGAGGTGGATTGTAAAGTTGCGGCCTTTTGAAGAAGGGTGTCTTGATTTTGCTTCTTGATCTCATTTAATTCGTTCTCCAGAGTGATGATTTTTTCCTTGAGCGTCTGGCTATCAGCTAGAGCTTTGTATAGCTTGGACTGTATTTCCAAGACTTCAACTGTTTGTGAATGCTCAACTGTGGGATTAATGGGTTTTTTCTTCAGGATGGAAATCTCTTTATCCTTTTCATTTAACATGGCTTGAACTAGATTCATATCACTAGGATCTTGAACTAATTTGACAATATGCTGCTCTAGGTCAGTTATCTTCAATTGTTTTTCTTTATTTTATGACTTCTCATTCTTTAATTGCTTCTCCAATATTTGGACTGCAACCTGAGCTTGTTAGAACTCATGGTGCATCTCATCACATCTCTATATAATCCTTCACCATTTTTTTTAGTTAAGCTCCATGATATCTTTTGAGGGGAATGCATATAGATTGACAGTGACCTGAGTGGTCTTGAAATTTGAAGGTATTTTCTTTCCCCTAGGCACAAGTGGTTCCAAAATTTCCATCTTCAGGGTCCCTTTCCTTAAATCTAATGCAGACAACATCCTGGACTGGTGTCATGTCTCGAGGTCTTTCTTTGGGAACAAGGTATTTTGGAGATCAATGTTTTCATCTTTGATTTGAGAGTATAAACCAAATAATCCTGCTTTAATTGGCGATGTTGTGACCAAAGCACCCTCTGGGGACATCGTCTCCTCCTTTTGAGGCCACGCTGCAGATGGAATGTTTTCCAAGATGACAGTTGCCAAAGAGGTGGGAGTTGGTTTAATTTGCAGTGTTGAGTTGGATATATTTTTGGATCTGGATTTCTTCGACTTTGACTCAATGCTCCCTGATTTATCTTTGTCGATGTCAGAGGTTGATTAAGGCATGCTCATTTTTCCCTAAGTATCCACTTTATGTGGCATAGGTATGACTGGTGCCACAGTGGTGTGGCTTGGATCCAACGTTGTTTTAGCCTTCTTCCAACTATCTAAGTTGGAAATTTTATCCAAATTTCAGTGCGAATCCTGGGAGTAAGTTGATGCTCTAGCAGACTATCTATTTTAGGAGATGATCCCTTTGGGATCATACTTGCATGTAAAAATCACAGGGAAGATGAAAGCGTCTAACATTTTTTCAACCACCTTATGAGCAGCTCTGCTTCTCACTTTAAAATGTCCAGCTTCATCGGGGACCTTGAAATTCCTGGCATTGTTACCCTTCATGAAATGAACATCGTCACAGTTGAACCTTTGGCAGATGTATTTCAAGGCGAAAAACCTGGGAGTCATGAACACCGGTAACTTATAGGGGATAGTTCTGCTCCATACACTCGAATCTTAGTGTGATTCTCGAAGCAAAACCAATCCTCAACTGAGTCATTTGTATTTAGATGGAGCAAATGTTTTCATTCTGGAAAAATTATGGCAGGAGGAAAGTCGAACAATAATGTATAGATTTTAGTCACGACGGTATCCACAAACACAGAGAAACCTTCATGAAGTGGAGTAGGAGTAATTGACTTTTGGAGGTCCTCTCGACTGAAGAAATCCGTATTGTGATAGCTGATCATATAAATTAGAAAGGAATTGTATCTAAATAGATTTTTGGAGGAAATTTTTTTGAATTTCAAGTGAATGGAATGAGCAAGGAAATATGGTAGGTCCACCTTAACAGGTGCTTATTACTAAGATAAATTTATAAGAAAGAGAAAACCTAAAGCAACATCATCAATTACCAAGTCATGATCATAACCAAGGACCTGGAAGATCATGGACAATACTAGTCTAGCTTGCTCTGAGATGTTGATGTATATGTAACTTCAGAATGTATTTCACATATATGTATATTGTATTCCTATAGAGATGTTATTATTCCTCTATAAGGAAGTGTAGTCATTTATATTGTAAGTGTCGTAACGTATACTTGATGGGTTATTAGACCACCTTGTTGGGGTCGGCCCTGTATAAGTCATGTGGGTTGAAGGGTTATTAGACCACCCTAGTGGGGGTCGACCATGTGGCTCAAAGGGTTATTAGACCACCATATTGGGTGTCGGCCCAGTCAGCATTGTGTTATGTGGTTAAGTTAAGGCCGACCTAGTGAAGGTTATTAGGCAAGTCAAGTTTAGTATAAATAGAGATCGGGATATCTCTATTTCATCATTCTATTCACTCACTCACACTTTGGAGTGGCGCACTTGTGGAGGAGGAGGATATGCTGCTAGGAGAAGACTATCTCTTGTATTCTGGTTGTATCATTGCTCTATCTATCTCTGAGGAAGTTATTGGGGTTTTTCACCTTTATGGTTTTCCCCAAGTAAACTCTGTGTCTCTTGTGTGCTTGCATTATTGTGTCCATGATTGATATGTTTTATATTTGTTGTACATGTTCTCTTAGTTAAGATCCTAGATCAGATTGAAGTAAATTCTAGAAATTTAACATGGTATCAGAGCTAGCCTGAAAGAAGGCATGATATGGCATGTATGACACTTGTTGCACTTACGATGCTAGGGCTTGATATAGCAAAAACCAGTCATCGTAGCACTTTCTCTATAAATCCATTGTGGAGAAGTTTGTCGGATCTGAAACTCTTACAATTCGAAGATAAGATCCCCATGTACCTTGTGTCCAAAGGAAAACTTCTAATTCGTTGTACTTTGTGATTTATGATCTGTACAATATAGGGTTTTTGCTTCTTCCAGATCTCAGTCATAAATAGGTGACCTTGGAAAAAAGGTCATAACTTGGGCTAGGAAGCTCCAAATTAAATTTCATAAATAGTGACAGGTATTGCACAGACTGTACTATCTCAGAAAACTTTTTCAGAGGCCGAAGTTGAACCAGTGACACGTGGCATTCCATACAATTTCACTCGCCTTTTTATCCCATAAACAAGTCACGTTGCGACACTTGGCATAACTCTCTCTCAGAGAATCCAATTGAGGTCAGACCTATCAGGATGGAAAGATGACAGGTCGGGATATCTCAAGAAAAAATTTCAGACCCTGTGGATCGAAAAGTTAGGAGTTACACCAGAAACAATCAGGTACATATTTCTGTCATAACAGAATTATTTTTTAACACCTTCATTCATGGCTTCCGGAATTTAGGGTTTCGGAGAAAGTTGGAATTTTTGTAATTGGAGACTACGGCTGAATGCCACTCATCAAAATAGAAATTTAGAGACCAATTTCATAATTTTTGGTTGGGTAGAAGACTGGGCTTGATCAGACCCTAGTTCGGGACTTTGATTGGAAAAGTGGAAAATTAGGGCTTCTGCAAAAATGGGAATTTTTGAAATCTATGACCACGGCTAGAATCTCCTCAGAAAAATAGAAGCTTAGAGATTTGGATCAAACCTTTTGATTGGGAAGAAGAGTGGGCTTCATCAAACCCTAGTTCGGGGTCACGTCCAGTGAATCCAAAAATTTCAAAGGCAAAATTGAGGAGTGAAACTTTGCAGTTTTCAAATTCTGAATATACCAGCTTGATCAGCTCATCAAGGCGCATATTTCTATCCTTTCGGAAGTTTGAAATTCAAAGTTTGAATTTTTGGGGTTTCTCTAACAAACCCTAATCCAGCTCCAGGTCCAGTTCTTGCAAATCAAATGGATTGGTTAATCCTAGAAGAAGATGGATTGGTCACCTGCATAAGTGAAGAAGTTCCTGTTTCAGAGGGAGATTACAATCGATCTCGACAGGTATGACTCATCGAGGTATGTTTCGAGATTTGTTCATGATTAAGTTTATGGTATGTTTGTCTTCATGTTATTACGGTTAGTACAATCTTGATTTTAGACTTGTCGTATCACCTTAACAAAATTATGAATGCATGATAGAAGATATTCATTGATTAGGGTGTTGACACTTATGATTATACTAATGCATTATGGTGTTGTATGAGGTTTATGTTGTCTGCTAACATGAAAGGTACACCAAGAAAGACAAATCATGTTCTGGTTCAAGAACATATGATCATGATGACATGAGGACAAGGATTCATCCATTGTCATGGATCGCTTAGAAGATCTACTTACGAGGTATGTATAACTTGGTCCTACAATGGATAACTTATGAGACATGCAGGTTACTAGCACAAGTCATTGAAGAGAACCATAAGACATTATGTGGGTATGTTAGACATAACTAGCTAGCATGCTAATCCAGGTATGTTTTTCTTATATCAAGCTAGAATCCTACTTTGTGTTAGGATCTTATACTGTTGTGTTCTTGATAATGATTATTCATGAAGTCATAGGTTTGAATAGTCATGGTTGTATGCATATTATGTTTCTTACCATAATTGATGATATGACTAACCAGAAGAATCATGAAGGTATAGGTTTGAATAATCACGGGTTTTATGCATATTATATCTCTTATCTTGATTGATGATTTAACTAACCAGAAGAGTCCTATGATCAAATAAGAATATGTATGAGTAAAAGAAGACTTCCCTAAAACCTTGAATACCAATGTTTATTATCTGTGTTTGAAATGATCCTGACTATACATGCTTGATATTATTGTGTTTTGATAATATTAAGATTATACTAATGAATGTTTGATTATGTATGAGACCTAGAGGATAACACAATGATGATACTAACAAGCATGCATAGGGATCGAGAATGAATATAAGTTCAAGGACAGGTAATCAAGGAAGCAAAGATCAAGAGGGAGCACACTCCAGTAGTTTCTACAAAGATGCAAATATTCAGAGGGAGTTGACCACTTCTCACAATCCACATCAGAATAGAGTTGCAGAAAAGAAGCAAAGACTGAGAGGGAGTCAACCCAACAATCAAACAAAGATAAGTATTTGAATTGTCATTTATTACATAGTTATTTGTTTAAATAACGTTATTCAATAATGTATATACTGATGTTCCTACAATTAGGTTGTGTATTATGCATATTAGAATAGTTGCATTGATGAACAGTATACTAATATACATGGGTAAGTGGCCTATGGCACTGTACAACATTCCATTACTACTTATCTAGAATGAAACCTCTTTGCTGACATGTTGGGAGTTGTGCACACTCTTAACAATGTTCTGGTAGAGATTGGAAGGCATCTAGAAAGTTACGGGATATGGATAAATGTTGTATTGAAGCATTGGCTAAAGATAATTGCATGACTGTATGACATATTTCTTTATGTGTAAGAATTTGTTCTGAAAACTATGAGATGTTTTCTAATCATGCAATTTAACTTGTTGTGTAGAAAAGATCATATACCATCACCTACAAAGGAAGGACTACAACATTTGTTCAGTAACAAAGTTATCTGTTGAAAATATTGAAGATATTGAAGTTCCCAGGATCTGGGAAGAATGCCATGATCGAGGAGTACCAGTCGATCATGAAGATGTTTGGGATGCAGTCCCAAGACCTGAAGGGGAGTCTGTAGTGACTTCCAAGAGGATCTACAAGAGAAAGCATGCTGCAGATGGTAGCATAGAAAAATACAAAGCGAGTGATGAAGTAGAAGATACACCAAATAGATTTCAAGACAACTTTCTTGAATGGTGTAGTCAAGGAAGTATATGTGGAGCAGCCACTTGGTTCTGAGACACATGACAAGGAGTCATATATGTACAGAAATTGGTATGGTAGGATAGACAACTTTCTATCCATTTTGGGCTTTACCAAGAGTAAAGTGGATTCCAACCTTTACTACAAGGTTGAGGAAGGAAATCTAGTGATACTACTTTTGTATATGGATGACCTGCTTATTACAGGTGAAGATAGATTGATTGCCGACACGCAGCGGAATCTTGCTACCGAGTTCGAGATGAAGAGCTTGGGTATGATGCACTACTTTCTTGGTATGGAGGTGTGGCAGAGTGCAGTTGGAATCTTCCTTGGACAAGGGAAGTATGCAGTAGAGATCCTGAAGAGGTTAGGGATGATGGACTACAAGGCTATGGCATCGAACCTGAAGCTTCTGTGTGATGCTTCATCTGAGCCGGTTGATGTCACTGTGTATCGTTAGATGATTGGGTCCTCTATGTACTTAACGAACACGAGACCAAATATTTGCTTTGCGGTGAACACATTGAGCTAGTTCCTGACGGATCCAGGGAGTGTTCACCTAGTTGCTGTAAAGCATATTCTGACGTACCTAAAGGGTACAGTTGATGATGGGCTCAAGTATGAAGTGAATCAAAATTTTAACCTGCAGGGTTATGTTGATTCAGATTGGGCAGGCAGTGCTACAGATAGGAAGAGCACATCTGGGTGCTGCTTCAGTATGGAATCAGGTGTGATCTCTTGGTTTAGCAGGAAGCAGTCCTGCGTAGCACTGAGTACAGCCAAGGCAGAGTATGTTGCAGCCTGTTCGGCTAGTTGTGAGGCAGTATGGCTTTGGAAGCTACTGTCTGAGTTATTTGATCTCCCGTTGGATGCTACTGGTATCTTTGTGATAACCATAGTAGTGTGAAGCTGTCTGAGAACCCAATGTTTCACGACAAGTCAAAACACATAGAGATCAAATATCACTATATCAGGGATATGGTGCAGAGAGGAGTAGTGAAGCTCTTATATGTTGCAACGGATGAGCAGATTGTAGATGTGCTGACGAAACCACTAGCCAGAGTGAAGTTCGAGTACTTCAGAGAGAGGCTTGGTGTTCTTCGAATTGATGACACTTCGAGGAAGAAGTGATGGACACATTTGCAGAAGCCATTCCAAGCATGTTGGAAGGAGGATCCTTCATATGGCTGTGGATGTAAGTGATGGATGATGAGCATCAGGACGATTCTCCAGTTACTGCTCTGTATATGCATCAGGAGGATGCTGGATATGATCAGTTGGATCATTTATATGTATATGTATGTACACACCATGTTGGATGTTGGATATGATCAGTTGGATCATTTGTATGTATTTTGTATATGCATCATGTTGGATTCTTGGACCATGTATCTGTATATGTATCAGGTGGATGCATTGTATGATCAGATAGATCATGTATGTTGATATGTATCATGTATGATCAGGTGGATCATGTATTTGTATTTGTATCAGGTGGATACATTATATGATCAGGTGGATCATGTATTTGTATTTGCATTAGGTGGATACATTGTATGATCAGGTGGATCATGTATGATGATATGTATCAGGTAGATACTTGGTATGCATCAGGTAGATGCATGATATGATTAGGATGATCGTGGATGACGAGCTTTAAGATGTTGCTCCATATGACTTGCAACAAGATGTTGCAGTGATGATGATCAGGATGATCATGTATACATCAAGATGATGTATGGTGAGTATTAGGATGATACTCTATGGCCGTGGATCATGTTGTGCAGATGAGCATATAATTTGTCCCTGGGATATTTGTAGATAGTCTTTCGAGGTTTTGCCTATGGCATGTAATTTGGCCCTGGGATATCTGGAAAATGCTCTTTCGAGTTTTTACTCTAGGAGGACATATAATTTGGCCCTGGGATATCTGTAGATAGTCTTTTGAGGTTTTTCCTATGGCATATAATTTGGCCCTAGGATATCTGGTAGATGCTCTTTCGAGGTTTTGTCCTATGGCATATAATCTGTCCCTGGGAGATCCTATAGGTAGAGTTGTGTGCCTGTAACAGCCTGGGATGCTCTTGCGAGGTTTTGCCATGACCACATATAATCTGTCCCTGGGAGATCCTATAGGTAGAGCTGTGTGCCTGTAACAGCTTGGGATGCTCTTGCAAGGTTTTGTGGTGACCACATATAATCTGTCCCTGGGAGATCCTATAGGTAGAGTTGTATGCTCGTAACAGCCTGGGATGCTCTTGCGAGGTTTTGTGGTGATGTCACATATAATATGGCCCTGGGAGATCCTACAGGTCGAAGTTGTGTACCCATAACATTCTGGGATGCTCTTTCGAGGTTTTGTGACGCACGTAATAAGTCCTAAGATTTCCACAGTATGGCCAATGAGGATGAAGACCTGCAGGTGGTGGGCCTACAGCCAATATGAAAAAGGACTGGCTCTGTAGAACTTCCTATGACGAGTAGATTCAGAGATTGATTGAGATAGCAACAGCAACAATGATGATGATGACTCGATGACGATTATCCAGTGATGATGATCCAGAGAAGATGACTTTCGTTAGAAGACCTGTGTCAAGAAATACCTTCCGAGTTAAGAGGGAGTGTTGATGTATATGTAACTTCAGAATGTATTTCACATATATGTATATTGTATTCCTATAGAGATGTTATTATTCCTCTATACGGAAGTGGTTGTATTCCTATAGAGATGTTATTATTCCTCTATAAGGAAGTGTTGTCATTTATATTGTAAGTGTCGTAACTTATACTTGATGGGTTATTAGACCACCTTGTTGGGGTCGTCCCTGTATAAGTCATGTGGGTTGAAGGGTTATTAGACCACCCTAGTGGGGGTCGTCCATGTGGGTCAAAGGGTTATTAGACCACCATATTGGGTGTCGGCCCGGTCAGCATTGTGTTATGTGGTTAAGTTAAGGCTGACCTAGTAAAGGTTATTAGGCAAGTCAAGTCTAGTATAAATAGAGATCGAGATATCTCTATTTCATCATTCTATTCACTCACTCACACTTTGGAGAGTGGTGCACTTGTGGAGGAGGAGGATCTGCTGCTAGGAGAAGACTATCTCTTGTATTCTGGTTGTATCATTGCTTTATCTATTTCTGAGGAAGTTATTGGGGTTTTTCACCTTTATGGTTTTCCCCAAGTAAACTCTGTGTCTCTTGTGTGCTTGCATTATTGTGTCCATGATTGATATGCTGTAGATTTTTTGTACATGTTGTTCTCTCAGTTAAGATCCTAGATCAGATTGAAGTAAATTCTGAAAATTTAACATGAGAATACTTCCAGACTGAACATTGAATGAGTACTTGGCAAGTTGGCTTCTGGGGGAATTATCATGTGGATGAACGCATCCCTTCTCTCTGACGATAATTCTCAAATCTTCCCTGCCAGGAATTCTTCATTGAACTGCAAGCTGGTAGCGTCTTCCCCAGTGTCTGTTAACTCCATGATGATTTCTCTAGTGCTAGGGAAGACGACTGATCCCATCCAAGACATAGTCTCCATTTTATCTAGAGCATATCTTTCTGCACACCACTGCACTAGTTCCAGGAAGGGTCTCGCCTATGGTAAAACCATCTTTTCCAATCCGTAGCTCCATAAGTTGAAGAAGTCTTTTCCGCTCTCGTCCTGCTCTTCTGCCTCTCTGAACAATTGATGCAGATTGTATAATGAATATAGTGGATCATAAATATAAAAATGTTCGTATCCCAGGTGATATTCTTGGTTGAGAGTCGAGGCTGTTGAGGAATATGTCTCAGGGTTGGAGATAGAATTCATGGTGACATTGGTAGGACAAAGAGAAGATGATGTATGCTTGGATTCGGCTGTGAAGAGGATGGTGTGGTGATAGATAGTGGAGAAGCTCAATGTGATAGGAAGCAAATGCCCAGTAAACTCTTCGAAAGCATACTTATAGTGGAAATTTGAAAATGGCAGGATTTAATGAGCGGTATACATGGCACTCAAGCATTAGTCCTTTATGCGAGGGGCACGTAGTTTTTAAATGCATGGGGACCATTTATTCCAAAATTGCAGCGGTAATAACTGTTAGATAAAGCTTAGGTTAGTTTGTTGAGGGAGGGATGCAAAAAACCTCAGGAGTGGTTTCAGGGATCATGATAGGTGGTTTGGGGAGACCACGTTTCAGGCCCTAAATGAACGTGAGGACACCATGTGGACAAGACAGTTTTCATTCAGGGTTGTGCCCGTCTCTTTAAACGTCGATCTGTTAATGGATCCTGAAAGCAGGACAACCTTAGATTACTCCTCGTATTGATTTGATATTTGTACCTGGTCTTGAGAGAATTTATGAGATGGGGCCCTCTTTCCTTGACAAATAGTTTTTAAATGGGAAACAACTGTCTTATTCACTGGTGTTGGTGATAGTGGTTTCAGGGCTCGTAATAGGTGGTTTGGGAGACCACTTTCTGGGACTTGAATGATCCTGATATCTCCACGTGGCCATGCAGGTTTCTTTTCAGGTCCGCGCCCGGCTATTTAAACATCGTGCACTTTAGGCCCCTAAAACAAATCTCCATCGTTGATCCATACTTTATCGCGCTATTGATTGGAATTCAACTCGATTCCTCGATCATCGATCATCAAGATTTGGGCAACGATTCTTAGATTCCCTCCTCCTGTGGAAAATGGATCTGAACCTTAAATTGACAAAGTCAGCCTCTCCTGCGGTCTGTGGTGTTGTTCACTTCTAGTTGTATCGAAATATTAGTACCAACGCTGCCTTTGTCCTTCTTTTATACTGTGTTTTGATTTTGTCTTTCTTTTCTACTTTGTCTTTCTTTTCTGCTTTATTCTACTTTTCCTGAGCTTTACTGATATATTCTTCTTTCTTCTCATTTTCCTTCTTTCCTTGCTTTGACTTCTTTATCTTTTCTTATCTTGCAAGTTACCTCTTAGTCAACCTTATCCTCTAAGGCACACTTGTGGAGCATTATCCACTTTATTCCAAAATAAAAATATCCAATTAATAAAAATTACTTCTACCAAGTGCATTTAAAACTTAGGATTGTTGTAGAAATTTCTCCCTGTGGATAGGAAGAAATTCTCTTAGGTTAAAGTAGACTTTAACTAACTCTAAACTAAGACAAAAGGATAACAAATGCTACCTTGAATTCCTAGATCTAAACAGACATTTCAAGATTAAACTACTGGAAGAAATAGAAGAGATCTAACTGACCTTCAATCCAATTGCTTGTCTTAATGGTCACTCCAATTTCCAAGTCCTCGCGAATGGACCTGTCAAAATGAAACCAAGATACAAGCATATACGATTCTATAGCAACTTGAAATATGAGTTAGGATCTAAATCTATAATAGATACAAATCATATAATTGAAACAAAATCAACACATGTGATTTGGGAAACAAGACAAGTTATGTTCTATTACCAACTTGAAGTCACTTACAATGGTTGCTTGATATCCAATCCAACTCCCAGCTCCAAGTGCTTCCTCCTCTAGCTATCTCCACAAAGATTCAAGATCATAAGTTTGATGTCTCCAAGAGTCCTCCCTTTTGCTCATGGAATGTCTCTCTCTTATAGTGTGTAGTAGGGTTAACCAACAAGAGAGAAGGATGGATCTTGGGAGAGTTTAGTGGATCAGGCCCACTAATCACAGAAAGTGAGTTAGGATCGAATCAGGGATACCAATCCTCAAAAATCTCTCGAAGATCAAGATCCCACAAGCCATGGCAAAAAGTCTAAAAAGGGAGTACCCCGCCTCTTAAACTGAGCATAGCGCGGTAGTACCGCGTGGTATAGAAAGAGCATAATGTGGTAGTGTGGACTACCGCGCACCTAAGCTGGAGCAAGGCGCGGTAGTCTAGGTATATGAAGTCTCAGCTAGGTTGATTCTTGACAAGATAGGTTTGTCTTCAAGGATCACTCATCATTTTTCTCTTCTGGGTATTTTAAGCAGTAGGGGAAGTGTCGTCGACTATTTTTATGGTGAAGATGCGACACTGTGAAATATGGAGGTATAACAGATGCCCCCTAAAGTGTGAGGTCAGAAGGGACTGATGGCCAAAAGACTTTACAAATACTGTGCGGAGATAGCATCGAGGAGAGCGACAAGGAGCTGAAACAGAAACAAAATGTTAGATATACCACCAAGGCGGGCATCCCCATGCTCGGAAACAATTGACTCAAAGCATGGCTGCCGACCAATACATTACAGATCCATGAGTGCTGAGATGATATAGACTGTAGACAAATCATGGCTACTATGAACAAGCGTAGATCCATGAGACAGTAACGACACAGCCACGACCAATAAAAAAGTGGATTTGTGTGACAATACAAAGGACATCTCCATCGCAACCTGGATGCAATCAAGATACAAAGGTGCACCTAGGGTCTTCTATCCAATTGCAAATGATATGAATCTAGCCATGTGATTACAAAGTGTTGAAGTTGAACATGGTAGAAACCATTTGATTACCGGTCAATGATGTGAACCGTTAACAAATGCGAGGGAAATCACCAATGATGACGATGATCCCCATGGTATCTGTAGTACATCTCAACAAAATGCGAATAGATGGGTTGATGTCGAGCATTCGAGAGATCGTTCGATCAGAGGTCAATGATGTAAACCTACTGTCAAACACGAGGAAACCTACCATTGAGGCATGTAGGTACCAAGGTACTAATGGTTGATCCCTAAGTCCAATTCCCGGATAGTGATTTGGCGTCGACCGAATTAGACTCGTCGAAGGTGGGCCATAATGATTCCCACATCATCGACATGGAATCGGAACGAAAGATAGTATAGGATGATGAAACAATGGAGCATGTACTGACACAGCGGAGGCCTGACAAAATGAATGACTCTGAACAATGCAACCCTTTGAACATATAACGGCATGTAACAGGACTTGGAAGCAGGGATTATTGATAGCAGAGGATAGACACCGAATTATTAGGCTCATGGACAGAGAGACGACTCAGGATGATGACCATAACTCAGCGAAAATAGATACCCAAAATAGACAAGGGACAGACGCATGCCATGTTCAAAGGTGACGACTAACAAGCTACCAAAATAAACTTGACTTGTTTCCCATATTCCCCCGACATGATAGACGAGTACCTATTTGTTGTTTTTCGAGCTTGAAGAGGATAACAGATGCTCGGTATAGCTCATCTCATAGATGAGATCAATCTCACATGTTTTACGAACCTGAGAAAGGAGGGGTTCGTCCCAAAGTGGGTCCTTCGATGTTAAATTTTAACGAGTCCAAGGAAGGGAAACTCGGTAGTTTTTCACATTTAGAGAGCTGAAAAAATTAAAGGAGGCTCCAAAGTGTACTTTTTTGTCAATTTAGTCCCTCGATCCCAAAAAAGTGTAAAACAATTCCCGAGAGAACTCTCCCAGCCAAAAATCAACCGAGGTATACCTTTCTCGTAAATAGTCTAGACGGGCCGAAAAAAGGATAACCTATCACCGAATAGACGACCTTTCAAATACTTTTACAAGTGTAAAAGAGTCAAGATCACTTGGCAATCTTTTCAATTTTAGGGAGTCTGAAAAGAGCTTAATTATGGACTCCAATGGTCTTTTTCGTAATTTTTAATTATTCTGGTCGGAAAAGAGAATAAAATACAACCAGGATAATACTTTCCTCATCGTTTAACGAGCATGAGTAAAGCTGACTAAGCTCGACACCATTTACTTAAGTTTGACAAGCACGACACGGGTGTAAAAGCGCTTGGAATCTTTTTCAAGTTTTAATCTAGAGCACGAACAAGATAAAGTAGGCTCAAAATGAAGGTCAAACAATAAATGAATGCCAATGTGAATATTTTTTAAAGGAGACCCTGTCAACAAATGCTCATGGAACCAGATATTAGTAATGTGAAATGGGTTTTAATTTCACTAGATAAAATAATGAGTAAAAAATAAGTGAAAAAGTTATATAAAGGATGGGTAAATATGGAAAGTTACCATTTCACTTGTGCATTTTCCAAAAGAGGAGATTTTACCCATTGAGGAGCAAAAACTTCAAGAGTTCATATATGGAGATTCGGAGCACCGTTTCAACAGCCGTCTGCGCCAGGTAAGAGCTTTCAAGCCCCTCTTTCATTTCATGTATGAATAACTTGATTTCAGTAGGGAAGAACATTTTTTTGGGTGAGCCCTATTAGGCAATTTTTGCCTTCCACAGTACCGCGCGGGAGGTATATCGAGAAGCGTGGTACTATGCAACAGTACTGCGCTGTAAGGTTAAACATGGGTGCGGTACTGTGCAGTACTGCGCAGTATTGTGCAGTCAATTTTCCCCCAGGCGCGATAGTGGCGATGTTTTAAGATGAAAAATTAGTTTTTCTCAAATTTTTAGCTAAGATCAAGTTGTTAAATGATTAATGAATGTTTCCTATGACTTTTTTGCAGGTGTCCACAACTTGTTTGGAGAAAAATGGTCCATTGGAAAGAAAGAGAGCATGAATTGGATGATTTGTTGGCCGAAGATGACCAAGAGACCTTGACTGCGTTGCGGGAATGTGGTTTGTTGAAATTCTTCAGGACCAAAGGTATCCGTAAGCAGGAAAAACTTCTCACCCACATTATTCAAATGTGGGACCCCGACATTCAAGCTTTCAGAGTAGGAGAACACACCCTCAAGATTGAACTCGAGGACATTTATTTTCTCACGGGCATCTCGAAAAGAGGAGCCCGGGTGAGTTTTACTGGGTTCACAGCTTCGGAGGCGAGCACGGACGCTTTAATTGCCCGTTATTGCTGTTAGGGTTCGGGGAAGAAAAGTGGAAAGGTGGTCATTAAGGACATTGTAGAACTTCCTTTAAAAACCGTGTTGTTCACCATCACACGTGCAATAGGGAGCACAGGTCCCCATTAGTCGTCCCGTACACAGATGAATCTTGCAGTGGATTGCATGGTAGGAACAATATTCAACTGGTGTGAGGCAGTATTGACCAACCTCAAAGAGAAAGTGAACAAGTGCAGGCTTGGAGAGAATTCTTAATTTGGGTATGGGGGCATCTTAGTCACCTTCTTCTTGGTGAGGGTGCCGTTGTTGCGCCCATAGATAGCCATGCCCCCCCGTCCACCCACCGAGCCATGGATGGCTCGATGGAGTGAATACGCAGGACGACTTGGGGGGCCACAGCGTTTGGCTTTCGGTGAGGATTTCTTCTCATGGCTCGAGGAACAGATTGTGATGATCGATGACTACCCCTATGCAGGGGTGGACTTCCGCGAGGACATAGACTTGGCACCGCCGGAAGATGAGGATTGGGACAATTCAGGTATGACCCTCATGAATGTGTTTTTTTTTCTTTTTTTGAATATATAATTTTTATTGTTTTTTAGAATGTGTAAGACTTTAATATATGTACGTGTGCATGTCGCAGATCGTGGACCACAGAGACCGGCAGGGTACTCGCCATTACGCCGAGGTGGTGTTGATCACCAAGCCGCTCCGGACGAGGAAGAAGATGAGGATGAGATGGGAGGGGTCCAGGAGATAGAGAGGAACCTAGAGGGTTTAACCCACGGTGTCCCCACTATGAGGATGGACGGCATCCCTTTGCATCTCCAGTGGCATACCGTAGGTGTGCCTAGGTGTATTGGCCGACTCCTCCGTAGGGTGGCTCAGGCTATAGTGTGTTATCACCAGCAGCATGAGGAATCTGATGAGGAGCATGATAGATCCCCCAAATCTCCTTAGATGGTAGCTTTTATCTTTTCACGGCATGTATACGATATGTAGGCTTTGAGAGCCAAATTTTTGTATGGGACTAGGTCCCAAATTTTATCTTTAAAACACAAACTTTATGTATTTGAAAAAAAAAATTATATACAGGGATATATATATGGACCTACTTTTATGACCTATTTATTTGCAATGACTTGTGTGTTTATTTTGTGATGTGTTTTTATGTATGGGCAAGATGCCAATCCAAAATGTAATTAGCTAATGAATCAACTATACAATTGAATTCCATTGGTATGTGTTGATATGAAATGAAATTAAAAGATCGTTCCAAGAGGCATACCCTCCGAAATAAATGAAGTAGGATAGGATCGCGAACTGTGTAAACACGATTCAGATGAGAAACCACAAGTTGGGAGTCTAAAAAGACTGATAGGGAGTCAATTTCAAGGGAAGCAACCTCCGTCAAGAGTCCGATGACTGCATGGTACTCTGCGATATTGTTGGTTGCAGGGCCCAAACAATTGGCTCCTGAAGATAGTAACTCGCCAGTGGGAGAATAGATTACCCATGATGCAGAAGTGAGGTTCCAGGTATGCCGACTGGCACCGTCGGCGAATCCAAAGTAGGCAGACATCTGTGCACAAAATCATAAGTCAAGGTAAGAATGGATATATGAGGTCCGTGCGTGCACACCAAAAAGATGAGTGAAAACAAGCTAGGTACATTATGTACAAAACGGTATCTCGCGTAGGATAACCTTACGCGTAGAAGCGTTTGAGGTATAGCCCATTGTGGGGTCGTGCTAATGGTGTGCCATCACAATCGACGAGTTCATAGGCTCCTTTCTCCAAGACACGTTTTACAACAAAGGGGTCGTACCACATAGATTCTAGATTTCATTTTCCAAGTTTATCGTGCATTTGATCATATGTGAGTACGAGGTCACCTTCATTGAAAATCCGAGGTTGAACGGATTTTTCATACTTTGCTTTGACTCGTTTTTTATGAGCTTCATTGGCTAAAGCAACATCGCGACGGGTTTCATCTAGCTTGGCTAGGTATAGAAACCGTTCCTCTTCAGAAGTGGTGTGAGGAAGTAGCTCTATGGCTATCTTAAGTGATGGAATTTCACATTCAATCGGTAAAATGGCTTCCAGGCCATACACCAGTTGGAATGGTGTAAACCCAGTAGCACATTTTACTGAGGTTTGGTATGCCCATAGTGCTGAAAATAGAGCTGAGTGCCAGTTGGATTTATGAGTACCCACAATACGCTGAATCATTCATTTCAGAACTTTGTTAATGGCTTCAACTTGGCCATTGGCTTGTGGGTAGTATGGGGTTGAGTTTTCATGGCGAAAACCCAACTTGGCACTTAGTTCCTCAATCATATGGTTCCTGAAGTGGGAGCCATGATCGGTCACAATGGATTATGGGACACCAAATCTAGCTATATTGTGATTGAATATGAATTGTGCTGCTATTTTGCCGTCCTCAGCATAAGTAGGCATCGCTTCAGCCCATTTTGTGAAATAGTCAACAGCTACTATGACATGCTATGCCCCCCGGCTGAAGTGGGCTTACAGTGCATGAAATCTATGCCCCATTTGGAAAAGGGGCCGACGGCAATAACAAGATGGAGTGGAGCAGGGTGCGAGCGTATTTTATTATGAAAGAATTGACAGGGTGGACATTTCTTGACCGTTTCAATGCAGTCTTTGAAAATCGAGGGCCAGAAATATCCTGCTCGTAATATTTTCTGGGCCGTAGCCATCCCAGAGAGATGACCACCACATGCTCCAGCATGGCATTCATTAAGAATGCATTCTGCTTCATCTAGAGTCAAACAACGTCGAAGAATAGTGTCGACACCATGTCGATAAAGGGTATCGTTGACTATGAGATAGTACTTGGTGTGATGTCGGATGCGTCGACATTCATCGCGAGTGAGGTCGGGGCGAAAACATTGGGTTTGGAGATATAAAAAAATATCCCCGTACCATGGATCAGACGTGCTAATGAGGAACAACAATTCATCAGGAAGAGAATCGATGGGCTCGGATTGCTCGGTAGCACGAGGCAAGTTACAAATCAACTCAGCAAAGACCAAAGACTTCTTGGACATGGCTTTGGCAAATTCCAAGCCAAACTCTTGTAGGATGACAATCCAAAGAGAATATTTTCCCCCAAGCACTTGGCGCGTGAGGATATAATACATTGGATTGAAATCGGCTATAACAGTGGTTCGACGGAGTAGAATGTAATGACGGAACCTCTGGATAGCGAAAACTGTTGCCAGAGCCAGTTTTTCAACATGTGAGTAACGAGTTTCGGAGTTGAGAAGACTCTTACTAAGATAGTATACCACATGTTCTATGTCATTATGGTCTTCTTGGACTAGCACCATACCGATGGTGGAAATCAAAGTTGCGAGATAAAGAATGTAATCCCGTGTGTAATTGGGGGGTTGAATCACAGGATCTTTAGTTAAGGCCGCCTTTAGATTATCAAAGGAACGTTGGGCTTCGTCATCCCAGATGAAGGGAGTGTTCTTCTTGAGAAGCCTCATATAGCCTTTTGTTATCTCGAAAAGATTACAGATGAAATGGCGTAGAGAGTTTGCATGCCCTTGCAAACTTTGAAGTTCTGGAATGTTTGTAGGGGAAGGCAGGGATAAGATGGCTTCTACATTTGCAGGATCTAAGCTTATCCCACTTTTGGAGATTATGAATCCCAAAAGTTTTCCAGCTTCCACGCAAAAGACGCACTTATGTGGATTCAAATGGATATTGTAGCGATGACACCTTTCGAAAATGGCACCTAAGTGATCAGGATGGTCATCCCGGGTCTGAGAATGAGCGGGAAGATCATCAAGATATGGTTCTACAATGTGTTTGATATCGTGAAATGCATACGACATCGCCCGTTGGAAAGTTGCCCCGGCATTTTTAAGGCCAAAAGGTAACTTTCGATATTCAAAAATCCCTCAAGGGCAGATAAAGGTTGTTTTATGTTGATCGGCTGGGAGGATATCGATCTGATTATAGCCAGAAAAGCCATCCATAAATGAAAAGATGACACTCCCGGTGCAGTTATAGATGATCTGGTCGATGAACGGAGTTGGATAGTTGTCCTTTGGAAAAGCTTTGTTCAAGTCATGGTAATCGACACAGACTCTAATCGTTCCCTGTTTCTTGGCTTTGGGAACGATGTTAGATACCCATTCTGTCAATGGGACAGGATAGATAAAACCAGCACGCAAAATTTTTTCAACTTCTGCTTTAATAGCGGCTGCCTTACGAGGATGGATGGGTCAAAGTTTTTGCCGAATAGGTCAGGTGCTAGGGAAGGTTGGAATTTCATGGACCACAATCGAGGGATCTATTCCTGGCATTTCTTCATAACTCCAAGCAAAAACATCACGAAAATTTTTGAAGTAGGCAGTGTAGAACTCCATTTCAAGGGGAGTGCATGTTTTTCCAATATGTATGTTTTCCACGATACCAGGCTTCACTGAAATGTCTATGGGAGTGGTTGCCATAAGGTTAGCCAAGTTTCCTTCGGAAAATACTTCGTCGAGGGAAGTGGGAAACTTGGTTTGAACCATTCCAAGTGAAGGACTGGGTTTTGTATCGAGCTCAAGCGTCTGAATGGTGGGGAATGAAGATCAATGATGAAAGTCTCCCCATGGTGGCTCATTACCGCACATAATCTCCATAATTGATTCTTCAATGGGAAAAATCAAAGTGAGAGGATCGATAAGTGGTGGGGATGAATGCGTCTCAGACGAGAGTTGTGCCACGGTGTGAAGGGTAGGACAGTCGACCCAATCAGTGGCGGATTGGATCACTTCGTACGCTGCGAGGTTTCTATTCAAAGGCATGGAGTTTCCGTAGTTTTCAATCTCAGCGGAACTCAGAATCACCCATGAATCAATGGAAGGGGTGAAATTTGATGAAATCATGTTGACTGGTTGAACATGGGGCCCCAGCTCTGGAAAAACTCCAATAAGGGAAGAATCCTTCATAAGACCAACGCCAACGTCTTGGAACCGGTACCGAGGCTGATCCAATAACGAGACGGTGTTGGCATAGTTCGGATGAGAGTCTGGGATACAGTAATCAAGTTGATCTATGGTGACAATTTTCCCTTCATGAGGAAATTGCACAATCCGGAAGACAGTAGATGATATGGCGGTCATGGCGTAAAACCAGTTCCGACCAAGTAGAAGATTGTAATCTAATGGTGCATCCACGACTTTGATGTGTACGGATACTATTTTGCCCCCCAGTTCAACACCAATTGCGGGAATGAGTCCATAAGGTTGAAAACCGTGTCCATCAAATGCCCTGAGAGTAGTGGGAGACGTCGTGACTTCGGGTGAGCCTAAGGCTCTCCAACAATTCAAAGACATGATCGACGTGGAGGCACCTTCATCTAAAACAGTGCGATGGATGTTATTTCCATGGATTTTTGTATGAACCTGGAAGGCTAACTGGTGAGAAAGCTGAGGTTTGGCATACTCCAAGTTAAACATAATAGTGTTTGAAGTATCTGGGTCCATTGCCACCAGTGTTGAAAGTAAGGTTCTACGCTGTGTAGGGCAATGTTGAAGAACCTCGAGAGTCGACATGGCACAAGGTGCTTGAGCTAAATCCTCAACAATGTTGTAATTTTGAGCAGCTCGCGCATTGGGATTAAATGTCTCCTTTTGTATGGTGCCCTTGGGTGGGCGTAGCACTATGTCCATAAGCGGTCTCTCGATATGGAGATGGCCATTAGGGGGGGGGGGGGTAGGAGTCGTATCTTCAACAAGAGATTTGCCTTTGGCTATCTCTAACTTTTTTTTTGAACTTAGAGGGTTCTCATATGTCTTTGAACGAGTGGTTATATGAATCTCTTCATTACTCGTCATCAGGATTTCACGATTTGTGGACGTCTCTCTGCGAGTTGGGTTGCTCAAGTTGCCCCCTTGTGGGGTTTCTTGCGCAACCATCTGTTGTTGCTGCTGAGGGAAAGGGTCAGTTAACACTGACGGGAGAGAGGATCCTTTAAGGAATTTATTGACTTCATCCTTGTAGGGACAGTCACGCGTGTAGTGATCGTCTTGACAAATTAGGCACGGAAACTTAGCCTTTCGACGTGGTTTCGGGTCGTTGTGGGTGGGTTGTGGCTTGGGATTCTCCTGCTGGTTCTTCTTGGATTTACCATGATTGTTCTTATTCTTTCCTCCAAATGGTTGTGACGTAGATTGAACTGCGTCCACTTCGGAGGAGATAGCAGGAGAAGTAGTAGCTTTTGGAGCAGCCTGAGGTAGAGCGGGGGAAGCAGAAGCTTGTTGCCCCGTCGAGTTGGTAGTAGGCTGGGCCTTGACTGAACTGACAATACCATCAATGGGGGGTTCAGTGGTTGGTTTCGTTGGATCAATGGTAACGCGGGCGGCATGGGGAAGAAGTTCGTGTAAAGTGCCGGATTGGGTATATACCAAATCCATGTACTGAGCTGCCGAGATGTCTTGTTCTTCTGTGACCGACTTGCGCATAGCGATATCCCTAGCTAGGGGAGGCAAAAATGACTTTGTGAACCAATCAGCGAGTAGCTGATCCGGAATGGGTGCCTTGATTAGCCTACGGCATCGATGCCACTCATGGATGTGATCCGAAATGTGCGTAGAATTGGTTTGACACAGCGAGGTTAACAATTCTATTCCAGTCTCATACTGGATGGGGAGATGGAAATGGGTCAGAAATTGCATAGCCAAGGTGTTGAAATCGTGAAAAGAGTGTTGTGGCAGCTCGATGTACCATTTTCCTGCCGTGCCAGTAAGCGTACGCTGGAAGAGCCGTAGTCGAATGGAATCGTCCATCAAGGATTTGGATGAACACCAAAGATGGAAGGTCATTACGTGGTTCTTAGGGTCTTCCCCAGGCTTAGCATCGAACTTAGGAATGTCCGATGGAATTTTGGCTGGAATGGGTGGCCAGTGAGGTTCATGCCATATAGAATCGTTAATGAGCCTCGACAAATCAAGTAAGTCTAGCATGGCCAAAAAGGGAAGTTGACGATTAGTTTGTGGGTATGGGTAATAACCGTATGGTGCAGAGAAACCTGGGGGGGCCTGCATAGTATACTGCTGCGTGTTATACCCATATGTGTTTCCCGCGAGGTACTGCTGGAAGTTCTGTGGGTAGTAGGCCATCTGGTTAACCGGTTGAGTGTTGGTAACCGGTTGGTGGATGTTCTGCTGAGTGGGGATGGTAGGAATGGTACCTTGGGGTTGCTGTAACCCAGGAATGGTTGCTGCTCCTGGTTGGGAAAAAGTTCCCTGGATTTGTTGTGTTCCAGGAATGTTACCATTATATTGGGTAAGTGGAGGGTTTCCCATAGCAGGGTTGGAGGTGGGATGCGACAGTGGTGTCCCTGGAATATTCGTTCCTCCTTAATGAATGTGTGGAAATTGAAGGGATGGGTTCCATGGAGTTGTAGTAGTCGAAGGATAAGGGAAGCCGGAGTTCAAGGGGGGAATCTGAGATTGCCCCCCAGCTGGGTTCCAGTTTCCAAATAATGAGTACCCCCCACTTTGTGGGATTTTAGGTTCCCAAGAAGGAAGCGTACCTGACGAGGGATGTTGAAGATGAGGCCCGGTTGGAAAACCGTTGTAAGGTTGTTTGCTGCCAGGTGTGTTGTACATACCATACTGAGTAGATGTTGCTGGTTGGGAGGGTTGTTGGATGGTGCCGATGGGTTGCCCTCCAGTAGATGGGTTGGATGGCCCTATAGGAGGAGCTTGTTGACTAGGAACGGGGTTCCCAACAAAGGATTGTCCTCCAGTAGGTTGGGTTGATGGCCCGCCTAGAGGATTTTGGTTGTTGGAGTTGGGGATCACGGCAGTCGGTTGTCCACCTCCTGATATAGTGTAGATAGTGGCCGAAGGTGAACCTCCGGTCAAAATTGATGATCCAGCAATATGACTTGGTGTTATTCCGACAGTATCCAAATATGATAGAGTCGATTGGCTAACGGTGCCAAAAGTGCCGATTTGTGGAGGGGGTCTTCCATATCTGACAAGCGAGGACGAAGAAAAAACTGGGTTATCCCTCATATAATGTGCGCCAAACATGGGTGATGGAAGCAAATGTGGGGAATTTAACCGAGGGGTATTGGGGGTATCGTCCATAGCGTGTTCAACGATAGGAGGACCATCGAAGACTGGGTCCAGGTTCGTATCCTGAAAAGGGTTTTCGAGGTCCGGCGGGAACATAGGTATAGTAACGTCTGAAGGTCCGGAGCCGTCTGCATAGGAGTGATGAAACTCTGTGCTAGACGGGATGTTGGGATCCCGATAGTCGGGAGGACGGGTAATAGGGGGATATCTAGAATCCGTTGAGAGCATTTGCTATGTGTCACGTTTAAACTGTGCCGACGCTAACGAGGAATTTGCTAGACTAACCATACTAGACTAAATGGAGGTCATGATCTCATGTCCCAGAGGGAGGTTGGGGAGAGATATGGTACAAGGTACATTGCTGGAAGAACTCGTTTCCTGTGGATGAACGCTGGATGGCGCGGTGATAACAGGTGGAAGCTCCGCCTAGGAAGTGATAAAGCCATAGTCAGGTTCAAAAGGTGTATCAGGAAGTTGAGTATCTTCAATAATTTCGACGTACCCTCCCGGGACTGGAATCAAGCCAGATATATCCTGGTCGGATCCTTCGGTGGTGTGAACAAATCTATCCATGTCATCGTAGAAAGTTTCTGGTGGAAGGGAGGTGTTGACATTGGGGAGGAGGATGGCCTCCGGTCTAGTATTTTGGGTTGTACTAGATTCGGCCACTGTAATGTTGTCCACTGTGGCAGGTATATCTGGAATAACAGTGGGTGAAGTGACAGTGGGAATCTCAGATATACTAGTGGTTGCAGAAATTGCAAGAGGTTCTGAGACTGTGTTGTGAGTAATGGTTACAAACGGAACTGAAGATGTAGTGCATATCGGCGGTGGAATTTTCCCTCGACCAGCACCGTGTCCAGGAGGAGCAGGAATACGTGATGCAGGTGGACCGGAGGTCCGTGGCGGTGGTGGTGGTGGAGGTATTTTTCCCTGTACTCGTCGTGATCTCCGTGGTGGTTCTGACATAATGGTAGGAATATGAAATCCGGGGGCAGTCTCGTAATAAAGAACTCAAAAACTCTAATGCAGTCGAGTCTGCAAAAGAGGAGCTAGAAAAAGCAAGGCTCGTAGGCCAAAAACGCAAGCTCTAAAATCTATACTGAGACCGGTGTCTCAGTAATCGAGCTGAGAAAAATAATGGCCAGAATGCCAACAAGCAGCCACTAAAAAGAAAAAATGACCCTCTATAAAGATGAGATAACAAGCAAACTCCTAAATAAGAGATGGAGACCTCAACAAGTTGTATCCTTCGCAAGGTGATAAAATCCAAGTCAAACAATACAACGTGAGAGACCAATATGAGAAGGATATCTCTCTACCGAAAGGGATCCTGGGTAAAAGAGCCCTAGTAGAAAAGTCACTAAGCTACCTCGTTCATGACACGTTGGAAAAGGTTTTCGGCTCTTCTGCCTTATCACCCTTGCGTTACTATGAATTACAAGGAAGACAATGATCAATGTTGCCTTAGGGCTAAGTGGAGTGCGGCATTCCACAGAGTCCGTCCGGTTCTCAATCTCGCGGCAGTTTAACCCCTAAAAGTTAAAAACAATCAGGAGGCCCCTCCATAAACTGGCTATGACCGTGTCAATAAATACTAGAGGATTTTAGTTCCCTAGAGAACAACAACTATGTCTCAGATGAAAATGACAATGGAGAATTATTTTGATTCCTATCCCCGATGTCCTACCTAACTACCAAATTCTTTTGATTTCCTCAAGTGAGGTTAATGTTGGTTTAGTTAGGGAGATTAATTTTAGTGGTTGTATTACTCAATCGGGTAAATGGATGTGAAACTTGGTGGTGTTGTGACGACCCAAAACATGCAAGTGAGAATGAATCAAAATAATCCTTGTATTCAATGAAAACTAGCTATCGAAGAGAGACAGTTCTTCGATCATAAATGCATGAAACTTTCATAAGCAATTAAAAACCACTTCAAAACAAAAAAAAATTGTTTTCTTTTTCTAAGTAGAGCCAAACTGAAATAAACACTTCTTTCCAATTCACTAATCTTGCAACTAGGATGCTTCAAAAAATGAGAATTTATGTGGCAAATTTAAATGGTTCACTTCCTAATGCACAATAATACTGCTAGACCATTTCAAACTAAACAACACAAATGTTCTCTCAATGATAATTTTCAATATAGATTTTAACGATAATAATGTGATTATGCAAGATACACAATCCAGTAAAAAGAGGACAAAAGTAATGGTTTGGTTGTGATGAGAAGATCAAGCCAATGCAATCAAACTGAAGGGGTGATCCGATGTGCAAATAATGCCACTAACTCATAAAATAATCAATCTCACAAGAGAAATAAACACACCACAAAGACTGTGTAATGAGCAGGATAGTAATAGGCAACAGAAAACACCAAACGAAAGCAGAGAAAATAAAAAATGACTCAGGAAACCAAATAGGTAAGAAAAAATTGAAAATATGCAGACACTACCGCGTGGCATAAATAGCCTAGAGCGCGGTACTGGTACACTACTGCTCTGGTAAAAGTGCTCGGTACGCGGTACTACCGCGCTGTAGATAGTGCTGGGGGCACGGTACTGTTGCAAAGGATGAAAAAACACAACTTTTGAAAAGAAGATTGAATTTTTCAGTGTTGCTGCAGACCCAGAGGACTCACTGATCACAGAGGGAGGAAAGATGTAGAGAGGAGGGAAGAATAAAGGTCAAGGAGACCAAAATTCAGGACTGGTTTGAAGAGAAAGAAGAATCACAATAAAAAAATGACGGAAAGTGAGTTAAATCAATGGAATGGGGTTCAAACCAGTGGAGTCACCATTCTTGTTGTAGAAATTTCTCCCTACAGATAGGTAGAAATTCTCTTAGGTTAAAGTAGACTTTAACTGACTCTAAACTAAGACAAAGGGATAACAAATGCTACCTTGAATTCCTAGATCTAAACAGACATTTCAAGATTAAACTGCTGGAAGAAACATAAGAGATCTAACTGACCTTCAATCCAATTGCTTGTCTTAATGGTCACTCCAATTTCCAAGTCCTCGCGAATGAACATGTCAAAATGAAACCAAGATACAAGCATATATGATTCTCTAGCAACTTGAAATATGAGTTAGGATCTAAATCTATAATAGATACAAATCATATAATGGAAACAAAATCAACACATGTGATTTGGGAAACAAGACAAGTTATGTTCTATTACCAACTTGAAGTCACTTACAATGGTTGCTTGATATCCGAGCCAACTCCCAGCTCCAAGTGCTTCCTCCTCTAGCTATCTCCACAAAGATTCAAGATCATAAGTTTGATGTCTCCAAGAGTCCTCTCCTTTGCTCATGGAATGTCTCTCTCTTATAGTGTGTAGTAGGGTTAACCAACAAGAGAGAAGGATGGATCTTGGGAGAGTTTAGTGGATCAGGCCCACTAATCACAGAAAGTGAGTTAGGATCGAATCAGGGATACCAATCCTCAAAAATCTCTCAAAGATCAAGATCCCACAAGCCATGGAAAAAAGGCTAAAAAGGGAGTACCGCGCCTCTTAAACTGAGCACAGTGCGGTAGTACCGCGTGGTATAGAAAGAGCATAATTCAGTAGTGTGGACTACCGCGCACCTAAGCTGGAGCAAGGAATAGTAGTGTAGGTATATGAAGTCTTAGCTGGGTTGATTCTTGACAGGATAGGTTTGTCTTCAAGGATCACTCATCATTTTTCTCTTCTAGGTGTTTTAAGCAGTAGGGGAAGTGTCGTCGACTATTTTTATGGTGAAGATGCGACACTGTGAAATATGGAGGTATAACAAGGATAAAAATAAAATTAAACTTCCTAACTAATCAATGCCTTAACTTCGAATTAATCCCCAAGTGCATGAAATTTCCACCTCAACCCAAGGGATTGGTTGGGCTAGGAACTCCTTCAACTAAACATCAATGAGGGGACATTACAACCTTGTTATAAGGTTCACAAAATTTACATCCATGACACCCTTTTGTTACAATATCTGTGGTGTTATTGTATACAAAGCAAGTTAGTGTTGAAGATCAATACAGTTGCACTGAATTAAATATGACAAAAAATATTGTTACGGGTATAAAAAAATCAGTCAAAATTTTTACCAGAGAAAAATCCTAATATAGAATAATCATGTGTGGTGTACACACATATTCCATACAATGTAAAACTCCTTTTTATTGGGATGGGTCCTGATACTTCATATACTTGTATCCCTTTCCATAATTATTTCAATTCATCGATCAATTGTTGTAGGTAAACATTCATATTCTTCACTCTTTTTCTACCAAGGACTATAAGAACGAGCATAAGATGTTCATTCCTCATGGAAAACCATAGGGGGGTATTTTTATCGCTCACTACTATAGTCCAAACATAATAGTTGGTGTTTTGGAGGGAATATGGGTTGACACCATCCATGGCTATTCTCAATCGAAGGCTCCATACTTTATCTTTGAATTTATAAGGCCATGTATCTTCTATATGCTTCATGTCTATTGAATCTATTGGGATTTGCATAAATCCTTACTCAATTCGATGCAAGGCATGCCATCCCTACAACATAGCTAATTCTTTGCAATGACAAAACCTTTCAGTCCTTGGGATTCTAGGCATATTCCTCAATATATTATGAGGAGGACCATGTGCTTTACCCTTGTTTCTTGATTTATGGTACCTACTATGCCCCAATTTTGGATATATCTCTTTGTACGCATATTCGCCTATATATATAATACAATCATTTGTACGCGCATGATATGATATGTACTCGACACCCAACATTTTCAACGTTTTCTTTGCCTCTTCACAACTGTTGGGTAATACATTATCACTCGAAAGTACCTTATCATTGAATAAACTACAAATTGTGGGTAGTAGAAATGTACAATGTCATTTAACATTCATAAAATCGACCATATTCAATGTTGATTGTGTGACAAAATTACTCAAAATATAAGGGAATTACTGGTCAATTACCTCAAAAGTTCCAATAAACACCCATTTGACATGCCTTACATTGTTTTCAAGTTGTATAGTAACATTTTTGTCCCCAACTGGGTATAATTTGACCAACAAGGTCCAAAGAGAGAGGCGGTGGAAGAAGATTTAAGGATTTCAAAGAAGGTATCAATGATATGAGCATCATCCTCTAGATGATCATCCTAGAATGAATCTAACAACATTACCTCAATGGATCTCATATCTTGTAATAAATCATCCATACCAACCTCTATTTCATTGGCTCCATTGCCAACATATGAAGAACTATTGTTACTGCATTTCTAATTGGTGAATCTCAATGTAGTGGGAATTGAATAGGTGGTTGATTCAACCATGCTTGGTATTCTAACTCTCTAAGTTACACTATTTTTGTAGCCTTCTCTCAATTTGACATTGTAGTGGGGTGCAACAGAAGAAAGTAGACAAGTCTCTCATCATCAGAATCTTGATTTCAAAAATATTGTACATTACATCAATGATATTAGTAAGCACAATGCAGTTGATTTGTTCAAACATTATACCGAAAAATTATTATAGAAGAATGGGATATTTTTCCAATAGTAAATGTCCAACCACAAGAAACTTATAAAACAAAATTTCAAATTGAGTAATACATTTAGATTAATCCCATTGAAAATAAAAAATACAATTAATCAATGTTTTTTGTTACGCACCAAGAGGATGTCGAAAGGTAGTCCCAATGCAAGGTGTCTTTGACGAGAACTTGGTGGTCTACAAAAGTTATAGTCTAATATCAACTCGTCACCATGAGATAAACTATGTTTTGCATGTAACAAAAATAAATTTGGACACTTTCCTTTTCATAAAGAATTCATGGTCATTGGAATGTTCCTCAAATGAAAACTTTGTAGACAATAAAGAGTACCTAGAACTATTTATGAACTATGTAACGTTCCATGAGTGCGTGGATGACCATCGATATGTAACATGTTCTTCCCATTAAAGTTTATAGAAGCATAACCATTCATGCAAATACTATACACGGAAATGCTATGTTTGTATTTAACAATATTCAAGTATTCGGACCGACAATAAATAGGATAAAAAAATGGAATAAGTGCTACTTACTATTTTGGAGGAACACATACATGCGGAAGGATAAACAACCTAAGATTTGCAGCATCTATCTTAGACTTGGAAATCATAAAAATTATTACCACAAAAGGAAAATCCAATTCCAACATCAAGAAAAAAGTAGAGAAGATGGCCAAGTTCCATACAAACTACAGTTGTAACAAGTTTGGTATTTACTTTGCAAATGCATGGGAAGAGAGAAGTCATCGCTACTCTCCAACAATTGGACCCACATTGGTATGTAATTGGACATTTTTTTTCTCAACTCATACAAATTTTTGGATTTCTTAGTATATATCTTTTGGGTTGTATCGATATCATACTTTGGATCACTAGAAATTTCAGTTGATTGAATAGAATCATAGGGGTTGGTCAATTTAGGACGAAACATAGTCGTTTTGGATTCCAAATTTTCCAAAAATGAGAATAAGAAAGATTTCCTACATGGTTTTTATGTATCACCTATAGTATTTTTTACTGCAGTAGGAGGTATTAGGCCATCAACATTCAGTAGTCAATCATTAATATAATGGTTGAGTGTGACACGCTGAGGGTTTTCCTTCAACACTTGACATTTTCAACAACCACATACTATTGCAGTGTCATTGTTGTTTGGAAATTAATCCTATGACTGGGAAGTTACTGAGGTCCCCAACGTACTATCTAAGACTTACAAAATCCAAGGCAATTGGCAAGCATACAACAAGATCTTTGTTAATGAAATATAACTAGGGTCAATAAATTAAGCAAAGAGTACCTTGAAGACTAGAAGGTTGATCCAAGCTTGGAACCCTTAGTTCTTGATCTGCAATCTTGAGTAAAGAACCTAAAAAACAGAGATACCCTCCTCAAAAAATTTCGCTAAATAAACATGAATAATCAAATATGAAACTCATAATTAAGCAAAGCATGAAAGATTCACTAGATCCAATTCACACACATTAGACACAATTGTTTATGGGAAAGAAAAGTCTCTTTTATTGATCATATAAATGACAACAAATATCTATACCTGATTTTGTAGCAACACTGATGAAACCAAGTTTTGGGATCTTTCTCTTCTCCTTCATTATAAATTCCTCCAACATTTCAATACATTAAGAGTTCTCCCCCCCTCTTATTTCCTTCCCCTTGTATTTATAGAAAGTTTGGGAAGATAGCTTCGAGAGGAAAGCAGTTGGGGAAGGTATGGAAGTTAAAGAAACTCCCCTAACTACCCAAAATTCGAATTTAGTTTTTATTTTTCATTCTTTTAAGAGTAACCCCCGAGTATCAACCTAACAATAAGCAGGTGACCCGTGAGTAGGCTACAGGAAAGTAGCGGGTGCAACATTTTTAAGGAAAACCGCAAGTTGTCAATGGAGAACCAGTGGGTGACCCATGAGATGTCAGTTAGGAAATCGAATTTAGGTCCTACAGATGTATCACAAAAATAGAATGAAGTGGAGAAACATTGAATAATCAAGGTCACATGAATCTATAGAAAATTAGGGCTCTTCAATCCATAATGTCCTTTTATGTGAGTGACATTTCAAGGTCATCATAGACGGAGAAGTGAAAATTTGATTAATAACAGATGCCCCCTAATGTATGAGGTCAGAAGGGTAAATAATGGCCGAAATGCATTACAAACAAGGAAGTGGAGGAGCGTAAGAGCCATAGAAACATAGTTCCAATAGTATCTAAAACAAAAACAAGGTCAACATACAATATAATCTTGACATAATGTCATGTTCAGAATGATAGAACATGATCTCCAATACATATGTGAAACATATGTATATAGAATGGCCACTAAAATACAAGTGTGGATCCATGTCAAAATAGAGAACATAGCCATAACAACAAACTAGATCTATGTCTCATGAGGAGCCAAAATGAATAGGGCTCAATCTTATGCAACTCGGGAAATAACAAGAGAGAGTTATTATAGACCCAAGGTATTCAAACGAACCAACGATATAGGTATGAATCCTAAACCATGTGAATAAAGGAGTTGGAGTCAAACATGGAGGATATTGTTTGATTATCGGTCAATAATGTAAACCATTAACAAATGAGAGGACACTCACCAATGATGAAAATGGGGTCCAAGGTACTTATTATATTCTTACAAGTGTGAATAAAGGGTCTTGAAGTCGAACACTTGAAGAATCTACCGAGTAAAGGACATTGTTGTAATCCCATAACTCCACAACGAGATGTTCTACCACTGATGACTGCAAATCTCAAAGTACTATCTGGGACTCTAAGTCTGCTTCCTAGAGAAAAATGAGTTGAAGTTGATAGGAAAGACCCATGAGAAGGAAGGCATTAAGGAATCCTTCATCATCTCACACGAGGAACACTTGGAGATGGTTGACATGAGGAGTCAAGGTGAACTGCAGAATGGACGACACGGGGGTAATCCTTGAACATTGAGCACCATATTCAAGTGACTTAGGAAGTTTGGACATACACGAAACATGATATACGTTTGTCATGTAGTAGACACAACAAATAATCCATATGATCGGAAGAGTAACTAATCATAGGAGTAAACAACTATGGAATCAGGTTAAATCCTAAATCCAGAACTAAGACCCATTGACTCAAGACAAGTGTTGTTTTCAAGGAATAATTAGACTTGCTGCCATAATAGGAATGAATGACGGAGACTCTCTTTTCTCTTCTCTTTTTATGTGTCTTCTCATTTTTTGGCGAGCATGAAAAAGATAAAAGGAAGCTCGATAATACCTTTCTTGTTAAATTTTAATGAGTCCAAGAAAGCAAACTCAATACCTTCTTCATTTTGTACAAGATTGAAGAAGAGAGAGAAGAATTCTTGATAAGGGTCCAACCATGTGTAATTTAATGAGTCCATGGGAGGGAAACTCACAACTTTCTTCATTGTTTTACGAGTTTGAATAAAATATAGACTAATACTCGATAGGGTACTGATCTGTGGATCTTAATATCGAGCCCATATTTGTTCTTGCTCGTCGGTGTTTTCATATTAAAGGAGTCTGAAAAACGTAAACAATAACTCCATACACCTACTCGTGAATTTTAATATTGAGCCCGAGTTGGTATATGCTCGCTGGTGTTTTCATATTTAAGGAGTCTGAAAAACTTAAACAACAAATCCATAAGGTACTTTTTTGTAGAGTTAGTCTCCTCGCCCAAAAAAGTGTAAAAGTATACAAGAGAAAACTCTTCTAGCCATAACGGGATAGAGTATATCTTTTTCGTAATTAATCCACTAAGGTATGGAAAAGGGGTAGACTTATACCTAAGTGGATGTCCATTCAAATCCTTTAATGAGTCTGAAAAGGGACAAGTATAATCGAAAATATTGTCAATTTTAAGGAGTCTAATAAGAGCATAAAGAAAACTCCATAGGAATGGGAACTTGATTAAAGGTGGTTAAAAAACATATGCATTCTGAATGTATGTAGACTGCAATATAAGTGACAAGCTCTCGAGGTATCAAGTAACGACATGGGTACCAATATGGCATAGTGTGTTATATAGGGTAACCAATGTTAGGTAGGTCCTAACCATGGAACAACAATGACAATGGAGAGAAAATGGAAGGTTAATGTTGCAGTCCATGGTTTAAAAAAGGGGTCCTAAGGCATAAAACATGATAAGGTATAAATGTGATGCAGAAACCTAATCGACATGCCATGAGAAACAAACCTTTTTAAAGAGCACCAATGTAGACATAACCTTGTAAAAGCGTATTTTCGTGCCATGACCTAGTCAAAACAGCTTAATTAGTCATCAAGATTAAGAAATATGACATAAAAAGGCTTCAAAACTATATAAAATGGGTAAAAATAAAAAAAATACAATTACCATAAATAGTAAGAAGAGAAAAATTAACTCATTGTTACCATTTTCCATTCCAAAAGAGCAAAAATCCCTATGACTTGTATCATTGTGTGCAACCAATCCGGAGGATTATTTTCAATTTCGTCACTTGCAGGTAACTTCTATCTATGTGCTTTGCATTTTCATGTGTTTTTTGAAGATTTTTGATGGAGTTTTGAATTTTGTATTTAGGTTTTAAAATTGAATCTGTGCACCCGCAGGTATCTATGATTAAATTCGTGGGTTCGATAAATAACTGCGAGTTGAGAGATATTCACTCACGGTTTGTGTGCTACTGTTCTAACAAGGACCCACGGGTGGTGCAATTTAAAAGAAAACACTCAATGCTCATGAAATTGAATGGATTAAATGCATCAATGGTGCTCACATGGAGGGAGAGCTAGCATGAAGCAATGGATAGGTAGGCTACGAGGGATCCATTGACTCTCAATTCCTTGTGACGTTGTGGTTTTTTGAAATTCTTCCATACATCCAACATAAGGGTGCAACCTAACTTGCTCCAAAGTTTAGTGCACTTATGGGATCCCGATTAGGGAGTATTTAACCTTCAAGGTGAAACTCTAGACATCACAGTGGATGAAATTTATTTCATAACTGGATTTTACCGACGGGGAGAGGTTGTTAACCTTAAAGGCACATTTCGAGGCATGGGAGCCCTCTTAGTGCAATCCTACACAAACACATATTGCACGGCTAGAGCAGAGAAAAGTGGCACTCAAGTGCCAATTGGGAAAATAGCTAGCTTCCCATTGAAAGTCATATTGAGTACTATGAACAGGGTATGCGATAGTGCCTCTCAACACTTAGCTTCGCACAGTTACATGCAAATTGGGGTGGAGTGCTTGTGGAATGTGATATTCGACTGGTGTACAGCATTGTTGGTGAACATGAAGCACCAACTTATTGAGTGTAGAACCGGGAAGAAGAAGAACTTCGGCTATGGGAGCATATTATGCACCTTCTTCTTTGGGAGAGTTCCGAGCTTGATTCCAAGAGTGGCTCTCCCACTTGTTAACCCCCATGATCCCATGATGACTTATTGTGGTGATATCTTCTTACAACAGGGAGGTGGAGACACTAGTACCTCCTATGATGATGAATATTTCTTAGGTTGGTGGAGTCGGAAGGTTTCTACATTTGATTAGTTTCCTTATGATGGGATGGACTTCTATGGTGACCCAGAACTCATGCTCCCTCCAGGAGCTTCTTAGGGAGATATAGGTACCATTTAAATTTTATTATTATGCAATTTTTATGGTTTTTGTCATAAAGATGTAAATATGTTTTTGGTGAGTTTAAGTATTGACAACATACTTGGTGTAGATATTGGACCAATGAGGCCATCCAGACACCCGAGAGTGTTCATACAACTAGAAAAGCCAGGAGGAATAGAGGCCATGCTATGAACCATTGAGGGAAAAATGAACCAACTAACTCATCATATTCCTACTTATTGCATAGAGTGCATGCATATGGATATGCAAGAGCATGTAGTGGGTGTGCCCCCTGCTTGGATTAGGCTACTCTGGAAAGTAGCTAGGCTGGTTATTTTCTATAGAGAGGTTATAGCAGAGGAGGTTGAGGCTCCTGCCTCCCCTTAGGAATATCTACACTACTTTGAGGCTATCATGCCCAATTTTGTATATTGTTATGTATATTTGACAGAGATGGATACTCAAACTTTTTTATTATTTTTGAACTTATATATATATATATACACACCTATCGATTATGTATATGTTGTTTTATGTGCGTGGTGATCTATTTTACTATGTATGATACAATTGTTAGTCGAGTATGTAGTTTCATATGCATCAGTTATTGTTTTTTGATTCCTTGAAATATGTTGATATAAGATGTAATCAAATAGTCTTTCAAGAAATTTAACTTTAAAAAACTAATGTAATAATAAAGAATCCCTAACCTGATACTCACCCATAAGATGGAGTATGACTAACTTAGAATCAATCCTAACCTCCAAACATGAAATGTTGTGGTGTAAAGCATCTCAGAGTAGCTCAATAACAGCACTATACTCAGCCATATTGTTTGTTGCAGGTCCTATACAAGCACCTCCTTATGAAACAAGCTGACTCGTAGGTGAATAGATCATCCAAGCAACTGAGGAAAGATTATGAGTGTGACAACTAGCGCCATCAGAAAATCCTACAAACCACTTGGTTTCCATATGAAACACAACCAGAGGCATGTAAGCAACACAAAAATACTAACTCTACACTACTGTACAGTTTTTTACAAGAAAAGGTACATGTGTTAAGCATAATACTTCTTCAGGTAGAGCCCATTTCTAGGATTAGGCAGCTTATATCCATCATAATCAACCAGTTCATATGACCCTTTTCCCAAAACTCTAGAGACAATATACGGACCAATCCACATAGACTTAAATTTTCTTGCCCTCGAGGGGTCTTTATCCTAGTCCTAGACCAGAGCAAGGTCTCCTTCGGATAAAACCCTAGGCTTGATAGACTAATCATATTGACTTTTGACTCATTTTTTATGTGCTTCATTCACGATAAGCGCATCCCTGCATTGTTCATATAGATGTTCGAGATGAAGCAAACGTTCTTCTAAAGTAGAGGTTTCAGGTAAAAGTTGGATGGCCAACTTTAACGATGGTATTTTTCATTCAATAAGTGTGACTGCCTCCAACCCGTGGACATGTTGGAAAGGTGAAAATCTTGTAGTAGTCTTAACGTTGGTATGATACAACCAAAGAGATGGGTATAACATAATGTGTCAGTTTGACCTACTAGCATTAATGGTATGCTGGAGAATGGTTTTTAAAGTCTTATTAACCACTTTGACTTGTCCACTCAACTGCGGATAGAAAGGAGACAAATGCTCTTGTTTAAACCCTAGCATAGTGGTCAACTTGGACATCATATTATTCTGAAAGTGTCTACCGTGATCTATAACGATCTCCTTAGGAATATCGAACCTAGCAATGATTTGATTCAACACAAAATAAGTTGTAGTTTCACCATCTTCCTTCACAATAAGCATCGACTCTTCTCACTTAGTAAAGTAGTCTACAACAATGATTATATATTGATGCCCCCCGGTAGAAACTGGGTTGCAAGTCATGTAATCTACCCCCCATTTAGTGAAGGGACCTACTGTGATGACGGGGTATAGGGGAGCAAGGTGTGCTCGCATATTTTTGGTGAATAGCTGACAAGGATGACAGCATTTCATGGCTTCCACACAATCTTTGAAGATGGTGGGCCAAAAATAACCGGTACGAAGTAATTTATGGGTTGTTTCCAATGCAGAAAGATGACCCCACATGATCCACTGTGGGCATCATTCAATACTAACTCAATTTCTTCCAAAGTCAAACAACAGCGTAAAATGGAATCTACCCCTCGTCTATACAATATATATGCAATTATGAGGTAGTGTCATAATTTTCGTCGTTCTTCCCCAGAAAAAGTTGGTGGACATCTCAAAGTATGGAGATAAATCAAAATATCTCCATACCATGGATCAGAGGTCAAAATGAGAAAGATATGCTCATCATGGAATGAAGTATCTTCCACGTTAAAATATTCACCACTAGGAAACTCAGATATGAGATCTGCGAATACTAAGGACTTTTTCGACTTAGCGGATTGAAAAGTGAGATCAAACTCTTGGAGAATAACAATCCATTTATTAAATTTACCCTCGATTATGCGTTCGGTTAAAACATATTGAAGCGGATTGACATTTGCAATCACTATAGTGGTTCGCAGTCAAATATAGTGGCGTAGCCTCTGAATGGTGTACACAGTGGAAAGTGCCAACTTCTTAACGTGTGAATACTTCAGTTCATGTTTTATTAAAGAATGAGAAAGGTAATATATGGCATGCTCTTGGAACTTACCATATTCCTGAACAAAAAATAAACCAAACGTGTAATCGAATGCAGCCAAATATAAGATAAAATCGTGAGTGTAATCTGGTGGACTTAACAAGGGGGTTGATAATTTAGTGATTTTTTCAAATCCTCGAAGGATTTTTGTGCAGCCTCATCCCAAAAGAATGGGTTGTTTTGTTAAATTAAAAGCAAGAAAAATTTGGTTATTTTCGCATAGTTGACAATGAATCGTCTGAGGAAGTTGGACATACCCTGCAGACTTTGAAGTTGTCTAATACTACGAGGAGGAGGAAATTTTACGATCGCCCCTACTTTGAATGGATCAACCATGATCCCTCTACTGGAAACAATGAAACCAAACAATCATACAGACTCAACACAGAACACACATTTATGGGGATTCAACCGAATTTTGTAGTGTCTGCATCACTCAAATACAAGTCGTAAGTGTTCTGTATGATCTCTTCTCTTTCGAGATCACGCGGGTAGATCATCCAAGTAAGGTTTGACTATATGTTTGATATTGTCAAATGCGAAATTCATTGCTCACTGGAAGGTTTCTCCAGCATTTTTCAAGCCAAACGTCATCTTCCTATATGCAAAGGTACCCCAGAGACATATAAAAGTTGTTTTGTGCTGATCTTCGGGTTTGATTTGAATCTAATTGTACCCCGAAAATCCATCCATAAAGGAAAAGATTTTGTTACAATGCACACGCATCTACGATCTGATCAATAAATGGCGTGGGGTAATTATATTTGGGACAAGATTTATTAATATCCCTTAAATTAGTACAAACACGTATGGTACCTTGTTTCTTATCAACCACGACTGGATTGGAAACCCATTTCATCATGTTGATAAGATACATAAATTCGTTTATGAGGAGATTTTCAACCTTAGCCTTAATAGTGGCAGCCTTTCGCACATTGACTGGATGAAGTTTCTATCAAATTGGTTTCACATTTTGATCTCATGTTCAACTATGGATGGGTCGATGCCTGGCATCTCCTCATATGACCAGGAAAAGACGTTGCAGAATTCTTTAAAAAGGTCGGTATGCAAGCGAATCTCTTCAGGATAACAGCTTGCACCGATGAAATTTTTTTCCATGATATCTGGTTTGATGGATATATTAATTAGAATGGTTTTCGATATGTTACCCATGTTACCTTCAGTGAAAATGCCATGTTTCACTAAAGGGTTAATGGATATATCAACATATACACCAAGTCTCACAAAAAAATCACCATTCTCAATCCTATTTAGGTCTGGAAGAAAATAAGATCTATGATGCATGTGTTCTCAAGGTTTATCAAGACCTATCATTGCTTCCAGAATAGCTTCATATGATGTTAAAACAATGTCTAAATAGTCGAAGGAATGAGCAGAGTCTACCGCCCATGCAGGTGCATAATATACATATGACTCCTCGGAGACTAAAGGAGTCGAGATAAAATCTATTGCAGAATCCGGTGAAGCTTGATAAGTCACTTCTGCTACAGATAAGGGCACAATTGGTTCATTATGAGTGGTAAATATCCAAGGATCAGTTTCTTTAATAACTGTGAAAACCTCCTTAGATGTTGAAACGATGTTTTGCAAAATTGTCGAACCAATTTCATTCATGGGAGCATGCAAATCAAAAGTTCCCATAAGCAATGAATACAATCCTACTCCCAAACTCTCTCTAGGAGGACGAGCCTAATCAATCTTCGGAATATTAGATTCCAAATAGGTCACGTTATTTTTTTGGGTGAAGGATATTTGATCGACTGTGACAATCTTTCCTTCATGAGGGAACATCAATACCCGAAAAACGGATGAAGGGATAGCTTGCATCGCATACATCCAGCTTCTTCCTGACAACAAATTATAATCAAGATAAGCATCAAGAACCTCTACCTCTACTGACACTACTTTACTTGCTAACTATATCTCAAAAGAGGGTAGAATCCCATGTGGAAGGAAATATCTTCCATCAAAAGCGGTAAGCAATGTGATCTAAGGGACTAACCCAAGAGAGATCAAAGCTCACCAGTAAGAAATGGACATTAGGCACGTAGACATGCCTTCATCCACCACTGTTCGTCCAATGGTTTTAGAACCATGGATTACTTAAATTTGAAAGGCCACATGATACAGAAACCAGGGTTTGATGACATACATATCAAACCTTACCAACATACTCGATGAATCTACACTTCATATTGCCGCTAGAAGCGCATTCCGTTGTGAAGGGAAACTTTGCAAGACTTCTAGAGAAGACATGGCACATGGAGCTTAGGCTAAGTCTTCCACAACAAAGTAGTTGGGAGTATCTAGTGCATTAGGATTGTACGATGCACACTTATAAACACCCTTTTGTATCTTAGGCATGGGGTCTGCGAGTCTCTCAATATTAAGAGGAGCAGACATCTCAGGAATATCTTTATCTTTCTATGGAAGTTACAGGGTATAATTCTTGTTCTTGTTTGTAATAGGGTATCTAAGCTAATCATGTTTATATAAGACTGATTAGACAGTGTGGCACCATGGGTGACCCCAACACTAGAGCTTCCAAATGAAAAAATGTGTCCTTTGGGAAAAGGATCCTTCAGGAAACCAGGTTGATTTTATTGCAAAATCTTCTTGGATTCATCAATCAAGGGGCACTAATGAGTCAAGTGATCTTCCTTGCAAAGTTTACAATGGCATTTCACTTTCTTCTTTTCTTTTTTCCCCCCCTCGGAACTATCTGTGATTTTGGGATTTTGTTGATTACCCTCCCTTCTTGCCTTTTTTATTTCCACTGGGCTGTTGAGAACCCTTTTGGTTTGACTACACATTGTGTATAGTAGTCGTTCGAGAAGGGGGAGTGGAAACCATAGTTGCCTTTGTTGCAGAACGCTTTAGAGAAATCTCATGGACTTGTTTGGCCAAACCCTCTACAACGGATGAGTCAATTGAACCCACAATGCCATCAACATGTAGTCCAGGTTTGGGTTTACAAGGATCATTGTTTGACCTTGGTGCATCAGGAATGGTTTCATAAAGAATCCCAAATTGAGCATAAATAAATCAAACTGTTTGTTTATTAGGATGGCTTCATCCTCTAAGGTAACCCTGGAAATCGAAACATATTTGGAGATGTAAGGTAACAATGATTTCAAAAACCACTCTAATAGGAATTTTGGGGGAATCTCAGCTTTAATGATCCTCTTCCTTCTTCTCCACTCCTGAATATGGTAATATATGTGATTGGATTTATTTTGTCTAAATGTAGACAAAATATCTATGTCAGCATCATACCAAATAGGAAGTTGGAATTGATTCAAAAATACCATCGCCAAATTGTATAAGTTATGATAAGCAACGGATGTTAGTTCAATGTACCATTTAGCTACGACACTGGTTAAGGTTCTTTGGAAAAGTCTCAACCATATTGAATCATCGTTTAGAAAATTAGAAGAACACCATAAGTGAAATGTTGTAACATGGTCCCTTGGATCTTCTCCAGTCTTTCCTTCAAACTTGGGGATGTCTAAAGGAAGCTTGGTTGGAACAGGAGGTCAGGTAGGGTCATGACGCACATGGTCATTCATAATATTTGAAATATATGGTAAGTTTAACATTTCCAAAAATGGTAAGTGTTAGGATATCTCATCATTCACTTTTGTACTTTGCATTTTGCATGCACCCGCATGCTTCCCAGTCATCAGTATGGTACCTTCAACACCTAGTCCTTAGTCTCCCAACACTCGGGAGCTACTTTCCACTCAGATTTATCCCTCCTAGCCTGTCATGCACCCAGATCTCACCTTCCACTAAAGAAGGGCGCCTTTCTCACCTACCAATCCAGTTACACTTCAGTTATCACTCTGATTTACCTCTGATTGACCCATAACTGATGTTATCACTCCAATTGACCTCCGATGAGACATGACTGACAGTTCTGAGTGTAGTTAATCCCTCATGCACCCTCCACTGAGCCTCCATCCCTATATTAGTGCCACTTACCATTAGTTACACTTATTACACTTAGTTAGACTCAGTTAGACTCAGTTTGACACCTGTCTGACAGTTACTTGTGCATTGATGACCACCACTAATGATGATGAGGACTCCTAGTTGGAGCCAATCTATGCCATTCAGTTAATTTGAATGACCTCCTTGGTTAATTCGAATGGATCACTCATTGAGACAGTATTGTATTGCATTTTCACCCTTGTTGGGATATAGAGCACTGATGCATGCTTTTTGCGCAGTTTACACCATATTTTCTGAGTTTCATCTATTGTGATTGGTTTACTTATTCATTAGATATACTGTGACTAATTTTACATGGTATCGGAGCCATGGCAGGGACAAGATTTATTTTCTGCAGGTGTTCTACATGAAGATTGAGCAATTTTTGCTTACTTTGCAACAGTTTTCTGCAGTTACAGCTATTGCTCCATAATGGTTCTTGTTTGTGTGATTTGCAGGTTTCTTACTTCCTCCATTTGCATTCGCTATTGCAGAGATGGAAGATTCTTCTTCACAAAATCTTCTTACTCCATTCAACTATGATGAATGGAAACCAAAGATGATTGCATGTTTGAAGAGACAATGTCTTTTTGATGTGTGCATTGGTCTTACAAGAGATTTTGATTTCGACGAAGAGGAGAATGATTGGCTTAATGATTGTGACAAAGATTTTGGGACAATATGTCTTGCTATGTCTCCTTGTATGCGCTACCTCAGTACTACTACTGAAAATCCAAGAGATCTATGGGCCCAACTCGATAGAGAATTTGGAAAGCAGGAAGAAGAGGATCATGCTAGCCTTTTGGAGAACAAGCCCAGTGAGATCTCCTTATCTGCTCTCTCCGATTATGTCTTGGCCTCATCCATTGTTCAAGATGAAGAAGAAACTGTAGATTCAACACTCATTCTCTCAAAGTCTTCTATTCTGAATTCTGAGCAAGATAAACCAGCTCATACTCTAGATTCCAAAGAGGTTCTTGAATCCTCTCTTTCACATGAGTTTGTCGGCATGCAAAATAATGATCTACTTAATGTTTTGGAGGTAAAATCTGATTTTGGAGGTGAATCATTCATCCTCCTTGATTGCATGCCTCCTATAGACTTATGTTCTATCATTTTCAAAGTTTCTCAGATTTTTAATGAAGATGAAGAGCACTACCATTAGCTTGAGTTCAATTCTCATGCACATTTTTCTTATTTTGGTTTTGATCTCACCCTTGTTGGTTCAAAGAAGATCTCAAGAAACCATTCATCTATTTTTGGAGTTGATTTAACTTCTATTGATAAGAAGTTCAAGTTTCAAGATCTATTTGATCCGATTGGAGCTATTCCTACCTCACTTGGTTCGAATCACAGGTTCCAGGATCATCCTCATATTTTCAGATTTGTTCTCACCATTTTTCGGTATGAAGAGCAAGTTCATAAAGTCTCCACATTCACTTGCATCCACTAATGGAGAATTCAAGCACATGTTTTTGGAGCATGATCTATTTACTCCCAAGAGTAAGATACCTCCAGACATATCTACTTGAGTTTGGGGCAGTTAAATCTTTTGGTGTGTTACAGTCCATTTTGAGGGGGGGGGTTTCCCATGAGGTTTTCTCCATTTCCTCGGTTCATGGATTGTTCTTTATTTTGGATTATTATTGTATTGGGGTGACCTTTGGTCTCAGTAACCAGGGCCCTACATTTTATTTTTTTACTTCAAAGTATAGCTTGAGGGGGGGTGTTAGGATATCTCATCATTCACTTTTGTACTTTGCATGCACCCGCATGCTGCCTAGTCATCAGTATGGTACCTCCAACACCTAGTCCTTAGTCTCCCAGCACTTGGGAGCTACTTTCCACTCATATTTATCCCTCCTAGCCTGTCATGCACCCAGTTCTCACCTTCCACTGACGAAGGGCACCTTTCTCACCTACCAGTCCAGTTACACTTCAGTTATCACTCCGATTTACCTCCGATTGACCCATAACTGATGTTATCACTCTGATTGACCTCCAATGAAACATGATTGATATTTCTGGGTGCATTTAAGCCCTCATGCGCCCTCCACTGAGCCTCCATCCCTATATTAGTGCCACTTACCATCAGTTACACTTATTAAACTCAGTTAGACTCAGTTTGACACCTGTCTGACAGTTACTTTTGCATTGATGACCACCACTGATGATGATGAGGACTCCTAGTTGGAGCCAAGCTATGCCATTCAATTAATTCGAATGACCTCCTTGGTTAATTCAAATGGCTCAATCATTGAGACAATATTGTATTGTATTTTCACCCTTGTTGGGATATAGAGCACTGATGCATGCTTTTTGCACAGTTTACACCATATTTTTTGAGTTTCATCTATTGTGATTGATTTACTTGTTCATTAGATCTACTGCGACTAATTTTACAATAAGTGGGGCCTATCCGGTGGAATATGAATTCGGGGAGTCGTTAAGGAAAACTACTTGAACCATAACTCCCATAAGGTTGGTTGGGGTTTCCCCCAACCATCGGTTGTGATGTGAAAGCATTTTGAAAGGTAATCCATCTATAATCAAGTGGATTACTCCCTTGAGGTAGCTGAGTATAATTACCTCCAACTGCAAAAGGAGTTGAATTGTATGCAGTACTACCTTATCCACCAAAGAGTGAAAAAAGAGTGCTCCGTACGGGTGGATTAGATGTTTGAACATTCGATGATTGAAAAGTATAACCTGTGAAGGGGTTTGAAGTTGCAAACTGTGCCATGGAAGGAACATGAATTGAGCCTACAAAAGGTGTTGAAGGAGCAATATGTCCTCCATGCCAAGGTAATCCATGAGTAAAAGGAGCAAAACTGGTAGGATTAGTCTGGAAATTGTGAATAAAAGGGGATGACGTGAATGATACCGTAGGTATCCCAATGAAGGGAACATTGGAAGAACCAACGGTTGATCTGAAGGGTATAGAAGTCGAAGAAATCTGAGTGCTTGATGACCCTAAGGATCTTGTACTAAATTTCAGTGAAGTGATCGGAGCAGAAGACATCTGCAATGAGCTAGGGTACTGGAATATTCACATGAGGAGGACAAAATCATCCCGGCATAATGGCAGATGTGGGAATGTGTGGACCTTTTGATCCGTCCCCTATATTTTCCATGGTAAATCTAGACGTAACCTATACACACTTAACTCAGTTAAACCTAAAGAGATGACTCGTACTAACACCGGATCATCAGGTCTAGTTAATGGTGGGTTAAAAGGTCTCAGAAAACCTTCAGTTTCTAAGTATTCAACCCCGGTTGTGTGTGGAACCGGTGAAGTTTGAGTAATAAGATGAGGTTCTCTAGGTGGTTCAGTCGTTCCTGCTTGATCAAAAGAGCCACTTGAGTTTATTTTTCACCGTTGAGGTCACAGTGGAGGCTCCACAATGAGAGGAGGAAGGTTTTGTAACCTTCTTGAACTACAGAGAGGTTGTTCCTCCACAACTAAAAATATTTGAAGAAAATAAAACCTAGGGCCAACTAGAACAAGAGGAAACAATAAGCATACTACTAAAAATGTCCTACAATGATCCAAACCAAGTAGTCAGATAACCTTCCAAAGGAGATTCTAGGATTATGAGGGCCCAGAATAGACCAATGAAGGGACAAAGAACAGTTATTTGGGGTCCACAATGCAGACACAATGGGGCCAAGCGTTGGAATCAACCAACTGCCATCCCAAAGAGTTGCAAGGGATTTCCAACCAAATATGTCCTAGGTGCAATGGAAATATCCTTCCACTAATACCCATGTAGAGCCCTAAGAGTATGGATACTAAGGATACCAACACTATAGAGAGGGTATTGGGGACATTCGCATGTCGAATCAATATGCATGGGCAGGGTAACTGAACCTGAAATCCAAAAGCACCATAAGGTACTAGTGAATCGTCGTACATGCACTGACTCTGGTATATGCTTAATCAAATACTGGAGGGGAATCTCCAATTACTCAACCTCGCACGACCTCGTGCTTAACTTCGGTGTGAGTGGAGCTTCCCGGTTCACCTTCTACAGAGGTGGATTTACCTAGTGAATAGCCACTACAGTTTGAGTTTTACTTCGTTGGATAGTTAATGACAACCTAATCCAAAGCACTAACCTAAGCTAGTTGGTGTAAGAACCTAAAAAAGAAAAAATTACTACTTGATTTTAGATTTAAGATTCATTTTAAGGCTATTGTTACTCAAAAGGTTGTATATGTGTGCATGGTGCTATTACAACTGAGCAGAAAACCATGGTAAATGTGTAGTAAAATATAAAAATGATTCTACTTCTTTGAATTTTCCACTTTTATCTTTCTAAAGCAAAGTACTGATGAAGTAAACCTAAATGAAATCAAATTTTTCTTTTTCAAAAATAAAGGCATGCAACTACTACTATTTCTGAAAAGAAAACTAATGTACTTGTTAAGGAAAAATGATTCCTCTTTTTGAATTTTTCTTTTAAACAAGAAAAGAAAAACTAACTATGGACAAGCAAAACACACTTCAAATATTTAAGTGTATACAAAATTGTACCTAAGCTTAAAAGAATAGAAAACTAACCCTCATAGAATTCTGAAGACAACAAGTTCAACTAGTTAATTCAAACAGGAAATGGAATTAACAAATTTGGTAAAAAACACTTTGAAACCGAAATACAAGAAAAGGAACCCAAGGAAACTTCTTCAAGATATCAAACTACTCTCAGTTAGACCAGCAATCAAGAAATATCACTCAAAGTGTCCACAAACTAACTACTCAAACCTGAAATACCCAAGTACAACCCCAACAAGTCTTAAAGATAAAAAAAAAATATCCAAAGGAACAGCAAAGACCTAAATACAGACTGCAGACAGGTTGAAATGGTCCCTTAAAGAGAAATAGACTTCAAAAATAATCAAAGTAGAAGCCAAGAAATTCAACCCTAAGAGGAAAAATGAACCCTACAGGGGCACCTGCAACTGTAAATACAGCAACTATCGGGTCACTCTCAGGTGTAACATAGACAACCCGTGGGTAACAGGGAAAATTCGCGACTGTATGTATCAGCAAGTCGCAGGTCTATTTCAAACAAAATTTAAAAAAGAATAAAAACTCAAAGAATACCAAATCTAAGTCTAAAGCAAGGGTATGTACCCTCTGCAAACCCTTCCAGAAACTTTGAAACTAAATCAAACTGAAGAACTTCTACACAAAGGACCCCTATAGAAATAGAGAACTCCCTAGCAAAGTCGCCAGTTTTTTTGTTCGGAAATTAATCCTATGACTGGGAATTTACTGAGGTCACCAATGTACTATCTAAGACTTATAGAATCTAAGGAAATTGGCAAGCATACAACAAGATCTTTCTTAATGAAAAATAACTAGGGTCAATAAGTTAAGCAAAGAGTACCTTGAATACTAGAAGGTTGATCCAAACTTGGAACCCTCAGTTCTTGATATGCAATATTGAGTAAAGAACCTGCAAAACAGAGATACCCTCCTCAAACAATTTCGCTAAATAAACATGAATAATCAAATATGAAACTCATAAATAAGCAAAGCATGAAAGATTCACTGGATCCAATTCACACACATTAGACACAATTGTTTATGGGGAAGAAAAGTCTCTTTTATTGATCATATAAATGACAACAAATAGCTATACTTGATTCTATAGCAGCATTGATGAAACCAAGTTATGGGCTCTTGATCTTCTCCTTCAGTATAAATTCCTCCAACATTTCAATACATTAAGAGTTATCCCCCTCTCTTATGGCCTTCCCCTTGTATTTATAGCAAGTTTGGGAAGATAGCTTCGAGAGGAAGGCAGTTGGGGAAGGTATGGAAGTTAAATAAACTCTCCTAACTACCCCAAATTCGATTTTATTTTTTATTTTTCGTGATTGTAAGAGGCACCCACGAGTATAAACCTAGCAACAGGTGGGTGACCCGCGAGTAGGATACATGCAAGTAGAGGGTGCAACATTTTTAGTGAAAACCACAAGTGGTCAGTGGAGCACCAGCGGGTGACCCACGAGATGTCAGTGAGGAAATCGCGGTTAGGTCCTAAAGAATATGTGTCACAAAAATAGAATGAATTGGAGAAACAATGAATGATCAAGGTCACATGCATCTATAGCAAATTATAAGGGCTCTTCAATCCATAATTTTCTTTTGTATGAGCGACATTTCAATGTCGTCACAAACGGAGAAGTGCCAATTTGATTAATAACAGTCATAAAAGAGATCTAGCTCATGATTAATTACCTTCGGTGGCCTAGGATTGTGGCTAGAAGATGACATGTTATAATTGGCAGCGTAAGTCGTTGTCCATTTTCATCTACAAATTGTTTTCAATATATTGCACCTGATAAGATCTTGCAATGTTTTCCAACTAGTGGAGTATTTTGTGTATCTGAAATTGATCCTGAATCAGGATCCTACAAAATTGAATACATTGCTATTCAGATTCACATGGATAAATAACATAAATTCAATTAGATAACCAAAATATAGATAAAATTTTAATTTACTGGAGATGGAAAATGAGAACTCGATGAACTTTGAATAATATGGAATGAGTTGAATTTTGAAGAATTAGCCATTTGATATTATAGTTTTTTCTCCTTCCATTTGATCCAAATGAGCAATCAATACGTGTCTGCAGTCCTAAAATAGATGTTGAGAACCATTTCACAATCTAAATTCTAATATAGTTTTGAAACCATTGTTTAAGAATAAGGTGAGTTTAAGCAATATATGTATACTATGAAGGATTGTAATTGATGTGGTTGTATCCTAAAAGAACATTTAAGATGAATATATCATTTTAAGTTCAAGCATACATTCATAGGTATTTTTAACTACTCTGATGCACTTTAATAATACAAATGCAACAGTGTGTCATGAATAACTTAATGCACCAACACGTCTAAAACACTTCTGCACCATCTTTAAACATCCACAAAAATATACGCAAAATAAAATATCCGCTATGTTTGATAGTGGATATTTAACTATGCATGTTTCAATATTATTGAATTGGTGTGCTTAGTATATAAAATCACACTAGGGCAATCATATTTGTCATACGCACTGGTGAATGAAAAATGCAATACAAAATTACAACAACAAAAATTCTTTTTTATATGTTTATACTTTTAGAACATATAGCAAACCGGTACATGCATGTCATACTAGTGCACCGATTTTCAAAAAAAAAAAAAAAAGTTTTATGGGAACAAAGCATTGTCTATTAAGTCGCACCAATGCTCCAATATATATAAGTGCATTGATATGCATAAAATAAAAAATAAAATAAAATAAAAAACGCACATGTTTTTTTCCCATGAGCTAAAAAAGGAGCTGGAATTTGTTTTTCAAAAAACTAATTTCATAAAGTGTTTAAAAAAAACTAATCACTATTTCATTGTTTTTTTGAAATTTCGAGGGGAGAGTTTTGCAAGAGAGACTTACCGGGGAGGAGTTTGGAGCAACGAGATTATTCTCGAGATTGAAATTTGTAAGGTATGGTGAATCAAACAAAACCCTGCATTGTGGAAATTTCATGTAAATTCTTGCTATTGAGCTCAATACATGATTTATTTATGTTCCTATCAATATTTAAAATAAATTTAGAAAAAATAAAATATTTGATAATTATCTTCAGCACTGGAACCCTTGCTTTCTTGTTTTTTTTTTATGTGGCTACAAAATTTCACATTAGGGTTTAACACCCTCTATTATTTCATTTTTTAGGTTTTTTAGGCATTTTAGATTTAATGGGTTCGTGGTTCTATATATAATGCATTGGGTGCAAAGGGACCACTTATTACATTGGATCCCAAGCCTTGTCCCTACTAGTTTTTTTCTAGAAAACACTTTCACAGTTTTTGGTGTGGTCTTCTTAGTATAACACATTGATGTGCTTGTAATAAAAGCACACCATTCAGCTATAAATTATTTAAGTTTCTTAAGGCAATATCTGGTGCGCTATGTAACAACCCTCATATACAAATATAGGGGATATTTGATATAATATGATATAATGTAATATAGTATAAGATAAATAATAAAAAGAAACATGGAAAAGAAGTAACGGAAAGCAAATCTTGCATAAAGCAATAAATTAAATAAGAAATTAAGAAATTGGGAGACGAAGGAGATAAAAGGAGGAGAAGAAGTGAAAATAAGGGTCTTTTTTTTTGTCTTTGGCCATCTTGGAAGAGGAGCTCTGGAGGAGAGGAGAGCAAGATACCACTGGCATAGGGTTAATTATTGGGTGCTCGGGGGCCTCAGCCTTTGGTTGGGGGTTGGTTGGGTGGAGATTCGTCCCCCCACCTTCAGTTGCACTATTGGAGCTATCAAGGTAATGGTAGCTGCTAGGTCATCTATCTAGGTATGGCTCCTTAATTTTCATAGCATATTTTATGTTATTGTTGATTAGATCCACTTCCTTTTGACAAATCTTCTATGCATGTTGTTCTGGTTGTCTCTTTCTTTTATATCATTTTACATGTTATGAGATTGTTGTGTTGGATCATAATTCTGCGTACATATTTAATATTAATTTGTTATTTAGGGGGTTTTATGAGTTTTACCGTTCTTATCAATTTATGTCAGTTGTTTAGATTATGTTAGCATGATTTAAGTTAGATTTGCAAGATAAGATAGTGTGCCATTGGAACTGCAATACATGTTGGATATATGCAGATTTCTTGGAATTGAATGCAGATCTTAAAAGGGGGAAATTGATTCCTGAATATGAATATGAATGTTCTGTGAAATTTGAGAGATAGATCCAAAATATATATATATATATATATATAAATCGATCCTATGACCTCCTTGGGAGGCTAAGACTACCGAGAAGTAATCTGTCAAGTTGTGCATCGTAAGCCAGATTTAAACCCAAGTAATAGAAAGACATTTTCAAAACAATCAATATAATCTAGGCAAATCAGCAAGATAGATGAACAGATTGAGCTTAAAAGAATCGCTTGCAGTGATTTTTAATCTTACGTTCCCTGGTGAAGTCATAAAACTCGTAATCTACATATATATTATGTTAATGTTTCCGTTCAACCAAAATTGATGTATTGGAACCTTAGTCTTTGCCAAGCCGACTACTTGGGGAATTGATATAAGCAGCAAATTTCAAGAAATACACTAAATAATGGATTTGGATTTGGATTTGGATTGAGAATCGATCAACTGTGATCCATTTAAATGGTCAACATGAACATCCTATTTTTCATTAACTGAGGTGACCACCTCAATTACGATAATGTGAACATATTGTATTACAATACACAGACCTTGCAGTTGTCAAGAATTTCTATTTCAACAATTTCAACCAATGCGATTTGCGATTTGCTAACTATCCAATCCAGATATAAATTTGAGTCCAAAATTGTATGGGCACTCCGAAATATGGCACAATAGAAGTCTTCAAGAACTGCAAGACAGACCAGTCCTTCGACTAACGCTATCGATTGTTTTCGTACTAAGGCACGGCTAAGAACACTGAAGGAGACGTTCAAATGATAATTCCTTCAGGCAATTCACATATATCCTCAAATCCTCGAAGGATCACTCTTCACAACCACACCGTCCATTGCATTAGAATTGGGCGTCAACTGACTCGCGGTTATCAATATTACATAGATTATTTTCTTTTAAAAAAAAAGAAGAAAGAAGAAAGTCGAGCAAATGTAAATATGGAGTATAGGGTAGGCACTACCTTCTTACCCGACAAAATATACCATGAATGGCCTTAAATTGTTTTAATTTTAATTAAATTATGAGAAATCGGCACTACCTTCAAGTAGTGGAGAACCTACGTAAATGTCACATCTTTGATCCATTCTGTCAATATACTGAGTTGCCTGCCATTGTTTATTAATGGGTGCTGCTTTATTTAGTATGTGCACTGGCTTCTGGGCTTCTCTATTGTCCATGCAGTTGTCGTTTTTCTTTTACATTAACTGTCAATTTTCTGGTTGTTGCTTGCACGTGTTTGGGAGGAACGTTAGTGAAATTAATTGGCAAGAACTCCGTGAATAAGCCCAAGTGTGAAATATCCGAGCAGTAGGGCTGGCATTATAATAACTGACGTTATTAGGGTTGGCGTTATTTCTCCTTTCCTGAATAATTCTCATGAGTGTTTGTCAGTCTGACATTACATATTATAATAGCAGAAATCCATTATCTGAACATTGTGCAGTGTATTGATTATTGTATTGTGAAGTAGGAGACGAGTATCTTTCGAACAAATATCCATTATTTGAAACACATTTATTTTTCTGCAACATCAATAGACTATAAATCCTTCTGTTAAACATCAGTGTCCACTTCCAGGTTCTATCTGAAACAAACTAGTGATTGCGAGTTGGGATCATGGGATGCATTCTAACCTTGACATTGTGTATTTGGGAAGCTGTGCAGACTGTATTTTCTTGGTTTGTAGTTCTAATTGGGATTCCATGCCCCAATGTCTCCCATCAAAAGGAATAGTCGTAATTATATGTCTTCTGCACGAATTATGCTGAGTTTCATTGTTAGGATTATTGATTGCTTTCATGTCGTCTTCACTTCTTACCTAGAGAACAGTCAAGCATGTAAAGTATTCTTGCCACTTCTTAGCTCAAAACTCAAATGTGATAGATTGATCCAATTTCTTTAGTTTGATTTTGAGCTACCAGAGCTCTGGGAAGCACGTAACTTAGTAGGAAGCTCCAGTGCATCAAGAGGTGGATGGGCAATGTTTAGGTCATTATTGTGCTTCTGAAAAATGTGTAGATAAAAAAAATAAAAAATAAAAAATCTAATTTTAAAACGGAGTGGTTAAAACGGAGTGGTTACGTTGATGGCAAGCGTAAGGAAGAACTGGGAAGAGGCGTGGAAGAGGGAAGTTTGGAGGAACCTGTGACTACCATTTTGTTCCCAAGTACTGCGCCCAACACTCTGGATGTTCTAGCAAGGAGAAAACGAGTAAGCCATTCTTTCAAAACATTCTTTCTCCATTATCTTTTGCTTCTGTGATGTGAAAACAGTTAGATGCCCCTTTTAAATCTTTAATACATGTGAGTAGGGCGGTTTTCCTACAGGCAGAGTTGCAAAATAGAAGCTACCCTGTTAAGTACACGACCACAGTTTAAGATTAATATGATCAAGTTTATGCCTAGTTTACTTGCAGTGAAACAAGTAAGGGAATGGAAAAACAAACGTGGAATGGAATACCCAACTTTTCTGGGACACAGAAACTGTAGCCGTGAAAATTATATGTGCCCAGTCAGTAGAAAACATATATTGGTAAACACAGGGAAATGAATATATATACCCGTCAAAGTGCCCTCAAAATAAATGTGAAATCAAGTTTAAGCATCAAGTTTAAGAAACGGTGAAATCAAGTTTATATCGTTAGGGTTAATTTAGGGTTTGAGCCAAATAAAGTTTCAAGTTCTAGAAACTAGTCGGCACCAGAAGACTGCGTTGTTAACAATTATTTTGAAGCCTTGGGATAAAACAAAACATTCAACCCTAAAGTCAAGAAACTCTTTGCAAAAGTAATTATCACTTTGATTCTATGTGTGTGGCATGTGATTGGCTGCATCTCTTTTGCGTTCATTCTTATTGGATAGAAGGTTGTCTCTCATTTGCACGGTCTCATTCTTATGGGTCAGATTTGGAATGATGAGGTTAATGCATCATTTAATCAACGGCGATGGGTTTTTGTTTGATATCATACCACTCTGCCACCGTCCGGCTTCATTCTAATCGGCTTTACTTCATTCACAACAGCTAGGGTTTCATCTATCGTGCGTTGATTTCCTCCAGACTGTTTCATGCATAAATGTCATCTCTCAGCTAAGCATTTCCAACATGCACATCCCAAAAGAATAGATGTCTACTAATTCATTGTAATTCTCTTTGTAGAGTTCAGGAGCCATGAATTCTTGGGGGCCTATAACATTGTGAGTTGTGTGACATTGATGAAGAATTGCATCCAAACCAAGATCTCCAATATTCACTTCTCCCAGGTTCCCATTGACAAATATGTTATCACATTTGAGGTCTCGATGAATAATAGGTGGGTCATGGTTGTGCAGATAAAGTAACCCACACAAGGTTTGACGTGCCCAATTTTTTTATAGCTCTGATGTCCACACGCTTGTGTTTATGCCTATATCTGAATCACACAAAACAAAAAATGTCACTAATATAGTCTCGTTTAATTTCTGATCAATTTGCATTAATTGTCAATTCACCAATTCACTGTCATTGAGCTATCAATGGAGCTGCAATTGACAAATTGTCATCGTACTCCATTAGTAAAGACCATGAATACCATGAAGGAGAGTCCGTGGAACCATAAAAGTGCAAGCAACACCAGGTGTTCCACTACTTGTGTTAAAAAAAAATACAAAAATAGATATTTGATTTTGATGCGTTAATACCTATCTCCATAATTATTGCTGTGGTTATACAATTCTTTTGTGCACTAAAATGCGTTACATATTTTTGTGGGTTAAAAGGTGTTAAAATATGTAACGCTCATGCTTAGTTTGGCCCTATCTAACGCTCCATTACCTTAACTGATTACCTTCCCCTTCCTCACACTACTAGTCATTTACTTACAGAAAATCATTTGATCGAGCCTCTGTGATTTACATAATTGATGGGAATGCTAACAGTCTTCTATCCAGAGAGATCATGATTGAATCCTCTTTGTAATCTCAATAGCCACGCCTTCTCATCCCACTTTGCATGCATGTTGAATTGGGTATCGAACCCTAGAAACTTGAGATCAGTTTCCCCGAAACCCTTATGTGATTGTGTTGGGCAGAATTGGGTGGGCTCCTATCAATGGTGAAACAACCTGCGATCAACCCCGAATGGCCATACCAAGATACCAATGTTTCCATGCTTAAAAACTCTCAACATTATCCCTCTCAATAGGTGTAGGAAACATCAACCAGCACGGTCGATGAGCTTTGAGCATAGCTTGAGCCCTTCACGTGTGTTTCCAAGAGGAATGCTTCTGAGATCAAAAGGAACTTGGCATATATTCTTATTCTTTAATGGAGAATGCGAGCAAATAATTCTACACTGCCTCAATCCAATGCAATATATTTCCCAAGGGAGCTTCTCTAGAGTGATAGATTTGGTATTATAACTGGGGGAAGCTATATGGAACTGCTAGTTTCCATACTTCCTTTCCCATAAATAGACTTAATTCATTGCCTTGTTACCCAGAACTGCTTAAATTGTGCCCAGATTTTGATCTAAGGATGTTTACAGTCTCCTTACTATTGATCACACAAGTATGGCTGCAAATGTGAATATTGAGGTTGTTGGAAGGTTAATCGGTATTTGAAACCTCCACAATAGTATCCAGAATTCATATTACAACTTAGTGAAACCCCTCATGCAAATAAGGGGGAAACAAGGCTAAAGATAGACAACAGCCATAGTCAATCAACATGCAGTCCTATGGTGAATTCATAGTTGTTCTAGGTTATCTTCACCACTCTCTCTATTCATGTGCTTCCTAATCGAATTTTCCCATCCATTAATGTGAGAAAGTGGGGGCAATTTTAGCTCATCCTCCAAGGAATTGATATGCTTGAGGGTCGACAGTTGAAGAGAGACAGCTAGGTTAACACATGTATTCTTAATGGATTTGTTTTTATTTATTTATCCATTTCATTTATTACATAAGAGTATAATAGTTGTGGTAAGCAAGTTTTTAAGTTAAATAAATGTTGCTATATATGTTGATCAAGTAAATTGTTACTCAATACTCTAATAAATCATCAATACTCTAATAAATCAGTATAGAGGTCCAAAATAGATTAGAAGTTTAGATTTGATTGTTAAAATAAATGCATCATTTGACAGAGTGGTTACAATTAAATGTAAGCCCTAAAATAAGCTTGAAAGGGATGTTTACTAATGATGCTGAAATCCATGGTACAACCTTTGCATGTTCATATGATAGTGACCTTGTTAATGTGTTATTAAAAGAGGTTGTATTATACTAGGAGTTGTTGAAATATGATGGTTCTCATAGTGTGATAGTGAGAGTTATGTCGGGATCCTTTAGAGAGGTGTAATGAGTTTACACTTTTGAATTTAGTAATTTTAAGTTTATTCAAATTATTATCAATGGTTACAATATTTTCAATAGCTAAGTATATTGGGATTTTTGGAGCTCATTCTTGAATAGCACCTTCAGACACACCACATACTTGCTCTGTTTAAAAATGTGGAGAACAAAACTTTACCATTAAAATTATGAATGTAGTGCATCCATGAAAGTTGTTCATTGTTTTTATTCAAATTACCCTCTTCTCTCTAGCAAGATACACCATACTCTTATAGGTCAAATCTGCACTTCTCCGTCCGTGATCACCTTTAGTTGTCGATCGCACAAAAGGACAACTTGGATTGAAGAGCGTGATGACCTTAGATGATACTTTGACTTGACTTACCCTTCTGCAAGCTGGCAAAACCCTGAAAAAGCTCATATTTTAACCTGTGCGCTACTCTACTTCAACATACTAGCGCTCATGCCCTACTCCACAGGCTTAATAGTAGCACACATGTCCTAGTATGCGCTACTCCAACTCCACTCCAATAAACTAGCGCACACCCTCAAAAAACTTGCAAACGCTTGTTGTTAAACATTGAAGTTGCATATTGTGCGCTACTCCACTGACTCGCGCACATCTTAAAATATGATCAAAAATATATTAATTTGACGAATTGGGATTAGTTGCAGTTGGTTCTGCAACTTCCCCAACTTCCATTACAACCACCTCTTGATCTAAACTGCCTACCTTGTCCTATAAATACAAGGAGGATTGAGGAGAGGGGTTAGACATATGGAGACTCTCGTTCAGAAGAGGAGAAATCTGCATTAAAGGTTGTTATGCTGGAAGAATTCCAAAGTTAGAGAAGAGCAGGAGCCCAAAATCCGGTTGCACAAGCATTCTGCATGATCAGGTATAATTTATACTAATTATTTGCTTTTGACAATAAAGGTTGAAACATCCTTCCTGTCCCAAATCAAATGCTTAATGGATTGTGTATTTATTTGGTTAAATGCTTGATTGTTCTTGATGTTTAAATTGTATTTCAATTTCATCATCTTTATATCAGTCAAGATACGCTGAGGAAGGTATCTTTATATTGCAGGTCTATTGAAGTGGAAGATCAAGTTGAAGATTGAGCGCAAGATCGAGCAAAGCTAGGATCAAACGTCAGTAATAAGGTATGTCTTCAAGATCTTTGATCTCTTTCCCTTTATAGATTTTTCTGTAGTATAATCAATGTGTTTACTTGTCACCCCAGAAGTTGATAGTGTCTCTTTCCTCACTATAAGGTATAATTCCTGAACAACAGACTAGCGACTCCACTAGGGAGCCGGTTGTTTTTCTGCTTTAGGAAACCCATTTTTTTGTCTTTCTGGTACTTTTTTATCCCTTTAATCCTCTGAGAGGCCTTGTAGGTCATACCTACGTGCTTTCCTTTGTCTGACTCAGCCTTTTACACCTCTGCAAAGCTTGATTTTTAACCTTCCCTGACCTGTGCGTTACTCCTCTATACATACAGTAGCGCATACCTGAGCTTGTGCCCTACTTTACCTACAGTAGCGCACACCTTCCAAAGTGCGCTAGTTTTCCTACTGCACAGTAGAGCACATCCCTGTAATTCTCTGTTTGATGTAAGGTTTGGATTTCCGCCTGTTTGGATTGGTTTCTAACTTTGTTATTGGCCTTCTTAACTGGTCTTTGAGGTTTGTAATCCTTCTTTGGGTATCTTTAGCCTCTCTCGAGTCCCTTAGGTCATCTTTTGGTCACTTGATTACTTTTGAAGTGTCTTGTTCATTTGTGACTCTTTTTGGAGACCGTGCATTGTTCCTTAGTGGACATAGTTGCTCGTCCATACCCTAGTAGTGTGTTGTAGGTATACAAACCTTTGTTTTTAGTATTTGTTGTTTGTTGCGACACTAGTATGCTCTTTGGGTGTCTCATCCTTTGATTTAGGGTTTGACCCATTTTTGGAGTCTTTAGGGTGTTTTCAAAAGCTTTTGAGTCTTGACATTTCTTGACCTCACTGTCATTTTCAGTATCAAGTGAGTTTGAAGTATCTTAGTTTGCTTCCCATTTGAATATTTGTGCTAGTAAGGTTGTCTTTAGTTCGCTTGCCTACCTACTACTTCGCTTAGTGTTTTTGTCTAGGGTTTGGTGCTTTGGAGCAATCTTCTAAGTTTGCTTTCCTTATAAGCATCTTTCATCCTTGTTTTCTTCCCACTTTCTTTCCAAGTTTAAAAGCTTTTTTCCTTTGAAAAAAATGTGTAGGACAAGTCTTTATCGAATCATTGATTTGACTGTTGTGAACTTTAGAGTCATTTTTCCATACTTGCATATCTTTTGTAGGTCTTACTTGCTTCCGCTTTCATGTTCTTTTTCGTTTATATATAACAGAAAAAGCAAAATAAGTTTGGTAGTTTAGAGTAGTAAGTCTTATAATCTTTGCAGAGTAGCATAGTTTACATACCCTAATGCAAAACCTGTGAGATAGAACTGTCCTGTGAATCCTCGAAAAGCGGCCACCATTAAGGCGGAGGTTGAAAAATTACTTAAAGTCGGATTTGTCTATCCGATTGACATGACGGAATGGGTTTCAAATCCTGTTCCCATTGATAAAAAGCAAGGTACCATCCGAGTCTGTACTAACTTCCGGGATTTGAATAAAGCTTGTTCGAAAGATAACTATCCCACACCATTTATTGACCAGATCATAGATGCCTGTGCGGGACACAAGATGTTTTCTTTCATGGATGGATTTTCGGGATATAATCAAATTCAAATCAAACCCAAAGATCAACACAAAACAGCTTTCATTTTCCCGTGGGGAACCTTTGCTTATCGAAAGATGTTTTTTGGCTTAAAGAATGTTGGAGCTACTTTCCAGCGAGCGATGAATTTCGCTTTTCACGATATCAAACACATAGTTGAACCTTACTTGGATGACCTCCCGGCGCGATCTCAAAAGAGACGGGCTCATCCAGCTCATTTGAGACTTGTGTTTGAACGGTGCAGACAATATAAGATTCGTTTGAATCCTAATAAGTTCGTATTCTGCGTCGAATCGGGACATTTATTGGGTTTCATTGTATCCAATCGTGGCATAATGGTTGACCCGTTAAAAGTTGAGGTGATTATAAATCTGCCTCCTCCTCGCACCTTGCGACAACTTCAAAGTTTACAAGGCATGTCTAACTTCTTATGATGCTTTATCATAAACTATGCTAAAATCACGAAAGGTTTTATGAGACTGCTTAAACAAGATACCTACTTCTTGTGGGATGAGGTTGCTCAAGCATCGTTTGAGGCCTTGAAAAAGGCACTACTTTCATCCCCCTTGTTGAGCCCACCGGATTATGCAAAAGATTTTCTTTTATATTTGGCGGCGTCTATTTATACAATTGGCATAGTACTAGTTCAGGAGGACGACACGCTCCAAGAGCATGTTGTTTACTATCTCTCTTGCGCATTGATAGCTCCTGAGATCAAATATTCTGATGTTGAGAAGTTAGCACTAGTTGTGGTCTATGCAGTACAGAGGCTTCGTCACTACATCCTTTTACGAACAGCTACTGTGATAGCAGAAGTCAATCCTTTTCAATATGTTCTCACTCAACGCATCATCGCTGGGAAGTACAATAAATGGATTGTAATCTTACAAGAGTTTGATTTGGTCTTTCAATCGGCTAAGTCAAAGAAATCACTAGTGTTTCTCTGAGTTAATCTCAGAGTTTCCAAGTGATTTAGAGCATATCAAGGAAGAATCATCATTCCCGGATGAACATATCTTCCTTATTGCCTCCTCTGACCCATGGTACGGGGATATTTTAGTATATCTCCAGACTTTGAGGTGTCCTACCACTTTTTCTAGAGAAGAACGACGCAAACTGAAAATTCATGCGAAAAACTATCTCATCATCTCTGATACTTTGTATAGACGTGGGATAGATTCCATCTTACGACGTTGTTTGACTTTAGAAGAAGCAGAATCAATATTAAATGACACTCACAGTGGAGCTTGTGGGGGTCATCTTTCTGGGTTGGCAACAGCTCAAAAAATAATGTGTGCCGGGTATTTTTGGCCCACAATCTTTAAAGATTGTGTGGAAGCTGTGAAACATTGCCGTTCATGTCATTTTTTCACCAAGAAAATGAGATCACATCCATCTCCTATTCATCCTTTGATTACAGCAGGTCCCTTCAAAAAATGGGGGGTTGATTACATGACTTGTAATCCAGTTTCGGCTGGAGGACATCATTATATCATAATTGTTGTCGACTACTTCACCAAGTGGGCGGAGGCAACGCCTAATATCAAGGCAGATGGAGAAATTACCGCTTATTTTGTATTCAATCAGATTATTGCAAGGTTCGGCATACCCAAATAAATTGTGACTGATCATGGCAGTCATTTTCAGAATAGCATGATGACCAATTTGTACAAAATGTTAGGTTTTCGGCAAGAAAATTCGTCTTCATATTATCCACAAGCGAATAGACAGGTCGAAGCAGTTAACAAAAATTTAAAGGTAATTCTGCAAAGAACTGTTAATGCCAGTCGAAATAACTGGCACATCATGTTATACCCTGCTCTTTGGGCTTACCGAGCAAATGTAAAGACTTCTACCAGGTTCTCTCCCTTCCAACTTGTGCATGGGATAGAAGCAGTCGCTCCAATTGAATGCAAGATTCCTTCGTTAAAACTGGGTGTCCAACTACTACCAGATGCTTCAGCACTGGAAGAACGTTTGTTGGATTTAGAGCATCTAGATGAACAGTGCTGCGATGCGCTCACAGCAAACGAAGTTCATAAGAAACGAGTCAAAGGACAATACAACAAGTCTATCAAACCTAGAGTGTTTCTCGAAGAAGACCTTGTTCTACTTTGGTATCAGGACAAAGAACCTCTAGGACCTGGCAAGTTAAAGTCCATGTGGCTCGGGCCCTACATAATTTCTAAAGTACTGAAGAAAGGTGCTTACGAGCTAGTAGACTACGAGGGTAATAAGCTTCCTGAGCCTAGAAATGGGCTCTACCTGAAGAAGTACTATGCTTAGGCATTTGCGCTTTTTCTTGTAACATAGCTGTATATTTTGTAGATCTAGTTGTTGCTTGTGCTTGTTAGTTAACCTTATGTGTGTCTTCATTTCGTGTATTAGATGTCGACTGAACATTTCTTAGGATTTGGTGATGGCGCCAGTCGCCACACCTGACAGTTGGCTTCAGCAGCTTGGGTCATTTACTCACCAGCTGGCCAACTGTTCTCTTCGGGGGGGATTTGTTTGGGTCCCACTACGAACAATATGGATGAGTACAGTGTGGTTATAGAACTTCTCCCAAATTCTCTTATTCATGGCATTTCACATTTGGAGGTAAGACTTGATTCGCAACTAGTTGTATTTCAGTTAACAGGAGTTTACCAGATTAGAGATCCTGTTTTGCTACGACAGTTTTTGCAAGTTAGATTATTGGAAAGACAGCTTGATTCCATTATATATCAACACATTCCAAGAAATTTGAATGCATTAGCTAATTCATTTGCAAATTATGTTTTAGATTGGCATTTGTATCATACATTTCCATAAATACAATTTCACACATAAAGTTAAACACACACACATGTAAATAACCGATACTATATATATATCCGATACTGTATCAAAAAATATAATATGAGTTTTGGATCATAAGTCTATCACAAGTCATGTCATAAGGTACAAAACTGGGCTCGGTGGCCCCAAAAATATACATAAAATATCCATCTCCTATGGAGAAGGAGGGGCCTCATCGGCATCTACTGCCTCCCGATAATATATGACCAACCTAGCTATTTTCTGCAGCACCCTAAGCCATGTTGGGGGCACACCAACTACATCTTCCTGCATATCAATAGGTATCCACTCAATGCGGCATGCAGGAACATCATGATTCAACTGACTCACTTTCCTCTCTATGGTCCCTAACATAGCATCAGTTGCACCCACATCTGTTGGCCTCACGAAGATAGTAGGATGTCCCTCGGGACGAGCAGGTCCAATATCTGCATATGACACTTGTTTAGTACTTCAAAATTCATCCTAAAAATCATATACTTGAAAATTTTGAAAAAAAAAATAATTCTCAAAACAAAAACATACCTATATCTCCCCAGGAACCACCTGGAGGAAGTACCATCTCTAGATCATGGCGGAAGTCTAATCCAACATACGAAAACGGCTCGAATGCTGGCACCTGTCTCTCCCACCACCCCTAGAAATCATCAGTATGATAGCAAAAGTGACTTTCACCACCACCCTGGCAAAGAAAAATGTCACCCCAACGGCCCAATCTCAACTCACAAGGATTGGCTGGAGGTAGAGGCATGCCCAAGCTAAGAGAAGGTACCCTCTCGAAGAAGAAGGTACAAAGGATGCTGCCATATCCAAAGTTCTTCATACTCCTGGACTTACAACCCGTGAGTTGAAGCTTCATATTTTCCAATACACTAGTGCACCAATCGTACACATGACCTTGCAAGCATCTGATACCGATATGCATGGAATGCCTTGAGGTTAAGTGTTGTGTGGCACTTCCCCCCATTGGGTTTAACATACTCACAATAACCTTTAGAGGGAGGCTATCAATAGCAGAAATTAGGATTTGACTTCCGGATTTCTCAGTTCCCACCACACAATATGAATTCACATATTCTTGCACCGACATGGCACCTACATTGCATGAAGATCCTTTCAATCTTACCGCATCTTCCCTCCTAGAGAGGCCGGTAATGAATTATATGTCTTCGACAATAAGGTCCAGGGTTTCTCCCCGGATATCAAATGCATTGGCATCTACATCCCAGTATTGAACGAGTCTTTGAAGCAACCTATTAAGTGCCCTCATGTACACGGTTCGGTAAAACTTCAACAAACCACACCTTTGAAGTGCATGGAGAGTTTCTGGGTCTTGCATTGCCACACTATCCATCTCCTCATGTTCTTTTTCCCTCCAAACAAGCACCATCTTGCCACAGAAAGGTCAAAATTTTGAGTCTCGACACTTTTTTCATCATGTTTAGGGGTGTGCGCTACTCTATAGCCACACAGTCACGCATGGGTGCTACTGTGCATGAGCAATAGTAGTGCATACCTCCAGTATGCCCTACTTTGCCTCTTACAGAGTCGTGCACATGCATTGAACGCTTTCAGCATGGCCTTAAAATTGATTTTGAGCTCAAAATTTGACAAATAAAGTATTGAAATGCAAGTTAGGATGATTTTAACTTACTTGGTGGAGGAGAAAAGTCGATTGGTTTCTTGAGTTGATCACCACGAAGGATTGAAATCCAAGGGTTTGCTCCCAAATCTTGCCCTACAATTCAAAATTATATTTGAGTTTTTTAATTTGAAATTACATATATAAATTGGGTTTTAATTTTTACCCACTTTTGTAAAAACTATATAGTTTCAAATTCCATCAAAAAGTTCTATTTAATCAATGAATAGCTACATATGGTAGTAAAGTAATTTCAACAAATGGTTCTCAAATTTTCACTAAATTTTTGTAGTATCAATCCATTAAGACTCAATTTCTTGATGATAGACCATTTCAACTAGTTCATGGTTAAAATTACATATCATTAAAGATTTTTTGTCGCGATTACTAATATGTTTGTTGAGGTCCTAGTCTTTGGCAGATCATGAGTCGTGATCCTAGAAGCTGTCATTTAAGTCATTTTAAGCTCTTGTTTGGACTATTGAAACCTAAACAAGATTTCCAAGCAAACTTGTCCTCTTCAAGCTCGTTAAAGGAACTGAAGGCTCATCTTCCCAGGTATAGAATTACCCCTTTTCTGGGCCTTGGTGAATAATTTACGGAAAATGTATACTCTAGGTATACTCTGGTATGCGCTAGAAGAGTTCTTCTTCCATTGTTTTACACTTTTTCGGGGGAGGAGACTAACTTTACGAAAAAGGACCTTTCGGAGCCTTCTTTAAGGTTTTCAGGATCTCGAAACATGAAAACACCAAGCAAGGATTCACCTACTCGGGATCAATGTGAAATCCACGAGAGGGTAAAAAGAGGATTGTTTAAGTTTTTCAGACTCTATAAACAGGAAAACACCGGCGAGCATTAACCTACTTGGGCTCAATATTAAAATCCACGAGTAGGTGTATAGAGGATTGTTTAAGTTTTTCAGACTCTATGAACAGGAAAACACCGGCGAGCATTAACCTACTTGGGCTCGATATTAAAATCCACGAGTAGGTGTATGGAGTTATTGTTTAAGTTTTCCAGACTCCTTAAAATTGAAAACACCAACGAGCAAGAACTGATCTTGGCTCGATACTAAAATCTAGAGATCAGTAATATAGAGTAATCTTCTATCTCTTCTTCGAACTCTTTTTTAAAAAAAATGAAGAAGGTCCTGAGTCTTCCTCCCATGGGATCATTAAACTTTTTACATGGTTGGATCTATTAAGTTTTCATTATTTCTTGGACTCGTTAAAACAACAAGAAAGGTATTCTTTTATCTAAAAAGAATAAGAGATAAGAAGGATGTATCATATCTTCAGTTTCAAAGGCAGTTCATTCAGTTCTATCCTTGAACACAGCACCTACTTGAGTCTATCATGTCGGTTGGGTTTAGTTTTGACCTTAGGGTGAACCTGATCTCTGAGTTGTTTTACTCCCCTGGTTGGTTATTCTTCCAACCATATGGAGGGTCTGCTAATGTCTCCTACGTTATAGGCTTATATCATTTTCCCCATTATGTTGAAAACTGCCTAAGTCACTTTGTGTCGTGCTCACTATTCAAGGATATAGCCCGTGTCGGCCATTCTGCAGTTTACCTTGACCTTATGTGTCGGCCATCCTAATGTCAGTCTTGTTACATATATTACTCCATATCAACTCATACCAGTTGAGTGTCCCTCGTGTTGGATGATGGAGGATGCCTTAAGGCCTCCCTTCCAACGGACTTCTTCCCATCGACATCAATTCATTTTGCTCTGGGATTGAAGTTTATAGTTTCGGTTAGAACCTTGGAGATTGCAGTCACCAGTGGCAATTTTCCTCGTTGTTGAATCATGAGAATACATCAATGTCTCTTATTTTATAGGTTCCTCAAGTGTTCGACTCCAAGTCCATTTATTCACACTTGTTGGATCGTACTAGGTACCTTGGGCCCCATTATCATTATTGGTGGAAGCCCTCGCGTTTGTTAACGGTATACATAAAGGACCGGTAATCAAACGACACCTCCCATGTTCGACTTTCAGCTCATCTATTCACATGGTTAGGGTTTGTACCTTGGGTTGTTTTGGATGAAGACCTTGGGATGTTGATGACATCACCTCATTGTGTTATCACCAAGTTGCGCAAGACTGGGCCTCCCTTATATTCGGCTCTCCATGAGACATAGATCCAGTTTGTTGTTATGGCTATGATCTCTTAGTTTGACATGGATCCACGCTTGTATTTCAAGTGGCCATGCTATATATATATCTCCTCATTATGTATCGGAGATCATGTTGTATCACACTATACATCTATATGATGTCAAGATTGTAATTGCTCGCTGACGTTGATCTTTGTTTCAGGTGTTTCTGTGCCTAGTTCTGCAGTTTCTTGCTCCTCCTCTCACTTGGAATTATAATGTATTTCGGCCATCGTTTCCCTCTGACCTCACACATTAGGGGGCATCTGTTATAGGTCAAATCTACACTTATCCATCTGTGATCACCTTTAGCTGTCGATCACACAAAAGGACAACTTGGATTGAAGAGCATGATGACCTTAGATGATACTTTGACTTTACTTACCCTTCTGCAAGCTGGCATAACCTTGAAAAAGCTCATATTTTAACCTGTGCACTACTCTACTTCAGCATACTAGCTCTCATGCCCTACTCCACAGGATTAATAGTAGCGCACATGTCCTAGTATGTGCCACTCCACTTCAGTAAACTAGCGCACACCCTCAAAAAACTTGCAAACGTTGGTTGTTAAACACTGAAGTTGCATATTGTGTGCTACTCCACTATGAAAAACTCGCGCACATCTTAAAATATGATCAAAAATATATTAATTTGACGAATTGGGATTAGTTGCAGTTGGTTCTGCAACTTCCCCAACTTCCATTACAACCACCTCTCGATCTAAACTGCCTACCTTGTCCTATAAATACAAGGAGGATTGAGGAGAGGGGTTAGACATATGGAGACTCTCATTTAGAAGAGGAGAAATCTGCATTAAGGGTTGTTATGCTAGAAGAATTCCAAAGTTAGAGAAGAGCAGGAGCCTAGAATCCGGTTGCACAAGCATACTGCATGATCAGGTATAATTTGTACTGATTATTTTCTTTTGACAATAAAGGTTGAAACATCCTTCCTATCCCAAATCAAATGCCTAATGGATTGTGTATTTATTTGGTTAAATGCTTGATTGTTCTTGATGTTTAAATTGTATTTTGATTTCATCATCTTTATATCAGTCAAGATACGTTGAGGAAGGTATCTTTATATTGCAGGTCTATTGAAGTGGAAGATCAAGTTGAAGATTGAGCGCAAGATCAAGCAAAGCTAGGATCAAACGTCAGTAATAAGGTATTTCTTCAAGATCTTTGATCTCTTTCCCTTTATAGATGTTTCTATAGTATAATCAATGTGTTTACCTGTCACCCCAGAATTTGATAGTGTCTCATTCCTCGCTATAAGGTAGAATTCATGAACAACACATAGGGAATCATAATGTCTTCCACACAAAATTATCCAATGAACTAGGGTCCTATTGTAGTTGTTGAATTATCTTGCATGGTTTATGAAGTTAGAGGACATATGTTGCATATTTCATGATGATACTCAGTTTTTCATACTGCTACTCAGTTCCATGATGCACATTTCATGTCGATACTCATTTTATTATGGTTTATAGATGTATAGGACATGAGGTACATAGCTAATTGTGGATACTCAACTGATACTTCATAGTTTTATTTATGGCATCTTGAAATGTAATTTATGTGGTACATGATGGGATGTTATTACATGTTGTTAGAATGATGCCTTATAGACATGTGATTCATGGTCATGCATTATTCATGTGAAATTTGATGTTATTATTTCTATCCATGAGAATTATAGCCATAGGTTCTGCATGTGATAGTTCTTGATGTTATTTCATGATGTTATGGTGCTATATAAGATAGATGACATGTAGAACATAAAATGGTATTATCTCGTGATGGTATTAATTTAGCATCTTAATAGCTTATCATTACATATAGATATAAATGGCATTTGACACACAAAGGGTATGAAAGCATGTAGTGGTTAATTTTGGTATTTTACAACTATGTTTCGTGTTAGTGAAGAATAAGAAATTATACCGGATATTTGGTATGGCATGTTAACGTTTCATGCTAACCCTTATTTCTCCCATAGAATACATATTTGATATGATGATGGATTATGTGGGTTGTCATAAGGCATATTTGATATGCTGATGGATTATGTGAGTTGTTACTCCATGTTGATAGTACTAATGTTGAAATATGGTAGCTTATCATGGCATATTAATAAGATGCTTAGTGAAATTATGAAAGTATCATGACCAGTTATGTTATAATGGCAACACAAAGCACCTAAATGCATTAGATGTTAAACCTCGCATGACTTATCGTGACAATGGCTTATGATGCAATTTAATGCAATATGAATGGGTGGCTAGACATTCTTCTTAGCACATGATTCAAGGTTGATCCATGATATTATTATATTGAGAAATGGTTACTAATGATTATTCATTATGGAAAGTGCTAGTTGTTCCAAGTGATCCGCTCAAAGAGCCTGATGAGGCTAAGTATTCTATGATTTCGTGGGAGCCCATAACCACAAATGAGAATGGATACTATAAATATATTATGGGCTGGGGGACAAGCCCAACAATTAGCTCTATGCCAGCAGCGCTTGACTTTATTACTAGAAGTTGGGAAGGTGGCAGTGCCACATATACTTCCCGGAGAACTTCTGATGTGACCAGAGTCCACGGTTGGAGACATACTCACCAGGAGGGAGGTTTATGGAGAAGGACTTATGATGCCTAGGGCTAGTTCCTTGAGGGTGCTGTGGAGGATGTTTAGGATATCCTTCCGAGATGCCTGGGGTATAATGATCCTGATATTAGGATCGAGGGTACCGGGAGTATCAGGATCGGGGTACCCAGAACTAGATGTCGACTAGTACTGATGAGGCCCAGATTCCGTTAGAATCCGATGAGGCCGTATTATTACCAGAATTTGGGAAGGTGGCGATGCCGCGGTAACTTCCTGGGGAACTTCTGATGCCTACTGTATGATATGCGGACAGGTTTCAGTAGAGGGCCCATGCCATGGCGAGCGGGACCATCCGGAGTTGGAGGGGAGGTGTAGGGAGGTTGATCGGATGGTATGATTCTCAAGGAGAGGGTGAGTAAGGAAAGAGGAAGTAAACAAACACACAGTCATTAATTATTAATTAGTTATCTAATGCTTATGTATGTATGATGCATGATTTTTGATATGGTTGCATACTAGACTCATAGGGAATTACTTAAGAGCATGTTGTAACTTAGGGCGTTTGATTGTATTAGTGCAGTTTGGAGACTTCTATGTGGTGGCCACACATATAAATATCTAAACTTCACAATAGTACTAGCTACCTATATACTATAGTATTTACTTGATTGATTGATTGAATAAGTATTGTATTTATTGCTTGAAGATTATAACTTCGGGACGAAGTTTCTTAAAGGGGGGAAGTATGTAACAACCCTCATATACGAATATAGGGAATATTTGATATAATATGATATAAGGTAATATAGTATAAGGTAAATAATAAAAAGAAACATGAAAAAGAAGTAACGGAAATCAAATCTTGCATAAAGAAATAAATTAAATAAGAAATTAAGAAATTGGGAGAAGGAGGAGATAAAAGGAGGAGAAGAAGTGAAGAGAAGGGTCTTTTTTTTGTCTTTGGCCATCTTGGAAGAGGAGCTATGGAGGAGAGGAGAGAAAGATAGCACTGGCATAGGGTTAATTGTTGGGGGCTCGGGGGCCTCAGCCTTTGGCTGTGGGTTGGTTGGGTGGAGAGTCGTCCCCCCACCTTCAGTTGCACTATTAGAGCTATCAAGGTAATGGTAGTTGTTAGGTCATCTATCCAAGTATGGCTCTGTAATTTTCATAGCATATTTTCTGTTATTGTTGATTAGATCCACTTCCTTTTGATAGATCTTCTATGCATGTTGATCTGGTTGTCTCTTTCTTTTATACAATTTTACATGTTATCAGATTCTTGTGTTGGATCATAGTTCTACGTACATATTTAATATTAATTTGTTATTTAGGGGGTTTTAAGAGTTTTACGGTTCTTACACGCTATGGACAATATGTTGCACCAAATCTTTAGATTAAATATATCACACCACAAAATGCGTGTCTTAAATTATTAAATTATTTTTCATTATCAGTGTGTTCAACTATCATGCACCGATGCATACATGATGTAAATGCACCGGGGCATTTATATTCATAAAGCACACCAATATGGCATGCTACTTTTTTAGCTAGAACTTATGTAATTTGTTTGTATAATATATTTAATAGCTTCTTTATTTAATAGTGAAAGTTGTTTATTAATTGAAAATGTATGATAAGGTATCAAGGAACAATAATTCTAATCAGTACGATGGGAGCACATCCAAAGCAGCGAAGAAAGCAATTTCTTTGTAATTTATATATAAAATTAATATGTTTGAATTATATGTAAGTTTAACTAATATGTATTGGTTAATGTGTTTCATGCAGAGCCAAAAATTGAGGAAGCTTGATAATATTCTTTGCAATCTAAGTGCAGAAGAGCGTAAAACCTTGATGGACAAGTTGCAGATGGATGAATCAAGTGAATAAAAAAGTAATCAATAGATTTTTTTTTCAATTTTCAGTAATAATGTACTTAAGAATGTTCGCTAACATGTTTCAAACAATCTATTTCACATATGACGTTGAATGTTCTGTAGGGACATACATCAATGGAAGGGAATGTCATCATAAGAAATGTTTTTCTATGGAAAATGTAAATGATGATGAATTGGTACTTGGCTCATCTGGAGTGGTGTTGGAAGTTAATGAAATGGGAAAAAAAATCTATAAAACTATGAGGGATATAGTGGAAAGACACATAGACATACTTTCCACTTATAGTACATAAATCAATCCAATGACTCCAATAATCAGGTTGTATCTAAACTACATTTGGCATTTCCAGAGCAATGGTCAATGAGACCTGTCAAACTTACAATAGAAAAAACATACAACAACAACAACAAAATCAAAAAGTAATATTCATAAACATGCTTTTATAGAATATGTATATACTAATACAAATAATTCCTTTGTTAATATTAATTGTACTATATTTACTCTTCATATCAATATAGAGATAGTTTAATGTCATTTTAATTTTTAGGAAGATTGTGAAAATCCTAGAGGATGAACAAAATGATATCCGCCAAAGAAATGGTCAAAAAAATGGACATACTTGCAACGTAGGAGGATCCATCTCAACAACAACATGCTTCAAATGTATGTAATCATTGAATTTTTCTATTATGTAAATATAATGAATTAATTTATCATTAAATATTAATTTTCAATTGTTTTGTTGTAGAAAAGAAATGGAACCCATTCATCACATAAGACATGACAACAACAAAAAAGGTCGATAGCAAAGTTTGTGAGTAATTGTAATTTCCTTATAACAACTTAAGATTTGATATTGGTTGTGATCTTTATATTTTATTTTATTTTTACATCATCCATCCTTGAATGTCTTCAAATAGGTGCTAAAATACAAAGAAGAGCCATCCAAAGAATTGATTAACATAGGGTTAAGTATCGGTTGTGAGTATATGTTGGAAAAAATTAATTGTGGAATATGTAAGTATCTATGTTGTTTTACTTCTCTCATTTTATAATACTAGAACAACAAAAATACTTTATATCAAATCTATGATTTTTGATGGAGTATAAAACTTGTAGAAAACAAAGTATGGAGTGGAACCAATAGAAACTTTGTTGAGAGATGACATGGGATTTGGTTTTGAAAGAATGTGCATCATCCATGACTCAATTCTTTCTATGATACACTTTTCAATTTACATTTATGTATATTATATATTTTCATTTTCATTATTTTCACCAATGTAGATACACTCATTACACTTTATTTTTATGTTTGTATATGGAAGCTAAATATGAGGAACACAATTGAGATAATCAACAAAACATTCAACTAGAATTCATCGAAGTAGCTCACACTACTACAATTTTGACTTTTAGGGGGGGTTGTTTTCTACCCCCAAAAGTCACTTTTGGGGGCAGTTTTGGATTTAGAGGCGGTCGTAAAATCTAACATAAATAATCAAAAAAAAAATTATTATAAATACATTACAATATCATTAGGGCATAGAGGAATCGAACCACCAACCTCCTGCTTGTTAGGCAAACGCTCTTCCATTGAGTTGGCGTCCTTTAAGAATTGGTGAGATCAATATTAACACTTGGATTGCATCATTTGTAATTCTAATAAAAGACAATAAGATCCAAATATATCCATGCTTAAAATCTAATTTATTTTTCCAAACACACTAATAAGCACAAAAATATACCATATTAGGCAAAAAAATATCTGAAACAATTATGCAATCTATTAAAGTGGTCTGCAAAAGGGTCTTAGAGAACAAGGTAATGTATTGATGCATACCTAATAACTTGAATTTGAGTAGGACGGGGAATAAGGGATGTGTTTAAGTAAAAGTTGTAGAATCCAATTGAGGATGTCTGTGTTGCTACATAAATGTTGTTATTCATTGATGATATGACTTTGCTCAACAATCGGATGGTAAGAGAAGCAAGGACTATTGAAAAAACATTACACCTTTATTGGACAACAACTGAAATACAAAGAAATATTTAAAACTCAACCTCAGCATATCATAAGCTAGAAATACCTTCGGGTTGAAAGAAGTAAAGCAATACTAACTTTTCACAGCAAGGGATTTGATGGATTCCTAGTGTATATTGGTTAATGGTTGATCATCTTAACAAGAAATGGAAAGTTATAAATCATGATTGAATATGTCATGATATTTTAAGGACCCATTCTTCTTCAAGGATAGAATACTTAGATGGAAATTTATTCATAATAGTTAATCAATAAAGTATCAATTGCATTGTATTACCAACTTAGTGTTGTGTAGTTTTTCAAAAGACTAAAATTGTTGAGCAATAACTTAGTCAAAATAAAAAATGGCTCTCTTGCATGAATGGTGGATTATAAAGATACCAATGCACTGTGGTTCTTTTTTTTTATAACAAAAATGGTTGAGCTTTTATATTATAAAAGGAGGAAAAATAACCCAAATACAAAGTGTATGAGCAGGCCGGTAGACCAACAGCATTGGATGGCCACTACTCTACCAACATCTTGTTCAAAATGCTACTAAGGAAACCACTATCAGACAAACAAACTTACATTCCTAATTCCAACAAAAAACAGACCTGCATTCGTCCGGTGTATGTTCAAAAATAAGCTACCTATAGTTCAAAGCAAACTGATAAACATAAGCATTCGGTATACATCTAAAGATTAACTAAAAAACTACCAGGTTACTAATCATATATTAGTGTTCTTTTCAGGCTTGTTCAACAACAACTGCTTCAGTTCCACGCTTTCATCCATGATGCCTTCAACGTTCTCCTGTATCTCTTTTGTGAGGCCTTGAATTACCCTGAGTTGCTCCGTGTCCCGCTGATCTCCTATCTCCATAGCCACTTCCATGGTTTTCTACTACGAACATAAAATAAGATAATAATTAAATAATTAATATTTAGGTTAACTAAAGTTAGGTTATGAAATGAGGCGTCTCCTCAACATCAATTTCCCTAGCCATATTTAAGGCAAGGCCATCATTGTAACATATCATCTTTTATCCTATCATCTATATATAATATTATCATTTTATCATTCAATATGAGAGTAGGATTCGACTATTAACATCCAACCGGATACAGTTGTTAAATTTGGTATCAGAGCCGGCCCTTCCTCAGGCTTCTACTAATCTCCAGCTTATAGCCAAACTATCAAGGTTTCCTTGAACTCGGATCATCTTTGATCTGACACATGCTTTTAGCCACCAAAAGTTCAGAGCTTCTCTACAATCGAGTCATTGAACACATCATAGTTTTTGTTGTCTCAATCAAAATTTCTGTCGTTAAAGAAAGTAGGAGTAGGCTGCCAAAGTGAAGATAACCAAAAATAGAAAAGAAAAAAAAAAACAATTTTACTGGGTTCTCCACGCTATTCACCCTACTCCAACTCCACGCTATTCACCCTACTCCAAATCCATGCTAACCACTACTTCCACTCCTTCACCCATTTTTCCACGTACACACCTTCACCCATCCCCATTCGATTCCTTCTTTAACACCTTCTATCCACCACCATTCCCCTGCCCTCACTGTGTCGGCCACCACCATCGCTACCCCTGCTGCATGCCTCCCTCACCTGTGTGCCCTCCCTCATCCCCGCTCATAGACCCCCTCCACAGCTCCTCCGCATCTGTGCTTGCTCGCAGACCCCCCCTCCACATCGACAGCCACCACCTTTCCCACCACCACATCTGCCTCCAACATCCAACTCCTTGCAGCTCGCCACCTAACCATCTGCCACCTTTCTCCTCCTCATCCCTTCTTCACGTTCCTACACATTTCCCATCGCTCCACGCAGCACTACCTCTCCACATTACCCACCCGTCGCTGCTCCTTCTCCACGCTCCACCCACGCAGCCCCCACATTCTCCAAATCCTCGCACACCCTCTCCTGCTCACGCCTACTCCAACGCCACTCCATCCCTTCCACTTCTCGTTACTCCACGCCCCCTCCTTCTCGCCTCCCTTCTCTTGTGACCGCACCCTCCTCCTAAAACCACAATTCCTCTACCATCCCCCCTCATCACACGTCGCCCTCATTACACCACTCCACCACTCCCTCATCTCGCCCTGCATCCTCACCGATCTCTTCACGCAGTCCATCCTGCACATCTCCCTCACCGACAGCAAATACTACATCCATTCCTCTTCACACCTCACTCCGCTACTTCATGACCGTTTTGTTCCCTAACCATTCTCAATATTAAAACATTTTAATAATAATAATAAAAATTATTATTATTATAATAGTTTTATTTTAAATTCAAAAAAAAATATTATAATAATAGTTATTATTATTTGAAAAAAATAATAATAATTATAATATTCCTTAAAAGCACTATCCAATTCCAAAAAATCTATATATTTTGAAAAATAGAAGGGGCATACAAAAGAGAAGTCAAATTTAAAAGAAGCATTCCCTTCCAAGGAAACTACATTAGTGGTTATTACGCACTTCGTTCTACCACTTATCAAGGAGTCAAAGACAATTATCGACAAAAGAGTCAATTCAAAGGAAGACAAAATAAAAAAAAATTGAAGACCATCTATAGTCCATACGGCCATCTAACAACCAAGAAGTCAGAGACCCTTGAAGCTAGTTTGCGACTACAAATAGAGAAATTAGAAGCCAAGTTAAAATGTTATCGAAAAGACAATGAAGAATTGCACGACATAAATAACAGTTCAGAAATAAGAATGGAATTACAAGCAAGGTACAATGAAATAAAAATCTCTGACCAGGAAAGGTGTATAGAAAAAATGTATGCGCAAATTGCTTTTTAGGGAGAAGTTACTAGCAAGAATGCCTTTGTTGAGTCTAACACCTTCATTTTCCTTCTTGTCTGCAGCTTGGTTGTTTGATCGCATAACATGGTAGAAGTTGATGGATTCAAACTCCCTAACAAGGTACTTTAGCATACTATGGATCTTTGAAGAGGGACTTTTCTTGTTCATACTCAGATTCCTAGTTTCCCTAATGACAACCATATAGTCTCCACACACCACTAGATTGGTGATGCTCTCCTCTCTAGCAATCTCCAAACCTTTAGTCAAGGTGAGCCATTCCGCACTATTGTTCGTGGTTCTCCCGATACCCCAGGCATAATCCTTCATCTTGTTTCCAATGGAGTCAAGGAGGACTCCCCCCGCACCTGCCAAACTAGAATGCACTGTGGTTCTTAACACCCATAATCTAGATGAATTACTATGAGTAGAAAGGATATGTATTCTTATAGAAACCAATGCACCATGGTTCTATCTCTACAGCCACCCTTGATGAAGCCATCAAAGCCAAACATTTCTAGAAAGGAAATGTTGATCGGACTGATTGGACGAGCACTAGTCCTCTTGCCAATGCACAAGTTTTGCCAAGCATTTCTAGAAAGGAAATGTTGATCGGACGAGCACTAGTCCTCTTGCCAATGCACAAGATTTGTTTTCCCAAGATCCCACTTTTTCCCTTACCTTGTTGAATAGAGGCCTCCATTCTCCTAGATGAAAAGATGAGATTGACAACGGGAAGCCCAAATAATTGGTAGAAAAATATGCTCTCTATAACCAAATATATTTTCATTTTTTCTCTATATAACCTAGACTACATTTAAAAAATACCTTTGATTTTCCTATGCAAATTTCCTGTCCCCAAGCTTCCTCTAAGTTCTAAAGTATTTTTCTAAAATATGGGTCTTCCCTTATGCATACTTATCCATCCAAATGGATATCATCTATAAATGAAGTATGAGTTGTAAATTATTTTCATAAATAAATAGAAGTGCCCTAATTATGATCCTCCTTGTTGGCCCTAGTTAGACTTCTACCTGATTACATCATAATGATGCAGGGAAATGGAAAAGGGGGGGATCCTTCCTTTAAAACCTCTAAAATATTTGAAGAAATCAGATGATTGGCCATTGATCAAATCAATAGAAAAGGATGCCAAGGAAATACATTCATAAACCTATCCTACCCGTTCCTCGGAGAATCCAAACTTCAAACAGAACTCCTCGAAGAATTTCCACTGAACCCTATCATATGGTCTTTTCAGATCAAGTTTGATATATATACTACATGGTTTGAGTAGAGGCATCTTGCACAATAATTAAGCTATCCAATGTCTATCTTTCGATAACAAAGTGTTGCAGCTACAACCTAATCCCCAAAAATTATATAAAATTGTAGGGCCCCTCCTTTATTTACATATACTACATGGTTTCTTTGTCTTTATAGAGTGGAGGCATCTTGCACAATAATTAAGCTATCCAATGTTTATCTTTCGATAACAAAGTGTTGCATCTACAACCTGATCCCCAAAAATTTTATAAAATTGTAGGGCCCCTCCTTTATTTTGAATTTACTTAGAGTTTGGTTCAGCTATTGATCTACTTACTTTTTCGACACTTAGAATTTTTCTTGAAAAACAAAAGAAGTCATTTTCTAGGTCGGAGCACAATTCATTTCTCCACCGAAACAGTCGGAGCACAATCCAATTCTCCGTCGAAACGGTCGGAGCAGTTGCGAGTTTGACGCTAAAAAGTTTAGACTTTTTTAAAAAATAAGTGTGTTTCAGAGCAGAATCAAATGTTCTGTCGAAACAATCGGAGGAATTTTCTGTTTTCATGCCGAAAAAGTCGGGGAGATATATGATCTTTGTGATGGTTTGAAGAAGGAAACCCGATCAGGGGAATTTTAAATTTTTTGTCAAAGCAATCGGAGGAAAACCATTTTTGTTCCGATCTTCACCGAAATAGAGTTGGCACCGAACTAGAATGACAACCAAAAAGGGAGTCGGTAGAAAATGGAAAGGAAGCCAAAAAATGTCGGGGAAAAATCAGAAAGAATGTCGAAAAGAGTCAGAGTAAAATGGAAAGGATGCAGAAACAATATCGACGCCAAATTAAAAGGGTTATGCGAAAGTGAATTGGTGTAAAAGGGGGTTCTCTTGCCTAAACAGATTGGCATAAAATGAAAAGACGCTGAAACATTTCACTACCAAATGAAAAGTCCGCCGACACATTGCGCTTCCAAATGAAAAGTTCATCAACACATTTCGCTGCCAAATGGTAAAGTGCTCCGACACAGTATTTTTTTTTGGCTATCGGTGTTAAATGAGAAATGCACCAGAAACAAGTAAGTGGACCCCATTTCGCACATATGTTGAGATGCATTTAATTCTAGGTTTGGGTGGGTGTATATAAGGTTTTTAACCCCATTTTCACAAACATTGTTTGTAACGGCATTTGCGGAGCACTCACCGAACGCTAGGGAACCCTGTTGGACTTTCTATTTGACCACTCACACACTGCCAGGTAGGTGTCTTCCATTCTTTTGTCCATATTATGAAGGTATTTATTTTACAACTGTATTTTATTTCTTATTCTTTTGCCCTAGTTTTGAAAACTGCCTTGAGCCTCCAACCATATTTATATTGTTTTTAAGAATAAATATGGCTCATGGCCAACAGTTTTCGAGCAAGTGAAGATCGGCCGACCATTGGCTGGCTATTCTCCATGCTCGTAGCTTGACCTAGTTTTCATTGTTAAGTATCAATTAGGGAAAATATTCCAGGTCGCGGAGGGCATCTAACCCTCGGTGTCATAGGTTAACCCGGTTGCTTATATGGGTACTTATACCTTATATGTGGACACTTAGGTTGAAAACCACCCATGAAGGTATGAAAGACTCGTAGGGGTACGTGGCTTAGGTAGTAGCAGTCACAGTATTTGATTCTTTGGTGTAGAATATCAGACCTTGTCTTTGGTGAAACGCTAACCTAGAAACCATTTCCTGACGAATGTGGATTAGATGAAGATGTTTGTTTTCAGGGTTACCCTCACCATTGGAAGCTTGTTTGATCAATTACTTTTCCCTTATTAGAAAATATTTCATTGAGACCTCAAGTAAATCAGATACTCTGCTTAAAGAATGGAATGGAGTGCTTAAATGGATAGTTAGTATGGCATAAAAGGATTTAGGAAATAAGAACAAATTGCTTGACAATGTGGTACCAAGAGTAATATAATAGTTGCATTTCAAGTCCCAATAGTCCGCACATATCTAGCCCTAAGTGAAATAAAATTTTAAGTTTTAACTAAGAATTCGATTACTAAGGCTAGTGAAAGGATGAAGAAATATATGTGACGGTGCATTAGGGAGTCCTCACAACAAATCATTCAGAACCAAACACACTTGATGTCATGGAAGTATGAATCTTTTGTTTTGTAAACAATATTGACGAATCATACATTTGCAATTTATATTATGTTCATTATAATTTTGCTTGGAAGTATTTTATTTAACAATGAATTATTCTTATACATTTACATTTGATTTATGTTCACCTCGGGACTCGGAGATGAAAAGAAGAGTTGTTAAACTTAGCCCAAGGTAGCAGAATCAAATTCTAGCATTGAGGTTGTTCCAGAAACCCCGATGGAAACAGTGTATGAGGATACCAAAGAAGTGACCGGGAGCGTCCCTGAATATAAGTGGGGTGAACTATATCACCTCATCTGAGATCTAAACATACCATATGCATCCATTGAAGAGATGATGGTGTATCAAAATATCAAAAGATCAGGTCTTCATAAAGTTGCTACATGTCCGGAGCTTTTCTCATGTTCAGAATTAATTGGTTGGATTCTACCTCATATAGATGTTAGAACACGGATCATAGCTGGTGCGGGTGGAGAAGGATTCACTTCATTTCAACCCGGTCATATTAGCGTAGCATACAAGTTGTTAAATTTTCAGTATTAAATCACAATACTATAGGATCTTTGCTGAGAGAATAACATCTACAGTATATCAATGCATGACAATCATAATATGACAAGCATCACAAGCATCACAAGAATCAAAAGCATAGAGACAAGAGACACAGAGTTTCCGTGGGGAAAACCCTAAGGTGAAAAACCCCACAAACTTCCTCAGAGATAGAGAGAGCAATGGCTCAACCAAAATACAACCAAATAATACAGAGATAGTCTCCTAGCAGATGATCCTCCTCCTCCTCACTAGTGCGCCACTTTCCAGAGAGAGAGATAGATACTTTTCCGAGTGAGTAAAATAGAGATCTCCTATCTCTATTTATACTCACCTTTTTGCCCAGTGACTTACTGGGGCCGACTTGTCTATTTGAGTACATCCACATTATATTATATATTAATTAGGGCCGACCCCATAAGGTGGTCTAATAACCCATCGGCAAGTACACACACTTGCGACACTTGTCAATCCACATGACGACACTTCCTTATAGAGAAATAACACATCTCTTATAAGGGTACAATAAATATACATATAATATACTGATGAAATACATTCCGAAGTTACATATACATCAACACTCCCTCTTAACAAGGAAGGTATTTCTCGACACAGATTTGCTAGACAAGTCTTCTTCTCTGAATCATCGTCATCGATGCATCGTCATCGTCATCGTCACTGCTGCTGCTATCTCGTCCAATCTCTGTCTCTACTCATCATAGGAAGTTCTACAGAGCCAATCCTTTTTCATACTGGATGTAGGCCCACCACCTGCAGGTCTTCATCATCACTGGCCATACTGTGGAATCCTCAGGACTTTTACGTGCGTCACAAAACCTCGAAAGAGCATCCCAGGCTGTTACGAGCACACAGCTCTACCTATAGGATCTCCCAGGGCGCTATTACATGTGACCTCACCACAAAACCTCGCAAGAGCATCTCAGGATGTTACGGGTACACAACTCCGACCTGAAATCTCCCAGGGCGCTATTACATGTGGTCCACCACAAAACCTCGTAAGAGCATCTGCCAGATATCCCAGGGCGCTATTACATGCCATAGGCAAAACCTCGTAAGACTATCTGCAGATCTCCCAGGGCGTTATTACATGTGGTCATGGCAAAACCTCGCAAGAGCATCCCAGGACTGATTACGGGCACACAGCCCAACCTATCGGATCTCCCAGGGCGTTATTACATGTGGTCATGGCAAAACCTCGCAAGAGCATCCCAGGACTGATTACGGCCACACAGCCCAACCTATCGGATCTCCCAGGGCGCTATTATATGCCATAGGACAAAACCTCGTAAGAGCATCTGCCAGATATCCCAGGGCGCTATTACATGCCATAGGCAAAACCTCGTAATACTATCTGCAGATCTCCCAGGGCGCTATTATATGTCCTCCCAGAGAAAAACCTCGAAGAGCATTTGCCAGATGTCCCAGGGAACCGAATTACATGCCATAGGCAAAACCTCGAAAGACCATCTGCAAATCTCCCAGGGCGCTATTACATGCTCATCTGCACAACCTGATCCACGGCCACAGAGTATCATCCTGATACTCACCATACATCATCCTGATGTATCCATGATCATCCTGATCATCATCACTGCAACGTCCTGCTGCATGTCATCTGGAGCAACATCCTGAAGCTCGTCATCTATGATCATCCTGATCATCACTGCAACATCCTGCTGCATGCCAAGTATCTATCTGATACATATCATCATACATGATCCTCCTGATCATCAATGCATCTACCTGATGCATACCAAGTATCTACCTGATACATATCATCATACATGATCCTCCTGATCATCAATGTATCCACCTGATACAAATACAAATACATGATATATATCACCATACATGATCCACCTGATCATACAATGTACCCACCTGGTACATATACAGATACATGGTCCAAACATCCAACATGATGCATATACAAAATACATACACATGATCCAACTGATCATATCCAGCATCTACATGATGCATACATACATACAAAAATGATCCAACTGATCATATCCTGCATCCAACATAATGCGTACATACATACATAAAATGATCCAACTGATCATATCCTGCATCCAACATGATGCGTACATACATACATAAAATGATCCAACTGATCATATCAAGCAGAAACTAGAACATCATCCTGATGCTCATCATCCAGCGCTTACATCCACAGCCATGTGAAGGATCCTCCTTCCAACATGCTTGGAATGGCTTCAGCAAATGTATCCATCACTTCTTCCTCGAAGTGTCCTCGATCTGAAGAACGCCAAGCCTCTCTCTGAAGTACTCGAACTTCACCCTGGCTAGTGGCTTCGTCAGCACATCTGCAATCTGCTCGTCTGTTGCAACATACAGGAGCTTCACAGCTCCTCTTGTAATGTCCCCATTTTGACCCCCTTTGTATTAAATCGTAAATTATGTAAATGTTGTAATTTAATCATGGTGAGGAGCTCAAGGCCAATGCCCCACCATTGATTTAGCATTTCATGTATCGGCAATTAAAAATAGATGCCTATGGTTCTTGTGCGAGATGGGCACAATGTATATAGACATCATGTAAACACGAATTTTAATGAAAAACCCACAACCGACTATGCAATGCAACAAAAGAGATGGGGCGTGACTCTACAAGGAACAGGGAGGGAAATTATTCAAACCCTTGGGCCAATGGTGTTAATCCATGTGTCAATGGGGAAACCCATGAACCACCAACTACCCATTTTGTCTCATGCACTCAATCATTTAATTCTTCCAAGAAATTGGTTAAGGCAGTTAATGTCTTGGGATGGGAGAGGTATGGCAGTCAGATTTTCGTGCATGGGCAAGCTACCAACCTGAAAATCGTATTTTTGGCTTGCTGGGCAAGAAAACCCCCACAAAATGCTACCCAAGGCCATTCCTCATGGATTACGTTCTTCCTCTCACGCAGTTTGAGCTCACTGGAAGTTATCCTCACATTTTTCACCATAACCCTGCATTTTCCCATGCCCAGGAATTCGTTTTTGGACTGTGCAACAGCTGGGGAAGGAGGGACGCGAATTGGGACTGAGGGAGAGGTCGTTTTTGCCCCTGGGGCGTTTTTCTGAAATGGGTTCTGCTTCCCCAGTCGAATTTTCCAAGTGCCAACATGTTTTGAGTCTACCCACGTTTTTCTAAAGTCCAGGAAACCCCATCTCATATATCCCACTGTTGGAAACGTTTTCTCATGCTCAGCAAGTGTAGTTTGCTGTTGTGTGCATCCTGGTTTTGATTTGAACCTGTAAGCAAGAAACTGGAATGGTAGTGGACAGAATTGGCTTGATAAACCTAGTGTAGGGAGTATCCTCTCAAGAAGATCAAGAGGCTGGCTACTTTTCTATGCACACCCTGAGGGCACTAGAAAGGAAGGTATGGCTTGAGGGACTGTGTGACAGTGAAGAGGATACTTCCTTGTGTTGGGTGTGTAGGCATTGTGAGTGCCAAGCTGAATAGATCTGGGAGGGGTACCCATAGCTCTGTGGTTGAGCTCACTAGCTTAGCAATTCTTCCTTCCCATTTCCTAGCAGCCTGATAAACCCAATTGCAGATTGGCTTGGCTCATCTTGTGTATGCTTGGCTATGTATGAGTCTGCTGTTCCCGGGTTCCTTGTAGAAATCATGCCCAGCTCGAGGGTGGCAGTGGTGCTGAGAGATTAAGGAGCACACTGGCCTATGGTTGGGTGGAACGTTGCAGTTGCATAGCCAGTTGTGTGGAACTACTTTCGCATAAGATAAGTATTCTTGTGTTTTATCTTTGCAATTGTTCCTTTAATGAATAGATGGAATGTATTATGGATGGGCTAATGAATTTACTTCTGCTGTGTATTCAAACGATTATGCATTTCCATATGATCTTTTATAATACTGCAAAGATCTTTATTTCGTGACTGGCACAGAAACGTGAATGCATGTTAGATATCAGCATGTTTTATTTAATCCTTGTTCTGTTCTATAGCATTGCACATATACCTGTTTTATACCAATGAGTTTAATTATAACGAATATGGGACAAATTGCCCGGATTGAGCACAGTGATTCTCTCTATCTCTCTGGTATGATAGAGGGGACACTACATTATGGTATCAGAGCTGCGTTGCAGCACTGGGCCGCTATGGGCCAAAACTGATAGTAAAAGAGAAGAGAAGAAGTTAAGTTTTTCTTAAGAGTTTAGGAAAAATTTTAGTTTAAGTCTGTTTTTGAAAAAAAATTGTGTTTTAAGCCGTTTCGGGAAGTCGTTCCGAAATTTCGGAAAGGTTTCGCGAACCTTCCCGCAATTGCGGAAGAGTTCGGCGAACCTTCCCAAAATTGCGGAAGGATTCCGCGAACCTTCCCGAAACCGCGGAAGAATTCAGCCAATGGCTCCGAAACAGCGGAGAAAAATTTTATTTAAATGAAAAATTTTCTAAGTGTCGGCGTGAAAATGAATTTTCGGAAGGAAATCTCTTCCGAAATTGCGGAAGGAAGTCTCTTCCGAAATTTCGGAAGGATTCCGTGAATCGTTCCGCAACGCGGAAGAGTTCGGCGAGTCGTTCCGAAGTTGCGGAAGACTTCGGCGAACCGTTCCGCAACGCGGAAGAGTTCGGCGAGTCGTTCCGAAGTTGCGGAAGACTTCGGCGAATCGTTCCGCAACGCGGAAGAGTTCGGCGAGTCGTTCCGAAGTTGCGGAAGACTTCGGCGAATCGTTCCGCAACGCGGAAGAGTTCGGCGAGTCGTTCCGAAGTTGCGGAAGACTTCGGCGAATCGTTCCGCAACTGCGGAAGACTTCGCCGAATCGTTCCGCAATTGCGGAAGACTTCGGCGAATCGTTCCGCAATTGCGGAAGCATTCCTCAAGTCGTCCCGAAAAAGATTTTCGCATGAACTGCCCGAAACCCCCGGAAGCATTCCGCGCAACGGCGGAAGCATTCCGCGAACGGCTCCGAAGCTGCGGAAGCCTTCGCCGAATGGCTCCGCAATTGCGGAAGCATTCAGCGAACTGCTCCGCAATCGCGGAAGCGTTCGGCGAACTGCTCCGCAGTTGCGGAAGCCGTCGCCGAACCGCGCCGCGCGGAAGCCGTTACCGAACTGCCCCGCAATTGCGGAAGGGTTCCGCCAAACGCCCCGCAGTTGCGGAGGGCTTCACCCAACCGGCCCGCAGTTGCGGAAGCCTATGGCCAACCGCCCCGCAGTTGCGGGAGCATACCGCGAATCTCCCCGCGGTTGCGGGAGTAATCTGTGAATCGCCGTCGCGGCCAGATTTCGCAAACTGCCCGTTGCGGCAGGATTCAGCGAATCGCCCGATGGGGCGTGATTCGTTATAAAAAAAAAAATAAAAATAAAAAAAAAAAAAAACGAGGGCGCTGCCCTCGACCCGCCCTGCTGTGGCGGAAGCCACAAGGGGGCAAGCCCCCTTGACCCCCTTTTTTTTTTTTTTTTTTCTTTTCCCCTCATAATTCGTTGTTGTGATTTGATGAATTGTCAAGTATGGAATTTTCCCACATGCATGAAGTAATTTGTAAATTTTGAGAATGTAATGCAGCTAACAATTGTGTTGATGAACACATTTCAGAGAGTCACAGTTACAGCAGGATAACACTCTAGATAGTACAGTGGAAAAATTTTGGATCTTGGTTGGGCCAAGAAAATGCACATCATGAATGATGCACAGGATCCCTATGAACCTGAGACAGATGCCATGGGAGAGAACATACAGGTTGAGAATGCTGAAACAGAATCTAATGGGAGAAGAAATCAAGAGACCCCTCCAGATGTTGCAGCCACCATGAGAAGCCTAAGGGTGGAGTTGCAAAGCTGTAGGGAAGATAATGAAAGAATGATTAAAGCTCAGGAAGAACAAAATCAGCTGAATGCAGCCATGCTGCAGAGTTTAACAGACATCCAAAGGCAAATAAACTCTGGGCATCAGATATCAAATCCAGAAAAGGGTGGAAGTAGCTCTAGAAGAAATTCCCGTAAGAGGGCCAGTAGCCCAAGAAGAATTTCTACAGACAGGACATATACTCCAGAAATATCTTCTAATGAGTCATCTGACTCTGAAGAATCCATTGAGGGTTCAAGTTCTTCATCTCACAAGAGCAAAAGGAAGAAGCACTATAAGAACAGTTCACATGGGGAATTTAAGAAGGCAAAACCTCCTACCTTTGACGGAGAGGTAAAATCTGGTCAAGAAGCTGAAGCTTGGCTTCTTGGGATGAGAAAATACTTCCAAGTCCAAGACTACTCGGGAAATATGAAGGCAAGGGTAGCCATCTTCAACTTGAATGGAAGAGCATCTATATGGTGGGAACACACCAGGCAAGTGAAGAAGATCAATGAAAGGAAGATCGTGTGGAAGCAGTTCAAGAAATACTTCAAGCAAAAGTACCTTTCTGACAGGTACTATGATGATAAGATCAAAGAATTCCATGAGCTGAGATTGGGACAATCGACCATGGAAGAATATGCAAACAAGTTCTTGGAGCTGCTGAGGTATGTCAAGTATATTCGCGATGATAAGGTCAAAATTCAGCGTTTCCTAAGTGGACTGCCCCAGTCATATAAAGACAGAATTGAGTTTGATGAACCTCGAACTCTAGAGGAGGCCATAAGAAAGGCCAAGTATTGCTTTGATCAAAACAGAAGCAAACCAGAATTCCATAAGGCATGGAAGGATAAGAAAAATGAAAAGTTTGATCAAAGGAAGAAGGGGTTCAAGCCTCCTCAATTCCGGAATCAGCAAAGACAACCATCACAGGTTGTGACTAAGCCAACTAGGATGATGGGAGACAAGCCAAGAGATCCAAAGGAGCCAAGAGAACCACTTCAATGTTGGGGTTGTGGAGGAGACCACATGCTTAGGAACTGTCCACATAGGAATGGGAATGCAAATCAAGTTCACAACATCCAAGGAGCTGGAACTGTGGGTCAAGTGGCGAGGACAATCCCTAGAATCTATGCCGCAGTGGACGACCGCCAAGCAGATCATCAGTCAACTGTGGTTGAGGTTGAAGGTAAGATTGCTAAGCAATCTGTTTCTATTTTGATTGATCCTGGATCTACTCACAGTTATGTCACTCCTAGAATTGTTGAGATGTGTGCTTTCAAGAAATTAAAGCATAGTAAATCCTGGTTAGTTCAACTAGCCACTGGAACCAAGAGAAAAGTTAGTGAAATAGTAGAGAAATGTCCATTAGAGATGGATGGGCTATTCACCTATGCGGATATGAATATTTTGCCACTTGGTTCCTATGATATTCTCATTGGAATGGATTGGTTAGAAGCACATAGGGTTAAACTTGACTGCTACAATAAGACATTTGAATGCATGGACGAAGAAGGAAACCCGAGGATTGTAAAAGGCATTCCAAAGGTGACTTCTGTTAGACAGGTTTCAGCCATGCAACTAAAGAAGTTCTGTAGGAAGGGATGTCAATTGTATGCAGCTCACGTTTTAGAGGCAGCAGAGAATGAAACTCTGAAATTGGAGGACTATCATGTATTGCAAGAATTCAGGGATGTTTTTCCCGATGAGATTCTAGGACTTCCTCCAAAGAGAGACATTGACTTTACAATTGAACTTGTGCCAGGAGCGGCACCAGTGTCTAAGACACCGTACAGGATGAGTACACCAGAATTACTAGAATTGAAGATGCAATTGCAAGAGTTGCTGGAAAAGAAATATATTAGGCCAAGTGTGTCCCCGTGGGGAGCACCTGTTCTATTTGTGAAAAAGAAAGATGGAACACTCAGGTTATGTATTGATTACAGGCAGTTGAACAAAGTCACTGTGAAGAACAAATACCCATTGCCCCGAATTGATGACCTTTTTGATCAAATGAGAGGAGCAAAGGTATTTTCAAAGATTGACTTGAGGTCTGGATACCATCAGGTAAGAATCAAAGAAGAAGATATTCATAAGACCGCCTTTAGAACGAGGTATGGACACTATGAGTTTGTGGTGGTGCCATTCGGTCTCACAAATGCACCAGCTACATTCATGTGTCTCATGAATAATGTTTTTAGCAAGTATTTGGACAAGTTTGTTCTTGTATTCCTAGACGACATTCTCATCTATTCTAAGAATGAAGAAGAGCATGAAGAACATTTGAGAATGACAATGCAATTACTAAGGGAGCATAAGCTGTATGCAAAGTTGAGCAAATGTGACTTTTATAAAGATAGAATTCATTATTTGGGTCACATCATCTCTGACGAAGGGATATCTGTAGACCCTGAGAAGATTGAAGCCATTATGAATTGGCCAACTCCAAGGAATGTGACTGATGTGAGATCTTTTATGGGCCTTGCTGGTTACTACAGGAGGTTTATCGAGGGATTCTCCAAGGTTGCAAACCCGATCACTTCTTTGCAAAAGAAGGGGATAAAGTTTGAATGGTCACCAAGATGTGAGGAAAGTTTTCAACGGTTGAAGAATCTTCTTACAAGTGCACCTATTTTGAAGATTGCAGATCCGGAAAAAGATTTTGTGGTGTGTACCGATGCATGCAATCAAGGACTTGGAGGAGTTCTTATGCAAGACAACCACGTGATATGCTATGAGTCAAGAAAGTTGAAGGAGCATGAGAAGAACTATGCTACTCATGATATAGAACTTGCAGCCATAGTACATGCCTTGAAGATGTGGAGGCATTACTTAATGGGAAGAAAATTCGAGTTAAGGACAGACCATTGTGGTCTGAAGTACTTGTTTGATCAGCCAACTTTAAATGCTAGGCAAGCAAGATGGTTGGAATTTTTGTGTGAATTTGATTTTGAAATCAAACACATAAAAGGGAAAGAAAACAAGGTGGCTGATGCACTCAGCAGGAAGGTACGTGAAATGCATGTGGCAGCACTTAGTACTTGCCAACCAGATTTGAGGCAGCAGATTGTTAACCATATGGGTGAGGATGAAGTGTATGAGCAGATAAAGGGAAAATTGCAAAACCTTGAAAAGAAGTATGAGGGCTATCATTTGGAAGAAGGAGGACTTCTTACTTATAAGAATAGAGTCTACATTCCAAATGCGGCAGATTTGAGGAGAATGGTTATGGATGAGATCCATAAAGCTCCATACTCTGGTCACCCAGGATATCAGAAAACAATTGCTACAGCAAGAAAGTATTATTTCTGGCCAGGCATGAAGAAGGATGTTGCTGAATACATTTCTAAGTGCATGGAATGTCAACAGGTGAAGAGTGAACACCAACATCCAGCAGGTTTATTGCTTCCAGTGCCAATTCCATAATGGAAATGGGAAGTAATATCCATGGATTTTATTACAGGATTGCCAATGACTAAGAGACAACATGATTCCATCATGGTTGTGGTGGACAAGTTAACGAAGGCAGCACATTTTATACCGGTTAAGTCCACACATAAAGCCGATGCCATTGCAAATATTTTCATGAAGGAAATTTTCAGATTACATGGGCTGCCTAAGGTAATAATTTCGGACAGGGATACCAAGTTCACTTCCAATTTTTGGAAAGGGCTCTTTGCAGATTTGGGTACACAGCTAAGCTTTAGTACTGCATACCACCCTCAAACAGATGGTCAAACGGAAAGAGTAAATCGGGTGCTTGAAGACATGCTCCGCATGTATGTAATGGACAAACCATCCAAGTGGGAGGATTATCTACACTTGGTAGAATTTGCATATAACAATGGACAACAAGCATCGTTGGGAATGAGTCCTTATGAGGCTTTGTACGGCAGAAGATGTAGGACACCAGTGACTTGGGACAATCCAGTGAACAGAATTGTACTTGGGCCAGAATTGCTTAAAGAAATGGAACAAGAGGTTGCAAAGATCCGGCAAAATTTAAAAGCAGCCCAGGATAGACAGAAAAGCTATGCAGATAAACATAGAGTGCATAGGGAATTCAATATTGGGGATCATGTATATCTTAGAGTGAGATCAAGGAAGAGTTCCTTGAAGCTTGGGAGTTGTGCCAAGTTATCGCCTAGATATTGTGGGCCATTTGAAGTGCTTGAAAGAATAGGACCAGTTGCATATAGACTTGCATTGCCTGCTAGCACTAAAGCTCATAATGTTTTTCACGTCTCTTTGCTTAAGAAATATGTACATGATCCTAACCATGTGATTAATTGGGATGTGATCCAGGTGGAACCCGAGGGAGAATTCCAAACCGATCCATTGCGCATCCTAGACAAGAAAGTAACATTGCTCCGGAACCGAGCCATCGGACAGGTAAAGGTGCAATGGAAGCACTACGGTCCCGATGAGGCTACATGGGAGCTGGAGGATGCCATGAGGATGGCATATCCATTTTTGTTCAATTTTGATGAGCACTGAGGACAGTGCTAATGTAAGGGGAGGGGAATGTAATGTCCCCATTTTGACCCCCTTTGTATTAAATCGTAAATTATGTAAATGTTGTAATTTAATCATGGTGAGGAGCTCAAGGCCAATGCCCCACCATTGATTTAGCATTTCATGTATCGGCAATTAAAAATAGATGCCTATGGTTCTTGTGCGAGATGGGCACAATGTATATAGACATCATGTAAACACGAATTTTAATGAAAAACCCACAACCGGCTATGCAATGCAACAAAAGAGATGGGGCGTGACTCTACAAGGAAAAGGGAGGGAAATTATTCAAACCCTTGGGCCAATGGTGTTAATCCATGTGTCAATGGGGAAACCCATGAACCACCAACTACCCATTTTGTCTCATGCACTCAATCATTTAATTCTTCCAAGAAATTGGTTAAGGCAGTTAATGTCTTGGGATGGGAGAGTTATGGCAGTCAGATTTTCGTGCATGGGCAAGCTACCAACCTGAAAATCGTATTTTTGGCTTGCTGGGCAAGAAAACCCCCACGAAATGCTACCCAAGGCCATTCCTCATGGATTACGTTCTTCCTCTCACGCAGTTTGAGCTCACTGGAAGTTATCCTCACGTTTTTCACCATAACCCTGCATTTTCCCATGCCCAGGAATTCGTTTTTGGACTGTGCAACAGCTGGGGAAGGAGGGACGTGAATTGGGACTGAGGGAGAGGTCGTTTTTGCCCCTGGGGCGTTTTTCTGAAATGGGTTCTGCTTCCCCAGTCGAATTTTCCAAGTGCCAACATGTTTTGAGTCTACCCACGTTTTTCTAAAGTCCAGGAAACCCCATCTCATATATCCCACTGTTGGAAACGTTTTCTCATGCTCAGCAAGTGTAGTTTGCTGTTGTGTGCATCCTGGTTTTGATTTGAACCTGTAAGCAAGAAACTGGAATGGTAGTGGACAGAATTGGCTTGATAAACCTAGTGTAGGGAGTATCCTCTCAAGAAGATCAAGAGGCTGGCTACTTTTCTATGCACACCCTGAGGGCACTAGAAAGGAAGGTATGGCTTGAGGGACTGTGTGACAGTGAAGAGGATACTTCCTTGTGTTGGGTGTGTAGGCATTGTGAGTGCCAAGCTGAATAGATCTGGGAGGGGTACCCATAGCTCTGTGGTTGAGCTCACTATCTTAGCAATTCTTCCTTCCCATTTCCTAGCAGCCTGATAAACCCAATTGCAGATTGGCTTGGCTCATCTTGTGTATGCTTGGCTATGTATGAGTCTGCTGTTCCCGGGTTCCTTGTAGAAATCATGCCCGGCTCGGGGGTGGCAGTGGTGCTGAGAGATTAAGGAGCACACTGGCCTATGGTTGGGTGGAACGTTGCAGTTGCATAGCCAGTTGTGTGGAACTACTTTCGCATAAGATAAGTATTCTTGTGTTTTATCTTTGCAATTGTTCCTTTAATGAATAGATGGAATGTATTATGGATGGGCTAATGAATTTACTTCTGCTGTGTATTCAAACGATTATGCATTTCCATATGATCTTTTATAATACTGCAAAGATCTTTATTTCGTGACTGGCACAGAAACGTGAATGCATGTTAGATATCAGCATGTTTTATTTAATCCTTGTTCTATTCTATAGCATTGCACATATACCTGTTTTATACCAATGAGTTTAATTATAACGAATATGGGACAAATTGCCCGGATTGAGCACAGTGATTCTCTCTATCTCTCTGGTATGATAGAGGGGACACTACACCTCTCTGCACCATATCCCTGATATAGTGATATTTGATCTCTATGTGTTTCGACCTGTCATGAAACACTGGGTTCTCGGACAGCTTCACACAACTCTGGTTATCACAGAAGATACCAGTAGCCTCCAACGGGAGATCAAATAACTCAGACAGTAGCTTCCGTAGCCATACTGCCTCACAACTAGCTGAACAGGCTGCAACATACTCTGTCTCAGCTGTACTCAGTGCTACGCAGGACTGCTTCCTGCTAAACCAAGAGATCACACCTGATCCCATACTGAAGCAACACCCTGATGTGCTCTTCCTATCTGCAGCACTGCCAGCCCAATCCGAATCAACATAACCATGCAGGTTAAACTTTTGATTCGCCTCATATCTGAGCCCATAATCCACTGTACCCTTCAGGTACCTCAGAACATGCTTTACAGCAACTAGGTGAACACTCCTCGGATCCGTCAGAAACTGGCTCAATGTGTTCACAGCAAAGCAAATGTCTGGTCTCGTGTTCGTCAGGTACATCAAGGACCCAATCATCTGACGATACATAGAAACATCAACTGGCTCAGATGAAGCATCACAAAGAAGCTTCATATTCGATGCCATAGGTGTGGCCATGGCCTTGCAATCCATCATCCCATATCTCTTCAGGATATCTACTGTGTACTTCCCTTGACCAAGGAAGATTCCACCTGCATTCTGCCACACCTCCATACCTAGGAAATAGTGCATCATTCCCAAGTCTTTCATATCGAATTCAGCTGCAAGCTTCCTCTTAGTATCCGCAATCAGTCTGTCATCTCCTGTCACAAATAGGTCATCCACATATAGTAGTAGAACCACAGGATTCCCTTCCTCAACTTTGTAGTAAAGGTTGGAATCCGCTTTACTCTTGGTAAAGCCCAAACTAGATAGGAAACTGTCCATCCTACTGTACCAGGTTCTGGGAGCTTGCTTCAATCCATACAAGGCTTTCTTCAATCTGCATACATAAGATTCCCTGTCATGTATTTCAAAGCCGAGTGGCTGTTCCACATATACTTCCTCTTCTACTATACCGTTCAGAAAAGCAGTCTTGACATCCATCTGGTGTATCTTCCACTTCATTGCTGCAGCCAGGGCAAGTACTGTTCTGATGGAAGTATATCTGGCTACAGGTGCAAAGGTTTCTTCATAGTCTATTCCTTCCTTCTGAGAGAAACCACGAGCTACGAATCTTGCTTTATATTTTTCCACACTGCCATCTGCAGCATGCTTGATTTTGTAGATCCACTTGGAAGTCACAACAGACTTCCCTTTAGGTCTTGGGACAACATCCCAAACATCATTCTTCATAATTGATTGGTATTCCTCAACCATAGCATCCTTCCATTCTTTCTTTTCTGCTGCCTCTTCATAACTGGAAGGCTCTTTTTTCATGATGTCACAGAGTAAAGCAACATAACTGGTGTGTGATCTGGTTCTCTTCTTTGCTCTGTGTTCTTCTTCTGAAATGCCAAATCTTTCTGCATCATGAATGAGCTCTCTAGCCCATACAGGTTTCCTCTTGTGAGTGTTATCCTCACGGGGTGGATCTACAGGTTCTTGTGGATCTTCAAACTCACGAGCAGTTTCTGGAACTGCATCAGTCATCGTAGTGTCCTGAAATCTTGTTTCCTTAGGTTCTTCATACACTTCGATAGGTGCCTTTCTTGATTTGATGAACGCTGAATTCTCATCAAATGTTACATCCCTGCTGACATCAATCTTCTTGAACCCTGGAAAATATATTCTGTAAGCCTTCGAGCTTTCACTATAACCCACAAAGATGCCCTTCTTTCCTGAAGGATCTAGTTTATTCCTCTTCTCCTTTGGGACATGAGTGTATACTGGACAACCAAATATTCTGAGATGGCTGACTTCAGGTTTCTTACCAGAAAAGACTTCTTCTGGTGTCTTGTTGTCCAATATCTTGTGGGGTGTTCTATTCTGCACATATACAGCTGTTCTAGCTGCTTCTGCCCAAAGATGCATAGGAAGATCCTGGTCATGCAACATTGCCCTTGCTGCTTCCATGATAGTTCTATTCTTCCTTTCTGCAACTCCATTCTGTTGAGGATTATATGGAGCAGTCAACTCCCTCTTAATCCCTGAATCACTGCAAAGCTTCTTGAAGTCATTTGAGGTGAATTCTCCACCATTGTCAGATCTAAATGTTTTGATTTTCTTGTCAGTTTGATTCTCCATCAAGTTTTTGAATTCCTTGAATTTATCAAACACCTCATCTTTGCCCTTCAAGAAGTATACCCAAGTCTTCCTAGAGAAGTCATCAATAAATGATACATAGTAAACATACCCACTCAGGGAGCTAGATGACATAGGACCACATACATCTGAGTGGATGATTTCCAGAATGTCTTTTGCCTTGCTTTCACTGCTTGGGAAAGCCTTCTTAGTGTTCTTTCCTTTTGCACATCCTTTGCAAACACCTTCATGTTTGGTCTTGATTTCAGGAAGACCTTCTACTGCCTTGCTTGCAATTGGAAGTGCCCTATAGTGCATGTGAGCAAGTCTTCTGTGCCAAAGTTCACTTGGCTCCATGGATTCATGTACCATGGCATGTTCAGGTTGTCCCTTCAATTTATACAAGCCTCCCTCTTGCTCTCCAATCACTACTGCATCATCCATGGTCTTTCCCTTTGGCCACATTAGTACTTGGCCATCAACAAATGCAACCCTCATACCTTTTGCATCTAAAGCAGAGATGGAGAGTAAGTTTTTCTTGAGTCCAGGTACATAGAGGACTTCCTTCATCTTCAGAGATTTTCCAGAATCTAGGTTGTAAGAAGCTTCACCACTTCCTTTGATTGGATATTGATAATCATCCCCAAGTTTCACCTTATGGGGTGATTCATGTTCAGAAAGGTTCATAAAAGATTCCTTGAACCCAGTCATGTGTTTGGAAGCCCCACTATCAATCAACCAATCATTACAACCATGGGAGATGGTACCAGTGAGTGCAGAGATTAAAACATACTCTTCTTCACTTGATGAGTCATCATCACTACTGCTTTCTGCCTTAGCCTTCTTCTTTGGGGGTTCATCATCTTCGGCAGCATGAGCATGAAATCTTCTTTTGCTGCCCTTCTTCTTCTTACTGAAGCTGTTGTTGTCTTTCTTCTTCTTGGGACAATCTGAAGCAAAATGTCCCTTCTCATTGCAAGTGAAGCATCTGAGATCTTTCTTATCTTTATGATAATGATGATGGTGAGAGAATCTTCTATTATGAGATGATTCCTTCTTGGATTTACTTCTTTTAGTGTGAGCTGCAAGAGCTTGATCTTCTCCTCCCATCTTTTCCTCACGAGCTATAAGTCTAGCTTCTTCTTGAGAACATTCTTCCCGAAGTCTACTGAAGGAGATCAACTTCTTCCTTGCACAAATTCCTTGGATAAAGGAATCCCATGACCTGGGTAGGCCATTTAGAGTGGTCATCACCACTTCACCATTCTCCACCATTTCCTCTACTGCTTCCAATTGTTCCTTGATCTGAGAGACCCTTGAAAAATAGGATTGAATGGTTTCTCCATTCTGAAACTTTACTGCTTTCAATTGGTTCCGCAGGGTCATCTTCCGATTTATGTTCTTTCCTTCAAATAGCTTGGTCAAGGATTCAAACATCTCCTTGGGTGTCTTGAGAGAAGACACATGGGGTATGAGATGGTCTTTGATAGAATCAGCAATGATTCTCTTTGCCTTGACCAAGTTCTTCTTGTGCAATGCCTTGGCCTCTTCACCCTCTGGGATAGGGATGTCTTCTTTCACATATGAGTCCAACTCATTCTCTTCCAGGATTAGCCCAATCCTATACTTCCAGGCTCGGAAGTTATCAGCCCCTTCAAGCTTATCCTCAAGCTTGGTGTGAAGAGACATCTTTAAGAGTACTTCAAATGGAAATAGAAAAGATTTAGAACTTACCACTTGAAGTGCTGAAAACTGGATCTGGTCCCGGATTAGGGTTTGTCAGTGAAACCCTAAAAATTCAAAATGTGAATTTCAAAATTCCGGAAGGATAGAAAGATGCGCCTTGGAGAGCTGATCAGCCTAGTACATTCAGAATTTGAGATCAGCAAAGTCTTGCCCTTCAAAATTGCCTTTTTGTCCTCCCGGGTTCACTGGGGAGAGCCCTGAATTAGGGTTTGAGTTTCCCGGAGATCTACCTAGCCAAAAATCTCGATCCAAAGCTCAAACCTTCGATTTTTTGCAAGGAGCTTCCAGCTGTGCCTTCAGTTTCCAGAAATTCCTATTTTTGTGGAAACCCTAATTTTTAGGGCCAAAAATGAAAATGCTCGGAACTGAAATCTGATTGGACAGAAAGATGCGCCTTGATGAGTAGATCCAATCTACTATACTGAATTTCAAAAATCTGTGGAGAGAAACCCAATAAACAAGCAATACAAGCTTCCGTCACTGCAAAATGTCTTCTTCTCAGTTAAGCTCTGATACCATGTTAAATTTTCAGTATTAAATCACAATACTATAGGATCTTTGCTGAGAGAATAACATCTACAGTATATCAATGCATGACAATCATAATATGACAAGCATCACAAGCATCACAAGAATCAAAAGCATAGAGACAAGAGACACAGAGTTTCCGTGGGGAAAACCCTAAGGTGAAAAACCCCACAAACTTCCTCAGAGATAGAGAGAGCAATGGCTCAACCAAAATACAACCAAATAATACAGAGATAGTCTCCTAGCAGATTATCCTCCTCCTCCTCACTAGTGCGCCACTTTCCAGAGAGAGAGATAGATACTTTTCCGAGTGAATAAAATAGAGATCTCCTATCTCTATTTATACTCACCTTTTTGCCCAGTGACTTACTGGGGCCGACTTGTCTATTTGAGTACATCCACATTATATTATATATTAATTAGGGCCGACCCCATAAGGTGGTCTAATAACCCATCGGCAAGTACACACACTTGCGACACTTGTCAATCCACATGACGACACTTCCTTATAGAGAAATAACACATCTCTTATAAGGGTACAATAAATATACATATAATATACTGATGAAATACATTCCGAAGTTACATATACATCAACACAAGTTACCCTCTCCTAAAGTTATGATGACAGATGAATGGATAAGGGGAGTCAACATAGATCACTTTGAGTATGCTAAGAAAATGTTGATTCCTGGAAAGCAGCTGAGGCAAAGGGCAAGTGGGGAATACGATACTCAGAATTTGAAAACACCATTCAGAATCATAGCTTTAATGTTGAGAAGAATATTTGGTAGAGTGAATGGGAATATCTATAAGCTCAGTTGGGTGCCTCTCATGTATCATATCGCCTCCCATGGTACTGTCTTCAATTGGGCGGACATTATCTCAGAGAGTATGGCATCAACGATAGCAGCACCCCAAGGAGAGATGACCCAGAAGAAAGTTGAGTTCTATATGTCTTCCTACCTTATTGATTGCATCTTGATTAGACACCCATTCCACAAGTTGGGGTGTTATTGGATCCCGGATGGGACCCCACTATATGTAGCTTACCAAATAATGTGGGCTCATAAATACACAAGCTTCTACAAGCTTATCTGTGAGGAATTCATAATTCCATTGTATTAGTTAATATTTAAAAAAGAACCAAAATGCTTGTCGGACAACGTGATGGTAGTCGTATGCGAATACGGAGATTTATACTTTACCCCGGAAGGCACATATATAAGAATGTATGGGGTACCAAAGCTCCATCGCTAATGACAAGATACGCAACAGATTATGTGTTGCACAAAGAGGCAGTAAGATAAGTCTTCATCAATGGAGTAGGCCATTTTTTAAATGAACATAAGAAGGCTTCCTACCCACCACTTCCCTGTGTCATTGGGGCGTATAAATTCCCTAAGATGAAAGGAGTATAGGTTTTTGTAAAAGACTTCGAAGCATTTCATTTTGGAGAGAAGAGTTTTTCATAAATGACAAACTACAAAAGGCCTCTCAACACTGTGCATCATGTAAAATCCACTTTGAATACACGGATCACTTCCTTAAGGATGAGGAAGTATATTGGAGGGAAAATAACATGACAGATTTGAATAAATGATTTGGCCGGAAAAGTGGCGTAGGTTCAAGTCATACTATGGATACTGCTAAAGAAGCGGACTTATAGAAATCTAGAGAGGAAGTTTTAGCAGCAGAGGAAGCAGAAAGACTACGAGCAGAAGAGGCAGAAATACAAAAAAGGGAAAAGGAAGATAAAAGGAAAGAAGAAGAAGCAAGAAAAAAGAAGGAAGAAGAACAGAAGAAGAAAGAGGAAGAAGTAGAACAAAAGAGGCTTAGTAAGGAAATGAAAGAAGCAACGGATAGAGCAAAAGAACTGGAGAGACAAAGGGAAGAAGAAGATAAGCCCAAGAAAGTTGTGGAAGACAAAGAAGCAGAAGAAAGAGACTATAGTCTTCAATACATGGACATAGATCCCCCCGACATCTCCGGAATTCCGCTTACGGGAGGCCACCTTACATTTTTTGAGCTCGGGCTCACTCCTTTTACTCCTTCAAAGCAACATTCAGTAGCAAAACTGGATACAATAGTCTTTGACCCCAAAAGGAAGACAATTTCAAGGAGAACAGAGAAAATGATGAAAATGGGCGCACAACTAGACATGGTAACTATTCAGGAAAGCACCATAATGGAAGGCATGCATAAGGATCCCAAGTTCAATGCGCCAGTCAAAATAGCATCCACTCAAGCAAATGCTGACAATGTTGATAAATTGATGAATGACCTGGAACGCAACAAAGGAAAATTTTTGAAGATGAAAGATAGCTTAGTAAAAGTAAGAGGTGAAGGGATTGAGTTAAAGAAGAAACAGGATGCAGTAATAGCTGAAAAGAATAAATTACTGTTAGACTACCAGAACTTGAAAAATCAAAAGGATGATTTGAATGTACAACTTGTCATTATGGAAGGTGAGCGAAGTGACTTCGACTCTCACATCAATGAGTTGGAGGAAAAATAAATGAGGCCAAACCAACAGGTGGGAGATTTGATCAGTGAAAAAAAATCTCTACAAGCACACATAGACGAGATGATAATCGAAAGGGAATCTTTACAGTCTCAGGTGAGTGAGTTGTTTAGAGATAAGGAATCTCTCTTGGAACGAGTAGACATGGCTCAAAATCAAAAGCTAGATATGACCCATTCCACGAGCAGGCCTGTATGTAGAATTTTCTCCCTATGGATAGTTAGAAATTCTCTTAGATTAAAGTAGACTTTAACTGACTCTAAACTAAGACAAAACTAAACAAATGCTACCTTGAATTCCTAGATTAATAGACATTTCAAGATTAAACTGCTGGAAGGAACAGAAGAGGTCTAACTGACCTTCAATCCAATTGCTTGTCTTTATGGCTGCTCCAATTTCCAAGTCCTCGCGAATGAACCTGTCAAAATGAAACCAAGATACAAGCATATATGATTCTCTAGCAACTTGAAATATGAGTTAGGATCTAAATCTACAATAGATACAAATCATATCATTGAAACAAAATCAACACATGTGATTTGGGAAACAAGACAAGTTATGTTCTATTACCAACTTGAAGTCACTTACAATGGTTGCTTGATATCCAAGCCAACTCCCATCTCCAAGAGCTTCCTCCTCTATCTATCTCCACAAAGATTCAAGATCATAAGTTTGATGTCTCCAAGAGTCCTCTCTTTGCTCATGGAATGGCTCTCTCTTATAGTGTGTGGTAGGGTTAACCAACAAGAGAGAAGGGTGGATCTTGGGAGAGTTTAAAGGATCATGCCTACTAATCACAGAAAGTGAGTTAGGATCGAATCAGGGACACCAATCCTCACAAATATCTCGAATATCAAGATCCCACCAGCCATGGAAAAAAGGCTAAAAAAGGTGTACCGCGCCTCTAAAACAGAGCATAACGCGGTAGTACCACGTGGCACAGAAAGAGCATAGCGCAGTAGTGTAGACTACCGCTCACCTAAGCTGGAGCAAGGCGTGGTAGTGTAGGTATATGAAGTCTCGGTTGGGCTGATTCTTGACAGGATAGGTTTTTCTTCAAGGATCACTCATCATTTTTCTCTTTTGGGTGTTTTAAGCAGTAGGGGAAGTGTCGTCAACTATTTTTGTGGTGAAGATGTGACACTGTAAAATATGGAGGTATAAAAGATGCCCCCTAAAGTGTGAGGTCAGAAGGGACTGATGGCCGAAAGACTTTACAAATACTATGAGGAGATAGCATCGAGGAGAGCAACAAGGAGCTGAAACAGAAACAAAATGTTAGATATACCACCTAGGCAGGCATCCCCATGCTCGAAAACAAATGACTCAAAGCATGGCTGCCAACCAATACATTGCAGATCCATGAGTACTGAGATGATATAGACTGTAGACAAATCATGGCTACTATGAACAATTGTAGATCCATGAGACAGTAATGACACAGCCATGACCAATACAAAAAGTGGATTTGTGTGACAATACAAAGGACATCTCCACCGCAACCTGAACGCAATTAAGATATAAAGGTGCGCCCAGGGTCTTCTACCCAATCGCAAATGATACAAATCTAGCCATGTGATTACAAAGTGTTGAAGTCGAACATGGTAGAAACCATTTGATTACTGGTCAATGATGTGAACCGTTAACAAATGCAAGGGAAATCACCAATGATGACGATGATCCCCAAGGTATCTGTAGTACATCTCAACGAAATGCGAATGAATGAGTTGATGTCGAGCATTCGAGAGATCGTTCGATTAGAGGTCAATGATGTAAACCTACTGTCAAACACGAGAAAACCTGCCATTGAGGCATGCAGGTACCAAGGTACTAATGGTTGATCCCTAAGTCCAATTCCCAGATAGTGATTTGGCGTGGACAGGAATAGACTCATCGAAGGTGGGCCATAATGATTCCCATATCATCGACACGGAATCGGAACGAAAGATAGTATAGGATGATGAAACAATGGAGTATGTACTGACACAGCGGAGGTCTGACACAATGAATGACTCTGAACAATGCAACCCTTTGAACATGTAACGGCATGTAACAGGACTTGGCAGCAGGTATTATTAATAGCAGAGGATAGACACTGAACGAGTAGGATCGTGGCCAGAGAGACGAATCAAGATTATGACCATAACTCAGCGAAAAATAGATACCCAAAATAGACAAGGGATAGACGCATGCCATGTTCAAAGGTAACGACTGACAAGCTGCCAAAACAAAACTTGACTTGTTTACCATATTCCCCCGACATGATAGACGAGTACCTCTTTGTTGTTTTTCGAGCTTGAAGAGGATAACAGATGCTCGGTATAGCTCATCTCATAGACGAGTCCAATCTCACATGTTTTACGAACCTGACAAAGGAGGGGTTCGTCCCAAAGTGGGTCCTTCGATGTTAAATTTTAACGAGTCCAAGGAAGGAAAACTCGGTAGTTTTTCACATTTAGAGAGCCTGAAAAACTTAAAGGAGGCTCCAAAGTGTACTTTTTCGTAAATTTAGTCCCTCGATCCCGAAAAAGTGTAAAACAATTCCCGAGAGAACTTTCCCAGCCAAAAATTGACCGAGGTATACCTTTCTCGTAAATAGTCTAGACGGGCCGAAAAAGGGTAACCTATCACCGAATAGATGACCTTTCAAATACTTTTACAAGTGTGAAAGAGTCAAGATCACTTGGCAATCTTTTCAATTTTAGAGAGTCTGAAAAGAGCTTAACTATGGACTCCAATGGTCTTTTTCGTAATTTTTAATTATTCTGGTCCGAAAAGAGAATAAAATACAACCAGGATAATACTTTCCTCATCGTTTAACTAGCATGAGTAAAGCTGACTAAGATCGACACCATTTACTTAAGTTTGACAAGCACGACATAGGTGTAAAAGCGCTTGGAATCTTTTTCAAGTTTTAATCCAGAGCACGAAAAAGATAAAGTAGGCTCAAAATGAAGGTCAAACCAAGGATAATTTTAGGAGCGAAATTTAGCCCATGGGCTATTTTTCCATGTTTTTTTCCCAAAACAAATCCGCCAATTTGCATTTTTTGAAGCCCCATTTCGCCCAATTTTGATGGGGTAAAATGTTTTCACTCTAAAAATCGCCAAATTATTATATAAACTATATAAAATCCATATAAATTGAAATAATTTTAGAAAAATATCGCCAAATATTTTATAGTTGGCATTTTAAGAATTGGTAAGATTCGCCAAGGTTTATAAGATCAAGTTAGATGACCGTATCTTTTTAGATTTGTTCTTGAAGTCCCTCATACCAATTATCTCCAAGGATGTGGCATCCGAACGACCCCAAACTGAAGAAGAATCCATACTTAAATCCCAATAGTTTGACCTTATCTATGCACAGTCGAGCTACCTTTACTCCATTTCACCTAATGCTCCTCACGGTGATTCTGCCCAGAAGGATGCACCTGGTGCATCCCATGCTGCTAACGACATTATTGGATACATTGCATCTTGTAGTCAGCCATATGTCCATATTCCTCCCGCCACCACCCCGACGTATAATCCTACACCCAGCTCTACACCACCCGCCATGAGTAGTGGTCTCGATATTTCACGCACCACGACCACTTTGGAGAAACACCTCTGTATGTTCCCCCGACCCAGTCTCCTCATATACATGGACCTTCTTGTCTGACGCATATCTACGGTCATACCCCACCAGGGTACATCCCCCCTACCGCACCACCTTCTTACTACCACCCACCAGTTGCACCCGTACATGTACAACCTCAAGCCCCTCCCACTTATTATCCACCACAGGCTTCCCCAACACCCTCCCAACCACAACCCGCCCCTCGTTCCCCAAGGGAAATTTTATTCCCAGTAGAACCAACCTACCCAATAGAACCAACAAGGACAACAAAATAGGGGACGCGGATGTAATCAAGGCAATAACCAGCTTCCCGGTAGAAGCAGTCCACCATCGAACCCCCCTGATAATAATGGCGTCGCACTGGCTAACCAAAATCTTGGTCGACAACCTTGGAAAGGTAAAAACCCAACTTACGTACGAACCACCCATGTTCAATTTGTGGGGTCTATGGCCATTCACACACAACTATCCCCATCTGGAGCGAGCTCGCCAACTATGGAGTGGCGATGCCCAACGCCAAGAACATACTGCACCTCCGGCACCTACAAACCCCTCGCAACCCAATGCACAACCTATGGTCTTACAGAACCCCCTACCCAGGCAAGGGGTTGTTACCGGACAATCCACTTGAACAGGCACGAGCCGGATCTCCCTAGCTCAATGCGAGTCTAGAACAAATAGAACAGACTACAAACACGTTTCCTAGATCTACTTAAGGATCAAGTGCTAGATGTCTTACCTCTTTGATTCGCTATCCTTTCTCCTGAACGTTGCTCCACGTCTCGCGGTCGTCAGATTCAAGCTGCAAGACCTGTCAAGACACAGAAAAGAGAAATGAGTAAAGAGCATCTATACAATAAGAGATATATGTAAACAGTTAAGCAGGTAAACAACACAACATCATTACACATAAGAACGATATTGGTGGAAAGCATTTGTATTACTGCAAATAGAAGAGTACATGATAGAGATATAGGACTACAACCAGAGACTTAACGTAGCAGCCCTTCTCCAAACAAGCCAATTTCCATGCCCTTCCCAGGAAGCATGAATTCTCCAAGAGGTGAGTGAAGGTGTCTTAAGATAGATTTCCCCAGCATGTAAGGATGATAGTCTTCCTCCTAAGATAGATTTCACCAGCATGTAGATAACATAGTCTTCCTCCCTTTGGTATGGGAGTGAGCCTCACTTATATAGGACTAAATGGATAGGGTGTGGATAGGATAGATTGAGATATGGTAGGAGAGAGATAGGGGATCTTCCCAAAGAGTTAGGGGTCGAGTACTAGCTCTCCTAGAGGTCAGGTATAAGCCCCTAAATAGGTAAGTTTCGAGAAGGATCTCGAATAGGCTATTTTTTCCCATTAACAAACCTCGTCGCACCCTGCAGTGGAGCAAGCTGTGACGTCGCATGTTGCTAGTGTGCAACCTGCGACGACCTCTCAGAAGCTTGTACAACTAAGTATAAATCCTCCCAGATGAATACTTGGTCCAGGTGACTTCAGGGATGTATACACTGAATCTGATGATGATGTTGATGTATATGTAACTTCAGAATGTATATCATCTATGTATTTCATATATATTTATTGTACCCTTATTAGAGATGTGTTATTCCTCTATAAGGAAGTGTCGTCATGTGGATTGACAAGTGTCGCAAGTGTGTGTACTTGCCGATGGGTTATTAGACCACCATGTGTGGGGTCGGCCTTGAAATATATATTATATTGTGGATGTATCTAGATAGACAAGTCGGCCCCATAGTGTAACTAGGCAAACAGGTTAAGTATAAATAGAGATCGGGAGATCTCTATTTAAATCATTCAAAAAGTCACACTTCTCTCACTCAGAAAGTGGCGCACTAGTGAGGAGAAGGATCATCTGCTTCTAGGAGACTATCTCAAGTGTATTTTGGTTGTACTTTGGTTGAGCCATTGCTCTCTCTATCTCTGAGGAAGTTGTGAGGTTTTTCACCTTAGGGTTTTCTCCACGGAAACTCTCTGTCTCTTGTCTCTCATGCTTTTGATTCTTGTGATGCTTGTCATGCTTATTGTGATTGTTATGCATTGATATACTGTATATGTTATTCTCTCAGTAAAGATCCAAGAGTATTGTGAATTAATGCTCAAAATTTAACATGGTATCAGAGCTAACCTGAGAAGAAGACATTTTGCAGTGACGGAAACTTGAGTTTCTTGTTTATTGGGTTTCTCTCCACATATTTTGGAAAAGCAACATAGTAGATTGACTCTACTCATCAAGGAGAATCTATCTGTCCAATCAAAATTCAATTCTGAGCATTTTCAGATTTGGCCCTAAAACTTAGGGTTTCCACAAAAATAAGAATTTCTGGAATCTGAAGAGATAGCTGGAAGCTCCTTGCAAAAATCGAAGTTTAGAGCTTTGGATCGAGATTTTTGGCTGGGTACATCTCCGGGAAACTCAAACCCTAATTCAGGGCTCTCCCTAGTGAACCCGGGAGGACAAAAAGGTAAATCTGAAGGGTAAAACTTTGTTGATCTTAAATTCTGAATGCACCAGGCTGATCAGCTCATCAAGGCGCATCTTTCTATCCTTTCAGAAAGTTGAAATTCACATTTTGAATTTTTAGGGTTTTTTCGACAAACCCTAATCTGGGACCAAATCCAGTTTTCAGCATTTCAAGTGGTAAGACCTAAATCTTTTCTATTTCCATTTGAAGTACTCTTTAAGATGTCTCACCACACCAAGCTTGAGGATAAGCTTGAAGGGGCTGATAACTTCCAAGCTTGGAAGTATAGGATTGGGTTAATCCTGGAAGAGAATGAGTTGGACTCATATATAAAAGAAGACATCCCTATCTCAGAGGATGAAGAGGCCAATGTATTGCATAAGAAGAACTTGGTCAAGGCAAAGAGAATCATTGCTGATTCTATTAAATACCATCTCATACCCCATGTGTCTTCTCTAAAGACACCCAAGGAAATGTTTGACTCTTTGACCAAGCTATTTGAAGGGAAGAACATAAATCGAAAGATGACCCTACGAAACCAATTGAAAGGAGTAAAGTTTCAGAATGGAGAAACCATTCAATCTTATTTTTCTAGGGTCTTCCAGATTAAGGAACAACTAGAAGCAGTAGATGAAATGGTGGAGAATGGTGAAGTTGTCATGACCACTCTGAATGGCCTACCTAGGTCATGGGACTCCTTCATTCAAGGAATTTGTGCAAGAAAGAAGTTGGTATCCTTCAACAGATTGCGGGAAGAATGCTCTCAAGAAGAAGCTAGACTTGTAGCTCATGAGGAAAAGATGGGAGGTGAAGATCAAGCTCTTGCAGCTCACACCAAAAGAAGCAAGCCCAAGAAAGAGCACTCTGGCTACAAGAGATCCTATCAAAAGAATAAGAAGGATCTAAGATGCTTCACATGCAATGAGAAGGGTCACTTTGCTTCAGATTGTCCCATGAACAAAAGGGATAATAAGAACAACTCCAGCAAGAAGAAGAAGGGCAGCAAAAGAAAGTTCCATGCTCATGCTACCGAGGATGATGAACCTCCAAAGAAGAAGGCTAGGGAAGAAAGTGATGATAGTGATGATGACTCATCAAGTGAAGAAGAGTATGTTCTAATCTCTGCTTTCACAAGTACTATCTCCCATGGTTGTAATGATTGGTTGATTGATAGTGGGGATTCCAAACACATGACTGGGTTTCAGGAATCTTTTGTGAATCTATCTGAACATGAATCACCCCATAAGGTGAAACTTGGGGATGATTATCAATATCCAATAAAAGGAAGTGGTGAAGCCTCCTACAACCTAGATTCTGGAAAATCTTTGAAGATGAAAGAAGTCCTTTATGTACCTGGGCTCAAGAAGAACTTACTCTCCATCTCTGCTTTGGATGCAAAAGGTATGAGGGTTGCATTTGTGGATGGCCAAGTCCTAATGTGGCCAAAGGGAAAGACCATAGATGATGTAATAGTGATTGGAGAGCAAGAGGGAGGTTTGTATAAATTGAAGGGACAACCTGAACATGCCATGTTGCATGAATCCATGGAGCCAAGTGAACTTTGGCATAGAAGACTTGCTCATATGCACTATAGGGCACTTCCAATTGCAAGCAAGGCTATAGAGGGTCTTCCTGAAATCAAGACCAAACATGAAGGTGTTTGCAAAGGATGTGCAAAAGGTAAGAATATTAAGAAGGCTTTCCCAAGCAGTGAAAGAAAGGAAAAAGATATCCTGGAAATCATCCACTCAGAGGTGTGTGGTCCTATGTTAGCCAGTTCTCTTAGTGGGTATGTTTACTATGTCTCATTTATTGATGACTTCTCCAGGAAGACTTGGGTATACTTCTTGAAGAACAAAGATGAGGTGTTTGATAAGTTCAAGGAATTCAAAACCTTGATGGAGAATCAAATTGACAAGAAAATCAAAACATTCAGATCCGACAATGGTGGAGAATTCACCTTAGGTGACTTCAAGAAGCTTTGTAGTGATTCAGGGATTAAGAGGGAGTTGACTGCTCCTTATAATCCTCAATAGAATGGAGTTGCAGAAAGGAAGAACAAAACTATCATGGAAGCAGCAAGGGCAATGCTGCATGACCAGGATCTATCTATGCATCTATGGGTAGAAGCAGCTAGAACAGCTGTATATGTGCAGAACAGAACAACCCACAAGATATTGGACAACAAGACACCAGAAGAGGTCTTTTCTGGTAAGAAACCTGAAGTCATCCATCTAAGAATATTTGGTTGTCCAGTATACACTCATGTACCAAAGGAAAAGAGGACTAAACTAGATACTTCAGGAAAGAAGGGTATCTTTGTGGGTTACAGTGAAAGCTCGAAGGCTTACAGAATATACTTTCCAGGGTTCAAGAAGATTGATGTCAGCAGGGATGTAACATTTGATGAAAACTCAGCATTCATCAAATCAAGGAAGGCACCTATCGAAGTTTATGAAGAACCTAAGGAAACTAGATTTCAAGACACTACCATGACTGAAGCAGTTCCAGAAGTTGTTCGTGAGTTTGAAGATCCGCAAGAACCTGTAGATCCACCCCGTGAGGATAACTCTCATAAGAGGAAACCTGCATGGGCTAGAGAGCTCATTCAAGATGCAGAAAGATTTGGTATTCCAGAAGAAGAACACAAAGCAAAGAAGAGAACTAGATCACATACCAGCTATGTTGCTTTACTCTGTGACATCATGAACAAAGAACCTTCCAGTTATGAAGAAGCAGCAGAAAAGAAAGAATGGAAGGATGCCATGGTTGAGGAATACCAATCAATAATGAAGAATGATGTTTGGGATGTTGTCCCAAGACCCAAAGAGAATTCTGTTGTGACTTCCAAATGGATCTACAAAATCAAGCATGCTGCAGATGGCAGTGTAGAGAAATACAAGGCAAGATTCATAGCTCGTGGCTTCTCTCAGAAAGAGGGAATAGATTATGAAGAAACTTTTGCACCTGTAGCCAAGTATACTTCCAGCAAAACAGTACTTTCCTTAGCTGCAGCAATGAAATGGAAAATACACCAGATGGATGTCAAAACTACTTTCTTGAATGGTGTAGTTGAAGAGTAAGTATATGTGGAGCAGCCACTCGGTTTTGAAATACATGACAGGGAGTCATATGTGTGTAGATTGAAGAAAGCCTTGTATGGCTTGAAACAAGCTCCCAGAACCTGGTATGGTAGGATGGACAGTTTCCTATCTAGTTTGGGCTTCACCAAGAGTAAAGTGGATTCCAACCTCTACTACAAGGTTGAGGAAGGGAATCCTGTGATTCTACTCCTATATGTGGATGACTTATTTGTAACAGGAGATGACAAACTGATTACAGATACTAAAAGGAAGCTTACTGCTGAGTTCGATATGAAAGATTTGGGAATGATGCATTATTTCCTAGGTATGGAGGTGTGGCAGAGTGCAGGTGGGATCTTCCTTGGTCAAGGAAAGTACACAGTAGATATCCTGAAGAGATTCAGGATGATGGATTGCAAGGCCATGGCCACACCTATGGCATCGAATCTGAAGCTTCTATGTGATGCTTCATCTATTCCGGTTGATGTCTCTATGTATCGTCAGATGATTGGGTCCTTGATGTACCTGACAAACACGGGACCAGATATTTGCTTTGCTATGAACACATTGAGCCAGTTCCTGACGGATCCGAGGAGTGTTCACCTGGTTGTTGTAAAGCATGTGCTGAGGCACCTGAAGGGCATAGTGGATTATGGGCTCAAGTATGAAGTGAATCAAAAGTTTAACCTGCAGGGTTATGTTGATTCAGATTGGGCTGGCAGTGATGCAGATAGGAAGACCACATCTGGGTGCTGCTTCAGTATGGGATCAAGTGTGATCTCTTGGTTTAGCAGGAAGCAGTCATGCGTAGCATTGAGTACAGCTGAGGTAGAGAATGTTGCAGCCTGTTCAGCTAGTTGTGAGGCAGTATGGCTACGGAAGCTACTGTCTGAGTTATTTGATCTCCCGTTGGATGCTACTGGTATCTTCTGTGATAACCAGAGTTGTGTGAAGCTGTCCGAGAACCCAGTGTTTCATGACAGGTCGAAACACATAGAGATCAAATATCACTATATCATGGATATGGTGCAGAGAGGAGCTGTGAAGCTCCTGTACATTGCGACAGATGAGCAGATTGCAGATGTGCTGACGAAGCCACTAGCCAGGGTGAAGTTCGAGTACTTCAGGGAGAGGCTTGACGTTCTTCATATTGATGACACTTCGAGGAAGAAGTGATGGACACATTTGTTGAAGCCATTCCAAGCATGTTGGAAGGAGGATCCTTCACATGGCTATGGATGTAAGCGCTGGATGATGAGCATCAGGATGATGTTCTGGTTTCTGCTTTGTATGATCAGTTGGATCATTTTTATATGTATGTATGCATCATGTTGGATGTTGGATATGATCAGTTGGATCATTTATATGTATGTACGCATCATGTTGGATGCTCGATATGATCAGTTGGATCATTTATATGTATGTACGCATCATGTTGGATGTTGGATATGATCAGTTGGATCATTTATATATATGTACGCATCATGTTGGATGCTGGATATGATCAGTAGGATCATTTGTATGTATTTTGTATATGCATCATGTTGGATGCTTGGACCATGTATCTATATATGTATCAGGTGGATACATTGTATGATCAGGTGGATCATGTATGGTGATATGTATCATGTATTTGTATTTGTATCATGTGGATACACTGTATGATCAGGTGGATCATGTATGATGATATGTATCAGGTAGATACTTGGCATGCATCAGGTAGATGCATGATATGATCAGGATGATCATGGATGACGAGCTTCAGGATGTTGCTCCAGATGACATGCAGCAGGATGTTGCAGTGATGATGATCAGGATGATCATGTGTACATCAGGATGACGTATGGTGAGTATCAGGTTGATACTCTATGGCTGTGGATCAGGTTGTGCAGATGAGCATATAATTTGGCCCTGGGAGATTTGCAAATAGTCTTTCGAGGTTTTGCCTATGGCATATAATTTTGCCCTTGGATATCTAGAAAATGCTCTTTCGAGGTTTTTCTCTGGGAGGACATATAATTTGGCCCTGGGAGATCTGCAGATAGTCTTTCGGGGTTTTTTCCTATGGCATATAATCTGGCCCTGGGATATCTGGCAGATGCTCTTTCGAGGCTTTGTCCTATGGCATATAATATGTCCCTGGGAGATCTGATAGGTTGAGCTGTGTGCTCGTAATAAGTCCTGGGATGCTCTTGCGAGGTTTTGCCATGACCACATATAATCTGTCCCTGGGAGATCCTATAGGTAGAGCTGTGTGCTCGTAACAGCCTAGGATGCTCTTGCGAGGTTTTTTGGTGACCACATATAATCTGTCCCTGGGAGATCCTATAGGTAGAGTTGTGTTCTCATAACAGCCTGGGATGCTCTTGCGAGGTTTTTTGGTGAGGTCACATTTAATATGGCCCTAGGAGATCCTATAGGTAGAGCCGTGTGCTCATAACAGCCTGGGATGCTCTTTCGAGGTTTTGTGACGCACGTAATAAGTCCTGAGGATTCCACAGTATGGCCAGTGATGACGAAGACCTGCAGGTGGTGGGCCTACATCCAATATGAAAAAGGACTGGCTCTGTAGAACTTCCTATGACGAGTAGAGTCAGAGATTGGTTGAGATAGCAGTAGCAGTGACAATGATGATGACGATGAAGAAGACTTGTCTAGCAAATCTGTGTCGAGAAATACCTTCCTAGTTAAGAGGGAGTGTTGATGTATATGTAACTTCGGAATGTATTTCATGTATGTATTTCATATATATTTACTGTACCCTTATTAGAGATGTGTTATTCCTCAAGGAAGTGTCGTCATGTGGATTGACAAGTGTCGCAAGTGTGTGTACTTGCCGATGGGTTATTAGACCACCATGTGTGGGGCCGGCCCTGAAATATATATTATATTGTGGATGTATCTAGATAGACAAGTCGGCCCCATAGTGTAACTGGGAAAATAGGTTAAGTATAAATAGAGATCGGGAGATCTCTATTTGGATCATTATTAATTTACCCCTAATGAACCAAAGCACGGGACGCTCCCTACCTACTGGGTGGGGCACCTAAGCGCACCCCAGCACCTCATTCCCATCCTCCCTCCGTTTTTAGGATCATTCTGAAATAAGCATAAGTTTCACCGGGTAAGAGGAAGAAGTATAGCTGAATCGCCAGCATTTCTATAATAAGTTTAAGGAGCATCCAGGGTTGAGAACCATAGCCCATCCCATAAGCAGATCCAGAGCGGAGAGGATTCGGTAACATTAAAGCCAGGAAGCAACCAGTAGATACGTAATCAAAAACGTACATTAATCATATCCAGAAACAAGGTATCACAGTGTATTCAACACAGAGTCATAACCCCATTGTGTAGTTAATACTAGTAATAAATACTACTCATATTACATAGATGTCAGTATTCAATGTGTATCACTGTCTTAGTATCAACGTCTGAGCCCACAGTAAGCATATTCAGAGCCCGAACAGGAGATCCTGGAACACCAATACTGAGAATGGCATAGTAAAAGGTAACATTGATCGAGTTGATTAGCCAGAATAAGATCCAGAACCTGTTGACGGCGAGGAGAACAAGCACTGCATCTCGATCTTATTATGCGGGATCAAATTATCCTGCCTAAGCATACCTTCTAGTAACAAAACCATACCCCATTCTAGATTCTCTCGTTCCATAGCCAGAGCTACCAGTTTAAGATCCTACGGTCGTGGAGCCAATTGCAGAGAAAGATGTAGAAGCAGCTCGAAAGCTTATTGTAGTATATATAGTCCCAGGGCCGGGTGCAGGCGCAGATTCAGTTGGACCCGTTCAGGATCCAGTGCCCGCAATTTAAGCACGGGAGTGAAAGGAGCAAACAGCAGATACGAAGGCATAGGAATTTGGCCGAGTGGAAGCAGCAGGGGCCGGAGGCAGGGCCTTTTTTTAGTCTCCTGTAACAGATCCAATTCCAGTTCCATGCCAAGTTAATGACCCTTTTTAGTATATTCTGTTTACCGAGTGAAAGCATTCTAGCCAGCATCTAAGCTAGGAGCAGGAGCATATCCAGTTCCATTTGCAATTGATCCATATCGAGCTTACTCCGTAGCGAGGGCATAGGCCATTTTTACCCCTTTAACAAAGTATAAAAAGCACCCTGTCCAGGTCGAGAACGAATGATGGGGACGGAAAGTCACACTTCTCTCACTCAGAAAGTGGTGCACTAGTGAGGAGGAGGATCATCTACTTCTAGGAGACTATCTCAAGTGTATTTTGGTTGTACTTTGGTTGAGCCATTGCTCTCTCTATCTCTGAGGAAGTTGTGGGGTTTTTCACCTTAGGGTTTTCCCCACAGAAACTCTGTGTCTCTTGTCTCTCATGCTTTTGATTCTTGTGATGCTTGTCATGCTTATTGTGATTGTTATGCATTGATATACTGTATATGTTATTCTCTCAGTAAAGATCCAAGAGTATTGTGAATTAATGCTCAAAATTTAACAGATGAGTAGATTTTGGGTGTAACATAATGCCCCCCAAAGCATGAAGCTGTTAAGGATGTACAGGTGAAGTGCTTTGATAGAAATAATGGAAAAAGACTTGTCGGATGAAGGACGTTGCTGCAGTACAACTGACTCTGAACTGACAATCTCATATGAAGTAGAACATGGCTGCCGACCAATACATTGCATATCCATGGTAGTAATGACCGACTGAACACAATCATGGCTACTAGACACAAGCGTAGATCCATGATGAGATGATAACACAACCACGACCAATACAAAGTGGATCCGTGTAATATGACTCAATACAAACTCCATCGCAACCTGGGTAAACATGACTCCCCGGGATCTTCAAGCTGAACCCGCAATGATACGAATCTATCCATGTGATTACAAATGTCTTGACGTCGAACATGGTAGAAACCACTTGATTACTGGTCATTGATGTAAACCGTTAACAAGTGCGAGGGAGATCACCATTAATGTCAATGATTCCCTAGGTATCACAATACATATCATCGAGCGTGAAGAAATGATTTGAAGTCGAACGCAAGATGAAATCTTTCAACCAAGAGTCAATGATGTAAACTCATGATGAAAGCAAGGTAACCTACCATTGAATCATGCAGGGCCAAGGTACTTGATTGGTTTCTAGATTCAATCCTTGGATGATGTGTTGAAGTCGACAAGGATGAACCCGTCGAAGGAGGGAAATAATGAATCCCCCATCAATCGACACGAAACACGACAAAAGATGTGTAGAGTGGATCGGATAGTACAACAATATGTAAGACTGACTCAAAGTAACAATGCCATGACGACGTGTGTACTGACTGTAGATGATGAATACTGGACGTGTTCTTAAACATGGGCATGGAATGACTTGGCAGTATTGACATGAGAATGATGCAGACTTCTAATGCAACTGATGGTGGAAGCTTTCTCCGAATGACTCATAGGAGTAACAAGACTCAAAAAGTAAGAGAGGACTCATAGACAAACAGATGACCCAAGTATTGTATGCAAATGCAAATGAGTGCCATGTTCAAGAACGACTGTATACTGCCACTAAGGTATGTAATACAAACACTTTCATTTTTCCCCATCATGAATGATGAGTGCCTCATGTGTTTTTTACGAGCTTGATGAGGGTAACCAGATGCTTGGTATAGCTCATCTCATAGATGAGTCCAATCCCAAATATTTTCTGAACCTAGGATAGGAGGGGTTCATCCCATGATGGACCCTTCAATGTGAAAATTTAACGAGTCCATAGAAGGTAAACTCGGTCGTCATTTCATGTTTAGAGAGTCTGAAAAGAACTAAAGAAGACTCCAACGGTCCTTTTTCGTAAAGTTAGCCTCATCGCCCGAAAAAGGGTAAAACAACGCAGGAGAGGACTCTTCCAGTCATGATTGGCTGGAGTATTCCTTTTTCGTAATTAGTGCCTCCTGGTCCGAAAAAGGGGTAAACTATCGCCAGAAAGACGACCATTCAAATACTTTAACAAGCGTGAACGCAACAAGTTAGCTTGGCGATCTTTTCAATTTTAGGGAGTCTGAAAAGAGCTGAACTATGGACTCCGGGGGGTGTCCTTTTCCGTGGAAGTTTAACGAGCCCGAAAAAGCGATAAATCATAACTCGATACTTGTTCTCATGGTTGGGTGAGTACAAGAACAAATGAAGAGTGAACTCATCCTCATGCAATAATTATGACTAACCAAAAATATTAATGACAAAACATTGAAAGGGGTGTTCATACTTGTAGTTACCGTTGATAATGCGAGAAACGACACAAAAGACCACTTTATGACTCCTGTACACTAGAAAAAGCGTCAAATAGCCCCAAATATAATGACAAACGGTCGAAACTATAGTAAATGGCCCAAAAGCATCAAAATATTTGAAAAGGAATATTTCATTCTATAAATAGAAATATGGGCCAAAAATAGACACATTGTTCAAATTGCCAATTTGGGTGGAGAAGTACCAATTTGGAGCCAAAACTTCCTTTGCCGATTTCAGGAGCTACGATCCGTCATTTCACCAGCCGTCCGGACTAGGTACACCTAAATTTCCTCCAGCAACTTTGTAGTGGTTTAGTTTTTCATTTCTTGTTCATTTTTTGAGTTTTTTGGTGGTTTGTGGAAGGGCCATTGCACCCTCGACTCGTCGCAAGTGGCCCTTTCGGGACTTGTGACGAGGATGAGTCATCGCAAGCCTCGAAAACGAGACCTGCAATGACATCGCGTTGTACCTAAACACGAGGTGTGATGGTGGAAACCCAAAACTCAAACACAAAAAAAATTCAAAAAATGAGCTTGTGAATGTTTAGGAAGGACCTAACAAGGTTTAATTGCCCCTTTTGGCAGGTTACAAGCAAGCAAAAATGGTACTGGAGTGGTGGGAGAGAGAACATGAAGTGGAAGATGAGCAAGCCGCAAATGATCCATAATGCATGGAATCTTTGAGAAACTGTGGGTTGCTCAAATTCTTCGAGATACATGGGATGAGAGCCCAGATCCCGTTCCTGACACACATGCTTCAGATTTGGGATGTGGCCCAACAATACTTTGTGATAGGTGAGCATATCCTCACGATTGAAATTGAGGATATCTACTTTCTGACCGGTTTTTCCCAAAGAGGGGATGTTGTACAACTCACTGGGACACGGTCCAGTGATCGTACAGTTGAGGACATGGTGTCGCACTATGCATAGCTACTTCTCGTCCTTCCAGTGGGAAGATACTCATCAGAGATGTGGTGAGTCGTCCACTACGGACCATACTGCTCACTGTTACTAGGGTGGTGGGTAGCCAAGCTCCACATACGGCTACTCGGACTCAGTTGTTATATGCGAAGGATTGTATGTCCCCCATGGTCTTCAACTGGTATGAGGGTCTCCTCGCGAGCATCCGAGCTCAGCTGACCAAGTGTCAGTGCGGGGAGCTCAAGCAGTTTGGGTACGGATCAATCATAGTATCGTTCCTCTTGGATCGGGTTCCTCTCCTACGTCCGCAGCTAGTACTTAATGTTAGGGAGCTCAGGGATCCCCATATGCTCAGATGGGCTGAGGTCATGACCCGTCATGGTGGAGGGCCCATTATTAGCTTTGGTCCTGAGTTTTTCAGCTGGCTAGAAGGCCAGTTACTTATGGTCGAGGACTTTCCATACGGTGGCACAGACTTCCAAGAGGATCCCGACTTGGCGCTGCTAGAGGGTGCATCATGGAGTGATATCGGTGTGAACAAAACCCTTGTATTTTTAGTTTTGTGTATTATATTATTTTTTTGATGTGGTGTTGACAAGTGCGCAATGTGTGTGCAGATGTGCGCCCCGTGCGACCAGTAGGTCTCTCCCTTCTGGAGAGGAGAGACATAGGTGGGGAGGTAGTCGTTCATGCAGGTGCTCATCCTACCATCGAGGAGATGGAGGAGGTGTACAGGAACCTGTCCAGGCTGACTGTGGAGGTACCAGAGCCAGCTATCGATGACCTACCGAGGCCCATGAAGAGATTTGGGGTTGGAGCGTCTGTGCGCTTCAACTCCTTACTCCACAAGGTGGCTCGTACTGTAGATTGCTTTCTCACCCAGCATCAGAGAGCTGTTAGAGCTAGGGGTGTACGGGTCAGGCGTCCAGCCTGATTGCACTTTTATACTTGTACTGAGAGCTTAGAGGCCTCAGATTTTGTACTTACTGAAAGCTATGATGCTTCAGATTTTTGTAGAGACTCACAGAAAGCCACCATGCTTCAGATTTTGTACCAGCACTACTTTTGAGCGATTTATATATATATATATATAGACATTACCAATGATTTATACATTATGTGTCTTTAAAATGATTAGTGATGTGATCTTGTTTACATGTTTGCTTCTATACATTATATTTACATGTCGTGAATGCTTTTACATATTATGGATATTATGTGTGTGCAATGTACCATCCAAAATTAAATTGGCCATCGAGTCAGCAACTGTGTTTAACTCTTGTGGAATGTGCAGGTATTGAATGGATTCAAATGACCTTTCCAGGAGATGTACTCATCTGAAGAGACGGATTAAGGTGGGATCGTGGATGGTGTAGACCCGGTTAAGATGAGAAACCACTAATTGGGAATCCATGTGGATTACAATGTGGTTCATACCCAAGGAAATGGTGTTAGTTAGGGTTTCGATTACTGCCTGATATTCTGTGGCATTGTTGGTCGCGAACACTAGGAAACTTCCTCCTGAGCTGATGAACTCACCTGTTGGGGAATATAGTACCCAAACTGTCAAAGCAAGGTTACGGGTATGCCAACTAGCACCTTCCGCTAATCCATAGCACGTTGCCATCTGCACAAGCAGACAAAACATGGTATAAGAAGCAAAAACAAGATCAAAAGACACTCGAAAAGAAATGTGTCACACAAAAACACGCCATGTACAGTATATACAAGTAAGTCTATGCATGAGAGATCAAGCGTAGTATCTCTTCAGGTAAATCCCATTGCGGGGTTCACCCAAAGAGATTCCGTCATAATCTTCAAGTTCGTAGGCACCTTTTTCCAACACATGTTTTATAATGTAGGGTCCATGCCACATGGACTCGAACTTCCCATCTCCTAGCTTATCGTGCTTCTGGTCGTAAGTGAGACCAGGTCACCCTCGTTAAATATACAAGGTTCAATTGACTCATCATACTGGGCTTTGATGCATCTCTTATGTGCTTCATTAGCAAGAGCGGCATCTCGGCGGGACTCGTCAAGTTTTGCTAAGTGCAAGAAACGTTCTTCCTCAGCGGTAGTGTTAGGAAGAAGTTCTAAAGCGAGTTGAAGAGATGGGATTTCGCACTCTATCGGTAAGACAGCCTCCAATCCATATACCAATTGGAAGGGAGTGAAGCCTGTGGCGGTTTTGAGAGTAGTTCGGTAGGCCCATAATGCTGAAAAGAGCATGTTATGCTAGTTGAACTTATGTGTCCCTACCATCCTTTGGACCATTGTTTTCAAGACCTTGTTAATTGCCTTGACCTATCCATTGGATTGCGAGTAGTAGGGTGTTGAATTTTCATGGCGAAAACCCAACCTGTCACTCAATTCATCAACCATATGGTTCTGAAAGTGAGAACCATGGTCGGTGACTATGGCCTGTGGAACTCCAAACCGTGCTATTACATGATTAAACATGAAGAGTGCGGCGGTTTTGCTGTCGTTTTGGTATGTATGCATAGCCTTGGCCCACTTTGTGAAGTAATCCACAGCTACGATGATGTAACTATGCCCCTCGGCCGAGGTAGGCTTACAATGCATAAAATCAATGCCCCATTTTGCAAATGGGCCAACGGCAATAACCGGATGTAGTGGGGCAGGATGAGTGCGCTTCTTCATATGGAAGTGTTGGCAAGGAGGACATTTTTTTACGACCTCAATACAATCTTTGAAGATAGTAGGCCAAAAATATCCTGCGCGCAAAATCTTCTGGGATGTAGTCATCCCAGAGAGGTGACCGCCACATGCCCCAGCATGACAGTCATTCAGAACGTGTTCAGCCTCATCATGAGTGAAACAACGTCGAAGAATTGAATCAATGCCACGACGATACAAAGTATCATTGATGATTAAATAATATTTTACATGGTGACTAATCTTATGACGATCGTCGTGAGAAAGTTGAGGATCGAAGCATTGGGTTTGAAGATATAACAAGATATCTCCATACCACATATCAGTCATACTGATGAGAAACAATGATTCATCCGGAAAGGAGTCATTGTGCTCAACTTCTGCATCAGGACGGGGAAAGTTGCGAATGAGCTCGGCAAACACCAAAGCCTTTTTAGACTTGGCTTTCTCGAAAAGAAGATCAAATTCTTGCAGTATCATGATCCAGCGTGAATATTTTCCCCCAAGTACCTGACGTGTTAGTATGTGGTACATGGGGTTCGAGTCGGTGATGATAGTGGTGGTGCGGAGCAAGATGTAGTGACGAAACTTTTGGACAACAATGACTGTTGCGAAAGCATGTTTTTCAACATGTGAGTATCTAGTTTCGGCGTCAGCCAGACCCTTACTTGCATAGTATATCACATGTTCCTGGGTGTTTTGATCCTCCTGTACCAAAACCATGGCGATAGTGGTAGCAGAAGCAGCGAGATATAAAATGTAATCTCGATAATAATTAGACGGTTGGAGCACGGGGGCATGCGTGATGGCATGTTTGATACTGTCAAAGGATTTTTTAGCTTGATCGTCCCAAATGAACGGGACGTCCTTCTTGAGCAGTATCATATAGCCCCAAGTCTTCTCCGCGAAATTACAAACAAAACGTATTAAATAAGTCACCTTCCCTTGGAGACTTTGAAGTTTCGTAACATCAGTCGGAGGTGGTAGGTTGATGATGGCCTCCACCTTTAAGGGATCAATGCGGATCCCATCCTTCGAAACGATAAATCCTAAGAGGCGTATGGACTCAATGCAAAAGATACACTTATGAGGATTTAGATGGATATTGTACCGTCTGCATTTGAGGAAAATGGCCGTCAGATGGTCGATGTGGAACTCACGTTGCTTTGAATGAGCAGGGAGATTGTCCAGGTAGGGTTCCACAAAGTCCTTAATATCGTGGAAGACCTATGACACAGCCCGCTGAAACGTGGCACAAGCATTTTTAAGGCCAAATGGGAGTTTGCGGTATGCAAACGTTCCCCATGGGAAGATGAAAGTCGTCTTATGTTGGTCAGCTGGGTTGATCTCAATTTGGTTGTAACCAAAAAAGCTATCCATGAATGAGAAGATGATGCTTCCGGCACAGTTGTCTATGATCTAGTCGATGAAGGGGGTCGAGTAGCTGTCTTTTGGACAAGCTCGATTGAGGTCCCAATAATCAACACAGACGCAAATGGTGCCCTGCTTTTTGTTCACAGGAACGATGTTTGAAACCCAATCCGTCAATGGGACAAGATAAATAAAGCCAGGCTTTAAGAGCTTTTCAATTTCTACCTTTATTGTCGCAGTATTCTGGGGTGTACTGGTCGCAACTTTTGGCATACAGGTTTGATGTCGGGATAGGTTTTTATTTCATGAGAAAAAATTGCGGGGTCTATCCCAGGCATCTCCTGATAGGACCAAGCAAATACGTCTCGAAATTGCTTGAGCAAGGCCGTGCTAACAACGATTGCTTCAGGGGAACACTTCTGTCCTATGCGAATGTGTTCCACTATACCAGGTTTCACCGAGATGTCTACCGAGGTGGTTGGCTCAATGTTGTCCAAGTTTCCCTCCATGTCCATAAGACATGTAAGAATGGGGGAATGAGGGGATGGGTAGATATCTGGCGAAAAGAGGGTATGGATGTTGTTATCTATGTACTCCAAAGGAGGAAGAAAATATGACCTATGATGGAGATCATCCCACGGACTATCGTCAACATGCATTACTTCCATGATGGACTCGTCTGAATGAAAAGTTCGAAGTAAGAGATCAGGTAGACAGGACGTCTGTTGTAGAGAACAAGAGGGGGAGGCCACGGTTAAATGGTCCTCCGATGCTGATTGGATAGCCTCATAAATACGTTTAGTGGGTGAAAGAGGCATCATGTCTCCAAGCAGGTGTGTTGTGGCTTCATCCGGTACAAGCCAAGCATCGTTTGAGTGAGATAAAATCTCAGTGGAGATCATGTTCACCGTAGCAACATGATTAGGGGGGTCTGCAGCTGGAAAAACGCCGATGAGAGATGAATCTTTCAAAAGGCCAACCCCTACACTCTCATACTATTTTGACATCTGTCCAATGGAAGGAACATGGTCACTAGGATGAGTAGTGGTGTCCGGTGTACAAAAATCTAACTGGTCGATAGTAACAATTCGTCCTTGGTGGGGGAATTGTACTATACGGAAGACTGAAGAGGCTACCGCCTGCATGGTGTAAAACCAATTGTTACCAAGCAAGAGATTATAATCTAACGGGGCCGAGACCACTTCCACGTTAATGGTTACGGTCTTTTCGCCCAACTCAACTGCAAGAGCTTGTAAGAGCCCATGAGGTTGAAATCCACGCCCGTCGAATGCTTTCGACGTGGTAGGAGAATGATTCAACTCAGGGGAGCCAATGGCTCTCCAATAGGCGATCGACATGACAGAAGTGGAGGCACCTTCGTCTAGAAGTGTGCGATGGAAAATCGTCCCATCAATGTTCGCAGAAACCTAGAATGCGAGCTGGTGTGCGAGCCTCGACTTAAGGTTGTCAAGTCGGAACATGATGGTATTCGAGGAATCCGGGTCAACTGCACCGATGGCTGCAAGGAGAGTTTTGCATTGATTAGGTCAATTCTGCAAAACTTCCAGGGTGGACATGGAACAAGGAGCTTGGGCCAAGTCCTCTACGATATTGTAATTTTGTGCTGCTCGAGCATTAGGATTGAAAACTACTTTTTGAGTCGTACTCTTGGGCGGACGCAATATTGAATCTAAGGAGGGTCTCTCTATGGTGAAAGAGGTAGATGGTATAGTGACATCAGTCAGAGAGTAGGAATATTTTTCAGTATTACTTCCAGCAGGTTCCTTCGAAGGGACTGGTTTGTAAGATCGCGAGCGAGTATTCAAGTTGATCGTCTCATTACGCAACATGAGAGCATGCACGGTATTGGATGGTTCCCCCTGGGCTGAGGGGGTTTGAGCAATCATCTACTAATTTTGAGTGGGAAATGGATCGTTGAGGACTGCAGGAGTCGGTTTACCCCTAAGAAACTTTTGCACTTCGTCTCTATGGGGACACTCTTTGGATAAATGATCTTCTCCACACAGTAAGCAAAGATACTTCAGTTTCCTTTTCTGCTTGGTATTGTTGGGAGTGCTCTTTGATTCCTACTGGGTAGAAGACTTTTTGGGTTTCCCCTTGTTCTTCTTTTTTCCGTTAAGCTTCTGAGATGAAGCTGATTGAACAGAATTCACCTCTTTAGTTATAGCAGGAGTGGTGGAATTGGCGGTGTTGTGGCTAGCCCGAGTCGGGTTGGATGATCCAACAGTTCTAACAGCAGGCTGGGTGTTAAGGGAACCAATGATCCCATCATCTTGGGGTCCCTTATGTGGTTTCGTGGGATCGTTAACGTCTCAGGGAGCGTTAGGAAAAATATTGAACAGAGTGTCGGACTGAGTGTAGACCAAGTCTAGCAGATGGGCACTCACGATGGCTTGTTCTTCGGTGACAACACCTCGCATGGAAACATCTTTTGCTATGGTGGGAATGAACGATTTTGTAAACCAGTCTGCTAGGAGATGATCTGGAATAGGGGCTTTAATAAGACGTCGTCTCCTTCTCCACTCGTGGATATGATCCGAAATGTGAGTGGCGGTATTCTGACGGAGCGAGGTTAAAAGCTCAGTACCAGTCTCATACCATACAGGCAGCTGGAAATGCATCAAAAAGTTCATAGAAAGAGAGCCAAAATCAGGAAAAGAGTGCGGTGGCAACTCAATGTACCACTTGGCAGCCGAACCGGTGAGAGTCCTTTGAAACAATCTAAGACGAATTGAATCGTCCATTAAGGAATTAGATGAACACAATAAGTGGTATGTCATCACGTGGTTCTTGGGGTCTTCACCCGACTTGCCGTCAAACTTGGGGATATCAGATGGAAGTTTCATCGGAATCGATGGCCAGTTAGATCCATGGTAAATAGGATCGTTGGTTAAACGGGAAATTTCAGGCAGGTCCAGAGTAGCCAGAAAGGGCAGCTCTAGATTAGGCTACACGTATTGATAATACGGATAAGGCGTGTAAGGACCAAACTGACCATAAGGTGTACCAAGATAAAAATGACCGTAGGGGGGTATGCCGCCCGGACCGTAAGGAGGTCCGCCACCATAAGGTGGTCCATTCCAATAAGGTGGAGGTCCACCTCCACCCCTGAGAGGAGGAAGAGGTCCGCCGCCGCCACCGGGAGGGGGTGGGGGTCCATAACTATAATAAGGTGTCCCACCATCGCCTCCGCCGGGAGGGGATGGTGGACCACTTCCACCGCCAGATGGATGGGGGCCCCCACCACCTCCGCTACCGGAAGGATGAGGGTTTCCACCACCACCGCCACCACCATAGTAATTAGGTCCTCCACCACCTCCGCCTGGAGGGGGTGGTGGACCACCTCCGCCACCTGAAGGGAAATGTCCTCCTCCACCATGATAAGGTGGTCCCCCATCTCCCCCGCCTGGAGGGGTGGGTGGACCATTCCCGCCACCGCCGAAGGGGTGGGGTGTGTTGTGAGTAAAATGAGGTGGTCCTCCATCAATGTTAGGTGGGGGCCCGCCGCCTCCAGTAGGAGGTGGGGGAGGGCCGATCGGGGGTAGTGGTGCTTGAGGGATAGTTGGTTGGGGTTCGTGTTGCAACGCAGATTGTTTCCCCCATAGAGTGTATGGATTCCCGGGATAAGGTATCCCGTATGGCGCGTTTCTGGGTTTAGGTTGTCTCGGCACATGGTTAACGGAACTTGGATATGCTTGACTCCATGAGGGTTTAGTTACATTTGATGGCCCTCTAACATGAGTTAATCCCGTGGTGGACAGTCTAGCGGGTTGGGACGGTTCAACGGCAGGCCTGTTGGGGTTTCCTCTACCCATGTTCTGGTTAGGAAACGGGGGTTGCCCCCCGGCCACTACAGGCTGACCACTATTCGAAGGGTGAACCAACATAGGTTTTTGAATAGCTACCGTGGTAATAACATTACCAATAAGATAATCCGTAGGAATGGAGTACCCTCCCCTCAAATTCTGAGGTGGGGGAGGAATTGGTAAAGTAACCATACTAGTGACAGTTGTGTGGGACTGTAGTCCTTCCACCGGTTGGTTCACTTGAGGTGCAGGACTGGACTCTTGCGAGGGTTGACCAATCTATTTAGTGGTTGCATGGTGGGGTAATCCGAAATATATCGGATGAACTGGGATGGTTCCGTTGTCAAATCTTATTTGGAAATGACGATTATGGAACTCTTCACAGTGTCGCTCGAGACCTTGTCATCTAAGCTCATCACCTTTAACACGTAACTGTTCCAAACGTTCATGGATGGGACCGAAAATCTCGGCAGGGTCAAGTCTATAGTAAGGCCTAGAGAACTCTGGAGTAGTCCAGTTAGGTGGGTATGAGATGGAAAAATGAGCCACTAAGTGGTCTATAGAAGATGTCCAGTAAGCTACTGAAGGACCAACAGCTACTATAGGGTCGTCTTGGGGTCGGTTTATCCATTCCAACGATCCAGGTTCCCCCTGGATGACGGGAGAAAGGTCATGTGAAGTGGGGGTTTGTGCTTCTTCATCCTGCGGGGGATGAGAAGCAGGTGAATCTGGTGGAAACAAAAGTCTGCCAACATTCAAAGTGGGGTTCCCTACTTCAGTAACTACGACCGCATTACGCTGATCCATTCTTACCCTCGAAATAACCTCTGGATTAAGGGGATATTCGAGTGGTAAGTTCAAGATCCTACGGGACCTTCTCCAGGGAAAATCCGCCAGAGTATCAGGAAAATCAACCAAAAAAGGTCGAAACAGCATTTCTCCTAAGGGTATGCTAAAAGAAAAGCAGTCCAGAAAAACCTACTCAAACTAAGGCAACACGCAAACTTATGTGACAGAGTGGATTCAAAAGTCTGGAACCTCACGGGATTATCAAGGCATCGCAAACCGCAATATACTGCATTGTCCAACAATATGACGTGACAAGGAGGATTGGGACCCCACCCTTTCCTGCATACCGGATTACCTGGATAGTACGTGCGTACTAATCTCCCCGATTTCTGTTCTCGGTGTATTGCTTTGCCAAGACAGCCAAATGGTTAACTTGGTTGGTTTCAGGAATCCTAATGGTGTCTCCCGATATATGCAAGGTACGTGGGAGCTCAAATCCATAGTGGTTCTGTCTAATGCACAACCGTTGGCACGAGACCTTCCAATATACGTGTCGAGTATGTGATACACTCTTCGATATACGCCAAGTACGGATTATGGTACTTGGTGGGTACATGAAGAATCTCGATATAGCGATGTACGTGGAATACTACAATACCCCCGGACTACAGTGCCAGAAAATAACGACAACTTCCATGCTTAACGACGCCGAAACACATCTCTAACTTACACACAAGTTGCTAAAAATTTTACCTAGTTCTACCGTTAATTTTATCTTGGACGGTTAGGTGAATTCATGAGGTGAGTACATAATCGGAAGCATAATGCAAGCCCTAGCTACATGCACGAAATATTCTTTTCTTTCAATGAATTCTAGCTATAGAAAGGAGAAATATTTTTCCTTGCAATGGTATCACCAAACAAACTCAATGCAACACAATCTCAATTCAAACAAATTTGACAATGAGAGTACTCTTTTCTTTTTCAACAAAACACAAAAGAACACAACACTACTATCCAAATCAAAGCACTTTTTCTTTTCTTTTGCTTTTCAAATCAAAACGACACTAAGTAATGAAATGAGAGGATTCTGAAATGGAATATGCAAGCTTTTCACTTTCTCTTTTCAATGATCTAAAGGAAACAAAAATAAAAAATGCATCTCTCTTTCCTTAGCATGGAAACAATTTTGCAAAAAATCGAAGCGTTTTGCGAGTTCTTCAAGAAAATGATTGATTCATAATTCGAGAAAAACACATTAGATGATACATTCATTCAACTTTCCAAAATATAAACAAGAATTTTCCAATGCACAACAATCTTTCTTCAATTATTTTTTTGAGAAACAATTGGAAAGAAGCACTTTTAATCTTTTTGATGGATGCATAAAAAATAATCTGATAACAACTTTTCTTTCAAATCTAAATGACTGAAAAGAAAATGCTACATGCGGCACTCATAGACTCAGAAAAATCAAGAAAAGGCAAGCACTCAACCAAGCTGAAAGACACGCTTAACTCAAAATCAAGCAGCAGCAAGCAAACTAAGCAAACAAAGCTCAAAACAAAAGTAGATGAGGTTTGGGAACTGATGCAATGCAATGATCAGATCAGGGATGGAAGGAAGGGAATGCAAGAGTGAACGGATGAAGGTGGAGGAGACAAAAGTATCCAGCACTACCGGTTTCAAGCTTGTCCAAGACGAAACCCAAAATCAATCCAAATGAAACCAAACTCTCAACACACAAATCGCAAGTGGGATCTCTAGCTGGATCTTGCAGCACAGAGGGAGTTCATACATCAAACCAAGGCTCAGACTGTCAAATGAGGGAATGGATACTTGTATGCCAAGTCTTGACAAATCGGCGCACTCTATCTTTGCAGACAGTGTGACGTCACGGGTTAGCTATACGAGAGGTGCGACGGTGTCGCAGTTTACCAGTGCACAGTCTCTGACGAGTAAGCAACAGACAAAGGACAGAGACTCAGAAAAACATAGTGTCGCTCTGTTCTCACTGCCCAGGTGCGACAAGCGAGTTCTAGATTCAAAAATGAATCAGATCTCTCAATAATGAACCATAAACAGGCTTGAAACTGAATTTTTATAAACTCAGAGGAAGAAGATCAGGATCTTCAATGTGAAGATCTGAAAATGGAGTCACTCCTAAGAAGTGAAAAAGGAAAAAAATGATAACAAGGCTTGTGTGAAGTAATCAACTGAAAATGACTCTCAGATTTAATGACTACTTAAGCAAAACCAGCACTACTCCCCAGTATGGTCGCTAGATTTGTTACCGGACAATCCACTCGAGCGGGCGCGAGCCGGATCTCCCTAGCTCAATGCGAGTCTAGAACAAATAGAACAGACTACAAACACGTTTCCTAGATCTACTTAAGGATCAAGTGCTAGATTTCTTACCTCTTTGATTCGTTATCCTTTCTCCTGAACGTTGCTCCACGTCCCGCGGTCATCATATTCAAGCTACAAGACCTGTCAAGACACAGAAAAGAGAAATGAGTAAAGAGCATCTATACAATAAAAGATCTATGTAAACAGTTAAGCAGGGAAACAACACAACATCATTACACATAAGAACGATATTGGTGGAAATCATTTGTATTACTGCAAATAGAGGAGTACATGATAGAGATATAGGACTACAACGAGAGACTTAACGTAGCAGCCCTGCTCCAAACAAGCCAATTGCCATGCCCTTCCCAGGAAGCATGAATTCTCCAAGAGGTGAGTGAAGGTGTCTTAAGAGAGATTTCCCCAACATGTAAGGATGATAGGCTTCCTCCTAAGATAGATTTCACCAGCATGTAGATACCATAGTCTTCCTCCCTTTGGTATGGAAGTGAGCCTCAGTTATATAGGAATAAATGGATAGGGTGTGGATAGGATAGGTTGAGAGATGGTAGGAGAGAGATAGGGGATCTTCCCAAAGAGTTAGGGGTCGAGTACCAGCTCTCCTAGAGGTCAGGGATAAGCCCCTAAATGGGTAAGTTTCGAGAAGGATCTCGAATAGGCTATTTTTTCCCATTAACAGACCTCGTCGCACCCTGCAGTGGAACAAGCTGCGACATCGCATGTTGCTAGTGTACAACCTGCGATGACCTCTCAGAAGCTTGTACAACTGAGTACAAATCCTCCTAGATGAATACTTGGTCCAGGTGACTTTAGGGATGTATACACTGAATCTGATGATGAGTATATTTTGGGTGTAAGAGGGGTAGTATCCACCCAACCTTTGGCTTCCCCTCAAGGGGTCGTCGCACCAACACAACTAATTGCTTGCATTGCTCCTGTTAGCCAACCCATTGAATCAAGTACCTACCACCTTTTAATGATGTCTTCGGTTGATATCAACCTTCAAACACGTTGTAACTAGTATGGTTCAGTCACTGAAACCATTCCTGCGGACAAGGCCGCTACCACTCTTCCCACAGATCAGTCGTTATTTCTACCCCCAGCACCGTTCAAAGGGCCCCCCAAAGCTCCTCGATTTCCTCTACACTGCATCAATAACAACCCCAATGCTCACGTTTCCCCCAACTATAACACCGTGGATGAATTAGCCCAATCCCCCGCTGCTATGTCAGCCTTAGAGGTTTTAAAGAACTACCCAGCACAACGCAAAACACTATTGTCCGCCATAGGTGCAATTGATCCTTCTTAATCACGAATGATGGCATTTGACTTAGACCAATCTGAACCACACATGCCTTCCACCTTAGCATTTCAAGTCTCTGTGTCAATCTGGAATCTTGTTCTCGATCGATGCATCATCGATGAGGGTGCTTCTACATGTGTCATGTCTACATTCATGTGGAAAAAGCTAGGATCCCATACCCTACATCCATCCACGACTGCCTTACGATCTTATGACGGTCGTTCATCTCAGTCGGAAGGCCTTCTGGATAATGTTCCAGTTTAATTAGCTGGAAAAACTGTCCTGATTGACATTGAAGTCGTCAACGCCCAGCTCGACTACAACCTACTCCTAGGATGAAGCTACATGTATGCCATGAAGGCTGTTGCGTCATCTATGTTACAGCTTATGATGTTCCCCCATGAGGGACGGGTTGTTAAAATTGACCAGGTCACTTACTATGACCCTAACGCACCCGCTACACTCGAAAATGTTCTCCCCATGGTTGAACAACTTTTTTTGGGTGCGCCTACCTCGTTGATTTCCACCGTAGGACCGGGACTTTATTCAGAGACTCCAATGGTCTCCACATTCATTTCGTACCACCTCCCCCTCCGGTCATTGAGATATCTGACTTGTGCACCATTTCATAAATTCAATCGGTCCCTAACCCTCAACCACAACTCCTGTCCCAACCACCATTCACTAGTACAAAATAAGAAATTAATGACTAAAATTCACATATAAACAATTATTTTTTAGTCGGAAACTAATAGTAGCTAATTTCCACGATCTTATAGCTTGACTAACTTAGTCGTATTTATTTTATTTATTAATATTTACCTTATTTAGTCATATATTTGGTCATTGATTTAGTCATTAATTGCCACAATTAATGACTAAATCAATGACCAAATATACTACTAAATAAGGAAACTATTAATGACTAAAATAAATACGACTAAGTTAGTCGAGCTATAAGATACTGGAAATTAGCTACTAATAGTCGTTTATATGCGAATTTTAGTCATTTTTTTAGTCACAAATTTGTCATTTGTAGTATTCATTTATTGTGGTTAATTGGTCATTTATTTAGTAATTGATTGTGGTTAACTAGTCATTCAATTAGTCATTAGCTGTAGTTAACTGGTCATTTTTGTAGTCATTGATTGTTGTTAACATGCTATTTATTTAGTCATTGATTGTTGTTAACTGGTCATTTAATTAGTCATTGATTTTTGTATATAGGGCACGGAGGAATCGAACCACCAACCTCTTACCTTTAAGGCAAGTGCTCTTCCATTGAGCTAGCACCCTTAAATAGAAAAATCAAAGTTAATGGAGTAGGAATCAAAATCATGCGAGTTATTCAAACATTACATCGTAAACCCGATAGATAGAAAAGGAATTACAGACTACTGGCAACTATTCCCTCCAAGTTCCCACGCATAGAAAGCCATAAAAGTCAGGATCCCCACTTAATTAAAAATTCCCTACACTGGATGCCAAAAGGAGAAACCTCGGAGAATATATGGGTAGATAGGCTTCATCCTACTGGAGTGACAAATAAAAGAGTCAGCAAAATCACAGGCCGACTAACTATAAAGAATATCACCACCATTGCAAATCCCTCTGTCTGGCCTTCTTCCTCTTCAATTATCAAATGAGCCAAGACTTCATAGAAGCCTAATAGTATGTGCCCCAATTTAAAAAATAAAATATAAGAGAATCGAGAACATGGAGACCTAAGGGAGAGTATACAGTTGGAGAAGCATACAGGTAGTTGTGGAAGCAAGCAGACCGCACTAGGCTTCACACACACAATTGGAAAGACTTTGGGCCGAACATTCAATCCCAAAAATGAATGCTTTCTTTTGGCTCTTAGTTCACAACAAGCTAGCTAGTTTTCCTATTGTAATTGAAAGCAAGTTTGAACCAGCAAGTAAAATTTTTCAAAGGATAGACTTTTGTTCGTCTGCTCCTTTTTGGGAATCAGCCTATCTGAACCTATATGTATACTGCTCAAGCCTCACAATTGTTTCATTTAAAATAGTAATAAACATTTCCTGCTGCCCAGCATATCAAAAATTTATATACGTATGTTTATTGCAGTTAAATAGTACGCAATAAAATAAAATTTCATTTGACAATGTTCACACATTATAAAGGCAGAGTTACACTGAGTTAGAATACATGGCAGGTTATATCATTGTAACCAAAAAGAAAAACATATGTACATAAGTGATCGACACTGCTGACAAGATAAACTAAGGCCATTTCTGAATCAACTTCACGCCCTCACCCACTATAATGTGTTGTCTAATTAATCATAATCAGAGGGTATAATATTATAATCTAAAGTAAAATCTATTCCTGAAGCACATTACCAGCACCAATATCTGAATAAAAGAAGCCCACAAAATTATTAAAATGTGTTTTTAAACAATATACAGTATATGCATCGATGCCATGTTCTTTCCCACTTGTTTTGCAAGGCACACTCATTTAACATTTTACCTTGTATACATACTACATATGCCATTTCTAGTTATGCATTTTTTGTGATATACTTGTAGTATTTGCAATAAAAAGCATTTTTTCATGTCATTTCCCTAGAACCTTAAGCAAAAAGAAAATAGATAGCATGTTTTAAATTATTGCATTTTAAATAAATAATATAGGCACACCATAAGAAGATACAATTTCTAAAATTTGGACAAATAAATCTAAATCAAAGTCCTGTGTATTGGTTTATTATAATGGGCATGAGGGATGAACTGAAACTAGCTGGCCATTTGTCATAGCTCTGCAAGAAAACAAAATTCTATTAGTTGAAAAGATGCAGAAAATTAAAGAGGAATAATTTCCTCAAAGACCAAAATACAAAGATTTAATGCTTAGTTTAGAGTTGTACCTGTATGTTCCATTAGGTTGCTTACAAGGTGCATTAAGTAAAAAGGAAGCAGCAAGGAATCTATGGCATTGAATCCAATCTTCTCCACATGAGACTATGGGCAACCCCATTGTTTGCACATACCCATGTATTTCCCTGAAAAGCATGAATATTAAAGAGAAAATTGAAACACAAAAATTTATCATTACAATATAACTAAATGTAAAAAATAGTAAATCAATACATACATAGATATAACATTAACTGTGAATATTGACAACATGCCTGAAAGAACGACTATTTACAAAATTTGACTTGCACCATTTTTGGATCCTTTTGTCAAGCGTACTTAATTTGGAATCATTGGTAATTGTAGACTTGTTTTTTCTGCAAATCCTCTAAACGAGTAAGAGAGGACGACGAGTGTTTCAACAAATAGTAGTTCCACTCATAGATATGATAAGGAATCATCATCACATAATGCCAAGAACCTCAAGGTCTATAAGTACATCACATTATTTTCCATTTTCTAAGTGCATAAAAGACATTGGCTACACAGTCTATACTTTCATAAAAACCTTTCTCAGGTAGAAACCACTCTCTCATGACAGACTCAAAATTCTTACATCATTCAATTAGAAGAAACAGACACAGGACTGGTTTTCATGCTTAGATTTGATTGTTTTATGGTTTTTTTAAGGTCATATATGCTTAGAATTCATTTTTAACTACCCATATTTCAACTAGGGCTGAGTTTGACTGTTGTTTGGGGTCAAAGGTGCCCAAAATGTAAAGGAAATTGCTCAAATTTGCTTTAGACCTCCTTTTAGGGCTGCTCCATCCTAAAAAAATAGCCTGACATTGAAGTCTACAACAAATCTAATGTTATCCAAGACTCAAATGATGAATTTTGATGGATTTTTGTGACTGTTTCTTGGGAGAATGGTGTCATATTGTGACTTCGATCATGCAAGTTCAAATATCAATGAGGTCACAACATTAAATATAACACCTAAACTCCTTCTCAATAATGAGTTCAAATAATAACAACTGAATATAACACTTAGAATACTTTTATAAAATGTTGTAGGTGTTTCAAAAGCAACACTTAAAGCCAATGATATAAATCATTCATGCTTAACCTTTGTTAGTGGTTTTCCTTAGCACTACAATTTTTCTGTTGGAGGTATGGACGTGTGGCATGAGACCAAACTACTACATCATAGAACCATTAACAACCTCCAAATTGACATGCTAGAATCATATGTTAGACGATTTTTTTCCTTTATGTTAACAATACAAAAGATCGAGTATGGGTTCTTCTCTTTGATCCAAAGTTATATGGTGAACAAATATTGGTGTGATTCATAAAGGATTGAGTATGGGTTCTTCCTTCATATATTTTCAATTAACAACAGTCAACATCAGTGAGTGGATGAGAATATTACATTTAAATGGTTACATTCATGTACATAAGCCAGATAACTCACCAAGCCAGAAACCATTTTTTGAATTGCATCTATGTCAAAAGCAATCTGTGTAAGGTCTCCACGCACCTCAAATACCCGTGTCAAAATTAAAACCAAGATTAATAAACGTTCTTGAAATGCTTACAACAAGAAAACCTACATAAATCAGAATATCAAAGATTTAAAATCATGTAACACTTTTGGACGGTATCTACAAAGTCAGGTGCCACAACTCTTGGACGGTTGAGACTAATTTGCAGGTTCAAGTGTAGAAGGTTGAAAGCTCAATGGAGATCTACTTCGAACATCTGGTTGAAGGTTGGTCTTATTCTCCATTATCTTAGCATTGTCATTTATATAGCATTGCATTGGGAATTGAGTAGTATTCTGCAGTCATCTGTCTATTGTGGTCGGCCCCATACCATAGGAAGTTTTTCTCCGTAACAGAAATGGTGACTCCGCTGGGGAGAGACCTCCGTTTTGGGGATTTTTAGGCATTAGTCCTTATTTAGAGTTGTTGTGTGTCAAGATTCTGTGTCATTGATTGGTTGTTGGTATATACTATAGGAAACAAGCTTTTTCTAGGTTATTGGACTATTTATTTGCTCATTTGCTTTTCCCTGTACGTGGGTCAACTTAGTTTTGCCCGCGTCTACCCGCATCTATCTGCACTATAGCCCGCGGCTACCCGCTCCTTTGCTTTATACAATCACGTACAACTCTGGGATTGATTGGTTTATGACCTTGGATCGTTGCTGGGTTGGTTTGAGTGTTCCCGAGTCTTCTTTGGCCTGATTCCTAATTGTTCCATGCCCTGTTTGTGACCAGAAACTCCTCTTTCTCTTTGTTTTGAGCCTTATTGTTTTTTTTTTACCATTTTTTGATTTTCTAGGTCATTACATTGGCTGAATCTTATTGTTTGGGATTTGTTGGGTTGTCCTAGTGATCTGCTCTGCATTTCGTTAACTGGATAGTTAGATTTTGCTTACATTTTTCATTTCATTATATTGAAAAATACAAAAACAAGTTTTGCATTTTCCTTTCCATTATAAGAGAAAATAAAAAAATATTTTCTTTTCGTACTGCATTTTGCATCTAAGTGCTTGTGCTTTCATCTAGGATCTGCTTGTGCATTGGAAATTTAAAAGAATTGCATTTTATTTCGAACCGTTGGATTGCTTGTCATTTTAGTGGCATTTTTTTATTGAATAGATAAGTCTAGAGTTTTTCGATTGTGCATACTATTGAGTCTTATACATCATCGGTTTCACGACCATATCCTTTGAGTAATTACAGCCATTAAAATCAAGGCTTAATTTAAAATTCATTAGAACGATTTTTTATTTTATAGGGTGCACCAACTAGTATAGGTTTAAAGTCTTGGAATAGATCATTTTGAGTTAACAATCCAAGACTACTAGACGAAACATTATGTGTCTGACCAGGGAGTGGTGAATTCCATAATATACATCAGTGTTCTCAGGAAGTTCTACTCAGACTAGAGTTAAGCACGAGGTCATGGGAGGTTGGTTGTGGAGATAGCCCTCCAATACTGGCTGAACGTGGGAGATATTTCCAGAATTTGTCTGTGTATGGGGACTCTTGGGGGATTTGGCCCTCTTGAGTTTCAGGCTTAGCTACCCTGCCCATATGACGGATCCCACCTGCAACTGTCCACCTGAGCATTGGTTATATTGTGGTGACCTTAGTTGCCTTACCTAAGTATCGCATAGGGCATTCGTAGTGGTTATACTGCGATCGTCCTGAGTCAGATAGGAGTTGGACATCACAGTTGCCTGTAGTATAGGGATTTGAACCTGTGCACGCAGTGACGTCTGGGAGCCCTTATAACTGATTTTGTTACCTCTGGTTATAGTTTGGGAGTCTTAAGCCTCTCCTAGGCGAGACATACCAGCTGTAGTGTCGGGAGGTCCCTTGAGCCAGTCCTGTTTGTGTGCATTTAGATGTAGTTTCTTTAGGTGTGTGCTCTTTGTTTTGTTATCGTTAGCTTGGCCATTATGGACGCTTTGATTTATCGACTCTTTGGAGATATCGTGGCGCGAGGTCCACCTCTCCGTCAGTCTCATCGTTTGGCTGATTTACTGGTCGACGAAGTTACACATCTTATTCATAGGAGACGCTGGAGGATTCCCTCCGATCCTTTCGATTCTTTTGAAGAGCTTCAAGCTTACATTATGACTGCACATTCTGGAACAGGAGAAATCCCTATGACTCCGTCGGGTAGAGTTGAAAACACTACTGATCCTCCTACTCCTAGAGAGGCATGGGGGGGCGATCCACCACCTGAGACCCAACCTAGTTTGTTTGGGCCAGATCCACCTGAGGACAACCCATTTGATGGGACACATCCACATGGTTTCCGATATGGGATGCCAGACTTGCATGATAACACAGGTCCTACGAATACTACCCCGTTCTCTTTTGGTATACCTAGTCTTAACACAATCAATACTTCCACTACGTCTGGTAGTCATGCTAGCACTAGTTATGGTGTTGGCAACACTGCACCCACTGGGGGCACCACCCTCACTGGAGGCACTGCACTTTCTACTTCCACACATCATGTGGGGACTGGCTATATCCCTCCACACATTCTGAATGTTGGAGGAAGGCCGCCTCCTAGGACTACCCCTCTCGGTGGGAATGTTGTTCACAATTTGACTCACATTCCACAGTATAATACACATGCCTCTACTTATCAACCCACAACCACGTTCGCTAATCTTAATAATCCTCCTTATATTGAGAGTGGATACATACCGTATACTTTTACGACTACTCTCGCTACTAATAAGACTTATGTAGGGGGTGGGAATATACCTTATAATTATGGTCAAAATACGACTAAACTTGCTACTAATAGTACTTATGTAGGGGGCAGGAACATACCTTACAATTATGGTCATTACAATATGGTTCCCGCTACGATTAATAGTCATATGCCTCATAATTATGGTGGTAACCCTTACTATAATACGGTCGGTTCTGGCCCTCACTATAACCCACCTCACTACGGTGCTCACAATACTTATATACCTACTTACCCTCACATGGGTCAAGTTGGAGGAGGTTATTAGCCCTATGGTCATAGTCATGGTCCATATCATCCTTCAGGTCCACACGATCAACCTTTTATGGGAGCTTATAATCAAGCTTCAAAGCCGCAACTCTCGTTCCTTGCTCGATTGAATCTTTCGGATCTTTCAAAGCTCACAAATGATTCGGTGTGTCACGATCCCACTTGGCCTCTAGTCCCTACTAAGCTCCCTTCGGAAATTCCTAAGTTTGAGGGGAAAGGTGGTGAGGATTCGGGTGATCACGTTACGACTTTTCACCTTTGGTGCTCATCAAATTCGTTAAATCACGATTCCATTCGTTTGAGACTATTTCAACGCACCCTCACAGGGGCAGTTGCGAAGTGGTATGTCGAGTTTCCTGGGGGCACTTACACGGGTTTCAATGAGATAGCTTTGGTTTTCCTAGACCATTTTCAGTTGTCGGTTCGCTACGATACTGGCACTGAACTTTTGTCTACCTTCCACCAGAATAAGGCCACACACATATCTGACCACGTTCAAGAGTGGCGTCGACGAAAGAGGCTAGTGAAAGCCAACATTCCTCCAGATTTTCTGTTGGAATCGTTCCTTAAGTCTCTACTTCCATACATTTCTAAGGATGTTTCAATGTCCAGCATTATCACTGAGGAACAAGCTATATACAAAGTCCAACAACTAGATTTTCTCTATGCTCAGTCTGGCATCCTTTATGATATCATTCTTAACGCACCATGATCACGACATGAACCCAAGCCAGTTCTTGGACCAATGTTAATGGCATTGTCGGATCCATAAGTACTCGACCCGTAGATTTGGTTACTAATCAAATGCAAAATTTGTCTCTTAACCAATATACTCTCGGACAGGTTCACACCTTGTCCACTTCCACCCCGTCATCTGATGTACATGCTATGCAATCAGCGAACCCATCGGATAACCAGCAACCTGGTGATTAGAAGAAGGGGAGAAACAATCATAAGGGTGGAAATAATGGGAATAATGGTAGTAATCATAATACTCCTCGGAAAGAGAATGCCAACCCTCCTCGGGACGACAGAAATGCTGGTGGGGACTGTAAGCCTAGGCATAAGGTGAAATTTCCTTGTAAGCTTTGCTCGGAAGATCATCTTACTCACTTGTGTCCTCGGATTGAAGAAGCATCGAAGCATCTCGTACAGAGCCCAGCTGTGTTGAAAGATCCCCTTCCTCACCATCAGAATATGGCTTCGGGTGCTTCCGTCACTGGTTATGGGACTAATGATACTTCATCGTCCGCTTCTCATGCCGATGGCTTTGGGTGCGTGAATATGGTTAAATCAGAGGTTAGTGTTGTTACTCGTCAACGCAATTATGGTGCACCACAACCGAACTTGGGGAATGAGCCCCCTCTTCCTGATACTTCTTTGCATATCGAGAATCCCACTACTATGCCGTAGATACCGAAAGGTGTTCTCAAGCGTTCGACGCATAATCCCAATGCCCAAGCCGCCCAGAACTACTCTATTGTAGAAGATTTGGGCCAAAATCAGTGTGCTATGTCGGCTCTTGAGGTTTTACAGGAATGTCCTTCTCAAAGGAATGCCCTTTTGTGCGCTTTAGGAGTTCAGGATGGGGGAAATCCTAATGTTATCAAGTTTGACACTACTGACATCCAACCTCGCTTACCTTATCATGCGTATTTTCAAGTCCATGTGGAGTTCCTACAGAATATCGTCAAAAGAACGGTGGTTGACGAAGGTACTTCTACGTCAATGATGTCGTTATCTTGTTGGAAATCTCTTGGCTCTCCTCCCTTATCCAAGTCTATGACCATGCTCACTGCATTTGACAGTCGGTCGTTTAGGCCGCATGGTATTCTCCCTTCCTTTGTTGTTCGCTTAGGTGGGTAATATGTGCCTATTGAAGTCGAGGTGGTTGATGCGCCCATCGACTACAACCTTCTCCTAGGTCGGAATTGGATCTATGCTATGAGAGCAATTGTTTCCTATGTATTCATAATTATTTGCTTTCCACACGAAGGCAAGATTGTGATGATCGACCAGCTAGATTTCCTTAGTCCCAATTCCACAGCATCCACGAGATCTATTGTTCCCCAAGTCAAATATTCTCAGCCGAAAACTGGGAACATTGGTGTAGGATTGTACCCCTCATTGATGGGATCATTCGACTTCCATGCACCAATTTACTTTGTAGGAACCATCTCTAATGATGCTCCTTCGTCGTTAAATCATGTACCTTTCCGGACATCGTATTTCAGTGATCCGTGAAATCTACCTTCCACGAGTTCCTCGTCTGGAGACGTTTCGCACATGGGGATGGATATGTCCTTGTCTGCAGTCAAGCTTGCTCATCATGTTCAACCAGCCATTACAGATTTGGATCTCTCTTCTTCATGGACAGTAGAGGAAGATCCCGTTATGCTGCCCACACAGGCAGTCAACCCATCTTGTTCACACAAATGCCTTGATGGTACTCTACCTTCGGATGAAGATTTTGTCGAGTCCATGCATGGTAATGATGAGCCTTAGGGGGACTTCTATCATAGATCTCATTCCCTTCCCACCCTCGGTCTTTTTGAATGAGATGAGCCTATAATACAATCTGCCATCCATTTGGATGATGATCCGGTCACAGTCCCGTCCGGCCTTGGTTTGACGTTTGAGTCTGATGAGTCTTTGAGCTCTCCTATAGATCCGCAAACCAGTGATCCCGCTAAGTTCGATTCTACTTCTAGAATTTCCAACTCTTGTGATGATGAATATGCCACTACAAATTCCTTCACATCCTTCAACTTTGCTCTTCATTTTGAAGATGATCATTTTGATCCCTCAGGTATTGGTACTATGGCACCTGCAGTGGTTAGATCTACCTGCATTATGTCTGAGGTTAACAATAGTGAAGTTGAAAATGTTTCTACCACAGTGACTTGTATCAGATATTTCCTTACGTACGTTTTAGAGATGATCTTGGTACTTATGTTTCTTGGAGACTGGATACTTAGTTGGACTTGTACTTGTTTACTGGCCCTTTTCGATATTCGGTTCAATTATGGCGGGTGTATTCAGAACCCCTCATATAGGTTTAGGCCTCCCCATTATTATGATGCATTTGAACATTTTTCCATCTAAATTCGCAGACACCCATGAGTGTCATTATCTTGCTCACGTTCCTTGCATTATGCATAGCTTTGTTCCATGCACTTGGAACTAGTCTCGCATGTCGCTGACACTCGTCTGCTCCCATTACGAACACTCTTCCACCTTTACTTCGAGCTCGTTAAAAACAGTAAGGAGGTTACGAGCATTCTTCCATCTCTCCTTTGAGCTTGTTAAAAACAGTAAGGAGGTCATGAGTTTACTTTTTCAGGCTCATTAAACCTTTACGGAAAATATTTTTATAAAGTCTTTTTTAAGCCTTTGTTAGACTTTTTCAAAACAAACAAGATTGCTGAGTATACTTGTCACTTCAGACTCGTTAAAGGATTTGAAGCAACATCCACTTAGGTATAATTTTACCCCTTTTCCGGACCTTTGTGGATTAATTACAAAAAAGGTATACTCTAGTCATACATGACTAGAAGAGTTCTTTTGTCATTGTTTTACACTTTTTCGGGTGAGGGGACTAACTTTACGAAAAAGAACTCCCCTTTTATGTTGATTTGTGATTGCATTGCATTATCCTACTTGCCACTTGAGCCTTGTGTCGGCTCCCACTTACTCACTTATTAGCCATGTGCCTAAGCACTTTACCCTTCAAGCCAAGCAGAGCATTAATTTATCTTTCACGGCTTGATGACCTTTTACCCTGCAGGAACATTCCCCCGAGTTTCCACATCCTGCACATGCTTCCTTGCATTGATCATAGGTATGTTCCACTGCTTGGGACTCGTCTGCTTGCTATTTGACACTCGTTCCCTCACCTGTTGTACTATAAGCAATTTTATTCTTTTTCAAGCTTTTCCAAATATGAAAAAGACCAAAAAATAAAAAAACTGAAAAAGTCGAACGGGATTATAGTTACTACTTCTAGTTGGCAGCTGTTGTGTCTCCTTTGAATAGAGCATTCACTCCACTCCATTCATTATGAGTCGGGACTATAGTAGGAACTTAGGAGCTGTACTCATTTCTCAGTTGTTACTCCACCATCTAGTTAAGCTTCCAGTCATTATGGAGCCCTTTGTTGACACCTCCTGCATCGCACAGTGTCATTATCACCGAGTCATTTGAGTCTATGCTGCTTGAGTCTATCCATCTACTCATGCTCTTGTTCAAAGGAAGTCCTGAAACCAGAGTCGGCCACTCCTCAGATCTCTTGACTATTGCATGTCGGCCATCCTTAATGAGTCAGTCTGTTTCATCTGAGTTCTTCCAAATCTTTCGGCGTAGCTGGTACCTCGTGCTGGTTGATGGGGGATACATTAATGCCCTCCTTCCAGCAAGTTTCATTCCGTCGACTTCAACTCATTTATTCCGGAATTTGAGACTTAAAGTTCGGTTGAGTACCTTGAGGCTTGCAGTCATTACTGGTAGGTTCTCTCGCCATTGACAGTTTTGGGAATACATCAATGTTCCCTGATCGATGGATTCATCCTAGTGTTCGACTTCAACACATATATTCGCACTTTGATGATTGTACTCTGTGCCTTGATGCCCATTTTCATTATCGATGGGTTATCTCGCGTCTGTTAACAGTATACATCATTGAATGGTAATCAGATGATGTCACATCAACTTCAACCTCAACACCTTTATTCAATTGATGGGACTTGCACTGTAGATGATTTGTGTAGAATACCCCAGGCGATAGTGGCATTCAGTATGCTACTTATGATCATGATTCTACTCATGAGATATCACTTCTCATACATTAGCAGTTTGTACTTCCAGTTTGCATCAGTTGTTTCCTTTCAGCAGGAGATCGTCTCTTACTATAGATGGTTATGGCTATGAACACTTATGACATGTATTCATTATGTACTGCCTATTCATGGCCATTGTATCAGATTGTTGTACTATACTGACATGTATCCAGAGATATTATTGTATTATGACGAGTGAGTTGTTCCTTCTAGTTGTGTCTCAATCACTCCACTTCTGAGATTTATAATGTATTTCGGGCACCGTAGCACCATTCTCTAACCTCACACATTAGGGGGCATTTGTTTCAACGCATTTTTCCACATTGTGAGCATCAACAGTGATTGGCCTTTAGTATCCATTGTTTGACTCATATTCATGATCTTCCCTTCAGGAACACATTTTTCCCTATTTTTGTTCCTATACACTAGTTGTCCCACTATAGCCAGCATACACGCAGGGTGCACCACATTAGCCCACATACACCTAGTTTCATGGTAAAAAGTAATTAAAACTCATTTTTACTCCCAAAAAGTGGTCTTAGGGTGACCTTTGGCCCTCCATATGCCCCGAAACGACTCGATTTGTCTTTTCACCTACCTTGAGAAGACTATATATTGAGCCCTTATGGTGTGTGGAAGGGAGGAGAAAGAGAGAGCAAGATAACTCTACTGGATTTTTTCCGTAACTTGAGTCTACACTTATTGATCCTTGTTGTTGTGAATTTCTTATGTTCACCTCCAAAACTCCTTTCATAGTTTGAGTTTGCCATAGTATGGAGGATTGAAGTGGTGAAGGCATAAGTGGAGGGACCTAGTTCTCGGTTCAGATTGGTTGCCGGCAAGAGGTTGTATCATGTACTTCTTGTTATGAATGAATAGAAATACTCATTTTCTTGTCCAATTGATGTTGTGAATGTTGTTTAAATTACATTGGGTTACATTTACTTATGATATCGTGGACCATTGGTATTGATTATGCTAATGTCTTCCACATATTATATGCACTTGTTTGTATTGGTTGTTGAGACTAATTTGCAGGTTCAAGTGTAGAAGGTTGAAAGCTCAACGAGGATCTACTTCGAACATCCGGTTGAAGGTTGGTCTTATTCTCCATTATCTTAACATTGTCATTTATATAGCATTGCATTGGGAATTGAGTAGTATTCTGCAGTCATCTGTCTCTTGTGGTTGGCCCCATACCATAGGAATTTTTTCTCTATAACATGTATCAGGCCTTGGATTGAGAAAAGTTACATCATTACAGAGGGCTATTTTAAGGACTGCATGGATTTACACCCATAGAGAGTTGTTGACTACCCTTGGAGCAATGAAACAAATTGTATTTGTAAATGTTGCAGGTTTCTTAAGGGATAGGGGGGGTGGACAAGTAGTAACCGGTAACCATGTCATGGATTCTTTGGATGATACCAGAATTCATCCCGAGTCATATGAGCTAGCCAAGAAAATGGTTGAGGATGTATATTCAATATTGTTAATTTGTTGGATAGGATAGAGATGATATGGATAAAGAAGCATAAGAAATGGCTATTGAACATGTGAAAAGTAATCTGCATGTGCTTAAATCCCTCAATGACAATATGTATGAATATTTCAGAATTGTGGAGCAACAAACAATTGATAGGAAAAATGAAACACTCATTGACATCAAAATCAAGCTACTCAAGGTTTTCAAGAATGGTGGCCTCAACATAAACAACCGACTCAAGATGAGGAATTTTACTTGCTTACTGGAGAAAGTGAAGAGACTCTTGTTGAAGAGAATATTGTACATTAAGCATTTGTCTGCTTTATCTAAAATCAACATGTAATATGTGATCTAGAATCAAGCTTGACAGGAATGATTTTGAAGGAAGAAATTTCTCATGATAGAGATATTGATCCAATAGAAAAGTCACTAAAGGGATTTGCATCCTTACCTAATGGTTCAAATGTATTTAGAAATCAAAGTACTTGGTGCATTTGACTTGCAATGCAAGTGATTTAATGGGTGATCATTTGCAAAGTGGAAAGATTAAGGATTCATACTATGCAAAAGATGAATCCCTTTACTTAGTGAGCAGGAAAAGAAGAAAATTCTACATAGTTTTTGAATTGATTAAGAGACTTCAATAATTGGCTTATCCAATCAAAAAATATGGAGGCCATCTCACTGTAGACTTAGGGAGTAGATTGAAAGAACAAGGTTTCTTAGTACATTTTATCATTCTGCGACGACATTAGGATCTTGGTTACCTTCGATTGCTAAGGCCAGTAGGGCGAGAGTTGCAAGTGCTGGTGCAATCTGGCGTCCAATTTTAAACAACACTCAGGTATGCTGAGATGTTTCACATTGTCCAGGTCATACTCTAAATTTTTTAGTATTTGGAAATTTTGTGTTTCTTATTCTGCACCCATTTTCACTGCTCAGGGAGAACATCGATTAGTTTGGTATTCGATCCCTCGGTAGATAAAAAATTTCCACACCCCTCCCCCCTACCCACTCTCTTTCTATCGTTTGGATTTCATTTTGTTAGTTTTAACTATGGTAATGTAAAGAATCTATTCTGGGCAAGGTTATTATGTCTTCTTCCTATTCAATGGAAATGGATTAGAGAGCGATCCTTAGTCTCCCTACATATGCTCGCACCTGCCTCAGTGCTTACTCGAGGGAAAAAGTAAATCCCTTCCTCAAAAATTGCTATGGATATGGGGAGGGAACGTTTAGTGAACCAGGTGGGTGGGCTTAGTAGTCGTTCTGTTTTCCTGCCTTTACAAACTTCTAAATAATATGAGATGCATGTCAATTCTGGAAGCACTTTCCCGGCCCATAAATGTGGTAAAGTAATCACTTGACCCCTTATTTCTGTAAAAATAAAACATACAGAGAAACACAGAGCGCAAGCAACATTATTTTGTGTGTTATGATAGCAAGTATTTATAACTTTTTCTAAATCGTGTTCAGAAAATAATTTATAAGTAAAACACAGATTCACAATGCTCAGAAAACTGCATCCATAGTAATTCATAAATGCTAGAATACTTATCTTTATTAATTGTTTGCATGACGAAGAAAGAACCGCACGATAAGGAAGTTTTCAAAGATTGTTCTATGTTTATCTTTCAATATTATAAAAGGTCAGAAATCTATCTTAATAAATCACTCTATCACTTGAAATCTCATAAGGATAGGGAGGAATAAGCTGGCCCTGCCTATGCCTTTTCCTCCTCTCATTCCGCTTCACTTGGGACTGTATCCATCTAAACAACTACTGGGAGTATTTATTATTCCCAACATAAATATTATGCTCCATTTCCCATTGATCCAACCGATTCCAAGAGTCCCAAGAACCCACTGATAGATCTACACAACGGCCCATCTAGGAACACTGGCAGGGTGTTGCTTACACTGCGAGGATGTTCTTTATGAGATTTCTGAACCAGCTGCTAATATTTGATGCAAGTTAATTTTTATTCTCACAAAAGTGAATGATCAATCACTTTACGATAATTTGGCTAAAATGCCACAATTGCCTTGCTCCAGTAAAGTTTTGTCGTTTCATGACGTCCACATGGAGGTGTAATCCATTTGAGTGTACTTAACTATTACTAAAAATCAAACTTGAATGGATTGTAGCACGATTTTTTATATTGTTGGAAGGCACTAAACATGGAAGTGCTTTAAAATAAGTTGTCTGGTTGCAGGTTGTTATGAGACAAGCACAAACTATGGCACAAGCCGAGGGGAACACCCTAGGACGACTATGCGAGCCAGAAAAACTTCTTTAATAGGGAATTCTTAACAGACATTCTTTGATTCTTTGATATAGAAAGAAAAGCCTATTATTATTTGAACAAATATCCCCCCCCTTCGGAATAATTAACCCAGTGCAACAAATACACAAAGGACTCCTTCACAATTTAAAGAGGTTTGTTATGGTCGATCCGAGCTCTGAAATGCACATTTAATAAATAAATTCCTTGTTTTGAGGGGTTCCGAGTCAAATTTCCCATATGGGTTGAGAACTCGCATTTTTCTATATCAAACTTGATTAATTATGGCGTTATTCCATCCATTGGACTAGGTCATCTCTTGGACTTTCAGGATGGTCATGCATGGGTGCTCGTCGTCACACAGTATCTCCAACAACATCATCAACACTAGCAGAAGGTGACTCTAAGACTCTCATGAGTGAAAGCAGTGATGGTGCTGAGTCTGCTATTGTACACTCCATCGATATAAAAACAATGGAAATTGCAACTTCATCAACATCTAGTGTAGAAGGCAATATAAATTCAACATGGGATAAAGGATCAGATCTTCCATATTCTGCTGCAGCTGGTGAAGAGTATAGAGACCATGCACTCTATGGAAAGGAAGAAGTGGACATGATTACCTTTGACTCCATTATTGATCATTCAGGTGAGGAAGATATGAGCGAGGGTGATTTATGGCATCGACTTGAGCAAGAACTGAAGACGAAATCAAAAGAGGATCTAGAAGAGGAGGTTGCAGTAGCCAAAGAAATTATAGAAGATGAGGAGAATGTTGTTGCTACCGTTAATGAAATTGTTGGCCATGGTAGTACAGATGTGGACTGTAGTTTATCTGAGGAAAATGACAGTGTTCAATTTTATCCTCCTGGTAGAATTATGCATATTGTCTCTCTTTCCCCATCTGATTCTGTTAGATTATGGTAACTTCGGGATGTCCTCCATGACTCAGATTCCTTGCATGGAGGTACATCAGTACCATAGGCATCAGGATGGAGTAGAGAGTGAGATGCACTCTACTCAGTGGCATGAGTCCAGTGGGGGCTGCATGCGGAGCTTTAGGGGAGATTGACCTATGCATGCATGAGTATTGCATGACCTGCCAGCATTTAGTGACTACATGCAAAAGTGACCTTTTGCATGCATGCATGCAAAAGTGACTTTTTGCATGCACCGAGAATTAGGCTTTTGGAAAACCTAATTCATCGGTGAGATTATTTATAGAGGCAGGGGTCCACAGATGGGGTTACTCAGTTGTATCATCAGAGAGAGATACTGCCAGAGTGAGGGGGATGAATCTGTCCATGTGGGGCGACTTTCTGAGATAGGGAGGAGTTGCCGCAGGAGATAGGAAGGTCAGATCTGAGCTAGATCGGTGACCTTTAGTTCCACAGGGACCAGATCTCCATTACTGTGAGCTGAGAGAGCTCCATAGTGTGATTATTGATTGGATTGGAGGAGTCCGAGTTTGCTTGGAGGAGGATGTTTTTCATGAGGATAAGCTCATTGTGAGTTGGATTGACCGATTAGGAGTCTGAGACTTCTAGGATAGCCTTGCCTCGAGATTTGAGGAAGGTTAGGGACGATCGGAGCTCAGATCTATTGAGATCCGGAGTAGTACAAGCATTTGACATCCAGAGGGGAGGGCACACTTGTGCATGCAGAGAGGGTCGATTTCATCAGTGGGCAGTCTTCAGAGCGAGCAGATCAAAGCAGAGAGATCTAGAGAGGGAAAATCTATCAGAGGCACTGTCAGAGCACTCAGATCCAGATTGGCAGTTAGGGCATACTTTGTCAGTGCATGCATCAGCTGGATGCATGCAAATTAGAGCTTGTCCTAGTCAGAGGGATTGAGTTATCGGCTGAGGTAATTCTGTATTGTACTGTCTTTTATACTTCTATATGCTCTGGGATCGAGAGAGAAGATAGCCCCATAGTTAGCTGGTTTTTCTCGAAAGGGTTCCAGGGTATATATGTTGTCTATGCTGTTGATTGCATGTATGTGTTAGTTGGTAGATGCAGATCTAGTGGTTGATTCTATGTTTTTATGAGTATGTACTGACATTGAGATTCATACTACTTGAGGTCTTAGACTGATCCAGAGGGAGTAGTGATCTCTGGATCTATATATATTTACATGGTATCAGATCCCTGTTGAGGATCAAGGTGTGCAGTCACGCATAGATCTGCAATGGTGGTGACTAGATCTGAGATAGATCTAGGAGATCTGTGGAGATAGAGGCCAGATCTACCAGATCTGAACATTCCCGTTCAGATTTGTGGTTGTAGAGGTCAGATCTATCAGTTCAGTTGGTTTGTGGTCAGATCTGAGATAGATCTGCCAAATCTGTGATCAAGAGAGATTCTTGTTTACTGTGGGTAACAGTTTCTTCAGTTGGGTGAGTATGGATATTGGTTTCAGAGTGGAGGACCGATTGGATGGTGCCTCCAACTACAGTGCATGGAGGGCACGTATTACTCTCTTGCTGAAAGAGAGTGAGTTATGGGATGTTGTGAACAACATGACAGCAAATCCCGTTACTGTTCCGTCTGATGCCACTGCCAAAGCAGTGTATGAAAAGAAGAATATAAAGGCCCAGAGGATCCTGCTTGATGCGATCAAGGATCACCTTATCCCACATGTCTCTACCAAAGGCAATGTGTATGAGATGTGGGATGCATTGACTAGTCTGTACCAGAGCTCAAATGAAAACAGGAAGTTGGTTCTCAGAGAGAAGCTGAGAATCATCAAGATGGGGAAGGATGAGAGCATGGTTACCTATCTCACCAAGATCTCTCAAGTGAGAGATGAGATAGGAGCAGTCGGTGAGAAGGTAGAGGACAGTGAGCTAGTTCGGAAGGCCTTGAATGGCGTGTATGTAGCATGGGAAATGTTTGTTAAGTCCATCATAGGTCGTGAGAACCTTCCCAAGTGGGATCGACTGTGGGATGATTTCACACAAGAGAAGACCCGGAGAGGGTACATTCAGAGTTCAGCTTCTGCCATTCCAGAGGAGGAGGATGTGGCTCTCGCAACAGGTAGGAAGCAGAGGGGCAGACAGAAGAAGGATCTGAGCAAGATCAAGTGTTTTGCCTGCAATGAGTATGGACATTATGTGGGACAGTGTCTGCATAAGAAGAAGGGGAAGCAGGTGAAGGATGAGCAGGTGGAAGCAGCAGAGGAGGTTGATGAGTTCTCTTCTCAGTTTGAGAAGGAGTTCTCACTAGCCATAGTTCAGTCAGGACATGATAGCAGCCCACCAGGGATTCAGGCTGATCAGACATGGAGAGTGGACATTACTCTCAGCAGTCATATGACAAGAGTGCAAGATGCATTCCTAATTCTAGAGCATACGGCAATACAGTTGACTCGGGATGGTCAGGGGGTTAACCATTTAGTTGCTGGTGTGGGCAGAGTGAGATTTCTGCTTGATCGTGGGGAGCTTCTGGAGGGTTCAGGAGTGTTCTTTTTTCTAGGACTCTGAGGGAGTGTTCTCTCAGTGGCAGCATTGGCAGCTGTAGGATACCCTGTAGTGTTTCACAGGGATCAGTTTTTCACCTATCCCAGAGGAGTAGACCCAGTTTTGTTTGGTCACAGGATTGATGGTGAGTACTCGGTTCATGGACAACCTACTTCAGGCACATCAGGATGGTCGAGTGCATCCTCTTCAGATGCAGAGGGGGATGATGAGCGAGATGCTCATAGCAGAGATGAGGCCAGGAGGAGTGTGTCTGTTCAGCAGATGGGTGAGCGAGAGGCTCACCATGATGAGGATCAGGGTAGTGATTGCGGAGTTCTGATGGATGAGCGAGATGCTTATGACAGTGATGAGTCACAGGAGGTTGATCCTTTGGGCTCATATCAGATGGATGAGCATGCTGCTCATGCAGGCACCAGTCGGAGAGTGAGCTAGTATGACATGGTTGATATGGACTTGGCTCAGGAGAGAGCTACGTCAGTTCAGTCAGTGCAGAGACAAAGGGAGTTGACTTACAGAGATGAGTCAACTCAGGGTCATAGGCAGATGATCTACAAAGCAATGGATCCACTTGACAAAGGTCTTCAGAGTTGGTTATAGCAGCAGAGACTTAGAGGGAGTCTGAGTCAGAGTGCAATGACAGAGTCAGCAGTGGTTGACAGAGGGGCTTCTTCTGAAGCCACACATATGGAGATTGATTAGGGTGGTTCAGGTTAGAGTGCAGTAGTGATAGGCAGATCATTTAGATCAGTGTCAGGTACAGAGGACTTGTTGGATCCAGGTATCCATGGTAGGACTTCCCTCGTTAAGAGGGAGTGTTAGATTATGGTAACTTCGGGATGTACTCCATAACTGAGATGCCTTGCATGGAGGTACATCAGTACCATAGGCATCAGGATGGAATAGAGAGTGAGATGCACTCTACTCAGTGGCATAAGCCTAGTGGGGGCTGCATGCAGAGCTTCAGGGGAGATTGACCTATGCATGCATGAGTATTGCATGACCTGCCAGCATTCAGTGGCTGCATGCAAAAGTGACCTTTTACATGCATCAGGAATTAGGGTTTTGGAAAACCTAATTCATCGGTGAGATTATTTATAGAGGTAGGGGGTCCCCAAATGGGGTTACTCAGTTGTATCATCAGAGAGAGATACTGCCAAAGTGAGGGGGACGAATCTGTCCATGTGGGGCGATTTTCTGAGATAGGGAGGAGTTGCTGCAGGAGCTAGGAAGGTCAGATCTGAGCTAGATCAGTGACCTTCAGTTCCACAAGGACCAGATCTCCATTACTGTGAGCTGAGAGAGCTCCATAGTGTGATTATTGATTAGATTGGAGGAGGTCGAGTTTGCTTGGAGGAGGACAATTTTCCTGAGGAGGAGAAGCTCATTGTGAGATGGATTGACCGATTAGGAGTCCGAGACTTCCAGGATAGCCTTGCCTCGAGATTTGAGGAAGGTTAGGGATGATCGGAGCCCATATCTATTAAGATCTGGAGCAGTACAAGCATTTGACATCCAGAGGGGAAGGCACACTTGTGCATGCAAAGAGGGCCGATTTCATCAGTGGGCAGTCTTCAGAGCAGAGAGATCTAGAGAGGGAAGATCTATCAGAGGCACTGTCAGAGCACTCGGATCCAGATTGGCAGTTAGGGCATACTTCGTCAGTGCATGCATCAGCTGGATGCATGCAAATTAGAGTTTGTCCTAGTCAGAGGGATTGAGTTACCAGATGAGGTAATTCTGTATTGTACTGTCTTTTATACTTCTGAATGCTCTGGGCTCGAGAGAGAAGATAGCCCCATAGTTAGTTGGTTTTTCTCGAAAGGGTTCCAAGGTATATCTGTTGTCTATGCTGTTGATTGCATGTATGTGTTAGTTGGTAGATGCATATCTAGTGATTGAGTCTATGTTTTTATGAGTATGTACTGACATTGAGATTCATACTACTTGTGGTCTCAGACTGATCCATAGGGAGTAGTGATCTTTGGATCTATATATATTTACAGATTCTATTACTAATGTTGTTGATGGGAAAAAAGATAAAAGTTGGCATTTACCCTAAAATGCCATAAAATCAATGGGATCAAATTCCCAATATGTAAATTCATAATTTAGGGTTTACTTCCTATCTAAATGATACAACAAAAAATATGCTAAATATAATATGCATGCAGGTGCCTGAAAAACATCAAGTCAAAAGAGATCTAAGTGAGTATTGTAGCAATTGTAATCTATGTTGCCCGTATGACCAAATAAGAGCAAAAAGAGTGGCTCCCTTTGGTGGATGATAAGCAGTGAAGGTAACTAGTAACTAGTCTTTAAAGTAAACTTTAAAGTGAAAATTTATACTTGTGTGGTTATATATATATATATATATATATTATTCCATATCAACAGTTTGAACTAACATATGCAAAAACCATATTGAACTAACCTCAACTGTGAGCGAAATACATATAGATATTCTCCATAGCTTTATGGAATAAACGTTTAAACCTTTATTGGCAGGGGTTTCGAAGCTTCGGAGATTGGATGCCCATCCTCTTTACATAAAAACATAACATTTGTTGTAAATGATATAAGCTGCAGTAATAGCCACAGTTTGATTTTCAGCAGAAATAAAATCCCAAAATTGATTTTATAAGAAAAAAAACTCAAGATTTGAAGTAAACCCTAAAATACCATAAAATCATAACAAAGTTTACTCTAATCTTGACCCAAAAAGAGTACAAGTACATAGTATTACACAAACCCAATGAAACATTTTGAAAAAAAAATAAGTTTTTCATTTACAGTAAACCCTAAAAAGGGGGATTTTAAGCAGGTTGAACAAAAATACTTTGATAAGGAGCTTGAGGTGCTCACCATTGTTGTTGCTACTGCTCACGTCAAACCCTTGACCCTCCTCTCACATCGATACCTCTAACATCCTCCTCCAGTTCCTTAAGAGGCCTCGTGAACAAAAAAGAACAAGAGCGAAAACAAAGAGGAAAAAAATAGGCTAAGGAGGGTTTATTCCATTTTAAGGACAAGGTTTTGACACAAGACACTATTTTTGGATTGATTCTAAATATTAAATTAGATCATATAATTTCTATTGTTCCAAAATTTTATTGTTTATTCATTTTCAAAATATTTGTATTAATCTCTCTCTCTATATATATATATTCATATTTAAATTTAAATTTATATTATATTGTATTAAAAATTTATATTATAATGTATGTAACCCAACATATAGTAACCACCATCGGCACTTGGACTTATTTTCCAGGTCATGATACTTGTGCTCAACATGTGTGCACAAAGAGTAAAGACGTTGTTCATTGATAAGTCCCTCCTTGATTGAGAACAAATTATAATTATTTCATATTTTAATTTAATATCATCCTCACAATAAGATATAAAAGTAAACATGAGGACAAAGACAAAAAACGTAAAGAGTTGAGAGCTCAAGGTAGTTTAAAATTCTAGGGTAGCCAAAAAGTTGGGAAGATATAAAAGTAAACATGAGGACAAAGACAAAAATTGTAAAGGGTTGAGAGCTCAAGATAGTTTAAAAGTCTAGGGTAGCCGAAAAGTCGGGAAGTTGGAAGGATGGCTTGCTCTACGATAGGAGGGCAAGGAAGGCCAAGAGCTTTAGGCTAAACTTTTAAATATATCCCTAAGTGACTGGTTGTAGTCAGGGGAAAGCAAATCGTTCTATTTTTTGGCATTGTTGTAGTGGGATTTTGGTTGTGCAAGTGTGCAAACTAAGGCCTACTTAGTTATTGTTAAAATTTAGTAAGATAATAAAATGCAAAGCATAAAATTATAGATAAAAGACTTTTTAGCATGCATCTTTCACATTCAAATGATTTGGGAAAGAAGTAAAATATTGATTATTGACTATTGGACCGTTGGGAAATGAGGGTAATATGGGTTATTTATATTGTTTATTAGGTACTATTCATCCATTGAGTATGGGAGTGGGAATTATACGATGGATAATTTTTTTATTATTAGGTATTATTCATCCGTTGAAGTTAGCTCTAAGCTTGATTTTGGTATGGAAGTGGGATTTTATTTATTTATTAGGTATTATTCATGCATTAAGACTAACTTCAAGTGCGACTTTTGTATGGGAGTGGGATGGGTTATATATATATATTTATTAGGTACCATATAAACCTATTAAACAAATATTTTTACCTAATTTGTCAACTTCCTTATCTATTGAAACCAAAGTGCTCATGGTAGGAAGAATATGTTAAGATACATTAATTGAAACTATTGGTTGGATTTTGAGGTAGTTTTTAAAAAGTTTGTCTAGTAGAGTTATGTTCAATTATATCATAATTGTGTTAAACGTGGTTATATTTTATTTGACACCATACACAAAGGACATTTTATTTTGTTGTTTGGTTTATAATGAAATGTATAATATTGTATTAGAATTTAATACACATGAGATCAAATTTCATGTACTATATAGTTAGTTTATGTAACATGGTTTATGGCATCTCCTCACATGGAAAGGGTGTGAATATATTCTATTATAATTATTTGATCCCATCAATTTGTATAGTAATGTGTTAAGGCTTTAACATGCATGTCCATGTTAAATGATTTCGGGATTTGCAGGAATCCTCCTCTTCCTTTATCTGGCTACAAGGCCGTTTTCAATGGGGCTTCGACCCATCAATTTTTATAGCATAATTAATATTGTGTCGAGGCTTCAACATGGCCATGTTAAAGGATTTTGGGATTTGGCCTCCTCCTCCTCCTTTATCTGGCTGCAAGGCCTTTTTCAACGGGGCTTCTCAGAAACAGGGTTGTTTTTGTAGTGTTGGGGCTCTCATTATAATTTTGGAGCCGAATTGTCACTTTAATTAATTATGATTAAATTATCGTGGTTGATCGAGGACCATAATATGAGCTAAGGAGAGCTATTGGCGCTCTGGCTTGTCCTCTAATTTTTTTCCAATTAATCTCAACATCTTTCTTTACACCATATTGTTGCAGGTGGCTCTAAACTAATTACAGTTAATGATTGGGAGAAATTAGGTATGTTCTCTTTATAAAAGGTGATGGAGCTCTCATGATCTTGGATGGCTAGCTGTCATGACGTTAATCTTTTGCTCAAGGCCTTTCCTAATGTCTCCATCATGCATATATATCTTAATCAGGGAGTTCAATACATATGCAAACGCTTTAATATCGTCCAGGCGTGCCGGTCTTGTGGCCTCAGAGGGGTTTATTCATTTTGAGGAGTGGTACTGCAGGGGTCTATGTTTTAATTTCCACTAGCAGTTTTCTTGTTTTTGGCTCATAGTCAATAGAGACCTTTCTCCTCGTTTCTATTTTTTTGTACTTAGCGATTATACTAGACGTAGCTACTAGTAACTTATAATTGCAATTAATTTCCATTTTTCGATTGACACAATTAACATCACTTGAGTCTCTAAATACATTATACAACGTTACAATTTACTAAATTTTAACACTGTATATGGATTCAGAGGCCCCCTTTAAAGGGGTCGGGGTCTCTAAATCCAACCGCATTGTTAAGATTTAGTAAAATATTGTACAAATTCATTATCAAAATTGTAATTTTCCATTATTAGTGTGACACAACTAAAAATGACTAACATAAATGACTAATTCACATTAATCATTGTTAGCTAGTCATATGTATATTCCTGTGACTCAATTAGTCATTTATGTTAGTCATTTTTATTCTAGTCATATATTTTATCCCATGACTAAATTAGTCGTTTATATTAGTTGTTTTTTGTTGGAGTCTTTAAAATTGCTCAATTTTAGTCATTTATCCCTTGAAGAAACTATGGTGACTAACGTTTTTAGTCACCTAGTCACTTATCTCTTATTTCGTACTAGTGACTGGTACTTAGCCACATTGGAGCCACAACAATCCACACAATCCTGTTCTTATTTCCACCATCAAGGGTAGTAAGTATGCTCGTCATGGCCACGCTGAATCTCCTATGATTGACATTAGGGCTTACGTGTGGTATTTAACTGCCCCTAATCCCACTCCAACGACGCAAGTCATTCTTCAACCGTTCCATTTGATCACCACCGCCAATCATCCACCTCCCAGTGTGGTGGCAACACCTTCCCCCAACACCGCCCCTCAATCATCCAATAACGTTGGGGGCAGAATCGCTTAGACTCATACTGCACCAAATGCGACTAAAACCGTACCCCCCCCTCCTGCCCGCACACCCCCCAAGTGTGCCTTGTGAGATGATTTGGGCCACACAACCCATAATTGTCCACAATTGCCCAATCTTCAAGAACACATGAAGACATTGGATGATGATCCCACTATACCAGTTGTCGAATTACCAACTACCCCCCCACCACATAACAAATCATTGTGCACCAACCACTCCTACACCATATGCGGAGTTTACGACCATTACTCTCATCATTGTCCAGACTTACCAGAGTATCGGTTGGTGCTACATGAAATGCGTCAGTCTGCGCTAGAATCATCCATTAATACCATCGAGGAAATTCACCCACCCAAATACCTCCTCTTCGACAGAGGTTAACACTATTTATATGATTTCCACAAGTGGCGAACTAACCATTCCCCCAACCTCCAGGTTTAACTCTTCTGATCTGTCCACACAGTGTTTTCGCGGTGACAAAGAAATCATCGAAGCACTAACTGCACCTAACTTCCCTTGGAATGACATGCATCATAGAGCCTACTTCATTCCCGAGGATTCTACTCCTCTTGCAGCCAACCAACTTTTTTTCGAGTCCAAAGACTTCATCCATAGCCAAGTGGACCGGTTTAAGAGCCCTATCCCAGCTCTCGATGCCTTCGAAGAAGGTAACATGGCTAACATCTCGCCCACCATACAGTCGATATTTCTGTCACACCCGGTATAATTGAGAACATTACGTTAGGTACCTCTTGTACTCCAGACGAAGTCGATGCCTGTAAGAATCTCTTCCAAGAGTTCCTAGATGTTGTCGCTTGGTCATATAATGAGATGCCTAGTCTTGACCCTGCCATTGTTGAGCACCATATTGATACTTGGCCTGACATCCTTCCTGTCCGTCAAAAGCAACGACCCATTCACCCCTCTAAATTACCAGCCGTGAAGGCCGAAATTGAAAAATTACGACAAGTTGGTTTCATTTATCCCATTGCTTACACCACATGGGTGTCCAATCCATTGTCGATTAACAAAAAATAGGGCACCATTCGCGTCTGTACTGATTTTTGTGATCTGAATTTAGCTTGACCCAAAGACAACTTTCCTAGCCTTTCATCGACCAACTCATTGATGCATGTGCATTCTATCCTTCATGGACGGTTTCTCTGGCTACAATCAGATTCAAATTCGTAAAGAGGATCAGTATAATACTGCCTTCACTACTCCATGGGGCACCTTTTCCTATCGTGTTATGTCATTTGGTCTTAAAAATGATGGTGCCACATTTCAGCAGGCCATGACCTTTTGTTGACTTGGTCTATATTATCCTTGTATACTTGGACAACCTCATTGCTCAATCCAAGAAACGATCCGACCAGCTGGACGATCACCGGCAAGTCCTTTTGCTTTGTAGCAAATACGACATTCACTTGAACCCCCTCAAGTGTGTTTTTTGCATTCTTGTCGGCCGGTTTTTTGGTTTCATTGTTTCCCAAAAATGGATCACTGTCAACCCTTTGAAGGTTCAAGCCATTCTTGACCTCCCATCGCCACGCACATTACGCCAATTACAGATCCTTCAAGGGAAATCCAATTTTCTCCATCGCTTTGTTCCTGACTATGCTTCCAAAGTTCATGGTTTCCTTCGCTTGCTTCGAACCCACGTTCCCTTTGTTTGGGACAAACAAGCACAAGCGGGGTTTGAAGTATTAAAACGAGCCTTGACTTCCGCCCCATTGATTTCACCTCTTGATTTATCGAAGGATTTTATCCTTTATGTTTCAGCATCCGAATATGTCATTTCTGGCATGTTAGTCCAAGAAGATAGTGTGCGTCAAGAACGTGTCATCTGTTATGTGAGTCAGACATTGTTTGGTCTACCGCTACGCTACCTCCATGAGGAGAATTTGGCCCTCGTCGTCGTATTCTCTGTCCAGAATTTTTGCCACTACATTCTTATGAGACGAACTACAGTTGTGGCAGACTCCAACCCCATGTTCTATCTCTTGAGTCATCGCCTCCTTCAAGGCCGTGTGGCTAAATGGATCATTATCATACAAGAATATGACCTGACATTTGTTACACCTAAGAGTACCAAAGCCCTTGCCTTGGCACATCTCATGACCGACTTACCATCTTCGTTAGCGTCACCTCCAATCATCACTAATTTTCCCAACGACCACTTGTTCACTATTTCGTCGGATGACCCATGGTATGGTGATATCCTTGTATACCTACAAACACATAAGTTTCGATCCAACCTCATTCGTGATTATCATCGTCACATCCGCCATCATCTTCATGGTACCTCCTTCCCAACGATGTCCTTTATGAATGCGGCATCAACACCAGTTTACGTCGATGCCTCACACATGACGAGGTGGAACAAGTTTTAAATGACTGTCATAGCGGAGCATGTGGTGGCCACTTCTCAGGAATGGAAACTACCCAAAAGGTCATATGTGCTGGGTATTTCTAGCCCACCCTTTTCACTGATTACATTACCACAGTCAAACATTGTCGAAATTGCCAACTCTTTGCCCCCAAATCCAGGACCCCTCCTGCCTCTCTCCATCCAGTAATCACCGTTGTCCCTTTCTACAAATGGGCCATTTCTTTTATGGAGTGCAACACCCCCTTGGCAAGTGGGCATAAATACATTATTGTGGCTGTCGATTATTTCACTAAATGGGTTGAGTCGATGCCCACATTTAACTGCCAGGCTGAAACCACGTCACATTTCTTTTTTAACCATGTCATTACTCGGTTCGGGTTCCCTAAACAACTCATATCCAACCATGGAAAACACTTCTAGGACACCGTTTGGAAAGAGTTGTCCACCTTCCTGAAGTTTGACCACTAGTATGCCTCATCCTACTACCCGCAGGGGAACGACCAAGTTGAGGCTATCACCAAGATCCTCAAAACAATCCTTCAATTCACAATGAACAAGCATAAGTCAAACTGGCACCATATTTTGTTTCATGCACTTTGGGATTACCACACTTCTACTAAGACCGCCACGGGTTTTAACCCTTTCCATTTGGTTTACGGTGTAGAGTTTGTTCTCTCCATTAAGTGTCAAATCCCCACTTTACACATTGTCATAGACCTTCTCCCGGACACCTCACCACTTGAGAAACGTTTACTCTTGTTGGAACAGGTGGACGAAGACCAACGAGTGGCCTTACAAATCATCGATGCTTCCAGACATCTCTCCAAAGCCCATTATGATAAACGCGTACATCGCCGTAACTTCCAAGAAGGAGACCTAGTGCTCGTCTATGACCAAGCTCATGAAAAGCACGAAAAAGGAACGTTTGAATCCATGTGGCAAGGCACTTACATTGTCCAAACCTGCCTCGGCAAGGGGGCATACATCCTTACCAATTTTGAAGGACACCCTTTTCCCAACCCTCGCAACGGCTTGTATCTCAAGCGATTTTTCCCTTAACTTTTTCAGGACCCTCTAGTCTGTGTTGTACAATTTTCTTTCCCCTTTTTTTTCCACTTTTTGTAAGCAGAGCCTCACTGTTTTATTCCCTGCATGACCACAGATGGATCTTGTTCTCTCGCTCTATGTCGGTTTTTTCGACAGTGCAAGTAGACGGTCTCCAAACCTCACCTCAGCAGCTTGGGTACTATATTTCCCTTCACATGAGTTGATACACCTCGACGGAGTGTGTATTGGTGCTTCCACTAACAACCAGGCGAAGTACGATATTGTGACTGGTCTCCTGACCATTTCCATCCAGTTGGGCATTAGTCACCTTCGTGTGTTTCTTGAATCCCATCTCCTTTTCGCCCAACATAATAACTTTTACCTGGTACAGGATCCTTTCCTTTTTAGAAAGTTCCTACGCACAAAACAACTTATTAGATAGTTTGAGTTCATTACATTCATCAATGTCCCACAAAGTCAGAATAGTGTTGTAGACCAAATGGCTAATAATATTATAGAATGGCATATCAATCACAACATGTAGGAATTAGACCAAAAGAATGCATCATCATATCATCCACATGCAGATATACATCATATAGGCATACTTCATCATAAAAACAAAAAGAGGACCATCATCATAATAAACTGCATCCACGTGCATATATATATCATAATCAAAATGTCATAGTGTTTACATCATAACATAAACATCAATGCATTGAGGATCCCAACAGCTTCCTCGTCATAAAAATAATCGTCGAGTATAAAAATTCTCCATGCTCATCGCATTGGGGGCAGTTCCATCAATTGCCTAGTCATCTGAGTCATCCCCATCATCGTCGTTGTCCTCCTCCTCCTCCTCTTGATCATCTGACTCAGTCTCCTCCTCCTCATCATCATATGGGGGCATCACCCCGCTCCATGGCCCTCACTACCATCGCAATACTTTGCATCACTGATCTCGACTCCCGTGGAGCGTCGTAGCAAATTTCGATCAGCTCTTGATCCAAATGCTTCCGACCATCATCAATCACACCATCCAGTAGGTGGTCAATACCTACATGTAGCGTCTCCAACATTGTCAAAGCACTTTGTTGTCGACAGTGCCCACGCCAAGGAGAGTACACTCCCTCCACTCGATCCCTATGATCTTGGTATCCTGTCGGTGGTCGCGGTTCCACATCTGCACACATAAGCACATCATCAGTTTCGATATCATAACAATCCTTTAGCTATCACATATTTTATGAAGTAGAAACAACATGATACTGTAAAGTGAGTAGATACATACCATTTGATCCCCATGCCTATCCCGGAGGTCATGGTAGCTCTGCATCCCCCCTGTAGTCCATACCTACATAAGGGAAGTCCTCGATCACCACTAGCAACTATCGCCACTATGTAAACAACTCTCGAGTGAAAAACCATCCCACTAGTCCCCCACCACCATGAGTCTTCATCTCACCCCATCGCCGCATCCTTGGCTCGGTGGGACCACTGTCACGTACTACTCTGTGCGGTCGCAGCATCGGAACTCACTCAAAGAAGAATGAGCATAGGAACGAAGGGAAACATAAATCCCCTCCTGTGTAGATAACCTTGTTCAGCTCTCGCCGAACAACTATCAAGTACATATGTCCCCAACATAAGTATGTGCCCGCCAAGGCCTTCTCAACTAACATCATCTGCCCTCCAGATATCCTGTGGGGCGCCTTCCACTCAAGTATCCGCACTACCAGGGACGCTATAGATCCAGTCTCCAGACTCTCTATGTCACAGATCAATATCGCATTGTCATGCACATAAGTTGTGGCATAACAATGACACTCCAGTAGGTCCTCCATAGACACATCGATGGGATTCCTCAGCTGGGTGTCTACAATCATACCCAACCACGGGATCCCCCTCAGAAAGTACACATTAGTGAGCGATACCTCTATCTGATCACCCTGAATCACAAATGCCCCCACATCGACATCCTAGAACTCCACCAATTTGTTCATAAGTAGATTTGCTAAATGCATTGGGGGCACCCTAGAAAAATTCAGTAACCCACACCAAACCAAAGTATCCTGGACATCCTCATCATCCATGATGTCATCCAATAGCCTACCGAACTCATGCTCTCACCAACTCACCCTCGGCATCCTGCACACACATGAAAAATCCCTCAGTAGTAATGTGTAAAGCAGCAAGCTTGTCCCCCAAGGACCAGGCCACCCATCCTAGGAAAAAACACACGTTCCAAAGCACATATTTTTACCCCTCAGGTGCCATTAGAGCGCGCTTTTCCCCTTGAAACGTGCACTCCTCGAGCGCACCTGTCGAGCCTACAATCGTGCTTGGAGCACGCTTTTCTCAACAAAAGTCGCGCTCTAGAGCACGACTGTGTAGCACACAGTCGTGCCCCAACCGGACGACTGTACGGCTCATAGTCGCACCCTGGGCATTCCATTTCCCTCGAAAAGTGTGCTCTGGCGTAGTGGTGCCCTAGCCGTGCTTTCCAGGGCTCCCCAGAGGACCAAATCCAAGTAAAAAAACATAAAAAAATGTCATAAATTACTAAAAGACTTACCTGCAAGTCATAGAACTCGATTCCACCGGACAGATTGAGAGAAATATGAATTTTCTCTTTCGGGCCCCTCCACACTCATCCCAATTTGCACAGTGAAAATGACATGTGGAGGTGGGCTCCTTTGCTATTTATAGCCATTTTTGTCCATTTTTTGTTTTGTCCATTCCGGAGTCATCTAACCTTCGTTTTCCATACCGTTTGCACCGCCGAATTCAAAATTTTGTGCCTATGATGATGCTTGAGATCATTTCTCACTCTCACTCAATATTTTTTAGGGAATTTTTTCCATGCCCCTTGTCGCCTCAATTTGCATGCCACAGGACGTAGTCTTTTTTGCACCACTTTAACCATTTTGTCTATCGAGGCCTATTCACAAGCCCTCCGCTCCATCAATACTGCAGCTATTGCGTTATTTTTCCACCATTCATCTACCCGCAAGGAGACCCCATCAGTGTTCCCCCTCACCTTCTTTCTCAGTTCTCATACTTGTCCCTTGATTGAACACTTCCTCCTTGCTTGGATTTTACATCTGTTTGGCATACTTTTATCCCTTTTTCGTACCAAGCAACTCCTTTACGAAAAAGGCACTTAGGGAGTTTCTGTTAATCTCTTTTCTGACTCCTTAAAGAATGAAAAGATAGTCGAGCAATCTTGCTTCCTTTCATGCTCGCTAAAAGTATCTGAAAGGGAGTCTATCTGGTATAAGTTTAACCATTTTCCAGACCTAGTAGACTAATTATGAAAAAGGAATACTCTAGTCACATCAGCTAGAAGAGTTCTCGATTGCATACTTTTATGCTTTTTCGGGCCTTGGGGACTAACACACGAAAAAGAACCCCCTTGGAGTCTTCTTATTTCTTTCATACTCTCTAAAATTGAAAGCGACCATGAGCATTCACCATCCTGGGCTCGTATAAATCCACATTGACGGTACCTTTCCACCATTTTAGATTCTTCTTATCGCTTTCAGACTCCTTAAAATTGAAAGCACCCATGAGCATGCACCATCCTGGGCTTGTACAAATCCACACAACGATATCTTTTAGAACACACTTTTCTCCCTTCTTCAAGCTCCTTAAACCATGAAGAAGGCCCAAACGGTGCCTCTCGACGCCCTGACAGATCACATCTAGTCCCACCATTATGGAAGCATCCCCGACATCTTCGCCTTTGTTCAGAGTATTCTGCAATGTGTCTCCCTTGGAGTCTCCTGATCTCACTTATCAGTTCCCCCACTAATTCTAACCCATTTCAACTACAATCCTTGATCCCTTAAGCTATGATCCCCTTTCCCGAGGTCAGTTTCATATGCTGTCACGTCATCCTTTCCGTCATACTCTAAACAAAGGAATATTGAGTCCCATCACTACTCGACCCCCGTATCCCCCCCCATAGTGTGTCAGTTACACATCGAGTACCATCACATCTTGGTTGTACACCTTGCCCTCCTATCAAGGAAACATCATTGCCTTGGTAGTTGCAGGTCTCCCTCTGTCGACGCCAACACATCTACTTCCGAGGATATACCCAGAGGTCCCTGTACCTTGGACTCATTTCCATCAGTGGTGAGTGCCTATGTACCATCTAAGAGCAATCCTTAGTGCCTCTTAGAATGGTTGTTTCTCATGTGCTCGAATTCAACTCCATAATTGCACCATTGAGATTCATACAGGGTATTGGTCCCTTCAGTTATTGGTCGAAGACCCCGGATGTCCCCTGACTCTAGCACATTGGTGAGTCTATTTGGAACCCTCAGTTGTATGTTCCCATGGATATCTGGGCTACATTGGCGATAGTATTTGGAAGCCCTTCATCCATATGCTTCTTATAGTATCCAATTCAGATGCAGTTCAGTGTACCTTTGAGATTCTGAATCTTAGTCGTTGAGTCCATACATTATTAGACACCTTCAGATCCAACAAAGCATCAGTTGATGTGATACCTCATTCAGGTTGGATGCCATTGTTTCCATATATCAGTTCTTCAGATCAGTCATGGTTGAACCATGAGTATGTCCTAGATTTGTGTCCCTTCTGGACCATTATGATGTAAACAACAGTTCTTTATGTATTGTTCAGGTCCCTTCTAGGACTCACTATTATTTGTATACGAGCATGGGTATGCCCGCCTCGTCCATATATTTGATATTATGTGGTGATGTATTTCTAGTTATAGCCCTTGCAGTTTGTATGAAGCATGTGTTCTGGTCTCCAACTAGTTTTTGCTCTCCACCATCACAATGCTCACACCCCTGGAAAAATTCTGAATCTATGATGTCTATCGGTCATACGATGAGCTCCTTCCCTCACACATCAGGGGGCAATCTATTAACACCCGAAAATTTTTCACATAGCTCATCTCCCTAGTCACATAACCCATTTACCACTTGTTCCTACATTTTTGGCCTCCAAAAATCCCTAAATTGGTAACCAAATGGGCATAAAATCATTATTTCCCTCATCAATTAATGGAAATCCTCCAAAAAATGATAAAATCCCATAAAAGGGGTCAAAATCCCCAAAAAGGAAAAAGAAAAAGGGGGAAAAGTCAAAATAAAATAAAAAAAGAGGGAAACTCAAAATACCACTAGCCAATACTATTGGTTGCCCAATACCATGGGTCAATACTCTACCACCCAAAATCACTATAAAAAGGTGATGGAGGCCCCCCATTTCACATCCATGATCAACTCTTCCTACCCTTATGCTGCCAAAATTCATGTTGAACTTTAGCCTATCACCTTGAGCTTTTGTTCCCCATTCAGTTGAGTCTTTGCCACCTCTTGAGCATTTGGAGAAGAGCAAGGAACTCTGGAGACCCAATGCGCTACTCTTCGTACAGCTACGAGGGCCCATATTTACTCACCTTCTGAAGTAACTCTTATTGTAAACCCTTGTTTGCAACATAATACAAAATATACTTCATGGGTTCCGATCTATTTTTTATTTTTAAGGCAGTAATTAGTTAGATTTGTTTTCATTGTTATTTACACTCACACATTATCCATTTTTGAACTGCTACTAAGGGTTCCATAATCCTTAGTAGGTGCCCCTTTCCATAGGCTAATGTAAAAACACTAGCTACACCACACATGACCTGACATACTCCATCACCTCATTCTTCATCCCCTTCCATGTGAACCTTTCCTTCACTTTCTTGTAAGTCTTCAGAAAACCCGGATGACCTGCTAAAGGCACATCATGGGAAACCTCAAGGATCTTCTTCTTTAGTATGAATTATGGAACCAAAAAGATCCTATCCTTATAATAGATAATATCATTGAGAATCTTGTAAGCATCATCATGAATTAATCCATCAAACAAATCACATGCAAACTAGTTCTTTGTGTACTCTACCCCAAGCTGTACTTTCCAATCATCATGAAATTTGAACAATGCAAGTGTTGGTTTTCTAAAATGTGCATCATCTACAATGTTCATCTTACCCTTCTTATATTCAATATCAAAGTCAAATTCTTGGACCTTGCTTACCCACTTATGTTCCCTATCATTCAGCTCCTTTTGGGTTAATAAGTGCCTCAAACTGTTGTGATTAGTCTTCATAATGAACTTACCCCCTACCAAATACTGTTTGAACTTGACTAGCGCATGCATGATGGTTAGCATCTCTTTGTCATAGACTGAATATAATATTTCATGGGGTTGCAAATTTATGATCTCAAAGGCAAATTCATGATGATTTCGCATCAAGATTACTCCAATTCCATTCCCTGAAGCATCACACTCAAGAACAAAAGGTGGAGAAAAATATGGAAGTGCAAGAACAAGACAACTGCTCATTACCTCCTTCATTCTATTGAACACTTGCTCAGATTCTTCTAACCAATGGAAAGCTCCTTTCTTAGTGAGGTCTCTCAAAGGGGATGTCAACTTGGAAAAGCCCTTGACAAACTTCCTGTAGTAGGTACATAACCCAATAAAACCTCTCAGTTCAGTGATATTTTTAGGACTTGGCAAATATAGAATGGCTTGGATCTTTTCCATGTGAACTTTAACTCCATCTTGCCCAATCACATGACCAAGATACAAAATATCAGTCATTCCAAACTCACAATTGGTTAGCTTTGCATAGAAAGATTGATCTGCCAATATTGTTAGTACAATATCCAAATGATGCAAATGCTCTTCCCAAGTTCTACTATAGATCAAATTATCATCAAAGAAAACAAGTACAAACTTACAGAGTTTCCTGCTAAACACTTTGTTCATGCAAGATTGAAAAGTTGCAGGTGCATTGGTTAGGCCAAAAGGCATAACCAGAAACTCAAAGTACCCATGGTGACACCAGAAGGCTATATTCTGGATGTCTTCTTCTTTCATGTTGATTTGATGGTAACCAGATCGAAGGCCAATCTTTGAAAAGTACTTAGCCCCATGCAACTCATCCATAAGCTCATCAATCCTTGGAATAGGATATATGTTCTTGATAGTCTTCTTGTTGAGAGCTCTGTAGTCTATGAAAATCCTCATGGTCCCATATTTCGTCTTCACAAGGACTACCGATCAGGCAAAAGGACTTGAACTCAGTCTAATCAATCCCAAGTCAAGAAGTTCCTTGATGGTTTGCTCTATCTCATCCTTGAATCTTTTTGGGTGCTTGTATGAGTGTACTTTGATAGGTGAGCTTCCTATCTCTAACTCAATCCTATGCTCCACTCCTCTATCAGGCCGCCTACCATGAAGAAGGTCCCCAAACACCTTCTTATGCTTTTGGATCAACTTTTGAATGTATTATGGATATTGAGCTACTTCCAATGAGGTGCCCTTTGTGGTGATTAGGCATTATTCAGCCCATTCAATGTCTCCATGCCTTAGTATGGATCTCATACTGTGTGCACTTACCACTTGTTTCGGATAGGTGTTGATCCCTCTCGATACTACCTCATTTCCATCTTCTCCCTTGAATATCATCTCAGGAACTTGGTAGTCTATTGAATGCTTCCCAATGGAATACAACCATTGTACTACCAAGACCATGTTAGTATCAGCCACATCCACAGCATAAAATCTATCTGTAATGGTATGCTCTCCTATAGAAATCTGCAATTTAGGAATCCATCTACAACAGTTCATAGAACCATTACCTGGAATGATAACAGTGAAGCCTCCAAACATTTTAGTGGGTAGCTTCCTCCTTTCAACTAGAGTTGAATCAATCAAGTTATGTGTTGTTCCTCCATCCACTAACATAGTGATTGATTGTCCTTGAACCACCCCTTTGAATCTGAGTGTGTGGAAGCGAGGCAGCCCTAAGAGTACTGCAATCTTTCTCACCTTGGGAGTAGGTTCTTCTTCTCCAGTCGCATAGGCCACTTCTACATCTACTGGGGCCTCTTCTTATTCTTCCTCAACTTCGCTCTCTGAGAAAACTTCAATGTAGTGTGCTTTTCCCTTAGCACATCTATGTCTCGGAACCTAGGTGAAGCACAACTTCCTTCTTCTCAATTCATCTCGATCCTTAGAACAGTTATCCTTTCTGAAATTTCTGGAAGGACTCTTCATGGGTGGCATTTGATTCTTGAACTAAGTAGGACCAATAGTCTTAGGAGGAAATCTAGTCCTCGAAATAGAGTCTTGCAAGTCTCTGGTTCGACTTAGTGCATCTTGCAAGGTAGAGGGCTTGTAAGCCTTCACCAAACCTTTCAAAGGTTTTGATAACCCTTCAATGAACAATAAGATCAATCTAGCTTCCGAAATATCAGAGACCATCACAGTTAGTTTTTGAAACTCCTAGATGTAGGCTTCAAGAGATCCAGTCTGCTTCACATGTGCTAGTTCCCTGAAGGTGATCACAAGGTGATCTTTAGTCGGATCTTTGGTTTGGGAACCAGGAAATCCACTGGATATTCCCATGAAGCTACAGTAACAATAATATCATCTATTGCGCCCACAAGTCTTACCATGTGCTTATCAGACAATTCTAAAATTGTAGGAGTGGGTCTGAGAACATTATGTAATTGTAATACCTGTAAATTGGTCATAGACATAATATTGATAGTTGCCCCCAAATCAATTAAATCATTTTCTATGGGAATGTTATTGATGAACACATTTAAAACGAGACTTCTTAGATTTGTTGATGTATATGTAACTTCGGAATGTATTTCACATATATGTATGTTGTATTCCTATAGAGATGTTATTATTCCTCTATACGGAAGTGTCGTCATTTATATTATAAGTGTCGTAACTTATACTTGACGGGTTATTAGACCACCTTGTTGGGGTCGGTCCTGTATAAGTCATGTAAGTCAAAGGGTTATTAGACCACCCTATTGGGGGTCGGCCATGTGGGTCAAAGGGTTATTATACCACCCTAGTGGGGGTCGGCCCAGTCAGCATTATATTAAGTGGTTAAGTTGAGGCCGACCTAGTTGAGTAAAGGTCAAGTCAAGTTAGTGTATAAATAGAGAGTGTGTCTCTCTCATTTTACACATTTTGATCTCTCACTCACACTTTGGAGAGTGGCGCTCTTGTGGAGGAGGAGGCTTTGCTGCTAGGAGAAGACTATCTCTTGTATTCTGGTTGTATCATTGCTCTATCTACCTCTGAGGAAGTTATTGGGGTTTTTCACCTTTATGGTTTTTCACCTTTATGGTTTTCCCCAAGTAAACTCTGTGTCTTTTGTGTGCTTCCATTATTGTGTCCATGATTGATATGCTGTAGATTTGCTATACATGTTGTTCTCTCAGTTAAGATCCTAGATCAGATTGAAGTAAATTCTGAAAATTTAACATGGTATCAGATCTAGCCTAAAAGAAGGCATGATATGGCATGTATGACACTTGTTGCTCTTACGATGCTAGGGCTTGATATAGCAAAAACCAGTCATCGTAGCACTTTCGCTATAATCCGTTTTGGAGAATTTTTTGGGTTTTAAACTTTTACAGGTCGAATATTAGATCCCCATGTACCTTGTGTCCAAAGGAAAAAATTTAATTCGTTGTACTTTGTGATTTATGATCTGTACAATATAGGGTTTCTGCCTCTTCCAGATCTGAGTCAAAAATAGGTGACCTTGGAAAAAAGGTCATAACGTGGGCTAGGAAGATCCAAATGAAATTTCGTAAAAAGTGACAGGTAGTACACAGACTGTACTATCTCAGGAAACTTTCTCAGAGGCCGAAGTTGAAACAGTGACATGTGGAACTCCGTACAAGTTCGCTCTCCTGTTTTATCCCATAAACAGGTCACGTTGTGAAACTTGGCATAACTCTCTCTTAGAGAATCCAATTGATGTCAGACCTATCGGGATGGAAAGATGACAGGTCGGCCTATCTCAGGAAACGTTTTCAGACCCTTTGGATCAAAAAGTGCGGAGTTACACCAGAAACAATAAGGTACATATTTCTGTCAAAACAGAATGATTTTTGAGCACCTTCATTCATGGCTTCCGAAATTTAGGGTTTCGGAAAAAGTTGGAATTCTTGTAATCAAAGACCACGGTTGAATGCTACTCATCAAAATCGAAATTTAGAGACCAAGATCAGAATTTTTGGTTGGGCAGAAGGCCAGGCTTGATCAGACCCTAGTTCGGGACTTTGATCAGAAAAGTGGAAAATTAGGGCTTTTGTAAAAAAGGAAATTTTTGAAATCTGTGACCACGACTGGAAGCTCCTCAGAAAAATAGAAGCTTAGAGCTTTGGATCAAACCTTTTGATTGGTCAGAAGAGTGGGCTTCATCAAACCCCATTTCAGGGTCACGTCCAGTGAATCCGAAAGTTTCAAAGGAAAAATTGAGGAGTGAAACTTTGCAATTTTCAAATTCTAAATATACCAGCTTGATCAACTCATCAAGGCGCATATTTCTATCCATTCGGAAGTTTGAAATTCAAAATTTGAATTTTTGGGGTTTCTCTGACAAACCCTAATCCAGCTCCAGGTCCAGTTCTTGCAAATCAAGTGGATTGGGTTTATCCTAGAAGAAGATGGATTGGTCACCTGCATAAGTGAAGAAGTTCATGTTTCAGAGGGAGATAAGGCTAAGGACTTACATAAGAAGATTACAAGTGATCTCGACAGGTATGAATCATTGAGGTATCTTTCAAGATTTGTTAGTGATTAAGTTTATGGTATGTTTGTCTTTATGTTATTATGGTTAGTACAATCTTGATTTTAGATTTGTCGTATCACCTTAACAAAATTATGAATGCATGATAGAAGATATTCATTGGTTAGGGTGTTGACACTTATGATTGTACTAATGCATTATGGTGTTGTATGAGGTTTATGTTGTCTGCTAACATAAAAGGTACACCAAGAAAGACAAATCATGTTCTACTTCAAGAACATATGATCATGGTGACATGAAGACAAAGATTCATCCATTATCATGGATCACATAGAAGATCTACTTTCGAGGTATGTATAACTTGGTTCTACAATGGTTAACTTATGAGACATGCAGGTTACTAGCACAAGTCACTGAAGAGAACCAAAAGACATTATGCGGGTATGTTAGACATAACTAGCTAGCATGCTAATCCAGGTATGTTTTTCTTATATCAAGCTAGAATCCTACCTTGTGTTAGGATCTTATACTGTTGTGTTGTTGATAATGATTATTCATGAAGTCATAAGTTTGAATAGTCATGGTTGTATGCATATTATGTTTCTTACCATAATTGATGATATGACTAACCAGAAGAATCATGAAGGTATAGGTTTGAGTAATCATGGGTTTATGCATTGATGATTTAACTAATCAGAAGAGTCCTATGATCAAATAAGAATATGCATGAGTAAAAGAAGACTTCCCTGAAACCTTGAATACTAATGTTTATTATCTGTGAATGATCATGACTATACATGTTTAAGATTATTGTGTTTTGATAGTGTTAAGATTATACTAATAAATGTGTGATTATGTATGAGACCTCAAGGATAACACAATGATGATACTAATAAACATGCATAGTGGTTAAAGATGGATATAAGTTCAAGAATAGGTAATCCAGGAAGCAAAGATCAAGAGGGAGCACACTCTAGTTGTTCCTGCAAGAAAGCAAAGGAGCACACTTCAGTAGTTTCTGCAAGGATGCAGATATTCAGAGGGAGTTGACCACTTCTCACAATCCACATCAGAATGGAGTTGCAAAGATTCAGAGGGAGTCCACCCAGCAATCAAACAAAGATAAGTATTTGAATTGTCATTTCTTACATAATGTTATTTAATGATGTATATGCTTATGTTCCTACAATTAGGTTGTGTATTATGCATATTAGAATAGTTGCAATGATGAACAATATACTACTAATATACATGGGTAAGTGGCCTATGGCACTGTACAACATTCCATTGCTACTTATCTAGAATGAAACCTGTTTTCTGACATGTTAGGAGTTGTGCACACTCTTAACAATGTTCTGGTAGAGATTGGAAGGCATCTAGAAAGTTATAGAATATGGATAATTGTTGTATTGAAGCATTGGCTAAGATAATTGCATGACTGTATGACATTTATTTATGTGTAAGAATTTGTTCTGAAAACTATGAGATGTTTTCTAATCATGCAATTTAACTTGTTGTGTAGGAAAGATTGTATACCATCACCTACAAAAGAAGGACTACAACATTTGTTCAGCGACAAAGCTATCTATTGAAAATATTGAATATATTGAAGTTCCCAGGATCTGGGAAGAATGCCATGATCGAGGAGTACCAGTCGATCATGAAGATGTTTGAGATGCAGTCCCAAAGGGTAGTCTGTAGTGACTTCCAAGAGGATCTACAAGATCAAGCATGCTGCAGGTGGTAGCATAGAGACTTTTGCTCCTGGAGCCAGATAGACTTCCATTAGATCCGTACTTGCTCTGGCTGCAGTGATGAAGTGGAAGATACACCAGATGGATTTCAAGACAGCCTTCTTGAATGGTGTAGTTGAAGAAGAAGTGTTGTGGAGAAGCCACTTGGTTCTGAGACACATGATAGGGAGTCATATATGTGTAGAACTTGGTATTGTAGGATAGACAGCTTTCTATCTAGTTTGGGCTTTACCAAGAATAAAGCGGATTCCAACCTTTACTACAAGGTTGAGGAAGGCAATCCAGTGATACTACTATGTGGATGACCTGTTTGTAACAAGTGAGGATAGATTGATTGCCAACATGCAGCGGAAGCTTGCTGTCGAGTTCGAGTTGAAGAACTTGGAGATGATGCACTATTGGTTTTTGGCATGGAGGTGTGGCAGAGTGATGGAATCTTCCTTGGACAAGGGAACTATGCAGTAGAGATCCTGAAGAGGTTCGGGATGATGGACTGCAAGGCTATGGCCACACCTATGGCATCGAACCTGAAGCTTCTGTGTGATGCTTCATCTAAGCCGGTTGATATCACTATGTATATTCAAATGATTGGGTCCTTGATGTACCTGACGAACACGAGACCAGATATTTGATTTACGGTGAACACATTGAGCCAGTTCCTGACAGATCCGAGGAGTGTTCACCTGGTTGTTGTAAAGCATGTTCTGAGGTACCTAAATGGTACAGTGGATTATGGGATCAAGTATGAAGCGAATCAAAATTTTAACCTACAGGGTTATGTTGATTCAGATTGGGCTGGCAGTGCTGTTGATAGGAAGAGCACATCTGGATGTTGCTTCAGTATGGGATCAGGTGTGATCTCTTGGTTTAGCAGGAAGCAGTCCTGTGTAGCACTGAGTACAGCTAAGGCAAAGTATGTTGCATCCTGTTCAGCTAGTTGTGAGGCAGTATGGCTACGAAAGCTACTGTCTGAGTTATTTGATCTCCCGTTGGATGCTACTGGTATCTTTTGTGATAACCAAAGTTGTGTGAAGCTGTCCGAGAACCCAGTGTTTCATGACAGGTCAAAACACATAGAGATCAAATATCACTATATCAGGGATATGGTGCAGAGAGGAGCTGTGAAGCTCCTGTACATTGCGACGGATGAGCAGATTGCAGATGTGCTGACGAAGCCACTAGCCAGGGTGAAGTTTGAGTACTTCAGGGAGAGGCTTGGTGTTCTTCAGATTGATGACACTTCGAGGAAGAAGTGATGGACACATTTGCAGAAGCCATTCCAAGCATGTTGGAAGGAGGGTCCTTCACATGGCTGTGGATGTAAGTGTTGGATGATGAGCATCAGGATGATGTTTTGGTTTCTGCTTTGTATGATTAATTGGATCATTTATATATGTATGTATGCATCATGTTGGATGCTGGATATGATCAGTTGGATCATTTATATGTATGTACACATCATGTTGGATGTTGGATATGATTAGTTGGATCATTTATATGTATGTATGCATCATGTTGGATGTTGGATATGATCAGTTGGATCATTTATATGTATGTACGCATCATGTTGGATGCTGGATATGATCGGTTGGATCATGTGTATGTATTTTGTATATGCATCATGTCGGATGCTTGGACCATGTATCTGTATATGTATCAGGTGGATACATTGTATGATCAGGTAGATCATGTATGGTGATATGTATCATGTATTTGTATTTATATCAGGTGGATCATGTATGATGATATGCATCAGGTAGATACTTGGTATGCATCAAGTAGATGCATTGTATGATCAGGATGATCATGGATGACGAGCTTCAGGATGTCGCTCCAGATGACATGCAGCAGGATGTTGCAGTGATGATGATTAGGATGATCATATGTGCATCAGGATGATGTATGGTGAGTATCAGGTTGATACTTTGTGGCCGTGGAATAGGTTGTGCAGATAAGCATGTAATTTGTGCCCTGGGAGATTTGCAGATAGTCTTTCGAGGTTTTGCCTATGGCATGTAATTTGTACCCTGGGATATCTGGCAAATGCTCTTTCGAGGTTTTGCTTGGGAGGACATATAATTTGTGCCCTGGGAGATTTGGAGATAGTATTTCGAGGTTTTTCCTATGGCATGTAATTTGTGCCCTGGGATATCTGGCAGATGCTCTTTCGAGGTTTTGTCCTATGGCATGTAGTTTGTGTCCTAGGAGATCTGATAGGTTGAGCCGTGTGCTCGTAATCAGTCCTGGGATGCTATTTCGAGGTTTTGCCATGACCACATGTAATTTGTGCCCTGGGAGATCCAAAAGGTTGAGCCTTGTGCTCGTAATTAGTCCTGGGATGCTCTTTCAATGTTTTGTGGTGACCACATGTAATTTGTGCCCTGGGAGATCCGATAGGTTGAGCCTTGTGCTCGTAATCAGTCCTGGGATTCTCTTTCGAGGTTTTGTGGTGGGGTCACATGTAATAAGTCCTGGAGATCTGGACAGGATGAAAAAGGGCCTCAGATGCTCTTTAGGGTTCTTGCTAGTCAAGATACTCTTTTAAGGTTTTGTGATGCACGTAATAAGTCTTGAGATTTCCACAGTATGGTCAGTGATGATGAAGACCTGCAAGTGGTGGGCCTACATCCAGTATGAAAAAGGACTAGCTCTGTAGAACTTCCTATGACGAGTAGATTCAGAGATTGATTGAGATAGCAGCAGCAATGACGATGATCCAGAGAAGATGACTTGTGCTAGAAGACCTATGTCGAGAAATACATTCCTAGTTAAGAGGGAGTGTTGATGTATATGTAACTTCAGAATGTATTTCACACATATGTATGTTGTATTCCTATAGAGATGTTATTATTCCTCTATACGGAAGTGTCGTCATTTATATTATAAGTGTCGTAACTTATACTTGATGGGTTATTAGACCACCTTGTTGGGGTCGGCCCTATATAATTCATGTGGGTCAAAGGGTTATTAGACCACCCTATTGGGGGTCGGCCATGTGGGTCAAAGGGTTATTATACCACCCTAGTGGGGGTCGGCCTAGTCAGAATTATGTTAAGTGGTTAAGTTGAGGCCGACCTAGTTGAGTAAAGGTCAAGTCAAGTTAGTGTATAAATAGAGAGTGTGTCTCTCTCATTTTACACATTTTGATCTCTCACTCACACTTTGGAGAGTGGCGCTCTTGTGGAGGAGGAGGATCTGCTGCTAGGAGAAGACTATCTCTTGTATTATGGTTGTATCATTGCTCTATCTATCTCTGAGGAAGTTATTGGGTTTTTTCACCTTTATGGTTTTCCCCAAGTAAACTATGTGTCTTTTGTGTGCTTGCATTATTGTGTCCATGATTGATATGCTATAGATTTGCTGTACATGTTGTTCTCTCAGTTAAGATCCTAGATCAGATTGAACTAAATTCTGAAAATTTAACAGGATTTGCAAATTTTGGAACTAAGGGCTGATCCGATATATAATTAGACAACTGGCCTAGAAAATGTATTGTTAATGGATCCTTTTTTTTTCGACCAGGTTTCTTCAAACATAACTCCCCTATCATTTTTGCATAAATAGGAACATCTCTGATAGCTTGAAGTAAGGGAATTTCAATGCAAACATTCCTTATCTCATTTTCAAAATCAAACTCTGAACGAATTACAGGTTTTTCTATCGAAAGCCTCTATGGATAAGGAGGATCATTGGACATCTATGGTTGTACAGTTTGTTAGCACTCATAATTTCTCCTTTGGTTGTGGAAGGATAGTTTAAGGTAACTATTTCAAACCAATCTTTAGGAGGAAAGCTAGCCTTTTTCCTACCAAAGAGGGCTCTCTCAACAAATGAATACAATGACTAGAGATGTTTCAAAATGATTGTGTTTTTTAAATATTGTAAGAGGCTAAAATGCATGGATACCATTGGGCATGGAGTAAAAAACTAAAACATTTAAGAAGTAGCAGAGTTTAAACAACGAGGATTTTTGAACAGGAAAGGCAGTTATCTTTTCACAGTCAAGTTCTTGTTTGGCAAGCGATAATTGAATAAAAAGAGACATTCCATCAATATTAGGCATCGATTATAAATGAATCCAATATTGACTTTAGTGGAAAAATTGTGAATACTTTCATCCAATTAAATCAGAGCATAATTACATGAATTCTTATTTAAGCAAACTCTCATCAAACCCTGAAGGAAAACATAATGGAAATAAATTTACTGGAATAACAAAACACGTGAGGAAAGGAAAAACACGGACTGTAAATCAACAACACAAGAATCTTTACTCTTGAAAATGTGCTCAACTCTCCTCGTCTATCTTTATTAAACTAGAAAAAGCTCAATACAAAATATGTATTCTTCTCACGGGTTCCAACCTTGATTACATTGTAAAAGTATGCTTTTATACATCAAAAATCTCATTGAGCTAAACCTAACCACTTGCTTTCTAAAAATAGAAAACTTTAAACTAATTATTACATTCAATTTCTGTCAAAATTTGCATCTTTAAAAATTTCCAAAAATAACATTTGATATTTTCTTTTGGTTGTAGTTGTTGTCCAAACTTTCTTTCTTTGGACAGGGATCTTCAAGTGTGTAAGTTGTACTTCATTTTCCCATACTTCTCCAATGTCTTCCATTGTTCTATAGAAGGTATCTCATAACTAGTCATTTCTTTGACCAAAACTTTCATCTCTACATGTTCTGATGGATATCGCAGGTATCTTTCAACCTATCATGGTCAACTGGTTCAGAATTTCAAAATCGTCTGAAAGTTTTTCTAGTACAATCTTCCCTGTTAGGACATGAGTCATATCCTCAAATTTTTCATGGTTCATTCTGATCTCAAATAACAGATTTTTATAATCATTCTGAGAAATTAATTTATCTTTTTCATCCCAAAAAGAAGGCAATCCTTTCTAAATCAGCTTTTCAAATGCTCTTTTGAAAGTTGCCACCTGTTGTGTCATATGCTCCGCTTTGGCCTAGACATTCTCAATGTGAGAATGTTTCCCAAGAACTCTTTTAGCCCAGGTTATAATTGTTACTCTGTTTTTAATAGCCATTGCTTTCAGATCATCTTTTGTCAAAGTATTTAAAACGTTTATGGTATTCTGGGCTGTCTCTTTCGGCTTTTTATCCAGAACTTCTCTCATTGATGTATAACTTTGTATACTATCATCGGCTATTGATTCTTTTGTCTTCATAAAATTCAAATAAGGTCTAAATTTTGCAGCTAGATTTATCATCGAATCCCAAATCAAATGCTTTGCACCCTGCAATGGAAGATGCCCTGTCACTTGAGCTATCAATTTTTTATTTGTATCCATGAGCTCCTTATTCTTGTTTTCCAATTCTTTTCTTTCTTCCTCCTTTTTCTGGTTTTCTTCCTCTAATCTCTGTTTTTCCTCTTTCAGATCCTTGATCTCCACCTCTTTCAAGCTAACTTGATACATAGCTTGGATTAGATCTTTTGTACTTTCCTCTTTGCTGCTCTGATTTTTTCCTTGCTTATCTTGTTTTACACTTGCCAATTTTGACTTTAAGTCTTCAATTTGAGTCCTGAGACTCAATCTGTCATTTTCCCAACTTACCTCTTTTTCTTCACGCTTAAGAAATTTAGCTTTGCAATCATCCAATTCTTGTGATAAGGTTTCATTTTCTTGTTCTAACACGGTCAGCTCAGAGGCTTGAATTAACTAAGTTGTTGGGATTTTGAGTTTTCTTTTGAATAATTGAATGGTGTTTTCTTTCTCAATCAAAATCTTTTTGCTGGCCTCTCCTCTATTTGGCTAATCACTAGTCTCCACTAGATAATTTTGTAACTTTTTGACCTGTTGCTGATCGGATTTATTTTCCGTTTTCTCCCGTTTCAACTGGATTTCTAGCATGTTCACTATATTTTGCAGCTTCGTTATTTTCAGGGTAGCTTTCATCAAAACCATGTAAATGACCTCTCTAGTCTGCCTATGCAAGTGAATCTTATATGGGATTGGTATCTTTTGTAAATTTAATTTCATCTCTGTGACCTTCTCATCAGAGGATACAGCCAGATTCAAAGTGTTATTTGCAGGATCTCTGCTGGTCATCAAAGTAATTTCTGAATCAATGACATTCCTGACTCTTGGAAACAATTTATGGGTTTGTTCTCATGCTTCATATTTGTCTTGTCCATACTTAACATATAGCTCGGCTCTTGACTGAAATTTATCAGTGTCTCATGCAGCTTTTGCTTCATCAAATTTATACTCATACATTTGAACTTCTAGGCCTTGATATTTCTCTTTCTTTTTTCCTTTTTCAATGTATAATACAATCATTTCACCCTGCTAACTTGATTTTAGTCTTTTAGCTTCTCTTTCTTCCTCTAGCTACATATCAGTACTTTCATGGAAACTCCTTTTGCTAGTTGTTTCAATCTTACCTGGAGTAGGTATCAACTCAGCTAAAAACTTAGCCAGGGTAAAAGGATTTGACTGTGAACTTTCTGAAGCTTCTATATCAGATTCATATGGTAATAGATTGGTCCTCCTTGCTAATCCTTCAACCTCCTGATGATAAAATGCTTTGCTTTTGTTATGTTGTCTCCTCTGGGAAATTATATGACATGGGTCATAATTTACAGCAAAGGCCTTCTTAAAATTTAATACTTCCAATTGCTTTTCCACAAACGAAAGAGCATTCTTGTTTTTTATGATGAAAGGACCAATTTTTAAAGGAAAATCTATATCTCAAGCTTTCTTGAAAGCACGAAAATGGTCATTTTCAACTGTTAATTTATGTCTGATAAACTCTAAAGCAAAAATTATCAAAGTCAAAAAGGCAGGTAGAACGTATGGCTCTTTAACAAACCCATAAATCTTTATTACTGTATGTTGTTTTAGCAAAAACCAATCTCCAACTGCTTTGTCTGGGCTCAACTGCATCAAGGTCTTCATCTCTGGCAACACTCTTGGCAAATTTTCTTCAAAAATCAATCTGTACACTTCTGATAAAATTAGGTTCATAAAATTGAACATATTGTTTTCCATTGTGGCTGAAAATACTGCTGGCGGGAAATGTAAATTTTCTTCACTTGAAACTAGGAGCATTTTCATCAGGTACATCTGGAATCTGAAATGTCTAGCAGTGTGGAAATTCACTAGCTAAGAGTGAATATTCTCAACCAGGAATTCATCAAATTTAAGGCAAGGAACTTGATTGTACTCCATCTCTAGTTTACCAAAACTTAGTTTGAATACTAAACTTAACTGGACCTTGGTGACCACTGAATCATTATCAAGCCCTAAAAACTGGGAAATTAGTGACAAAACTAACTGTGAATTTTCATCAAAGAAATTGATGTCTATTGGATAGGGGGTATTGTCAATTGCAAGGTCAGGTTTCAGACAGCTGGTCATGAAGACTTGTTTGTTTTCAGGGGATGGGTGCTTCTACTGAAATTGGTTTCAAAGGAAGGGGAAACATTTTGTTCTTTCAATAAAAAATTTGACACTCATGACAAATTGAAATCTCTTTATACACATCAGAATAAATAGTGGGACAATAAAATCCTGCTATAAGGATTTTGTTGACTGTTTCTTTCCATGAATGGTGTCCTCCACACAATCCTTTCTGAAACTCCTTCATAACCTATTGTGCTTCATTCTCCAACAAACAATTCAACAAAATTCCCCCTAGATCCTTCCAATATAGATACTCATTCAAGATGCAAAACTTTGTTGCTTTTAATTTTACAGATCTTGATTTAGTCTTGCTCAATTCAGGAGATTCCTGTAGATTTTGTAAAACATAAAGAATATCACTGTACCAAGGAGATAAGGAAAAATATTTAACCACTGGTGGGCCTAGAATCGTCTCAATTGAAAGATCAGAAACGAAATTCATGTCTAGAGAATCACAATTTGTTTCAGTCATTAGCTTTGCAAAACCTTGTCCTTTAATCAGTTTTGTAGGTTTGATTTCCATATCATACTCTAACAATATTGCAATCCATTTGGCTCTCTTTCCTTCAGGATCTGGTTGAGTAAGGATATCTTTAACAACAGTAGTTGGAACATAAGCAATCACATATGAATGTAAAATGTAAACTCTGAAATCATTTATGGATTTGATCAATGCATAAGCTTGTTTCTCCATTATATCATACTTCAATTCCCCATCTCTCAAAATCTTACTGAAGAAAGCAATTGGTTGTTCCATATTCTCCTAATTTTTCTGCAATAAAACTCCAGCTATGGTATGTTTTGAGACAAAAGAAAATATAATGAATTCTTTAGAAAAATCTGGACTAATATGTGAGATCTTTTTTAATGTCTGTAAAAGATTTTTTATCTTCTATATTCCAGTTGATATCATTATTTTTCTTTAACATGTCTGTAATGTTCCTCAAAATTTCTGCAAAACTAGGAACAAACCTTCTTAAAAAATTTACTCTCCCAATGAAAGATTGAATTTCTTTCTTACACCTTGGTATCCCAATTTTTTGAATGGCTGCTACTCTTTCAGGATCGATTTTAATACCATCTTTTGATATAATATGCCCCAATAATTTTCCTTCTTTCATGGTAAAATTTGACTTTTTTGGATTTAAAGATATACCAAATTTTCTGCATTTCAAAAATACCTTTTCCAAATGCTTCAAGTGCTCTGCATCGGATTTTGAATAGACTTTTATATCATCCATATATACCACTACAAATTTATCTTTCTCTTCAGCAAATGCAATATCCATGGCCCTTTGAAATGTAGCTCACGCATTTATCAATCCAAATGGCATTTTTGCGTACATAAAAGTTCCCCATGGTGTTGTGAAAGTTGTTTTCTCCTGATCCCCTGGAAGAACTTTAATATGATTATACCCTGAAAAACCATCCAACATAGAAATTATTTCTGCCCCTACAACCTTTTGCAAAATGCGGTCCATCTTCAGTAAAGGATAATTATCTTTCAAAGATACTTTGTTTAAATTTCTGAAATCTATACAAAGTCTTATTTCTCCATTCTTTTTTTCTCACAGGAACTAGATTTGCTACCCATCTTGAAAATCTCAAAGATACAATGATTTTAGCATCAAATAGCTTTTTAACTTCTTTCTCAATCACTGGAAGCAGCAGGGGATTTATTCTTTTGAGATTTTGTTTAAAGGGCTTCTCATTCGGTTTGATGGGAATTGTATGCTAAATAATAGAAGTATCATACTCTTTCAAATCTTCATAGCTCCAAGCAAATACATTTGAAAATTTCTTCATTAACTCAACATACTTTCTTTCTTTTTCTAGTGGCAGATTCTTCAAAATTTCCACTATGTTGGATTTTTCTTCTATCCCAATATTGCAGTCTTTAATCTCACTTTCATGGGGTACTACTTTCAGGTTCTTAGCTACATCGTTTCTATCAAATAGTTTTTCCAAAGGTATGAGACCTGTTATCACTAAAGTTAACTCTCGACTGCAAGAGAGCCAAGCTTAGAGAAATCTTAACAATATGTAGAGGATAGGCATGATGGTTTGTAATCAGGTAGAAACGAGACAAAAATTAGGATATAATACCGGACATGGCTGCAGCAAATATACATATGAAAGGGCTACAAGCATGAATTTACAAAGGAAATGAGTCAAGTTCTGCATCAGGTATATTAAAGATAATTTCATGTGCATCATAAGAATTCAAACATAGATAAGTAGGACTATTGACAGAACAAAATCATGAATAGCATGTAATTTAGTTATTAAAGCAAAACGTGGCTCATATGATCATAATCATTTCAAAGCAGTTATTTCATATCAAAATAAACATAATACAAGCCTGCCTGCAACCAACAGTAGCAGTCTGTTTTAACCCTACCTTAGCCCTCAGCTAGAACTCCCTCTCCTCTTTTGTTATATCTTGCCTTTTATAAATTTGCAATACATTACATAATGTGAAACAAGATCCTAAAACAATGGATCAAATCCTCAACTAGAATAACAAAAATAGCTATCGAAATTGGGAAATCCTTCAAAACAGGAGCAATATCTGAAATCTGATCCCTCTAAAATAGATTATATTTCTTTGCTGCCAAATGCCCTGTCTCAAGATACTCTGTCACAAAATCTGGAATAATTGAATTTTATCCTTTCTTTCTAACCACCAATGATAAATCTACGAATTGAACTGTGCCTAGATCTTTATTAGGCATTGGTCATGATTTGTAATGCCTAAAATGTATGAACCGACTAATTTGCATCCTCAAGAATTGGATCTTAAATGATCTAACAGTTTTCTGTTGATAAAATCTCCTTCAAATCTGTGCATGATCACTTCATGATAGAACCATGATTTAGTTAATGAACACCTCAGGATGTCCTTAACCTATGCCTTAATTTCCTCACATCATTCGATAAGCACAAGATATGGTAGAGATCAAGCTAAAAACTGATTATTGGAAAATAGAAAGGCGCTTGGTTAAGCAATGAAAAGAATTTCTTTTAAAATCTCCACTATCAATTGTCAGAAACGCTAGCCAATATAAGAGTCTGCCCTATTTTGAATAATTCCTATTATACAGCCAGTTCAAAATTGAACAAGAGTAGAAGAAAAATACGATCCCAATTTGTCCATTTCTTTGTTTCGAATTCTTCATTCAAGCGATTTCCATAAATAAAATGTAGAGGCTATTTATCATTTCTTCTTAAATGGATTCTTCACAAAAAAACATGAATAATTCAACAAATGGCTTTCGAATGCTTTAAAACATTGTTCCTTCATGGCACTGGATGTATGGTTCTGGATAGTCTTTCTTTTGGCAAGTTGTGGATATTTGCATTGATAGACATGTGCAACTGAAACTCCGGCTTTTGACACTTGCTGCGTATGATATCATTGAAAACTTAATGTACACATCTGTCTCAATCTTTGATTGACGCATTCTGCATAAGTGTCCCTCCAAAAGATTCCTTTTTTAAAATAATGAAGTTGCTAAACAACTTTTGAGCTACCATCATTTGTCACGCCCTTAAGATTGGTGCAATAGAAATTATAAATCTCCAAACCATAAATAATATCTAACTGTCTGCTTAAAATTCAACCTGGGACGAACTGCGAATAATCTCCTTTTTATTGATGTAAACTCCAGCCACGAATAAAACACTAGGCTTTAGTCTTTCAAGAAATTGTAATTGAATGCAACACAATTAATCCTTTGAAGAGCTTCGATTGGGAAATATGACATTGACTAATCACCTTAATAGTAGAAAACTTGAGCAAATTGTAGGACAAACCTGGTGACAACATCTGGCTCAGGATGGGGATGGCATGCTCCCTGTGAGTTTCCAATAAATGCAAACCAAGTGCCTTCCATCCCATCTCTGCAATCACTTCTATAAGCAAACTGAAATATGTATAGTGCCTTATCCATTGGGCAATGGAGTCTTTATTCTATTAGCTTATTGTCCAAATCTAACTAAAAACCAAACTGCAAACTGAACTGCTGAGAAAGGAACTACAAACTAAAAATAATATGCTCAGAAATGAGAGCTTATTTATGCACACTCCTACTCTAATCTTGCAGACATCAAGTTGATCATGTGTAATTCCATTTCCAATGAAACTAGGTTAAAAACTGACTTAACAATTTAAATCCTGGAACATGCTTCTGTAAAATAAAGATTGAAGAACTTATAGGCAACTCATCATGAATCTGAAACCCATATTTACAGTTGAACAAAACTAAATGGCTTGAGCTGATAAAATCCTCCAGATAAGTAGCTACCAGGTCATAAAAAACATAATAATCCTCAAGATATTCGAGCTTCTGCTTATTATGATTAAACAATCAATGTGTGTAATTTCTACCATACCACTATTTCAGTTCTGAATCATCAAACTTGTTTGTATTCTCAGAAAACTTCTCAAGCTTGATATTAAAAGACAGCTGAAATGGGTTTTGAAAAGACAAGCTCTGTGTTTTGACATCTAAAGCTTCAATCTCTTTCTCAATATATTCAGCAAATTCTTCTAAAAATATGACTTTAGATTCTGAGTTACATGAGCTTGACTTTAAATAAGAAGACAAAAGGGAATAAAAATTATCATCTATTTCCTCATCGGTGCACATATCATTCCATTCTCTGAAATTTTGGATGGAAAGAGATTCTTCCCTAAACTCTGTCTTCTCCATCCATGTCTTCAAAAAGACAATCCAAAAATCTACTAATGATCTAATTGACCCAACACACAAATATTCAACCCAACTTTTACACTTTCCTTGTAATGAATCATAAAAGAGTCTAGTGAAGACATCTTCATGTTTAACTCTGAGTAGCTCCGTAAATTCACGAAATTAGATATATGGTTCATAGCTAAACTCAAATATTCTCCATTAAATTTAGGACCATTTCTCAACAAATATTCATCCGAAGGAAGACGATTCGGAAAACCAGGAAGTTTTGCAAAATCTAGACATGCATACCTTGAAACAATAGAAGCAACATCTGAAGTCCTCATTAGTCCAATGAAATCATCAGTGAAGCTTTCAAATCTGGATCCGTAGAAGTTGGAGTCGCCAGGTGAATAATTTGCAGCCAATATGTCACCAGCCCTTGTTCACCATCAAAGACTAGATATATTCGTTGTTGTACATCCCAGGGAAGTATGTCTTCGTTCCTCCGTCCCTGACAACTACGCCAGAAGATGTTATCATTAAAGTTAACTCTCGACTGCAAGAGAGCCAAGCTTAGCGAAATCTTAACAATATGTAGAGGATAGGAATGATGGTTTGTAATCAGGTAGAAATAGGACAGAAATTAGGACATAATACCGGACATGGCTGCAGCAAATATACATATGAAAGGGCTACAAGCATGAATTTACAAAGGAAATGAGTCAAGTTCTGCATCAGGTATATTAAAGATAATTTCATGTGCATCATAAGAATTCTGACATAGATAAGTAGGACTATTGACAGAACTAAATCATGAATAGCATGTAATTTAGTTATTAAAGCAAAACATGGCTCATATGATCATAATCATTTCAAAGCAGCTATTTCATATCAAAATAAACATAATACAAGCCTGCCTGCAACCAACAGTAGCAGTCTGTTTTAACCCTGCCTCAGCCCTCGGCTGGAACTCCCTCTCCTCTTCTGTTATATCCTGGCTTTAATAAATTTGCAATACATTACATAATGTGAAACAAGATCCTAAAACAATGGATCGAATCCTCAACTAGAATAACAAAAATAGCTATCGAAATTGGGAAATCCTTCAAAACAGGAGCAATATCCGAAATCTGATCCCTCTAAAATAGATTATATTTCTTTGCTGCCAAATGCCCTGTCTCAAGATACTCTGTCACCAAATCTGGAATAATTGAATTTTATCCTTTCTTTTTACTACCACCAGTGATAAATCTACGAATTGAACTGTGCCCATATATTTCTTAGGCATTGGTCATGATTTGAAATGCCTAAAATGTCTGAACCGACTGATTTGCATCCTCAAGAATTGGATCTTCAATGATCTGGCAGTTTTCTATTGATAAAATCTCCTTCAAATCTGTGTATGATCACTTCATGCTAGAACCATGATTTAGTTAATGAACACCTCAGGATGTCCTTAACCTATGCCTTAATTTCCTCACATCATTCAATAAGCACAAGATATGGTAGAGATCAAGCTAAAAACTGATTATTGGAAAATAGAAAGGCGCTTTGGTTAAGCAATAAAAAGAATTTCTTTTAAAATCTCCACCATCAATTGTCAAAAATGCTAGCCAATATAAGAGTCTTCCCTATTTTGAATAATTCCTATTATACAGCCAGTTCAAAATTGAACAAGAGTAGAAGAAAAATACGATCCCAATTTGGCCATTTCTTTGTTTCGAATTCTTCATTCAAGCGATTTCCATAAATAAAATGTAGAGGCTATTTATCATTTCTTCTTAAATGGCTTCTTCACAAAAAACACTGAATCATTCAACACATGACTTTCGGATGCTTTAAAACATTGTTCCTTCATGGCGATGGATCTATGGTTCTGGATAGTCTTTCTTTTGGCGAGCTATGGATATTTGCATTGGTAGGCAAGTGAAACTGAAACTCGAGCTTCTGACACTTGCTGCGTATGATATCATTGAAAACTTAATGTACACATATGTCTCAATCTTTGATTGACACGTTCTGCATAAGTGTCCCTCCAAAATATTCCCTTTTTAAAATAATGAAGCTGCTAAACAGCTGCTGAGCTACCATCATCTGTCACGCCCTTAAGATTGGTGCAATAGAAATTATAAATCTCCAAACCATAAACAATATCTAACTATCTGCTTAAAATTCAACCTGGGACGAACTGCGAATAATCTCCTTTTTATTGATGTAAACTCCAGCCATGAATAAAACACTGGGCTTCAGTCTTTCAAGAAATTGTAATTGAATGCAACACAATCAATCCTTTTAAGAGCTTCGATTGGGAAATACGCCATTGAATAATCACCTTAATAGTAGAAAACTTGAGCAAATTGTAGGACAAACCTGGTGACAACAAGACCTTTAGGAATGACATTATTTTTTAGCCGAATAATTTCCTTTCCCCAATTTCCTTTTTAAACCTTTCTTGTTCCTTTGAAAATTCTTCATTGTCATCAACTTCCTCCATATTCTGATCTTCATTATCAATAATTGTGCAAACTCATCTGACATCTAAAAAAAAATTTAATTTGCAAATCATCTTCAAAAACTTGCCAATATTTTGAGTTATAGGGGATTGAAGGTCTGTTCACAATTTCAATCTCATATTTTTTGTTTGAAAAACTAGGAACTTTAAAAGCTCAAGCAATCATAGCCAAGGAATCTGCCACTTAATTTTTTATTCTGGGTATCATCACCATCTTGTGCTCATCAAAAAAGTTTCCAAGCAAATCCCAAACTTCATTCATGTATGCCCTCATTCATGTATGCAAATCCTTTGAAGAGCTTCGATTGGGAAATACGCCATTGACTAATCACCTTAATAGTAGAAAACTTGAGCAAATTGTAGGACAAACCTGGTGACAACAAGACCTTTAGGAATGACATTATTTTTTAGCCGAATAATTTCCTTTCCCCAATTTCCTTTTTAAACCTTTCTTGTTCCTTTGAAAATTCTTCATTGTCATCAACTTCCTCCATATTCTGATCTTCATTATCAATAATTGTGCAAACTCATCTTATACATCTAAAAATAAATTTAATTTGCAAATCATCTTCAAAAACTTGCCAATATTTTGAGGTATAGGGGATTGAAGGTCTGTTCACAATTTCAATCTCATATTTTTTGTTTGAAAAACTAGGAACTTTAAAAGCTCAAGCAATCATAGCCAAGGAATCTGCCACTTAATTTTTTATTCTGGGTATCATCACCATCTTGTGCTCATCAAAAAAGTTTCCAAGCAAATCCCAAACTTCATTCATGTATGCCCTCATTCTTGGATGTTTAGTTTGGTAACTGTCATTCACCTGATTAATTACCAATTCAGAATCTCCATATACATCTATTCTCTTTGCTTTCAAATCTTTTAACATATTAATTCCCAAAATCAAAGCTTCATATTTTGCAACATTGTTTGTACATTCAATGGTCAACTTAAAGGAATAAATCAAGAACTCTCGATCTGGAGATATTATCCACACACCTGCACCAACACCTTCTCTACTTATTGATCCATCAAAATGCATAGTCCAAATCCCTTCAGCTCTTTGTTTCTACTTAAGTATTTTTTGTTCTACAATCACATTATTGTCTTCCTTTTGATTGTCGGAATCTGTTTCTTTCTCAAGATGGAAATCTTGTAAAAAAGAGAAGACCCTAAATCAGTGTCTACTGCATAAATTGAACGATTATCTGGTTCATCTTTACTACTTACCACATATGCAAGTCTTTTTTTCTATGTATAATCTCATGTGTTCACCGAAAACTGGAATTGTAGCGAAAGACATATCCATCTGGAAAGTTCCTCTGAGTTTTGAAGCCCAAGACCTAGATAATAGCATACCAAATTTTGGGGGAATATCTTCCACAACTACATCCATGACAATACTTTTAGCTAGAATTTTAGTGAGGGAAACCACCAAGTCTTTGATCAATCCCAAACACCTGACCTTTTTTGAATCAAAAGAAAACAAATCTTTATAAGGTCTTGTGATTTCTAAACCCAAACTATCCACCACAACTTTTGGCATCAAATTATGTGAAGCTCCTGAATCAAGCATGCAATTATGGAGAATCATATCATGGATATTCAAATTCACATAGAAAGGTGGAACCTCTTCCAAACTACTATCTTCTATTTTGGAACCCAAAAGAATAGTTGGAGAATCATCATTCAATTCTAACATAATAGGCTCCATTTGTCCTTCACTCCTAACCATCTTTGTAACCTGCTCTTTGTACTCACTGTTTTTCAATATCTCATTAAAAGGGATAGAAATTTTAATTTTTGAAATCTCACTTTGTAAGTTGAAAGAAGTGAGTGTTTTATCACTTTCTTTGACTAAATCTCTTTTAATATCTGGAACCTTTTTCAATACATCTTCTTTTTGTTTTTCTTTCTTATGCTGACTATTTGAAGGTTGATCAATATGACCTTTTCCTTTATTCACAACTACATCTTTGTTTCTGAGGTTTATTTTTCTTTGAAGGTCATTCACAACATTCTAATACCCAATCTGGTATTGTTCTGTTTCTAATTTAAAAGTATTACACTCCCCTTCTTTAGAAAACATGGCATGTTCCATTTTAGTCAGATAAAACTCAGAGTCAAGATCATCAAAATTATGTATCTCACTTTCCACCAGTCCAGTTTATTAATCTTCATCAACAAAATTCTCAGGAAATGGAGGTCTTACTTGATGATCTTCTGCATTTCTTTGATTTCTCTGATCTCTCTGTCTTATTTGTGGAGGAAATGGTCTTTTGAAATTCGTATTTCTAATTTGTGGCTCTTGTTGGTCTCTATTTTGAGGTTTATTTTCCAAGGCTAAACTGTCCATGAGTATTTCCATAGTTTTCATCATAATATCGAATTTAGCATCAGTGGGAGAGGAAGTTGAAGCTTGATTTTCTTCTCTAATTTTCCTTCTATCTGTTTCTGTTCTTTGTTTCATTTTTCCAGAAGCCATCAAATTCGTCTCTACTTCTACTGCATCTTTTAACATGTCTACTAAAGTAGCTGATTTTCTTTCTCTTAGCATATAAGAAAAATCACCTTCAAAAGCATCTGCATAATGTAACTTGGCAGCCCTTGCTGGAGGTTGAACATCAGTAGGAATTGAATTATAGACTCTCATAAACCTCCCAGAAAATTCTTGAACAGACTCAAAATTCCCTTTTTCAAATTATTATACCGTGTTAAAATTTGTAAAGGGTTCTTTTTGTCTTCCCATCTTTCAAGCAAACAATTTACAAACTCATCATATGATGGAATAGACCTTGCAGCAAGAGTTCTAAACCAGTTTTTAACTTCTCCTGATAAAATTTGAGCCAATAACCTCATTTTTGCATCATCGTAATCTACTTCCTCAAGATCAATAAAATCATTAAACCTATCAATGTGTTGCTGAGTTGTATAATTTCCTTCTCCATCAAACAGTCTAATCCTTTGTGCATAATTCTGAGGAAGGTCATGTAAAACAACATGCAAGGCGAGTGGGGCAAATCTAGCAGCCATTCTTCCTAGGGGGTTTTGAACAATATTATGAGTTTGTGGTGATGGATTCTGAATTTTCTGTTCTTTCAACTCAACTTTTCCAGATTTTTGTAAATCTTCCCAAACAAAATGCAATAGATATGACTGAAATCTATTATGATCAATAATTGTTTCTTTTAAATTTGACTCAGACTTGGATCTAAATAAAGACTGTTCAAACTTTTCACTTAAACCAATGACTTCAATATTTAACAGTTCTTCTTGAAAAGAGGGGAACAAAATTTCTTATTGAGATGTCCCTTCTTGATCTTTCCCTTTAATCCTTCTCAGAAACTTTTGAGGACTTTCTACCGCTTGGAATGACTGGGAATCTGGATTGATCCTCGTATGGATCTTTCTGGAAGCCACAATTTCTTTTGTGGGGTCGCCTTTTAAAAAAAAAAATTGACTCTTCAGACTGGAGTCACCAAGGCAAAATACAACCAATACAAATACCAAACTTCTTTTCCCAAACAGAAATCTGGTCTAAAATGTCGTTCTTCCCAGGGAAAATTTGAACCTTCGTTCCCCGACAACGGAGCCAAAATGTTAGCACTCAGAAATTCTCCTTTGGTTGTGAAAGGATAGTTCTAAGGTAACTATTTCAAACCAAACTTTAGGAGGAAAACTAACCTTTTTCCTACCAGAGAAGGCTCTCTCAACAAATGAATACAATGGCTAGACATGTTTCAAAATGATTGTGTTTTTTTTAAATTGTAAGAGGCTGAAACGCATGGATACCATTGGGCATGGAGTCAAAAACTAAAACATTTAAGAATTAGCAAAGTTTAAACAATGAGGATTTTTGCAAAGGCAATGCAGTTATCTTTTCACAGTCAAGTTCTTGTTTGGCAGGCGATAATTGAAGGAAAAGAGACATACCATCAATATTAAACATCGATTATAGATGAATCCAATATTGACTTTAGTGGAAAAATTGTGAATGCTTCGATCCAATTAAATCAGAGCATAATTACATGAATTCTGATTTAAGCAAACTCTCATCAAAGCATGAAGGAAAACATAATGGAAAGAAATTTACTGGAATAACCAAACACATAAGGAAAGGAAAAAATATTGATTGTAAATCAACAACACAAGAATCTTTACTCTTGAAAATAAGTTCAACTCTGCTTGGTTATCTTTATTAAACTGGAAAAAGCTCGATACAAAATGTGTATTCTTCTCACGGGTTCCAACCTTGATTACATTTTAAAAGTATGCTTTTATGCATCAAAAAGCTTAATGAGCTAAACCTAATCACTTGCTTTCTAAAAATAGAAAACTTTAAACTAATTATTACATTCCATTTCTGTCAAAATTTGCATAACTTTAAACTTATTTCCAAAAATAACATTTGATATCTTCTTTCGGTTGTAGCTATTGTCGAAACTTTCTTTCTTTGGACAAGGATCTTCAAGTGTGTAAGTTGTACTTCATTTTCCCATACTTCTCCAATGTATTCCATTGTTCTGTAGAAGGTCTCTCATAACTAGTCATTTCTTTGATCATAACTTTCATCTCTACATGTTCTACAATGGATATCATAGGTATCTTTGCACCTATCATGGTTGACTGGTTCAGAATTTCAAAATCGTCTGAAAGTTTTTCTAGTACAATATTCCCTGTTAGGACATGAGTCATATCCTCAAAATTTTCATGGTTCATTCTGATCTCAAATAACATATTTTTATAATCATTCTGAGAAATTAATTTATCATTTTCATCCCAAAAAGAAGGCAATCCTTTCTGAATCAGCTTTTCAAATGCTCTTTTAAAAGCTGCCACCTGTTGTTTCATCTGCTCTGATTTGGCCTGGACATTCTCAATGTGAGAATGTTTCTCAAGAACTCTTCTAGCCCAGGTTATAACTGTTACTCTGTTTTTAATAGCCATTGCTTTCAGATCACCTTCTGTCAAAGTATTTAAAAATTTTATGGTATTATGGGCTGTCTCTTTCGGCTTTTTATCCAGAACTTCTCTCATTGTTGTACAACTTTGTATACTATCATCGGCTATTGCTTCTTTTGTCTTCATAAAATTCAAATAAGGTCTAAATTTTGCAGCTTCATTTATGATCGAATCCCAAATCAAATGCTTTGCGCCCTGCAATGGAAGATGCCCTGTCACTTAAGCTATCAATTTTTTATTTTTATCCATAAGCTCCTTATTCTTGTTTTCCAATTCTTTTCTTTATTCCTCGTTTTTCTGGTTTTCTTCCTCTAATCTTTGTTTTTCCTCTTTCAGCTCCTTGATATCCACCTCTTTCAAGCTAACTTGAGACATAGATTGGATTAGATATTTTGTACTTGCCTCTTTGTTGCTCTGACTTTTTCCTTGCTTATCTTGTATTACACTTGCCAATTTTGACTTTAAGTCTTCAATTTGAGTTTTGAGACTCAATCTGTCATTTTCCCAACTTACCTCTTTTTCTTCAAGCTTAAGCAATTTAGCTTTGCAATCATCCAATTCTTGTGATAAGGTGTCCTTTTATTTTTCTAACACAATCAACTCAGAGGCTTGAATTAACTGAGTTGTTGGGATTTTGAGATTTCTTTTGAATAATTGAATGGTGTTTTCTTTCTCAATCAAAAGCTTTTGGTTGGCCTCTCCTCTATTTGGCTCATCACTACTCTCCACTAGATCATTTTGTAACTTTTTGATCTGTTGCTGATGGGTTTTATTCTCCATTTTCTCCTGTTTCAACCAATTTTATTAGAATCGAACTGGTGGTCAAACCGGCCGACCCTGGGAACCGGAACCAAACGAAAACCGAGAAACAAACTGGATCAAAAAACCAGTTAAGCAAAAATACATAAATTATTCGTATTTTCAATATATATATATATATATATTCATGTGCATCCACGTGAATTCAAACCATTATACACAAATATGCAAAGTTTCTCATGTATATAGCAAGTAAGAGTGTATAAAACCAAAATAGGACAAAGTGCAAATACATATATGAAGAAAAGTACATCAACAAAGAGGCTATAAATGGCCTCTAAAGTCAAAATATAAACATATGAGTATAGTCTAGACTCTAGAATTTACAATCTAATGATTCTAATATGTACTCTAACAGCTGACTCCTAAGTCCATACTCTGTACACAGCTGCACAAGCAAAATAAATAAGACAAAGGAAAAATTCCACAAATGAATGTGATTGATATGGATGTTGGGGGCATATTTTTATAACGTTAGAAGGGGTCATGGGTCAATTAAACAACTCACACGTGGACCCTATTTTTTATTTTATTAAAAAAATTGAAAATTCGTTGTTTGTGGGGGTACTTGGCATTTTTGTATGGAATCGGCCGGTTCCGTACAAAACCAGCCAGTTTGGAGAAAACCAGCCGGTTTCGTATAGAACCGGCGTATTTAGCCTTGGAACTGGCTGGTTCTGTAGGGAACTGGCCAAAAACGGTCTGAATGCGTGATTTGACCCAGTGAACCCTGTAAACTGGTCCAACCGGCTGGTTTTGTCAAAACCGGTTGGGTTTTGATAACATTGGTTTCAACTGGATTTCTAGCCTATTCATTGTATTTTGCAGCTTCGTTATTTTCATGGTAGCTTTCATCAAATCTGTGTAAATGACCTCTCCAGTCTACCTATGCAAGTGAATCTTATCTGGTACTGGTATCTTTTGTAAATTTAATTTCATCTTTGTGACCTTCTCATCAGAGGATACAACCAGATTCAAAGTGTTCTTTGCAAGATCTCTGTTGGTCATCAAAGTAATTTCTGAATCAATGACATTCCTGACTCTTGGAAACAATTTATGGGTTTGTTCTGATGCTTCCTATTTGTCTTGTCCATAGTACCATACTTAACATATAGCTCATCTCTTGATTGAAATTTATCAGTGTCTCCTGCAGCTTTTGCTTCATTAAATTTATACTCATACATTTGAACTTTTGGGCCCTCATATATCTCTTTCTTTTTTCCCTTTTCAATGTCTAATACAATCATTTCACCCTGCTAACTTGATTTTAGTCTTTTAGCTTCTCTTTCTTCCTCCAACTACATATCATTACTTTCATGGAAACTCCTTTTGATGGTTGTTTCAATCTTACCTAGAGTAGGTATCAACTCAATTGAAAACTTAGCCAAGGTAGAAGGATTTGACTATGAACTTTCTAAAGCTTCTATATCATATTCATATTGTAATAGATTGGCCCTCCTTGCTAATCCTTCAACCTCCCAATGATCAAATGCTTTGCTTTTGTTCAGTTGTCTCCTCTGGGAAATGATATGACAAGGGTCATAATTTATAGTAAAGGCCTTCTTAAAATTTAATACTTCCAATTGTTTTTCCACAAAGGAAAAAGCATTCATGTTTTTTATGATGAAAGGACCAATTTTTAAAGGAAAACTTTATATCTGAAGCTTTCTTGAAAGCTAGAAAATGGTCATTTTCAACTATTAATCTATGTCTGATAAACTCTAAAGCAAAAATTCTCAGTCAAAAAGGCTAGTAGAACGTATGGCTCTTTAACAAACCCATAAACCCTAATTACTGTATGCTATTTCGGCAAAAACCAATCTCCAACTGCTTTATTTGGGCTCAATTGCATCAGGGTCTTCATCTCTGGAAGCACTCTTGGCAAATTTTCTTAAAAAATCAATATGTACACTTCTGATAAAATTAGGTTCATAAAATTGAACATATTGTTTTCCACTATGGCTGAAAATACTGTTGGCGAGAAATGTAAATTTTCTTCACTTGAAACTAGGAGCATTTTCATCAGGTACGTCTGGAATCTGAAATGTATAGCAGTGTGGAAATTCACTAGCCGAGAGTGAATATTCTCAACCAGGAATTCATCAAATTTAAGGCAAGGAACTTGACTGTACTCCATCTCTGGTTTACCAAAACTTAGCCTAAAGAGTAAACTTAACTGGACCTTTGTGACCACTGAATCATTATCAAGCCCTAAAAACTGGGAAATTAGTGACAAAACTAACTATGAATTTTCATCAAAGAAATTGGTGTCTTGTGGATAGGGGGTGTTGTCAATTGCAAGGTCAAGTTTCAGACAGTTGGTCATGAAGGCTTTTTTGTTTTTAGGGGATGATTGTCTGTATTGACTGACTAAGGTTTCTTCGGCAAAGTCTTCTTGGTCGCGGGAGAAGGACAGGGGCACTTCTAAGGATTTCCTAACAATTGACGAGCTGACAGGGCAAAGGATTTTGGTTCTAGATGAATTCATAATCACCCTTTCATTCTGAGAATAATTCATCGTGCACCATGAAACAAAATCTGGAAACCCTAAAGTCTATTCTAGACAAAAATGAATTAAAATGGACTTAAAAACATTGTGCGCATCTAAATTTTGTTTGTGCAGACCCTCCAACATGCTTTTGATTTCTGAAACTGGAATCTTAACCATTACAGGGTCGTAAATGTCACTGTCCGTGTCTTCTATGGTTTCTTCTATTTTCACATTTTCGACATTCTGAGGAACTGTTTCACCGTAGTCTTCCATTATATATACACTTCTAACTACCTGCACGAGTTTTGAAGGGCCTGCCTGGCGTTGACAAGTGGAAAGCTATGTTCTGTCGCTTTCATGTTGCACGCACGCGCACATGTTCCAATCATCCGACGTCGAAAAGACAAATGTCAACGCTTTCACATGCTTTTGCCTTTTATACACCCCGAAGGCGGTTTTGCAACACGGGAGAGTGGTTTTCCTTACCAGCTTCTTGGATTGCGAAATGATACAATGCTGACACGTGGAAGGAGGTATGGTATTTCACAACCGCCGTGAGCTTCATTTCATTGTGCATGTTGGGGGTGCAAAATGGATGCTGGTCGTTGATCTATTTGTCGCCTGATCAAACGACCATCGATCTTGTCCTCCCTTTAACGTCACCTTATTTGAATTTTGGGCGGACGTTGCCTCTGTTATTCACCTCGCTTCTTCTCCAATGAAACTTCCCTCCCGTCGTTGATCTTTTCCTACTAAAATCGTGACCGTTGATCTTATTACATGATCTTTCAAACCATTTCGTGGATCTTTTAATCTCTTTTAACGTCATCTGGCGGTCATGTAGTGCGTTTTTGTTTAAGGACTGGGGCTTTGTTTCACAATTTTTTTGAGTTATATCAAAACCATTTTTTTCAATCATTTCTTCAGTCAAAATTGAAAAACACTATGCCAACACAGTTGATTGAGAACTCTGAGTTCTAGGTATTTGAGCATTATCCAATTCATTAGGAGTTTCTTCCTCTTCTTGAGCAGTTTCTTCCTCAAATTCTTCTTGAATAATAACTGCAGGTCATGTTTTGTTCAGAAATTTCTCGGACCTTAGTTGAATTTCCTGGATTGGAATTGCATTTATAGCATAGGTCGGGGGATTTTGTGTCTCAGCATTGTTAAGAGGTTGAGAGACCCTATTATTAGGATTCAGAATAGGTTGAGTAGGTAGTAATGTGGGGAGAGGAGGGTTCGAGTTATGATACTGCTAGGGAATATATGGTATGTTTGGAGGTGGAAGTGTTGGTGGTGTAAAACCAGGCAATAATTGTTGCATATTGGATGGGTGTGGAAGGTAGGTAGGAGGAGTGTGCAAAGGTGATGTTGGTTGTATTCCTCCATAACCTTGTCCCCTACAACCTTGTTGCCAAGGCTGGTTTTGTGCAGCCTGAGGTGGCCAACTTTTCCACACCTGTGGATTCCAATGTGTTGAGGTGGTTGCATCAGATAATAGTATGTCGGGTTTTGAAAAGTAGGTTCTGGGTACATATTTTGAGATTGAAGCGGCCATGGCCTTTTAGGTGCATAGGATTTCTCAACTATTTCATTACTAATCTTATAAAGGGCTTGTAATTCTAGTAATGAAGGACAGTTTTCTGTGGGGTGTCTATCAGTACACACAGCACAAATGAAGACATTATTTAGAGGACATTCCTTAAGAGGATGCCTCTTTCTACATTTGGGACAAAATATATGTAATGTTGCGTTGTCTTCTTCCTCTTGCCTCTTTTTAGTTTTTAGAGCATCAAATTGAGAACTTAGAGTACCTAAGATATCAGTTTTAAATGTTATAGTGACACTACTCATATTAACTGTTTTAGAGGTTCGAGGGAAACCATCCCTCACATTCTTCCCAGTCTTGGCTCTACTGTGAGAATATTTCCTGCATAACTCGCTAATTTCATCAAATGGTTTATGGTAGATGTCGTCTGAGGCTATAAGGTTGATAATTTCTATGTATTCTTCTGAAATTCCTTTCAGGAAGTGTGTTCTAACAACGTCTTCTTGGAGGGTATTATATTTATATTTCTGTAGAACATAATTGAACCTTCCAAAGAAGTCTTCTAAAATTTCTTCCTCATGTTGCTGCATTTTAAAAATGTCATGGTGGGTATCTTTAGATCTACAACTAGCCTAGATCCAAATCTTAGGCTCTATCAAGCGTCGAGAGGGATCAAATCTCCCGAGGTGCAAACCTCTCCTTGAATAGCTCCTTGAGTGCAATACCCGAGCCACCTAATCCTAAGCTCTAAAGTCTCTAAAGTCTCTAGTTCAAGTCTCATATTTACTTTTTACTTTGTATTATTATTTTTTGTTTACTTTGTATTATTTTGTTATTGGACAAACACTCTAAAGTCTCATATTTACTTTTTACTTTGTATTAAAAGTAAAAAGTAAAATCTCTAATTTAAGTCTCATATTTACTTTTTACTTTGTATTATTCTTTTTTGTTTATGGTCGACATAATATTTACCACCCAATCCTAAGCTCTAAATTCTCTAGTTTAAGTCTCATATTTACTTTTTACTTTGTATTATTCTTTTTTGTTTATGGCCGACATAATATTTATTACTTTTTACTTTGTATTATTCTTTTATTTGTTTACTTTGTATTATTTTGTTACTATCTCCCCCATACTGGGCTGTAGAGTGCCTCTCAGTGCAATAATCTTAATATTTCTTAAGAAAGGCATTCTGCATTTCCTCCCATGTTCTTATGCTATATTCACCCAACCCCATAAACCATCGAAGTGCAGCATCTTTAAGCGTAGCAGGAAATAATTTTAGTTTCTGGGCATCCTGAAGATAATTATAGCTTCTACACAGTATGTCAAATTCAAACAAAAAGGTATCCGGATCTTCAGTACTTTTGCCATAAAATACAGGTAATGAGGATAAGGGTATATTCTTCATATTGACATTATGTATAATATCTAAAATTAGAAACCCAAAAGTTGTTTCAGTCTACCCTTCTTGTTCTACTTCTTCTTTACGATCCCCCATTGCAAGTGGATTATCAACCAAAGTGTAACTTATCCTACCTTCCCTTGAAGATGGTGCAAGATCCCTCTATTCTACTATAGGTTTTGTTTGAGATGAAAGAGTTCCTATAGTTTGCTTGGGTGTACGTACTATGGATTCTAATTGAGAAACTATTGGATTTTGTGTATTCCCAAAAAGAGCGATGATTTTTTCCACGTCTACTATGTCAACTAAATTGGGATCCTCGTTTATATGTGAAACTTGAACACTTTGTGATGATTTTGGTACCAGTGGTAATTCACTTTGAGGTAGTTCAATTTCTAACCCAGCAGATTTGTGTTCTATTGTTTCGTCTACTTGTTGCCCTAAAATTTCCTGTGCACTATTCCCTTCCCTTTTATTACCTGAGTACCTTTCTCTAGAATTTCTTGATGGTGGAATTTTACCTCCAAAAATATCAGAAGTTTAAGAACTAGTTTTTATATGTCTACCTCAACTATCCCTAGGTTTCTTCAAAATAAATTGCACTTTAATAAAAAAGAAAGGAAAAACAATTATATTAAAATAAACTAATCTATGCTACGGACGGGTTTGGAGGAACCTGTCATAACAAATGGGCAGGTTCTTACCTCTCGTCTTACTGCTCCTCCTCCGTGTAGAAACCTAAGCACACAAGAAAAACAACTATCTAATTAGTGAAAAATATTACCTTGAAGAAACTCCCCAACAACGATGCCAAAAATGTCAGGCAAAATATATTTACCTAATTAAATTACCTAAAGCATTAGATTGTCAACTATGCTTCTAATATAAGCTGCTAACACTATTTGTGCAGGTAATAGAAACAACTATGCTTCTAATATAAGAAAATCAAATCTATCTGTATCAAACTTTAGAATAACCAGGGTTGGTAAACTAAATGCCTACTTAAAGCAAAATTGCATGTAGCTAGTTTAAGTTGGATCCTATTCTGAAATTTCAAGAATTCTATGAATAAAATCAAATGAAGACTTCTATTTATCTAATTCAAACTTTAAAGTTGTTAGATACAAATAATAAAATCTTATTAACCTAATGCAAAGAATTGAAATCTAAGAATAAAAGCAAACAAGTTCTTCAAGAAAGAAATAAGCTTATCTAGGCACTTTGGTATAAATGTTTCTAAGCCAGAGCTGAATGGAGAATGTACTTTAAAGTGAATTGCTTCATAATGATTTCAAACTCCAAAACATCAAGGTATTTCTTTTGAACCAAAGACCCAGGAACTACGAAAGATTCCCTGTATGATATTAACTCTTAGAGTCTTAAGATTTATATTCAGCACTGCTCTGCTTCATTAAATAAGCATGTTGATAGTAAAGAAAATCCTAAGAAAACCATGCAAATTCCTATTTTTAAAGAGATCTACACACATACGGTGCCTTCATGAAGATCTGCATCAGTTGCAGAAAGGAATTTTTATATCTTCCATATACTGAGTTATGTGTTCCAAAGGATGGGAACTAATGTTCTTTGGTTCTTTCACTTAGGTGGGAACAATAAACCCCAATATTAATATCCAGCATGTAACAAAGATTAAGTAGTGTGTAGAATAATCATATGCAAATACAAGCTATTCCTGTGTGAGAATGTTTGATTATCTATCTTAGTCTTAATCTTCTAGAGTTTACTATAGGGGTTATAAAATTTTGAGATCTAGGTAAATATCAACCAAAATTGAAATTCTTCCTTCTATTTATGCTATCTCACTACTGTAACTTGAGCCAGCTCTTACCAAAATGAAACAGAAATCAAATTTCATAGATTATTGTGATCCTTATGTAGCTCTAAAAATTTCATGCTTTTCTACAGAAAACTCTCTTTACAACTATTTCGTAAAAATACTTCCTATTAATCAAATGCAAACCAGAGAAAAAGATTCAAATTCCATTTAAAAGCAAAACTATGATCAACACCCAACTACACTACCCTACAAATCATAGACCAGACACAAAAGGCCTTCAAAACTACGCACATATATATGTACATTCACATATCAATGTTGAAACTAAATGTACAAATATTAAGGGTTTTTTACAGCGACATGAAAGAAAATATACTGACAGTAAGGAAGCACAAACAGTCGTTGAAGGTGGCCCCCCCTCTAAGCGCTGCTGAATCAGAAATTAAAAACTCAAATTAAAATACTGAACCAGATCTATTATATACCGAGTCAAATTTTCTACAGCATCTCTATCTATGTGTGTCTGATAAGTCTTACAACATACATATTTTTACTTATAGGTTACATCGTGGATCAACCACTGAAAGGGTCGAACCTCCAAAAATAGCTACCAGCAACTAGAAAATAAACAAATGTCAGTTCATGGCTTGCATGGAGTGGATATGCATTAAAACCACTGAAACCTAACCCTGATCTTTAGCCTTGAATATTCATACCACTGGAATTTAGTGCTGCAACTCCTGGAGCGATCAAGGAAGTTGAGCAACAACTGGTAGCTCATAAACGTAAAAGGAACAATGAAGCAAAAACCCATAAGTGTGATTTAATCACCGATTCTTTTGCTCTTAAAGTGCCGGAATAGGTGCCGGATCGACCACAAGAGAGTGAAAATCAATTTGCGTAGCAGACAAAGAAATCTATTCCAAGTAATTAATTGTTAGGTATGACTTTTTGAAATCCCTTGAAAATGAATGAAATAGATAGAATAATAGGAAAATTACCTTATTGAAGGCTTCATGAAGTGTTCTTCAAAATATGTAAATGAATCCAAAATAGATGATTAATACATATATGATTAATACATATATGAATTTAATCAAAAGGCTTGGTCCCCTTGTGTAACTGGACTTAAAATTCAACCAGAAAATAGACAAAATAGGAGACCATCAAGAGTCACCACTAGTGTGTGAAAACTTGAAATGGCATCCACATTGGCTACATTCCAACAATTTTGTATGTGGGGTAGATAAATTAGTTGTAGAGAGAAAAATACGCAGTGATGAAATTGTATTTCTCAACAAGTTTTGAGCCCTAAAGTAGGTCCATCTTCAAGAGAGGCTTCAGAAAGCTTCTTGATTTCTTAAAATGGTGACCATATCTCACATGTAGATTACATATTCCTTATGTAGGCCCTTTGTGCTAGTTTAGGGCACCATGATGTCCGTGAAACCCATAGGAACTTGTAGTGGATTTAGAACCTGCATTTTAACCCTAAGCCATGGGGTAATTCCCACCATATCCCACTTTTAGGGTAAGGATTCTCTCTTTAGGGCCTATGTGATGGCTCGAGGCTTTATGAATCAATCACGAGCCATAAAAGAAAATGTTGTGACCTAATACTCTATATTTTGACCATGGACCATGGCGTGGGTTGTGAGAACCATACTTGGTTGTGAAACCTTGAAATGAGAACCATATCTTGATCTCATGCCAAATAGGCTCAAGGATCAACATAAGGCTCATGAATCATAGAGATAAATGTTGTGTCCCAAACACCTAGATTTTGGCATCGAACCATGCCTTGGACATTGAAAAGAGTCCCTATGTAAGGCTTATCTAGTGGTTTAAGGGTGCTAATGTAATGGCCCATGAGCCCCTTAGGAAATTCATATGTCCTCAGACACTATGTGGCCTTAAAATACATGGTCTGATATCACTAGACATACCTCTAAAGAGAATATTTGGCCTACATGTGCTGCATGGTTTCCATTACAAGTTTTTACACACTAAGTATGTTCTTGATGTATTGGGCATAAGAGGCTTCTAATGCTCATGGACCATGCACATTGTATGTTTTAAGTGAGCTGGAAGAGGACTGAGCCAATTATGTTTATTTTCTCAGTCATAGTACAATAAACTTTCAAAGGAGTAGGACTACCTCAAATGGTCATGGAACAAAGGCCACTACATGGTTTTGTACAATGGGGATGGTTTTTAGGGTCATGAACATGGTTCAAGGAGGAAAATAATGTATTAGGGCCTAAAAGAGCTTTTTATCGCTCACGGACCATGAACACAATAAAAAACCACAACACAACCCATGTAGAGTGAATAATTGTGCTACATGGATCATATGATTGTTGTTTCAATATTTGAAATGCCATAGATGTTTCTTAGGGCCTTTTGCAAGGTTTAAGAATAAAAACTAAGGTTGCAGGCCTTGAAAATATTCATCTTTATGTGTTATGGAGATTTCCACCCTATGGACAGATGGGAACTCCCTATTGTAAGCTGAATCTGGAGCAATGTATTTATTGGAGAACGATAGGGCCCAGGATTGAGATCTTATAGTCCCCATCAGATGCAAACTATTGTATCAAAAGAACTGTTGAATTGTTATTCTGAAACAAGGACTAACGTAGCATTTTCCACTAGTGTATAAATAAAATTCAAGCAAGTTATGCTGGTTCCCACCAAATTGCATCTGATTTTTAAGTTTAATGAATGTATGTATCTATGTTTTCCATGCCCATTTTAATGTCTTCGTGAGTTGCGTGTAATGATATTGTGAATGTTTACTTTATTTTCCAAGAAGTTCATGTTCTCTGCATCTAGAACATCTTCTAAAGTTTGAACGCATTATTAAGGCGCCCTAACATCCAGTCTAAATGAGTCTAATGTTTTGGCCTTTTTTTTTCTGGTGTATTTTTCTTTAACTATAAAAGAAACATCACATATAACCAACTGTAGAGGTAAAATTTCCTGCACCACTTGTACTCTACATTAAAACCATTTGGAGCATTCAAAGAGTAGAGTTTAACATAAAGCATCAATGGTTCATGGACATCATAAGGAGTGATCCCACCATTACATAATTTAACATAAGTAATCAATGGTTCATGGACATCATAAGGAGTGAACTTCACATTACAAAGTTTACCATTTGACATCGATAGTTTGTGAGTACCTCGATCTTTGTCTTGACAGAATATCTTTAGCAAACAGAGAAGCATGCACAAAAGCTCTAGATTTCTACAGGCCGGTGTTGCATATTCACATCTTGTAATCCTCTCATCAATCCATTTGAGTATTTCATTACTTGACACATTCCCGCCAACAAGAGAACCTGAAAATGCCTTTCGACAGAGAGTGTGGAAGTAATTACTTTCAGTTCCTCCACTTGCATTACCCAAATTCTTTGTGATGAGTTGACCCAAGCTATGCACCCTAAGATAAGAATACCCCACTATGATCCCGCTAAACAAAGGTCTGATAATGAGATTTTTCTTACACCTATTCATACATACAAAACAAAACATGAATAGCTTTCAAAATCCATAGAACTTCACAACTCACCTGAGTAACATTGAGATTATTCTTTTGATAAACCACAAGTTTTCCGAATATCACCAAAGCATGTGGACTCTGGAGGACACCCTGCAGATGACGTACCTTCCATAATAGAGTTAAAGACAAGAGGTGTATGATTTGAACGTTGCCCAATGTCAGAAATCTGATGAAAATAACCTACCATCTATAGAGCTCCATAATAATTATGGATGGCCTCGGATCCTAGATTCTAATCCATCTGTAGACTATATGAGTAAACATTCCTCCCAAAATAGAACTTGGGAAATTAAAATCATTCTTATGACTACATAAACTGTGATTTTCTTGGTCATACGGAAAAGGAGAATTTGGAATCTGAAAAATGGTTGACAGATTCTACTCATCTTATATGCTTGCAGATGGATGGTATATATTACTTTGATTTCCAATGAATGCATTCTTGATATTTTCCCATGAATATTATTACTGAAAACTCCTCTATGGTACTAAATACCATCATATATATTGTCTTGGGAAGTAGAAACTTCCCATTTCCCATTACTCATAGCATAATCATTTGATGATCCTGACAACTCCGTCACAGTACTTCGTGTCTAGGTACCTTGAAATTGATTATGGTTGTATAAAGTGGGATCATCAATTCAGGGATCAAATTTGAAGGGTGGGGTCCCATTTCACTTTGAAGGGCTATGAGATATTGAACCCTTCAATGCTGCCATGTAAAAATAATTCATTCTTTTCATTTGAAAATGTATTAGTACATAAAAATTTCAATGTTTACTTACGTAGTAAAGTCGAGAGGCTTTATTTTGCAGTGGATATAGCAGCATTGAACGTTATATATATCATATAACACAACCATACGTCGCCCCGATTTAGCGACTAGGTCTCTAAGCCACTATGCCACCTTTTCCACCTTAGCAGTTTCCCAAATTGATCTTGCCTCTTAAACTTTTAACGAGAATAATAATACAGTTAACTTGCTAACCCCATTCCAATCCAACTTTCATCCTTACATCCAAAATTAATACTATTTTACTCTTTCATGATCTGCTTGAACATGAGGAATTTATTAGTGAAACATAACTTAGGAGACACATAGAAAATCCACTTCCACTTTCCAATGTTCAGTGTGAATTGCCATAACTAAATTCATAGATCTTTTTTTTCTGCATCAGCTACAGTTAGCTTGCTAGCCCAATTCCAATCCAACTTTTAACCAGTATAATAATATTTAATACCTCTTAAAATGGGTTCCTAGGCTACTTCAAACACTACAAACTCAATGAAGAATTGGGTTATTCAACTCTTCTAAAAGCAACATGATACTTATTCTTGGAAAAGTTCAATCTTTGTGAATCAATACGTTCTTCAAACTAATATAAATTCTAGCCTACTTAACAATGGAAAAAATGATAAGAAAAAAAAAGGAAGAAATTGTTTTATAAGCCAAAAACATTGGACGTTGAGTTTGGTCTCTATCTTTTACTAAATTAGTGAACAATAGAGATGTATGCAGAAAGGCCGTAAAAAAGGTGAAGGGAAAGAATCTGAATGGTAACTTTTTTTTACTTTGTTGAATTGAAGACCATAATTCACTTTCATGCACCTCTATCAAACAACTTCATTTCCATTTATAATCCTCCTTCACGCAAGTATATTAGAGAGAACAGTTCAACAAAGAAGTTGGATTGGATTGAAAACTAATATCAAGTTTCTTTGTCACTCTAATTGTGTACCCTACGACAGAATTGAATGCCAATGACAACAATATATGTTTTAATTTTTCATTCAACGCTATGAATGCCACACGTACTTGGGATAGAATAATTTTAAGCACTCCTTACATGTTACATGCTATGTTATGGTTTGAGCAAAGAGAACTATCCAACTCCAGGAAACTTTTGTTCTCAATAGTTGATTAAGGACCCTGGATGCTTCTTCTCTATAGCCCTCCCCCTAGATCCCGTTATACATACTAAATCTATGGTATGATGGAGTAGAGGATGGGTTGTAACTTGTGAAGCATAAGTAAAACATAGGTGGACCAAGTAGAGAGGAGATGCATAGATGGTTGAAGTTCTTGTTATATGGTTGAAGTTCTGGTTTTATTCCAAACCAGACGATAAGGGTAACAAAATCAAAAGGTAAAGTAGCACTGTCATTCTAAAAATCAAGATTACAAAAACATTTTTGTCCCAATTCATACAGTCGAACACGGATTGTAAGTGTAGTAGCATCGGATTAATAAATACCAAGAATATTAAACCGTTTACTAGAGGAAAGTTTCAATTCAATGACTAGGCAATTGGGGAAAATAGCTCATGTAATACAGTTTTAGATACAAAGTCTGGATTCTTGATCTAACTCATTAACTAGATGCATGGAGGTTGGCAGAGTGGGAAATTCCCCGAATCCCCAGGCTTTTTGGTAAAGCTGGGGGGTGCACTGCACACACTTGTTTCCCGTAGGGATGCAACAGTTATCAGTGGAAGTTGAATGAGGAAGAAATCAGTTTCAGAGTGAAAACAATGGTATTCCTTGTCCCCTCCATTTCAGGAAAGTTAAAGGGAAGCTAAATTCTCAAGAGCTTTGATCGAGCGACAATGGAAAATAGGGCAAGGCAAGGAGCACGTGGAATCATATGCGTATACACAGGACATATGAAGAAAGAATCAATTGTTGTTGTTGCTACAGTTGGGAATTGATAAATGTCGTTCTAAACAGCCTTTGACGGATATTTGTGACAAACCCACTCTCGAGTCCAGGCTTTAAATTTGAAGCCTTCAAGGCCCATTTGAAGTAACAAAATTTCAGTCAAATAATAATATTGTGTTTGAACTTTGAAGTTACAAAATTTTAATCAAATAACAAAATTTTTAAATAATTGATGGGATCATGAATGGATAAAATGATGTACATACCTGTAAATTCATAGGATGTCGGCAATCTAGTCAGCCTTGAAGTTGAGCTCCTCAAAGAGAACAAATTTCTTTATATATGTTTATGGCAGGCTGGCATTGGCAGCTTCGCTCCGCAAAATCTCCTGGAGGACTGGAGGATATAGGGTAGGTGGAACTTGGAAGTAGCTCAACCACAATGGAGTAGGGGTATAAGAAAAAACTTGTTTGTATTCCTGTAATATTATATATTGATGGTCGGAGCCATGTAAGCATGGAATTCGAGCATTGACTTGAGACAACAAAGAAAACACAAGGTGGGACTCGGGAGCCGCAGGATTGCCTTGATACAACAAAGAAAACACATGGTGTGAGGATGGGAGCCGTAGACGGTAGGATTAACTTGATACAACAAATCAAACGTAGGGATGTGGGTAGGGGCCACGGGAAAGAGCAACAGCCTGCAACATTACAAGAAGTTTCTGGATTGTGGATTTTGTCTGAAATGCCAAATTCGGGGCACATTAACATAATATATTATACATTGAATACTCAATTAACTCACTAAGTCAGAATTCACGAATTGGTATGTGATAACTGGTAACTTGGTAAGCCCACTGCCAACAACACGTATGATCCACCAACCAGGTTTAATAAATTTGTTGCTTCCATTAAATGTGGTAAACATGTAAGCACTCACTGCAAACACGAGAAATTAGAAGCATTCAAGCCATGGGCTGCTCAGTGTAAGCCCGTCCACATAAGTTTGTCAATGATATTATTAGAGGCCCAATGGTCCATGATCCACGGATGATCGAACACGTGGATATTGGAGAGTAACTGAGTCCCACTCCCAAGTCACCTAGCTTGTAGCCACATTCCCAATTTCCCACTGAAAACTGTCGATGGGTGAAATTTGAAGCTACCCTTCTGTTGCAATTTTAAAGAGTAGTGGTTAATTTAATTATTGAAGGGCTTACCATGAAATTGAATTTTTTTTGCATGGTAAAATTTGAAGTGGCATTCTATGACGTGTAAAATGGCCTCTGAAGGGCCAAGGGCCCAATTTGAAGCCTTTCATCATAAGTATAAATGTTATTAGAGACTTCACTTACTTCAACTTTCTTGAATGTCATTAATTGACTTTGAAAATACATGCTATCAAAACTTGGCTTGTATAATATTTCCCACTATAATTTGTTACCTCACTGCTGTGCAGCTAAGTCGTAGTACCATCTAGGATACTGTGGATCAAACTATATGTTCTACTGATCTTGAACAACATTTTGTGAGAATTGCTCCCACCCAGAAACATCTTGCCATGTAGATACATATGCCAAACCAGTGCCACTATTTCCAGTTTGATGTAAATGAGGCACTTCTCCAGTTATCAGCTCGACATGGTGAAATGAATCTCATACACTCCCGCCATTATAACTTTCACTACCCTGTTCCTGCCAGCTAGAATAACTAACACTGCTCTGAGCAAGATGTGAGTTGTCCTGTGATCCACCTTCCCCAACAGATGATCCTACAGGCGTTGCACTTGATGACATTCTCCTATTGTTATCAGCATTACCCACCAGCGTGACAATTAAATTCCAGCTCAAAAACATAGAAATATTCAGAACGAGAAGCTAAAAGACCAAAATTTACAAATCTAACCAACTCTTTATACAATAACCATTCCAAAATCCTCCACCAAATTTCTACATAACCTAAAAATTGAAACTCACCCAACTTAAAAACAAAAACCCAACTCACGCCTAATATAGCCATTTTCTATGCATTTATGGTATATTCCAAGAGAGATTTGATGTAGACACCCACCAAAGGCCATATTGATGTCTGAAAACAGTGGATCTCCCAAATCTTCAAATTGAGAATGTAGATGTGCTGCAAATTTACAATCAGTGGACAAACTGAAAGTTATGAGGGTTAGAAACTCTGATTCCGTCTTATTTTCAGGGAATAGTGAATTGGGTCGGCACTTATGGATCTCCATACGCACAGGATGATCGATCTATGGATGGATATGGATGGATTTGGGGAAAATATCTCACAATCAAAGCTCTCTAAACTTCTAATCCCTCACATGAGATATAAATAATGAAAATCAAACCCTCGCTATCGCCGTCCAGTTTACTTTTTCTAGCATCAGGATGTTTATCGGATTTTAATTTTCAAAGAAGGTTGGAGGAGCCTACTGGCGTATTTTTCTGAGAGGGCACATCAGTGCCCAAGGTTTTGGTTGCTTTGGCCATTTGTTATTCATTACAATCTGTAATCCATGCGGAAACTCAGGCAGTCCTAGTATACTATGGCGGCCAAATTTATGTGTTTAGTTGGGTTAGATAGATATCCATGTGGAAATTTTTGTGTAGTTTGGTTACATGGATATTTTTGTTTTGGAATCATTTTTACAACAAGGTAGATAGAAGCAGAGATTCAAGTCCTGCCTTGAGTTTATGCTTATGTGATAGAGTAGAGCGTTATCATTATTTTTGGTTAAGTTTTTTAGTCTCGAGAGGTGAGTGGGTTGTGATAAACTTAGTTTCTAGAGTTTCCAATCTAGAGAATAAATTTATGTTCGTGTTTTGCTACAAAAATAGTTTAATTTAGTAGTACACCTTGTTGTAGAGTAATTGAAGGCTTTCAGTTGGAATAATAATGTAGAAATGCTTAGAATAGATTTTGTTAGATTGATTAGGATACGTGTCAAATGTGATCCGTTGAGATCCTCGTTTCCAGGAGTTTGTTAACAGCTCTCATGAGCTTATATATTGTAAACCCTTACTTCATAATAATAGATGTCGTGTTCTGTTCTGTTCTCCTCTATTATTCTATTTTTGCATCAGAGCTCAGGAGGAGCCATTTGAGACGCTAGTTAAGAGGTATTGCTAACCGTGAGCTGAAGAGGGATCGTTGTGGATCTGTGGATATGTCACCAGGTTAAGAGCGTTAGCTATGAGGGGGCGTGAGTGACCTGAGTCCATGATATAGAAGCCGAACAGACCCATACGTCAACATCAAGAAGAAGGAGAGCCGCCATCTGCTGCTACCAGTTCGCATCAGAGTTGAAGTTCAAAGAAATGCTGTGTATTGATCTGTGTATTGAAGTGCGTAAATAAGTTTCTATTTGGCAGTCATCGCTACTGTTGTGTGGGTGAAAGAAGACGCCACTATGTTGTTTATTAAGCTGCGTTGAATGTTATCAAATCGTTGGAGAATGTTTGCAACCGCCCTATGTGATCGTTAACAGAGAAGAAAGAAATCCATTAATGCCATCGCTGCTCGTTGCACTTCATTTGATGGCTAAGAGTTCAGTTTAGTAGACGCTGTTATTTGGAAAATGGAATCACAACCGCCGTTGATCACTGCTCAGAAATCACCTAGGTGGTCGTTGTCGTTGATTGCCACCAGGAAGCCACCGTAGAGGAGTTGACTACCTTTCATGCTACCTCTAGATTGATATATATATATTTGTTTATGAGTGTTGTGAAAGTATGTGTTGTAATGGCAGTAGAGTAATTACTAGTTTTATGTATGTGTGGTTTGTTAGTTTGCTGTATGTAAGTGTTCATGTAAAATAAGAACCCTTGTATCTTGATATAAGCTGGCAGCCCCGGTTTCAAGAAAAACTGTTCTTATGATGGAAGTCACCTTGTATAAGTGATTTTTGAAGACATTATGTAACTAGACTGCCTTTCTACAAACTGACAGATAGCCGAAAGCGAAATATCTGACAGATGGAGGTATGTCTATAGGATGGTTCATTACTTGACTGCTCTATTGCGGAAGCCCCGACAGGACAAGTTTGTCAATATTGTCTATTGTGCAAGTGCAAGAATGATGGTATGAAGCATTTATGCTTTAAATGAGTTGAATGGTAAGCTCGAAGAAGAGGTAGAGAAAGAGCGCAGTTCGGAGGCATCAAAGTGGGTGTAGGAGCTGATGAAGGCCAGACAGACAAAGTTAAAGTGTTGTAATTTTCTGTTATGAAGTTTTGTAATGTAGCCATTAACAGTTAGGTGTGCTAGAGAATCCATTTCTCCATTAAGGGGAAGAGTTGGAATAATAATGTAGAAATGCTTAAAATAGATTTTGTTAGATTGATTAGGATACGTGTCAAATGTGATCCGTTGAGATCCTCGTTTCTAGGAGTTTGTTAACAGCTCTCAAGAGCTTATATATTGTAAACCCTTACTTCATAATAATAGATGTCGTGTTCTATTTTGTTCTCCTCTGTTATTCTATTTCTTTCACGGTTGAGAATAGACGGAGAAAGTTACTTTCCAGTCCAATGGTAACTATAGAAATTCTTCTAAATATTCTTTTAATTATAGTGGGCATTGCTGTTGACATGTCACATCTCCCAATCGTGACTTGTATTGACTGAAGAACTGGAAGAGTATAGTACTCAGCAAGACTGGGGTACAAATATTTGTTTTATTCACATCCATTAACAGTTTGGTGGTGGGACAAAATTTGGAAGCTAAAAAAAGGTGCCTAATAAAACAAATAAATGACTCATTAGATGGATCAAGTAATTAATAAACAACTTCCGAAATCAATTTACATATGAGCTATCAATATACAATACAAACAACTTATGTGGTTTGTTTCACAAAAAATAAATGTGGCAGCACTCCATGACCACTTGGAAAGCATACATATCGCATTGTATGAGAATAGAACTCCCACCAGAATCAAGGCGTCTAAGTAGCAGGGAAAATGATGTAACCTTGAATTTATAAAAAATGTAACCATGAATTTCTAGAAGATGTGTAGAAAGAATCTTATTAGCTACTGTATTGAATATCATTCAATATAACCTAAATCTTTAATTTTTGTTCACAACATTATCACCATAACAATAATCTAATATATTAGTGCAAAACCTTATAACCATCATAATGATCTAAAATATTCAATATAGAACAAATATTCATCACACGTCACACTTACTTAATGTTATTTACAAAAACTCATCAATTTTAAAAACAAATGATAAATAATTCTTGACAATTCATTTGATAGATTGAAAAAAATTTCAGCATAATAAGAAGATAATTAACCATTATTATAGCCAAAATGGTTAAGAGAGGATAAGATTTATACAAGTTAATCATGGTACTATGATTAAGATAATGCTCTTCCGATAATCAGTGGTCAAAAAGTGGATGCCTAATAAATCCAGGTACTGGGATACAATTTCTAAGTACAAATCAAATGACATACCTGCATACAATGATAACTTTCCCATTCAATAATAACTGCCTATGGCATACATGCATACAATGATATTTTTCCCATTCAATAATAACTTCCTAGGAAGCATGGACTTACCTTAGAAACCCACATCTTATGTTTTAACACCCACATGGCATTCGAATAAGCGTGTGAGAATGTGACTGCCTAATAAGCATACTTACATTAGAACCCATATCCTAAGTTATAACACACACAGCCTGTATTTAGGCTTGGAATCGAAATTTCAATCTGTAGAGGAACTAAACTTGTGACTGCCAATTAGAAATGCTACCCACAAACCAAAAATAGCTATTTCGCACACTCGATATCAGTGATTACAAATGTTGTTGTATAAACTGCACAGTGTGATTAGTAGGATACAAAATAAGAGGAAATGGTAGAGAAAACCTTGATGAACCCTTAATTGTTTTGCATTTTGAAGATCTCTATAATAACACTTACCACTAGAAATCTTCGATAGTCTTGAAGGTGTAAACAGAACAAAGAGAACTACCACAAGCTGCTTTGTGCTTGACCGAGGTATTGGTGTTGTATGCTTTAGGTCTACACATGGTTGCAAGGTCTCCACAGATATGTAACTCCTGTAACTTATTAATTTACTCTATAGAAATGTTAATGCAAATTTATGCTCTGTGATGTAATTAAAAATGACAATGCAAACTTAGATCAAATTTACTCCTAAGATTACAATCTTGAAATTCTGAGTAGATTAAGAAAAGTTTCTAAAAACTAAAATTGCAACGTTAAATAGTTGGAATTGTGGTGTTGAAATATTCGAATTGCAACTAGAAGCATTTACTGCTAAAGGTGTAAGTTGACATCTTGGGAGATAATGACTTTAATGAATTGGAAGAGGCATTGGAGTCTTGAAGAACGACATCTATTTGTGCTTGTTATTACTGATATTTACCAACACTAGATTAACTAGTAATTGTTTTGAGCAATGGCACTAATACACCTTCAAATGTAAGATTCTACAAATATTTACTTGCAATGTCCCTACTAAAAGAGATGCATACTCACCCAATAATAAGTCCCCTAAGATATGAATACAGATCTCACAACCTGCCAATGGACATCCTACAGATACATGTGATAGAATCTCTAAATTGCCTTCTCCAGTAATCAACACGTCATTATCAAACTGCAAGCTAGTATTAAGCTGACAAGTGGTATTTTCAATTCTTCTTCACATAAAATTTATTTCTTTATGTCCTGAAAACCACAGGATAAATTTCCAATGCCACACATACTTCCAATTTGACCATCACCAAGAATTCCAGAAAAAATCATTCAAGATGACAGATTTCTTCAATACCACATCCTCGTGGTTAAAGACTTTGATAAGTGGATTACCAGAAGTAAGCCAAGCAAAAATATGATAATGAACTCTAGAAAAAATTCCCCATGTAAAATGGCCATACCGCCAGTCCAAACACATGAAAAACCATGAGTATAAAATGGGGAATATCTACACCTTGATGGTGATTTGAAAATTTTCATGAATTTACTTCATGAACTGAAGAAAACCTGATGGAATATTCTCATTTTACAGCAAACCTACTATGGAAAATGTAGAGATTTCCTTTCTTAGTTCATGTACCTTTTTCCAAGTTCAGAGGAACATGCATGAACAGAGCATATCCTCCTGCAACTTTGTTTCACACATGTTCAATGCACCTCAACACAGGAAAAATCAAAGTAAATGAAATGCTATTCATTATCATATATGAACATCACCAAAATCTGGTCCGACTGTCCTCAACCTTGTCAATTTCAGTAAACGTTCCAGTCTAAGAGATACTAATCATCCATGCACCGACTTTACCAAAGGATAGTCCCCAACAAATCTCTGCAGTCTTGCAAACATAGAAACAACTCTAAGTAAAATGACAATGCTAGGACAAAAAGTCAGTTCTAAGTAAAAAGAATTATATCGCAGGTAAGAAATTTTGAAGTATTGACCAAAATAGATTGAAGCCCCTAAGCCATCGAATTCCAATCTCATATTGCCTAAATTCCAATGTATTCACTCTTCCAAAGATTGCTTTCATTACCATCTGTTCAATTTTCACAGAATTCTTATTTTCCCGAAAGAATCTCAAAGTGACTCAAAAAGTTTCCTAGACATAGGTCTGTCTTGCTCATATATAGACTGATTGGCTCTGATATAGTCTTTATCCTTTCAAAAGTAAAATATGATACTCCATACACCTCAAAATTAATAAGAGCAAAATAAATTTAGTTTGAGGTCTCCCAGTTATAATCATTATGCCTAGAATTGAATATTGGAACTGAATTGACCATATCAGCTAGATCCATAATTGAATCAGATCTTGATATAACAAATGTCAATATGAAAAATGGCAGAATGAAATTACCATAGGCACACTACAACAATTATCTAAAGAATCCATATAAAAGGATAGATCTCCCAAAGGCTCTAATGCAACCCTCAAAGAATGAAGCCCTACTAAATGCAAAATGGCTAAAGAATAAACTTAGACAGATTTATCTGAAAGTACAACTGCATATACTTTTTAGTTTGGTTATAGGTCCATTGCAATTGATCTTTACAGGACTTTCAGGTAAACCATAAATGCTATCAAAGACTCCACATTAAGATGATGCTCTACAAAAAAATTCCAATGTGTAGAAAATGACTTATGTTATAGGTCAAATCTGCACTTCTTCATCCCGTGGTCACCTTTCCTTGTAGATCACACAAAAGGACACAAAGGATTGAAGAGCATGATTGCCTTAGATGACTTGTTGCTACTACACTTCTCACTTGATAATTTAACAGTTTCTTCTGATTTTGCCACATGTACGCCCCTCTCTGTACACAAGACCTGCATACTGTACCCTACTCTCCTCAAGGGCAACCAGCGTACACCTCCAAAAAGGTTGTAAACACACGTTGTAAAGCATAAAAGTTGCTTCCTGTACGCTGCTCTTGTTGTATAAAACCCGCGTACATCTTAAGATGAAATAAACCAGCATAGATCCAATCCTAGGCTCTATCAAGCGCTGAGAGGGATCAAATCTCCTTTATATTTACTTTTTACTTTGTATTATTCTTTTTTGTTTATGGCCGACATAATATTTATTACCTTTTACATTGTATTATTCTTTTTTGTTTACTTTGTATTGTTTTGTTACTCGACAAACTAACTCAGGTTACAAGATCTCCCTCATACTGGGCTATAGAGCGCCTCTCGACGCAAAAATATATTAATTTGACGAATTGGGATTAGTTGAAGTTGGTTCTGCAACTTCCCCAACCTCCCAATCCAACCACCTCTCAATCTAAACTGCCTACCTTGTCCCATAAATACAAGGAGGATCCATGAGAGGGGTTACTCACATACTCATTAGACTCATAATAGCCATAAAATCTTGAGAGAAGGCTTGACGTATTGTTACGCTGGAGGAAAGTTTCAAATCAGAGTGAAGAGCAGGAGCGCAGGATCCGGTTGCAGAAACATCTCTACACGTCAGGTATATTGTACTGATTTCATGTTTCTTTGATAATAAAAAGGTCGAAACACCCTTCCTGTCCCAAATATGATATTTATTGGATTGCATGTCTATTTGGTATAATTCTTGATTATAGTTGATGTTAGATTACATTGTAATTTCATCATATGTTATATGGTCAAGATACGCTGAGGAAGGAATCTTTTGTATTGCAGGATTGCTAAGTAGGAGATCAAGCGGGAGATCAAGTGAAAGACCAAGCGAAAGCTAGGATCAAACTTTGAAAAAGAGGTATGTCTTTCAATCCCAATCTATTTCTTTTGCAGCAACTAAATGCAGTATAATCAATGTGTTTACCTGTCTACCCCACCCAGTTGGTAGTGTCCATCTCCTCACTATAGGGTAGAAATCCCGAAACAACAGACTAGCGACTCCGCTAGGGAGTAACCGCTTAGTTGTTCTGCTCCAGGAGACTTAATTTTTGGTTTTCTTCTAGCCCTTTTCTTAGTTTTTTATTGTCTGAGAGAACCTATAGGTCTGTGTTATCTTTCCTGTTTGCTTGATTCATCTCTTTTTTGGTTTGCAAAGCCTGATTATGCCCTTTTGAGGCATGTACGCTGGTCTCCCCTACACACAGTAGCATTTGTTGGCTAATGTACGCCCCTCCTTGCACTGCATAGTAGCGTACCTGTCTTGGTGTACGCTGGTTGTAACACCGCACAGTGGTGTATGTTCCTGTAGTGGCCTATTTTGCTGTTAGGGTTTGTTTTTTAAGCTTTTGTTGTTGTTCCATCCTGTTGCTTTGCTGTCTTCATTGACCCTCGAGACCTCTTACGCCTTTGTTGAGTCTTGTAAGCCTCTCCAATCTCTTTGAGCTTGTTTTTGCTTGCTTGAGCCCTTGTTAAGTGTCTTTGCCGCTTACGAGCCTTTTCTTGAAGTTCATGCGCTATTCTTTTTGGACATAGCTACATCTCTTCACCCTAGTTGCTGTTGCAGGCTTACAGACCTACACTTTGATTGTTTGTTGTCTGTTGCAACGTTTAGCACGCTTTCACTTGGTCTCATCCTTCTTTAGGGTTTGACTATCAAGTTTGAGTCCTTAGGGTTGCTTCCGAAAGGTTGCTTGGTTCAGTCACTTGCTGACTGTTCTATTAGTTTGTTCAAGTAAGTTAAAGCCTCTTAGTCTTCTTGTTGTTGAGTCCGTGTGTTGTTTAGGTCATTCTTGGTTCACTTGCTTACTTTTGTTTGGCTTAGTGTTTCTTAGGGTTTGGATGCTTAGGAGCAACCTGTTTAGGTTTTCCTTTCCGTCACAAGTGTCTCTCTCCCCTGTTTTCTTTTCACTTTGTTTCCAAGCTTCAAGTTTTTCTTTTGAAAAAACTTGGTAAGTCAAGTCTTTATCGAGTCTTTCAATTCGTTTGCTTTGAGCTATTTACATGTTTTCCTTGCACACATTTTATAGTTAGATCTTGCTTGCTTTTGTACAAAGTTCTCTTTCTTTTATAGTTATCAAAAAAAGACAAAAAATTTGTTTCAATAGCTCAGTAGTAAGATCTTGCTTCATTTCGAGGTACCTTAGTTGCATTGAAATATTCAAAAAGAAAATACAAAAAGATGTTTTAGGATTGCTTAGGTTTCAAGTTTTTGAAAGAATTGTAAACGAAAAGAGAAAATTTTGTGAATTTGAAAACGTTATCTTTTCAAGTACTTTACTTTCATAACAAATCATTCCACACACTGCACTACAACCTTTGAGTAACAAGTAACCCTTAAAAAGAAATTATTAATAAAATTTTATTAGCAACACTTTATTTCTAGGAATACATGACATCAACTAGCTTAGGCTAGAGTTTCGAGCTTAAATCACCTTAAACTGCTCGGAACTGGCTTCATTACTCAGAAATCGTAGTAAGACTTTCATTTAGGTAAACCCATCTATATCAAATAGTCCTGGGAAACTCTACTTAAACCATAGCTAAGCACGAGGCCGTGGGAGACTGGAATTGCTGAGGATATCCCCTCACTTTCCTTTTGACCATAAACCAGAGTCGATTCGCGTACAGGGATCCTTTCGGATTTCGGGATTTGCTACCCTACCCATGCGTTTCGACTAGGCTGACGACTATCCCCCTAGGTTATTTCGTATTGATGGTAGCCTTAGTATCAAACCTTTAGGATTCTACAAAAATAGAGTGGGTGGTTATTCCCACTTCACCTTGGATAGGCGTGGAAGGTAACCCTCTGGCAGTAATCCCAGGAAAGCGGTTTGGTGATTCAAGCGCTTGCAGCTGGTGGACCTCCGGTGGAGGCCACGAAACTGACCATTGATGCTCTGTTAGTTTGTTTTGGGCCCTGATCATCCCAGACTTGCTTCCGAGAGTATTTGCTATCCGTTTGATTGGTTTGATTACTTAGAAAAAAATTTAGTGGTTTGTTGTTTGCTCCTTAGTTGTAGTGGCCACTAGGTTTTTACTTAGTTTTATTTTATTATAGTTGTGGAGGACCAAGATCTTCGTCGGTCTCGAAGGTTGCAAAACCTTCCCCCACTTATAGTGGAGCCTCCACCGCCACCGCGATGTAGGAGAACTGATTCCCGTGGTTCTTTTGAACTTACGGGAGACACAGAGGTTCCTAGAGAACCACAACCTAGAACACCAGATCAACAAGTCTTGGACACTGTCGAGATTGAGGATCTAACTGCTGCAGAGTTTCAACCATCCACTTACAGGACCCCACGATCCACTTCTGGTACCTATTGGTTTCCAGCAGCCTGAGTTTAGTGCTTATCTTTTTACACCAGGTTATACCATTGTTAACCCAGGAGACGAGCAGGGGGTTCCACATACTCCCACAACTGCTATGGAAGCAAGGATTTTGAATCCTTCTTTCTCAAACACTGCCCAATTGAGTTCGTCGCATAATGCTTCGGCCTCGACCCCGTCTTTCAGTTTCAATGTTGGCACTTTAGGCATGCCGAGCTCATTAGCCTCGAAATCTGCCTCAGCCTCCACACCTACTTTTGGGCCCAATAATGTACCTCGATCGACGGTACCTGTGGTGAGTTTTACTCAGTCTTCTGCCACGCAATCATTGCAAGGTGTAACTCAGAACATTGCTTCTTCATCTGTGGTCAGATCCATCCCTTCTGCATCCATGCCCATCATGGGTACGATGACGACACCATCCACTACTACCACGCCGTGTTTTAACCCCTATCAAGGTTATAACATTAATCCATCAAACATACTTGTAGGGAGTGTCCCCTTCTCTTTGTTTTCTGGAGGAGGGGGTAATATCATTAACCCGCAGTTCGGTGGGGTTAACCCCTAGACACAATGGACTGCTGCCCAAGGATTTAATCCACTTACCTTCGGATGGAACAATTTCAATCCTTTCATTTCACAACCGGTGGTTGGAGCAACCCCAACCAACAGTACACGAACCAGGCCATGGGTAGTCCCCAATACCAGGTTCCTATTTACCAAATGCCATCAACTCAACCACGCTTACCATTTATGAAAACTTTAAACTTGCCAGATCTTTCAAAACTAACGAACGACCCCGTGCGTCACGATGCGGCATGGCCACCCATTCCCACCAAATTGCCCTCAGACATACCAAAGTTTGAAGGTAAGACTGGTGAGGACCCTGGCGACCATGTAACAACCTTTCATCTCTAGTGTTCCTCCAACTCACTACGATACCATAAGGTTGAGGCTCTTCCAAAGAACCTTGACTAGTGTTGCAGCTAAGTGGTATATTGAACTACCCGCGGCTGCCTTTAGCACCTTCCGGGATCTCGCCATTGTGTTTTTGAACCACTTTCAGCTTCCTATCCGATATGATGCTGACACATACTTTTTGTCGACATTTCGGCAAAACAAGGCCACTCATTTGTCTGATCATATTCAGGAGTGGCGGAGGCGAAAGAGGCTCATCAAGGCTGACATTCCCCCAGCATTCTTACTAGAATGGTACCTTGAGTTTCTTCTTCCTTATGTTTCTAAGGAAGTTGCCACTTCAGGGGTGTCTTTCGAGGAGGAGGCCATTTTGAGAACTCAGCAGCTCGACTTAGTTTATGCTCAGTCTGGGTTGTTGTACAAAATCATTCCCGATGCACCAAGGTCTAATATAGACCTAGGTAAGCCTAAACCTAGACCACATGCTGATGGAATCGTGGGTTCAGTCGATTCTGCAGCGTTTGACACCTTAACAAAGCAGGTCCATGCCTTGTCAGTCAACAAACTGCTACAGAAGCAACTTCTGTTGCATCCTCCCCTTCTACAACTGAATCTATATAGCAGGTGCAGACAAACCAAAAGGGCTCTTGGCAGCCGAAAATAAAGGGTAAGAAAGGGGAGGGAAACCAACAAAATCCCAACAATAAGCAAAATGCTGAGGAGGGCAAAAAAGAGAAATGGAAGGCTAAGTTCCCTTGCAAACTGTGTCAAGGGGACCACCTTACCCACCAGTGCCCTCTTCTTATGGAAGAAACCTAGAAGCTGATCCGTGAGAAGAAACTGACTGTCTTGAAAGATCCTTTTCCTCATGGACAGAGTTCAACTTCTGGCAACTCTAGTGCTGGGGGCACCCCAGCTGATCAGTCTTTTATTAACATGGTTAATTCAGTTGCAAACTTGAGCCAGGAATTATACCCTGGACCCGCAGCAAAAGGACACTCCTGAATCTTCCACTCCTCTTCACATACCTATGGAGACGCTGCCTAAGATACCGAAAGGTGTCTACAAGCAGGCTGTGCACAACCCTAACTCGTAGGCTGCTCCCAACTACAATGTTGTGGAAGACTTAGCCCAAACCCCCTATGCCATGTCCACCTTGGAGGTACTGCAAAGTTTCCCATTGCAACGCAGTGCTCTTCTGGCAGCGACTGGGAGTGTTGATTCGTCCAACATGCTTGCACGTTTTGATATGAAAGATATCAAGTACCGGTTTCCGTATCATGTTGCTCTCTAGATCAAAGTCATCCATGGTCCTAAGACCATTAGACGAGTTGTAGTGGATGAGGGCACATCTATGTGCGTAATGTCTATTTCCTGCTGGAGAGCCTTGGGTGAACCTGAGTTAGCCCCCTCGAACACGATACTCACTGCCTTCGATGGAAGATCCTTCTGTCCACACGGAGTCTTACCATCCTTCGATGTCAAACTTGCAGGAAAGCTAGTATCAGTAGAGGTCGAAGTTCTAGATGTCCCACTCGATTACAACTTGTTGTTGGGTAGGAGCTGGACATATGCCATGCAGACAGTGCCATCAGCTGTTTTCCGAGTCATAATGTTCCCACACGAAGGAAAGATCGTCACAGTGGATCAACTTTCCTTTACCCGAAAGAACAACCAGGCTTCATCGGACTCATCCATTCCGTTGATTGATCAAACTAGCCCAGACACTAAGAGTTTGGGAGTAGGACTTTATGGGTCACTAATAGGCATTATTGACCTACCTTCTCACGTTCATTTTATTAGTTCTGAAGAATGTTCTTCGTCTGATATTTCCACGATCAGTTCAACAACCAATCCTTGGATTCTCCCAACTGAATCAGAACTATGTGTGCCTTTATCTGTTGCAGAGGTGACTTACTCGGATTCACGTCTTGTTGCAATAGAACATATCATGACTCCATTGGTCTCTACTGAGTCAGATATGGACTATGCTCCTGCATGGTCAGTGGACTCTATCCACTCTTTTGATTGTCTAGACATTGTTTTACCATCTAACAAGGCAATCTTGGAAGCTATGATAGGCGTGGACCAACCTTGGGAACACATGCACCACAGGTCCTATTTTCTTCCCGAGCTGGACAAGATAGAGAGAGGAGAGTTATCTATGAGACCTGGTGGAAATGTTGATTTGTCCACTGTTCCTTCTACTTTGAAAGCTATTTATGCCGAAGGGAACATGGCATATATATCGCGAACCATTCCGATCAACATTTCCATCAAACCTGGGGTCGCAGAAAATATTTTCATTGGAGCAGATTGTTCTCCCGATGAGATCAGTTTGTATACCAATCTTTTTAAAGAGTTTCGTGACGTTTTGCCTGGTCGTACGAGGAGATGCCAGGCATTGACCCCGCCATTGTCGAGCATGTCATCACAATGTACCCTAACGCTAAACCTGTGAGACAAAAGCTTCGTCTAGTAAACCCGCAAAAAGATGCTGCCATTAAGGCAGAGGTAGAATTGTTGCTCAAAGCCGGATTTATATATCCGATAGCTATGACGGAATGGGTTTCAAATCCTGTTCCCGTAGATAAAAAGCAAGGTACCATTAGAGTCTGTATCAACTTCCGGGACCTAAATAAGGCTTGTCCGAAAGATAATTATCCCACACCATTCATAGATCAGATCGTTGATGCATGTGCATGCCATGAAATGTTTTCCTTCATGGATGGGTTTTCAGGGTATAATCAGATACAGATTAAACCTGAAGACCAACATAAGACAACCTTTATTTGTCCTTGGGGCACCTTTGCCTATCGGAAGATGTCGTTTGGCTTAAAGAATGCTGGAGCTACTTTCCAGCGAGCAATGAATTTTGCTTTTCACGACATCAAACACATAGTCGAACCGTATTTGGATGATCTCCCAACGCAATCTCGCAAGAGAAGGGATCATCCCGACCATTTAAGACTTGTTTTTGAAAGGTGCAGATACTATAAGATTCAATTGAATTCTAACAAGTGTGTATTCTGCATTGAATCTGGACGACTACTGGGTTTCATAGTATCCAGTCCTGGTATAATGGTGGACCCATTGAAAGTTGAGGCGACTGTAAATCTGCCTCCTCCTTGCACCCTGAGACAACTTCAAAGTCTGTAGGGCATGTCCAACTTCTTGAGACGCTTCATTATTAACTATGCTAATATTACAAAAGGTTTAATGAGATTGCTTAAACAAGACTCCTACTTTTTGTGGGATGAAGCTGCTCAGGCATCGTTTGAGGCCTTGAAAAAGGCACTACGGTCAGCCCCCTTGTTAAGCCCGCCAGACTATACAAAATATTTTCTCTTATATCTGTCTGCATCTGTGAACACAATTGACATAGTACTAGTTCAGGATGGCATGCTCCAAGAGCATGTCATTTATTATCTGTCACGCGCTCTGATAGCTCCTGAGATCAAGTATTCTCACGTTGAGAAGTTGGCATTGGTTGCTGTCTATGCGGTCCAAAGGCTACGTCACTACATATTATTGCGTACCACCACTGTGGTTGCGGAAGTCAATCCTTTCCAATATGTTCTCACTCGACGAATAATCGGTGGGAAATTTAACAAATGGATTGTCATTTTGCAAGAATTTGATTTCTTTTTTCAGTCCGACAAATCAAAGAAATCACTGGTGTTTGCCGAACTGATTTCAGAATTTCCTAGTGACATAGTGCATGTTGAGGAAGAATCATCATTCCCAGATGAACATATCTTTCTCATCACATCTTCTGGCCCATGGTACGGAGATATCCTAGTATATCTTCAGACTTTGAGGTGTCCCACCACTTTCTCCAAAGATGAACGACGCAAGCTTAAGAGCCATGTGAAGAATTACCTCATCATTTCTGACACTTTGTATAGACGTGGGGTAGATTCCATCTTACGCCGTTGTTTAACCTTGGAGGAAGCAGATTCAGTGTTGAATGATGCCCATGGTGGAGCTTGTGGGGGTCATCTTTCTGGGTTGGCAACAACCCAGAAAATACTGCGTGCTAGGTATTTTTGGCCCACGATCTTTAAAGATTGTGTGGAAGCTGTGAAACGCTACCCGAGATGTCAGTTTTTCACCAGGAAGATGCGAGCACACCCAAATCCTCTCCATCCTGTCATCACAGCAGGCCCCTTCACCAAGTGGGGGGTTGATTGTATGACGTGTAATCCAGTTTCGGTTGGAGATCATCACTATATTATTATTGTCATCCACTACTTCACCAAGTGGGACGAGGCAATGCCTACTGTTAAGGCAGATGGAGAAACGACCGCTTATTTCGTGTTTAACCAAATCATTGCAAGATTTGGTATACCCAAAGAGATCATGACTGATCACGGTCGTCACTTTCAGAACAGCATGATGACCGATCTATACACTATGTTAGGTTTTCGACAGGAGCATTCGTTTTCATTCTATCCATAGGCGAATGGTCAGGTTGAAGCAGTCAACAAAACTTTGAAGACTATCTTACAAAGGACTGTTAATGCCAGTAGAACTAACTGGCACATCATGCTGTATCTTGCTCTTTGGGCCTACCGAGCCAATGTAAACATTGCTACCAGGTTCTCTCCTTTCCAACTAGTACATGGGATAGAGGCAGTCATTCCGGTTGAGTGAGAGATTCTTTCATTAAAGTTAGTTGTACAACTATTACCAAACACTTCAGCCTTGGAAGAACGTTTGGTGCATTTAGAACATCTGGATGAACAACGCCGCGATGCGCTTACAACAAACGAAGTACATAAGAATCGAGTCAAAGAACAGTATGACAAGTCTGTCATACCTAGGGTGTTTCTCGAAGGAGACCTTGTCCTACTTTGGGATCAGGATAAGGAACCTTTAGGAGCTGGCAAGTTTAAGTCCATGTGGCTCGGCCCTTACATTGTTTCCAAAGTACTGAAGAAAGGTGCATACGAACTAACCAACTATGAAGGTAATAAGTTGTCGGAGCCTAGAAATGGGCTCTACTTGAAGAAGTACAATGCTTAGGTATCTGTGCTTTTTCCTATATTATAACTGTATATTTTTGTGTAGTTAGTTTTCTTATTTTTTACGCATCTAGTATCATATATCATATTGTCATTACTTTGTCATTGAGAAACTCTGTTGATATTTACTAATTCGATTGTTGAGATCCTATTTTTTGGCAGGTCATGAACATATGATCCTAGTAGCTGTCTTTTAAGTCGTTTTAAGATCTTGTTTTGACTATAAAAAACTAAACAAGATTGTCGAGCAAACTTGGCCTCTTCAAGCTCGTTAAACGAATTAAAGGTCCATCCGCTTAGGTATAAGTTTAACCATCTTCCGGACCTTTGCGGATTACTTACGAAAAAGGAATACTCTAGTCATATGTGGCTAGAAGAGTTCTCCTCTCATTGTTTTATACTTTTTCGGGGGAGGGGACTAACTATACGAAAAAGGCCTTTTGGAGCCTCTCTTTAGGGTTTTCAGGCTCTCTAAACACGAAAACACCAAGCGAGCATTCACCTACTCAGGCTCGATGTGAAATCCACGAGAGGGTAAATAGAGGATTGTTTAAGTTTTCAAACTCTATAAACAGGAAAACACCGGCAAGCATTAACCTACTTGGGCTCGATATTAAAATCCATGAGTAGGTGTATGGAGTTATTGTTTAAGTTTTTCAGACTCCTTAAAATTGGAAACACCGACAGGCAAGAATAGATCTCGGCTCGATATTAAAATCCAGCGATCAGTACTATGGAGTATTCTTCTATCTCTTCTTCGAACTCTGTAAACAATGAAGAAGGCCCTGAGTCTTCCTCCCATGGGCTCGTTAAACTTTTACATGGTTGGACCTATTGAGTTTTCTATTTTTCTTGGACTCATTAAATAAACAAGAAGAACATTCTTTTATCAAAAAGAATAAGGGATAAGAAGGGTGTATCGTATCTTTTTCAATTTCAAAGGCAGTTATGTCAGTCATATCCTTGAACACAGAACCTACTTGAGTCTCTCATGTCAATTGGGTTTTAGTTTTTGGACTTAGGGTGAACCTGATCTCCGAGTTTTACTCCCCCGGTTGGTTATTCTTCCAACTATATGGAGGGTCTGTTATGTCTCCTACATCACAGACTTATATCATTTTCCCCGTTATGTTGAAAACTGCCTAAGTCACTTTGTGTCGTGCTCACTGTTCAAGGATACAGCTTGTGTCGGCCATTCTGCAGTTTACCTTGACTTCATGTTTCGGCCATCCTGGTGTCAGTTTGTTTCATCTTGTTACTCGTCCTACTCCACATTGGCTCATACCTATGAGTGTTCCTCAAGTTGGATGATGGAGGATGCATTAATGCCTCCCTTCCAACGGACTTCTTCCCATCGACCTCAACTCATTATGCTCTAGGAACGAAGTTTAGAGTTTCGGTTAGTACCTTGGGGATTGCAATCATCAATGGCAGTTTCCCTCACTGTTGAATAAATGGGAATACATCAATGTCTCTTATTCGACAAGTTCCTCAAGTGTTTGACTTCAAGTCCTCTTATTCACACTTGCTGGATCGTACTAGGTACCTTGGACCCCATTATCATTATTGATGGAAGTCCTCGCGTTTGTTAATGGTATACATAAATGACCGGTAATCAAACGATACCCCCCATGTTTGACTTCAGCTCATTTATTCGCATGGTTAGGGTTTGTACCTTGGGTTGTTTTGGATGAAGACCTTGGGACTATGATAGCATCACCATATTTATGTTATCTACCAAACTGCGCAAGACTGAGCCTCACTCATTTTGGCTCTTTATGAGACATAGGTCCAGCTTGTTGTTATGGCTATGATCTCTCTGTTGACATGGATCCACGCTTGTATTTCAGTGTCCATGCTCTATATATACATCTCCTAGTTATGTATCGGAGATCATGTTACAAATCTATATGATGTCAAGATTGTAATTGCTCGCTGACCTTGATTGTTGTTTCAGGTGTTTTTTGTGACTTGGTTCTGCGATTTCTTGCTCCTCCTTTGACTTGGACTTATAATGTATTTCGGCCATCGTTTCCCTCTAACCTCACACATTAGGGGGCATATGTTATAGGTCAAATCTGCACTTCTCCATCCTGTGGTCACCTTGCCTTGTAGATCACACAAAAGGACACAAAGGATTGAAGAGCATGATTGCCTTAGATGAATTGTTGCCAGAAGTACACTTCTCACCTGAGAATTTAACAATTTCTTCTGATTTTGCCACCTATACGCCCCTCTCTGTACACAAGACCTGCGTACTGTACCCTACTCTCCTCAAGGGAAACCAGCGTACACCTCCAAAAAAGTTGTAAACGCATGTTGTAAAGCATAAAAGTTGCTTCCTATACGCTGCTCTTGTTGTATGAAACTCCTATACATCTTAAGATGAAATCAAAAATATATTAATTTGACGAATTGAGATTAGTTGAAGTTGGTTCTACAACTTCCCCAACCTCCCAATCCAACCACCTCTCGATTTAAACTGCCTACCTTGTCCCATAAATACAAGGAGGATCAATGAGAGGGGTTACTCACATACTCATTAGACTCACAATAGCCATAAAATATTGAGAGAAGGCTTGAAGTATTGTTACGCTGGAGGAAAGTTCCAAGTCAGAGTGAAGAGCAGGAGCGCAGGATCCGGTTGCAGAAACATCTCTACACGTCAAGTATATTGTACTGATTTCATGTTTCTTTGATAATAAAAAGGTCGAAACACCCTTCTTGTCCCAAATATGATATCTATTGGATTGCATGTCTATTTGGTATAATTCTTGATTATAGTTGATGTTAGATTAATTTGTAATTTCATCATAAGTTATATGGTCAAGATACGCTGAGAAAAGTATCTTTTGTATTGCAGGATTGCTAAGCAAGAGATCAAGCGAGAGATCAAATGAAAGACCAAGCGAAAGCTAGGATCAAACTTTGAAAAAGAGGTATGTCTTTCAATCCCAATCTATTTCTTTTGCAGCAACTAAATGCAATATAATCAATGTGTTTACCTGTCAACCCCGGCCAGTTGGTAGTGTCCATCTCCTCACTATAGGGTAGAAATCTCGAACAACAACTTACATCAATACTAGTAAGAAACAATAACTCTACAAAGATTTAACCAACATTCTCACAGGAGCTCTAGATATAATTGAAGGTTAAGCTCTAATTGAATGTAATTTTTGAGATTGGGAGAAAATAAATAAAGGACATAAACAATATCAAATAACTATTGCACAACTGTTTCTCTCCAAAATAACTGTTGCAATTATCCTTCAAGGATATTCATTACTTACTAAAAAAATTGAGGGAGAACTAAAAAAATCGAAGAAGAATCAAGGCAATAGCAACAGTTACTACACCTTACAAAATACGACCATGGACCATAGATAAGATAATTTAGTTAATGTCATAAGGTAAGATACGATCATTTTATCTTATTAATGCAGAGAAGAATTTGAATGCAAAGCATTGACATGGTTGAGAGAAATAATATTCAAGTAAGTTTTATTTAAGTGGATATTTATTGGCAAATAGAAGAGTTAAATAAAGATCTCTACAATGAGCAGCCGTTTCCCTCCTGGTTTGTTGGATCCTGAAACTGTATTCTAACTTCTACATCAATAATATCCAAGTAACCATTATCTGATTGAATATTTAGGAAAATAGAAGAGTTAGATAGAGAATTTGACAGTACACAACCGTTTTCCTATAGGTTTGACGGATTCCCAAATTGTGCTCTACATCAAGCAAAGCAAAACTGAAATATAAACTTGAAAGAGATAAAATACAGGTCCATTACAAGATAAAGGAAACATGAGCTGAAACTTTGACAATAAAATGAAATCCTAAACTAAAGAAACTTCTTAATTTTAATGAAAATGTTAATCAGTAGCAAAATTTGATGGAAATTACAGACGCTTTGAAATGAAACAATAAATTTGTCTGCGAATAAAAGCAATTAAAAATATTATGCCATCCAACTTAGTAAGAAAATGACATAAATTAAGAGAGACGAGGCAGATTCAGTCACCACTTCCGCCAAGCTATTTCTCAGCCCTTCTTGTTTGGGCGTGATACCCCTTTCCTTACATTGCTTCCACTTCAACATTTGAAGCAACATAGGAAATCATACACCATCAGCCTTCTTTTCAAGAGTTACAGGGGAAATACTACTAACATTTATGCCCTCTTTATTCCAATCTGGTTTAGGCCAACGAAAACTGTTATCAGGTTGTGCAGAAGGAAATGGCCTGGAGTTCAATGTGCATGTATGCTCAAATCTGGAATTCCTCTCCTTGACACTTAACATACTATTTTCTCCAATTCTATTTCCTTCTGCAAGGCCTTTCTGGTTATGGCTCATTGAGCCACTCCTCGGTTGCTGAACTGCCACTTTTGATGCCTCTTCTTCATTATCCTCTGACATATGGTATTGCAAGGTCATTTCTTGAAGCCTTTGTAAGTTTGTAAGTAATCGTCATTAGAAATATCCCCCGCACATGCGCTGCAAGTAACTGTGAAATTCGCAAGAAGAATCATAACAGAAACCATAAGATTAGGGGAACAGGAAAAAAATTGTTGGAAAAGACATACAAAGGAAGCATGCATTTCCTTCTGCACACTGCTCACAAGTTCCTGTAAATCTCCATAATAGAGGATCTATCTCATCTGGAGCGTGTCATTCCCATAGGCTTCTATATTTTCCTTTATCCTCCATAAATGCTCTATCACTGCTCCAGCCATCCATCAGGGAAGGTCAAGGCCTTACCATACCACACTCGCGCCTCCATCCATCCATCAGATGCCATCCGGGTCATCCTCCATTGCGTCTCCTACAAAATATTTTCTTTAAGGATTGGGGCTAAGCTCACATACTAGACGAAAGATTACCACCAACGATAACAATAATCCAGGGAGGATGGGTTATGTCCCCCGCACATGTGCTGCAAGTAACTGTGAAATTCGCAAGAAGAATCATAACAGAAACCATAAGAGTAGGGGTATAGGAAAAAACTTGTTGGAAAAGCCATACAAAGGAAGCATGCATTTCCTTCTGCACACTGCTCACAAGTTCCTGTAAATATCCATAACAGAGGATCTGTCTCATCTGGAGCATGTAATTCTAGAGCTCATGGATAATGAAAACCATTGAAGAAAAAGCTTTCCTTACGGAACAACAGGAAAATTCAATCGGAACAGACAACTTTCCGGATAGCAGATAGAAGTTCTCCAACACTTATAAAAGCAATGCTACAAACCCTGTGCCCAGAAACAGAAATGCCCCTTACCTTAATGGCTTCTTGCATAAACAAGACAGCGATCAACATCCCAAATAGTTCTCCAACTATACTTGTAAATCTACTGATGATTGAACAAGCCCCCAAAATTGCAAGAAGACAAAGCAGGAGAGATGTCCAGACACAAGCCTTGCACACCAGCCAATGGTTGTGTTAAGAACTTCAACGTTTGCTAAGATTGATTAAATTCACACCCATAGGCTTCCCAATGCTTACCATCCAGCCCATGCGAGAAAAAGGTTTTGCCCTAAATCACTTCTGTTTTTAGCAAAATTATTAATTATACATATATGTATACATATTCAAAATGAAATGGAATTAATGAGACTCAAACATTAGTCAATTCGTAAATAAAATAGACACAAGAGGCTCATGCTTAGGCCAATCATATTAGACACCATCAACAAAGAAATCCCAGATCATAATTAACCTATGATTTTAACTCTTTGGCAACCAAAAAACTGCAAAGATATAAATAATAGTATCTGTCCTTAATGAAACTACAGAACTGAGAATACCTTATTTCATGGCTCATATTTGCAAGAAAATCTGACTTTGCACAGTTATCCTCTTCTGCGGCTGCTTGAGAAGCTTTCAATTCAACATTTGCTCGCTCAAGCTCTTTTGTTCTTTCCTTGACCTGTTCAAAAATAAATTATTTGTAAAGATTGCAAAAGTATGCACATTAGAGGACATGGCACTTTGGTAAATGGTTATCTATCTGCTGGTATAGTGGAACAGTACCATTCACTATATGATACCAACCTGAGTCTGAACAAACAAGAAAATAATATCTGTATGAAATAAAGAGTGTTTTTGGAAGAATGAAAACCATACATTTTATGTCTATTCAGTTCAAACATGGGTAAAAAGAGGTTCTGATCTCAAAAATTACTAGAGTTCCTACCTTGAACATTGTTAGCCTGATATTTAAATTGTTTTCATATCAACTGCGATACAGTTTCATAGATCCAATCAAAGAACAATATAAGCAAAGTAGCTGTGCATACAACCAGTAAAAGAAGATGTTGAGATAAGCCGAGGCACATCAAAATAAGCAAACTAGACTGTTCTCTATGGTCAGATAATTGTAGCTAGCTGTCAAGGAATGTCCATAAATATTCCATATTTCATGTTTCAAATTAAGAACTGATCCAGCATTCCCGCAGGTTTCATAAATGATAACAAAGACTACAAAAGAAGTATACAAGGAACAAATAGATGGCAGCATATGCACCTTGCTTTCCCAATCATGCCCAATAGACCTGCCCCTTGTCATCTTGCACACAATATTAGCATGTAATAAAAGGAAGCTTTTAAGATTTAAATCAGAAAAACTGAATTTCAAGAGTACAGTTCATGCTATTTAATTCTTGTTCCATTTGCTTACGGTCATGATCAATAGCTTCCAGTGTAATCGCTACCATTGCCACAACACATACAAACATTTGTACCTGCAAATAGTAGTTTGCATTTAAAGTCTATGAGATGAATTTATGATCCATTCTTCCCTGGTTTTCAACACTAGAAGACGATATAACCATTCAGTTGCTCAATCTGTACAATCTGTATACCATATCTTGGACGATATAATTTCGAATTCAAAGTAGAAGAGGAAGACATAATAAATAAAGTGTTCCCTCTATTTCATATTACAAGAGTGTAAGTTCTGTCTTCTCCACCATTACTCATCAACAATTCAAAACATACTTGGCACGTGTTTTTCCCATAAGACGGCGTGAGGCAATTAACAAATAGGAACATAATTTGTAATTGCAACTGGAAGACTGTTGGCACCTGCCTTGTTCCGTACAAACAATGATGCAATCATGTCAAGCAGACATAAAAGCTTCAAAACATCCTGCTATTGGACAGGAAATTGCCAAATGGCATGTGTAATGAGTTATAATAAACATTCCAATTGAGTATGATTCCACACTGTGTGCTGATTAATTGATTTTACTATTGTTGACGAGGGTAACCACGGTATCCCACCCATATTCTCTTCCACCGCAAGATTGATTTTTGTTAGATAAAGGTAGCTTGAAAATATCAAAAACTGCCTGATACGCTAAGAATACCAACTGCCCAATCACCTGATTTGCAACACGGAATTCCAGGTCTCTAGCTTGTGCTTGTACTCAATGGATACTGAAGATAAGTCCCTCGCCTCATGGGAGAAGGTGGCAGAGTGTGATCTCAAAGCCTGTTCTGAAAAGTAGTAGTAATGTATCGGCTGAAATCTCTGCTTTTAAATAAATTTTAGCCTGATCAGCTTACTGATGCCCTTATTAATTTATGTCTGTAAACCCTATGCTATTTTAGTGAGTGTTCGATAAATTATTTATGTATTTTGATGTTATTATTCTGTTAGACATCCAGATTAGTTTCCCTGACCTTTAAAATTTACACAGAATAGATCGATAACTATAGTAAAGCCGTCCGACTGATAACTCTAGTAACAGGGAGTCCCCTTTCTGCTGCAGGTGTAAATGTATCGAATTTGATGTACCTGGAAGCAAAGGGCATTAGCCAAAGCTGAGAAAAATAGATCTTCAACTTTACAGCTAAGCTTGGATATCTTAGACAAAACCTTCAAATGAGCAACTATTAGGTTCCCTTCCCTTAGGTCTCAACTGACCTGAGATCATATGGAAATGAGGCTAAACAAAAACCTTATCCGATACTATTGGGCTGGGTGTGTGCAACAAGATAGTTGGCCAGGTTACCCACATAGTCCCTAGATGCGTTTATATTTCTAAAGAAAACGAAGCGGTCATGGAGTTGTAACCACATAGCCATGGACAAGTATTCACAGGATAGTAAGAACTCCAGCTTGGTCAATACAAGAGCCAGCATGGTCGGTTCAGGGTCTTCTTTTATTGTGCTTTGTTGAAGAGGATGAACTAAACAGAGGATAAATTTTTTTGCATGTTCCTCATAAGAAAAGCATTCAATTTGGGTTCATGGATCTGAAGTATGTTTCCAAGTGCTACTCTGACATTGGAGACATTTACGTTCGATGCACTCCTTAGGAATTAGCTCATCAGTTCTGTCAAAAGTTCAATTTCTGTAATAGGAAAAAAAGAAGGCCAGAATGGCGGTGACAGGAGAAAAATATGTAAAAGTTAGTAATCCCAAGGAAGCTTATACTTGGTCCTAAAATCTCCAAGGTACCTAACAATTAGAAAAGCAACAGTTACAATTCAAATATTAGAATGATGGTTAGGGTTAACACCATTCAATAGTGATTAGAACAGTGGGTTGAATTAATTTTTTTACAAGATTCAAATATTTTTATATCCAGGTTCACTGCAAGCTTTAACGCCTGATAGTGGTCTTATAGTTTTCTATTTTACATTACTGCCCTTTATGGTGAGCATTTTCTTCCTTATATGATGGCGAAGGAACAACCACGAGTTCAACTGAATGTTTAAAGTAGGACGAGTACAGCTAATGGTCACCAAGCAAGTATTCCAGAATGTCTGCCATAAGGTAATTTCACTAAACCAGTTATTTCTGTTGATCCAAATAATCAATCAATGCTCTTAGTAACATGGAGAACTATATCCTGATAAGGTACTTCCGCATCACCACTTTAGATTTTATATGCTCATGGGTGCTCTACGTTACAGGATTAAGCAGTTGACGAAAATATTCCGCCTGTCATAGAAGAAATAGTGTTAGAGCCATGTATCTTAGCAACACCTAATATATAAATTATATCCTATACTATTAAAAATGTTAAGACCAATATACCAAATGTCAAAAATGTTGGAAAGCCTTTATAGAAAACACTATAAAACTATGACTCACTTCAAATAATGCCATAACATAAACTCCCTATACTAAATTAGCAAAGGTAATGTTACATTGAAATGCAAAGCCTCTGAGAGCATGTTATAAAAGCTAAAACTGTCTACAGTTCGAAACTCCCTAAAACCAAACAAGAAAGACTAAAATTTCTAACATGTAAATCTCCACCACGAGCCAAATTATATTATAGACATTTAAAAACTACAAATGGTTAAATATTTGTGGTACAACTTTCTTGCCCAAAAAAAGTATCAGCTGCAAAGACAAAACCAGCAACAATTCTATATTTGATCGTGAAAATCAAAACAAAGTGGATGAAAAAATTGCAGAATCTCGAACCTAACATTCTTCAATGAAAACCATCCTTTAAAAAATGTAGAATGAGCCTAAGATTTTCTACGGTATAAGAAATAATAATGGTATAAATTAATTTTTTTACAAAAGAAAAATGTAATGAAAATACGACACAAGGTTTTATAAAAAAAATTGCTTTCAAATATATGCAAACGGGACTATTGCTATCTATATATCTGTCATTTCAGATTTGATAAATTTCCATCAAAACTATTGATATCTATATGTCTATCTCAAATTCCAGAACTCAGTAGATATATAAAAAATGATCACTATCTATCTATCTATCAAATCTGCAATGACCTGCAACAATCAAGGTCTATAAAAAATTCGATTTACCATATTCAAGGGTTATCCTGGCTTCAAATAAGCAACGAACATTCACATAAACACAAGCCAGAAAACCACACATTACGAAATACTGCAAAGAAAAGAAACCCTACACTTCCCAAGATAATTGGATATGTAAACCAGTCAACCATCTTCCCAAGATAATTGGATATGTAAACCAGTCAACCAAGGACGAGTAGTGAAAAATAACTAAAATCGCGCATATTGACTGCAAAGACTCGCAAGGAAAAAATCAATACAAGTCCCATTTATTTGGAAGAACATACAAAAAGGTCAAACAAAGCAAAAATGACCAAAATGATGAAGCATTCAGAAAGTGAAACAAGCAAAGGTAACAACAATTATAATCCTGGAATCCATAGGATAGATAATTCATGAATTGAAATAAAATTCGGATATAAACAAAAGATAACGACACCAACCTGGCAATCTTGTAACGATTGAAAACAGGATATAACTCTGAAGATGATAGTCGCACTCCCCGCAACACCACACTCATGCTTCAATGCCCAGAATCGTGTTTGGCTCGCTGCTTGGCACACCATACCTTCTACAACTTTTTACCAAATCGCTTTATCCCACCAATTCCGTACTTGTCACAACACACAACCCACTAAATCCCCTTCAATCTCCAAATTCCCAGCCCAGACAGAATCTAAAACCCCATCAACAATCGCCCTTTAAAAGATAAACACCAAGCGCTTGGCTCAATAATTGCTAAGCAAGTGCAAAAGATTAAGATAGACTATTCTACGCGTGTGCACTACAAAACTTGAAATTTTAGAGACATGAGTGAAGGCAGCAGCAAGGTATGCAAGTCCCATCTACAGGATCCATCACATTAAGCACCCATCAACACATGTTCCACCAATGTACAAGGATTTACCTTAAAGAAAACCTCAGTTGAATACAATCTATTTGTAACATTACCTGTATCTCTTCCAAGTTGTTCCCCAAACGCTATCACAGGAAGAGCAGAAGCGAAGAAAATGTAAGCGGTGAGAGCCAATATCCTGTGCATGCACACACCAACAACCTCTGAAATCAATAACCATTGTTAGCAGGGCCTGTTAGTTTTCCAGCGAAAGGACTGTATGAGCAAGGCTGTGAAGAAAGGTGCCCAACACATGTCTACAGACACATGCACACCTGCCTCTTTGACACTGCCACGAGGAAGCAAGCAAGACTGCCTCGCCTCGGTTTGAGGCCAAATAAGATTCTCAATTTACTCATTGGCTGGACAGGAATCTGAAGGCTAAAACTTAGGTTAAAATTCTTAGAACACTTTGTAGACTAATAGTTTTTTGGCCGATTCCTATAGTATCTGCTTAGCAGGCCTGTAAGCACTAATAAAAGTAATTTATTGTAATTATTTGTATATTTTTTAATTATATTAATTTTTTTAATTATATTAATTTTTTTAATTATTTGTATATTTTTTAATTATATTAATTTTTTTAATTATTTGTATATTTTAATTATGTTTTTTTAATTATTTGTATATTTTTAATTATGTTTATGATTTTTTTCCCTGAGAAAAAAGGCATATCTGCTTTATATAAAGGAGAAACATTTTACATGACCATGTAGGTTTCTCTAAATAGATTTTCATCAATTTCTTTACAACAAAATAGCCAATGTATTTAAACGTTCAATGTCCATAAAGCTAGCAGTAAGGTCACGTTGTGCACTATAAGTTCAAAAACATATCAGAGTTCATGGCAACAAGCCTATTACAAAAGCATAAGACATAAAATCAAAATTGAATTGGCCCAAGGCCATATTGGTGACCAGGATCATGTGTCCAAGTCTTCCATATGTCATCATCAAAATCAAGCCCAATTTTCGATAACTCATCTGCCACTTGATTTTGTTCCGTGTAGATGTGGCAGAAGGAGATCTAAGAAAAAGATGCAACCATTCTTGCGACCTCCTCATAGATAGGAAACAATAAAATGTTATTGGGCTTCCACCTAGACTTCATCCATTGGATAATATGAGATGAATCTCCAAAGATCTGTAGAGCCTTAATGTCCCTCACAATGGCCACATGTAAAAGAAATTTCAAAGCCAAAAGCTCTGCGTGATTGTTGGTACTAAATCCACTGGATGCAGCAAATTTGAACCAATGAGTAGGGGAAAAGTAAATGATACCTAAAAAACCGCCACGAGAAGGTAACCCTTGTGTTGCATCGTCAAAAAATCCCCATGGGATGTCCCTATTGATGTCAACCTCCGGAACAACCCGAGTGTGCAGGGACCTATTAATAGGTGGAAGGACATGAACCAATCCCATACATCGGATAGCAGTGGACTCAGGCGGAATGAAAACGTCCTGGAAAGTAGCATGATTCTGAGCCTTCCAAGTGTGCCAAATGGTGATATAAGGGAGAGATGGGAATCGTAGAGCATATGGAGAAGAAATCCAGCGTTGAAAGGCCTCAAAAAGCGTAGAACCCGACCATAGATGTCGGATGCATGAATACTTTAGAATATATAACCATACCTATTGAACATAAAAACAGATGATGAGGAGATGAGTGGCCGATTCATTATGAATGATGTAGAGGGGACATCTCCCAGGACCTGTGCAAATAAATCGTTGTAATCGATCCCAGGCAGGAATGCGATCTTGAATGGCTGCCCATAAAAAATTCTTGATCTTGAGAGGGCAGTTGACAGCCCAAAAAGCTTCATGCCACCAACAGTGAACCAAATCTGGTACTTTCAAATGAAGAAGGATTGAATAACCGATGCTGGACAAATAAGTTCCACCATTTGGATTATGAAACCAAAGCAGAACATCCGAATTCTGAGAGATACGAATGAAGTTGTTCTTTAAAGATACAATATAGCGATCCCATGAAACCTGATCCTCACCCCGGAAATGAAAATTAGCAGCATCCATCCATCCCTATTGATGAATGTTGGTGGTGAGCGGATATGCAATCTAAGCGAGAAAGTAAAAACCAGAACGTTGGAGCACCGTAATCATGTGGGCCAGTAGGCAATAGATATCCCTGCACCCAAATCCATGGGTTATTTCCAATGCATAACCGTTTTCCATCTCCAACCTTTCATTGAAGGCCCTTAGCAATAACACCAAAGGTAGAAAGAGTGGCCTTCCACATCATAGATGGAGAACAAGAACATAACCCCCCTATCCGAAACCAATCCTCAATAGACAATGGCTGAATGTACTTGTGTATAATGATCTTAGTCCATAGGTTGTTTACTGAGACTAAACGCCAGATATTTTTAGCCACTAAGGCCTGACCAAAGATCTCAAGCCTTCTGATACCCAGCCCTCCCCAAGATTTGGGCAGCGATACCTTATCCCATGCAATCCAGTGGAATGATTGGATATTGCTTCCCTTTATGAGAAAGTTGCTGCAAATTTTACGAATAATGTTGAGCGTACTGGAAGGAATGCTTGCCATAGATAACCAATAGACCGGAGTCACTTCCAGAACAGACTTAATAAGAATGAGTCGACCTCCTTTTGACAACCAATGGTTGCACCAGAGGTGAATCCTACTTTCAATGCGCTCAATAAGCCAAACCCAATCCTTAATACCATATGAGTTGGGTCGAATGGTAAAACCCAAATATGGCAGGCCATCGTCTGGATCAACAATGGTGAAGGGAAAGATCCTGGAAATCCATTCCATCGTATCATTCTCCAAGTTGTAGAATGATATAGTAGATTTGGTGACATTGATAGACATGCCAATGGCCCCCATGAAAGAAGAAAGAATATCATTCAAACATAGAATGTCACCTCTAGAGCCATTCGTGAAGATGAGTATGTAGTCAACGAAAAAAAGATGGGTAAAGACCATCCCAGGAGAGAGTCGAAAACCCATAAATGTTCGTCGGTCCAATGCCTTATGCAGGGCACATCCAAGACCCTTGACAACCAAGAGGAAAAGTAAAGGGGCGAGAGGGAAACCCTGTCGAAGCCCACGCCCCAGACGGAAGAATGAAGATGCAGAAGCATTAATAAGCACAACAAATGACACAGATTGTACAGTAGCCATAATCCACATAACAGTGTTCAATGGAAACCCCACCTGGAAGAGAGCCAGCCGTAGGAAAGTCCAATTTACCTGATCATTTGCCCTTCGGAGATCGATCTTCAGGATAGCGGATGGGATCCTTTTAGTCTTTTAGTCTTAATTATGTTTACGAGATAAGTCTTATAGTGTTATTGTATTGAGATAATAGTTTTTTTTTAATTATTGTGTATGACTATCATGATCATGGTTGTGTGTTGTTTGAGAAAATATGTGGAATTCTAGAGTTTGAAGTTCAACTAATACATTATCTTTCTAATTTGTTATATATAGTTTTATAATTCTTTTCAATATACATTAAATATAGTGGTGGTTAAACTTATGATATTGGGCTATATGGAGAAGGGAACACAAACATAATGGGAATGTCACACTACCAAACCAAGATAGTGGATTGGAGTTGTCACCTAATTTTGGGATAAAATGAAAAAACGAGATAGGGAGGAAGGTGTGACCCATGAAGGTAATTAAGGGATTAGTTGTTGTAATGACCTATATTTAATTGGCATTGATATGTGAGTTGAATTAGGTTAGTTAATAACAACAAATAAACTAATAAGAGAATTGGCAAGACAAGAGAAATGGCGTTGGGTTATTGTACCTTTTAACTGTGGTGATCTAATTAATCTACTTGAAAATAAAATATGGCCCAATAATGAGAACAAGTGCAATGTCGCTAACCCTATTTTAAACCCAAAGAAAATAGCAAACATTAGGCTCATTACCCATTCCCTTTTGATGACCAAGAGAATGGGAAGGGATCCTAGGGTTTATTTCCTTCCTAAGTGGGTTAAAAGCCTTCTCCATGTTTATCACCTATGCTAAACGAATGGGAGGCATAAACTTGGGATTGGAGAAGAAGAAAAATAGTCAAAAACCAATAGAAGAGAAAGCCTATAATGTCTCGTAAACAATGTGAACTTTGCACAATTATATGCAAGGGTATATGCGTATGGCTAATATGAACTGCAAAATCCATACACTACATTTTGACCCAATTGAAAGAGTTGCAATTTGACAAACCAAAAAGACAATGATATACTATGAAGTCAATATAGAGATGAATAAAGTAGAAGGCCAAGATAAAGCAAGGCAAAAAAAATATGAAAACACAAGGAAACAACTGAAAATAGAGGGGAGTTCTGCAATGAATATAAAGAATAAATGTAATAATAATAATAATAAATAATAATTAGTACTAGGTTAAGGGGCGCGTCTCCTCATTCATGGCTACCCACACCTTATATAAAGGTGGCCGCCAATTGTAATCATTCATCATCTATCTATAATATTATCATTTTATCATTCAATATGAGAGTCGGATTCAACTATTAACATCCAACCGGATACGGTTGTTGCATTTGGTATCAGAGCGAAACGCTCCTCCATCTGAGCTCGGATTCGGCTCACACTCAGAGCAAACTCACTCCTCCTCAGGTGAGCTCGGACTCAGCTCATTCCTCCATTCTGCTACATCACTCACTCCATTCCTCGTGTTGCACTTCCATCCATGCTTTCCCCCCAGTCGTCCCACTCCACGGCTGCTCCACGTCCCACCCATTCAACTCCTCGGCACCTTCCACACTCCTTTCATCTCCTCTCCTCGCAGACCACCCAACACTCCACATATCCATTGCATTCCCCACATCCCTCTCCTGTACGCTGCCCCCACTTCCACGCCTTCCCATCCACTCCACACCCCCGCGTCTTCTCCCTCCCTCCATCTCCCATCACCCCCAACCTCCCTTCACTCCCTCGTCCATGCCCTTAACTCCTTCCTCGCGCTCTGCTTCCACTCCATGCATCTCCCTCCATTTCTTCCCACGCCCGTTCCCTCCATCTCTCCCTTCTCCGCTTCCTTCCCCCACCACCGCCTGTGTCTTCCTCCTCCACTCTCTCTTGCTACTCCTTCCACTCCGCCTCCCACGTCTTCACCTCCTCGCCACTCCACGCCTCCGCACCTCCTCAGGTGAGCTCAGACTCGGCTCATTCCTCCATTCTGTTGCATCACTTGCTCCATTCTGCCTGCTGCACTTCCATCCACACTTCCCCCCCAATCGTCCCACTCCACGGCTGCTCCACGTCCCACCCATTCAAGTCCTAGGCACCTTCTGCACCAGACCTGCTCCCTCTACGCTCCCCCACCGCCACCTCCTGCCCAGCTCCTGCGTACCGCTCCGCATACATCCCCCATCTCCGACTCCCACTCTTCCTCTGCTACCTCCATGCTCCTCCTTGTTGATGTATATGTAACTTCGGAATGTATTTCATATATGTATTCCTATAGAGATGTTATTATTCCTCTATACGGAAGTGTTTGTATTCCTATAGAGATGTTATTATTCCTCTATACGGAAGTGTTGTCATTTATATTGTAAGTGTCGTAACTTATACTTGATGGGTTATTAGACCACCTTGTTGGGGTCGGCCCTCTATAAGTCATGTGGGTCGAAGGGTTATTACACCACCCTATTGGGGGTCGGCCATGTGGGTCGAAGGGTTATTAGACCACCCTATTGGGGGTCGGCCCAGTCAGCATTATGTTCTGTGGTTAAATTAAGGCCGACCTAGTAAAGGTTATTAGGCAAGTCAAGTCAAGTATAAATAGTGTGCGGGAGGCACTCTATTTGATCACTCACTTCTCACTCACGCACTCATGGGAGAGTGGTGCACTTGTGGAGGAGGAGAAGCTGCTACTAGGACATGTCTATCTCTTATGCTTGGGTTGTATCATTGCTCTATCTATCTCTGAGGAAGTTATTGGGGTTTTTCACCTTTATGGTTTTCCCCAAGTAAACTTTGTGTCTCTTGTGTGCTTGCATTATTGTTTCCATGATTGATATGCTGTAGATATGATGTACATGTTGTTCTCTCAGTTAAGATCCTAGATCAAATTGAAGTAAATTCTGAAAAATTAACACTCCTTCCACCTCACTTCCATTCTTGCCAACCGTATCCTCCTCCACGACACCTGCACAACATCCATGTCCAGCCCTCTACTCCCCGCACTCACGCTGCTCTCCCCAACACTCGCTGCAGCTATCGTTACTCTTCACCACCATCTCCATCTCCTTCACGCCCCTTGCTCCATTCGTTGCACCCTTCCACCGCACTCTTTGCACTACACCTCTACACTCTCTTCTCAATCTGCACAAACGCCCCACTCCTCTCAATCTACTCCACCTTGCACCAGCCTCCATCCATCGCAACCCATCCCACAGCCAACGCCTCACCTTCCATTTCCTCCACGACTCTCCCTTCAAAAATCTAAACCCTAAATTTTTATAAAAACAAAAAATTATATAATAATATAACTATTATTATATTAATAATTGTTTTTATAATTCCAATTATAATAAAAAGTTAAAAATAATAATAATTTTATTATATATATATATATATATTTTTTTAAATTTCCCCCAAGTTAATTATAAGCATTATTATTATTATTAATTATTAATAATAATTAATAATTAACTTTCAACCTTTGCATTAACTATGAATTCATTTAAAGAATTGGATGAGATCTCGAATCGATTTCATAGGAAAATGGATGAAATGTTTGATCGGATGGAACAATCAGTTGTAAAAGCGGCTCAAAAAGATATTGACGACACCTTCAATAAAATAAGCCAACAAAGCAACCCGAAGGCCTCTGAAGACAAAGACTCTGAAACTAAATATAAATATGATTTTCAAAGTCCGGAAGAAAAATCAGATAAAGAACATAAAAATGATAAAGAGCAAGAAGAAACTTCATTCTCAGGATTAGAAACAATTGAATAAAAAATGTTATTAGAATAAATTGTGGCAAAGTTTTCCATTGATCTCAACGACCAACAACAACAAACGCAAGATGATGCGAATACTTCTAATTATACACACAAAGTGGTGCTCAAAATAGGCTCGTCAAGTGAATCATCATGCAAGGTAGTCAAGAACCCCAAAAAACCCACGAGAAGACATGCAACAGAAGAAGATCACGAACATAGACTTTTAGCCTTAAAAATAGTCATTTTGAAAGAAGTGAAATGTTATTTTCAAGACACCACTAATGATGGTATGATCAAAGAGTTGTCCATATCAAAAGCAATTGTGACAAGAGGTCCACAATTGCTCATAAATGGAATCCAAAAGGTGATATGGAAAACAAATAATTACAAAGTCTATTGTTTCAAAACTCACAACTCAAACAGAAAGGATTACAACACAAACGTCCAAGTTCACATCCAAAGAAAGGAACCAATCCAAAATATACATCTCATTCAACGCTTCAACGCGGATCCAGAATCAGGTTGATATCAATAAAATCAACTTTGAGGACAAAGTTGCCCTTAAAGGGGGTGGCAATGCAATGAATATAAAGTATAAATTTAATAATAATAATAAATAATAATTAGTACTAGGTTAAGGGGCGCATCTCCTCATTCATGGCTGCCTACACCTTATATAAAGGTGGCCGCCAATTGTAATCATTCATCATCTATCTATAATATTATCATTTTATCATTCAATATGAGAGTTGGATTCGACTATTAACATCCAACCGGATACGGTTGCTGCAAGTTCCCATATGGAAAAGGTCATGTAATGAGCAAATGCCTCAATTTAAACATGGAATCATCACGCAACAAACATAAATCTATAATGAACACCATGAATCATACACTATTATACTAATGCAAGTAAAATTGCACACATACCATGTATGAGTGCATGCATCAAGTAAAGAAGACAATAGAGAAAAGATAAGGAAAAAAGTAATGATGCATAAAAATTAATGGTGCTAGGAGAAGGAGGAGGATACCAATTCTAAAAGGTGGGACTCAAAAAACTTGTCCCTCTAAAAGAGACAAGGTTCACTAGAAACCTACAAAATGTGGGACACGGTAAATACTTAAAAGAGTAAGCTTAACTGGCCATGTGGAAAATGTGGGATACAAAATTCTTACTCTTTGGAAGGAGCAAGCTTGTCCAACAAGGAATAAGAACCAAAGAATAGATAAAGGTTGTGGTCATTGAGAAAAAACAAGAAGAAAGAAAAAAAAAGCCATGAAATTTGAAGGAGACCACAATAAAAAATAAAATATAAAGCCACGGAAAAAAAGGACAAATCAAAGGGAAGTAAAATGGAAGCCAACAATCAAAAGGAAATTTGGGTAGATGCGAGAATCGGGGCATGATCTCTGCAATTGGGCGCGGCTTGAAGTTTTTCATTTAGGGGTTTTTTTCTGCTCCTCACTTGACTTGCTCGACCAATGTGTTCCTAGTGAGCCCAGTTCGTCAAACCTAGTCATGGCATGATGGCCCCGGGTGGGAGGGGGACTCCCCCTCCGCAATCCTCCTCGATTGTTCCTACCTCGAATGGAACAACAAAGTCACCAGCAACGAGATACAGTGAGGAAATTGGCAAGGGATCCAGCTCCAAGGACCCTCCAGGGCAAAAACGGAAGCCTGGGGGTTGTATTCCCAAATCTGCAGAGATCCCTACTCTTCAAATCAAATATGAGAAGCTGCGAGAACGAGTTGAACTCTGGAAAGAAAAATCCCTAATTGGTAAGTTTATTGGAATTTGGCCAAGAGAGAAAGACCTTCTGAAATGGATCAAAACTTCATGGAACCCTAAAGGGCATTATGACTTTCAGCTGGGCTCGAAGGGTTTCTTCACTATCATCTTCTTTAACCAAGAGGATAGATATAGGGTTTTGGAGGGTGGACCTTATTTCCTTTTTTCTTCGGGATTGTATCTCATCCCTTGGAAGGAAATATTTAACCCGAATACGGAGGATATGAGTATTTCCCTAGTTTGGATCCAACTTTACTCTCTTCCCTGTGAATACTAGCCTCCGGATATCCTGAAGGATATAGGTAACACTCTGGGTGAATTTGTGAAAGTAGCAGAACTCACCAAACATCAACGTTACACATCCTATGCCCGAATTTGTGTCTATATGAACCTATCAAAGGAACTGTCGGAAGCGATTAACCTCTAATGGGATGATGAGGAATGGATCCAGCCATTAGATTACGAAAATGTCCCATTTCAATGTTGGAGCTATCATACTCACGGCCATTTCAGCAGGAACTGCCCGTAAAATGCTGAAAAAACTGATCCTAAAGTGGTGTTGCCAGACGGTCGTGATCCCAATGGATTCACACTGGTCAAGAACAAGAAAAGACCGCCCACAATTCGCACCCCGATCAGCCTACACGTCACTTGATTGCTACTACCAACCGATTTCAAACCCTTACTACTGTTGAAGAAGACTCACCTCCCTTGGAAAAGGCCCCTAGCATGGATCCCTCTCCCATTGAGGCTCCCCCTAGAGGCCTTGTCAAAGGCCAGACTGACCCGACTAACCAATTTGTCTGTATAGAGGAAGATCAAGGTGAGGAGGCAGAGGACATGGACCGTGATGAAATTGAACGCCAAGGCAGCAAAAAAGGTAAGGGTTATGTCTCTTGCAGACAGCTCGAACTTCTCAAGGAGGCCATCCTAAAAACTGGTGTCTCTCCCCAGCTAATTGGGATCGCTAAGGAACCTCTAAAAAGCACCAAGAGAAAACAACCAGAAGATGGTGAAAAGAGAGGCATGAAAACAAACAAACAAAGGATTGTCGAGATTGGTAGTAAGTTGATTGAATCTGGCCAATATCCGACAATTCAGGTGGCCTTTTCTGAAGTTAATCAGGTTACCCAATGAAGGTCATCTCCTGGAATATCCGTGGGGTGAATCACCCCCGAAAGATCAAGACTCTGAAAAATAAGGTAAAGAAGGAGAACCCTTGGATTCTTTGCTTACAAGAAACTAAATGTGGTTATGATGCAATGAAGGTTGTTGGGAAAAAAATATGGAAGGGATGTGATACAATGACTATTGATGCCCAGGGTATGGCTGGAGGCTTAGCGTTTCTCTAGAACCCAGAAGTTGTGTTTCTTTGAAACTTCTGGGCTGCGAGAGGAATCCTCTCGGCTAATTTTCATGTTCTTCAGACTCAAATCAGAGGAACTATCTCCAATGTCTATGGGCCTAGTATTTATCCTATGAAGCAATATTTCCTGGACTCACTTGCTCGAGCGGCAAGGTGGGTGGATGGAAATCCCTGGATCATCAGTGGGGATTTCAATTTAATTACCATGCTAGAGGAAAAAAAGGCGGCAGACGAAGCTTAGGAGGAGCAAATGAAGCTTTTTGATACTTCATTGCAGCACATAATCTTATAGATATTGAGATTACCAATGGTTGGTTTAGATGGAATAATAAACGTGGAGGTGAGCACCACGTCACCTCTCGGCTTGATAGGTTCCTGGTCTCATAGGGGATTCTCAATAGCAGTAGCGATCTCCACTCACTAGTCCTCCCTTCTGCTGGCTCTGACCATTGGCCTATCAATCTGAAATGGGGAGGCGTGGGTCCTCCTACCAAGAGACCTTTTCACTTTGAACAATTCTGGTTGGAGCACGATGATTTCAAATCCCTTGTCTCCTAGTGGTGGCTCAGTTCCCCACCCACTGAATGAATAAGGATATACCAATTCCAATAGAAATTAAAATACCTCAAAGCCAAGAGTCGTACTTGGAATAGAGAAGAATTTGGGAATATTTTTTAGGACAAAAAGGCCCTGATCGGTCAACTAGAGGAAATCCAGCGAAAAGGCATGACTGCAGGGTACGATGCTGAGTTAAGACATCTTGAGGAGTCTACCACCCTCAAACTCAATGCTTGTGAACGATAGGAAGAGATCTACTGGCAACAAAAGTCTAGAAACAAATGGCTTAAGGAAGGCGAACGCAATACCAAATTTTTTCACTGCTTAGTGATCCAAAATAGACAGAGGAACATAATTCACCACCTTAAGACTACCAATGGAGCCTATATTGAAGATAGGATGGCCATGGAAGAAGAGCTAGTGGACTACTTTGGAACCATCATGAAGGAGGACAGGGTTAACTGTGATGTTGATATTATGAAGATCACCCAACATATTCCCTCTTTGGTTTCGGTTGATCAAAATACCCTCCTAACAACACCTATCACGATGCTGGAGGTTGTAAATCAAATGGCTAGAGGCAAAGCTCCTAGCCCGAATGGGTTCACCACCAACTGTTTTCACTATTTTTGGGACTTGATCAAGCATGAAGTTTGGTTGATTGTGGAAGATTCGAGACAAACCAGAAAGGTTCTCAAAGCTTTCAATGCAACTTTCCTCACTCTCATCCCCAAAGTCGATGGGGCTGATTCTCCTGGTAACTTTCAACCCATTGCTCTATGTAATGTTGTCTACAAAATTATCTCAAAAGTTATGGTGAATCAGTTGAAACCCATTTTCCCTAGCCTGATCTCTTCGAAACAATCGAGGTTTGTGGAAGGAAGACAGATTTTAAACGGTGTCATCTTGGTTCATGAGGTTTTACACTCATTAAGAGTCACCAAAAAGCCTGGCATGCTTCTAAAGCTTGATATATCAAAAGCTTATGACAAACTAAGCTGGCAGTTCATGCGAGAAATGTTGAGAGCCTTTGGTTTCTTCCCTAAATGGATTGAATGGATCATGAATCTCACTTCGTCTTCCTTCTTCTCCATTCTCCTCAATGGAGATCCTACAAGCACTTTCAGTCCTTCTCGAGGCATCCGACAAGGCAAGGTGACCCCCTCTCCCCCTTCCTCTTTATCCTTATGGCAAAAGGCTTAGGGAGAAATATTAAAGCCAAATCCCAACAGGGAGAACTCAAAGGGTTGGCTCTTCACCCAGGGTTGATGTGCAAACTCACCAACAATTTTGAGATGGCACGATGTTAATGGGTCACCCCTCGGTCCAGGAAGCAACCTATCTGAAGACTATTCTCTCCACCTTTGCTAATGCTTTTGGTTTGGAGGTCAACCATGAAAAATCTCAAATCTTCTACTTCAATACCCCAAAGGTTTACCAAAGGAATATTAACAACATTCTTGGCTTCCAAGGGAGATACCTTCCATCCAAATACCTTAGCACGCCGCTAGCTTCTAGCATCATTAAGAAAGTTTGATGGGAGGATCTTCTTGATCGTATTAAATGTAGACTCTCTAGATGGACTCTACGACCTCTTAACTTAGCCAGCAGAATCACCCTGATCAAATTTGTGATTCAGGATATGCCGATTTATCTCTTTCGGTTATGGCCGCGCCAAAATCGGTCATCAAGGAAATCCGCACTATTCAACGTAACTTCCTTTGGGGTGGGAAGGTTGAACAACACAAATGGGCTCTAGTTAGCTGGGAAAAGTTATGTCTTCCTAAGTCTCATGGGGGCCTCGGCTTAAGAGATCCAGAAAAAAACAGTAATGTTCTTGCCGCTAAAATTTGGTGGAATTGGGTCTCCTCTACAATATTACCTTGGGTTAAGCTGTGACATGTGAAGTATGCCCCCAATAGTTTGCAGAGAGACCTAATCCGCTTCAATTCGGAAACCCCAGGCTCTGCTATTTGGCAAACCGCCTGACAAAATCGAAGCATTATTCAGGATTATAGTTTTTGGGAAGTTAGGAATGGGGAAACTGTAATTTTTGGGAGGATTCGTTGCAACAACCTCTGAAACTTTCCAGTATGGACAATATGGTGATCAATCAGGCCAATTGTAGAGCTGAGGGCCTCACCAAGCTCATCCGATACTGGAAACCTGATCCCAACACCAATGCTTATAAAGAGTGGCATGACCAAAATTGGTGGACGCAGAGAATCTCCGAAGAAGACTGGTTGTGTATCTGGGACATCATTCAGGGACGATGTATCAAATCTCAGGAAGGCCCTGATATACTTCAATGGGGACACTCCACCAGGCGCATTTTTAATATCATGGAAGCTTCTACCCTCTGGACTTCCACGCCCGATGCTCCTCAGGATGAGACGTGGACAAATATATGGACAACCAATGCCTAGCCCAAAGTCGCCACCTTCATTTGGCTAGTTTACTATCAAAAAATTCTGACAGGGGATAATCTCCGGAAACGTGGTATCATAGGCCCATCCCAATGCACCATGTGCCTGCAAAACGAGGAGACTTTATCCCACTTACTCGATGGGTGCCCTTTCATCACCCCCCTTTGGGATAGAGCCGAGATTTTTCGACGATCCAACTACTGCAAAGGAGACCCTCTGCGAACCATCAAGAATTGGGACCCTTAAGCATTCTCGAATCCCATTGTTAATTCTCTTTGGAATTCCTTCCCCGATTTTTTAATGTGGGAGGTATGGAAAGAAACAAACAAGAGGATTTTTTAGGATAAAACTTCTTCTCAGGATCATATTTGGACTAAGATTGAGAAGTATGTCCAGGAAACCGCCCGTGTCACCTTATGGGATGACAAAGACTAGGAGGTCAGTGAATCAGAGCACCGAATCCTGACAGCTTGGGGTATCAGTAAAGACACTCGAAGTTATAGCCGAAAGAATAAAAGGACCATCGATCTGAAAAGCCCCAACTACTGGACGGACCCCCATATTGGGTATTTTAAGCTAAGCTTTGATGGGGCTTCGTAGGGAAACCCAGGACCAACAGGATTTGGTGGAGTCATTCACAATTGGCAAGGTGAAATTCTTAAGGTGTACTTTGGAAGCATTGGGGAGGAGAGGAATAACGCTGCTGAGATGGAGGGTCTCATAGCTGGCTACCAGCTGGCTATCCAACTCAACTTGACCCCTATCACCTTCGAAGGAGATTCTCGCCTCATCATCCAACTTGCTCGTAACCTCCAGAATGGAAAACCTCTAGCCAAGGTAACGGACAGCTGGCGCCTTGCCTACAAGGTGGAACTATTAGCCACATTTTTCAGCACTCCCTGCGCCTGGTCGTTTAGCCATGTTTGCAGAGACGGGAATAGGGTGGAAGACCTCTTAGCTAATGTTGGGGTCGATGATCCCAGTCATATCTGCGCTAGCTCCCTTAAATCCTTTTGGAATGTTGAATGGTCCCACCGTTGTGCCATGTTGGCGAAAGAGGACACTCGTGTGAGATTACGGGGATTACGGGACATGAGACCTCCCATCAATACAGATTCTCAGTCACCTGGTTCTCTTATGATGGACAACTCGCAGGAGGCCCTTTGCTTCAACTCAAGAACTTTGATCCCCTACTCTTTAAATTCACGCAGGGATGAACCAATATAGCCTACCCCAATTCATAATAGCAGGAGCATACGAACAAGCCTTGGTCATGAGGATGACATCAGTAATCCTATGGCTCGCATCAAAGCAAGGTCCGGCCAAAATCATGAGTTTTAATGCTCCCAGGATGGCCAACCCTGCTACTTTCACGGGAATTTGGCTTGAAATCACTATAAAAGGAAGACAAAAGAGTGTTTTTTCTGCATCGCGATGATTTCTTGCTTAAGTGGTGCTACTAGTTCTGCCAATCTCAGAGTTGTTTTTCAGAATTGTTGGGTGAGGGATTCTGGGAATTCTGTTATGGCTCCGCGTAAGCAGAAGGATAAGAAGCCTCGTCATAACCCCAAAAAGGGCAAGGCCCCTGCTAGGCGAGAACAACGTAAGGCTCTAGCGGCCGCTTGCTTCTTCCGTGATTGTATCCCTGGGGTCATTAAGGAGGAGCTAGAACGGGTTGAGCATGACTTGTGGGAGAGAGTCAAGGCAATGTCTGGTGGTGATTTGGGGGATGAAGTGGGTGAATGGGTAACAGACCCTGGAAATACAACAGGGTGTTTTTCTTCCTATGACCGTATGCTGGCTACTTTATGGGTTACCAAGGGTCTGCTCGCTTATGTTCTTATGGAACGTGAAAATAAAGCTATTGGGGATATGGAGCCTGTTCGTGCATGGAAAGCTCACAACCAGGAGTGCTCTCTTATGAACCAGAAAATCGAACTTATTTCTGCAAAATTGGGCATCCAGCCTCCTTCGGCCCCGGGGCCTTCTTTGGCTGAAAGTGCCCGTTGTGCTCCTGATCAAACTGACATTGCTATACCAGGTTTTCCTCGTCCTGTTTGTCCCATTCAAAACCCTACTCCTCGGTTGACGACTGGAATTTGAGTCACTCCTCTTGGATGCCTTGGCGTTGGGTACTAGGTTTTGTTTGAAGTATGTCGTCGTTGCTCTTTGGCGGGCTCTGAAGGATGTTTTATTGCCAATTATGGCTCTAGCGGGTTACTGCACCTTATGGTTGGTTGTTGGAATTTGTTTTTTTGTTGACAAGTGTTTCGGGCTACTATTTAATGTCTATAATTTCTATAATAGATCTGGGATGGTTGGAACTCTGTTCTATGTTTGGGTTGGGGGAGTAGTTTGTGTTGTCAAGCATTTTTGGGCTCTGATTTCACTCACTAATCTATGTAATAGGTTTGGGCTGGATAAAACTCTGTTGTTATATGTTTGGGTTGGGAATTTAAGTTTGGCTAGCATCCTACCAGCCGACCCACTGTTTTTTTCCGTTATGTAACTCTGTTATAGTAATATAATCTCTTACTTTACAAAAAAAAAATGGAAGCTAACAAAAGTAAGCAAAAGAAAGAAACAAAGTCGTAGAATACGAGGGAAACAACAATAAATGAAAGAAAAAAGGGACAAGATGCAAAAGGTAATATAGTAGCATGAGGTTGTCGTCAATTTTTCAAGGGAGTCCAAAGGATAGGAAAGGGATCAACATGGAAAATCATCAAAATGCCAAGAGGAAGTTCGAGGTAGGCCATGGAAGGAAGGAGGTATGGGACTAGTCCCAAGTTGGACAAGGTGGGAGGGGGAAAATGGGTGTGTCTCAAATGTGTATCACCCCATTTTTACTTAGACGACTAAAATACTTTTTAACCTATGTTGTATCTCTTTCATTATACATGTTAACCTCACCTGGACTGAGAAAACTACCCATGTGCAGATTGCGGACCTGCTGATATGAGGAAGTTGTGTATAATGTTTATTAGTTATGTTGCAAACACCGAAAGTAGTACGATGTCCTTATAGCATGCTAAGTTAGATAGACATATGTGGTACATGGAAACCAATTTATAATATGTTTTGCAATGAAACATTGAGTAGCATGCACATGATAAATATATTAGATTATTTATATTGTTCAACAGTTAATAACGTGATAATTACAATTAAACTGCAATTACTTAAGCAATATCTTGTGTTTGGTAATCAACCCACATGTTAAATGGGATAAGAAATAGTCGAATAATTATGATTGTAAGGAGATGTGGATGGTGTGTATTTTGAAAGAGTAATGGTATGATAGTAAAGCAATTATATGAGAGTAGTATCGGTTCGGAATATATTAATATGGTGTGTTGACAAGTGGAAATTTTACAAGCATGGAAGTTTCCCAAACTAATGATTCTATGATGAAGCTCTAAGAAAAACAACAATGAAATATTGTGTCAGTGTAGGGTGCGTATTATTGTTCTATCAAATTATGATTATGTGTATTGATGCATATCGGGTTAATTAGCCTTTTAATCTAAAAAGAAGGCTACTTTCATGCATTAATGAAAATGGCATTTCATTTTAATATTAATTTGGTTTGATTTTAGGCACATTTCAAACACTGTAAACCAGAGAGAGAGAACAAAACTTATGAATCATTTGTTTCCTAGATAACCTTTGTTTCCTTGAAACTATACATAAACTAAATAACAATATAGATCTTTTCTGTTTTTTGAAAGCACAATACACCCCATTAAAATGTCATTCTATGACAAAAGATATAATTTGACATTTTGTAAATTAAATTTACTATTGTATTCGCATAAGTATTGATCAGATGACACTTTATTAGTAGTATTACTATTTTGGGATTGCACACCTTTAATAACACTTTCATATAAAAATTTACCACCCCTTCAATGTTCCACACACAAATTCCCCCCTCCTTTCTAATAATAAAGTTTTTTACACACCTTCAATATTAGCCTAAGTAATAGTAACATGACGTTGATCAAAATGTTTACCACTCCTTTAATGTTTTACACGAAAGTCCCCCCTCCTTCTCAGTAGTAGAAGCTTTTATCATCGTGTTGAATATTTTTTTCTTGAAGTCTTAATCAAATGTCCATGTAGTCCCCCTATTTTTCCTTGAACCACTTCTCTCTATAAATCTCTTGGTGCCAATAACTATATGTAAAGTTGGAGCTATATATCTCTTAGAACTAATATAAATCTCATGTGAAATAAATGAATTATAAGTAGTGGGACTTGTAACTACTCTCACGAAGATGATACCTGTAGCAGTAAAATGTAAGCAACTCATTGGGAAAGACAAGTAATCCCCACGATTTGCATTGTTAGGACCACAACCAACCTAAAAACAATGATGTGACTTGAATGAACTTGGAACCCAAGATTAAATGAAATAATGCAGAATGAAAATCGAGCTCTTAGATCACACCATCCTTAGTGATACTTTCTCATTAACATGTCCTATTGTGCACAAGGTAAGACCTTAAGAACCTTCTCAAATCCAATTTGATGATAATAATGAATCAAATCTTTTGACTATATACAATAGGGATTGGTATCAAGGATTAGGATATGGTTTTGGGATGGAAACTAGTGTCTTATGCTATAATTGTTTATTATAAGAATCATGTGTCATGTGTAGGGCTCTAAATCACACACAATAACTATAGAAGGGAATTTCCACCTATGAGTGCAATAAGGGCACAATTTCAAGTATTTTCACATGATGAATGGTTATCAGGGCCTAGCCATGGCATAAAAACTAGGCTCTTAGTAGATAACCATTAATTATATGACTCATGGGTATGGTTATAGCATTTGACCACCACATGGGCTCTAAATTTTTACCTAAGAAAGAGATATGTGAATAATTTTAAGGATTAATGTATGAGGTATTAAAATCAAGACCTAAATAATGGTTTGGGGTGAAACACTAGGGATTAGGCCCTAATGCAATTCAGAATAGTAAGATCTTTCACACAACCCTGCATGTTCCTAGATGAAATCTAATGGCAAAATTGATCTCCACCTATTGCACTTCTACTTCAATATATAGATATAATAAGGCCATGATATGAAATTAAACTAGTTTCTAAATAATTTTGTTTATAGTTCCTATGAATAACAACTTAGTAGGTGACTTCACAATGGGTGGCTTGCTAATTATACAATTTTGTTAAGGACACACTTTTGCGGCTTCCATGTGATCAGTACAACTATTTGCAATCTTATGTTAGTCCCGTGAAAATCCTCACATCAGATCTAAGAGCTGGTGTATACCTCACAAGAAAGATTAAGATTAAGCAGGAAAATAGAAGAAGAGTGGTGAATGCAGTGTAAAGGAGCAACATAATTATGATACAGTAGAACTCAGATAGAAGCAGAATAACATCACATACTAATTCATTAATCATAATATGAACAATAAATAATACAATGGTGGAGAGGATTCAAATGTAGAGGTGGCAATTTGAATTAGCCTGCATGGTCATGGCTTATCTGCACTAGGAGTCATCATCATCATCAGTGGAGTGTCAACAATACACCACTAGGAGTCCTCATCATCATTAGTGGAGTCATCAATGCACAAGTAACGGTCAACCATGTGTCAAACTGAGTCTAACTGAGTGTGGTAGGTGTAATTGGCACATGGAATCACTAATGTAGTGAAGGACACTCAGTGGAGGGCACATGGGGAGATAACTGGAGTCAAAATAGGAAATCTAGTCTCACCGGGGGTCCAACGGAGTGATACAATCAGTTGAGGAGTCAATCTAGCCTTAAATCAAGGGAAGATAACCAACTAACTGAAGTGAACTGAGTGGTAGGTGAAGAAGTGTGCCTTTCACAAGTGGTAGGTGAAAGGTGGGTGCATCACTGACTAGGAGGGATAAAAATGAGTGGAAAGAAGCTCTCGAGGCTAGCTAAATGAGGACTAGGTGCTGGGACTGATGACTGGGATGCATGCAATTGCATGACTGCATGAAAAAATGCATGCATGACTGAAATGAAAAATAATGAAAATGTTGGTAGGACTAGGATGGAGTATACAAATATCCCAACACCCCCCCTTAATCCATCCCTGGCCCTGGTAACTGAGACCAAAGGTCACCCAATACAATCAAATGAATGATAAAGAACAACCCATGAAACAAGGAAATGGCGAAAAACCTCATGGGAAAAATAACCCCCCCTCAAAATAGACTGTAGGGCACACCCAAAAAAAATGCTCCAAACTCAAGCAGGTGTGATGCTTGGTCATATGTCTGGAGGTATCTTCTTCTTGGGAAGAAGTGGTTCATGCTCAAAAAGCATGTGCTTGTACTTTCTCTTCAGATCGAATGTGATGAGAACAAATCCAAAAGTATGAGGATGATCCTGGAACCCGTGATTCGAATCAACTGAGGTGGGATCAAATCCATGAATGTGTAGATAGTCTTTTGTTTTCTCCTTCGAACCATAATAGGCGAGATTATTCCCAAAAGAACCATCACAAGATAGTGATTGCTTGGAATCCAAATCGGATCCAAGACTTGAAAATGGTTTCTTGATATCTCCTTTGAACCATTAGAGGTGAGATCAAAACCATGAAATGCATGAGAAATCATCCCAAGTAGTGATTGTGTTGATGTATTTGTAACTTCGGAATGTATTTCACCTATGCATATTGTACTCCTATAGAGATGTTATTATTCCTCTATATGGAAGTGTCGTCATTTGTATTGACAAGTGTCGCAACTTGCAAGTGATGGGTTATTAGACCACCAAGTGTGGGGTCGGCCCTGATTAATATAACCATGGGTTATTAGACTAAGTTAGACAAGTCGGCCCTGCTAGGTTATTAGGCAAGTCAGGTCACGTATAAATAGAGTGCGGGAGGCACTCTATTTGATCATCTCATTATTCACTTCTACACTACTTGGAAAGTGGTGCACTAGTGAAGGGGGAGGTTCAGCTGCTATGAGGACTATCTCTGTGTACTTTGGTTGTATCATTGCTCTTTCTATCTCTGAGGAAGTTGTGGGATTTTTCACCTTTATGGTTTTCCCCAGTGAAACTCTGTGTGTCTATTGTCTCATGTGATTGCTTGGTGTGATTGACATGCATTGCTATGATTGATATGCTGTACATGTTATTCTCTCAGTAAAGATCCTACAGTATGTTGAATTAATGCTCAAAAAATTAACAGATTGCTTGGATTTTAAATCAGCTCCAAGACTTGATGAATGGTTTCTTGAGATCTCCTTTGAACCAATAGAGGTGAGATCAAAACCATGAAATGCATGATAAATTATCCCAAGCGAATGGCAATTCCCTACATCTTCAATAAACTTCTGAGAGCATGTACAAATGATCTTACAGTAGTACATAAGAGGTGAGTGATCAAGGAGAGCAAATGCATTACCTCAAATTGCTGATTTAACCTCCGAAACATTCATGAGATCATCATTATGCAAACCAACAGACTCTTGTGCAACAGAGGAGTTAAGAACCTCTGTTGTTTCTAGAGTGTGAGCTGGCACAAAATTCAAAATAGAAGATATTGAGAGCATGAGTGTAGAATCTACAAGTTCTTCTTCTTTGTGGACAACTTCATTATGAGATATGTTTGATATTGATTCATGATCAGAGAGACCATCAAGGAGGGCGAACGCATCACTGGGCTTGCTCTCGAAATGGTTTGGACCAATCCCTTCATTCTATTTTCCAAATCTTTCGTCCAGATGGGCCCATAGATCTTTTGGAGATTCAGTAGAAAGGAAGTGGGTTACCATGCAACGAGACATAGCATACATCATTGCTCCATAGGCTCTGTCACCTTCATTTAACCAATCATTCTCTTCTGTCACCTTCATTTAACCAATCATTCTCTTCTTCAGAGGATTCAAACTCTCTTTCAAAACAATAATCAAAGAGACCATGTCTCTTTAAATGTGCTATCATCTTTGGTTTCCACTCATCATAGTTGAATGGATAAAGAGGAGGAATTCTTTCCGAATTCATGGAAGCTATTTCAGAAGACTTGCAAAAAGCAATAGAAAATATCTACAACTGCTACTGCTGCAAAAGTGCATAAACTGCTGCAACTGTTGCACTCGAAATCTTGATAATAACCTGCAAAAAACTCTCAGGAATGGATATAGACAATACTCTCAACATGCTCTGATACCATTTGAAAATCCTCACATCAGATCTAAGAGCTGATGTATACCTCACAAGAAAGATTAAGATTAAGCAAGAAAATAGAAGAAGAGTGGTCAATGCAGTGTAAAGGAGCAACATAATTATGATACAGTAGAACTCGGATAGAAGCAGAATAACAACAGACACTAATTCATTAATCCTAATATGAATAATAAATAATACAATGGTGGAGAGGATTAGAATGCCAAGGTGGAAATTCGAATTAGCCTGCATGGGCATGGCTTATCTGCACTAGGAGTCATCATCATCATCAGTGGAGTGTCAACAATACACCACTAGGAGTCTTCATCATCATCAGTGGAGTCATCAATGCACAAGTAACGGTCAACCAGGTGTCAAACTGAGTCTAACTGAGTGTGGTAGGTGTAACTGGCACATGGAACACTAATGTAGTGAAGGAGGCTCAGTGGAGGGCGCATGGGGAGCTAACTGGAGTCAGAATAGGCAATCTAGTCTCACCGGGGGTCCAAAGGAGTGATACAATCAATTGAGGAGTCAATCTAGCCTTAAATCAAGGGAAGATGACCAACTAACTGAAGTGAACTGAGTGGTAGGTGAAGAAGTGCGCCTTTCACAAGTGGTAGGTGAAAGGTGGGTGCATCACTGACTAGGAGGGATAAAAATGAGTGGAAAGAAGCTCCCGGGGCTAGCTAAATGAGGACTACGTGCTGGGACTGATGACTGGGATGCATGCAATTGCATGACTGCATGCATGACTGAAATGCAAAATAATGAAAATGTTGGTAGGACTAGGATGGAGTATAGGAATATCCCAACAAGTCCAACTATTTGCAAGATTTTGTCTTTTTACCATGTGCTACCTTGTGGATTCATTGCCTCTGCCCCGTTGGTCACTTTGGTGTCCACATTACCATTGTGCTTAGTCTTTTCCTTGCTATAGGTATGCTTGAAGGGTCATGTAAAGATGGAATAGTTGAACCTAAATTAGGAGGAAGAGGTATCACAAATATTGAAATGGACACCACATCCTTCTTGTAGGCCAATAATTCCATATGCAAAGGCTTATATGATGGCTTCAGTCCCACACATAGCCAATGATTCCTAGAGGAAAATGTTATGACTTAAAACTCTATATTTTTTGACCTTAGATTGTGTCTAAAGTCATGATAGGCATCATCAATGTGAGAAAATAAAAATAGCCATCATATCTTGATCACATGACAAATATCCCTTTGCAGGACCTTTGTGGTGTCCAAGGGACACAAGGATGACTCACAAGCCCCATAGACAAATATTATGGTATAATACCCTACATTTTGGAATTGAACCACATCAAGGGAACTAAGAACCATATCTAGTGTTCTATGTTGATGTATATGTAACTTCAGAATGTATTTCATCTATGTATATTGTACACCTATAGAGATGGTATTATTCCTCTATACGGAAGTGTCTTCATTTGTATTGACAAGTGTCGCAACTTGCATGTGATGGGTTATTAGACCACCAAGTGTGGGGTCGGCCCTGATTAGTATTACCATGGGTTATTAGACTGAGTTAGACAAGTCAACCCTACTAGTTTATTAGGCAAGTCAGGTCATGTATAAGTAGATTGCGGGAGGCACTCTATTTGATCACTTCATTATTCACTTCTACACTCTCTAGAAAGTGGTGCACAAGTGAGGAAGGAGGAGTAGCTGCTAGAGAAGACTATCTCTTGTACTTGGGTTGTATAATTGCTCTTTCTATCTCTGAGGAAGTTATGGGGTTTTTCACCTTTATGGTTTTCCCCAATGAAACTCTGTATGTCCATTGTCTTATGTGATTGCTTGTTATGCTTGATATGATTGATATGTTGTACATGTTATTCTCTCAGTAAAGATCCTAAAGTATGCTGAATTAATGCTCAAAATCTAACATGGTATCAGAGCTAACCTGAGAAGAAGACACTGTGCAGTTGTGAAAACTAGATTTTCTTGTTTATTGAGTTTCTCTCCACATATTTTGGAAAGGTAGTAAGGTAGATTGACTCTACTCAGCAAGGTGAATCTTTCTATCCAATCCGAATTCAATTCTGGGCACTTTATTTTTGGCCCTAAAAATTAGGGTTTCCACAAAAATAGGAATTTCTAAAATCTGAGACCATAGCTGGAAGCTCCTTGGAAAAATCGAAGTTTAGAGCTTTGGATCGAACTTTTTGGTTGGGTGAAGCTCCGAGAAACTCAAACCCTAATTCATGGTCCTCCCTAGTGAATCCGGGAAGACTAAAAGACATTTCTAAAGGGTGAAACTTTGTAGTTTTCAAATTATGAGTATACCAGGCTGATCAACTCATCAAGGCACACCTTTCTATCCTTTCAGAAGTTTGAAATTCAAATTTTGAATTTTTAGGGTTTCTCTAACAAACCCTAATCCGGGACCAGATCCAGTTTTCAGCAAATCAAGTGGTAAAACCTAAATCTTTTCTATTTCCATTTGAAGTACTCTTTAAAGATGTATCACCACACCAAGCTTGAGGATAAGCTTGAAGGGGCTGATAACTTCCGAGCATGGAAATATAGGATTGGGTTAATCCTGTAAGAAAATGAGTTGGACACTTACATAAGTGAAGAGGTCCCTATCCCAGAGGAAGAAGAGGCTAAGGCCTTACACAAAAGGAATTTGGTCAAGGCTAAGAGGATCATTGCTGATTCTATCAAAGACCATCTCATACCACATGTGTCATCTCTAAAGACACCAAAGGAGATGTTCGATTCCCAGACCAAGCTATTCGAAGGGAAGAACATAAATCGGAAGATGACCTTGAGGAATCAATTGAAGAATGTCATGATCTAGAATGCAGAGACTATGCAGACTTATTTCTCAAGGGTCTCACAAATAAAAGAACAACTTGAAGCTATGGGAGAAGATATAGAAAATGGAGAAGTGGTGATTACCACTCTTAATGGCCTTCCTAGGTCATGGGATACCTTCATCCAAGGAATTTGTGCTAGGAAGAAACTTATCTCATTCAGTAGGCCGTGGGAAGAATGCTCACAGGAAGAAGCTCGAATTGTAACTCGAGAAGGGAAGATGGGGAATGAAGACCAAGCTCTCACAGCACACTCCAAAAGACATGGTGACAAAAAGACTCACCATCATGGCAAGAAAGAAAGACATCACCATCAAAATTAGAGGTGTAGTCCCAAACCTCGAAGGAACATGTCCTATGTTCGTTGCTATACATGTGATGAAAAGGGACACTATTCGAGAGACTGTCCCATAAATAAGAAGGATGGCTTTCACAAGAAAAATAATTCCAAAAGAAGACATCATGCTCATGCTGTAGAGGATGATGAACCTCCCAGGAAGAGGGCTAGAGAAGAAAGTGAATATTCTTCAAGTGATGAAGAATATGTTTTGATTTCTGCTCTCACTGGAACCATTACTCATTCAAGTAATGATTGGCTTAAAGATAGTGTGGCTTCTAAACACATGAGAAGATTCAAGGAATCCTTTATGAACCTATCTAAACATGAATCACCCCACAAGGTGAAACTTGGGGATGACTACCAATATCCAATAAAAGGAAGTGGTGAAGCCTCCTATAAGCTAGACTCTAGAAAGTCTATGAAGATTGAAGATGTATTATATGTTCCAGGTCTCAAGAAGAATCTACTCTCCATATCTGCATTGGATGCAAAAGGCATGAGGGTTTCATTTGTAGATGGCCAAGTCCTAATGTTGCCAAAGGGTAAGGCTATAGATGATGCAGTGGTGACTGGAGAGCAAGAGGGAGGATTATACAAATTGAAGGGCCAACCAGAACAAGCCATGGTCCATGATTCAGTGGAGCTAAGTGAAATTTGGCATAGAAGGCTTGCACACATGCACTATAGGGAATTACTAATTGCAAGCAAAGCAGTGGAAGGTCTTCCTGAAATCCAGACAAAGCACGAGGGCATTTGCAAAGGTTGTGCAAAGGGAAAGAACACAAACAAGACATTTCCAAGCAGTGAAAGCAAGGCAAAAAGAATCTTGGAAATCATCCACTCTGATGTATGCAGTCTGATGTCATCCAGTTCTCTAAGTGGGTAAGTATACTATGTTTCCTTCATTGATGATTTCTCTAGGAAGACTTGGGTTTACTTCTTGAAGAACAAAGATGAATTGCTTGACAAGTTCAAGAAATTCAAAGCCTTGATAGAAAACCAAACTGACATGAAGATCAAGATCTTTAGATCCGACAATGGCGGAGAATTCAATTCAGGAGACTTCAAGAAGCTATGTAGTGATTCAGGGATTAAGAGGGATTTGACTACTCCTTACAATCCACAACAGAATGGGGTTGCTGAAAGGAAGAATAGAACAATCATGGAAGCAGCTAGGGAAATGCTTCATGACCAAGATCTACCTATTCACTTATAAGTTGAAGCAGCCAGGACAGCTGTATATGTGCACACCAAAACACCTCATAAGATACTTGACAACAAAACACCAGAAGAAGTGTTCACTTGTAAGAAACTTTCATCCAAGTAGTGAAAGCAAGGCAAAAAGAATCTTGGAAATCATCCACTCTGATGTATGCGGTCCGATGTCATCCAGTTCTCTGAGTGGGTATGTATACTATGTTTCCTTCATTGATGATTTCTCTAGGAAGACTTGGGTTTACTTCTTGAAGAACAAAGATGAAGTGTTTGACAAGTTCAAGGAATTCAAAGCCTTGATAGAAAACCAAACTGACATGAAGATCAAGATCTTCAGATCCGACAATGGCAGAGAATTCACTTCAGGAGACTTCAAGAAGCTATGTAGTGATTCAAGGATTAAGAGGGAGTTGACTACTCCTTACAATCCACAACAGAATGGGGTTGCCAAAAGGAAGAATAGAACAATCATGGAAGCAGCTAGGGAAATGCTTCACGACCAAGATCTACCTATGCACTTATGGGTTGAAGCAGCTAGGACAGCTATATATGTGCATAACAGAACACCTCATAAGATACTTGACAACAAAACACCAGAAGAAGCATTCACTGGTAAGAAACCAGAAGTTAGCCATCTCATAATATTTGGTTGTCCAGTATATACTCACATCCCAAAAGAAAAGAGGACAAAGTTAGATCCTTCAGGAAAGAAGGGCATATTCGTGGGTTACAGTGAAATCTCGAAGTCTTACAGAATCTACTTCCCAGGATTCAAGAAGATTGATATCAGTAGGGATGTAACAATTGATGAAAGCTGAACATACATCAAATAAAAAAAAACACCAGTTGAAGATAATGAAGAACCCGGAATATCCAGAACACAAGGAACCACCATGAATGAAGTAGTTCCCGAAGAAGATCGTGAAATGGAAGATCCACAACAACCTGTAGATCCACTCCGTGACAATAAATCTCACAAGAGGAAACCATCATGGGCTAGAGAGCTCATTCAATATGCAGAAAGGTTTGGCACTCCAGAAGAGGAACACAGAGAAAGGAAAAGGACAAGATCACATACCAGCTATGTTGCTTTACTCTGTGACATAATGAACAAAGAACCTTCCAGTTATGAAGAAGCAGCAAAAAAAAAAGAATGGAAGGATTCCATGGTCGAGGAATACCAGTCGATCATGAAGAATGATGTTTGGGATGTGGTCCCAAGACCAGATGGGAAGTCTGTGGTGACTTCCAATTGGATCTATAAGATCAAGCATGCTGCAAATGGAAGCATAGAGAAATATAAGGCAAGGTTTGTAGCTCGTGGCTTCTCCCAGAAAAAAGGGATTGATTATGAAGAGACCTTTGCTCCTGTGGCCAGATACACTTTCATTAGATCAGTACTTTCTCTAGCTGCAATGATGAAATGGAAAGTACACCAGATGGATGTCAAGACAACTTTCTTGAATGGTGTAGTAGAAGAGGAAGTGTATGTGGAGCAGCAACTCGGGTTTGAGACACGTGACCGAGAGTCACATGTGTGCAAACTGAAGAAAGCCCTATATGGTTTGAAATAGGCACCTAGGACCTGGTATGGCAGGATAGATGGCTTCCTATCCAGTTTGGGCTTTACCAAGAGTAAAGCGGATTCCAACCTTTACTACAAGGTTGAGGAAGGCAATCCAGTGATACTACTATTGTATGTGGATGACTTGTTTATGACAGGTGAGGATAGATTGATTGCCAACACGAAGAGGAAGCTTGCTGCCGAGTTCGAGATGAAGGAATCTGGTATGATGCACTAATTTCTTGGTATGGAGGTGTAGCAGAGTGCAGATGGAATCTTTTTTGGACAAGAGAAGTATGCAGTAGAGATCCTAAAGAGGTTCGGGATGGTGGACTACAAGGCCATGGCCACACCTATGGCATCGAACCTGAAGATTCTGTGTGATGCTTCATCTGAGCCGGTTGATGCTATGATGTATCGTAAGATGATTGGGTCCTTGATATACCTGACGAATACAAGACTAGATATCAGCTTTGCGGTGAACACCTTGAGCCAGTACTTGACAGATCCGAGACATGTTCACCTGATAGATGCAAAGCATATTCTGAGGTACCTGAAGGTGTTGTGGGGAAAATGCACCTATAGTTCAGGGGAGAAACTACCAACTTACGATGATAAAGATAGACTTACAAGCATTCTACAAGTACAACAAATAAATGAAGAGATTAGGGTTTAGAGATGTAGGAACCTTATTCAAAAGGTTGATCCTAGCTTTGCCTCCCTCACTCTTCAATGCTTATCCAGTGTCGCAATGCCCAGACCTGCAAAAAAACTTGATACCTTTCTCAAACACATTTGACTACATATATAAGATTGATATTCATAATAGAAGAAGACATCAGATTATAAACAAACTGTAATCAAATCTGAGACACATTAACATGTCATATTTGGAAATAGAAGAACGTTTGATCTTTATTAATGAATGAAAGCAAGTACATAAAGTTATACCTTCTTTCAAGCTTGGCACTTCACGAAACCTAGATTCAAGGTCTCCTACTTCCGTTCTCCAAGGATCCCAGCCTCTAACCAGTTGTGCTAGGGTTTATCAGAAACTAAGCACAAGAGAGGGGGATGAAGGTCTCCATTCCTCCAGCATAACAATGTTATAGACTTGGTCCCCTCACATGGCCCTTCTACCCTCTTTATATAGTCAGTGAGGAAGAGGAAAAGAAGTTATAACCGCTTAGGAGGTTTCCCAACCAACTTAACTTACTCAAATTTCGATATTTTGACCAAAACAGGGGTGTACGCTACTACTTCATAGTGTAGTAGCGCTCAAGAGGGTTGAGCGCTACTATTGTACACTAGAGTAGGGTACACACGCTAGTTTGTTAAGGTAGAGTAGCACTCATGTGAAAAAATGGCCAAAAACAGGCTTTTCTGCTCATTTTCAGGAGATGGTTTGGTTTGGAAAAATGTTCCTAAGGGTTGTAATCATCAAATGGGTCAAGAATGAGGTAATTTCAACCATTTTTAGTGTCCCAAATGACTCCTCCGTCCACAAGTGTCATGTTGTGTGACTGAACTTGATCTCAAGAAGTGTCGTCATGCGACCAAGGGAAGCAAGTGTCGTCACGGACGGAGAGGTGTCATTTCAAGCTATAATAGAAGGGTACAGTTGACTATGGGCTCAAGTATGAGGTGAATCAAAAGTTTAACCTGGAGGGTTATGTTGATTCGGATTGGGTAGGTAGTGGCATTGATCAAAAGATCACTTCGGGGTGTTGCTTCCGTATGGGATCCAGTATGATCTCTTGGTTTAGCAGGAAGCAGTCCTGTGTGGCACTAAGAGCAGTCGAAGCAAAGTATGTCGCAGCTTGTTCGGCTAGTTGTGAGGCAGTATGGCTTAGGAAGCTACTGTCTGATTTGTTTGATCTCCAGTTGAGTGCTACTTGTATATATTGCGACAACCAGAGTTGTGTGAAGCTGTCGGAGAACCGAGTGTTCCATGACAAGTCGAAGCACATTGAGATCAAGTATCACTATATCAAGGATATGGTGCAGAGAGGAGCAGTGAAGCTCCTGTATGTTGCAACGGACGAGCAGATAGCCGATGTGTTGACCAAGCCGCTGGCCAGAGTGAAGTTTGAATACTTTAGAGGGAGACTTGGTGTACTTCAAATCAAGATACCTTCCAAGGGGAAGTGATGAGTCCAGAGACATAGATGCACACGAGCCATTCCCACATGGTGGTTGGAAAGTCCTCCTATGGTGTAGATGTAAGGGCTGGAGCCATTCTCACATAGTGGTAGGAAAGTGTTATACCTCCATATTCCACAGTGTCGCATCTTAATCACAAAAAGAGTTGACGACACTTCCCCTACTGCTTAAAACACCCAGAAGAGAAAAATGATGAGTGATCCTTGAAGGCAAATCTACCCTGTCAAGATTCAACCTAGCCTGAGACTTCATTTACCCTAACTACCGCGCCTTGCTCAGTTATAGGTGCGCGGTAGTCCGTACTACCGCGCTATGCTCTATCCCTGACACGCGGTACTACCGCGTTATGCTCTGATCTAGGGGCGCGGTACACCTTTTTTAGCCTTTTTGCCATGGCTTGTGGGATTTTGGATTTTCGAGAGATTTTTGAGGATTGGGGTCCCTGATTCGATCCTAAATCACTTTCTGTGATTAGTAGGCCTAATCCACTTAACTCTCCCAAGATCCACCCTTCTCTCTTGTTGGTTAACCCTACCACACACTATAAGAGAGAGGCATTCCATGAGCAAAGGGGAGGACTCTTAGAGGTATCAAACTTATGATCTTGCAGCCTTGTGGAGATAGCTAGAGGAGGAAGCACTTGGAGCTGGAGGATTGGCTTGGACATCAAGCAACCTTTGTAAGCATTCTTCAAGTTTGTAATAAAAATAACTTGTCTTGTTTTTCCCATTTCATGTGTATTGTACAAGTCTCTAGCATGGAATGTATCTAGTTTAGATTTGAATTTAATCTTTGCTTCAAGCTATTTGGAAGCTTGTGTGCTTGTCCCTTGTTTGATTTCAACAAGTTCTACATTGGGGCTTTGGGATCAAAAGCTAGAAGCGGGACAAACGTCAGATTGAAAGGTGAGTCATGTCTTTCATCTCTTCGAATGCATTTAATCTTGTTGTGAAAATTAGTTCAGGAGATTCAAGGTAGCATTTGTTTCGTTTTGTTCTTATCTTAGAGTCAATTAAAAATCTGCTTTAATTTAAGAGAATTTTGACTTATCCGTAGGGAAAAATTCTACCAACAAGAATGGCGAATCTGCTGGTTTGAATTCCTTTTGATTGATTGAGTTCACTGTCATCCATCTTTTGATTGTGACTTTTTCTTTCTCTTCAAACCACCATTGATTTTTTGTCTTTTTGACCCTCATTCACCCCTCCTCTCTGTATTTTTTCTCCCTATGTGATCACTGAGTCCCCTGGGTCTGCAGCAACCCTGAAAATTTCATCTTCCTTTTCAAGAGTTGCGCTTTTCCACACTTTGCCACAGTACCGCGCCCTCTACATTAGCCACAGCGCGGTAGTACCGCGTATCCTGCATTAGTACCAAAGCGGTAGTACAATAGTACCGCGCTGTAGTCTGACTCTGCAACGCGGTAGTGTCTGCATACTGTCAATTTTTCTTGCTTGCTTGGTTTACTGAGTCATTTCTTGATTTCCTCTGCCTTAGTTGGTGCTTTCTGTTTGTTGTTACCATCCTGTTCATTATACAGTCTGTGTGGTGTGTTTAATGTTTTTTGTGAGCTTGATTATTGTGTGAATTAGTGGCATTATTGGCACATAGGGTCACCCCTTCACTTTGAGTGCTTTGGCTTCATCTTCCCATCACAACCAGGCCATTACTACTGTTCTCTGTTACTGAATTGTGTAGTTTTCATAGTCACATTGTTTCCATTACTATTATTAAAATTCATATTGAAAGTTATCATTGGAAAACATTTGTGTTATTTTGATTAAAATGGTATAGTAGCATCATTGTGCATTAGGAAGAAAACCATTGAAATTTGCCACAGGAACTCTCATTTTTTGAAGCATTTTAGTTGTGAAATCAGTGAATTGGAAAGAAGTGCTTATTTCAGTTTGGCTCTATTTACAAAAAGAAAACAATTTTTGTTTGTTTGTTTTGGTTTGTTATTGCTTGTGAAAAGTTTCATGCATTTATGATCGAAGAACTCTTCCTCTTCTATAGCTAGTTTTCATCGAAGACAAGGTTTATTTCGATTCATTCTCACTTGCATGGTTTGGGTCGTCATAACACCACCAAGTTTCATGTCCATTTACCCGATTGAGTAATACAACCACTAAAATTAATCTCCCTAACTAAACCAACATTAACCTCACTTGAGGAAATCAAAAGAATTTGGTAGCTAGGTAGGACACCGGGGATAGGCATCAAAATAATTCCCCCTTGTCATTTTCATCTGAGACATAGTTGTTGTCCTCTAGGGAACTAAAATCCTCTAGTATTTATTGACACGGTCACAGCTAGTTTGTGGAGGGGCCTCCTGACTGTTTTTAACTTTCAGGGGTTAAACGGTCGCGAGATTGAGAACCGGACGGACTCTATGGAATGCCGCACTCCACTTATCCCTAAGGCAACATCGATCATTGTCTTCCTCGGAAGGCAGAAGTGCCCAAAACCTTTTCCAACGTGTCATGAACGAGGTAGCTTAGTGAATTTTCTACTAGGGCTCTTTTACCCAGGATCCCTTTCGGTAGAGGGATATCCTTCTTATATTGGTCTCTCACGTTGTATTGTTCGACTTGGATTTCATCACCTTGCGAAGGATACAGCTTGTTGAGGTCTCCAGCTCTTAGTTAGGAGTTTGCTTGTTATCTCATCTTTATAGAGGGTCATTTTTCTTTTTAGTGACTGCTTGTTGGCATTTTGGCCATTCTTTTTATCAACTCACTTACTGGGACACCGGTCTCAATATAGATTTTAGAGCTTGCTTTTTTGGCCTGTGAGCCTTGCTTTTTCTAGATCCTCTTCTGCACACTCGGCTGCATTAGATTTTTTGAGTTCTTTGTTATGAAACTGCCCCCGATTTTCATTTTCTTGCCATCATGTCAGAACCTCCACGAAGATCACGACGAGTACAGGGAAAAATCCCTCCACCACCACCACCGCCACGGACCTCTGGTCCACCTGCATCACGCATTCCCGCTCCTCCTGGCCGCGGTGCTGGTCGAGGGAACATTCCACCGCCGATACATACTACATCTTCAGTTTCGCTTGTAACCATTACTCACAGCACAATCTCAGAATCTCTTGCAGCTTCTGCAACCACTAGCATATCTGATATTTCCACTGTCACTTCACCCACTGTTATTCTAGATTTATCGCCATAGTGGACAACATTACAGCGGCTGAATCTAGTACAGCCCAAAATACTAGACCAGAGGTCATCCTCCTACCTGATGTCAACACCTCCCGTCCACCAGACACTTTTCACGAAGACACAGACGGATCTGTTGGCACCACCGAAGGATCCGACTAGGATATGCCTGGCTTGATTTCAATCCCAAGCGGGTACGTCGAAGTTATTGAAGACACTCGACTTCCTGACACACCTTTTGAACCTGATTATGGCTTCATCACTTCCCAGGCGGAGCATCCGCCTGTTATCACTACGCCACCCAGTGTTCACCCACAGGAAACCAGTTCTTCAAGCAACATACCTCATACCATATCTCTACCCAAACTTCCTCCGGGACATGAAATCATGGCTTCCATCCAATCTAGTATGGTTAGTCTAGCAAATTCCCTGTTAGCATCGGCACGGTTTAAACACGACACAGAGCAAATGCTCTCAACAGCTTCAAGATATCCCCCTATTACTCATCCTTCTGACTATCAGGATCCCAACATTCCGTCTAGCACAGAGTTTCATCACTCCTATGTAGACGGCTCTGGACCTTCGGACATTACTATACCTAGGTTCCCACCGGATCCCCAAAACCCTTTTCAGGACATGAACTCGGACCCAATTTTCGATGGTCCTCCTATCATTGAACACGCTATGGACGACACTGATACCCCTGGGTTAAATTCCCCACATTTGCTGCCATCACCCATTTTTGGCGCACATTCTATGAGGGATAACCTAGTTTTTTCTCCGTCCTCGCCTGTTAGATATGGAAGACCCCCTCCACAAATTGACACTTTTGACACCGTTGGCCAATCGACACTATCGTATTTGGCTAGCGACAGAAGAACACCAAGTCATACTGCTAGATCTTCCGTTTTGACCGGAGGATCACCTTTGGCCACTATTTACACCATCTCAAGAGGTGGACAACCGAATTCCATGGTCCCCAACTCCAACAACCAAACTCCCCTTGGTGGGCCATCAACCCAACCAGCTGGAGGACAACCCTTTGTTGGGAACCCCGTTCAAAGTCAACAACCTCCTCCTATAAGGCCATCCAACCCATCTGCTAGAGGACAACCCATTGGCTCCATCCAACAACCCTCCCAACCAGCAACATCTGCTCAATATGGTATGTACAACACACCTGGCAGCAGACAACCTTATACCGGTTTTCCAACTGGACCTCATCCTCAACATCCCCCGTCAGGTATGATTCCTTCTTGGGACCCTCAAATCCCACAAAGTGGGGGGTACTCACTTTTTGGAAACTGGAACCAAGCTGGGGGGCAATCTCAGATTCCCCCCAACTTGAACTCCGGCTTCCCTTACCCTTCAACTGCTACAACTCCATGGAACCCATCCCTTCAATTTTCACACGCTCCTCAAGGAGGAACGAACCTTCCATGGACACCACCGTCGCAGCCACCCCCCAACCCTGCTATGGGAAACCCTCCACTTACTCAATATAGTGGTAACATTCCTGGAACACAACAATTCCAAGGAAATTTTCCCCAACCAGGAGCAGCAACCATTCCTGGGTTTCAGCAACCTCAGGGTACCATACCTACCATCCCCACTCAGCAGAACATCCACCAACCGGTTACCAACACTCAACCGGTTAACCAGATGGCTTACTACCCACAGAACTTCCAGCAGTACCCCTCGGGAAACACATATGGGTATAACACGCAACAGTATGCTATGCAGGGCCCTCCAGGTTTCTCTGCACCACATGGTTATTACTCATACCCGCAGACTAATCGTCAACTTCCCTTGTTGGCCACGCTTGACTTACCTGATTTGTCGAGGCTTATTAACAATCCTATATGGCATGAACCTCACTGGCCACCCATCCCAGCCAAACTTCCATCGAACATTCCCAAGTTCGATGATAAGCCCGGGGAAGACCCCAAGAATCACGTAATGACCTTCCATCTTTGGTGTTCATCCAACTCCTTGATGGACGATTCCATTCGACTTCGGCTCTTCCAACATACGCTTACTGGCATGGCAGCCAAATGGTACATCGAGCTGCCACAACACTCCTTTCAGGATTTCAACACCTTGGCTATGCAGTTTCTGACCCATTTCCAACTCCCCATCCGGTATGAGACTGGAACATAACTATTAACCTCACTGCGTCAAACCACTTCTACGCACATTTCAGATCACATCCATGAGTGGCGATGACACCGTAGGCTAATTAAGGCACCCATTCCGGATCAGCTACTCGCTGATTGGTTCACGAAATCCTTTTTACCTCCCATAGCCAGAGACATCGCTATGCGCGGGACGGTTACAGAAGAACAAGCCATCTCGGCAGCTCAGTACATGGATTTGGTATACACCCAATCCGACACGTTACATGAACTTCTTCCCCATGTCGCCCGCGTTACCACTGATCCAATGAAACCTACCACTGAACCCCCCATTGATGGTATTGTCGGTTCAGTCAAGGCCCAGCCTACTACCAACTCGACGGGACAACAAGCTTCAGCTTCCCCTGCTCTACCTCAGGCTGCTTCAAAAAGTACTACCTCTCCTGCTATTTCCTCCGAAGTGAACGCAGTTCAATCTACGTCACAAACATCTGGAGGAAAGAAGAAAAACAATCATGGTAAATCCAAGAAGAACTAGCAGGAGAATCCCAATCCACAACCCACCCACAACAACCAGAAACCACGTCGAAAGGCTAAGTTTCCCTGCCTAATTTGTCAAGACGATCACTACACGAGTGACTGTCCCTACAAGGATGAGGTCAACAAATTCGTTAAAGGATCCTCTCATCCGGCAGTGTTAACTGACCCTTTCCCTCAACAGCAATACCAGATGGTTGCCCAAGAAACCCCACTTGGAGGCAACCCGACCAACCCTACCCACAGAGAGACGTCCACAAATCGTGAAATCCTGATGACGAGTAATGAGGAGATTCATATAACCACTCGTTTAAAGACATATGACAACCCGCCAAGTTCAAACAAACAACCCAAGATAGCCAAAGGCAAATCTCCTGTTGAAGATCTGACTCCTACCCCTCCCCCTACCGGTCATCTCCATATCGAGAGACCGCTTACGGACACAATGCTACACCCACCCAAGGGCACCATACGAAAGGCGACATTTAATCCCAATGCACGAGCTGCCCAAAATTATAACATTGTTGAGGATTTAGCTCAAGCACCTTGCGCCATGTCAACTCTCGAGGTTCTTCAACACTGCCCCACGTAGCGTAGAACCTTACTTTCAGCACTGGGGGCAATGGACCCAGATACTTCAAACTCTATTATGTTTAACTTGGAACACGCCAAACCTCGGCTTTCTCACCAGTTAGCCTTCCAGGTTCACACAAAAATCCATGGAAATAGCATCCATCGCACTGTTTTAGATGAAGGTGCTTCCACATCGATCATGTCTTTGAATTGCTGGAGAGCCTTAGGCTCACTCAAAGTCACGACTTCTCCCACTACTCTCAGGGCATTTGATGGACACGGTTTTCAACCCTATGGACTCATTCCCTCAATTGGTGTTGAACTGGGGGGCAAAACAGTATCCGTACACATTGAAGTCGTAGATGCACCATTGGATTACAATCTTCTACTTGGTCGGAATTGGTTCTACACCATGACCGCCATAGCATCTACAGTCTTCCGGATTGTGCAATTTCCTCATGAAGGGAAAATTGTCACCATTGATCAACTTGATTATTGTATCCCAGACTCTCATCCAAACTCCGCCAACACCGTCCCGTTATTGGATCAACCTCGGTACCGGTTCCAAGACATTGGTGTTGGTCTCATGAAGGATTCTTCCCTTATTGGAGTTTTTCCAGAGCTGGGGACCCATGTTCAACCAGTCAACATGATTTCATCAAATGTCACCCCTTCCAATGATTCATGGGTGATTCCGAGTCCCGCTCAGATTGAAGACTACGGCAACTCTATGCCTTTGAACAGAAACCTTGCAGCATATGCAGCGATCCAATCAGCCACCGATTGGGTTGACTGTCCTACCCATCACACCGTGGCACAACTCTCGTCTGAGACTCATTCATACCCACCACTTATCGATCCTCTCAATTTGATTTTTCCCACTGACAAATCAATTATGGAGGTTATGTGCGGTGATGAGCCACCATGGGGAGATTTTCACCATCGATCTTCATTCCCCACCATTCAAACGCTTGAGCCTGACACAAAACCCAGTACTTCAATTGGGATGGTTCAAACCAAGTTCCCCACTTCCCTCGACGAGGTATTTTTCGAAGGAAACTTGGCTAACCTTATGGCAACCACTCCCATAGATATTTCAGTGAAGCCTGGTATCGTGGAAAACATACATATTGACAAAACATGTACTCCCCTCGAAATGGAGTTCTACAATGCCTACTTCAAAACCTTCCGCGATGTTTTTGCTTGGAGTTATGAAGAAATGCCAGGAATAGATCCCTCGATTGTAGTCCATGAAATTCCAACTTTCCCTGACACCCGACCGGTTCGGCAGAAACTTCAACCCGTCCATCCTCGTAAGGCAGCCGCTATCAAAGCAGAAGTTGAAAATTTTTTGCGTGCTGGTTTTATCTATCCAGTTCCATAGACATAATGGGTATCTAACATCATTCCCGTAGCTAAGAAACAGGGAACGATCAGAGTCTGTGCCGATTACCGCGACTTGAACAAACCTTGTCCAAAGGACAACTACCCAACTCCATTCATCGACCAAATCATCAATAACTGTGCCGAGAGTGTCATCTTTTCATTTATGGATGGCTTTTCTGGCTATAATCAGATCAATATCCTCCCAACCGACCAGCACAAAACAGCCTTTATCTGCCCTTGGGGGATTTTTGCATATCGAAAGTTACCTTTTGGCCTTAAAAATGTCGGGGCAACTTTCCAATGGGCGATGTCATACGCATTTCACGACATCAAACATATTGTAGAACCATATCTTGATGATCTTCCCACTCACTCTTGGACCCGGGAAGACCATCCTGACCACTTAAGTGCCATTTTCGAAAGGTGCCGTCGCTACAATATACGTTTGAATCCGCATAAGTGCATCTTTTGCGTAGAAGCCGGAAAGATTTTGGGATTCATAATCTCCAAAAGCGGGATACGTTTAGATCCTGCCAAGGTAAAAGCTATCTTAGCCCTGCCTTCCCCCACAAACATTCCAGAACTTCAAAGTTTGCAAGGGCATGCAAAATTTCTACGCCGTTTCATCTGTAATCTTTCCGAGATAACAAAAGGCTATATGAGGCTTCTCAAGAAGAACGTTCCCTTTATCTGGGATGACGAAGCCCAACGCTCCTTTGATAATATAAAGGCAGCCTTAACCAAAGATCCTTTGATCCAACCCCCCAATTACACACGGGATTACATTCTTTATCTCGCAGCTTCGACTTCCACCATTGGTATGGTGCTAGTCCAGGAAGACCACAATGGCATAGAAGATGTGGTATACTATCTTAGTAAGAGTCTTCTCGACTCCGAAACTCGTTATTCACATGTTGAAAAACTGGCTCTGGCAACAGTTTTTGCTGTCCAGAGATTCCGTCATTACATTCTACTCCGTCGGACCACTGTTATAGCCGATTTCAATCCAATGTATTATATCCTCACGCGTCAAGTGCTTGGGGGCAAATATTCTCATTGGATCGTCATCCTTCAAGAGTTTGACTTGGAATTTGTCAAAGCCAAGTCCAAGAAGTATTTGGTCTTTGTTGAGTTGATTTGTAACTTGCCCCGTGCTACCGAGCAATCCGAGCACATCAATTCTCTTCCTGATGAATCGTTGTTCCTCATTAGTACGTCTGATCTGTGGTACGGGGATATTCTATTATATCTCCAAACCCAATGCTTCTGCCCCAACCTCACTCGCGATGAACGTAGACGCATCCGACATCACGCAAAATACTACCTCATAGTCAACGATACTCTTTATCGACGTGGTGTCGATACCGTTCTTTGACGCTATTTGACCCTAGATGAGGCGGAACGCGTTCTTAATGACTGCCACGCTGGAGCATGTGGTGGTCATCTCTCTGGGATGGCTACGACCCATAAAATACTGCGAGCAGGATACTTCTGGCCCTCAATTTTCAAAGACTGCATTGAAACAGTCAAGAAGTGTCCACCATGTCAATTCTTTCATAGTAAAACACGCTCGCACCCTGCTCCACTCCATCCTGTCATTGCCGTCGGCCCTTTTTCCAAATGGGGCATAGATTTCATGCACTGTAATCCCACTTCAACCGGGGGGCATAACTATGTCATAGTAGCTGTCGACTATTTCACAAAATGGGCTGAAGCGATGCCTACTTATGCTGAGGATGGAAAAATAGCAGCACAATTCATATTCAATCACATTATAGCTAGATTTGGTGTCCCACAATCCATTGTGACCGATCATGGCTCCCACTTCAGGAACCATATGATCGAGGAACTAAGTGCCAAGTTGGGTTTTCGCCATGAAAACTCAACCCCGTACTACCCACAAGCCAATGGACAAGTTGAAGCCATTAACAAAGTCCTGAAATGAATGATTCAGCGTATTGTGGGTACTCAAAAGTCCAACTGGCACTCAGCTCTATTTTCAGCACTATGGGCATATCGAACCTCAGTAAAAACTGCTACTGGGTTTACACCATTCCAACTGGTGTATGGCCTAGAAGCCATTTTACCGATTGAATGTGAAATTCCATCACTTAAGATAGCCATAGAGCTACTTCCCCACACCACTTCCGAAGAGGAACGGTTTCTATACCTAGCCAAGCTAGATGAAACCCGCCGCGACGCTGCTTTAGCCAATGAAGCTTATAAGAAACGCGTCAAAGCACAATATGATAAATCCGTTCAACCTCGGGTTTTCAATGAAGGAGACCTCGTACTCACGTATGATCAAATGCATGATAAACTTGGAAAAGGAAAACTAGAATCTATGTGGTACGGCCCCTTTGTTGTAAAACGTGTCTTGGAGAAAGGAGCCTATGAACTCGTCGATTGTGATGGCACGCCATTGGCACGGCCCCACAATGGGATATACCTCAAACGCTTCTACGCGTAAGGTTGCCCTGCGCGGGTTACTTTTTGTACATAGTGTACTTAGCTTATTTTTTCACTTTTTGGTGTGCGCGTGGACCTCATGTATCCACTCTTACTTTGACTCGTGATTTTATGCGCAGATGTCTGCCTACTTTGGATTCACCGACGGTGCAAGCCAGCATACCCGGAATCTCGCTTCCACAGCATGGGTAGTCTATTCTCCCACTGGCGAGTTGATATCTTTAGGAGCCAATTGTTTGGGTCCTGCAACCAACAATATCGCAGAGTACCATGTAGTCATCGGACTCTTGACGGAGGTTGCTTCACTCGGAATTGACTCCCTATCAGTCTTTTTATACTCCCAACTCGTGGTTTCTCATCTGAATCGTGCTTACACAGTTCGCGATACTATCCTACTTCGTTTATTTTGGAGGGTACGCCTCTTGGAACGATCTTTTAATTTTATTTCATATCAACACATACCAAGAAAATTCAATTGTATAGCTGATTCATTAGCTAATTACATGTTGTATTGGCATCTTGCCCATACATAAAAACACATCACAAAAATTAAACGCACAAGTCATTGTAAATAAATAGATCATAAAAATAGGTCCATATCACTGTATATAAAAGTGGTTTTCCAAATACATAAAGATTGTGTTTTAGACAAAATTTGGGACCAAGTCCCATACTAAAATTTGGCTCTCAAAGCCCACATATCGTATACATGCCGCAAAAGATAAAAGCTGCCATCTAGGGAGATCTAGGAGACCTATCATGTCCCTCGTCAGATTCCTCACGCTGTTGGTGATAACACACTACAGCTCGAGCCACCCTACGAAGGAGTCGGCCGATACGCCTAGGCACACCTATGGTATGCCGCTGGAGATGCAAAGGGACGTCATCCATCCTCATAGCAAGGATACCATGAGTTTAGCCCTGTAGGTTCCTCTCTATATCTCGGACTCCTCCTGCCTCATCCTCGTCTTCTTCTTCGTCTGGGGCGGCTTGGCGATCAATACCACCTCGACGTAATGGCGAGTACCCAGCCGGTCTCTGTGGTCCATGATCTACGACATGCATACGTACATACATTAAAAGTCTTTTACACATTCTAAAAAGCAATAAAAATTATATATAAAAAAAAGAAAAAATATATATCCATGAAGGTCATACCTGAGTTGTCCCAATATTCATCTTCTGGCAATGCCAAGTCTATGTCCTCGTAGAAGTCCACCCCTGCATAGGGGTAGTCATCAATCATTACTATTTGTTCCTCGAGCCGGGAGAAGAAATCCTCACCAAAAGCCAAGCGCTGAGGTCCCCCAAGACGTCCTGCATAATCACTCCATCGAGCCATCCATGGCTCGGTAGGTGGACGGGGAGGCATAGCTATCTGTGGGCGCAATAATGGCACCCTCGCCAAAACGAAGGTGACCAAAATGCTCCCATAACCAAATTGGGAATTCTCTCCAACCCTACACTTGTGCACTTGTTCTTTGAGGTTGGCCAACACCGCCTCACACCAGTTGAATACTGTTCCCGCCATACAATCCATTGCGAGATTCATTTGTGTACAGGATGCCTGATGGGGACCCGTGCTCCCTGCTGCACATGTGATGGTGAACAACACGGTTTTTACAGGAAGTTCTATAACATCTTTGATGACCACCTTGCCGCTTTTCTTACTCGAACCCTGACAGCAATACCGAGCAATCAATGCATCCGTGCTCACCTCCGAGGCGGTGTACCCGGTAAAACTCACCCGGGCTCCTCTTTTTGAAAGGCCCGTGAGGAAATAAATATCCTCGAGTTCAATCTTGAGGGTGTGTTCTCCCACTCGGAAAGCTTGAATGTCAGGGTCCCACAATTGAATAAGATGGGTGACAAGTTTGGCTTGTTGACGAATGCCTTTGGTCTTGAAGAATTTCAACAAACCGCATTCCCTCAGTACGGTCACAGTCCTTTGGTAATTTTCGGCCAACAAATCATCCACTTCATGCTCTCGTTCTTTCCAACTGGCCATTTTGATCCAAACAAGTTGCAAACTCCTGCAAAAGGTCATGGAAAGCATTTAGTAATCATTTAATAACTTGGTTTCAACAAAAAACTTGAGAAAAAATTATTTTTTCATCGTAAAATTCGCTTCTATCGCGCCCGGGACAAATTTTGCCACGCGGTACTGCACAGTACTGCTCCCCTGTTTAATATTACAGAGCGGTAATGTTAAATAGTACCGCGGTTCCCGATACGTCCCCCGCGCGGTACTGTGAAGGGTGATTTTTGCTTAATAGGGATTTCCCAAAAAATCACTTTTTCCTACTGAAAGCAAGTTACTCATACATGAAATGAAAGAGAAGCTTGAAATCTCTTACCTGGCGCAGACGGTTGTTGAAATAGTGCCCCGAATCTCCAGATATGGACTCTTGAAGTTTTGCTCCTCAAATGGGTAAAATCTCCTCTTTTGGTAAATACACAAGTGAAATGGTAACTTTTTATTTTCACCTATCATTTATATAGCTTTTTCACTCATTTTTACTCATTATTTTATCTAGTTAAAATAAAACTCATTTCACATTACTATTATCTGGTTTTATGAGCACTTGTTGACAGGATCTCCTTTAAAGACAATATATTCACACTAGCGTTTATTCATTGTTTGACCTTCATTTTGAGCCTACTTTATCTTTTTCGTGCTCTGGATTAAAACTTGAAAAATATTCCAAGCGCTTTTACACCTGTGTCGTGCTTTTCAAACTCAAGTAAATGGTGTCGAGTTCGGTCAGCTTTACTCATACTCGTTAAACGATGAGGAAAGTATTATTTTGGTTGTATTTTATTCTCTTTTCAGACCAGAATAATTAAAAATTACGAAAAAGGCCATTGGAGTCCATAGTTAAGCTCTTTTCAGACTCCCTAAAATTGAAAAGATTGCCAAGTGATCTTGATTCTTTCACACTTGTAAAAGTATTTGAAATGTCGTCTATTCGGTGATAGGTTACTCCTTTTTCGGCCTTTCTAGACTATTTACGAGAAAGGTATACCTCAGTCAATTTTGACTGGGAGAGTTCTCTCGGGAATTGTTTTACACTTTTTCGGGATCGAGGGACTAAATTTACAAAAAAGTACATTGTGGAGCCTCCTTTAAGTTTTTCAGGCTCTCTAAATGTGAAAAACTACCAAGTTTTCCTTCCTTGGACTCGTTAAAATTTGACATCGAAGGACCCACTTTGGGACAAACCCCTCCTTTCTCAGGTTCGTAAAACATGTGAGATTGGACTCATCTATGAGGTGAGCTACACCGAGCATCTGTTACCCTTTCAAGCTCGAAAAACGACAAAGAGGTACTCGTCTATCATGTCGGGGGAATATGGGGAACAAGTCGAGTTTGTTTTTGGCAGCTTGTCAATCGTTACCTTTGAACATGGCATGTGTCTGTCCCTTGTCTATAATGGGTATCTATTTTTCACTGAGTTATGGTCATCATCCTGAGTCGTCTCCCTGGCCACGAGCCTACTCATTCGGTGTCTATCCTCCGCTATCAATAATCCCCGATGCCAAGTCCTGTTACATGTCGTTATATGTTCAAAGGGTTGCAGTGTTCAAAGTCGTTCATTGTGTTAGACCTCCGCTGTGTTAGTACATACTCCAATGTCTCATCATCTTATACTATCTTTCGCTCCGATTTCGTGCCGATGATGTGGGAATCATTATGGCCCACCTTCGACGAGTCTGTTCCCGTCGACGCCAAATCACTATCCGGGAATTGGACTTAGAGATCAACCACTAGTACCTTGGTACCTGCATGCCTCAATGGCAGGTTTCCTCGTGTTCGACAGTAGGTTTACATCACTGACCTCTGATCGAACGATCTCTTGAATGCTCGACATCAACTCATCTATTCGCATTTCGTTGAGATGTACTTCAGATACCTTGGGGATCATCGTCATCATTGGTGATTTCCCTTGCATTTGTTAACGGTTCACATCATTAACTAGTAATCAAATGGTTTCTACCATGTTCGACTTCAACACTTTGTAATCACATGGCTAGATTCATATCATTTGAGATCGGGTAGAAGACCCTGGGCGCACCCTTGTATCTTGATTGCGTCCAGGTTGCGTTGGAGATATCCTTTGTATTGTCACACAGATCCACTTTTTGTATTGGTCGTGGCTGTGTCATTACTGTCTCATGGATCTATGCTTGTTCATAGTAGCCATGATCTGTCCACAATCTATATCATCTCAGTACTCATGGATCTACAATGTATTGGTCGATAGCCATGCTTTGAGTCAATTATTTCCGATCATGGGGATGCTCGCCTCAGTGGTATGTCTAACATTGTGTTTCTTTTTCAGCTCCTTATCGCTCTCCTCAATGCTATCTCCGCACAATATTTGTAAAGTCTTTCGGCCATCAGTCCCTTCTGAACTCACACTTTAGGGGGCATCTGTTATACCTCCATATTCCACAGTGTTGCATCTTCATCACAAAAAGAGTTGACGACACTTCCCCTACTGCTTAAAACACCCAGAAGAGAAAAATGATGAGTGATCTTTGAAGGCAAATCTACCCTGTCAAGATTCAACCTAGCCTGAGACTTCATTTACCCTAACTACCGTGCCTTGCTCAGTTATAGGTGCGCGGTAGTCCGTACTACCGCGCTATGCTCTATCCCTGACACGCGATACTACCACGTTATGCTCTAATCTAGGGGCGCGGTACACCTTTTTTAGCCTTTTTGCCATGGCTTGTGGGATTTTGGATTTTCGAGAGATTTTTGAGGATTGGGATCCCTGATTCGATCCTAACTCACTTTCTGTGATTAGTAGGCCTGATCCACTTAACTCTCCCAAGATCCACCCTTCTCTCTTATTGGTTAACCCTACCACACACTATAAGAGAGAGGCATTCCATGAGCAAAGGGGAGGACTCTTAGAGGTATCAAACTTATGATCTTGCAGCCTTGTGGAGATAGCTAGAGGAGGAAGCACTTGGAGCTGGAGGATTGGCTTGGACATCAAGCAACCTTTGTAAGCATTCTTCAAGTTTGTAATAAAAATAACTTGTCTTGTTTTTCCCATTTCATGTGTATTGTAAAAGTCTCTAGCATGGAATGTATCTAGTTTAGATTTGAATTTAATCTTTGCTTCAAGCTATTTGGAAGCTTGTGTGCTTGTCCCTTGTTTGATTTCAAAAAGTTCTACATTGGGGCTTTGGGATCAAAAGCTAGAAGCGGGACAAACGTCATATTGAAAGGTGAGTCATGTCTTTCATCTCTTCCGAATGCATTTAATCTTGTTGTGAAAATTAGTTCAGGAGATTCAAGGTAGCATTTGTTTCGTTTTGTTCTTATCTTAGAGTCAGTTAAAAATCTGCTTTAATTTAAGAGAATTTTGACTTATCCGTAGGGAAAAATTCTACCAACAGAAAGTCCTCCTATGGTGTAGATGTAAGGGCTGGGGCCATTCTTACATGGTGGTAGGAAAGTCCTCCCATGGTAAGATGTAAGGGCTGGGGCCATTCTTACATGGTGGTAGGAAATTCCTCCCATGGTAAGATGTAAGTGTTGGGCGTGGCTTTTCCAACATGGTCATAGGAAAGTCCTTCCATGGTCGTGATGTAATTGCCGAGCTTTTCCGACATGGTTAGAGGAAAGTCCTTCCATGGTCATGATGTAATTGCTGTAGCCATTCCGACATGGTCAGAGGAAAGTCCTTCCATGGTCGTCGATTTAAGTGTTGTAAGCCTTTCCCAGATGGTCAGAGGAAAGTCCTTCCATGCCGGTGAGTGTAAGTGCTGAGCCTTTCCCAAATGGTAAGAGGAAATTCCTTCCATGCTGGTGAGTGTAAGTGTTGTGTGTGTGCATCTGGGTCGTGCTCCGTGGATGATGACGATGATTTGAAGACGATGATGTGACAGTATGGTACATAGGTTTTGCAGAGGCATATGATCAGTCCTGAGATGCTCTTGCAGGTTTTGCAGAGGCAGTGTAATCAGTCCTGGGAGATCTTGCAGGTTTTACAGAGGCAGTGCAATCAGTCCTGAGGTGTACCTACTTGATGGCTCGTTCGCAGAGATGTTGAAGACCTAAATGGAGGCTAGTACTACATCTAGCATGAAAAAGGGCTGGCTCTATAGATGATGAAGACCTGCAGGTGGTGGGCCTACATCCAGTATGAAAAAGGACTACCTCTGTAGTACTTCCTATGACGAGTAGATTGGATATTGATTGAGATAGCAGTAGCAGTGCCGATGATGATGATTCGATGACGATGATCCAGTGACGATGATCAAGAGAAGAATATGTTGGAGCCTAGGACGCAGCTATGGTAAAAGCTGTGAATTTTGAGGAAAAAGCACAAGTATGGAAGGAAAGTGATAATTTTGAACAAGCACCAATTTTTGGGTAGAAGCATACGGTGCGCAGTACGGTGCTAGATGGACGAGGTTAACGCAGATTACGGACTGGAACTCGCGGAGCTCGCGTGCACACGTCATAGAGGAATGAATGTGGCTGAATAGAAAGCTCAGCTACCATAATGAATGAAGCGACGGAGTAGAGGGCTCAGCTACCCTCATTAAGGCTAAGTACAGAAGTTATGGTTGCTCGGATCAAGGAGGAGCAACGGACCAGAGCATTGAAGGCGAAGGACAAGGCGCCCATACCCGCAATCTGCGCCAGAAGTCACGGAACCTGCAGGAAGCGGCGACGTGACTGAAAGCGGCGCCTACAGTACACCTAGCCATGTGCGTGGTTAGGGTTTTTGGGGATTACTGTTGGGAAAGTCCCATAGTTTTGTAAAGGTGTGACCGTCATGGCCACCTATATATATGTATAATTGATAAGGGAAAAGGTTAGTTAGTGGTTTTCAGTCAGTCAGCTAGTAAGCTAGCCATTCAGTCTTCTATTGTGTTGTTAGAAGAAAGAGTTATAGTTGGGATAGCCGTGGAGTTAATCCCTGAGTTGCAGACAGTCTGAGTCGACGTCTGAACTATTGTAATCTCTGTAGAGGAAGAGACTAGATTGAGAGAAGGGCTCCCAGCTGTGTGCGTGGAGTTTCCTGGAAAGATCTAAGGCTGCAGCTGTGTGCGCAGCATTATTGTATAAGTTTCCTTTGAGTTAATATATGAAACACTCCCGTGGACGTGGTTTCCCGTGGAGGTGAATTCTTTACGTCTTATTGTTATGGTAATAATCGCATGAATGCATGTCTGAGTGTTATCTGCGTTTATATGAATGTTGTATGATCTTTATGAATATGTTGAGTACGTTCTCGAAGCTTTCTTGATAGCTATAATCGTTAAGTGTCGAAGGAGTTGTATAACGCTGTCGCCGCAGCGATCGAGGATTGCATTACTGCGTTGGGCGTGTGGAAAGAAGAGATACATAGAGCGCTGACGCATGGGGGATAGTCGCCCCGTGCACTGGAATGGAGATGCCGCGCTGCTAGGCTGTTAAGTGAGAGTTCCGCGCAGTTGCGAAGGAGGGTCTGTGGAAAAAGCCCGACAGTCTGCTTTGAGGAGTCGCAAGAGAAAGAAAGAGAGCAGCCTCCACGTCTCTTAGGTTAAGGAAATCTGATTCCTTAGCCCCCCCATAGCCACTTCGGGTGAGACCTCGAGCTGCTGCGCAGCTCGTTGCCGAGAGGGCCAGTGCACCAAGGGGTTTTGTTGCTGCGCTTCATTAAAACCCGGGTCTGCCCCAAAAGCAACCAACAAATGGTTCCGTTGCCTTGCGACTTGTTACTGTGAGACTTGTTATTTCGGCGACGCGCGAGATTGAGGCGAAACCCAGAGAAAGAAGGAGCCAACAAATGGTTCCGTTGCCTTATGACTTTTTGATCACTTCATTTCCATTGCTCTGAACCCTGTTGTTGAGCCAAAAAATGGTTCTATTACCCTGAGACTTGCTCAGCTAACAAATGTGTTACTGGAATCCTATAGCTAAAGAAATTGAAGACTGGTTTGCTTTAAAGGCTAAAGAGTTCGCTGAACAAGAAAATAGAAGCTCTAGACTCCAGACAGAAGACTGGTTGCAGAAGTATATCTATACTGACCTTCACGAAATTTTCTTTGTCACGTTTGCACTTGAATTGCATGCTTGGATAGCCAAGTTAGCAGATACTAGACCCACTGTGCATGTTGATCGACCCGTCGCTTGGACGCTTGAGCTAGTCAGTATTTTGAAGCGGATAGACAATTCTGTGTCCCGCGCAATAGACTTTTGGTTGAATAGTCTACTGGAAGGTTTCATCACTTAGTTTGCAGTAGAAACAAGAAAGAGTTTCAGTGAAGCTGAGAGGAGTTTCTTCCAAGCACGCAGAGGTAAGTTCTTAAATTCTCTGAACTTATGGATTAAAATGCTTCTCTATGAAAAAGCAAAACTATGCATAGCTTCCGATGAATAGTATAGACAAGTAATGTCCACAGATTCTGATAGTGATCCTGAACTTATTGGTTGCACTTGTAGTGGAAAAAGGTATAAAGTAGGCCTTGACCAGCATTCTTTTGAGTCTAGCCCAGAAGATAGCCAAGTTCCTAGAGCAATCCATCTAGAAAGACAAGGGAGTGCTCGTATCCCGTATCACCCCTTTACACCGCAAAAGCCAGACGGAGCTCAGTATAACCCTGCAGTAACACCTTCTAGTAGCCCACACGGTACTTCTAGTACCTCAACACCACCTTTATTTAACCAGTCTAGAAGCACTACTACAGCACCTCCACCTCAACCTAGGACAAGAAGGATGGGTGATGACATGAAGCTACCAACTTTTAGAGGAACAGGGATAGAAGACCCTGAGCAGCACTGGTTCCTATGTGAAGCCATTTGGACAATTAAGCAAATTAATGATGATGCTGTTAAACTGGTTCAGTTAGTAACCACACTAAGAGAAAGAGCCTTAACTTGGTTCATGAAATACTCAGCAGCACAGAATAGGACGCTTGCTGATGTAAGAAATGCTATGATTAGAGAATTCAAGAAACTTAAATCAGAATCACAGTGTATAACAGAGCTCAAAGACATCAAACAGTTACCTACAGAATCAGTATGGGACTTTGACCAGAAGTTCAAAGCCTTGATAGATCAAGTAAGCTTTGAGTTTGCACCACAGCAGCATAAGGAATGGTTCATTGCTGCGCTGCTCCCACATATTAGACTTCCTCTTATGCAACAGAATCTCAATACTCAGGAACAAGCTCTAGAGATGGCTACGAAACTAGAAGCTTCACCAATTGCTGGAACAAGCAACGATGTTGCGCAGTTGCAGAACCAATTAGCAAACTTAACCTTGCAAGTGCATGATATTAAGAAAGGCAAGGATGTTAAAGAAGAAATTTGGTGTACAAAATGTAAGGCACAAGGTCATTCAAAGGACCATTGTCCCATTTTCATAGAGTATATTGCAACTGGAGCACCTAATCCTTTACCACAGGCACAGGGGCCTTGTTGCGAAATCTGTAGAACTAGAGGTCATAGACCACAAGAATGTCACTTACTTCAGAAATATGTACAATATCCAAAGAACCTATATTGTAATTTCTGTAAATCAGTCGGCCATGATGAGAACAATTGTAGAGCATATGATCTTATGATAGAAAGAAAGCATGATGTTTATAGAGTACAATCAGAGACACAAGGACCCACAGCAGGTCCACAGTATAACCAAACTCGCGACGGCCGAGCAGGAAATTATAGGGGACGCAGATGCACAACAAATTTTGGCCACGGAAGAGGACAGATCACTTGTTATAATTGTGGAGCGCAAGGTCATTTTGCAAGGGATTGCCAAAATCCTACAACTATCTGCAGATACTGTAAATCTTATGATCATGCCATTGAAGAATGCCCTCAGTTGATGGCTAAGATGCAAGCAAAGACGCCACAGGTCAATTAGAATATCTAGTTGATTGGAGCAGAAAAAAGAGAACCAGACCCTACAGTTAATATAGTGACGCGCAGTGGAGCAACCACTGGTGCGCCAGAGATGGGAACTGGAAAGCAAGTGACGCAATGGGTGCGCCGCGCTAATATAAAACCAGCCCCACTTAACCTGCAGAAGCAAAAAGAAGCATTTAAGCAAGCTCAAGAGTATTTCTCAGATCCGAGAGCTTCAAGTTCTGTCGCAAATCCGCATAACGATATTAGATCGCAAATGCTAAGACAGGACAACCTGGTACAAGAACAGGCCACTACATCCGGAAGGCCCGATGAAGAGGATGCCCTAGGTAGTGTCCATACTTTTCTGAGGAATTGCTTAAAGTTGTTGCGCAATGAAAAAGCAACGATGGAACTTCAACACCTGCTGGATAAATGTCAACAATCTGCTTCGACGAACACACCGAAGCGTGCTGTCAACCAGATTGGGAGTCACACTAGAACTGGAAAAGAGATGAGGCTCACAGCGCAGATTGACGCATTTGAAATGGACGAAGTCATTTTAGATTTGGGCTCAGAAGTTAATGTTCTCACTATGCAGACATGGGAACAGATGGGAAGCCCTCAGCTTACAAGATCTCCTATCCAGCTAAGACTCGCGAATCAGCAACGAGTCTCTCCATTGGGAAGATTACCCAATGTACCTATTGATATCGAGGGCGTAAGAAGCTCTGCAGACTTTGAAGTAATCAAAATTCTGGATGATAGTAGAACTTACCAAGCACTTTTAGGCATAGACTGGGCATTTGATAATTTGGCTGTCATTAATTTGAAGAAAAGACAGATGACCTTTGAGGATGACCAGATTAGGGTCATTGCACCGCTTGATCCTATTCAAGGACCAAGGTATATAGAACCCATTCGGGCAGAAGAAGAAGCGCGCCACATGGAAAGCTAGTATCAGATGACTGCTAGTCAGAGTGACTATGTCAATCCCACAGCAGACGGCCATATCAGCTGGCGATGCGATAGCTCGTGCACATTAGACTCAGATGCAGGATTGGAAAACTGGCAGAATCGTTTACATGAGGTTTCTGCAAGACGTTGTGCCATGATGACTAAATCCATTCGATGGATTGGCACAGAATTGGCTGATATTCCAATTTTTGATGGTTTAACTAACGCAAGCAAATTCCTACATGCATATGAACAACAACTTCCAGAATAGCAGCGCATACAGGCACTGGATGTAGCACTGCGCGCTACACCCGCAAGATGGTGGGGTGCGCATAAAGAGAATATTCACACATGGCAAGACTGTCGCAGATTGATACTGCGCAGATTTCAGGACACCACAGCAGAAGTGTCCCACAAATATGATGGACAGAGTGACCCCAGGTCACATGTTGAAGCATGTAATCAGCAATGGTCAGGTATTCCAGAAGATGAGTGGGTTCACCTATTCATCCACACATTAGATACAGTTCCAAGGAACTGGTACACCGAAACAGAATTGCGCAGAGGCACTATCAGTTGGCCTCTTATGATAGAAATTTTTCAGCTTACCTTCAGTTTTGAATCAGAACATCCAAGCATTGACCATGCTTTAAAATGTATTAAAAAGAACGTATTTGAACAATGTCCATTACCAGAATATTCCCAACCAGATTGGGCTGTCCAGATAGAACATGCCCTAGAATGCTATAATGTCACTACTGGAGAAGAGGACAATGATCCTCTCAACATCAATATTCCAGAATCAGAAGGGACGTGCAAAGTTGAAGGTCCTCAGCTTGATATCCCTGCCATTACAGAACATATCAAGCTCAAAAAGATTAACATTGGTACAGAAGCCGAACCCAAGTTTGCTTCTATTGGAGATTATTGGGATGATGAAACTGTTGGGCATATTTCAGACTTATTACGTGACTACCAGGATATCTTTCCTACCAAGTTCACAGAAATGAAAGGCATCCTAGGAGACTTAGGAGTGATGCGCATACCTCTGAAAGCAGATGCGAAGCCAGTAAAGCAGCGCCCGTACAGATTGAATCCGCGATATAAAGAAAAGGTTAAAGAAGAAATTGATAAGATGCTCGCAGCAGGTATTATTGAGCCAATAGAAGAAAGCGATTGGATTAGTCCTATGGTGGTACAAGAGAAAAAGACAAAAGGTGAAATAAGAATCTGCGTGGACTTGTGCAAACTCAATGATGCATCAGCGCATGATCCATTTCCTACTCCTTTTACAGACGAAGTGCTTGATAATGTTGGAGGACAAGAGGCTTACTCCTTCACTGATGGTTTTTCCGGATATCACCAGATCAGAATCCACCCAAACGACCGCCATAAGACTACTTTTGTGACTGAATGGGGCTCATTCCAGTACACGGTAATGCCCTTTGGTCTTAAAAACGCACCTTCTATCTTCTCTAGAGTCGTTGTTGCTGTTTTTAAAGAATTCATTCACAAGTTTTTAGAAGTCTATTTCAATGACTGGACTGTATTTGGTTTATTAAAGAATCATGTAGGGAATCTGCGCATGATGTTAGAAAAATGTAGACAACATCAGATTTCCCTTAACTTGAAAAAATGTATATTCTGTGCTCCTTTTGGTATTTTGTTGGGTCATATTGTATGCAGACAAGGACTCCTGATGGATCCTGCCAAGGTTGCCATCATTGCTAATTTACCTGCGCCCAACTCAGTCAAACAATTGCGCACTACATTGGGACATACAGGATACTACATAAAATTTATCAAAGGATATGCAAAGATTACAACACCTATGGAAAGATTGCTGAAAAAGGATTCGAAGTTCCAATGGACACAAGAATGCCAACAGAGCTTGGATACACTTAAAGAAAAGATGATCACTGCGCCAATTCTAGTTTTCCCAGACTGGGGAAAACCCTTTCATGTTCATGTCGATGCTTCTTCCATAGCATTGGGGGTCGTGCTTACACAACCGGGAGAAGGAGGTATCGACCACCCGATTGCTTACTCCAGCAGAAAGCTATCCACAGCCGAGAAGAACTACACCACTACAGAAAGAGAAGGACTAGCTATGGTGTATGCCCTACAGAAATTCAGGAACTACCTATTGGGCACACATTTTAAAATGTATACTGACCATTCTGCTTTGAAATATTTGGTCAATAAGCCAGTGTTAGGGGGAAGAATTTGCAGATGGCTACTGCTCTTCCAAGAGTATGATTTTGAGGTTATTGTAAAGCCAGGCAGATTGAATGCAGGACCTGACCATTTATCCAGGATAGAGTCAGGAGAGGAACCTACAAATCTAGAGGACAATCTGCCTGACACGCAGTTGTTTTCTATTCAAGCAGCAGATGAATATTATTCCAATATTCTTGAGTTTCTCACTACCGGGCAAGCGCCGGCTGAGTTTACAATCCAGCAGAAGAAGCAACTTGTTGTCAAAGCCGCAGAATTCACTTTGATAGCAGGCCAGCTTTATAAGTTGGGCCCTGACGAAGTCTTGCGCAAATGTATCTTACCGCATGAAAAAATCTCTATCATCGCAGAAGCGCACTCAGGTACCGCAGGAGGCCATTTCGCAGGAAAGCCGACTGCGCAGAAGATCTTAGCCGCAGGTCTTTGGTGGCCGACATTGCACAAGGATACTAAGGAATTCTGCAAATGTTGCGATGTGTGCCAGCGAATAGGAAAACCCTCAAGGAGAGATGAAATGCCGCTAAGACCCCAGATAACACTGCGTGCTTTTGATAAATGGGCCATTGATTTTGTAGGACCTATCAACCCTCCAGGAAAAAGAACCGACGCAAGATACATGATCACAGCTACTGAATACCTCACCAGATGGGCTGAGGCAAAGCCAGTTAAGAACTGCGACGCTGCCACTGCCGCGCAGTTCATTTTCGAGAACATTATCACTAGGTTTGGATGTCCAGTGATTCTCATGAGTGATCAGGGTACACATTTCGTCAATGAGACTATAGAGGCCCTTACTGAATAATTCCAAATTAGTCACCATAAGAGCACACCCTACCACCCTCAAGCTAATGGTACGGTGGAGGCATTCAATAAGATCCTTGAGAATGCCCTGACGAAGATCTGTAATCAACAAAGAGATGATTGGGACCTTAGAGTCACAGCTGTATTATGGGCTTACAGAACCACATGCAAGAAACTAATAGGTCACACACCTTTCAGTTTGGTGTATGGACAAGAAGCAATTATGCCCATGGAATACATTGTTCCCAGTCTCAGAATTGCGCAAATTACAGAAATGGCAGATACTGATACCATGAGTGAAAGACTTTCGTAATTGCTTGCCTTACAGGAAGACAGACTTTTAGCCGGATTTCATCAACAGGTACAGAAGGCAAGACAGAAAGCTTGGCATGACAGACACATTAAGAATAAACACTTTGAAGAAGGAGACTTGGTACTCCTCTATGATAGTAAATTCATCAAGTTTCCGGGCAAGTTTCGTGTACATTGGCTAGGCCCTTTTCGGGTGACAAAGATAACAGAAGGAGGAGCAGTTCAGCTTGCGAAGCTTAATGGAGAAATGCTACCCACAATGATCAACGGGAGTCAGCTCAAGCTTTATCGCGACGGCCACTCCGCCTTGTCGACTTAATATATTGCTAAAGAAGTGCAGATGTCCAGTGTAGTTCAAAGAGACATCGCATTGTTACAGTCTACACGGAAGTTGCGAGACACTTTCAGTCTCCGGCTTCCCGCGCAGTTCTTTGAAACATCCGCGCATGTCGAATAAAGTCTGTTCTGAGCGACCCTTGGTTGCGCTCTCTCAAAGTTGTTCCCCTGGTTGTCGAACTGTCGCTCTTGCGAAGTTCCTAGTATCAATTTGCCGCTTGAGGAGTTCTCGTTGTGGACCCCTCTATATGCACAGTTACCTAAGCTGAAATGACCCGCCGAAAAATTTGAATTACAACAGTTATGTAGCCGCGTTTGAGTATTAATGCAGGATAAGCCCGCCATTTAATTGTAGCCGCTCTGACAGATTCGGCTAGATCTCCGTAGGATTTGCGTTTAACTCCGGCGCCGAAAGCTTTAGCTTCTCCCGAAAACCCGTCAGAACCCGTCCATCACCGTTAATGCACCACAGAAGCGCGTGGTTAAGGGGGTTGTCAACTCATGCATAGGCGCCTACAGCTAGTAACCCCAATTGCCCGCACTTACTATCACCTTTGGCTATAACTACCCCACACTTGTATATTTTCGGGTTACTTTTCTCGAGTTGCATAGTCTTGTTTGAGAATCTAAGTTATTGTTTTCAGAGCTGAGTTGTGCAGAGTGTTTCCTTTGTTTTCAACGTCCATATCCTACGCTGTTCCGCCATTTGTCTGTCCAAGTTTTTGTTGCCTATACTGGTTCACGACGGAGAACCTGTCAACTGAAGAAGTTGTTCGTCAATTCCTGCGCCGAGGCTTAGATTTCGGCATGACTACTCCGGTGACAGCCTCGACTTATGTACACCCTGGTTATAATGATCCCAGACAATCTCCTGGAACGAGGGCATCTCAGCAGCAGCAGCTGGACGAGCCCGTTCCAGAGCCGTTAGCAACTATGGTGAATTATATCCCACCGTGTCCAGATGATGCACCAGAAGTGCATATCCCGAAGAATGCAAAGTATCCAATTCCGTTACCTCCACTACCGGCTGGCGTGTGACAAGAAGGGTCCCTGCTTGGACACCTTCCACTGGTCAAGTTCTCTGATTTCAACTTGGGCGACTACAGAACATATCCTCAGTTTGCGCCAGATCGCTATTTGACGGTAGTCTATAATACTGATAGAAAGGTTGATGAATTTGTTCCAAAAGATTTCGCAGCAAATCTTGAGCGGCCTGGACTCCTGAATCTGTTAAAGCTGCCACATTTCGGGCGTAGCAATGAAGTGAACGCAGTTGTTAAGACACTGCTATCCTGCGTTCATGGTGGTTACCTTTGGTTGGGGAGGCCAATCGATTTAAATGTCGATTTGATTCACCGTATTACTAGCCTATCGAAGGTTGGTAAGGATCCCAATATTCATTTTGTTGGAAAGGAGAAGGATAGAAAATTGGCTGCACGGATGGTGCAGAAATATAATTTGACAAGGGGAGGTCGAGCTTATGACCTCACTATAGTAGAAGACGAAGCACTTAGATTTACAGGCAGTTTGCTTGCAGGCAGACTTCTTACAAGGTGCAGACCGAAAGAAGTTACTGGAGCTGTCGTGGAGCTCGCCATCGCAGCTGCGGAGGGAGAGCAGTACAATTGGTATCTCTTCCTTCTCAACTCTTTCTTGGAAGACTGCCGGAACGTCCAAGACAACCCCGATCAGTTTCATTTTTCTTGGCTTTTAATTTTATGCGCTCTCGTCGGGTGGAAGGAGCCCCCGAACACTCAGTTCCTTCCGCGCCGCGCAGGAGAGCCCGCCGGAATACGCTATGTTAACCTTTGGGAGTCTGCTAATCCCGCGAAGCACAAGATGAACCGCGCTGTATTTTGTGAATACTACCATCTCCTCAGAGATACCATTCAGGAAATGCCGAGGCTGAGTGAGTAGACAACGAAAATATATGAAGGAAAGTTGGCCTTTACTGCCGACTTGCACCAACTTTACCTCAGCCCTTGCGGCATTCAAGAGGAATGGGCCGCAGGCCTTTACAGGATGACCACCGAGGATGTTGAAGAAACTATCAAGTCCTGGTCGGATGAATGGAGGGAGGCTTCCGAAATCGCATCTGCGATGCCACCCGCTACTGCGCAAGAGAAGAATAAGGGCAAGGAAGCCCACGAGCAAAGAAGTGATGAAGGTTCGATAGAACCAGCAACCAAGAAACAAAAAGTGTCACACCCCTCTAAGGCTATTCCCTCGGGGATCGACCAGTATTTGAAAGAGCAATTTCACGAGCTGCGGACCGCGCACGCTCACATCAGAAGTGCCTCTAGACCTACAGTTTGTGGAACTAAAAGGTCTCGCCGGAAGAGTTGCGCAGACCCATGCGCCAGTATCTACTTCACAGGTGCCACAAGTAGCTACAAGTACTGAGCGAGTTGAAGTACTTGCAGAAAGGCATATTGTCGTGCACATTCCGCCAACAAGCATGACACTTCCGAATCCGCTAGCTGCACTACAGGTAAGCGCAGTTGGGCCCGTTGAAATAAATTTGTCTTTAATTCTTATAGAGACTCTACAGCTAGTGCATGCGAAAGTTTCTGTTGAGTTGAGAGCTAGAGAGCTCTCTACCTTCCATGCAAACCAAAGACTGCAATCGCAGGAACTACAGTTGAAGGCAAGCCATCAGAATATATCCGAGAAGCTCGCACTTTATGAGGCACAAGACACGGGCATAAGAAATGTAATTGATGAAATTGCACAGGAGTTGCCAACTTGCGAGATTCAATCAGACCTTCCTCTGGTTGAGAAAGTTCAAATTATTGGAGGAAGGGTGAAAACCCTGGAGCACGAAATAGTTGCTATGGCTGAAGGCCATAGAACGCAGATAGCAGAGTTAGAAGCTCGTGTTGCAGCGCATTTTACAGACGATGCCCAGGAACAATTTGAAGCGCTGGGCAGAACTTCTACACAACTGAAGAGCAGAGCAGGTGAAGCCGAGAACCTGATGAACCAAGCTATGGAGGCTTGGACGGAGCTTGAGACGCTCCCTTTCAAAGTTGGTCTTTTTGAACAGGTACAAGCCGCAGAACAGTCCCTAACTGTTCTGACTGAAGAAGCTAAGGCCTTAGAAGGATCAGCAAAAATGAGGAAAATGAGTGAAGTGCGCAGAATCCAACAGCAACTGCACAAGCTCAGAAATGAAGATGCTAAACTCACCAACAGCATTCAGCCATTTATGGATGAATATGCTGACCTTGCTGCCCAGATCGAGGCAAAGATCAAAGAAATTGCAGAATCGCAACAGGTGATTGATGGCACAACTAAAGAAGAAGCCACCGCAGAAACGGTGCAGGCAGCTGTGGAATGTGTTGATGAAATGGACTCCGCTATTGCGCAGTGGAAGAAAACATTCACGGAGACCCAAGCGAAAGCAGATGCACAAGTAAAGCGACCACACGCTAGTGCGAGTGGCTCGAGGGCGAGCCACAAGTAAGTGTTAGGGGCCTGTTGGAGCCTAGGACGCAGCTATGGTAAAAGCTGCAAATTTTGAGGAAAAAGCACAAGTATGGAAGGAAAGTGCTAATTTTGAACAAGCACCAATTTTTGGGTAGAAGCAGACGGTGCGCAGTACGGTGCCATATGGACGAGGTTAACGCAGATTATGGACTGGAACTCGCGGAGCTCGCGCGCACACGTCATAGAGGAATGAATGTGGCTGAATAGAAAGCTCAGCTACCATAATGAACGAAGCAACGGAGTAGAGGGCTCAGCTACCCTCATTAAGGCTAAGTATAAAAGTTATGGTTGCTCGGATCAAGGAGGAGCAATGGACCAGAGCATTGAAGGCGAAGGACAAGGCGCCCATACCCGCAATCTACGCCGGAAGTCACGGAACCTGCAGGAAGCGACGACGTGATTGAAAGCGGCGCCTACAGTACACCTAGCCATGTGCGTGGTTAGGGTTTTTGGGGATTACTGTTGGGAAAGGCCCACAGTTTTGTAAAGGTGTGACCATCATGGCCACCTATATATATGTATAATTGATAAGGGAAAAGGTTAGTTAGTGGTTTTCAGTCAGTCAGCTAGTAAGCTAGCCATTCAGTCTTCTATTGTGTTGTTAGAAGAAAGAGTTAGAGTCAGGATAGCCGTGGAGTTAATCCCTGAGTTGCAGACAGTCTGAGTCGACGTCTGAACTATTGTAATCTCTGTAGAGGAAGAGACTAGATCGAGAGAAGGGCTCCCAGCTGTGTGCGTGGAGTTTCCTGGAAAGATCTAAGGCTGCAGCTGTGTGCGCAGCATTATTGTATAAGTTTCCTTTGAGTTAATATATGAAACACTCCCGTGGACGTGGTTTCCCGTGGAGGTGAATTCTTTACGTCTTATTGTTATGGTAATAATCGCATGAATGCATGTCTGAGTGTTATCTGCGTTTATATGAATGTTGTATGATCTTTATGAATATGTTGAGTACGTTCTCGAAGCTTTCTTGATAGCTATAATCGTTAAGTGTCGAAGGAGTTGTAGAACGCTGTCGCCGCAGCGATCGAGGATTGCATTATTGCGCTGGGCGCGCGGAAAGAAGAGATACATAGAGCGCTGACGCAGTGGGGATAGTCGCCCCGTGCGCTGGAACGGAGATGCCGTGCTGCTAGGCTGTTAAGTGAGAGTTCCGCGCAGTTGCGAAGGAGGGTCTGCGGAAAAAGCCCGACAGTCTGCTTTGAGGAGTCGCAAGAGAAAGAAAGAGAGCAGCCTCCGCGTCGCCTAGGTTAAGGAAATCTGATTCCTTAGCCCCCCCATAGCCACTTCGGGTGATACCTCGAGCTGCTGCGCAGCTCATTGCCGAGAGGGCCAGTGCGCCAAGGGGTTTTGTTGCTGCGCTTCATTAAAACCCGGGTCTGCCCCAAAAGTAGCCAACAGAATACTTGTGCTAGCAGATCTGTGTCGAGAAATACCTTCCTAGTTAAGAGGGAGTGTTGATGTATATGTAAATTCGGAATGTACTTCACCTATGTATATTGTACTCCTATAGAGATGGTATTATTCCTCTATACAGAAGTGTCATCATTTGTATTGACAAGTGTCGCAAGTGTCGTAACTTGTTGTGATGGGTTAATAGACCACCAAGTGTGGGGTCGGCCTTGATTAATGTAACCACGGGTTATTAGACTGAGTTAGAAAAGTCATCCTTGCTAGGTTATTAGGCAGGTCAGGTCATGTATAAATAGAGTGCGGGAGGCAGTATATTTGATCATCTCATTATTCACTTCTACACTACTCAGAAAGTGGCGCACTAGTGAGGAAGGAGGAGTAGCTGCTAGGAGAAGACTATCTCTTGTACTTGGGTTGTATCATTGCTCTTTCTATCTCTGAGGAAGTTGTGCGGTTTTTCACCTTTATGGTTTTCCCCGGTGAAACTCTGTGTGTCTATTGTCTCATGTGATTGCTTGGTGTGATTGATATGCATTGTTATACTTGATATGCTGTACATGTTATTCTCTCAGTAAAGATCGTAGAGTATATTGAATTAATCCTCAAAATCTAACAACCTGAAGGGTACTGTTGACTATGGGCTCAAGTATGAGGCGAATCAAAAGTTTAACCTGGAGGATTATGTTGATTCGGATTGGGCAGGCAATGCCATTGATCGGAAGAGCACTTCGGGGTGTTGCTTCAGTATGGGATCCTATATGATCTCTTGGTTTAGTAGGAAGCAGTCCTGTGTGGCACTGAGTACAGCTGAAGCAGAGTATGTCGTAGCTTGTTCAGCTAGTTGTGGACAGTATGGCTTAGGAAGCTACTGTCTGATTTGTTTGATCTCTAGCTGAGTGCTACTTGTATATATTGCGACAACCAGAGTTGTGTGAAGTTGTCAGAGAACCCAGTGTTCCATGACAAGTCGAAGCACATTGAGATCAAGTATCACTATATCAGGGATATGGTGCAGAGAGGAGCAGTGAAGCTGCTGTATGTTGCGACAGACGAGCAGATAGCCGATGTGTTGACCAAGCCACTGGCCAGAGTGAAGTTTGAATACTTCAGAGGGAGACTTGGTGTAATTCAAATCGAGATACCTTCCAAGGGGAAGTAAAGAGTCCAAAGACACAAATGTACACAGGGCCATTCTCACATGGTTAGAGGAAAGTCCTTCCATGGTGAGATGTAAGGGCTGGGCCATTTTCACATGGTTAGAGGAAAGTTCTTCCATGGTGAAATGTAAGGTTTGGGCGAAGCCATTCTCACATAGTTAGAGGAAATTCCTTCTATGATGATATGTAAGGGCTCGTCCATTCTCGTATGGTTAGAGGAAAGTCCTTCCATGGTGAGATGTAATAGCTGGGCGTGGATTTTCAAACATGGTCAGAGGAAAGTCCTTCCATGGTCGTGATGTAATTACCGAGATTTTTCGACATGGTCATAGGAAAGTCCTTCTATGGTCGTGATGTAATTGCTGTAGTCATTCCGACATGTTCAGAGGAAAGTCCTTCCATGGTCATTGACGTAAGTGCTGTGAGCCTTTCCCAGATGGTCAGAGGAAAGTCCTTCCATGCTGGTGAGTGTAAGTGCTGAGCCTTTCCTGGATGGTTAGAGGAATCCTTCCATGCTGGTGAGTGTAAGTGTTGTGTGTGTGTGCATCTGGGTTGTGCTCCGTGGACTATGACGATGATCTGAAAACAATGATGTGACAGTATGGTACACAATTTTTGCAGAGGCATATGATCAGTCCTGAGATGCTCTTGCAGGTTTTACAGAGGCAGTGTAATCAGTCCTATGAGATCTTGCAGGTTTTGCAGAGGCAGTATAATTAGTCCTGGGATGTACCTACTTGATGGATTGCTCACAGAGATGTTGAAGGCCTACATGGAGGATCGGCCTACATCCAACATGAAAAAGGGTTGGCTCTGTAGATGATGAAGACTTGCAGGTGGTGGGCCTACATCCAGTATGAAAAAGGACTGGCTCTGTAGAACTTCCTATGATGAATATATTGGAGATTGATTGAGATAGCAGCAGCAGTGACGATGATGATGATCCAGTGACGATGATCTAGAGAAGAAGACTTGTGCTAACAGATCTGTGTTGAGAAATACCTTCCTTGTTAAGAGGGAGTGTTGATGTATATGTAACTTTTGAATGTATGTCATCTATGTATATTGTACTCCTATAGAGATGGTGTTATTCCTCTATACGGAAGTGTCGTCATTTGTATTGACAAGTGTCGCAAGTGTCACAACTTGCATGTGATGAGTTATTAGACCACCAAGTGTGGGGTCGGCCTTGATTAGTATTACCATGGGTTATTAGACTGAGTTAGACAAGTCAGCCCTACTAGTTTATTAGGCAAGTCAGGTCATGTATAAATAGATTGCGGGAGGCACTTTATTTTATCACTTCATTATTCACTTCTACACTCTCTAGAAAGTGGTGCACAAGTGAGGAAGGAGGAGTAGCTGCTAGAGAAGACTATCTCTTGTACTTGGGTTGTATCATTGCTCTTTCTATCTCTGAGGAAGTTGTGGGGTTTTTCACCTTTATAGTTTTCCCCAGTGAAACTTTGTGTGTCCATTGTCTTATGTGATTGCTTGTTATTCTTGATATGCTTGATATGCTATACATGTTATTCTCTTAGTAAAGATCCTAGAGTATGTTGAATTAATGCTCAAAATCTAACATTCTAAACTTCAAAATGAGCACCATATCACATTTTAAGGGCAAAGATTCCCTATGGAGGGCCAATATGGTGGTTTGGGAGCACACACATGGATCATGAGCTCCATTAAAATGCTACGGTGTAAGGTCTTAGGTTTTTCATTATACCATGGAATGGTCCTCACAATCCATCCCTACTATGACCCTCCTCAACGTGGTGGTCATATCTCATATTTAGTCTAAGGATTCCCTACATAGGCCCTATGTAGTGATGTGTGTTACTATGCAAAGAACATGAGCCCCATATACAAATGTTCTATCATAACAACATGGGTTTTGGTATCAAACCATGGATTAGTGACCAAGAAGCATCCATGATGTGACAAACCTCAAAATGGTCACCATATCCTTTTCATAGGGAAAATATGGGCTAGGACCTCATGGATGACTTATGTATAACCCAAAAGCCACATGTTATGGACTAAAACTCTTAATATTCAGCCTGCAACATGACTTGGGTTGTGAGAACCATCCTTGGTGTATTAAACCTTCAAATGTGATACCACATCTCACTCACATGCCAAATATTTCCTATGCATTGCCTATGTTGTGTCTTAAGGCCCCATAGTTGGCATGTAAGGATTAGAGATAGATTCCATGGACTTAGAACCTATGTTTTTGCACCAAACTATGCCCTTATCCCTAAGAAACATATCAAGTCTATCAAACCTTGAAATCACCACCATATAAAACTGGAGGCCAAAGATTATGTGTTGTGGGCATGTGTGATGCCCCAAGTGAGGAGACATGGCATATGAGCCCCATAGAAATATATGTTATGGCCTAGTGCCTTGATTTTTATCCCTATACCATGGCATGGGCATCGAGAACCATACTTTGTATGTTAATTATCAAAATGATGGACATATCTCACTCATATGCTAAATATTTCCTATGTATGGCATGTGTAGTTGTTTGGGGTGCTACAAATGACCCATGAGATCTAGGGGAAACTATATGAACTTAGACCCTAGAAGTTAATCCCAAACCATGGTCTAGTTGTAAACACTTATTCATGGCGTTATACATCCCAAAATGGCTACCATATCCCACTCACAAGCCAAAAACTCCCTATGTAAGGCCTATGTGATGGACTCAGGCCTAGCATAGAGTTAGGGGCCATTTATGTGTATTAATTATGGATAAATGAAGGGTAATTAGGGATTTATTAGTGATAATTTAGGGGTAATATAAGGTCAATTATGGGTAATTAAGGGTCATTTAGGGGTAATTATTGGGTAATGAGTTGTGGTAATTAGGGGTTAATAAGGGGTCAATTACGGTGCAATTAGGGGTTAATTAGTGGTAATTAGGGATCAATTATGGGTTAACTAGGGTAATTAATGGTAATTATGGGTCAATTATGGATAAGTAGGGGCCATTTAATCCCAAGGGCTTAACTAAACCAATGGTTTATCATGATGTTGGGCATTTAGTTATGTTTATGGTGGCATGTGCCCATTTTGAATCCATATGTGAGGAACACTAGTCTACATTGATGGGTTTACTAGAGAATGTGCCATCTATGAATGTTTGGAAGAATCCCTTGGGTTTCCTGTGATGTTTTTCTTGGAAAAAAGTAGGGGTCATTTAGAGGTTATCAAGGGTTAATTAGTGGTAAGCATGGATTATTTAGGGGTAATTAGTGGTCAAGTAGGGGTCATTTAGGTGCAATTACCAGTTTATTAGAGGTCAATTATGAGGTTAATTAGAGGTTAATTATAGGGTAATTAGTGGTAAATTTCAATAGTCTTTGAGAGGATGGATTTTGAGAACATACCTCAAAACTTGATTTAGGGGTGGTCCTTCTAAACCCCCCCCAAAAGTCACAAAAATTGAACTTTTGGTAGCAATCTTTAAAACAACGCCTCCAAAAGTAAAATTATCTTGACTTTTAGGGGGGGTTTCAAAAAACTGCCTTGAAACATATATTTAGGGGCGGTCTTTCTAACCCCCCCCCCTAAACATCATGAGAATTTAATAATTGGAGGCGATTTTTTACAAAATGCCACCGAAAGTTCAATTCTTAAGAATTTTAGGGGGAGTTTTTCAAAAACTGCCTTGAACCACCCCCCCAAAAAAAAGTCATGAGAATTGAACTTTTGGGGGTGGTTTTAAAACAATTTCCCAAAATTCTAATTCTCATGACTATTTTTTTAGGGGGGGGGTTCTAAAAACTACCTTCAAAAACACCTTCATGAGGGTCTTTCTAAAACCCCCCAAAAAGTCCTGAGAATTGGACTTTTAGGGACAGTTTTTAAAAACTACCCCCTAAAGTCCAATTCTCATGATTGTTTTTTTGGGGGGGGTGGGTTTAAAAACCGTCTCCAAAGCCCTAAAAAAATTTTGGAGGCAGTTTTAGCAAGACTGCTACAAGCCAAAACTGCCCCTAAAAGGGTGATTTGTTGTAGTGTTGACCACTGACAACAGTGCCAATGAAGAATGGTGATCAATATAATTGGATGTTAATGCAAGGCGTTGTATATTTTGAAATAATTGTCTGTGAAAATAAGACATTTTGTATAATGTACTGGATATAGTGTCCCAATTGGAAGAAAATAGGTTACCAATAAGTGTAACAATTACATATTGAAATTTTGACTATTATGGACCTTTATGTTGGCCTCTTATTCATATATAATAAAATAAAGTTTCTTATTCTATTGCATTGTCCAACGTCATTGGAAAATGTCATGTCACTAATTAAATATATGGATGAGTAAATATTACATTAGCTATGAAAACTGATGATATAACAAGTTAATCCAAACATCATATTCAAACGCAATAATAAAAAATAAAAAATATATGAATACTATTATAAAAAATATTTCAATTTATTATGAATAAGGGAATTTAAAAAATAAAAATAAAATATAGATATTTCAATGCATTGTCACTGGTCATTGTTCACCAAAGAGAAAATGATTACCAATGATTTTGATCATTTTACTCGCACAGGTGCATTTAAGTACAATGAGCACTGATGATTTTACAACACAAGTGCATAAGTGCAACAAATTATTCATTGCATTCTGGGATGCAACAAACTACTCGTTGCATGCCTCGATGCATTTTTATTGTTACCCCTTGATGCTTTCTATATAAGTACATTGGTGCTCCAATATATTGTAACCGTACCATTGAATGTAAAAGTATAACGAACGTCAATGTCCTAGTCAACTTCACCAGTGTATTTTCCTTCCCTTATAGCACCGGTGAATTATAAGAGTTCATAAGAGTTGATGTTATATTTATTATAAGCACTAGTGCATATAGTGTTATAACAAACCGATGCTTGTTTGTATTTAAATGCATTGGTGCATTTTCTATTTTTAGCACCTATGCACTTATATCAATAAAGCTTATCAATGAAAAAACCTCCGCTAAAGCCTTCAGCGGTGAGGTTTTTTTAGTTATAATTAGTTTCCGTAAAAACCTCTATGAAACCATCTAGTACCATTGGCAGAGGTTTTTTTGACAATTTTGACCAATCTTGTAATCCTGAAAACCTTTGTTATAACCTCATCTACAAAGTATTTTCCTTGTAGTGTAAATATATGCTTATCAACGTATACTGGACACATTATTATAAATGTGATTGTTTCTAGGTACCAATTAGCGCATAGGCATAGGATCAAAACAATATATTATCAAATACCATTTAATAATATAGAGTATTTACAATATAAAAGATATCCACATTGTTTTAATAATTACAATTAATAGTCTTAATAAATAATACATAGATATGGTGGATAAAGTTGATGTCAAAATTTTAATACTCTTTAATAATATTAGTTCTTGTATAACTTTGTTCAATTAAAACAACCATAGCAAACTATGTTCAACCAAACACAATGCAACATAGAATTTGATGAACATGGCAATGTGACATAGCCCTCAATGATTGATTTTTGACAACCATTCAACTATAGATAACCATGGCTAATCAAACTCAACCAAAATCAGTGCAACATAATCCATATTGAACATTACAGTGCAACATATTGAATATTTGTCATCAGTACGTTAGCACGATGTGTAAATAATATTTAAGCAAACTATGTTACATTGTGATGTTCATTAAGGGTTATGCTACATTGTGACATTCTTCAATGTATATGTCACATTGCGACATTAATGAAAAATTATGTCACATTTCTACATTCTTTAATGGTATGTGTTGGGCTCCAGGAATTGTCCTTTATAATAATTTTATTTACATTAATTTCCCAACCTATTTACTGTGATTTAATACATCTATGTTCAATAAGGTTGCCTTTTACTTTGTTTTACTAATTAAAATCTTGTAAACGTAAAAGAAGCTTAATCCCTCATTTTTGATGTATTATTGCATTTAGTGATCATTTCGACACTCCATCTAGCCCTTCACCCGACTCTGAGTTCCACACTAGGTTTGCTTGCATATCTCTTATTGGTTCACTAAGTTTGGCTTGCCTTTGTCTTTCAGCTCTCATTGATCCCGTAATACTTTTATCTTCATCTTCCACTTCTCATTAGTCCTGTCAAACCTACATGTGAAAATCAAAACCAGGAATTGATGATAAGTTTCTAACAATATTTTAGATTTAAAACAAATTAAAATTAATGAAATATTAAAAAGGACTATTGACATACTAATATTTTTAAAACATAATTTGTTTAAATCTAAAACATAATTTGTTTAAATCTAAAATAAAAGGAAATTAGCATAAAACAAAATATTGCAAACATTCATAAAAATAAAATATTTTAAGGAATGTTTAAAGTGGAAATGTATTAAGCATGGAAATCACATTTTAAAAAGCCATATCCATTCAACGTTTCATACCATATCCATTTAAAAAACAAACATATCCATTCTTTTAAAAAGTAAATGCCATATGAATTAAATCTCATAATGAATGATTCGTTTGGTTTAATATACATATTACAAACTAACGAACTTTTGTTTATATGCAGGTTCACATAAAAATGGAGGGCGCTCATGGAATACTACATCAACGCATAATTATTCAAATTACAAACGGATAACATGATGCAATAAATAGAACTCAACATAATCTGACCCTAGCACCCAACAATTAAATCATGCAACAACCTTAGCACCAATTCAACCAGGAATCAAGGTTTTTACAGTTACAGGTCATCCAGACGCCCATACAAACCGTCATTTTCATCTGGACGTTCATTTGGATGCTCATTCGCATTTAGGCGCTCATTTGCATTCAGACGACCATTCAACTCTTCGTTCGCACCCCATAAATCGTTTGTTAGCATACTTGGGAGCATTGAAGACACAAACCAAGACGTGGGTTTTGTTTCCCACCTGGCACTTATGGATCGTGAGCTCCTGCTGGTGAAGATTCGCGTCATAGATGGTCCAAGCCTCCAGCGCATCCATTGTCCACGTTCAAGAAACCACCATGCACGAATTGGGGGGGAAACGGCCTGTGTGTTAATGAGTCGTTTCTCCAGCATTGAAGGCCCTATATTTTTAGAGAGGCCGACCACTGAAAGGGTCGACCTGCTCTCCATTGTAAATCATTATATAAAGATGCCCAGGGTTGTGAAGAACATAGGAAAAACGTTTTGTAAATTTTGATTCTAGTTTCATACAAAAGCTTTGTTTCAGCTACTGGTTTTTATCTTTTGCTTCATGGTTGGTGACTGATTAGTTCATGAATGTGAAGTCATTGTCACCTACGAGGGCCCCTCAGTGACAAGTGTGCATTTCTGTGTGTGCAAGATCGATCTCGTTCAACTATGTTTATGTTTGTCAGATAAGTAGTTTTGATTTCCTGCATTTTAATTTGTTAATTTCGGTTTGATAAATGCTTAGATTGTTGGTAGTTTGAATTCGAGTCATTTATGTTTAGTAGCTCAGTCAATTTCCCCCAATTTACAGAGCTCTACCCAGTTGCTTTATCCTTTGTATTTCCATTTATTCCATTCACGTTTTTCTTTGTTCAGGAGACAAATTTCGGGAGTACATTTTGAGTGAACCATAAGGAATCTGGCGAAATGGTTCGAAACCCACTTCCCAAATCGGCTCATTTACCCCCAACTACGAACAATTTTCAGAATTGCTTAACATGCATGGAGAAAAGTGTGCCCGAACAGACATCACGTTTTGCCATTGTGTCTTTGTCCTGTACGTTTTACTTTCTTGCTGATTGCTTTCATGTTGCTGATTTCATTAGTTGCTATAGGTAGGAGTTTTTAGTGCCAATTCCATTTGTTGTAGGCTACTGTTTATATACAGGAACGTTTTATCTTCACATCTAAGCTCCCACACATTTCCAGAAACTCCTCTTTTGCTTTTGCATTTTTCCTTCACATTTCACTTTGCCATCACATCTTTCTAATTGTTATAGGGTTTAGTTTCAATTCCCAACATTGCGTTATTCTTTTGTTGTAGATTGTGTTTGTTTTCATAGCCATAGACCTGCACTTTATTTCCATATTTTCGCTAATAGACAAAAATAATATTTGGGCTTAAAGCTTGAGTAGTTAAGACATTCTCATTTTATTTCATTTGCCTTAGATAGAAATAGAGTTGTTTTCACTGTCATTGCACTTTTTCTTTCCTTCTTCGTATCATAGGGTTTGCTTTCTTTCAATTGGAATTCATAGGGAATAGATCTCTAAATTTTATAGCCATAAACACTAGTTAAAGAGCAATTTTTCTAATTTAGATCGCATTTAAATCTTGTTCCGTAGAATAGTTTTCATTTCTGGTACAATAAGAAGCATTTCAATTTGTTAGATAGGAACTAGATAGCCTGTTTACAAGTAGTTCATTGTTTGTGGAAATAGTTTGTTGCTTTGTAGTTAGTTTTTAGAATAGTATTTTGTCTTGTTTTTTAATTCATAGTTAGTTGTTGAATTAAATTTTGTAGATTAATTAACTAGTTTGATTTTGATAAGTTTACTGTTTTCAAAGCATTGATTTATTTATGCTTGGTCTTTAGAATAGTACCTTATCATGCCCTTGTGAGTTCATAGTTAACTAGTTAGATTGAATCTCATAGGTCAAGTAGTTAGTTTTATTTCTTCGAAGTAGCATAGTTTCCTGTTTGTGATTAGTTAGTTTGTCATTGAATTCATTTCATAGCATAGATCTCTGATTTCGCATAGTAGAATAGCTTTTCAATTCATAAAGTATGGTAGATTAATTTCTTATAATTTGGTTGATTGCTTAAAGTGGTTTTGCTTCCGTCAGTTAGTTGCTTTCAGACCAAGCATTGCTTTCCTAGAATAGTAGTTTATTTTATTGCAATTTCAATTCTTGTTCATAGGTTAAGATAGCATAGATTAGTTTTACATTTGAAATCCTAGTTAGAGTCTGAATGTAGTGTTGTATGTAGTGTCTGAATGAAGTGTCGTATGTAGTGTCTGAATGAAGTGTTGTATGTAGTATCGTTTGATAAATAATAGGATATATTCTTTATGAATGTAAGTGACTCAGTTTTCCATTTTGAATTAGATTTCACTTTCCACTTTTCAGTATATTACTAGATTTAGGTTAGGTTAGCCTACATTAGTTTAAGCCTTCAGTCATGCACATATTGTGCCGGTACCTCTAAGATTACGAGCCCCCGGGTTGACAATTAAGTGTTGAATTAGATAGTGCATATTTTACTCGACAGTATGCCACACTACCATGTTCCTCAGGGTTATGTTAGAATATGTTTCCCATCAATAGTTACATGGAATTGTGACACATAGAGGTTTATAATATGTTTATATCTATTTTAATGTTCATCTTGATTGACAAATCTTGGCATGTTATTCTCCTTAATGGTTTTGTCACAATGCGAAATTAATAAAGAATTATGTCACATATCTACCTTCTTTAATGGTGGTGTCACATTATGATGTTCCTTAGGGTTATGCTGGATTATCGCATTCTTCAGTGGTTACGTTGGATTGTGCTTCTCATCAATAGTTACATAGCATTGTGACACGTAGAGGTTTATAATATGTGTATACATATTTTGATGTTCATCTTAGCTTTCTTATGCCAACTTTCTATGTTACATAATGGTTACATCACATTGTGGTGTTCTTCAAGGATTATATCACATTGTGATGAACTATGGAAAACAAACAACCTCCACTCACTAAAATATCAAATGTTCAAAACTAAATTTCATTGAAATATGGTGTTTGATTCTTTTATATCCATTAAACATCAAATTCAAATTCAAATTCAAATAAAATTAAACATTATATATATATATAGAGAGAGAGAGAGATAACACAACCAAACACAATAAATTTTCCAAAATTCATATAACTAGTGATTTTTATAGTTAATAAGAAAACATGAGAAATAATTTTATCATAACTTAGTTGGGTTATGTTGGATTACGACATTCCTCTAACACATTCTTGAGTGGTTTTGCTGCATTACAATGGTCATTACAACATTATTGAAACGTTGTGTTGGATTGTGGCAATCCTAAATGGTTATGTCTAATTGTGACATTCATCTTGAATTAATCAGGTGGAATTACTACATTCCTCAATGGTTATGTCTCGTTACGACATCCATCAATGATTATGTCGAAATGCAACCCTCATAAAGGGTTATGTTGGATTGTGACACTCCTCAAGTTTTATTGCAATCCAACATAACCCTTCAAGAACATCATAATGCAATGTTCCTCAATGGTTTTCTCATTGCAACAATAATCTTCATTGACTTATGTGGAATTACTACATTCCTCAATGGTTATGTCACAAGTGATGTTCATTAATAGTTGTGTCACATTGTCGCATTCATTAAGGGTTATGTTGGATTGCAACATTCCTCAAGTGTTATCTTGGATTGTGACATTCCTCAAATGTTATATACAATTACAAGAATTGATGCATTTTAAAAGTACACAATGGTGCATTACCACATTTGATAATTTGTAATACTCAATGTTGTCACATTACAACATTGATCTTTATGTTGGATTACGACATTCCTCAATGGTTATGTCTCATTGCGACATTCATCTTGCATTAATCGGGTGGAATTGATACATTCCTCAATGGTTATGTCTCATTGCAATGTTCATCAATGGTTATGTTGAATTGTGACTCTCATAAAGGGTAATGTTGGATTGTGACACTTCCCAAGTGTTATTGCAATTCAACATAACCATTCAAGAACATCAGAATGTGATGTTCCTCAATAGTTTTATCATTGCAACATTAATCTTCGTTGACTTATGTAGAATTTATACATTCCTCAATGGTTATGTCACATAGTGATGTTCATCAATACTTGTGTCACATTACAACATTCATTAATGGTTATGTTGGATTGTAACATTCCTCAAGTGTTATATTGGATTGTGACATTCCTCAAAGGTTATATGCAATTCCTAGAATTGATTCATGGTAAAAGTACATAATGATGGATTACCACACCTAACAATTTGTTACATTCAATGGTCATGTCACATTGTGACATTGATCTTGGCCAACTTATGTTAATTTTTTATGTTCCTAAATGGTTATGTTGCATTGCGACGTTCATTAAGGTTTGTGCTGCATTGCAATGTTACTAAAGGGCTATGTTGCATTGTGATGTTCCTCAACGGTTATATTTTTGTGATATTCACATTATATTAACTTATCTAGAATTTAACACATTTATGAATGGTTATGTTTCATTGCATCATTCATTAAGGGTTATGTCGCATGGCAAATTTCTTGAAAGGTTATGTTGGATTGAGGCATTCCTCAATGGTTCTTGTTGCAGCATTAATCTTGATTAACTTATGTGAATTTACTATATTCCTAAATGGATATGTCTCATTGCAACATTCATCAAAGGTCATGTCACATTGCGACGTTAAAAAAGGGTAATGTTGGATTGCAATAGTGCTTAAGTGTTATTGTAATGAAACATAACCCTCCAAGAACATCACAATGTAACATTCATCAATGGTTATGTCTCATTGTGACATTCATCTTGGTTTACTTATATGGAATTGCTACATTGGGTTATGTTGCATGGTGATGTTCTTGAAAGGTTGTGTTGGATTGTGATGTTCCTCAATTGTTATCCCTTGTTGCAAGATTCATCTTGATTTAGTTATGTGGAATTACTATATTCCTCAATGGATATGTCTCATTGCAACATTCATAAAAGGTCATGTTGCATTATGATATTTAAAAAGGGTTATGTTGGATTGCAACATTCCTCAAATGTTATCACAATTGAGCATAACCCTTCAAGAACATCACAATACAACTTTCATCAATGGTTATGTCACTCATTGCAACATTCATCTTGGTTGACTTATATGGAAATGCTACATCCTCAATGATTATGTCACATAGTACATAAAGATATAACTATGGTCAAATATCATTAACCATGTTTGATTATGGTTGACTATGTTTGACCCTAGTTGAGAAAGATAGGCCTTGGTTAATCAAAGTTGACTATGATTTGACCATGGTTAAGGAAGGTTGACTATATTTATCATGGTTGACTAAGTTTGACTATTATTTTACCATGGTTGACTTTAGTGAACTATGTTTGACTTTGGTTAACCATGGTTACTTTAGTTATCCATGGTTGACATTAGTGAGCATGGTTGACTATGGTTGACATTGGTAAGATAAGGTTAACCATGTTTAACCATCATTGACAATATTTGAGGATCAATGTCAAATGATGGTTGATAATGTTTGACCATTGTTAACCATAGACGACTATGGTTTGATAATGGTAGAATTTAGTTAACCATTGGGGACTATTGTTAGCTTTAGTTAACCATAGATGACTTTATTGAATAATGGTTGATTATGGTTAGCTAAGGTTGAATATGTTTTACCATCATTGACCATGGTTGACGATGGGTGACAAATAATGGTTGAATAATTTTGATAATAGATTATTATGGTTGATTTTTAATGAACTATGGTTGACTTTGGTTTACCATGGTTGACGTTAATTACCCATTATTGACTTCTGTGAACCATGCTTAACTATTGTTTCCTTTGGTTAGGTTAGATTAACTATGACTACATGTAGCGTTGTTCATCTTAGTTGAACAAACTTTTATTGTTTATGGAATAGAACCAAATCAAAGTTATATACATCAAAATATCATTATAAATTGATAATTAAATTATTGAAGTCATATACATGATCACAGAATGCATATGACTCATAGACACTTGGAAACGACATGTCCCCTAATTAATTAGCCATTCCATAACCAAGTTAATAAAAGTTCTTTATTATTTTTGAGTTTTTGTTATAAATGTTTATTAAAATTTACCGAATTAAGAGTTTAAAGTTAAAATAAATTTATGTTTATTTAAATTTTATATATTATTTTCCATATTTTATTATTATTATTTACCAAATCTTGTATCAAATTGCATTTATCAAATTACTTAATGCAAAGTATATACTTAAGATGTTGTTATCCCTTCATATGTTGTTTTGACCATTTATTCAAACTTAAATACTAATTACCACAAAATGTTAATCATTATTCCATATCAATGATATTAAAATAATACACTTTAATATATTATAAACTAACAATTAAAGTTACAAATACACAATGCAAAAAGAAGAAATATTATCATTGAATACCGTAGTTGAAATATAAGCATGTCTAAAGTTATGTTAAATATGCTTTAGAATAACCTTTTAAAAATAAATATATTTATAATAAAATTGTTCATATATTTGGAAAAATTTTAGGGTCGTGATCCGTACGCCTTTGTGGGTAGCCACAAATGAGTAGTTGATCATTTTTCCATGGTTTCCTGGGAAAATGTCCGTAATTTTATTTCAAAAAGATGATTAAAATTACATTCTGCAGATGTAGTAGAATCACAGGGATCCCTACATTTTCACATATTTCTGTCTCATATAAGCAGATACAACAGCTTATAAAGAGCTGAACCAAAAAAGAAATCCAATAAAACTTTGCCACAAGAAGATGAATCTTGAACAGTAAAAAGAAACCCAAAAGACGTCTTCAAACCGAAACCCTCAGCAGAATAAACAGCAGATCCAAGTCTGTGGACAAGCAGCAAACTCTGGATCTCCCAAACTGGCGAACTCAGCCAGCAAGTACTGATGAAGAAAACGGCCAGACACCCTAAGCAATGCCTCCACCGCACGCCGTCCATCATCCTCTGCTCAGGTTCTTGAATCTGCGTCTCCATGCCATACTGCCGAGAGTGTGTCATTCGGCTCTGTCCCCACTCGGCTCAGCCCCTACTCCAGCCACGGTCTCCAAGCCTGTTCCGGACATCCGCGTGCACTGCATTGAAACTGAGACGCCCATCTGCAATCACCAACATTAGCCGTGTTAATTTGGGCAACGCTGGATCGATGCAGTAACATACAGCCCATGTGCAAGTTCTTGATCAAGAACAAGAAACTTGAACTTCTAGATGTGGCGGTGGACGAGAACCGATCTGGAGCAGATGCATCCGCGTGATTCGGGGTCGTCGATCAAGAACAGCAGCCCGTCTTGAGGATACGCGACACCCTGTTAATGCTGCCTCCGCTCGTCTCGGTCCCCACTCGGCTCAGCCCCTACTCCAGCCACGGTCAAGAAATCGTCCAAGCCTCGGACATCCTCGTACACTGCAGTGAAACTGACGGCTCTGCAATCGCACAATAGCCGTGAATCTCAACGCTGGATCGAATAGCAGTAAACATTCAGCCCGTGTGCAAGATCTTGATCCAAGAAACTTGAACTTCTTGATGTGGCGGTGGTCATGACGCAGAAACAACAGCAGAGAGAACCGATTTGGAGCAGATGCATCCGCGTGAGGTTTGTACTCGGGGTCGACGATTCAAGAACAACAGCCCGTTGAGGAGATCTGGATACGCGACGCCCTGTTAATGAGCAGTGGATTTGGGGGATCTCCGGGAGCGCAGAGGGAGAAACACCGCCACCTCCACTGATGCAGGACCGCTAAGACCAGGAAACTAGAGGGGAAAATGGGTTGGCAGCCATGGAAGGAACCATGGCCGCCAAGATCTTCAAGTCGACCCTCTTCCCTGTATATCACTAGCTATTCCATCACTTAACCCATAAAATCGAGTGATCAAATGAGTAGTTGATCATATTAATTGATCATATTAACATAGTACTCCATAATACCCATTTTCATTTGCTTTCATACAAAATGCTTATTTACTAAGTCAAGTCAAATATATGACTCACATTTGCCCATTTTGGAACTATTTTTATAACATAAATACTTAAATAACATTAAAAAATTTGGAGTTTGATAAAAAATAAAATGTTTGTCTATTTTAATATTTAGTTTTGGATGCATTCATAGTATATCGATCATATCTACATGGGGCATAATGAAGTTACACATGACCTGTCTAAGGCAGCTTAAGGTAGTTTCTGGGGACACTAAAGATGCACATCTTCATATATTGAGAAATTTGTGGGGGATGATTTAGCTTATGAATACTATTTAGATTTTGAATTTAGTGGTTTGGTTCATCATTTAATCTTGATTGACTAGTTTTCTAGGGATTTCTTACTAGCTTCTATTTTGCTACATAGTTTTTCTTTATTTTGCTAAACATTTTCTCTTTAATAGATTGTACTATGTTCTTCCTATCATGAACCTTTTTTGTCTTTGGGTTGGGTAGTTTTTAGTTTGGATAGGTTTTTTTTGTCTGTGGGTTGGATAGTTTTAAGTTTGGAGAGAGTTTATTTTGGCCAATCATGTGTTTATCTTTTTGATGCCTCTATTGGCGTTTCTTTTTTTATGTGTTTGGGCAGATTAGCCGGATGGTGGACTATACTTTGAGCTTGTGCTTGTATGCCCTTCGTTACTATTACCAGTATTAATAGTAAGTACTTTTTCATGGTGAAAAATAAAGTTTGGAGAGAGTTTCTGAGTCTTTGAACTAACTCTTTTCTTAGTTGGGAAAAGCATCTCTTTCGCATTTGAGCATGTAAGAAAAAAAAATATAAATAGGTTGAGTATATTATTTTTAAATTTGCCAACAAATATATATATATATATATATATATATAAATAAATAAATTGACAATATTATTTTTAAATTTATCCAAAAAAAAATTATATATATATATATATATATATATATTTTTTTTTTACTATACACAACTTATATGAATATGATTTGTTAATACACTTTGATATTATTATAAAAATACATAAATTAAAAATAACATATTTAGCTTTTATTATTTATAAAATTTTAAAGATAAATATATTTTTAATAAAATTATAAATATACGTATAAAGAATTTAGACATTACATCCATCCTGGAAATTTTTATCGAGTTATGGGTCATGGACATTGATGTTTACAAAATTTCATAACCGCCATAATTTTTGGAAAAATATAATCTCATTTTCAGACCTTTTCATTGTGATGTTGGCGGATAGAACTTTAATTTGCCAGTAATTATTACAAGATGAAGAGATTCGATGAAGTCATGGACATCCATGTTTAAAAAATATCATAGCCATTATAATTTTTTTTGGGGGAATATAATTTCAATTTTCACACGTTTCATTGTGATCCTTCGTGGAATAAAACTTTAACTTATATTTTTTTTATAAACTCCAACGTTGTTTCATGCCATGTCAATTTACCACTATTTTTTTTTCCAATGACGGAAAAGTTGTAAAGTAGTATACTATTAATAGAGGTAAACAGTATAAAAGATTACAAAGAGTCAAAAGGCTCCAACCAACGTTCACAAAAAAAGTGCCCAATACTTGGCACAATACCATGTCCACAGAAACTCAAAATAACAAGCTCTTCATCGAGAATAGAAAAGTCCCATGGAAAGGCCATAGCAACAAACAGTGATACAATAAAGACACCAGCCAACCCCGAGGGGTAAAGGACAAAATACGGCAGAACAACGGAGAAACCAAGGATAAAGACAATAACCCAAATTTAAACAGAAACACCGATATATCCAACTCTGACACAACAACAAAGTATCACAAACCAATAAAAACCCAACTAGTAGTTGGCCACTTTATAGAGCTAAATCACCTGCAGTAAAAATAATAGCCGCAAATGTAAACTGCATATAATACTCAGTATATATGAAAACTACAAATATAGGAAAAGGCCAAAAAATACTAGAGCTGAAGATGATCCATAGAACCAAAACCAACCAACTGATCCAAAAACCATTCCTCCCCAAAAATAATGTCCACGAGAGAATAAAGAGCCCTCTTGGATAAGTCATCCGCGCTTTGATAATGGAAATAGAGCAAATGATGAAAGGAGATGCACTCAAAGCACTCAATCAGTGAGTGAGCAAGAGCACATTGAAGGAGGTTGAACCGTTTGCCCAAGAAATTATTGTTGATGTAATTGTAACTTCGGAATGTATTTCATATATGTATATTGTATTCCTATAGAGATGTTATTATTCCTCTATACGGAAGTGTTTGTATTCCTATAGAGATGTTATTATTCCTCTATACGGAAGTGTCATCATTTATATTGTAAGTGTCGTAACTTATACTTGATGGGTTATTAGACCACCTTGTTGGGGTTGGCCTTGTATAAGTCATGTGGGTTAAAGGGTTATTACACCACCCTATTGGGGGTCGGCCCTGTCAGCATTATGTTCTGTGGTTAAGTTAAGGCCGACTTGGTAAGGTTATTAGGCAAGTCAAGTCAAGTATAAATAGAGTGCAGGAGGCACTCTATTTGATCATTCACTTCTCACTCACACACTCATTGGAGAGTGGTGCACTAGTGGAGGAGGAGAATCTGCTGCTAGGAGGACTATCTCTTGTACTTGGGTTGTATCATTTCTCTATCTATCTCTGAGGAAGTTGCGGGGTTTTTCACCTTCTTGGTTTTCCCCGGTGAAATTCTGTGTCTCTTGTGTGCTTGTATTATTGTGTCCATGAATGATATGTTGTAGATATGATGTACATGTTATTCTCTCAGTTAAGATCCTAGATCAGATTGAAATTTCTGAAAAATTAACATGGTATCAGAGCTAGCCTGAAAGAAGGCATGGTATGGCATTTATGACATTTGTTGCACTTGCGAAGCTAGGGCTTGATATAGCAAAAACCAGTCATAGTAGCACTTTCGCTATAAATTCATTTTGGCAAAGTTTTAGGATCTGAAAATCTTACAGGTCTAAGTTAAGATCCCCATGTACCTTGTGTCCGAAGGAGAGCCTCTAATTCGTTGTACTTTCAGATTTATAATCTGTACAAAATAGGGTTTCTACCTCTTCTAGATCTCAATCATAAACAAGTGACCTAGGAAAAAAGGTCACAAATTGGGCTAGGAATATCCAAATGAAATTGATTAAAAAGTGGCAAGTAGGGCACGGACTGTACTTTCACAAGTACGATTTTTAGAGGTCGAAATTGAACCAGTGACACGTGGCACTCCGTACAAGTTTGCTCTCTTGTTTTATCCCATAAAAAGGTCACGTTGAGACACTTGGAATAACTCTCTCTAAGAGAATCCATTTGAGTTCAGACCTGTGGGGTTGGAAAGATAACAGGTCAGGCTACCACAGGAAGAATTTTAAGACCCTGTCGATCTGAAATTTCGGAGTTACAACAGAAACAATCAGGTGCATATTTCTGTCAAAACAGAATTGGATTTTGAGCACCTTCATTCATGGCTCCAGGAATTTAGGGTTTTTGAGAATGTTGGAATTTTTGTATCGGATACCATGGCTGGATGCTCCTCATCAAAATCGAAATTTAGAGACCAAGATCGAATTTTTTGGTTGGGAAGAAGGCTGGGCTTGATCAAACCCTAGCTCGGGACTTTGATCGGAAAAGTGAAAAATTAGGGCTTCTGCAAAAATGGGAATTTTTGAAATCTATGACCATAGCTGTAAGCTCCTTGGAAAAATCAAAGTTTAGAGCTTTTGATCAAACTATTTGGTTGGGCGAAGCTCCGGGAAACTCAAACCCTAATTCAGGGTCCTCCCTAGTGAATCCGGAAGATTGAAAAGCAAATTTGAGGGGTGAAACTTTGCAGTTTTCAAATTCTGAGTATACCAGGTTGATCAGCTCATCAAGGCACATCTTTCTATCCTTTCAGAAGTTTGGAATTCAAAGTTTGAATTTTTAAAGTTTCCCTAACAAACCCTAATCCAGCTCCAGATCTAGTTTCTGCAAATCAAGTGGATTGGGTTAATCCTAGAAGAGAATGGATTGGTCACTTGCATAAGTGAAGAAGTTCATGTTTCAGAGGGAGATGAGGTTAAGGCCTTACATAAGAAGATTACAAGTAAACTCGACAGGTATGACTTACGGGTATGTTTCGAAATCTGTTCATGATTAAGTTTATGATATGTTTGTCTTCATTAAGATTAGTACAATCTTGATTAATTTTAGACTTGTCGTATCACCTTAATAAAAATATGAATGCATGATAGAAGATATTCATTTATTAGGGTTTTGACACTTATGATTGTACTAATGCATTGTGGTGTTGTATGAGGTTGATGTTGTCTGCTAACATGAAAGGTATCAAGAAAGACAAATCATGTTCTAGTTCAAGAACATATGACCATGGTGACATGAAGACAAAGATTCATCCATTGTCATGGATCACATAGAAGATCTACTTACGAGGTATGTATAACTTGGTTCTATAATGGTTAACCTATGAGGTATGCAGGTTACTAGCACAAGTCATTGAAGAGAACAAGAAGACATTATGTGGGTATGTTAGACATAACTAGCTAGCATGCTAATCCAGATATGTTTTTTCTATATCAAGTTAGAATCCTACCTTGTGTTAGGATCTCTTATATAAGTATACATGGCATGATTGATAATGATTATTTATGAAGTTAGAAATTTAAGTAATCAAGGGTTTATGCTTATTATGTCCCTTACCTTGATTGATGATATGACTAACCAGAAGAGTCCTATGGTCAAATAAGAATATGCATGAGTAAAAGAAGTCTTCCCTGAAACCTTGAATACTAATGCTTATTATCTGTGTTTGAAATGATCATGACTATACATGTTCAAGATTATTGTGTTTTGATAGTATTGAGATTATACTAATGAACGTATGTATGAGACCTCGAGGATAACACAATGATGATACTAGTAAGCATGCATAGTGATCGAGGATGGATATAAGTTCAAGGACAGGTAATCCAGGAAGCAAAGATCAAGAGGGAGCACACTCCAGTAGTTCCTGCAAGGAAGCAAAGATTGAGAGAGAGTCCACCCAACAAACAAACAAAGATAAGTATTTGAATTGTCATTTCTTGTATATTTGATTGTTCAATGATGTATATACTTATGTTCCTAGACTTAGGTTGTGTATCACACATATTAGAATAATTGCATTAATGAACAGTATACCACTAATATGCATGTAATGGGTAAGTGGCCTATGGCACTATACAACATTTCATTGCTACTTATCTAGAATGAAACCTCTTTGTTGACATGTTGGGAGTTGTGCACACTCTTAACAATGTTCTGGTAGAGATTGGAAGGCATCTAGAAAGTTACGGGATATGGATAAATGTTGTATTGAAGCATTGGCTAAGATAATTGCATGACTGTAGGACATATTTATTTATGTGTAAGAATTTGTTCTAAAAACTATGAGATGTTTCTAATTATGCAATTTAACTTGTTTTGTAGGAAAGATCATATACCATCACCTACAAAAGAAGGACTACAACATTTGTTCAGCAACAAAGTTATTTATTGAAAGATATTGAAGATATTGAAGTTCCCAGGATTCGGGAAGAATGCCATGATCGAGGAGTACTAGTCGATCATGAAGAATGATGTTTGGGATGCAGTCCCAAGACCTGAAGGGAAGTCTGTTGTGACTTCCAAGTGGATCTATAAGATCAAGCATGCTGCAGATGGTAGCATAGAGAAATACAAAGCGAGGTTTGTAGCTCATGGCTTGTACCAGAAAGAGGGAATAGACTATGAAGAGAATTTTGTTCCTGTAGACAGATACACTTCCATCAGAACAGTACTTGCTCTGGCTGCAATGATGAAATGGAAGATACACCAGATGGATGTCAAGACAGCTTTCTTGAATGGTGTAGTCAAAGAGGAAGTGTATGTGGAGCAACCACTTGATTTTGAGACACATGACAAGGTGTCATCTATGTGCAGGTTGAAGGAAGCCTTGTATGGCTTGAAGCAAGCTCCTAGGACTTAGTATGGTAGCATAGACAACTTTCTATCCAGTTTGGCCTTTACCAAGAGTAAAGCGGATTCCAACCTTTACTACAAGGTTGAGGAAGGAAATCCTGTGATACTACTCGTGTATGTGGATGACCTATTTGTAACAGGTGAGGATAGATTGATGGCCGACACAAAGAGGAAGCTTGCTGTTGAGTTCGATATGAAGGACTTGGGGATGATGCACTATTTTCTAGGCATGGAGGTGTGGCAGAGAGCAGATGGAATCTTCCTTGGACAAGGGAAGTATGCAGTAGAGATCCTGAAAAGGTTCGAGATGATGAACTGCAAGGCCATGGCCACACCTATGGCATCGAGCCAGAAACTTCTGTGTGATGCTTCATCTGATCCGGTTGATGTCGCGGTGTATCATTAGATGATTGGATCCTTGATGTACCTGACGAACACGAGACCAGATATTTGCTTTGTGGTGAACACATTGAGCCAGTTCCTGATGGATCCCAGAGGTGTTCACCTGATTGTTGTAAAGCATATTATGAGGTACCTGAAGGGTACAATTGATTATGGGCTCAAGTATGATGCGAATCAAAAGTTTAAACTGTAGGGTTATGTTGATTCGGACAGGGCAAGCAGTGCTGCAGATAGGAAGAGCACTTTTGGGTGTTGTTTCAGTATGGGATCAGGTGTGATCTCTTGGTTTAGTAGGAAGCAGTCCTGCGTAGCACTGAGTACAGCCGAAGCAGAGTATGTTGCAGCTTATTCGGCTAGTTGTAAGGCAGTATGGCTCTGGAAGCTACTGTCTGAGCTATTTGATCTCCTTTTGGATGCTACTGGTATCTTTTGTGACAACCAGAGTTGTGTGAAGCTTTCTAAGAACCCAATGTTCCATGACAGGTCGAAGCACATTGAGATCAAATATCACTATATCAGGGATATGGTGCACAGAGGAGCAGTGAAGCTCCTGTATGTTGCGACGGATGAGCAAGTTGCAGATGTGTTAACGAAATCACTAGCCAGAGTGAAGTTTGAGTACTTCAGAGAGAGGCTTGGTGTTCTTTAGGTTGACAACACTTCGAGGAAGAAGTGATGGACACATTTGCAGGAGCCATTCCAAGCATGGTGAGAGGAGGATCCTTCCCATGGCTTTGGATATAAGCGTTGTGTGATGAGTATCCGGACGATGCTCCAGTTACTGCTCTGTATGATTTATGTTGGATACTTGTTATGATCAGTTGGATCATTTATATGTATATGCATCATGTTGGATGCTTGTTATGATCAGTTGGATGATGTATATGTGCATCATGTTGGATGCTTGTTATGATCAGTTGGATCATGTATATGTATATGCATCATGTTGGATGCTTGTTATGATCAGTTGGATCATGTATTTGTGTATGTATCAGGAGGATACATTGTATGATCAGGTAGATCATGTATGATGATATGTATCAGGTAGATACTTGGTATGCATGAGGTGGATGCATTGTATGATCAGGATGATCATGGATGATGAGCTTCAGGATGTTGCTCCAGATAATATACATCAGGATGATGATATGATGATGATCAGGATGATTATATGTGATGAGTATCAAGACGATGCTCTGGATGACATGCATCAGGACGATGCAGTGACGATGACTAGGATGATCATACGTGATGAGTATCAGGACGATGCTCTGGATGACATGCATCAGGATGATGCAGTGACAGTGATCAGGATGATCATGTGTATCAGGATGATACTCTGGATGATATGCATCAGGACGATGCTATGATGATGATCAGGATGATCATGTACATCAGGACGATGTATGGTGAGTATCAGGTTGATACTCTGTGGCTGTGGACAGGTTGTGCAGATGAGCATATAAGTAGACCTGGGAGATCTGATAGGTTGGGCTGTGTGCCTGTAATCAGTCCTGGGATTCTCTTTCGAGGCATTTCTCTGGGAGGACATATAAGTAGACCTAGGAGATCTGATAGGTTGGGCTGTGTGCCCGTAATAAGTCCCGGGATGCTATTTCGAGGCATTGTCCTATGGCATATAAGTAGACCTGGGAGATCCGATAGGTTGGGCTGTGTGCCCGTAATAAGTCTTGGGATTCTCTTTCGAGGCATTTCCATGACCACATGTAATACATCCTGGAGATACGGACAGGTTGTGCTAGTCACGCAAAAGGCCTCAGATGTTCTTTAGAGTCCTTTCTAGTCAAGACACTCTTGTAAGGTTTTGTGGTGGGGGTCAGATGTAATACGTCCTGGAGATCCGGACAGGTTGTGCTAGTCACTTAAAAGTACTCGGGTGCTCTTTAGAGTTCTTGCTAGTCAAGACACTCTTTTAAGGTTTTGTGACAGTCACATGTAAGTGGACCTAGGAGATATTGTCGGTCGTGCTTCGGCACATAAAGGATCCTGGGATACTCTTTCGAGGCATTGTGACGCATGTAATAAGTCTTGAGGATTCCACAGTATGGCCAGTGATGATGAAGACCTATAGGTGGTGGGCCTACATCCAGCATGAAAAAGGGATGGCTCTGTAGAACTTTCTATGACAAGTATATTGGAGATTGATTGAGATAAAAGCAGTAGTGACGATGACGATGATCCAGAGAAGAAGACTTGTGCTAGCAGATCTATGTCGAGAAATACATTCCTAGTTAAGAGTGAGTGTTGATGTAATTGTAACTTCGAAATGTATTTCATATATGTATATTGTATTCCTATAGAGATGTTATTATTCCTCTATACGGGAGTGTTTGTATTCCTATAGAGATGTTATTATTCCTCTATACGGAAGTGTCGTCATTTATATTGTAAGTGTCGTCACTTATACTTGATGGGTTATTAGACTACCTTGTTGGGGTCAGCCTTGTATAAGTAATGTGGGTTAAAGGGTTATTAGACCACCCTATTGGGGGTCGGCCCTGTCAGCATTATGTTATGTGGTTAAGTTAAGGCCGACCTAGTAAGGTTATTAGGCAAGTCAAGTCAAGTATAAATAGAGTGCGGGAAGCACTCTATTTGATCATTCACTTCTCACTCACACACTCATTGGAGAGTGGCGCACTAGTGGAGGAGGAGAAGCTACTGCTACGAGGACTATCTCTTGTACTTGGGTTGTATCATTTCTCTATCTATCTCTAAGGAAGTTGTGGGGTTTTTCACCTTCTTGGTTTTCCCCGGTGAAACTCTGTGTCTCTTGTGTGCTTGCATTATTGTGTCCATGATTGATATGCTGTAGATATGCTGTACATGTTATTCTCTCAGTTAAGATCCTAGATCAGATTGAAATTTCTGAAAAACTAACAATTATAACTTTCGAATCACCCCAAACCTGAAGACGAGAAATATTTTTGAATTTGGAAAAATGGAGGAGCATCCACAGAGCAAGTAATTTACTACGAGAATTCATTCCCGACCCCGAATTCATCCAACACTTAAAGAATCTAATGTTACAGGTATATAGAACAGTTCCAATCCCACTGATAGTCCCACCAAGTTGTGATTCCCCATCAAAGAACCCACATGGGTAGATATAAGGAATCTGTGAAACATTTGGAACACAGCCACTCCCCTTGTCCAACTTTGGATGACCGAGTGAATTAAAATCCAGAAACATCGACAATGATCGACAACCATAAAACATGACATTGGGCCTGACTCCATAAAAAATAGTAGAGTTACGAGCACACCACACCTCCCAAAAGATGAAACAAGGAAGAGCCCTCCAGGCCTGATACCGACACCCCCAACTAATCAACCCATCCTCCAGCTGCAAAGTACCCAAGTGGAACTGACAAACACTTAAACTGCTGATCATCGCCCATAAATCCTTGATAAAGGAACATCTAACAAAAAGGTGATCCACTGATTCTACCTGAGAATGACATAACTAACATATGCCCAGACAACAAAAACCCCTCCAACAAATATTGTCCCAAGTAAGAACACTATTGTTGACGACCAACCAGTTGAAACATTTCAATTTAAGTGGCATTAAAAATTTCCAAATCTTAGTAAACCATCACCTCGTCTACGAGGATTCAAGCAATACAATTGAGTCATATGCAAGTTTCATCGTGGCAACCCCACTGGTATTATTCCAAGACCAAACATGTTTGTCTGAGGTCTCTTGTAAAGTAATGTTTAACCTTCTCAAACCTTTAACATAATTATTCCATTCCAGCTCCAAACTGCCCAAAAGACCCAAATGTTGCGCTGAGATCCAAGAGGGACGACCCACTCCAACCGATAATGGAATCGCTGCGTGGCACAATGAGTAATAACCGCTTGATCTTAATAAATTGAGTAAATCCGGGGAAAGTTGATAATTCAGAGGGCCACCCAAAATGGGATCCTCACCAAGACGGATCCCACGACCATGCTTCGGAATCCAGGACATCCAATTAGATAAGGTGGAAAAAGATCCCAACAAACCACACCAAATATTTGAGCGTCCCCTTACACAAGGAGGTCCATTTCTAAACCAATTAACCACAGAGAGAGATTTAATTTATTTTCCTTTGATTAGAGAACTCCATGCAGAATAAGAAAATAATGCCCGCCACAGACTCTTGGTTTGAAGGGCCAAAACAATTTTTCCAATGGTTTTAATAGCCCAACCACCCATGTGCACAGGACGAGCCAACAAATACCAATTAACCAAATGAAACTTATTCTTAATCCCACCACCAGACCATATGAAGGAGAAATATGCCTATGAATTGCTTTCAGTATTGACTTTGGAATCTTGCAAAGTGAAAACCAATAGACAACCAGATTTTCTAAGACAATTTTTTCCAAAGTAAGTCTCCCCCCGATGGAAAGCCAGTGCCAACACCCGTGGTTGATACGTTTTCAAAACATTTAAGTAACCACATCCAGTCAAATATAAGATAATTTTTTGGCTTAAGAAAGAAACCAACGTAATTGGTGTTGATGTATATGTAACTTCGGAATGTATTTCATCTATGTATTTTATATATAATTAGTGTACCCTTATTAGAGATGTGTTATTCCTCTATAAGGAAGTGTCGTCATGTGGATTGACAAGTGTCGCAAGTGTGTGTACTTGCCGATGGGTTATTAGACCACCATGTGTGGGGTCGGCCCTGAAATATATATTATATTATGGATGTATCTAGATAGACAAATCGGCCCCATAGTGTAACTGGGCAAACAGGTTAAGTATAAATAGAGATCGGGAGATCTCTATTTGGATCATTTGGAAAGACACACTTCTCTCACACAGAAAGTGGTGCACTAGTGAGGAGGAGGATCATTTGCTCTAGGATACTATCTCAAGTGTATTTTGGTTGTACTTTTGTTGAGCCATTGCTCTCTCTATCTCTGAGGAAGTTGTGGGGTTTTTCACCTTAGGGTTTTCTCCACGGAAACTCTGTGTCTCTTGTCTCTCATGCTTTTGATTCTTGTGATGCTTGTCATGCTTATTGTGATTGTTATGCATTGATATACTGTATATGTTATTCTCTCAGTAAATATCCAAGAGTATTGTGAATTAATGCTCAAATTTTAACATGGTATCAGAGCTAACCTGAGAAGAAGACATTTTGCAGTGACGAAAACTTGCGAGTTTCTTGTTTATTGGGTTTCTCTCCACCGTTTTTGGAAAAGCAGTATAGTAGATTGACTCTACTCATCAAGGAGAATCTATCTGTCCAATCATAATTCAATTCTGAGCATTTTTGGATTTGGCCCTAAAAATTAGGGTTTTCACAAAAATAGGAATTTTTGAAATCTGAAGACATAGCTGGAAGCTCCTTGCAAAAATCAAAGTTTAGAGCTTTGGATCGATATTTTTGGCTGGGAATATCTCCGGGAAACTCAAACCCTAATTTAGGGGTCTCCCTAGTGAACCCGGGAGGACAAAAAGGAAAATCTGAAGGGTAAAGCTTTGCTGATCTCAAATTCTGAATACACTAGGCTGATTAGCTCATCAAGGCGCATCTTTCTATCCTTTTAGACATTTGAAATTCACATTTTGAATTTTTAGGGTTTTTTCGACAAACCCTAATCCAGGACCAAATCCAGTTTTCAGCATTTCAAGTGGTAAGACCTAAATATTTTCTATTTCCATTTGAAGTACTCTTTAAGATGTCTCACCACACCAAGCTTGAGGATAATATTGAAGGGGTTGATAAATTTCGAGCTTCGAAGTACAGGATTGGGTTAATCCTGGAAGAGAATGAGTTGGACTCATATATAAAAGAAGACATCCCTATCCCAAAGGATGAAGAGGCTAAGGTATTGCATAAGAAGAACTTGGTCAAGGCAAAGAGAATCATTGTTGATTCTATCAAAGACCATCTCATATCCCATGTGTCTTCTCTAAAGACACCCAAGGCTATGTTTGACTCTTTGACCAAGCTATTTGAAGGAAAGAACATAAATCAGAAGATGACCCTGTGGAATCAATTGAAAGGGGTCAAGATGTCGAATGGAGAAACCATTCAATCCTATTTCTCCAAGGCCTCTCAAATCAAGGAACAACTTGAAGCTGTAGATGAAATGGTGGAGAATGGTGAAGTTGTTATGACTACTTTGAATGGCCTACCTAGGTCATGGGACTCTTTTATCCAGGGGATCTGTGCCAGAAAGAAGTTAATCTCCTTCAACAGATTATGGGAGGAATGTTCTCAAGAAGAAGCAAGGCTTGTGGCAAGAGAAGAGAAGATGGGAAATGAAGATCAAGCTCTCACAGCTCACACTAAGAAGGGGAAGTTCAAGAGGGAGCCATCCCATCACAAGAAGAAATCTTCTCATCATTTTCACAAAGACAAGAAAGATCTAAGGTGTTTCACTTGTAATGAGAAGGGTCACTTTGATTCAGAATGTCCCAAGAAAAAAAGGGACAACCACAACAACAACAACTCCAGCAAGAAGAAGAAGGGTAACAAAAGAAGGTACCATGCTCATGCTGCCGAAGATGATGAACCTCCAAAGAAGAAGGCTAGGGAAGAAAGTGATGATAGTCATGATGACTCATCAAGTGAAGAAGAGTATGTTATAATCTCTGCTCTCACAGGTACTATCTCCCATGGTTGTAATGATTGGTTGATTGATAGTGGGGCTTCCAAACACATGACTGGATTTAAGGAATCTTTTGTGAATCTATCTGAACATGAATCACCCCATAAGGTGAAACTTGGGGATGATTATCAATACCCAATCAAAGGAAGTGGTGAAGCCTCCTACAACCTAGATTCTGGAAAATCTTTGAAGATGAAAGAAGTCCTTTATGTACCCGATCTCAAGAAGAACTTACTCTCCATCTCTGCATTGGATGCAAAAGGTACGAGGGTTGCATTTGTGGATGGACAAGTCCTAATGTGGCCAAAGGGAAAGACCATAGATGATGCAGTTGTGATTGGAGAGCAAGAGGGAGGTTTGTATAAATTAAAAGGACAACCTGAACATGCCATGGTGCATGAATCCATGGAGCCAAGTGAACTTTGGCATAGAAGACTTGCTCATATGCACTATAGGGCACTTCCAATTGCAAGCAAGGCTGTAGAGGGTATTCCTGAAATCAAGACCAAACATGAAGGTGTTTGCAAAGGATATGCAAAAGGTAAGAATATTAAGAAGACTTTCCCAAGCAGTGAAAGCAAGGCAAAAGATATCCTAGAAATAATCCACTCAGATGTATGTGGTCCTATGTCATCCAGTTCTCTAAGTGGGTATGTTTACTATGTCTCATTTATTGATGACTTCTCTAGGAAGACTTGGGTATACTTCTTGAAAAACAAAGATGAGGTGTTTGATAAGTTCAAAGAATTCAAAACCTTGATGGAGAATCAAACTGACAAAAAGATTAAAACATTCAGATCTGACAATGGTGGAGAATTCACCTCAGGTGACTTCAAGAAGCTTTGCAGTGATTCAGGGATTAAGAGGGAGTTGACTGCTCCTTATAATCCTCAACAGAATGGAGTTGCAGAAAGGAAGAATAGAACAATCATGGAAGCAGCAAGGACAATGCTGCATGACCAGGATCTACCTATGCATCTATGGGCAGAAGCAGCTAGAACAACTGTATATGTGCAGAACAGAACACCCCACAAGATATTGGACAACAAGACACCAGAAGAAGTCTTTTCTGGTAAGAAACCTGAAGTCAGCCATCTCAGAATATTTGGTTGTCCAGTATACACACATGTCCCAAAGGAAAAGAGGACCAAGCTAGATCCTTCAGGAAAGAAGGGTATCTTTGTGGGTTATAGTGAAAGCTCGAAGGCTTACAGAATATACTTTCCAGGGTTCAAGAAGATTGATGTCAGCAGGGATGTAACATTTGATGAAAACTCAGCATTCATCAAATCAAGGAAGGCACCTATCAAAGTTTATGAAGAACCTAAGGAAACTAGATTTCAAGACACTACCATGACTGAAGCAATTCCAGAAGTTGTTCGTGAGTTTGAAGATCCACAAGAACCTGTAGATCCACCCCGTGAGGATAACTCTCACAAGAGGAAACCTACATGGGCTCATTCAAGATGCAGAAAGATTTGGAATTCCAGGAGAAGAACACAGAGCAAAGAAAAGAACCAGATCACATACCAGCTATGTTTCTTTACTCTGTGACATTATGAACAAAGAACCTTCCAGTTATGAAGAAGCAACGGAAAAGAAAGAATGGAAGGATGCTATGGTTGAGGAATACCAATCAATAATGAAAAATGATGTTTGGGATGTTGTCCCAAGACCTAAAGAGAAGTCTGTTGTGACTTCCAAATGGATCTATAAAATCAAGCATGCTGCAGATGGCAGTGTAGAGAAATACAAAGCAAGATTCGTAGCTCGTGGCTTCTCTCAGAAAGAGGGAATAGATTATGAAGAAACTTTTGCACCTGTAGCCAAGTATACTTCCATCAGAACAGTACTTGCCCTGGTTGCAGCAATTAAATGGAAAATACACCAGATGGATGTCAAGACTGCTTTCTTGAATGGTGTAGTTGAAGAGGAAGTATATGTGGAGCAACCACTCGGTTTTGAAATACATGATAGGGAGTCATATGTGTGTAGATTGAAGAAATCTTTGTATGGCTTGAAACAAGCTCCCAGAACCTGGTATGGTAGGATGAATAGTTTCCTATCTAGTTTGGGCTTTACCAAGAGTAAAGTGGATTCCAACCTCTACTACAAGGTTCAGGAAGGGAATCCTGTGATTCTACTCCTGTGTGTGGATGACTTATTTGTAATAGGAGATGACAGATTAATTGCAGATACTAAGAGGAAGCTTGCTGCTGAGTCCGATATGAAATATTTGGGAATGATGCATTATTTCCTAGGTATGGAGGTGTGGCAGAATTCAGGTGGGATCTTCCTTGGTCAAGGGAAGTACACAGTAGATATCCTGAAGAGATTCAGAATGATGGATTGCAAGGCCATGGCCACACCCATGGCATCGAATATGAAGCTTCTATGTGATGCTTCATCTGAGTCGGTTGATGTCTCTATGTATCGTCATATGATTGGGTCCTTGATGTGCCTGACGAACACGAGACCAGACATTTGCTTTGCAGTGAACACATTGAGCTAGTTCTTGACGGATCCGAGGAGTGTTCACTTAGTTGTTGTAAAGCATGTTTTGAGGTACCTGAAGGGTACAGTGGATTATGAGCTCAAGTATGAAGTGAATCAAAAGTTCAACCTGCAGGGTTATGTTGATTCAGATTGGGAAGGCAGTGCTACAGATAGGAAGAGCACATCTGGGTGCTACTTCAGTATGGGATCAGGTGTGATCTCTTGGTTTAGCACAAAGTAGTCTTGCGTAGCACTGAGTACAACTGAGGCAGAGTATGTTGCACCTTGCTCAGCTAGTTGTGAGGCAGTATGGCTACGGAAGCTACTGTCTGAGTTATTTGATCTCCCGTTGGATGATACTGGTATCTTTTGTGATAACCAGAGTTGTGTGAAGCTGTCCGAGAACCCAGTGTTTCATGACAGGTCGAAACACATAGAGATCAAATATCACTATATCAGGGATATGGTGCAGAGAGGAGCTGTGAAGCTCCTGTACATTGCGACGGACGAGCAGATTGCAGATGTGCTGACGAAGCCACTAGCCAGGGTGAAGTTCGAATACTTCAGGGAGAGGCTTGGTGTTCTTTAGATTGATGACACTTCGAGGAAAAAGTGATGGACACATTTGCTGAAGCCATTCCAAGCATGTTGGAAGGAGGATCCTTCACATGGCTGTGGATGTGAGCACTGGATAATGAGCATCAGGACGATGCTCTAGTTACTGCTCTATATATGCATCATGTTGGATGCTGGAGATGATCAGTTGGATCATTTATATTTGTATGTATGTACGCATCATGTTGATGCTGGATATGATCAATTGGATCATTTATATTTATATGTATGTACGCATCATGTTGGATGCTGGATATGATTGGTTGGATCATTTGTATGTATTTGTATATGCATCATGTTGGATGCTTTGACCATGTATCTATATATGTATCAGGTGGATACATTGTATGATCAGGTAGATCATGTATGTTGATATGTATCATGTATTTGTATTTGTATCAAGTGGATACACTGTATGATCAGGTGGATCATGTATGATGATATGTATCAGGTAAATACTTGGTGTGCATCAGGTGGATGCATTGTATGATCAGGTTGATCATGATGATGAGCTTCAGGATGTTGCTCCAGATGATATGTACCAGGATGGTACAAGTGATGATGATCAGTATGATCATGGGCATCAGGATGATTCCTCGTGCGATGATGATCCGTTGGATCATGAGTATCAGGTTGATACTTGGAGGTCAGAGATGATATGTGGCAGGTTGTGCAAATAGAATGTAATCAGTCCTGGGAGATCTTGCCGGTCGTGCTGCGGCACATAAATGTTCCTGGGGTACTCTTTCCGGTATTGCTATGTAGTATGTAATCAGTCCTCAGATATCCGATAGGTTGAGCTGTGTGCTCGTAATCAGTCCTGGGATGAGGTAATACTATGGAGACATGTAATTAGTCCTAGAGATCCGAGAGGTTGAGCTGTGTGCTCGTAATTAGTCCTGGGATGCTCTTTAGAGATCTTGCCGGTCGTGCTATGGCACATAAATGTTCCTGGGATGCTCTTTAAAGGTTTTGTCTATCCACATGTAATCATTCCTGGAGATCCAAGAGGTTGAGCTGTATGCTCGTAATAAGTCCTGGGATGCTCTTTAGAGATATTTCCGGTCGTGCTGCGGCACATAAATGTTCCTGGGATGCTCTTTAAAGGTATTGTGGAGGAGATGCATGTATTCAGTCCTGGGAGATCTTGCCGGTCGTGCTTAGGCACATAAATGTTCCTGGGATACTCTTTTCGGTATTGCATCCGCACATAAAATTAGTCCTGAGAGGCCACCTCTATCAGACCGTTCGCACAGATGATGAAGACCTGCAGGTGGTGGGCCTACATCCAGTATGAAAAAGGACTGGCTCTGTAGAACTTCCTATGACGAGTAGAGTCAGATATTGGTTGAGATAGCAACAACAGTGACTATGATGATGACGATGCATCGATGAAGATGATCCCGAGAAGAAGACTTGTCTAGCAGATTTGTGTCGAGAAATACCTTCCTAGTTAAGAGGGAGTGTTGATGTATATGTAACTTCGGAATGTATTTCATTTATGTATTTTATATACATTTATTGTACCCTTATTAGAGATGTGTTATTCCTCTATAAGGAAGTGTCGTCATGTGGATTGACAAGTGTCGCAAGTGTGTGTACTTGCCGATGGGTTATTAGACCACCATGTGTGGAGTCGGCCCTGAAATATATATTATATTATGGATGTATCTAGATAGACAAGTCGGTCCCATAGTGTAACTAGGAAAACAGGTTAAGTATAAATAGAGATCGGGAGATCTCTATTTGGATCATTCGGAAAGACACACTTCTCTCACTCAGAAAATGGCGCACTAGTGAGGAGGAGGATCATCTGCTCTAGGAGACTATCTCAAGTGTATTTTGGTTGTACTTTGGTTGAGCCATTGCTCTCTCTATCTCTGAGGAAGTTGTGGGGTTTTTCACCTTAGGGTTTTTCCCACGAAAACTCTGTGTCTCTTGTCTCTCATGCTTTTGATTCTTGTGATGCTTGTCATGCTTATTGTGATTGTTATGCATTGATATACTGTATATGTTATTCTCTCAGTAAAGATCCAAGAGTATTTTGAATTAATGCTCAAATTTTAACAATTGGTGCCCTCAGACAAAGCCTTGAAATTGAATGGGAGAAACTGGATGACTAGCGATTTGATAACAATGTCCACATTATTTTCCAAGAACTAAGATTTCGAGTACTAATCAGCATCCCAGAAGCATGACAGAATAGATCCAATATTTTTTTGTAATTTTTCCATTCCAATAGAGTCCTAGGACCAAAAGTCATAACATCATCAACAAAAAGAGTATGGGTCATAGATACCTGTTCAGAAACCTTGATACTAAGTATGTTCCCCTCCCTCTTCGCTCTAAGAATGAGCCTGCTCAATCCTTCAATAGTCAACATAAAAAGTAATGGAGATAGGGGGAAAACCTGCCTCAGACCCCTAGAGCTTTTGAAAAAACCATATGGCACCCCATCAATGATTACAACAAAATTCACAGAATATATACATGCCATAATCCATTTTACCACCACCCAGGGCAGGCTGGCTTTCCATCAGGGGGAGACTTACTTTGGAAAAATATGTCTTACAAAATCTGGCTGTCTATTGGTTTTCACTTTGCAAGATTCCAAATTCAATACTGAAAGGAATTCGTAGGCACATTTTCTCCTTCATCTGGTCTGGTGGTGGGATTAAGCAGAAGTTTCATTTGGTTAATTGGTATTTGTTGGCTCGTATATCACCCAAGGGTGGACTGGGTGTCAATTTACCACTAATTATTACAATATGAAGAGATTCAATGAATTCATGGACATCCATGTTTAAAAAATATCATAACAACTTCTAGGACATCTAATGTAAGATGCACCTTTTAGACACGATTATTAGACCCATAATCCTCTTATGGCTCAGAGGTTTAAGGATACGGCTTGCTTTGGGCCCTCTAGGATCGCACTGAGAGAGTGTATCCCCTTATATTATAACACATCATTTAGAGCCAACGGATGATCCCCCGATCCATCATTTAGGTGGAAATTGGAAAAATATAATTTCACATTTTCACACATTTCATTGTGATCCTTTGGGGAATAAAACTTCAACTTACATTTTTTTTTTAAACTCCAACGTTGTTTCATGCCATGTTTAGGTGACCGTAGTAGGGTGAAGTCAAGCATGTGTAGCTATTTTAATGCATTCTTGACAGCAAAGAGGGTCTGTTTCAATGCATTCCTGACAGCACAACAGCCAGGGTGTAGTAGTCATTGGATGAGTTACAACATATAACTCATGCTTCAGGTCTAGTCTAGTGTATTAATGCATTGTTGGCAGCAACAAAGAAGGTGTAGTCAATGGAGGAGTTACATATCTACTAGAAGAGAAATTACACTTAATTTTTGAGAATTCTTGCATGCAATAGTGCGTAGATGAAGACCAATTACACATATTCTTTTGCATGCTTCTCACCACAATTGAGAATCCTCCTAATCAATTAACTACTTTTTATCACAAGCTGTTATATAAAGTGGTGCATCTAAAATCGAATAGTATTGAACCCATTAGAGATCTAGTTTAACTAAAGAAAAATAACAATAACGTATATTCATTTAGTTAAGCTACCAAGTTGCACAATTGATCCTTGAGTTAAGCTACCAAGTTGCACAATTGATCCTTGAGTATATTCATTTAGTCTAGCAATCCCAGTTCAGAGTTCTTATGAGATTATCAAATATCCACCAATCGGTGTGTGTGTGTGTGTGTGTGTTTGAATGGAGAAGTCTATGAACCTTGAACGATTAAATAAAAATAAAATGACCGTAAAATCCCACAACTACCAACTAACTGACTCCTATTGCCTACAACATCCATTTCATTTCATGTATTAAATGCATGGTGCAAATGTTGTGCAATGAATTCTTCGTTTTCCATTATGTAGCAGCTATGGGAACTCGACTGGTTTACCTGAACCTGCATGTTGTGTTGATATTTCTGGTATCTAAATGCTGCAAGATGCAAGTAGATGAAACATGACATCATATAAATTTGAGAGTAGAAATAGAAGAACACCATATAAAAAATAGAAGAGATCAGTGTTCGAAACTCAGAAAAAGAATAATAAAAAAATATGTGTCAAAAGGAAAGGAGGTCTGGCATACAAAACTGTCATGTCCCCAATTTTGGCTCATCTAGTTACCATGGTAAAAAGGGGTACAAAATAAACCCTAGGTAAATAATTTAATTTCATTAGGTGTCCATAGGATTAAATTTAGCCTAAGTGAAAGAGAGGAATTATTTTTATTAATCTTAATTAATTTTTGTAATTAATTTCCTAAATAATGGAGCAAGTGGGCTGAGAGGGCGCCCTCATGGAGATAAGGTTTCCAAATTGGATCTAGAGACAAGAAAACAAAAATATGGCTAAAGAAATTTGTGGATTTAGAAAAAGAACAAAAGAAGGAAAGGTGTAAGAGTTTCTAAAAGCAAGAAAATGGAAACAACCAGAAAAAGAAAAAGGAGGGTGCAGTTTTCTAAAAGGAGTCCAGTTTACAAATCAAGCAACTTTTACAAAGCAGGAAACATATGGAGAGAAAGGGGGGCATAGTTTCTAAAGGAGAAAAGGTTGTAAGGAAAAATCAAGGAAAGTATGTCCACTCATGGGTGACCTATTCTCACAGGTCACCAAGCTCTTCAACTTGCTTAGCAGGTCACCCTCAATTCTATAAAAGAGGGATTCCAACTCCGTTTCATTACTTTTTTCATTGTGAGTTTATGAGTGAATCATTTTATCTTCTCAAGGTTTGGTGATGTTCCCAAGCCAATAAATGGGTGATGTGCCCCATTCTTTCACTTCCCCTCTTCTGCTATGATCCCCTTCTTCCCTTTTCAGCCATGAAGACTCTTCTTACATGTACCGAAGATTATTTTGCAACCACTAAAGATCATATTGCATCTATTAAAGTCTGAACTTCATGCTTTTATCAACCTCTACAAGGAAGAGTTCGAGCTCCTCAATTCTGTGTTGAGATCTAGTCTAATCGGAGCCAAATTGTGAAGCTTTTTCTAGTGAAGAGAAGGATATCAAAGGAGAGACCTCTCATAGAAGAATATAAGAGATTTACTATTTTTCACGAGCTTCTCAAGGATAATACTCTCTCTCTCTCTCTGGTTCATATCTATTCTTCTCCCATCTTCTCATATCTTCTAGTCCAAGAGTTTGTTGCATTACACAATACACATTGTATTGGAGGGGGGTTATGTAATCATGAATTATTAATGCTCCATAATGCTGCCATTCAATACAGAATAAAGTTGATGCTATTATTAATAATATGTTAGAAGCCAAATATTAATTTAGTTTCAGAATCAAAGTCTGTTTATAACTCTATCTTTGCACCCTTGCTAGATTGGCTTCTCAAATTGACTAGTTTTTCCATAACTGATATAAAATGAGTTATATGAATCCAAATGAAGTGTCGTCAATTTATGTAGCTCACTATCAGCCTCAAGAAAATCATCCAATCTGTTGAAAAAATGTTTTGGAGGGTATTACAATGTTTAAGTTTGAACCAAGACTAGTTGAGTAGTCCAAATAACTAGTTTTATTGCTTTAATTGTAAAATGAATTCTATGAACTCAAATTAGATTCTGTAACTTTCTATTGGTCATTAACAGGCCACATAATAGATTCTAATCCTTATATTCAGTTTTATAGAAGTTTATATAGGATTTGGGAAGACAGTCCTTAAAACCAGCACGACGGTCCAAATCCCATCAACTCCTCCCCAACTCTAAATCCAGTGCTTATTTACTGTCCTATAATTCCCATATGTCTCCTTTAACCACACACATCAACCTCATTCACCTTTATCCCTACCCTATCTATTTCATATATGCAGATGTACCCAAAAGTATTGCGGTAGACTTCGGCAGTAGCCGATGCTCGAAACATAGATGGTCTCCGTGATTTGTATGAAGGATATCCTTATTCATATGCTGAAATATGATGCTGCAAACTTTCCCATACAGATATTAGAACCAAAAATTCTTCCCATCATCCTTGACTTGAGTGCCAGCTCCTAGAAGTTATCACCTTGCAAGCATAATAATTGTTAAAATTTACTAGTTAAAATTCTGATTAATTTGGGAGATTGTAGTTAATATTTTGGCCTATTCTTGGCTGGGATATTACAGTGGCATCAGATCACTTTCCTCCACCCCTGTGGAAAGAAAGAAGATCTCTGGTGAAGAATATTGCATATCAAATCTTCAATGTTGCAGTATGAGGCTCCTACCAATGATGGAAGAAGAATTTGAACAGTATGAAGAAGAGGTGGTCTCTATCAGATATTTTCAGTTACAAAGAGTAGAGGATGGTTACATTTTCTACCATATGTACATAGACCAATGGGATGAACCATCGATGGCCAAACCGAAGAAATATGTGACAGAGATGATATCTGCAAGTTAAAACTTGCCCCACCACTACCAGGAGTATCTAGCCTTGGGGAAAGAGATTGGTAAGGCCATTTATTTTAGACATTATTTTTACTGTAGATTTGGATTTGAGCTCAAGGATGGATATGGGGATTCAATAAAGAGAAACAAACTACTCATGGAGAAACCAAGTTGTTCTACCTTTGTGAGTAAAGAAGAGGGAAGAAAAAATCAACCAACTGCATCCTCTAGCTTCATGATATTGTTTGGATTTTCTTCAAGTAGATCTTCCAAAGGGGGTAAGCATGAAGAATCCATGACCATTTTTGCTAAGGATCAACAAAGTATGGATCAGAGAGTATCTACTAATGGATTCCAAGAAGAGGAATCTACTAATAGTTGCTCAAATTCTGAAGAAGCATCAGACTATTAATGGATGTTGTGAAGAGGTACCTATTGATGGGTGCCCAAGTTTTGAGGAGACATATTTTGATGGATGTCCATCTCTCTATGTGGGTGACATAGAGATACCATTTGATGATATTGATGCAAGTACAAGTTCCCCTAATACTGAAGTAGATGAAGAAGTTGAATGCATAGTGGAAGATCCAGCAGTCAAACATTTGATTGTTGGTAATGTGGAAGGTGAAATCACTCCCAATTTCTTTGTGGTTGATTTCAATATAAGTGCAGAAGAGATGGGGCAGATTGATGATGGTGAGACATATTTTGGATCTGATCCAAAAGAGGAACACAATTCAGATTTATAGTCACCCCTTGAGCCTCACAAGGAAGCATAAATTGAGCACATCTCAGTAAGGTGTGAAGCAGAGAAACGGGTGGGTGAACAAGCCATCATAATTCCAACACATAAGGAGGAGAACATGACACATGATGTTTGGGTTCATGAGTTGGGGAATGTTGAAACTTTGAGAGAAGATCTTTCTGGTGTACCAAGGATGAATGAGAACCTATGTTGCAGCCCAAATTATGTTGTTGAGGACCTAAAAGATGAATATATTGCAGCAACAACATATGGATCAGATTTCAAAACCTTGAGTGCACTGCATGAAATTGACCTGTTGATGGAAAATGAAGAGGAGGAACATCTACAAGAATCTCATCTTCTTGCAGGGTCATTGAAGATGGATGAACAAAAGATCCAAGAGGCCATGAAAATTCTCCATGACACTCATGATTCAGTGTCAAAGTTTTGTTGGGAAGCTTCTTTAATGTAAAACCAATCTTCCTTTTAAGCCATGGAGAATATCTAGAAAGCAATGTCCACAATCAAAGGTAATTTCTCAAAATTGCTTTCAGCGAAAAATGACATGTTTGAGCTTGTTGAGTTGTTGCGGGAAGCATCATTGAATGATGAACAAAGTATTTGCATATATGGAAAAGAGAACTACAAGCTCAAAGGTGAGTTGTTGGCCACCCAAGATTCTTTGAGATACACTTAAAGTGCCCTCTTAGAATCACAAATGAAGATAGAACAATTCCAACAAGAGTGGCAAGAATTGATTGAATCCTCAATTTTTCCTGAGAGTCATCCCTTTTGGGTCAATGACATAAAAAAGTCCATGGAGGAACCTCATGATTAGGTGGACCATGAGGAACAGTCTATTCGGTATGTGCTTGAAGAATGTGCAAAAAAAGTGGATGAAAAACAAGCACATGACTTTTTCTAGAATGAACCTGAGAGGTTCATTGAAGAAAGTCCCTTTTCCAAGGAAGAGGCAGATGACTTCACCATATATTGATCAACCATCAATGGAGAGGATACATCCACAAATTCAGTGGATGAAATGTTCAGAAGCATGGCTCACCATCCTTCATTCCCCACTTCACATTCAACCACAAATTTTGGGAATGAAAATTGGGTAAAAGGATTCTTCCTCTTGGTGTCACACGATGAGCAAGAGGTTCCTAAACTTGAGGCCGATGACATGTTCCTTAACCCGCAGCGGTTGAGGCAGCCCATGCATGTGTGTGCAGACACTTTTGACAAGAAGGCATCAGATCTACACTTACCTTCAATGTGTGGGTCAATTGATGGAGTTTTGCACCCTTGGATCAATAGCAAAGAGTTGAGCCATTGGATGAATAGGAGAGTACCTGTTGATTTCCATAGAGATCACAGGATCTCTTTATTTGACAAATACACACACATGGCTGACCACATTCCATATGGTTCAGCAAATAAAATTTCTTATTCATCCATTGGTTGGATGGGTAGATGCATCATTTCAATGAATACCTTGGGAGGCAAAAGGTTTTCTTGTTTCTGCATTAATTTTTTTGTTATAACTGACATTGTCCTGAATTGTGAGCAGAAACAGAGATATATTTTGCAGCCATTAGATATCTCCAATACACATGAAAAATAGATGCATTATGATTTTCATGCTCTCAATAAGTTCTATGTTTGGTGGAGAAGTCTCACAGTTATTCAGTTTTGCATTGGGAGTGGCACACTTCCAGCTTGGTGGATGGATCCTAGCATACCTTGGATTGACAAGTTGTCACAAGTAACAATGATGATGGATGGTATCCATCAGGGACCATGGGATCTAGGAACTCCTTGGACTGATAACTTTCCAAAGGTGGTAGAAAAATTTGGGTCCTTACAGAGGAAGCAATGGGATCCAAGCATTCTACTTAGTTATACTAACTGGGCTAAAAATTTTGTTAAAGAAGAATTAGTCATTTTGAAAATGACTATAATCAGAGTAGTGTAGCATAAACATGGAGGAATTTTGGTTAGAGTTGGAAATGGTTTCTTGCTTGAGGACAAGCAATCTTGGGAGGGGAGGACTATCATGTCCACAATTTTGGCTCATCCAGTTACCATGGTAAAAAGGGGGACACAGAAGTATTGCAGTAGATTTTGGCGGTAGCCGATGCTCGAAACATAAATGGTCTCCATGCTTTGTATGAAGGATATCCTTATTCCTATGCTGAAATATGTTGCTGCAAACTTTCCCATACAAATATCAGAAACAAAAATGCTTCCCATCATCCTTGACTTGAGTGCCAGCTCCCAGAAGTTATCACCTTGCAAGCATAATAATTGTTAAAATTTACTAGTTAAAATTCTGATTAATTTGGGAGATTGTAGTTAATATTTTGGCCTATTCTTGGCTGGGATATTACAAAATAATTATAAAGAGTTGTTACAAATCCATTCAAGAAGGATAAGTTTTGCTTGTTAGCCCATACCGTACCGTACTGTAGGTTCCTGCTTATTATCGGCACCCGACCCATGAAAATTTGGGCACGAACACACTCGAGTTTGACCATATCCTGTACCCCATTCTTCCTGTCAAATCAAACAAAAAAATATATTAGATTTACTGTGAATTCAAAGCAAATCATCCTTCCAAAAATCTTAGGCATTAGCAAATTGCATAATGAAAAGCCTTAGATTTATTAATGCATTTTTTTAATATTTTCTGTAACCAACTCTCCAATAGGGAAATGCATTTATTTGAAGGCGATAACAAATTGGAAATAATTGTAGGAATGGTTGATGGGAGAAGGTAACTAACTTGCAATCAATCGATCAGTTCAGGAAAAAAATCGTTAGCCGATAATAGTGGTTTGTGTTAGAAAAAATAGTAATTAACTTTGGCTTTTGTTTTAGTTCTATTATTAAAATTCAAGTTCAATTAAGATAATAAAGCATGCAAAATAAAACCATAAAGCATGCATGCATGAGCTAGGTTAGATTTTTAGTTTTTCCAAATAAGCGTTTAAATACATTCTTAGAGATTCATTGTAATGGCAATCAATTAGATATTCCTTGTTAATTTCAATAAAGATAATGAAGAGATGCATCTCATTCAACAATTTCTTGTGTTAATTTCTCTACCTCCAACCTTTAGATTGGTATCAGAGCGTATTGGAAGAAGATGTGATAGACAAGGAAGAAGATTTGAGAACCAAGGAAGAAGATCAAAGAGAGTCCTAGAGCTTGGAGGAAGGTTCAAGGCACGAACTTCTGTTTGAAATCATAGAAATCTCAATCATGGTTCTCCCCTATCCACAGGTGTGATCGAAGCAGTGATGCTTTACAAAAAAAATTGGGATCTGATCGCGAACTCTCCATAGATAAGGTACGATCCAGACTTGGTTTAAATGCGACCTCCCCATAGGAAAAGTGCAATCCGAACACAGGTTGGCTTTTGGAATATGCGATCCAAAGGCTAAAATCGTAGTTTCTCCTTGACCAGGGTGTAATTGGGATTCGGTAATTTTATCAGAGAGACAGAGAAAGACTCTGCAGTGTCTAATGGCTTATGGCAGCTATAATTGGTCCCATATTTCTCCTATTACGGGGAAAAAGGAATATGATATGTGGGCCACAAGGATGGCAGTCTATTTAAGATCCAAAGAGGTGTAGGAATATGTTGTGCATGATTATTCTGAAACAACAGTTGATACAGCTGAGCAAGCCCCGTCGAATGGAGAAAAATATGTGTTGCAGATTCACAGAAAGAAGGATGCAAAAGAATTGCACCTTATTATGAATGCATTGGATAATAGTGTATTTCCAAATGTCTCATCCTCGCTTCATTCAAAGGATGGATGGGATACTTTAGCTACCAATTATAAGGGTGTTGATAAGGTACAAATTGATAAACTTCAGAATTTCAAAAGAGATTTTGAAGATTTGAAGATGAAAGAATCAAATATTGTTGATCAATTTATGAATCAAGTCATGGGAATAGTTAATCAACTGAATACATATGGTGAAAATATATCTGATCAAAGGGTTATTGAAAGAGTGTTGAGATCTCTACCCAGTAAATTTGATCCAAAAGTTGCATCTATTGAGGAAGCGAAGGACCTAATCCAACTATCCATAGATGAGTTGACTGGATCAATTCTATCATATGAATCTAGGATCAATATAAATGAGGATTCTTATATGGATAATTCCTTCAAATCCCAAGTATCATTCTCAAAAGGTATATGAAAAGGTAAAGGTAGATGTGGATCAAGAAGAAGAGGTAGAGGCGGTCGAAGCAACGCAAAGGAAGATCAAGATCATGATCATTACCATGAAGATGGGAACTGTAACAAAAATAGGTAAGATAAATCCAATGTTAAGTGTTATTATTGCAATAAATTTTCCCATTATGCTAATGAATGCATAAAGAAAAAAGTTTATCAGGAAAAACAGAATTCCAATGTGACTAACACCTCTGAGAAGAATGAAGATTTGTTATTTCTTACATGTCTCGCTGCACATGGAATCCCAAAGGGACTTTGTATTTGTATATAGTGGTTGTAGCAACCATATGGCTGGTGAAAGTCTAGTTGTATATCTAGATGAATCAGTAAAGACATAGTGTTAGAGCAATATTATACCTTAGTACCTTAATCATTAATAAATTAATGGTTATTAGGTGTTAAACTGGTTAATAATACATCGCTAGGTGTGAAACTGGTTATTATGAAGTGGTTTGGACTTATTTGGATAAGTGTGAACAAGTTCACACTGTATGAGCCAAAGTATGGGCCAAGAGGTGGTCAAACTAGTTGTTAGGAATGCTTATCCAATCATTTATTGTCCCAGCATACCTAAGGCACCCTCTTTCCCTGTTTTAAGGGAACACATTGACCAATGACGCTCATGCTCTGTATGTGGGCAGTTCCCACTCCCTAGGCCATTTTTGGCATGCCTAAGCCTAACCAACTTCCACCAAACCTTATCCTCACATGTGTGAACCTCATTAGGACTTCCCATGCTTACTCAATGTTCACATGCATATTTTGAACCTGTTTGAGTTATTTTGGAAACATTTTTGGTTAACCTAGGGGGGATTGGGGTAAATCTAAGCTAGATAAGTGTGGACACTCCAAGTGGATATTTTTCCTCCTATTTTGTATATAAGGATGAACCAATCTATTTCATATTATTGGATTGTTAATAATATTCTGATATTTCACCCATTTCATGTGTTATTTACATTTGTTCTTCATTTTACAGATTTGTGCCTATTCCTGTAAATGTGTTGCAATCTTTCACTAGTGAGGAATCCATAGTAGCTAGGTTCTGCTATGACTAATATTTTACATGGTATCAGAGCTCTTGGAGCTATTATTCGAACCAGCAAGACTATTTTAGTGGCTTGCCAGAAGCAGTGGAGAAACCACAGAATTCTTGAGGCCATTGCATTGAGTCCATTGGAGAAATCTAGTGGCTCTTCTCAGGTGTGATGCTCTTCCGAATGCACCCACTATCAAACAGGGTTTGAATCTGTTAGTGTAGATCCCTCCTTAGTGATTGAGAGTTTTTTGGACATTTTCAAGAGCACCATTGTCACCCAGTGCACAAGCAGTAGAAGAAGATGGAGCAATCTCATCCAAATTTGCTCACTCCTTTCAACTATTTCAATTGAAAGGATGAAATGGTGATTTTGTTGAGATCCAAGGGTCTTTTCAGGATCACAACGGGCACATAGGTTGAATCAAACTCTGCTGTGGAGAAATCAAAGTTTTTTAACAGAATGGATGAGGCATTCGGCCTCCTTGTCTCAGTATTTCAAGAGACCTCCTGTTTCATGTGGAAAGTCTAGCTACACCCAATGAAGTTTGGCTCAAGCTTGAGTCTCTATTTGGGAAGAATGATGAGATGAGAGGGCATCAACTTGAGAATGAGTTGATCACACTAAGTCCAAGCAATTTCGAATCCATCCAGGATTTCTTCACCAAGTTCAAGAGCTTGGTCTTGCAAATCAAACAATGTGGCATTGATAAGAAGGAAGAACAGTTGATCTTGTCCATTCTTTCAAAATTGGGTCCTGAGTACTCAGTTTTTGTCTCTACTTTCAACTCCACAAAGCTCACAGTTACAAATTGGAAAATGCCATCTTTGGCTAATTTCATGGTTATGCTAACTAAAGAGCAAGACAAGTTGGTCTTGATGGGTTCCATTAAGCAAAAGGACCAAGTGCTTGCTGCTGGAGATGTGAAACAAAGAGGCAAACAAAAACCCATTTTGAAACCCCAAGAGAAGAAGATGAAGGAGAAGAAGTAGTCAAATGAAGAAAGCTCAAGTTCTAGTGATGAAGATTCGAAAGTCAAGAAGATGAAGAACAAGAAGGAAAGACCCAAGTGGTTATTGCAGAGGTCCTCATTATGAAAAATATTGTTACAAAAGGCAGCTGAACATCTTGATTAAATTTACTTGAAGAGCATAACGTTGACGTTCCATATTTTGCAAGAAAAGAAGAATCCAATGTCTCTGTGGAGCAAGAACATTGTCTCCATGCCACATGCAAAGGTAAAACGCTCTATGCTTTGGGTGCAAGAGCCAAATATTTTTCTGATATCTCTGTTTTTGATTTACATTCTGATATATCAAATTCAGAAAACTCAGTCTCTTCCCTGAAAGAATCTCCATCCAGTTCACCGAAGCTTTCCCCCAATACTAGTCATTTTTCACTAGTTTTTGACATGCCTTCTGAAAGCTCTTCCCAACTTCATTCGGATCCTTTCCAATATGATATGGAAGTTAATATGCAGGCTGATCTATAGTGTATGACAGACCTCAAACCATTTTCCCAACTATTGGATGTCCAAAAGACCATGCAACCCCCAAGCTCTCACATTGGAAAATCTGACAATTTCATTGTTTCCAAAACTATGTCACTTGCCTATGTTGTCTTTATGTCTTGCATTTCATTCCTTGGTTGGATAGCCATGCCATTAGACATCATGGGGCTGCTGTTACAAATGTCTGGACCTGATCTTATGTAACATCCCTCCAATTTAACCCTAATTATTATTATTATTTTTGTAAAATAATTGCAATTATGTAAATAGGCCATGGTGAGGAGCTCAAGGCCAAGGCCCCACCAGTGGACCTCGAGTCAGCATCATGATTATAAGTCTTAGTTAAGACTGCAAAATTAAGAAAGGTAAACGCGACTAAACGATAAACGACCGAACCCATCCAAAAGAAAAGATGAGATGGCAGATAAGCCATGAGAATCTTAGGGCACCATACGAATAGAGTTTACCCTAAGTAGAAGACCTAAAACTACTATAATTAAATAGTAAACTTATGCAGCTTTGACCTAATTCCACGCATTAACCTACCATCCTAAAGGGCAAATCTAACGGCTGTTATACCAGTTGGGTGACTTGCGACAAAGATCTAAGTAACAAGTCTTATGATAAATTATGAAGCCATATGACATTAATATACTTTGACCTAATTGTCCTAATCCTATTATAAGTAAGCCATGAAAATGGACCTTATATATATATATGTGTGTGTGTAGCGGGAGATATCATATATATATTTACAATTATATAAGATTATAGCTGAGGTCATTATTAAATTATTATGATATATATATTGAAATGAGTGTGTTTTATAGCCTTGAGAAAGGCAAATAAATAGTTATAATAACTATTAAATACATATTATATATGTGTGTGTCTTGAACAAAACATTAGGCCTTATGAGAAAGGCTATGTTCTAATATTGAAAAGAATGTTTAGTAAAAGTAAAAGAATAGTAATACAATATAAATATTTATCATAACCATCGGTGAGAGGAGATGTGGGAGATTGTTTTGTCCGCCCTTTGTGTTTCTTAGTTTGGGTCCACAACCTGTCATCTGTTTCTTCCTTTAAAAATGCCCTCATCTCTAGTATAGTGGAAGCGTTAGAGCATGGCTGAGGGAGTGCCAGTGGTTAGTGGACCACTATCCACCTCCTTTGCTAAATGCCGAGTCATAAATTTTGCCAGATATCGATATGTTGGGGAGGTTTCCAGTTATAAAAGAACCAAGCTCGACTGAGCGTGGGGGAGATAAAGGAAGAGGGGGGGAAAAGAAATGAATGTCCCACGTATTAGCAGAGTCGTGGAGGTTCCTCTCCTTCGTATCGTCATACACTTCCTGCGTGTTATATTTCTTTCATATATTTCAGTAGGACATACTCACCGTTCAGAAATAGAGAAACAACCTCTGTGTCTATTTGATGTTACCCTGGTAATCACGGATTTCATTCTCTGCCTCGGATGATAAAGAATAGATCCGTTGTATGCCGAAGTGAGGTCATAAATCTATATTATTGGAATGATAGCTAAAGATCGCATTACAGGTATGCCGAATTGATTTTTGAGATCGCATTACAGGTATGCCGAATTGATTTTTGAGATCGTATTACATGTAGGTTGAATCATGTTTAAATAATGGCTGAAATCGTATCATGGGTATGCTGCAAATCATGTTTTAATATTTTTGGTATATCTGAGCTCGAATCTTTGCTATAGAGTTGGATCCATATTGCCCTTATTCAGTTTTGATTTAGGTGAAATGTTGGCCGTCTTCTTAGTACCAACGTGGTTGCTGAAAGATAGACAGAGTATGGATCTCTGTCGTATCCGCTAATACCTGTGGAGGATGCATTCCCTCTACCACACAGTAGCTTGACAGATTTTGATTCTCTGCTCCATCCTTTTGCTAAGCTGATTGTTGTCCTGACTTTTGTTCTACGTCCGTCTTCTCTACTCAGTGGTGTTCTGAGTAAATATTAGAAAATCGTTTTCCCTGACTAGTTGTTTTTCTGAGTTTATTGCAATTCATTTAGCAGCGCCAGAAGCTGGCCTCTGCTTATACGCTTTCATTCCTGAATCAACCATTGTCTTCGGGTGTTCCTTAGTTTTAGAATGACGGTACCGTACACACAGCAGTGTTGTTATCTTGCTTTTACAAATGCCTGGAGCAATGGGAGACTCCCATTGGGGGAGACCAGTCTCTAGCATTATAGATGCACTCGGTTGTGTATTTGTTTGATGCTGAGTCTTAGTGAGTGTCACTTTTAGGTTTATCTATGATAATTTAATGCTTGCATTGATCTTGATATATCTATTGGACATTGCTATTTTATGTTATCCAGTATTAGCGTGTTATATCAACATACAATACTCTGAAACTCTAATTGCTTTTGCTACAGTGTTGGAGTTTTGTTTTACCTCTGCTATAGCGATGAGATTATATAATATATGCACATATTCTTACTGCCTTTGAATCATAGAAGTGTTATTTATTTTCATATGCTTATTGATCTATTGAGATCTCTGAACTATGCTGTGATTGAGTGATCCCTGTAGGTATTATATGAAATAGTGTAAATTTGGATACCTTGTGGAAAGCGCAGATCTAAGTTGATAGTTTAGGGTTTATATTATGTTAGATATATACTACAAAATCCTGTAGGTAATGAGAATATGTAATTCTTGTGATATCCTTAGGTTGTAACTTCATGGTATTTCTATGTATTTCATTAGTGATGCGCTTAAGGAAAAATCTTAGCATTTGATATTGTGATCTCTGCCGGATTACATTTTGATTTCCTCGCCGCTTGATATCGAAAATGCAATACGTATACATCTCTTAGTTGCAAATATGGATCCACGTACATTACCTACTGTTACTTTGGTTTTTAAATTGTTGTCAGTTCCTGTCTTTACGATATGTGCCAAGGTTTCGTGAAGGTTTTAGGTTTATACAAATATAATTTTCTACCTTTGTAGTGGCGTGTTCGATCTTAGCCCCGTTTAGATTTAACGATAGTATCGAACTACTTTTGTTTCAGTTGATAATAATAATAAGTAAAAGGTATGTAATAATAATATATAAGTAAAAGGTATGGCTACCTTTGTGCCTTTACTATACAAAGATCTTAGATATGAAAATATAATGATAAGACATATAAGAGTTTAAGTCACCTTGGTTCAAGTACTAATCAAGGGTAGAGTTATCTTTTTGTAATTTATTATAGGACAAGTATGACCACTCGAAAGTATGGATTTGAATTTGGCTTGTGAAGTCTAGGAAGGAAGTATGAACCTATAGTAATACACAAATTTCTATTATGTATTACGTTAGGAAGAAGAGTAATCATGTTATGGAAAACAGAGATATAATTTTTGGGTACTGAGACGAGAGTTGGTAGATATATGATAGATACAGAGAGTCCTCTGTAATTGTGTAAATCATGTTTATCGGCAAATGTCAGAATATTACTCTCCTTGAGATAGGTCATGAGATTGCAAAAAGTAAGTATAGCAACCATGATGTTTCCAGTGGTAACCACTGAGATGTAATAGGTGAAATCCTCATATTTGTTTAAAAATATATAATAAAGATGCACACACTTTTGTGGACTAGCCCGTGTACGGGTGAACCACGTTACTTTTGGTCTCCTGTGTATGACTGCGATTATTGCATGTGTGTACTCGTGTTTGAAATCAATTGTTTATATGTGTACCTTGTGAGTTACTTGTTCATGTGCTTATATGTGAATAATGATTAAAATAAGATTACCACTAATGAATAAGATCTGCATGGAAACACTCAATCATGAGCCAATTTGTTAGATGGTTTGTTTAAAAAAAAATTTGTACCCATCATTTGTTGGGATACTTAACTAAAAACAATATACAAACTTTCCCTTCTGTAATAAAGAAGTTGCATAATTACTACTTCATACGATAGGTGAATTTATATGATTATGCAGGGTGTAGATGATTCATAGACATCGTAGTTGAATTTTGTTAAAATATTTATACCCATTTTATTTCTGTGTTTGTAGATACGACCATCGTCGTAAATTGTTCTCAAGAAATACAACGTATTATTATCGCTAATTAAGTTAATAAAAAGAGTTAACCATTATTTTATTTTCTTCATTGACAATTTCAGTATTTATTACTAATTTAAAAATTTTTAAATTTTTTGAAAATCAAGTATGTGACATCTTACCACTTATGGTTCAAAACTCAAGTCTCTAGACCCTTCAACTTTGTTCAACTGTTAGTGTGATCTAGCTACAAACTCTTCTGATGTTACTGTAAAACCATTCGATCATGGAGACATTATACCTCTGTTTTTTGCTGCTCCATATGGCTCCTATTTCTATATATCAGAGCCACATGATCTCTTTTATAGATTTGGGAAGGTGCTACATCAATTCGGAAGGAAGATTCGTGGTTTGATTTGCCATGTGGAAGCTCCTCAAAATGTTGATTTTGTTGAGATTTTTTATGCTTTTTGGGAAGGATTTTGCAAAGATATCTTTTCCATTTTTTATTATGTATTCAAATCTGAGTATGTATGCAGCAAGAAGCATTCCTATGATGCTCCTCCATCATCAAATGATGAGTTTCAAGGGGCCTTCCAACATGTTTCTTGTCTACACAACATTGATGCATTAATGCATGATCATGGCATCCACAACATCTTCACCAAGTCTTTCACCAAGAAGTTGTTTCTCAACTCATTCAAGTGAAGAACAAGACCTGCTGAAGACTTTTTTTATCATCTTTGTATCATGTCTATTCTTGAGGGAGGATTTTCCCCATGTGGTTTGCCTCTTTCCTCATTTTACATGGACAAATAAATTTATGTTGTAAAATGTGACTTGAGCCTTAGTTGCCAAGGCGTTATTTTGATATTCCACTAAGTCTAGCTTATGGGGGGGTGTTAGAGCAATATTATACCTTAGTACCTTAATCATTAATTAATTAATAGTTATTACGTGCTAAACTGGTTAATAATATATCCCTAGTTGTGAAACTAGTTATTATGAAGTGGTTTGGACTTATCTGGATAAGTGTGAACAAGTTCACAGTGTATGAGCCAAAGTGTGGGCCAAGAGGTGGTCAAACTAGATGTTAGGCATGCTTATCCAATCATTTATTTCCCCAGCATACCTAAGGCGCCCTCTTTCCCTGTTTTAAGGGAACACATTGACCAAGGGCACTCATGCTCTATATGTGGACAATTCCCACTCCCTAGGCCATTTTTGGCATGCCTAAGCCTAACCAACTTCCACCAAACCTTATCCTCACATGTGTGAACCTCATTACGACTTTCCATGCTTACTCAGCGTTCACATGCATATTTTGAACCTATTTGAGTTATTTTGGAAACATTTTTGGTTAACCTAGGGAGGATTGGGGTAAATCTAAGCTAGATAAGTGTGGACACTCCAAGTGGATATTTTTCCTCCTATTTTGTATATAAGGATGAACCAATCTATTTCATAGTATTGGACTGTTAATAATATTCTGATATTTCACCCATTTCATGTGTTATTTACATTTGTTCTTCATTTTACAGATTTGTGCCTATTCCTGTAAATGTGTTGCAATCTTTCACTAGTGAGGAATCCATAGTAGCTAGGTTCTGTTGTGACTAAGATTTTACACATAGCTTAAAGTTGGAACCGATGAAATAGTTCCAGTATTTGGAAAATGAGTGGTCAACATACTGACCAAACAAGGACAACAAAAGACTATAACAGATGTATATTATGATCCAAGGTTGAAACATACTTTACTCAGCATTGGGAAACTCACCGAAAAGAATTACATACTTGCCTTTGAGGGATCAAACTATGCCATATATGAAACAGATGATCATCAAGGTACAAGTGACTAGAAAAAAAATGTATCCACTAGTCATGAGTTGCAGCAAGTAGGTAAACTCTTTTTCCCAAAAATCAACATGCATGGATGATTATTGGCTATGGAATTTTAGATTTGGACATCTTCGCTTTGCTGGTCTAAAATTGTTGCAACATAAAGATATGGTTAAGGGATTAACTCTTATTAAACAGCCAAAGAGAACATGTGAGTGTTGTATTCTTGGAAAGCAACACATGGATAGCTTTCCTAAAGGTGAGTTTCGAAGGGGTCATGTACCCTTAGAAGTGATCCATATTGATCTGTGTGGTTTGATGCAAATTCAGACACTCGACGGTAGTTATTATTTTCTTACATTCATTGATAACTTCAATAGAAAAACATGGGTGTATTTACTTTGTCAAAAGTCGGAAACTTTTGGCAAGTTCAAGGAATTCAAAGCTTTAGTTGAAAACTAGAGTGGCCATTAAATAGAATTTCTAAGATTAGATAGAGGGGGAGAGTATGATTCAAAGGATTTACATGCTTACTGAAAACAACATGGAATCAAAAGGAAATTCACAACAAGCTATACACCTCAGCAAAATGGTTTAGTAGAACGTAAAAACAAAACCATTATGAATATGGAAAGAAGCATGTTGAAAGGAAGAAATTTGTCGTATGAATTTTGGGGAGAAGAAGTGGTTTGTGTTGATCATGTGTTGAATAGATCTCCTACCAAAATTGTGAAGAACAAAGTTCCACAGGAAGCATGGACAGGTATGACTTATGATGTTTCTCATTTCAGAATATTTGGTTGTGTATGTTATGCTCATGTAACTAAACAACAAAGAAGAAAGCTTGATGAAAGAAGTAAGAAATGCATATTTCTTGGATATGGAGAAGGCTCTAAAGCTTACAATCTATATAATCATGTGACCAAAAAGGTCATCATCAGTAGAGATGAATTGTTCAAAGAACAAGAGTCATGGGATGGAAACCTAGACAAGGTTGTTGAAGTTGTGGTACCTCAACTAGAAGATGATGAAGAAGAAGAGCAGATTGAACATGTTCCAGTAGAACCAGGAACAAGTACTCCAACAAGGACACCTAGAAGATCAATAGATCGATATACTACTAGTACACAATTAGGTAATGAATCTGATCACAGAGATAGAGAGACTAGAATATTAGAAGATATTTATGATTAATTGGATGCAAATACCAAATTTTATTTTATTGATTGTTAACACCAAAAAATTGTTCACTAGCTCATATCCCTAGTCACATAACCCATTTTTCCACTTTCCTACATTTTTTTCATCCAAAACCCTAAAAAACCCACAAAAAAGGGTCCAAAATCCCCAAAAAGAAAAGAAAAGGGGGAAAAAGTAAAAAATAAAATTAAAAAAATGGAAAACTTCAAATACCACAAACCAATACTATTAATCTCCCAAAACCATGGGTCAATACTCCACCACCCAAAATCACTATAAAAAGGTGATGGAGCCCCCCCATTTCACATCCATAATCACTCTTCATAACCTTATGCTACCAAAATTCCTACTAAACTTGAGCCTATCACCTTGAGCTACAGTTTTGGTGACTTCATTAGGTCAATTCCCATAGAATCTTTGGTTTATTTCTAGTTTTGTACTTGTTATTTTTCTTGCATTTTACAACTCTGACCTAGCCTTGGACACTATACTTGAAGATCTGTCCCTTTCCTTCACAGCAACCTTCAACAGTTCCATTTTTACGGCTCGGCCCGTGACTTCGGAAACTTTTTTCTGGGCTGCAAAGCACGATTGTTCGACTGAAACTTGTGCCTTCCGCCCGACTTTCGGTCTAAAACCCGCGCTCCAACGGACTTTTCAGCCTAGAACTCGCGCCTTTTAGCCCTATAATCGTGCGTTCCATGCGCTTTCCGACCGTTTAGCCACGCCATTAGCACACCTCCTGCCTCGAAACCCATTCCCTTAGCACACCTTTTGCCTCGAAACCCTCACCCTCCGTGTGTTTTTTCCCCGAAACCCGCACCCTGTTTCTTGTTCCTGTCGGTCTGTTTCAGCGCAATTTTTTTGCAGTTTGCCACACCCAGAGCATGAATTTTTGCCTCACAATCGCACCCTATAGCCATTTTTTCCCACTTTTCCTTGCCCTAACAGCCTTCTGTTTGCTTGCATCCATTTTGCTGTCCAAAATTTTCTGTTGTAGCATTCACAAAATTTTACTTTGCATTATATTTCAGCAAGTTCGTTTATCTTACACATAGTAGTTAATTTTCTTTATTTTTCAAAGTTTTCAGTTATTTATTTTTCAACATTTACTATCTGGAAATATTGGGTACACACCACCTGTGCACACACTCTCTCCCCCTAATTCAAGAGAGACTTAAAATTTACTTAATTCAACCCACCTTAACCCCACTTGGGGAACACAAAAACAATTATGTATCTAGGTAGGACATTGGGGTTAGGCATCCAAACAAGACCCCCTTTGTCATTTACATTTGAGACATAGCTGTTGTCTTTTAGGGATCCAAAATCCCCTATTACTTATTGGTACGGTTGACACCGATTTGATGGAGGGTCTCTCCCTTAGGAGGGAAAGTAGCAATATTGGTTCCGGAAGTCTGATTCAAATACCACTCTCCATTCTGTACTGAAGGACACCACATCGTTTTTCTCGTTGTGCATGCTGGCGCCCATACCGGGTGTACAATGACCAAAGAACTGAAGCTACGGGATACCTTTCCGGACGTGCTGTAACATCCCCAAATTTCACAAAAAAATAAAATTTTCTAAGTAACATTAAATGCTTATATTTGTTATGCAAAAGTATAATTAATGATAATTTGCTTCTTTAAACGACAACCTGATTTTGTATTATGACGACACATTCTTCAATTAGTCATCAATATTATAATCATGTTATGTCAATTACATGCTATGTTTGTCATAATGTCTTTACTACTTGCGAATGATTAAATGCATGTATTTATGTTATCACATACTGCCGGATGTTTAATACTATTTATGTTTCCTAAATGATTATGGTTACTTCTTTAAATGTATAAACATCGTCAATTAACTTATCTCTTACTATGGTACCGTTTTGTTCATATATACTAACTGTTTGATTTTCCATTTGATGAAGGGTTCCTATGGGCACCCCGAGGCTTACTTAGCTATTGATAGCTAACGCTCTTAAAAAAATTTCGCAAATCACAGGTAAGAGTGAGATTCATTATCGATGTATGTCAAAATGACTTTGTTATACTTCCTTTAGCCTCTGACATTAATTACAAAAGTATAGAGAACTTATTTTGTGCAAGAGTAAGACCTACCCTAGCTATGATCGCTAATTACAGGATCACGATGTCATATATATAAAATTTCGAGCTGCATATATTCCACATAGATTATTAATGTCCTATTTGATCACTGTGATTTTCATAGAGTTTAAACTTCACATTCAAATCATTCTTATGCGAAATTGTTTTATTTGTATTAAAGTCAGGGTTTAATTGTATTCGATTATCACTATAGCTCTTTATATATATATGTTTTAATGGTAATGTTATGACCATGACTTATCAACTTGTAATGTGAAGACATGTAACAAGACCTAACTATATGTTATAAGCTATGCGCTTTAAACTAATATGCAACTATAATTATTCTATAGACTATATGCATAGTATGGCTCTCAAATTGCTCTAAGTGGATCCATACACTATATGCATAGACATATAATTACGTTATAAGCATAGTGAAGTCCACAAGTTAACCTCAGTGGGTCTCTGCGTTGGCAGGCGTACAAGCATCCGGTAGCTATAACACTTAATGTTATTAAATGTGTTTTTGAGTGGAATGCCCATTGGCAATCATGGTGGCAAGGCTTCACATGAAGGTTCTTAGTTTTTGTGTTAAACCCTAGCTGAGTTCTGAACTACCTCGACAAGACAATAACCTGGAACATTCATTTGGCAATGAAGGTGGGAGGAGAGGCCAACAAGCTCTCAGTTTTTCAGGGTTTGTAAACAATGATTGCAGTTCCTCCCGGGGTTTGATACTGAGACCTCGTATCCTATATGTTGTCAACAGTAGGCTATATGAACCCAAGCTCTTTACAGAGTTTTTAACCCTTACTACGTTTGATGGTGAATCTTTGCACCACCAGTGTTGATGCTGAAAGCTTAACCATCGCAAATGTTGATGAAAAATTGCTCAGGCATGCTGATGAGTTGTAGGTAATGTCATAATCGACCCTACATGTTTCGCAGAGCGTTTTAATGTTAACATTGTTTAAATTAAATTGTTTGAGTTACTCCAAGATTTAACCAGTTGTCATGTTCATGTCCCTGACAGGTCACTTCCTTAGCATTTGTTTTAAGGTTGGACAAAAAGGGATAAGAGCTTCTTTGGCCTTGGTAAGCCTTGGTGACTCCCTATGGGCATCTATTTACACTTGGAAGATTTTGGTGAAGCTTGGAATTGATGTCGGTCTTATTTTGGTTTAGCCAAAACTTCGGTTTAACTTATAAATTGTTTTTACATATGATTGTAATCTTATAAGCCGACATTTGGTACAAAGAGGGTTGAACCCTTGACCTTGACTTGCGTTGGTTTCTCAATGCTTCCTTTCGTTACTATTTGTGTATAAATTTTTATGGATAATATAAATGGTTTTTGCAAAGATCCAATATAGTTTGAAATACAATTTCAGAGAGATTGCTCTCGGCATTTTCATTATTTTGTAATGAATTGATTTTGATACAAGATACCAGTGTTTTAGGGAAAAGCCCGTCTCTGTTGGCAATGGTTGTGATGTTCATTTATAAGAGTTGTTTCAAACATTGAACTCAAGGCAGAGTTGGAAACCCTACCAAAACTGTTTACAGTGTTAAAGGTTTACTTGTGGAAAATTAAGGGTTTCGAACCCCAAACCTGTTATGTATTTAAGATTTATTTTGATAGCTTATAAAATTATTATGTGGATTAGGGTGAGTCGAGATTCGAACCCTGCACACCTGCACCTTGTAAAGGTCATGTTTATAATTCTATGAAAGTATGGACCGTTTTGGGTGAATGCTTATGGGTATCGAACCCTGGTCTTGTATTATATTCTCATTTTGGAAAAGAATGCAATGTTATTACACTATTACCAGTTGTGGATTATGAACAGGGTTTTCAACCCTGGAATGGTCGATAGACTCTTCAGAGTTACTCTTTGCTTAGTTAATTGTAGTATATTTTAATGGTTAAATTAAATAGTAATTCTTTGGACATTGCATTATTATGCACTGCATTTGGAAATATCTCTATGTAAATATTTAAGTGGGTAAATATGGTGAAATGAAGCTTGATGCTTACGGTTAGAATTAGTTGAGAAGTATGTAAAATAATACTCTTTTAGTACAAGATAGATTTATGGTTTTCCATTTGGTTTTTAAAAGATACCCAACCTGTATTATGGAATTACGATACTACTAGGGTTTTGCAACATCAGTTGTTTATAAAAAGAGTTAGATTTATTCTGAATGTAAACTAGATTTAAGATTATTAATTCTGTATGAAACAATTGAAATGCTAAGTAATGTTGTTTGGTATATAGGGTGCTTCCTGAAAATTTTCCTACCTTATACATTTATAATATATGTTCTGTTTATAAAAGAAAAATACCTTAATGTACATAAAATAGAATAGTTTATCGATATAGATCTTTATGATACATTTTCAGCCTATGATAAAGAATCATTCTATTCTACTCCTAAATTAACTTCTCTGTACTAGAGTACGATACATAATGTATGTGGAAAAATACATAGAAGTATTTCTACTCTATCATTTATCATTTTAAAATTCAGAATTATTCATTCAGTTTTATACCTAGCAGACAAATGGACTTTCAGGATAGATAATATGATAGAAATTTAAAAGCATTTACTAACAGTTCAAGATATATATAAGTTTTAATAGAAAGCTGATAACATATTATAATCATTTCCTTAGAATATAATTTGGGCAGAAAGTAAATAAGATAACACAATTAGAACTTGGTAACCATAGAAGAGACAAACAGCCAAAGGAGCCCATTCCACCCAACTTTTTCCTGAAAACAGCCAAGCTACTTGCCTTAGGACCCCCGAGCCTGTTCACTGAACCACCAAGACGAAGATGATGTGTGGAGAATGGAATAAATTCCTTTGCAAATCAGCAGTACTACTTAACAGTAATACTTATGCCTTTAGAAATGTGGCTGCACTAGTTCAGAATGTAGTCTTACTCACTCAATCACTTACTAGCCTTCCCCTCATCGAATCTGTTGTGCTCTCTTGTCTTTCTCTTTCAGAAATTTTCACAAGGTAAGAACTCAACAGCCTCCTGCTAAATTCGATGGGTAGATAAAGCATGCCTAGGTATTTGGTCAGTTTTCTTTAGTTAATGAGCCACCTGCTCAGTTCCAATTTCTTGGGGAATATGACCATAAAAATAGGGAAGTTGTCCCCTGCAACAACTAGAAGTGAGTTCAGGATGCTGCCAAGTGTCAGTTTTCTCTCTACCCCATTCCATTCCTCCTAGTGGGTTAGTGAACACTCATTCAACAATATCCCTTGGATATTTGTCTCCTCTTTTATTTATAAATAATAAAATATTCAGAGTAATTAATTACAGTCATCCTTGACCCACTTGGTCAATAATAAAAAAACTTTACAATAACATAAAACATAATGTTTTTCTGACAACATAAAATGTTCAGAATCTGGGTATGTGACATGTGCCATGAACGTGGTAGCTTAGTTGCCATTCTTCTAGGACTCGTTTACCTGGATTCCCTCTCGGTAGAGGGATATCCTTAGCCATTCGGTTCTACATTTCATATTTCCTGACTGTGGATTTCATCACCCTGCAGGGGATATGATTTGTGTGAGCTTTCATATCTTTTAGTTAGGTGTTTGCATGCTCCTATACCCCCATTTTGTTAGTGAGTCTACCTTTTTTACTTTTTAGGAGTGCTTCTTGTTGGTATTATGACCATTTTATTGCCGCTCCGCTTGTTGTAGCATGCTGTTGCAGCAAGTGTTTTTGAGCATGTTGTTGGCCTAAGTGCCGTCCTTTTTTGAGAGATCTCCTTTTGCACTAGGATTTTTTATCGTTTTATATCCCACGGATCCTTGATCACTGTTACACCTGTCACCATTGATTCACTGATACACTCTCATCGCCTACAGGGACTATCCTCGCAGCATGGTCCACTTGGTCCCACCCATCAATGACGCACAGCCGCGTCGCCAACTCCTTATCCCAACACACCTTATTTTACTTCTGACTCTGATTCAGAGTTACCCACCTACACCGCTCCATCTAGCCCCATGGACGGCGTATATCCAAACCCCTTTACCAACGGGAATATCAATAGTGGTTCCACCGCTAGCCCAACTACCATTTCAACGCCCATCCCTACTATACCATCCACTAGACCTACACCTAGAATTCTAGCCACTACTTCCATACCCATCAGTAGCAGATCTATTCTGACTACCGTCCCTTTGGTCACTAGTAGTACACTTGGGGGCACTGGCCATTCCTACTCGATCCCCACTATGAATCACATTGTTGCTCCACCCCTTGGTGGAGGTGGCCCCACGACTGCCGCCATGGATAGCACACAGGCCACTTCAACCACATCACACCCTCTTGCTAGTTTTCCATTCATGACCCAGTTGCAAAAGACCGTTAGAGGAAGAGCGACTCGGTAAAAGAGACCTGTTGGCGTGCGTGCGATAGGGGGGTTGATGGCGACGTGATCACACACGGAGGATGGCCATGATGGAAGATTCGCCACCAGAACCAGCAAGTCCGGTTTTGGGGAAACCGTGATAGTTTTGTAAACCTAAGGGTTTTTTCCTACGAATTGTAAAGACATGACCTACGGGCATGATCTATAAACAGGGCATATTTTGTATGGGAAAGGGTTGTTGGGTTGTTGAATCTCTCATTTTGGTTGTATTGAATATTGCCGAGTCTTTAAGCTTGAATGCTATTGTAAAGGCTCTGCAGCTGAGTGCACAGAGGTCTGTTGAGAGAGAGAAGAGAGTCTGCAGCTGAGTGCGCAAACAAGAACTGTTGTACCCTTCCCAAAGACTAATACAACAATAGTTCTCGTGGATGTAGCCTCCATCCGAGGAGTGAACCATGTTAAATCCTGTGTAGTGTGATTGTTTGTATATTTTGCACTTGTTTGTTTGCTTACAATGGATGCTTAAATTCTCAGTTATTAGTGGTTATGTTAATGCTTTTATATGTATTCACCATAGGAGAAAGATGGGAATAATATGTTAAGTATTGCATGAATGGATGAATGATGGATGCGTAGTATTCTAAGTCTGTGAACATATCAATTCGTTGAGTAATCGCATGTGTATGTAGAGTTTGGGTTGTATATCTCTCTTCATGCACAACACCAAAAGTGCATGGCAGTGTTTATCTCGTCTGTTTGTATTGTCTATAAGGTTAAATATTCTAAGGCAATAGATAAATGCATAAGTGTTAAGTGAAGTCATAAGTATCAGTCAAGTCTGAAGAGGAAGCGTATAAGTCAGTTACGTTGTCATGTTGAGTGGGTTATGTCCGAACCGTGCAGTCCGTAGATGCGTTGGTTGCGAAAGCCTCTGAGCTTGTAGAAGTATTATCCACGACGCAGGCTATCGTCGCATAGTCTTTGATCCACAGCACAAGCCCCTAGTGTGTTGCGCAATAATCCCATACAAACCACTCATCACATAGCTGTGGAAACCTGATTCTGCAGCACCCCCATAGCTTTGCCTTGGGTGAGACCTCGGCTCGTTCGTAGTTTGTTTCCAAAAGGGCCGATGAAAAGGGGTTTTGTTGGTTAAGTAAAACCGCGAAGAACATGGGTCTATATTGGAAAACCTCTAGAATAGTAGAAACCTAACGAGATAATCTAGGAATTCGACCATAAATTTAAGACACTTTTGGACCAAGTAAGCTTCGTTATAGCACCGCAGCTGCGCATGAATGGTTTATATCCGTGTTGTTGCCTCACATCAGACAACCATTGATGCGGCAAAAGAAGAGACTCTGCAGAAACCAGAGAATGTACAGTGAGATCAGGGAGCATACAGAGGCCGCAGAGGATACCGCAGGAGAGGAAGGAATAACGACCCAGCGCAAGGACGAGGCCAAGGGCAAGTAATCTGTTATAACTGTGGCCAGCCTTGTCACGTATCCAGATATTGTACCAACCCATGCACGACATGTAGTTATTGTAAATCATTTTATCATGTAATTGAAGACTTCCCAATGTTAGAGGTAGAAATGCAGAAACGGAAGCGGCCAGAGGTGCCGAACCCAAACATTTAGTGGATTGCAACAAAAAGGAGACCTGCGGATCTAAGCATCAATGTAGTGACGCAAAGTGGCATTATGATAGGGAGAGATAGAGGAGCGGAAGCTTCGACATTTGGAGACTTTCACACTAAATAGACTCCTCTTGAAACAATATGGATAAAAAAAGCTATTGGGAAACCACCTGCTTTCAATTTGAACAAGAACAAGGAAGTATTTGCAAAAGCGCGAGATATCCTCAAAGAGTCAGAACCCAAGTCACCGAGAATCCTGTTGCGCAGTGAAATACCGCACGTAGAGGACATACCGGCTGCTTATGATAATACGAGCACCACAGCAGGGTTAGGCACCTCTATTGTGTAGTTCCTAAGGAGCTGCATGAAGTTGTTGAAGCACACAGATGCTATAGCAGAGTTGGAAAAATTGTTAAATCAGTATGAGCCACAGAACGAAACAGAGACTGATGATAGCGCAGTTCACCAAATCATGAAACCCAAAAGAACATGAAGGGAAATGAGGCTAAGTGCGCAGATTGGAGACTTTGAAATGGATGAGATCATCCTTGATCTGGGATCTGAAGTAAATGTCTTAACCAAACAGACATGGCAGCAGATGGGGAGACCAAAGCTTCTATGGTCACCTATCCAGTTGAGAATGGCCAACTAGGAGAAATTCATACCCTTTGGACGGTTAGCCGACGTCATTGTTGACATTGATGGAGTGCAAAGTCATGCGGACTTCGAGGTTATCGAGATTGTAGATGATAGTCAGCTATTTCCCACATTGTTGGGGATTGATTGGGCTATGGACAATCTCACTATGATAAAATTGAAAACGAAGAAGATGATCTTCGAAGGAAAACATCTCAGTGTAATTGCACCACTGGATCCTGTAGATGGAGAGAGATACAGCGAGCCGATTCAGGAAGAATCCAAAGATCAAGATTTGGACCTCCTTTATAAGATGACTGCAAACCAGGAAGACTATATTAATCCTACTGTAGATGGAATACTCAGCTGGAGATGCGATAGTTCTTGCATCTCAGACTCTAACGCAGGATTGGAGAATTGGCAAAGTCGTCTACATGAAGTATCAGCCAGAAGATGTGCGCAGGTTACAAAGTCATTGCGCTAAATTGGAAAGGAGGTAAGCCCAATTCCCACCTATGATGGTTTATCTAATATTTATTCCTTTATCAAAGAATATACTGTAGCAATTGCAAATGAACATTGCTTTCCAACACTAGACATAGTACTGCGCAAGACACCTACCAAATGGTAGGATGTGCATAAGAAGACACTGACCACATGGGATCAGTGCAGAATCAAGATGTAGATCAGGTTTGCTGACAAGGTTACACTGCCCTTTGAAAAATATAATGGACAGACAGATCCAAGAGAACATATTGAAATCTATTCACAAGAATGGGAGGAGAGACCAAAAACAGAATGGGTGCATCTGTTTGTGCACACATTGGAGGACCACATTCCAAAGAAATGGTATCTAGACCTGGAGTTGCGTAGGGAAACTACAGATTGGGCCATGTTGACTGCGAACTTCCAGAAGGATTTTAGCTTTGAAGATGAGAACCTGACTATACACGATGCTTTGAAAATTATTAAGGAAAGAATATTCAAAGAAGATTGTCCACATAGAAATATGACATTAGAGGAATTCTTTAGGGCAGACAACATACCTGTGACACTACAACCAGATTGGAAGGAACAGGTAGAGCATGCCATGGAATGTTATAACCTAGCTAAAGAGGTTGAAGAAAATAAATAAAGTGATGAGGAGGACCCGCGCAACGTAAACATACCTGAGTCAGAAGGTGCATGCGAAGTAGAAGGACCTCCGTTGGAAATCCTAGACATGAGTGGACCTATGAAAACAAGGAAAGTGAACATTGGCACCAGCGAAGAGCCAAAGTTCGCAGTGATCAGAGACTACTGGGAAGAAGAGACGGTCACACAGGTCGCAGACATCTTGCAAGAGTATCATGAATTATTCTCGACCAAGTTTACAGAGATGAAAGGTATAGTGGGAGACTTAGGAGTTATGAAAATACCTCTTAAGCCAGCTGAGAAGCCTGTTAAGAAAAGACCATATCGCCTGAATCTGGGATACAAAGAAAGAGTCAGAGCAGAATTGGACAAAATGCTTGATGCGGGGATCATTGAGCCCATTGAGGAATCTGAATGGATAAGCCCAATGGTTATCTAAGATAAGAAAAAAAAGGTGAGATCAAGATCTATGTGGATCTTAGAAAAATGATCGATGCTTCGATGCATGATCCATTTCCTACTCCTTTCACTCATGAGGTGCTTGATAACGTGGGAGGAAATGAGGCATATTCTTTCACTGATGGATTTTCTGGATATCATCAGATCAGGATTGATCCAATGGATAGACACACAACTACTTTTCCTACAGAATGGGGGTCGTTCCAGTACACAGTGATGCCATTTGGTCTGAAGAACGCACCTGCCATCTTTTCCAGAGTCGTGGTCGCAGCATTCAAAGATTTCATGCATAAATTTTTAGAATCTTATTTCGATGATTGGACATTATTTGGGTTGCTAAAGAACCATTGCGCAAACCTCAGAATGATGTTAGAAAAGTGTAGACAACATCAAATTTCCTTGAAATTAAAGAAGTGTGTCTTATGTGTTCCTTATGGGATTCTATTGGGACACATCGTCTGTAAACAGGGCTTGATGGTTGACCCTGCGAAGATCACAGTCATTGTAAACTTGCCCACACCAAATTTAGTAAAATAACTGCGCACCACATTGGGGCATACCGGGTACTACAGAAAATTTATAAAGGGTTCTGCACAAATAACCGCAACCATGGAGAAGCTGCTAAAGAAAGATGCGTCGTTCATCTGGAATGCAGAATGCGAATAGGTTTTTGATACATTACAAGAGAAGATGGTAATTGCACCAATCCTAGTTTTTCCAGACTGGGAGAAGCCATTCCATGTACATGTTGATGTGTCATGCATAGCATCGGGAGTTTTATTAGCTTGGCCAGGAGAGGGAGGCATTGACCATCCCATTGCATTTTCGAGCCGGAAGCTCTCATATGCAGAAAATAACTACACCACTACTGAGAGAGAAGGCCTCGCTATGGTCTATGCACTGCAGAAGTTCAGGCACTATTTGCTTGGTGCGCACTTCTTTATGTTTACTAACCATTCTGCTTTGAAATACCTGGTCAATAAGCCAGTGTTAGGGGGGTGAATCTGCAGATGGCGGTTACTCTTCCAAGAGTATGATTTTGACATAGTTGTTAAACCTGACAGATTGAATTTGGGACCTGATCATATGTCAAGAATTGAGTCAGGAGAAGTGCCGACGAACCGTGAAGACTATCTTCCAGATGCGTAGTTGTTTGCTATTCAAGTTGCTGATGATTACTATAAATATATCATAGATTTCTTGACTACTGGTTTAGCACCCATAGAGTTCACTACGCATCAAAGGAAGCAGCTGGTAGTGCATGCAGCAGACTTCACCCTTATTGTTGGACAACTATACATATTGGGGCCAGATGAAGTACTGCACAGGTGTGTTCTAGAACATGAGAAGTCATTCATATTGGATGATGCACATTCAGGTGTTGCAGGAGGCCACTACGCAGGACGAACCACTGTGCAGAAGATATTGCGAGCTGGGCTATGGTGTCCTATGATTCATAAAGATGCCAAGGAACATTGCTAGAGCTGTGATGTTTGCCAAAGAACAAGAAAGCCGTCCCAAAGAGATGACATGCCGGTGGATCCATAGTTGACATTACAGGCATTTGAGAAATGGGCAATTGATTTCATGGGACCTATAAACCCACCGGGGAAAAGAAATGGTGCGAGGTATATTATCACAACAACTGATTACCTCACCAGATGAGCCGAAGTGATGCCAGTAAAAGACTGTAGCGCAACTACATTCGCGGAGTTTATTTTTGAATAAATCCTTACAGGTTCAGATGTTCAAAGATTTTGATGAGTGATCAAGGCACTCATTTTCTGAATAGAACCATTGAGGCATTGACTGAGGAATTTCACATTCATCATCAGCGCAGTACGCCTTATCATCTATAAGCAAATGAAACTGTGGAAGCATTCAATAAAGTACTGGAGAATGCGCTCACTAAGGTATGCAAGATGAATAGGCATGATTGGGACCTATGCATTCCAGCTATACTATGGGCATACAGGACCACATGCAAGAAACTGACAGGCCACACACCCTTTAGATTGCCTATGGAAAAGAAGCCATTATGTCGATGGAATACATTGTTCCCAGCTTGAGGATAGCTGCGTTTACAGGCATGGAGGATCAGGAGGCACTAGAAGAAATACTACTACACTTAGTTGGGTTGGAGGAAGATTGCTTCATCGCGGGCTTTCACCAACAAGTACAGAAAGAAAGGGAAAAAGCATGGCATGATCGCCATATCAAGCGAAAATATTTTCAAGTAGGTGATCTAGTCCTCCTGTACGATAGTAAATTCATGAAATTCCATGGAAATTTTAAAATGCATTGGCTTGGCCCATATACTGTTATACATGTTATTAATGGTGGCACAATCCAATTAGCAACATTAGCAGGAGATAATTTGGCTGGCCTAGTCAATGGAAGCAAACTAAAACCCTATCGGGATAGTCCTGCTTCATAGAACTTGTGATGGTCAGAAGAGAAGGAAATTTCTAAGTGTTAAGTACAATTGAAATTTGGCACTAGAAATTATGAAGAGTCTGTACACAAAGTTTGATGGAAAAGGCATATGTATCGCGTGGCATTGCTGAAGCTGCGTGCAAAAAAAAAAGAAAAAAAGAGAGAACCGCGTAGTTGTGAAGATCAAGATGAACAAGGAACGAGGCTAAGGCCAGAAACAAGAAATCAGGCACCACGAAGTAACTGCGCAAGAGTAATGATGACCTGTCGTGTAGTTTGACACAACACTCCAGAAAAATAGCCGTTAGAATGTCGGTCACAAATATAGCCGTTAGAATGTCGGTCACAAATATAGCCGTTATGCAGTACTTTTGCCAGCGACCGCTTGGGAATTTAATGCAAAAATAACTTTTCTGAATGATTTAATGAAGGAATTGACCCAAGAATATTCGACGGATTGGACAACAAATACCACATTTAATGGTTATCTAGTCATTGAAGGGCGTGGAGGGGGTCAGTTGCACCTATAAATAATGATGCATTCAGACTTGCGGGTATTACCAAACACCTAGAATTTTCTCGCGAACACTACTTTGCGAGTTGTTTTCAACAAGCTATCCGAAATTTTGTTGGGATTTGTCCAGTGAATGTTTGAGAGGTCTTGTATTGAAGAAGAGTTCACAGTCTAGGAGACTGTGAAGGTATTCAAATACAGAGGGATTGAAGGGTTAATCAAAACCCCTGCCAAGAAAGTTGTCATTGAACAACGACAGGCTTCAAGAAGATCACCAAGACACGGTCCAACAATGCAGGACAAAGGAAAAGATCCAGCGGGGTCGAGAACGAAGCAACCAAAGATGAGTTCGACAGTACCGAAGCCGCCGATAGTCGATAAGGAGATACCATTGACAATGACCCTGAACTATATCTCATCACGTGCACTGGATGCACCGGCCTTTAAACTAATGAAGAATGCCAAATATGAGATACCACTTTCGTCGATATCAAAGCATGTCGAGGTGAAGAAAAATTTGTTGGGTAAGATTCCAGAGTGTAAATGGGAAGACTATGATCTGCTTCAGATGCAAAAGGAACCAAACGAACCGAGGTTCCCATAGTTCCAGCCCGACTAGTACATGTGCTGGAAGAAAGATGTGAAGGGAAACCTCACCTTGGTCGCGGAAAGCTGGTTATCCGGAGTAGCCCAGTCGAAACTGCTCAATCTGCTCGGACTCCCGCATTTTGACAGATCGCGGAGCTGAATGTGGTGGTGCGAACTCTGATGGCACGCATTCACCAAGTATATTTGTGGCTTAACCGTAATGTCGACCTGACGATTGACATTATCCACTGGATCACTGGGTTTGGCAAAAGGGGTAAAGATCTGAAGCATTTTTTCCAAGGGAAAAGCAAAGATAAAGAAGTAGTTGCAAAGATGAAGAAAACACAAACTGTCATCAAAGGAAAGAGAGGCTTTCAGACGGATGACATAGAGGATAAATCAACGAAGTTTGTCATGCAATTGTTAGCTGTAGCCATTGAGTGAATAACTCCCAAGTGAAGAACCGACCCACCAGTCCCCCACCACCATGAGTCATCATCTTGTCCCAACTCCTCATACGCGGCTCAGTGGGCCCCCGTCGCTCACTGTTCAGTGCAGTCGCAGCGTCGGCACTCGCTCAAAGAAGAACGAGCATAGGAACGAAGGGAAACAAAAATTCCCTCCTGTGAGGCTCACCTTCTTCAGCTCACACCGAACAACTTTCAGATACATCTGCTCCAAACCGAAGTAGGTACCTGCTAATACCTTCTCAACCAATATCATCTGCTCCCCAGAGACTCTGTGGGCTGCCTTCAACCCCAGTATACGCACTACCAATGCCTCTATAGCCCGAGTCAACAAACTCTCGATGTCACAGATCAAATCACATTTTCATGCACATGCATATGCCACTCCGGTAAGTCCTCCCACATCACTTGGCTTCCTCGGCTGGGTGTCTGCAATCATCCCCAACCGCGGGAATCCCTCCAAAAAGTACACATCTGTGAGTGATATCTCCAATCGCTCCCCCTGTATCATGAATTCCCCAGCATCGACATCCCAAAACTCCACCAATTTGTTCAGCAACAAATTTTCCGAACGCATTGGAGACACCTTTGCAAACTTTAGTAACCCACATTGGGTTAATGAATCCTGCACATCATCATCCTCAAGGATATCATCATGCAACCGACCAAGTTCTCGCTCTCTCCAACTCACTTTCGGCATCTTGTCAACAAGACAACAAACACCCATCAAATCCATATCAACCATACCTCCGTCTCCTCCGGATCGTCTCACCCAAAATCAGGAAAAAAGGCACGTTCCAAAGCATGCATTTTTTCCCCATGGGTGTTCCCCGGAGCACGCTTTTCTCCTAAAAAATCGCACCCCTTGAGCGCACCTGTGGGCCCCACAGTTGCTCTCGAAGCGAGTGTTTCCCAAAAAATGTTGTGCTTCAAAGCATGGTTGTACGAACCACAACCGTGCTCCAACCGCGTGGATTTATAGCCCAGAGCCGTGCCCAAAGCGCATGATTTCTCTCAAAATTCACGCTCCGGCACTGTGGTGCCCAAGCCATGCTTGACATGCCTCCCCAAAAGCCCAAATCCAAATAAAAATGCATCAAAAACATAAAAAATCACTTCAAGACTTACGTGCAAGTCACAGATCTAGATTTCACCGGTCGAATTGAGAGAAATCTGAATTTCCTCTTCTAGGCCACTCCACACTCCTCCCAATTTGAATAGTGAAAATGACATGTGGAGGAGGGCCCCTTTCCTATTTATAGCAATTTTTACTCTATTTTTGTTTTGACCATTCTGAAGCCATATGACCTCCATTTTTCGCACTGTTTGCACCATCGGATTCATATTTACGAGCCTGTGATGATGCTTGAGATAATTTCTCTCTCTCATGTCTTTTTTGGGGCATTTTTTCCATGCCCCTCGCCACCTCGATTTGCATGCCACTTAGGCCGTAGTCATTTTTCACAATTTTTTTCTCTTGCGACCTATCCATGAGCCCTCTACTCCATTCATACTGCAGTTATTACGTTATTTTTCCACCATTCATCAACCTGCAAGGAGGCCCCATCAGTGTTCCACCCTCGCCTTTGTTCTTGGTTCTCATACTTGTCCCTTGATTAAACACTTCCTCCTTGCTTAGCTATTACATATGTTCGGTGTACTTTTATCCCTTTTTTGGATCGAGCAACTCCTTTACGTAAAAGGCACATGGGGAGTTTCTGTTAAGCTCTTTTCTAACTCCTTAAAGAATGAAAACATCGTCGAGCAATCTTGCTTCCTTTCATGATCATTAAAGTACCTGAAAGGGCGTCTATCTGGTATAAGTTTAACCCTTTTCCAAGCCTGGTATACTAATTACAAAAAATGAATACTCTAGTCACATCGGCTAGAAGAGTTCTTCATTGCATACTTTTATGCTTTTTCGGGCCTTGGAGACTAACACACGAAAAAGAACCCCCTTGGAGTCTTCTTATTGCTTTCAGACTCTCTCAAATTGAAAGCAACCACGAGCATTCGTCGTCCTAGGCTCGTATAAATCCACATGACAGTACGTTTTCACCATTTCAGAGTCTTCTTATTGCTTTCAGACTCCTTAAAATTGAAAGCAACCATGAGCATGCACTATCCTGGGCTCATATAAATCCACACGACAGTACCATTTTGAGCACACTTCTATCTCTTCTTCAAGCTCCGTAAACCATGAAGAAGGCCCAAACGGTGCCTCTCGATGCCATCACATCTATTCCAGACGATAGACCTAGAGGTCCCTATAGAATGGACTCATATCCATCAGTGGTCAGTGCCTATGGACCATTTGAGAGGAGTCCTTAGTGCCTCTTAGATTGGTTGTTTCTCATGTGCTCGACATCAACTCCATCATCGCACCGTTTAGATTCATATAGGGTATTGGTCCTTTCATTTATTGGTCAAAGACCCCCAATGTACCCTGACTCTAGCACATTGGTGAGTGCATTTGGAACCCCCTAGTTGTATGTTCCTATGGATATCTGGGCTGCATTGGCGATAGTGTTCGGAAGCCCTCCAGTTATATGCTTCCTAGAGTATCCAGTTCAGATGCAGTCCAGTGTACCTTTGATATTCCGACTCTCAGTTGTTGAGTCCATACAATTGTTGGACACCTTCAGATCCAATAGAGCATCAATTGTTATGGTACCCGCATTCATTATGGATGCCATTGTTTCCATGTATCAGTTCTTTGGATCAGTCATGTTTAGACCATGAGTATGTCCCAGATTTGTGTCCCCTATGGACCATTATTGTTAGGATATCTCATCATTCACTTATGTACTTTGCATGCATGCATGCATTGCATGCACCTGCATGCTTCCCAGTCACCAGTATGATGCCTCCAACACCTAGTCCCTAGTCTCCCATTACTCGAGAGCTACTTTCCACTCAGATTTAGCCCTCCTATCCAGTCATGCGCCCACTTATCACCTTCCACTGTAGAAGGGCGCCTTTCTCACCTACCAGTTTAGTTTACTTCAGTTAGCCACCAGTCTTTCCTTGATTTGAGGCTAGACTGACTCCTCACTGCTGTTATCACTCCGATTGACATCCGATGAGACATGACTACCTATTATGAGTGCAGATAACTCCTCATGCACCCTCCACTGAGCTTCCATCCTTAGATTAGTGCCACTCACCATCAGTTACACTTATTACACTCAGTTAGACTCAGTTTGACACCTGTCTAACAGTTACTTATGCATTGATGACCACCATTGATTGATGATGAGGACTCCTAGTTGGAGCCAAGCTACACCATGCAGATATTCGAATGACCTCCTTGGCTAATTTGAATTGCTCACTCATGGTGACAGTATTGTATTGTAATTCTACCATTCTGGATTATAGCACACTGATGCATCTCTCTTGCACAGTTTTTACTCCAAATTGTTTTACATCTTTGTGATTGATATTCTTGTTCAATAGATCTGTTGTGACTAATTTTACATGGTATCAGAGCCATTGTAGGGACAAGATCTCTCTCCTACAGGTGTTCAACCTGAATAATTGAGTGAATTTGCTCAAAATTACTGAAGTTTTGGCATGAAAGATCTCATGTGCATTCGCTCATGTGCATGCAAAGAAGAAAATACACTCCAATCCACTCCTGAAGCTTGAGTTTTCCACATAATTCATGGATTTGATACATTGGATCCATTCAAGCTTGCTTGATCTCCAATCCAAGGTGTGATGCAACTCTAAAAGGGTGGATTGTTTGACCTTACTGTTCTTGTTTTGATTTTGATTTGCAGGACTAATCTTCTACATCAAGTGCATTCGCTACCTTGTGATTTGCAAGTTCTCCTTCATCAATTGCACTTGTTTTCAGTGATGGATTCCACTTCTTCAAATCCTATGCTAACGCCTTCCAATTATTTTGATTGGAAAGATGACATGGAGATAATATTGTGCTCAAAAGGGTTCTTTAGAGTCACCATGGGCCTCGAATTGGAGCCAAACACTCTCATTGAAAAATCAAAATACTTCAATAAGCTTGATGAAGCTTATGGTCTTCTTTGTCTCTCCATCTCCAAGGATCTTCACTTCCATCTCGACGTATTGAAGTCTCCAAAAGCAATATGGGAGAAACTTGACAAACTTTTTGGCAAGCAGGACGAGCTTAGAGCCTTTTAATTAGAAAATGAATTGATTTCTCTTTGTCCTGAGAATTTCAAGACCATCAATGAGGTTTTCAAAAGATTCAAGCACTTCACATTGCAGTTGAAGAACAGTGGTGTTGTGAAAGATGATAAGCAATTAATCCTCTCCATTCTTACAAAGCTTGGGAAATATTACTCGGTATTTGTCTCTACTTTCAATTCCGGTCGGCTAACTACCCCAAATTGGAAGATTCCTACCTTGAATGCCTTCATTGAATCCGTTACCAAAGAGCATGACAAGTTGATTCAAATGGGGTCCATAAACTCCAAAGATTCATACCTATTTGTTCAAGGATCCAAGAAGTCGAATGGAAAAGGCAAGCAAAAGAAAGAGAAGCCCAAATTCGAACCAAACAAGCAAAGAGAGAAAGGCAAGCAATCAGATGCACCATCCGGTTCAAGGAACAAGCAAAAGGGTGAAGAGGGAAAAGAAAAATATAAGTGTTCATATTGCAACCGTGGCTTTCATCCTGAAAGTTCTTGCATGAAGAAAACAATAGATCAAATGGCCCTCCTTTTTGAAAAGAACAACATATGTCTTACCAACGGTGCACGGAAGAAGGATAGAAATGATGATCATGAAAGAGGTAAAGCACTCATGGAAACTGTTTCAAAACCCACCACTCTACTAATAGATTCCGGTGCCTCAAATCATATGGCTGGAAATATTGAATCCTTCTCTTCATTCGATCCAAACAGCTCCATCCCCATCCATTTGGGAGATGACTCAAAAATTTCTTCAAAGGGTAAAGGTACCATCCCTTTAGAGCATGGAAGTTTTCAGAATGTTCTCTATGTGCCTTCCTTGGCTTCAAATCTACTTTCTGTGTATCAAATGACACACACCGGTGAACCAAAGCAAGTGACATTCATCCCTAACAAAGTTGAAATTTCTGATATTGAATGTGGAAGACTTATTGCAGTCGGAAAGGCAAATCATGCTACAAAATACTATGAGTTTTCACACTTTGTGCCGCTCGAAAATCCCACTGCTCTCCTCACTCATGGCAACGAGGTTAGTAGGCTTTGGAATGAAATGTTTGGGAACCTTAATTATAAGTATTTTCTACTGTTACAACAGAAATCCATGGTTGATGGTCTTCCACAAATCCGTTCCTCGAAGGGAATTTGCCCCGGTTGCATTGTTGGGAAGCACCCTAAGCACAAGTTCGACCACGGAAAAGCTAGCAGAGCTTCTACTATTTTGGGCCTCATGCATTCTGATATCAGTGGTCTGCTGCCAAATATTTCCATGAATGGTTTAAGGTATGTTTTGACATTCATCAATGACTTCTCCCGCTTTACTTGGGTATTTTTTCTCAAAAACAAGTCAGAAGTGCTTGGAAAATTCAAGGATTTTAAGGCTTCTATCGAGACCTCCATTGAGAGCAAGATCAAAGCTCTTGGATATGATAATGACGGAGAATATATCAAAATTGAGTTGCTGCAACTTTGTGCCGAAAGCAGAATTCAGATACAACATACAGTTCCCTACACACCCCAGCAAAACGGTGTAGCGGAAAGGAAGAATCGGTCACTGAAAGAGATGGCTACCTGCATGATTGAGTCAAAAGGTTTGGCTGCAAATATTTGGGCTGAAGCCATTAATGTTTCTGCATATATTCAGAACCGAGTTCCACATTCATCTGTGAAAGTTAAAACTCCTTTCGAAGCATTCTTTGGTCGCAAACCGGATGTGTCCAATTTGAGGGTTTTTGGCTCCACTGCATGGACTAGAATTCCTTCTTATAAGAGAAAATATTTGGATCCACAAAGTATTGAATATATCCTGATAGGATATGGGGAAGAATAAAAAGCATATAAACTCATGAATATCGGATCCAATAAGGTATTCATAGAGCAAAGTGTGAAGTTTGAAGAACCGCTGCCAGATCTGAAACTAGTCGAGAAAAACACTGTCGATCCGCAGCCTCCACAAGATGAAGATTAGAGAGAATATGAAGAAAGAATTGGATCTGATATCTCTGATATTTTATCATACTTTGATGGACATGACACATCAGGTTCATAATCAGACCATAATGATCCTCCTCAGTTACCAAAGTGGGCCTAAAACACTCTACATTATGTTGCTCCAAACATTGGAAATCCTTCTGATCCAAGCAGAACAAGAGCAGACTATCAAAGAGAAGGTATGGATCTTTCTTTTTCTGATCCATTATTATCTGAGAAATCTTATTTGATGATTGGTTCAGATCCCAAATCATACTATCATGCCCACCGAGATCCACGATGGCAAACCACCATGGATGAAGAGTACAGTTCTCTTCAAAAGAACAATACATGGGATCTAGTTTCTCTTCCACCTGGAAGAAAATTAGTTTAATGCAAGTGGATCTACCGCACGAAAGTTGCTGTTGATGTCTCTATCAAAAAATACAAAGCTAGTTTGGTGGCAAAAGGTTTCTCCCAAGTGCAAGGTGTGGACTACACTAAGACTTTTGCACCGGTTGCAAAGATGGATTCCATCCGCCTAGTTTTGGCCATTTCCGCATCCAAGCACTAGGAAGTACACCATATGGATGTGAAGAGTGATTTTCTACATGGACACCTTGATGAAGAGGTATATATGAAACAACCAGAAGGATACATATCAGATCCATCATTAGTTTGCAGATTGAAGAAATCTTTGTATGGATTGAAACATGCCCCAAGAGCTTGGTACGCAAAGATGGACTCCTTCCTTCTTTCTCAAAATTTCAAAAGATGCAAATCTGATCCGAATGTGTACCTATAGCAAGTTAAAGGTAATTTTCTAATTGTCGTTTTATATGCTGATGATCTTCTCATTACCGGTAGCACTCTCCTTACAATTAACAAGCTGAAAACCGCTTTAAATCTAGCTTTTGATATGAGCAATTTGGGCTTGTTTAAGCAATTCTTGGGCTTGGAGATAGCTCAAAACTTCTATGGGATCACATTATCTTAGAAAAAGCATGCTAAAGACCTGCTATTAAAGTTTAATATGGCAGAATGTAAGGCTGCTATGTTTCCATTCCTCTCAAGAATCAGTCTTGAAGAGGGAAATACTACACCGCTTGCAGATTGCACTATGTATCGACAGTTATTGATTCACTACTCTACCTGACACACTCAAGGCCTGATATATCTTATGCCGTGAGTGTTGTATCAAGGTATATGCAGAAGCCCCATGAGCTTCATTGGTGGGCAGCCAAGCGGATCTTGCAGTATGTGCAAGGTACGAAACATTTTGGCATACATTATGCTGCAGATTCTGAGCTAGATTTCATTGGTTTTATTGATTCAGATTGGGCAGGTGATAGCATAGATCGGAAGTCCACTTCCGGATATGTTTTCATGATTGTACATGGGCCTATTTGCTGGTCAAGCAAAAAGTAGGCAACCATTGCTGTTTCTTCATCAGAGGCAGAGTATCGAGGGGCATTCAATGCCTGCATTCAGGCAGTTTGGTTGTAGGGTATTCTTTCCGAGTTTGATTTTGGTAGCACTACTTCGACTGTCCTATTTTGTGACAATAAAAGTGCTATTAAATCTCCACCGATCCAGTTCAGCGACAGAGGACCAAACACATTGATATTCATATGCACTACATCTGAGAGTTGGTGCATGATCGCACCATCATTCTGCAATATTGCCCTACTGATGAGCAAATTGCAAACATCTTCACCAAGAGCTTCAATGAGAAGAAGTTATCTTACCTCTGCTCACTGTTGGGGGTGAATTCCATCATGGTGGAGACAGATTAGATCCATTTTTATGTTTAGCTTGAGGGGGGGCTTTCTTCCCACCGGGTTTTCCCTCTTTCCTCACTTAGCTTATTTCAGCATTTTTGGGATTATTGTATTGGTGTGACCTTTGGTCTCAGTAACCAGGGCCCTACATTTTATTTTTTACATCATAGTATAGCTTGAGGGGGGTGTTAGGATATCTCATCATTCGCTTATGTACTTTGCATGCATGCATGCATTGCATGCACCCTCATGCTGCCCAATCACCAGTATGATGCCTCCAACACCTAGTCCCTAGTCTCCCAGCACTTGGGAGCTACTTTCCACTCATATTTATCCCTCCTAGCCATTCATGCGCCTACTTCTCACCTTCCACTGCAGAAGGGCTCGTTTCTCACCTACCAGTCCAATTTACTTCAGTTAGCCACCAGTCTTTCCTTGATTTGAGGCTAGACTGACTCCTCACTGCTGTTATCACTCCGATTGACCTCCAATGAGACATGACTACCTATTCTGAGTGCAATTAACTCCTCACGCACCCTCCACTGAGCCTCCATCCCTAGATTAGTGCCACTTACCATCAGTTACACTTATTACACTTAGTTAGACTCAGTTTGACACCTGTCTGACAGTTACTTGTGCATTGATGATCACCATTGATTGATGATGAGGAATCCTAGTTGGAGCCAAGCTACACCATGCAGATATTCGAATGACCTCCTTGGCTAATTCGAATTTCTCACTCATGGTGACAGTATTGTATTGTAATTCTACCATTCTGGATTATAGAGCACTGATGCATCTCTCTTGCACAGTTTTTACTCCAAATTGTTTTACATATTTGTGATTGATATTCTTGTTCAATACATCTGTTGTGACTAATTTTACAATTATGATGTACACAATAGTTCTCTATGTATTGTTCAGGTATATCTTGATACGAGCATGGGTATGCTCGCCTTGTCCATATATTTGAGATTATTCCTTATTCATTATTGAGGTCATGTATTTCCATTTTTTGCAGTTTGTATGGAGCACGTGTTCCTATCTCCAACCAGTTTCTGCTATCCTCCATCACAATGCTCATACCCCTAGAAAATGAAAGAAACTATGATTTCTATCAGCCATACGATGATCTCTTGCCCTCACACATCTGTGGGAAATATGTTAACACCCAAAAATTGTTCACTAGCTCATCTCCCTAGTCACATAACCCATTTGTCCACTTTTCCTACATTTTTTACCTCAAAAACCCTAAAAACCCCACAAAAAAGGGTCCAAAATACCCAAAAAGAAAAGAAAAAGGTAAAAAAGTCAAAAATAAAATAAAAAAGAGGGTAAACATCAAATACCACAAACCAATACTATTAGTCGCCCAAAACCATGGGTCAATACTCCACCACCCAAAATCACTATAAAAAGGTGATGGAGGCCCCCCATTTCACATCCATAATTACTCTTCATAACCTTATGTTGCTTAAATTCCTGTTGAACTTGAGCCTATCACCTTGAGCTTTTGTTCCCCATTCAGTTGAGTCTTAGCCACCTCTTGAGCATTTGGAGAAGAGCAAGGAACTCTGGAGATCTGGTGTGCTACTCTTCGTATAGCTACAAGGAATCCAACCACTTGACCTTTTGAGGTAAATATTACTGCAAACCCTTGTTTTCCATTTAATAGAAAAACACAAATTATATTCATGGGTTCCTCTTGATTCTATATTTTACTGTAGTAGTTAGATTTATTTTATGTTATCACTTGCACATGTCACTTGTTTAGTATTTAATTTTTATTCATCATTATGAACTGCTACTAAGGGTTGTTGAATCCTTAATAGGTGCTCTTTAGCACGAGCTGGTGTGAAAAAACCAGCTACATTGATAATCAACCTATGTTTTTTGAAGAGTCAATAAAAGAAGAGCATTGGGTAAAAGCTATGGATTAGGAGATAGATTCCATTGGAGTAAATAGCACATCAGATCTGTTTGACTTGCCTAAGGATAAGAAACCTATTGGTTTGAAGTGGGTCTATAAGACAAAACTCAATGAAAAAGGTAATATTGATAGGTACAAGGCAAGGTTAGTAGCAAAAGGTTTCTCGCAGCAACAAGGAATTGATTTTGGAGAAAATTTTGCACCAGTGACCAAATTGGACACGGTGAGAGCAGACTTAGCAATAGCAGCTCAAAACAACTCGAATGTGTATCATATGGATGTCAGGTTGGCAATTTTAGATGGGATTCACGAAGAATAAATTTATGTGTTGCATCCACAAGGGTATGAAATCAAATCAATAATGGTTTTAGCAGAAGCAACAACAAACCAACACTTTTCACAAAGGTAAATTAACATGGATAGATTTTGATTGCTTGTTTATATGTTTATAATATGATTTTTATAGGAGATCTATCAGTAGATGAATTCAAGGCAACAATAAAGAAAGAGTTTGAAATGACAGATCTAGGTTTAATGAAGTTCTTTCTAGGCATAGAGGTAGAAAATTCAGAAAAAATGTATATTTATTTCTCAAAGAAAATATGATAATGATGTGCTTAAGCAATTCAAATCGCTTAATTGCAAACCGACACCTACACTAGTGGTACTAGGTACAAAGTTGAGCAAAGAATATGACTGTGTTACACAGAGATTTTGTACTCATCGTGATTATGAACCATGTACACTTTATCCTTGCCTAAATACCTAAATAACTTGACCAAAATCCTTGGAAGATGAGCCATGAGGTTTTTTCCCTATAAAAACCATGTTTAGAGAGGCCGATGCACCTTGTCTTATAGCAAGGTGTGTCTTTTCCCAATAGACGCACCTTGCTCCATTACAAAGAGCGTCATCGACGCATGTTGCTAGTGTCTAGGGTGCGTCGGTGCCTATACGGAGGGAAAAAAGAGAAGTTTCAAGAAGTCTCTCGATGGAGACCCTCGTGGAGGCCTATCCCTTCCATATAGGGTGGATCTTACTCATATCCCAACTTAGTAGGATCCCACCTCCTCCTTCTCCCTAATCATCTCCTCTCCTCCTCATCTCTTTTGGCCTATAAATGAAGCTCCTCTGCATGAGATAGGGGGGTTGAAATGAGGGTAGCCAAATGTTGTATAAATTGAGCCAGGAATCCATTCTTCCATGTTTGGAAAATTGAGGCAAGGTTCCATTGGAAAGGATCTTCAACACCAAGGCTTCATTGGTTGTAATTATTTCCTCTATTGTAATTAATACATCAATGTCTTCATTTCCCATAAATGATGTGTAATTTCATTTATAGCAGTTCTCCTTGGTAAATTGCTTAGATGTATCATGTTATCTTCTAGTATCTTGTCTTTGTCCTTTTGAATCATTTGCAGATAATCTCTTCATCAACAAGCAAAATTATGAAAGCTTCAAGCCACGAGGATGAACTTCGTAATTAAGGTATGGACTTGACTCTTTGCATTCAAGTAATTTGATAGATCTATGGAAAGTTTTTCATTCTTGTTTTGCTTTGTTCTATATCTGAATCATTCAAATTAGGGAGATCAGTTGGTGTTCGCACCGATAGATTTACCCGTTAACAAAAATGGTGACCATACTGGGGATCGAGTTATTTAAGTTGTAGATTTCATCGCTTGCCTTATTTTTTATATGGATTAATTTTCAATTGGTACTTCACATCCAATTGGTAGATCTAACTGTATATATGCCACTGTATAATTCCCTTTAGGTCTCACACCCTGAAGTCTGTTGATTGTCTTGAAAATAATTTGTTTTTCAATTTTCTGGGTTGACCTGACGCACTTTACCTTTATGTACAACACGTCACTGTCAGTCTGACACGATCTGCCTTCGGACAGACTGTGTCCCCACCATGCTTTGATATTTAGAAGACCACTTCGATTACCCACCAACACTCTGGTGTATACCTACATCCCGTGTCGTTTACTCACCAACGCTCTGGTGTATACCTGCATCCCATGTCGACCTGTTGATTTTTGGCTTGATTTTCTTCTCTAACCTTTCAATGCCCTGTGGCTTGGTTTGTGAATGGGTTGGTACATTATTTTATGCTTTCTATATTTGAAGAGAAGAAAAGATTTTGTTTCCATCTTAGTTTAAAGAAAGAACTTTACTTTCGCTTTCTTTCTTAGATTTGAAATATTTACGAAAAATCCAAAAAGAGTTATGCTTTTAACTAGTCTTGTTTTGGTTCATATCTGAGTTTTATAAAAAGAAAAGAAATGTACTTTTAGCTTTTGCATAGTTAGGGGTTAGAAAATGTTCTTTCTAGTTTGGAAACAATTATTAGATCATTTCTTCTTTTCATTAAAGATCTACTTTCTCATTATTTGTTAAAGCAAAAAAAATTCATTTTTGGGTCTTCTTGAGATTTGGAGCCATGTTTGGCCCCTTTAGTCAAAACTAGTATTTTGCATGCATTTTTAAGTGAAATGAATTGCATTTTTGAATTGTATTGGGAGGCCATGAATTGTGTATCCTACGGTCTCTTTGACCCATATTAAGGTTTCCAAATAATTTTTCTTTGGTGTGGATTGGCTTGTTTCTACCACGTTTGAAAAAGTTAAAATGGCATTTGCGTAGGCTTGTTCACTTGGGAAAAAGAACCTCTTACTCTGTCTTTCAGTAGGACTTCATCGAAAAATGAAAGATTTGCATTTCATTTAGATTAGTGGTGCATATTGTTTACTTTACAAGTCTACACTTCATGCATCCACTTAACTGCATAAGATAAAATCAAGTGCTAGTTAAGTTAAAATCTTTAGCAACTTAAATGATAGGTTAGAGACGTGTTCCGACGTCTTAAAGCGTAGGAGCTATCGTTACTTGCTTGCACTGCATTCTAGGGTCTATTTGGTTCTTCCACGTACTTGTTGGTATATCGAACATCCTTTCACGTACCTATGGGTATGTAGAAAGGTACTTCACATACTTGATGGTATATAGGAAGGCCCCTTTCGTACGATTGTGCATTAGACAATACTACTACGGATTTGAGATCCCACGTGCCTTGCGTGTATCGGGATACCCCTTTAGCATCCTGGAACTATCTGAGTAAACCTATTGGTCATCTTATTGTTGCAATACACTGAGAACAACACTCAGGGAGATCACTACACACGTACTACTAGGTAGTCGAGTTATACGGTCAGGGGTACGGTCCCAATTCTCCCTGGTTAGTGCTCTGAAATATTGGGCAGAGTATAACTGTTGGACCCTGCAGTATATCACGAGTTGCGACAATTAAATAATCCTGTGAGAATCTAGCTTATTTATCCATCCCTTTCATGGACTGCTTGTTGCTTTTAGATTTGAGTAGTGTTTGATTTGTGTGGTAATTTAGAGGTTCTTAGAGAGTTTAGATATGGAAAACTCTTCTTGGACTACCAACCAAGAAACCCCTTTTCAGGGTATGTCTTTTATTTTTCCTGCATGTGGAAGTGGTTTTCCTCCCTTCATGGCCACATTGAGCCTTCTTGGATTGACTATAGGATTACCACTATGGTTATTCTCCAATCCGGTTATCCCAAGTGCATTGATTGTGTCAAGTCATAGTCCTCCCCCACAAGAGAATCGACCTCATGTTGATCCTTCGCCTTCTTCGTCAAATGTTGAGTCAGCTTCCCTTTCTTCCTCTTCACCTGCTGAAAACTGTGATGTTAGTAGGTAGGTGGATAAGAAGAAGAAGAAAAGGAAGGCTAAGAAGAAGAACACTAAGCAGAAGGACAAACCTCCAACCACTGAAAATCATGGTGAAAATCCACCAGCCACTGATCATCATGCTGGGAGTATTGATTTACCTATTTTGAATCCTCGTGAACCTAAGTTCCATTGTAGGCTTTGCGAGGGACCCCATTTTATTAAGGATTTCCCTAGTATTCTCGCAATATGAGAAGTATGGTCGCAATATTTGGAACGACCCATATCGTCAGCATTTGGACATTATGCCAATGATACCTTTTCAACCAATGACTCTTTGGTTAAGAGTTAGAAAAGTAAAGTCAAGATTACTTGCTTATTATGTAAGGACATGCACCGTACTTACCTTTGTCCCCGCATGGATGAAGCTTCCCAATTATTGGAAGGTATTTTTGTGTCTCGATCACAACCTCCAATGAATTATAGTAAATTGCCTCTTGACTTGTCGTCGATTGATCAAGTGGTCAATCTAGTTTCGTCCTCGATCGATCCCAGTCCTCCCTTGAAGAGTGAAACCCAAGTGGTTGATCTAGTTTCATACTCGGTCGATCCCACTCATCCCTTTAAGAGTGAACCCAAGTGGTCAATCTAGTTTCATCCTCGATCGTTCCACTCCTCCTTTGAAGAGTGAAACCCAAGTGGTTGATCTAGTTTTATCCTCGGTCGATCCCACTCCTCCCTTAAAGATTGAAACCCAAGTGATTGATCTAGTTTCATCCTCGGTTGATCCCGCTCTCCTGTTAGAGAGTGAATATAATATCACTCAGGTTCTTCTTGTTAATACAAATTCTGCCATGCAGGTGGGAATTACTCCTTCTATTACAAGACCTCCCCCAAGTAATGAGGCTTACGGTATTCCACCTTTGGTTCGGAATCAATCGATTTTAATTGATTGGAACAAACTCTCTACACCTCGCCTTCCTTCCTATATGCCTTTCGAAATCATTGTGCAGGTTGGTCGTATAGATGTACCTAACACTATAGTTGATGAAGGTGCTGTAGTTAGCATTTTTTCCTCAAATGCTTGGCAGGCTATGGGTTCCCCGCAGCTTGTGCCCATTAGTCGGAATCTGTTATCTTTTAACAGAGGAATCAGTCAACCTTTGGGGGTTGTTCCTTAGTTTCCTATTTCATTAGGTGGAAAAACGGTCTTTGTTAATGTTTTGGTAGTTCCAAGTCCTTTGGATTTGAATCTGCTCCTCGGATGAGATTATGTCTATGTGATGAAATCTCTCGTGTCCACACTCTTTCGAGTGTTGTCTTTCCCTCATGACAGACGCATTGTGACTATTGACAAGCTTTCATTTGTTAACTCTCGTCTGACTACCAATAATCCAACTTATGTCCATGCGGTATCTTACCTGCCACAAGTAAATTATGTGGCATTATATCCCATGCTTTCAACTTACACTGAACATGGGCTTCTCTTTGATTGCTCGTCTTCTTTAACCTTGGATTCGAGAGTTGACATGGTTTATCTTCCTTCCAATGAGGACCTCTTAGAAGCCATGATCGAGGCTTATCCTTCGACATGTATTCCTTCTGGAGCATCGTCCTTTTGGAAGCCATGAGGTGTCAATGAGCATAGTTTTCGTTCCATTTTAAGCTCATTACAAAATTAAATGGGTCCCTTCAAGCATAGTTATTTTCTATTTCAAGCTTGTGTAAAAATGAAACAGGTGCTCCCAAGCATAGTTTACCTTTGGTTTCAAGCTTGCATAAAAATGAAACTAGCCCCACGAGCATAGTTCTATTCCTATTTCAAGCTCATTAAAACATGAAATGGATGGTCATGAGCAGAGTTTTATTCCCGTGTCAACCTCATTAAAAAATGAAACAACACCCCACGAGCATAGTTCTATTCCCGTGTCAAGCTCGTTAAAAATGAAACAACACCCCACAAGCATAGTTCTATTCCTGTGTCAAGCTCGTTAAAAATGAAATAGATCCCCTCCCTTTGAATTGATTCTTTCACCAGATTCAATATATGAACCTTCATTTCATTCACCTATGCTATTTAATACTCTTTTTTCTTCATCTGCTGGTGAAGGTATTCCTACTAGTAACCATGTGTTTTATTGGATGACAAAAAAAGTAGGCGAACGAAATGAAGCTTGGGGGGAATGTCTCCATCCTCTGGACATCATACTGGAGGTAAGTCGTCAGCTTCCTATGCTGGGAGAAAAAATGTCAACATGTGGATATCTTGTTGGGAAGAAACCTGCCAATGGGAATTATACCGAGCATAGTTTATTTTCGATTACAAGCTCGTTAAAAAATGAAGCAGACATCATGAGCATTATTTTCACCTGTCTTCGAGCTCGTTAAAAATAGTAATATAGTATTAAGATTACTTTTCACTTTTTTCGTGCTCTGGTTGAAACATGAAAAGTGGTTTGAGCTTACTTTTTACTTTTTCGTTCTCTAGTTCAAACATGAAAGAGATTATGAGTGCTTTTTATACCATGGCCATGCTTGTTAAAAATTGAGTAAAAAGGTGTGTCTAATGAGTATAGGTTTATCACTTTATCCATCCTCGCTAGACTACTTATGGAAAAGGAACTGTGCTGAGTTTACTTTTTCCTTTGTTGTACTCGGTCATCAACCATGACAAAGTTGTACATGGAGTCCCCTTTAAGCTCTTTTCAAACTCCCAAAATAGGAAAAGATTGCCGAGCGAACTTGTTTCTTTCACGCTCGTAAAAGGATTTGAAAGGATGTCTATCCAATGATAGTTTATCCCTTTTTCAAACCATTTAGACCATTTACGAAAAAGTAATACTCCAGTCAATCATGATTAGAAGAGTTCTCTCTCGCGTTGTTTTATCTTTTTTTCAGGTGAGGAGACTAATGTTTACGAAAAAGAACTGTTAGGAGTCTTCTTTTGACAGACTCTCTAAATGTGAAACGTCATTGAGTTTACCTTATTTGAACTCGTAAAATTATACATTGAGGGACCCTTTTTGGGACTGAACCCCTCCTTTCTCAGGTTCGTAAAACATGTGAGATTGGATTCATAGTATGATGAGCTACATCGAGCGTTTGTTACCCTCTTCCATATCGTTAAAATTAAAAGAGGCACTCATCCATCATGATGGGGAAATTAAGGGAATGGGAATATGTATTTGAGTCTATATTAATGGCATCTTAAAGTAACCTTTGAAAATGGCACCTATCTGCATTCTAGTCAAATCGTTGGGTAATATTCTTGCCTCTGATTCATACCAATTTCATGAGTCGTCCCACTCCTTCAAATTCATCTGAAGAATGTCTCAGTCATTGTTGCGTTATATTTTGTCTCTGCCTCGTTGAGTCAAAACTTACAAGTCGTTTTTCATGCCATTAAATTTTCAAAGGAAGTCTTTTTTCTAGAATCAACCTTCGCAATCATTAATCCTTCCATTGTGTCGGTCGCCCCTATTTACCATTACACCTTTGTGTCAGTTCACACTCATTTGATCTACCATATTATATCACTTTCTGTGTCAGTTTCCTGTCTATGATTTGGGATGCATTATGGCCCTCCTTGGACGAGTCTATTCCTATCGACATTAGCTAATCATCCAGGAATTAGACTTAGAAACTAGTCAGTGCCTTGGAGCCTGCATGCCTCAATGGCAGGTTTCCTCGCTTTTGAAAATAGGTTTACATCATTGACCTCTGATCGAATGATTCCATGAATGATCAACTCCATCTCGTTTGTTCACATTCTTTGGGATTTACTAATGATTGCTTGGGGATCATCGTCATCATTGGTGATTTACCTCGCACTTGTTAACGGTTCACATCATTGACCAGTAATCAAGTGGTTTCTACCATGTTCAACTTCAATACATTGTAATCACTTGGTAAGATACATATCATTTCGGGAATAAGTAGAAGACCCTAAGTTGTTCTGATGTCTTACTATTACACCCAAGTTGCGATGGATATTTTTTAGTATTTCCCCACACAGATGTTATGATGGATACCTCGTTAATGTACTGTCACACATATCCACTATTGTATTGGTCATGGTTGTGTTATTATCTCACCATGGATCTACGCTTGTATTTTAGTAGCCATGATTGTGTTCAGTCATTCAGATTTGGATCCATGCTGTATTTTGGTGGCCATATCATTGGTCAGTATCAACATAGATCTGCAATGTATTGGTCGACAGCTATGTTGTGAGTTGTTGGGATGATAAAATTATTTTACTACAAAAGATCATTGGTTATTGTTGATAGATTTACAACCAACAGTTTCTTGCCTCGATCCTTTATACTTTATGCATCAAATTATTTCACCTATACTGTTACTCTAGCTTCAAACTTTGGGGGAATTCTGTTACACATAAATTTTGTACTCATCATGATTACGAACCATGTACACTTTATCCTTGCTTAAATACCTCAAGTACTTGACCAAAATCCTTGGAATATGAGCCATGAGGTTTTTTCCCTGTAAAAACCAAGTTTAGAGAGGCCGACGCACCTTGTCTTATAGCAAGGTTTGTCTTTTCCAAATAGACGCACCTTTCTCCATTACAAAGCGTGTCATCGAAGCATGTTTCTAGTGTCTAGGGTGCGTTGATGCCTGTACGGAGGGAAAAAATAGAAGTTTAAAGAATTTTCTCAAAGGAGACCCTTGTGGAGGCCTATCCCTTCCATATAGGGTGGATCTTACTCACCTACTAGCTTAGTAGGATCCCACCTCCTTCTTCTCCCTAATCCTCTCCTATCCTCCTCATCTCTTTTGGCCTATAAATGAAGCTCCTCTTCATGGATAGGGGGGTTGAAATGAGGATAGCCAAATGCTGTAGAAATTGAGCCAAGAATCCATTCTTCCATGTTTGGAAAATTGAGGCAAGGTTCCATTGGAAAGGATCTTCAACACAAAGGATTCATTGGTTGTAATTCTTTCCTCTATTGTAGTTAATACATTAATGTCTTCCTTTCCCATAAATGATGTGTAATTTCATTTATAGTATTTCTCCTTGGTCAATTGCTTAGATGTATCATGTTATCCTGTAGTATCTTGTATTTGTCCTTTTGAATATTTTGCAGATAATCTCTTCATCAACAAGCACGCTTGCAAAAGCTTCAAGCCACGAGGATGGCCTTCGTAAATAAGGTATGGACTTGAATCTTTGCATTCAAGTAATTTGATAGATCTAGGGAAAGGTTTTCATTCTTTTTTTTCTTTGTTCTAGATCTGAATCATTCAGACTAGGGAAATCAGTTGGTATCTGCACCGACATATTTATCCGTTAACAGACCATCCCAAAGTAGATCCAACATTTTATAAGAGATTTGTAGGAAGTATTATGTATCTCACAACTACAAGACCCGACATTATGTATGCAGTCAGCTTGATTTCTAAGTTCATGGAGTCTCCCAAAGACTCTCATTGGAAATTTCGCAAAAGGATCTTACGATATGTTGCAGGGACTTCAAGCTATGGATTTTTATACTCAAGCACTGAGTATGATATTTTGACAGGTTTTACTGACAATGATTTTCCAGGGAGTTTGGATGAAAGGAAGAGCACTTCGGGTCATGTTTTTCATCTTGGACCAGGGGCAATTTCATGGGAATCCAAGAAACAACCCATGTGACTATTTCATCAGCAGAAGCAAAATATGTGGTAGTGACATTAGCAGCATGTCAAGCAGTCTAGTTATGCATATTTTTGCATGGTCTTCAGTAGAAACAAGAAGGGTCAACAAAAATCTACTGCAACAACAATTCAGTGATTGCCCTGTCTAAGAACCATGTATTTCACCAAAAGAGAAAGCACATTGATACCATATATCACTTCATCAGATAACTTGTGAACAATGGTGAAGTTCATGTGGAACATTGTAAATCAATTGATCAATTGGATGACATTTTCACAAAGCTATTGAAATAATATATTTTTGAAACTCGTAGAGATAATTTAGGTGTTGTAAAAGCTACAGTAGTTAGCGGTCATAATTAATGGGGAGTGTTAGAAAAAAAAATAGTAATTAACTCCCACTTTTGCTTTAGTTCTATTATTAGAAGTCAAGTGCAGTTCAGTTAATAAAGCATGCAGAAGCAAAACATAAAGCATGCATGCATGAGCTAGGTTAGATTTTTGGTTTTTTCCAAATAAGTGTTTAAATACACTCTTAGAGATCCATTGTAATGGCAATCAATTAGTTCTTCCTTGTTAATTTCAATAAAGATAATGAAGAGCCGCAACTCATTCAATAATTTCTTGTGTTAATTTCTCTGCCTCCAACCTTCAGTTTTGGAAACGTGACAGGTGTGGGAGTCTTTAACTAGCAATGAATTTGTTCCGGTAATCACTGTTGTTAGGTTGTATTTAAATGTGATTTATATAATGATTCATTCTTTACAAATCTTGTTCGGGTACACAGGGTACTCCCAAAAGACCAAACACCTAGAGAAACCACTTCACACAAACAATCACAGATCGATACACCAATGTTTTGACGTGGTTTAAACCCTCTAGAGGGAAACACTCCACGACCCCGGCCAAATAGCTTCTACGGATCAATTTATTATGCAAAGAAAGAAAGTTACAAATGAGCTTCTCATAATCGATCAACTTTCCAATGACCCTCCATGCTCTTTAAATAGAGATCATGGACCAATCGGGTGTTAAGCCACGGATCAAGGGTAGGTATGATCTAAGAGAATTTGAGCCATCGGATCACAACATATCGTGACCGTCGGATAAAATATTTACAAATGCATACTAAAGAAACACACTTTTCCTAACGGCTATATTACACAAGTTGATCTTAACTAACTCCTAAGTGTCTGAATATCCTAACTTTTCCTTGTTAATTTCAATAAAGATAATGAAGAGCCACAACTCATTCAATAATTTCTTATGTTGATTTCTCTGCCTCCAACCTTCAGTTTTGGCAACGTGATAGGTGTGGGAGTCTTTAACTAGCAGTGAATTTGTTACGGTAATCACTGTTGTTAGGTTGTATTTAAATGTGATTTATATAATGATCCATTCGTCACAAATCTTACAGTGTAAATAGTACGTTCAGTCCTCTCTTTTCTTAGGCATAATTCTTTTCTCTACTTTACTACTTGTGAGTCACTTGAATTCAAATGTGTATCAAATCTCATTTGTTAGTGTGTTTTGGATATTTTTCATTTTTTATAATAACAATAATAATAATCATATATTTCCTCTATGTGACAGGTTGTATAAGGATGCTTTTATTTTTAAAGGTTGTTTATTAGTGGAAAATGTGATAGAAATTTTAAAATGTGGGTTAATGTTTTTTTCAAAAAAAGTGGAAAAGGATTTAGGTTGAATATAAAAATTAAAAAAAATAATAAAATTTCATTAAAGTACAAATTTAATTTTAAATGTTTTATCACATCAATATGTATAAGTAATTGTCCTCATAAGTAACATCAAAATAAAAATATATAAAATTGGTGGTATTAAAACCTAAAGGTTACATGGTAGGACATAACAAATTTTTTAATTTATGTTTTAGTGTTATTTTTTTTTAAATCAACTATTACATGTGAAATTTGCTATGTAAAAGATTCCTTATTGATTGCTTTTAATTTTTAATTTTTTGTGTTTTAAAAATGAAGTTATATTACGGATTTATGTTCAATGATAATTTAATTGATTTATATAATTTCATTAAGGGATTGGAATTCATATCTTATAAATATTTACAAACTTCTTCATGTTGTAGACAACATTTAAATCATTTCTATAGAGGAAGAAGTGTTCTTATTTAGAATACATAAAGCTTCTAGTTAAGCGAATATCAAAAGGGAAAGCTAAGGACATCAAAGATTATTTATTAGAAATGTTAAAAATTGGAGGGGTTATCCTCATTCGTCACATCCACAAGCTCGTAAGGTTTCCCGAAACTTAGACTCAAATACTCATTGTTCCTATTTTTAAAAGAAAAAAGTAAAAACAATCCCTCTACTTATAAGGCCATTGTGATTAATCCTCTTTTAGTGAAGTTATATGGAATTATTATGATAAACACTTTTTAAGTTATGAGCTCTTTGTCATGGATTCCTTGAATTTGTTAAGCTTTTTAAAATGGGTTTGACTTTATTTTATCATTAGATTTATGAATGATATATATTCCGGTTTCATTTCATATCTAATAAATCCTGCATATGATATTTATTCATGAGATGTATGCATTATGGGAGTTGAATTTATAAACAAGATTAGATTACAATTGGAGAGCTATTGGACTAAGGTAGTCTTATATTATGGTTGGCACTAAAAATCGTGGACTATATTGTTAGAACTAAGTCCTATTTTAGTTAGTTTTAATAATATCTAGGATAATGTATTTTGAAGGGAAAAGAATGCTTGTACAGTTGTCATTGTAGCACCCTAAAACATTGTATTGATTAACTAGTGCATCTCTCTAGAGGTTTTTGGACTTAAATAAGTCGTGTATATCTGATACAAATATATATGTTAAGAAATTTGATGATGATTTCCTCATTGTGGTACTTTATATGGATAATATTATCCTTACTGGAAGCTAGCTTACATTTATACATGAAATGAAGAATAATCTTAAAAAGCAATTTGACATGATCGAGTTACGACTGCTGCACTATTTTTTGGGTTTACAAATTTATAATGGTTGATGATATATTTCTTTCTTGACCTAAGTATGCAACAAATTTACTATCTCAGTTTCATGTGAGTGATTTTAATCCTTCTTTGACGTCATTTCAGTTTGGCATAAATTTAAGTGTTGATTGTGATACTCCTCTTGTTGATGCAATAATGTATCGTCATCTTATGAGAAACTTGATATATTTGACACACAACAAGCAGGATCTATCTTTGTAGTTAGCATGGTTTCGAGGTTTATGAAAAATCCTCATGAAAGCCATTGGAAAGAAGCAAAGAGGATTCTTAGATAGTTACAGGGGACATTGCATTATGGTGTTTTCTATTCTAGCAGGGATATGGTTTCACTTCTTGGTTATATAGATTCCGATTTGGTGGAAGAGGCTTCAGATAGAAGATCCACTTCATGATATATATTTTAGCTTGGTGCAGGTATGATTCCATGTTCCATTAAGAAGTTGAGAACTCTCTCTGTATTCTTGTGAAGTAGAGTACAAGGAAACTAAGGAATTAGCTAAAGGAACAATGTGGATCCGACATATTTTGACAGAGCTTGTATGGGTTCAGAAATAATTTATTGAATTATGATGTGACAATCAAAGCGCAATTTAGCTTGTGCACTGTTGATGCAACATCTATCGACAGGGGTTCACTTCGCACTGTCGCCAACAAACACCAACCCAAACTCCCTTACACACCGGCCCGGAATGGTTTAACCCTTTCCAGCAACACTTGCGGAGCAAGTGCAGCATCACCCAAGCTGGATAAGGGGGCTGCAAGAACCAAGTTTCCGTAGTGGATTTGAGGACATGCATCCAACACGCATTACCCTTGTAGAAACCAGAGATTATATCCTTCACATAATACTATCAACTCATCATTCGCACATTAGACCATCCGCAGATTCAACATATAATAAACATTCGCAACAACATATGCAACCTACTCATTTGCATAAACAATAATCATTAAACCCACAGAGTATTAAACATGTCGTAAACATTCACATTCATCGTCGCATAGAGACAGAAACAAAAATGGAACCATAATCGAACATCCTCATGCATTCATTAATACCAGCGGAATTAACTTCGCAGAAACAGTTAATACACCATGTCGCGGATACAAAAACAGGTCAAAATGATGGAAAAGATGGATCAACTTCTTATCACTTGCTTGGATGTCCTTAGGCTTACAATCCTACTTATATTTATATGCTACTATGCGGTTACAAAACGGTCCACTTGACCAATTCTAACTAACCCTAACTATTCTTGCACTTCCTCGTTCTCCGCGAATGGTCCTTCTTTTGCGGATTATCCCTTTCGCACCTGTCAGCTTCCACACTTCATGTGGACTTATCCTATGCCAACAGGCCCCAACACAAACTTGTGGCTCACCCTCGAGCCACCTCAGCTGGACACTGCTGGTACTGTACTCATCCTTCACTGTGCTACACTTCTGAAGTTGTTCTTATTGTCTAGAGCTCGTTGTTGTGTACTTCTTGAAGTTGTCCTCCAGTCTCTGAAAACCTTGATCATCTGCGTCGTCTGGTGCAATTCATGCTCATTCTAGTGTGGGGAAAAGTTCATCTCTTCCGCCAAGATGTGAAACAGGCCAACTGCTCTGGCACATCTGTTTTGCACCTTGGACTGCATACTACTGGGGCCAGCAGGCCTTTTTCCCTGGTGTTCTGGTGTTTGTAGGGACCACGGATCTTCTAACTACTACCATGCGCTTAGACATCTTCGGTGAGACCTCGTCTCTGTTCCCCAATTGTCTGCGTCGCTTCCTTTGCTGGTTTCTCATGCACACTCGTCATTCTTTCCCTCGGCGCACCTAGAGTGCTACCGCGCGAAATGAAATGGATCATTTCCACAGCTTCCTTAGAAATTACTCGCTCAACTCTCTTCCTTACCAACTTGTAACTCGCTCAACTAGCCTCCTGCGCCTGTATTTATGCTAGTTCCTTGTGTCCTTGATGCCTGACTCTGAAATCATTGGCCAAATATGTTCGCATAACCATCTGATCCTGTCATCATACTCCTTTGATGTATTTTGGTGAAGCTGACCCATAGAAATCATGATCGGCTTTGACTCCCCCATGTGTAAGCGTGCGAAGCATCGATGAGTGACCCGACTGGCCATGCTTCCACTTTTTATCATTATGGTTTTTTTTTTTTAATGTTTCAGTTTCTCAACTGTTCTGTGTCGGATCATGGCAATAGGGTTTCAACCTATTCCCATTGACCAACTTAGGAAACAATACTCCATCCAAACTTTGTAGCTGCACCGCACCTCCGTCATTGACCAAATCTATGATGCATGGACCCAACCAATACATTTGTAGCTTACCTGGGTGTTTAGCAAACTTACTATCATATAACCGAACTGTATCTTCGCGTTGAAAGTGATTTTGCTTAATATGGATGCAAAGCCTTCTGTCGGTCTTTCTCCACCTTCTGATGGAACCCTGTGATGAATCGATATTCGTTGAGCTATACCAGTTGTGCCAAACCTTCCTTCACTGCGCCATCATCGCTCATCCCGGTAGGCGCTGCGATGCACAAAATTGGTACAATGTACTCCATCGGCATGACTGCTTCCTATCTGTAAACGAGATAGAAAGGGGTATGATCGGTCAATCGTTCGCATGTTGTGCGAGACGCCCAAAGTATCGTCGGAATCTTCAAATCCCAATCATCATGGTTGACATTGCATATCTTGGTGAGTGCATGCTCCAATATCTTATTGAACACCTCAACTGTCCCATTCACTTGAGGATGGTAGGGGGTACTCTTCTTGTGCTGGATCTGAAACTCTTCCGTCATCACTGCAATTGTCTGATTAAAAAAATGAGTTCCTTGGTCACTCAACAACACTTTTGGGCACCCAAACATGGTGACCACATTGTCGAAAAGGAACCTTGCTGCAGTCTCAGCTGAGCAATCTCTCACTGGTACAGCTTCCGCCCATCTCCTCAAATAGTCTGTCGTAGTGATGATGCAGTGTGACCCTGTTCTCTTCCCAGGTGGGTTGATGGGCCCCACGAAATCAACTTTCCATTTGTCGAAACCCTGCAGCATCACCTGTGGTACCAGTGGCATTTCATCCCTTCGTGATGGCTTCCATATTCATTGACATACATCGTAGCTCTTGGCATAGTCCACATCATCTTCGTGCATGGTTGGATACCCTAGTCTTGCTCGAAGGATCTTCCTAGCGGTCGCACGTCCTCCGTAATGTCCCCCAGCAACCCCGTCGTGAGATTCCAATAAAATCCTCTCATTCTCATGCGGAAGGATGTATCATCGAAGTCTCTCATCCGGTCCCATTTTTATAGTTGATCTGCTATCAACTGAAAATATGCGGCTCGGACAACTAGCTGCTTCTTCTTATTGGTAGTGAATCATGTCGGTGCCTCCCTTGTCGCTAAAAACTGGATGATTTGTTCATAATGATCGTCGACCATTCCAACTCTAAACAACTGAGCACCCGAAAATCCTTCATCAATGCTCGTTGGGTCTTCCCCAGACTCTATCCTTGACAGGTGATCATGTCCTGCATTCAATCGTCTCGACTTTACGATTATCTCAAAATCAAACTCTTGGAACAGTAACAACCATCGACAGATCTTCCCCCCCAAAATAGGCTTGTTCACCAGGTATTTCAACATGGAATGATCGGTGAAGATTTTGAAGTGGCCCCTCAGAGGTATTCACGTAATTTCTACAAGGCGTAGACCATCGCCAGCCCTTCCCTCTCTGTGGTTGTATAATTCTTCTCCGCAGTAGACAACTTTCTACTTGCGAAGGCTATCGGGTGGTCGATGTCGCATGTTCCTGGTTGGGACAAGATGACGCCTAGTGCTACTGATGATGCATCAACGTGGACGTGAAACTTCTTTGTCCAATCTGGAAATGCAAGTATGGGTGATGTGACCATCTTCGCTTTTAATATGTCCAAACTCTTCTGAAATTCTTCGTTCCACTCAAACTTGGCGTCCTTCTTCAACAACTTTTCCATTGGTGCTGTGATGGCTACATATCCTCGGATGAACTTCCTATAGTAGCCCGTATGTCTCAATGTCACTCTCAATTTCTTGATTGTCGTCGATGGTGGGAGGTCGAAAATGATTGCAATATTTGCCGGGTCTACCAGCATTCCTTCCCTGCAAACAATGTGCCCCACCAAAATTCCAAATGGAGCACAAAAGATGCACTTTTTCAGGTTCAATGAGATTTGGTGCTATCGACATCGTTCCAGCATTAGCCTTAAGTTTGCGACGTGATTCTTGACCAACCCATACACTGTCAAGTCGTGCATATAAACGGCAAGAAATTTATGAATGTAATATTTGAATGCCGAAACCACTAATCTTGAAAAAATCATTGGAGGATTCTTCAACCCAAATGGCATCATTGTATACTGAAAGCATCCCCACTCCATGACGAATTTAGTATTGTGCGTATCTTCCTTCGCAAACTTGATCTGGTCATAGCCCGAAAACCCATCCGTAAATGAATATATCTCTTGACCTCCTACTCCTTTGAGCACCTCGTCCGTGAATGGTGTCGGGAATGGATCGTGTAAGCAGACATCATTCAGCTTTCGCAAATCGAAGCATATCCAAACTTTGCCATATTTCTTATCCTGGACCACCATTGGACTGATCCACTCTGATTCTTCGACTAGTTCTATAATGCCGGCTTCTAGCATTTTTTCAATCTCAGCTTGCAACTATTCCTTATACCTTGGATTCAATCGATACGGCCGCTTCTTAATTGGCTTTGCATCGGGTTTCAGGGGGATCTTCATTTCGCCTAAGTCCCCGGAAATTCTTTTCATATCTGAGAATTTCATTGGGAACAGATCCTGCAACTCATGTAGCAGACCAGTCATCTTCGCAATAGTCGACTCATCCCAGTAGTCTCCAATACTTACGAACTTCAGGTTCTCCTCCGACCCAATGTTCACCTTCTTAATCTTCAATGGTTGCTGAAATCTATCAGACGATATTCCTGGTGCCTCAACACTGCGACTACCTTCTGATTTTGTCACATATATATCCCTTGGATCATCCTCATCATCGGTCTCTCCTGTGATGTTATAACATTCCATCAACATTTATGGTGTCGCAGTCCATTGAAGTGCCATCAGTTTTTCTGTCAATACTGCTTCAAAATTTCTTTCGTGGATCACTTGTAGCGCACTATGGATGAAGGGATTTCATTTGAGAAAGAAAATGATTGGTTGAAGCCAATGGTAAGTTTTTCCCAAGAGGTCGTCTCGCGTCGCAGTTCTGCTGCGACATACCAACTCTGCGGTACTTCATCCAACATGTGTACAAATGCATGTACCCACTCCTGCTTCGCTCGTGATCCCCATTGGTGTTGACAAGTGTCCAGATGTGCCTTTGGATCTCCTCGACCATCATATTTCTTGCTACCACACCTTGCAGCTTCACCGAACCGAACCTCCATGAGGCGTCGACATAGTGGTCAAGTTGTGATATTTGACTTGTGCACCACACACCAGCATGCAGGAGTATCCTTCAAGGCTTCTTCCAAGGCCAATAGATGCTGCAACTCCGCCACTTTCTCATCAAATTCAGTGAGAAACTTGCTCAGATTGGGAAATCCCTCGTATGTAGGTAGCACACATTCCTTCATGGCTACCCATCGTAGCGACTGCATTACCCGTGCACACCTCCTAAATGACACTTTGTGTAACAGGTTCTGCCAATTCTCAAGCGCCTCATCTGAATTTGATGATGCCAAACTGGCGTTGCACCATCCCAGTTCTCCATCTGCGGTAGGATTAATGTGATCCTCAGATATGTTATACAAAATGTCCCACCGTTCCGTAAACTTATCTCTGGCTGGTTCAACGTATCGCTGCCCTTCCGCAGGATCCAGAGGTGCGATGACTCTCATCTCACGATTCTCAAATGACATCGTCCGCTTCTTGAAATTGATAATCGCTTGGTTTTCCAATTCCCAGTCTATCCCCAATAGTACTAGATAGGGACTGGTGTTATCAACAATTTCTATGACATCGAAGTCAGCATATGTCATTAGCGCCTCAATTTCGACTAGGAGTTGACACACCCGACCAAGTGGAGTGACCTTGCTCAGATTTTCCAATCGCAGCTGCACTGGCGACCAGGACAACTGCAATTTCCCCATTGTTTCCCATGTCTACTTGGTCAGAATGTTCACATCCGATCCCAGGTCCAAAATGATGGAGTCGACATCAAATGCTCCAATTTGTGCCAACATTCACATCTCCCTCCCTATCTTTCTCTTGTGTATGCGATTGACCTTTTGTTCCTGGTGTGCACCCTCCCATCGATGCAACAGACTGGATATTTCTTCCATCACGTCTCGGTCATTTTCCAACTCTAGGAAACTCTCCAAGAAGGATTTTAAAGTGTTAGCCTCCCTCCGCGACTTCGTTGTGTCGAACGTTGGTGGCATATCATAGATTTCTTCTTGAAGAGGTAACTGCCTCCTTTGTTTCATCGCTTCTTGTGCTTTCAAAAATACGTCCCTTTCGACCTCCACATCAAAGGTGACATGATTATGCATCGTTGGTCGGATGGTAGCTTGTGATCTGTCAGCTCCTGTCACAGCTCCTCCTCGTGTCACGACTCCAACAGTCGCATTATGTTTCCGAACCTCCATCAATATCATCTATACAGCCGGTGGTGTGTTCTGATTATGGTTCTGCGTCTTCTTAGTCTGCCATTTCGCGATGAGCTGTAGGAAGTCCTCGACGCTATGGTCCACAGTGCTGCAATACGTGCACTATGGTGTTGGGTTTCGGAAATCCCTCTAATAATTCCCCTGTTGTCCACAATTATAATATATGATCGGCCCTCTTCCTCGTCCAGCAACTCCTCCTCGTCCAACACCATCACCTCGACCTCCACAGAATCCTCCTTTGAAACCTCCACACGGTGGCTCATATGGCGGATACTGCGGCTTCCCATACTGCGGGGTTCACTTCGCACTATCTCCAACAAACACCAACCCAAACTCCCTTACACACCGGCCCGAAAAGGTTTAACCCTTTCCAGCAACACTTGCGGAGCAAGTGCAGTCTCACCCGATATGGATAAGGGGGCTGCAGGAACCAAGTTTTTGCAGTGGCGTTGAGGACATGCATCCAACACGCATTACCCTTGTAGAAACCAGAGATTATATCCTTCGCATAATACTATCAATTCATCATTCGCACATTAGACCATCCACAGGTTCAACATATAATAAACATTCACAACAACATATTCAACCTACTCATTCGCATAAACAGTAATCATTAAACACACAAAGTATTAAACATGTCGCAAACATTCACATTCATCATCGCACAGAGATAGAAACAAAAATGGAACCATAATTGACCATGCTCATGCATTCATTAAAACTTGCAGAATGAACTTCGAAGAAACAGTAAATACACCATGTCGCGGATACAAAATTAGATCAAAATGATGGAAAAGATGGATCAACTTCTTATCACTTGCTTGGATGCTTTTAGGCTTACAATTCCACTTCTATTTATATGCTACTATGCGGTTACAAAACGGTCCACATGACCAATTCTAACTAACTCTAACTATTCTTATGTTTCCTCGTTCTCCACGAATTGTCCTTCTTTCGTGGATTGTCCCTTTCACACCTGTCGGCTTCCGCACTTCATGTGGACTTATCACGTGCAAACATGCACAATTCAGTGTAACACTCCAAGACTAAACACATTTACCTTGATACTCATTACATTCAACATATTATTGCGGATGTCGTTATTTGTTTGGAGTATTGTCCCACAAAATAGCAAGCAACAATGTTTTTCCCAATAGGTCCTTATGTCGGTCATTCCAATGCTTGGCACATATGGATGGTTCTTGGGGATATGGAACATAATATGTATCCATTGTAATTACTAAATTTTGACCATCATAAACCCTAATAACCAATCCAATAACCACTATAAACCATAAAAACTTAACTTTAATGCATAAAACCCTTCAAATCCAAACCATTAACCTACTACTAGTATCCTATAATCCATATAGTGCTTGATACACCAAACCCTTGTAATGTTAATACCTTAAATATTATATGCCTTAACATGTAACTAATAATCCATCTAACCTATAATCCCTATGAACTATAACCAAAATATACCCGAAGGACTATAACCCTTAACTGTTAATCAATAAAAAACCTTAAACACTATAATCCATATTGCCCCTAAACTGCAAATTTTAGAACCCCTAATCCATTTAACCTCTATAACCCCCAACCCATATAACCCATATCAATCATAATATATAACCTTGTTTTGGGAACAAAATGGATATTAGAATTCTTGCACAAGGGGCCAATAAAGACTCGATGTAGTTTAGAGTGTCAACAGTTTCAATCCTCCCCAAAGAGAATAATTTTTCACCTGAGGCACACTCAGAACAATGTGAAGTGAGGGAGGATAGTGAATCGAAAGTACATAAAATGCATTACTCATTTTACCATTTACCCTCTTACGTAGACAATCAGATGTCATTAAACATCCATTAACATGGAATTTCAACATTTAAACATTCATGCACACGTAAAATTTTGAAGGGGGCAACACAACTTCCATCTTCATTATACTCAATAATCATTGACATCGGCGAACATCCTCAAAATTCGTTACAAAATTATCTCAACCCTTCTTACTCAGTCCCTTCACTTACATCCTCTCACGCACATGTGCATCACCAACAATACCAATAACAACAAAACAAACAAAACCCCACCCCTATAGCTCTTGCGAAGATTTTATACAATATTAATGGTCATTTTTTACCCTGTCTATTATAATATTTTACCCCATCAAGACAGTCACAAATAAATGCGCATGCCTTGATTCTTTCACTTCTCAACTTTCATACTCATCTGCAATTATTCGTAGGTTTTTTCATCTATCCATATTCCATAACCAAATATTTAAAATGAAGGGGGCAAAAATCCCTAGACAGAACCGTTGAATCGCCCTTGAGTCAACCTTGTTGCTTCACTACTCCTCTAAATGAAGGGGTTAACTCTGAAATTTCAGCAATTGTGTGGCCTCGAAGTTCTTGGAAATTCTCCATCTAAGTTCTCCACCTCCCCAACAATATGTTGCCACCGACAATGAAGGCATAAGCTTGCTCATTGTCATGTGCAATTGGATTTTGTTGCTCTACTCTATGCCACTCTACATCCATGAACAAGTCCAATTGTTGTAGAAAAACATAGGTAGTTTGGGATACATGATGGAACCCACACAATGTATTCTTTGTTGCAATAGAGGCCTCATGCATAAAATCCAACTTATCATTAGTAACTTGGATGTCTGCGTACTTTTTTTGTTGATCCAAGGGATTGGTAGAAAATTCATCGTTCATCTTGACGCAAGAGGCATCAAAGAAAGTATGAGAGGGGAGGTGTTGATAAATTTATTTCTAATCACAACATATTTGATCATAGATGTACGTGTGTGGGTGCTAAGTTGTGTCCACCCATGCCTAAGACGGGGCGATTGAATGGCAAGAACCCATCCTTAGAAGTATGAAGGCCTTGGATCCTTGAGGAATGCCAAGATGACATTGAGTTTGGTATGATTCCTACTGTTAACACCTAAAAAGTGCTCACTAGCTCATTCCCTTATTCACATGACCCATTTGTCCACTTTTCCACCATCTGAGCCTCTGAAACCAACAAAAGGTCACCAAAAGACCTTAGTACACCCCTTTTTCCATCAAAAAAGATTATTTTTCCTGAAAAGCATAAAAAACCCTAAAAAAGGGTCCAAATTCCCAAAAATATTAAAAAGGGAATTAAAATATTAATTTTATTCAAAAAAGGAAAAAGGAGGGAAAAGTACCTAAACCATGTTGGTCAATACCATTTGGTTTCCACAAAACCACAAATGGTATTCCCCACCACCAAAACCTATAAAAAGGTGGTAGGGGCTCCTCATTTCACATCCATCCATTATCTCATCCTCATGCTGCCGAAATCTCCCTTGAGCATTTTGGCCATTGTAAGCAACCTTGGAGAAGGAGACCTCTTGGAGCTTGGAGCTACTCATCTTGGGAGTTGCTCAACATCAACCTTCACCATTGAAGGTATTACCGCAAGCACTTGCTTGCCCCCCATTTTTCAATACAAATTCATTCTTTAAATATTTTCTTGTTCTTGTTTTTTAAAATGTTTACATTATTTGCTTATATTCTTGCATAGATCCATGATTAGTTTTGTTTAGATTAGTTTCTTGTTTTAATTCTATTGAAACTGCTGCTACTAGTTAGCAGGTACCCATAGCACTAAGCCTGGTTGCAAAACCGGGCCAACACCTACTATGAGTGAAGAGAATGCGACAAAGTGTAAAATAGGAAATAACTAAAAAAAGTCAACAAATGCAACAATATGATAGCAAAGATTACAAATGTAAAATGGTGCAAGTGTGTCTTTCCAAGAAGCATAAATGTGGATTAACGATACTAATTTTCAATTACATGAGGTTCCTTGTAATTAAAAACAACACATTATGTGATCATATTGACCTAACATCCTTCCTCTCAATGTTTGTAACTAGGCCTTCCAATATATCTCTTGTTGGATGGTTATGAACCCACGAAAGATGGCTAGTGAAGGTGCGAATGAATCAATTATAGTGAGGGGTATTGGGGCTATGTTCCAAAAGGGCCAGTAACATTTCCAAAATCTAACAAAATATAATGACTCAAGTGCAATTACATCCCACAAATTCCACATGGTGAAAATCATAGTTTTCGGGCACTATGGTACCTACCTCAAGTGTGGATAAGAGGTTCAACCTCGAACGGTCCAATGTCACCTCCACAAAGATTTTGGTGGCTCAATGTGGTGGAAAAAAAAAATCTAAATTAAGCTTTAGCATCCTTGGGCACTACACCTTCTTATCCAAGTTTATTCACACTTGGTGTAGTAGGATTTAAAATTTCCCTAAAAGTCAACCACTATCATTTCATATGAGAAAGATTGGGGGGCATTATTTTGATTCTTATCCCAACAATTCTAACTTAATTTATAAAAAAAATTGTGACCTCGTGATGGAGGAATTGAATTGGTTAGGATTGAGTTAAAGATTTATTCTAAAGGGGCAATTTTGATTTAAGATGTGATATGGGAGGCTTTTTCAAACTCACAAATTTTATAATTCATTGAGATAACTTTATGAGTGCAAGATGAAGAGCATACTTCAGGTAGAGGATTTCTTAGGTCCTTTGGTGTGTGCTTCAAGTGATGAAACAAGTGTGATTGAATGCTTAAAGTGAACTTGCAAATGACTTATATGAAAATAAAACAAAGAGATATGAACATGTATGGGTTGGTTACTCCTTCTAATGAATTCTCTAAGTGTGATTGATTCGCAAGAAACAAATTTGAAACAAGAAATGTGCTAAGGGAGGTATTTCACCGTTGTGGGATTTTTTTATTTGTCAATATCACTTTATGGGTACAAGGAAAAGAGCATACTAAAATTCCAGTATATTTTAGGTCCCTTATTTGTGTGAAGATTTGATTAATTTAAATTGCTTTAACAAGAAATATGCAAGCGGAAAAAGTTTAAACTAATGCAAGTTTACCCAAATTCTTAGACCAATAATCTCTTATAACTTTGAAAGAAATGAAGCAATTTGCGTAATCTAGGAGGTTGTTGGTAACCTCAAAACCCAATCCCTAGAAATGAAAGTTGCAAAAATGACTTTGCCCCCTACTTAAACTAAGTGATTTAATGACTATGAAAGCAAAAAAAATGGTTGTTTTGTTAATTTTTTAAGAAGTGTGGACAACCATACATAATACAATTTTGAATCAATAAAGATTAGAAAAAACACATATTTTCCCTATTCATGCAGGTATTGGACCTCTTAGTAGCACTATAGTGCAACCCAAGGGTTAATAGGCCATGCGAAAAAAGTGTGTGGGAAAGATAATTTGCAGCTTGAGTGACAATGTGGGATTATGGTTACAAAGTCCACATGGATAAGCCATGTGGGTCAAAACAAAGACATGTCAAATGACAGTGCAACTGTCGAAGAAAAATCTGCACCAACTAATGTGGAATAGATGATAAATATTAGATGTCCTGGAAAATGAAGAGAAACCGTCCGTCGGCCTACAAAACTCACTATTTAGGGAATTGAATAGAAAGAATTTAATCCTACTAGAATACCCATACAATATTTCACTATAGATAATAGTGCATTCCTCAATTCAGTAACCTCATGGAGGCGATCCTGAGTTGCTTGAACATCTATAATAATAAGAGACACTCAACCCATAAGTTCTACCTATTATTGGGTGTTATGATCTTGCGCAACAACAACTTGTACCTATATTTGTTATAGTCATTGCTTCAAGTTATACCAAGATGAAAAAATGATTACAACACCCTCTTGAGGTTGTGTTATTGTCATAGTTTCTGTAAGAGAATAATCCTACCCTTGAATCTGAGACCACATGTCCTAGAGATGTTGACAGATGTTGTCAATAATTTGCTCACTAATAAATCTAGCTTGATGCTCTTCATCTCTTTCCATTATAACCTCAACTAACTAGACTTGGAGATACATCATAGCGACATGTGTCTCTTCCTACTCTTTTACCCCTCTTTGCATGTGGAATTTGACTTCCGAAGTGTAGTTGCGCATGAGTGCTAAAAATTGTGATGTGGACCAGCTCTAGAAATATTCAGGGGATTTAGAACTAAGTGGTTAACCATTGGAAATTGAGGTATCAAGTCGATTTTATTTTTAAACTACTGCCCAAGTAGGCTTATTCGGTTTCCTATCTACTCTAATCTACCAGGCAATGCAAGCGGAGAGATCCCAACTATGTGGGATCAGGGATGTGATCCCTTAAGTCCCTTTGATTGACAGGATATAAAATACGTCGTCCACTACCAGTGGTCAGAAAGCACATGCCATCAATGCATCACTCTACTATGAAAGGTCCAACCCATAAGTCATCATCTTGTCTCGATCTTATATGCAATAAATGGTTGGGAATGATGACTTGAATTCCTGTAGGAAATCTATTTCTATTGACAGATTCAGGAATTACTCCAATATTACGACTAGGCATGGGATGGATTTCAGCAGGGTTTTGCGGTTGAGGTGTGACAATCCTTGAGCTCCTCCTAGAAGGAACTACATCAACTCTAGGCGGACCACCCTCTAAGGAAATAGAAATTCTGCCAGCAAGGACCTCCCTAACTTCTCTTCTTGTTTCTTGAACTAAATCACTTGGTTCTTCCTCATGAGGAGACACAACTCTTTTAACAACTTCTCCTACAGTCCAGAAATCTCTATGTTCTTCCAAGGGAGGTGGCTCATGAGATATGACAGTATTATGACTAGAACCTTCCCCTGAAGGAACAGGAATGACCATGTTTTCCAATCTAGTAGAAACTGACTCAGGATGAAATGTAGAGGAACTAGGAATGTGAGAAAGATCATGAGTATAGTGACTAGATGACTCAGATGGTAAGAGAAAATTAGGGATATTAGGATATGCATATAAAGCATGGCCTTGAGTTCTGAAGGAGTTTGAAAAATAGCAAGGTTATTTAGATTAAAATCTCCTTCAGGTGCATCATTGATTAAGGCATCCTCTTCCCAACTTAAAGAGTTATCATGAACTTGAATTAGACTACCATCTTCCAGAGATAAATGAGATAGAGAATCTTCTATATCAGAATAAGGGGAGGCTTCAGACTCTTCATTTGTTTCAACCCTAGTAGATGTTGCAAGATCGTTTTCCCATGGGTAAATAGGTGCAAGCCCTTGGCTTTCTCTTTCTCTATTATGATCAGTCAAGGCAAACCACTCCCTAATAGTACAAGGAATTCTTTCTCCCCTCCTAATATCATCAAACTCATCTTCATGTATTGGATTCTCCATATTTTCTTCATCATTTGTTTGATCATAAAGGTTTTCTATTGGGGGAGTTTGTTCCAAACTTTGATCATTAGGCAAATTTTCATTTCTTCCTATATCTCTTATGCCATCATTACCTTCCTCAAGTGTGTGATTTTCTATAGAAGGTTCTTGAATGATTTCATTGTTTTGTTCATGACCTTGAGGTTGACATTCATGTCTTCTCAATTCATCTATTTCCTCAGCAAATTCATTTCTAAGTAATTCCAAGTTGATTGTTCTTGCAATTTCAGCTGTTTGCTCATCTTCCCAAGAGGAATCAGAATCTTCCATGACCATACACATATTTTGATCAACTTCATACAACTCATTCTCATCTTCAACAAGGTTAGTTTTGGCATTATTTAACAATTCATCCCCATATGTGTTTTTTAGCCCTTCATCGAATGATTCAACATGCTCATTATAAAAAGGTTCTCTGTTAACCCGAATCAAAGCTCCATCAGGGTTGGGAACACAAATAAATGATAGATCCATCATAAGGTATCCACCTAGACCATCCACCCATTTTCTAGATAACAGCATTCCATATGCTGGGGGTAAGTCAATGACAACTACATCCATCATGGTAGAAATGTCTGAACATGCAAAAAGATCAGCTCTAAGGTTTTTGATCAAACCATAAGATGGCACTCGTCGAGAATCTATGCCACAGACATTTCCATAAGGTCTAGTCACCTCAAGTCCCATTTCCTTCATAACTTGTAAAGGCATAACATTCATTGCTGCTCCAGAATCCAACATACAATTATGAAGGAGCATGTTTTGAATGTGCAAGGTAAGGTAAAAGGGAGAGTGACCACCGCTCTTTCTTTCATAAATGAATGAATGGATGTTTATTGGTGGATCCTTCTCTGTTTCACCAGGTTGTGTTCCACTAAGCTTTTGGATATGACATGATTCTAGGACCGGTTCAGGAGTTTTCTCTTGGCCAATACCATCGAAAAATTCCTCTACTTGGCATCTAACAGAAGGCACCTTCATTAACTCAGTGACAGGGATATTACACATTATCTTGCTTAACTCTTTCTTCATATCAATCTTAAGATCATAATCATCCACAGCAAGATCTTCCTCTTCCTTTTTATCTTCATCAATCTTTTTATGTTTATCAAGGAAAGAAGGTTGGGAGGTGCTTCCTCGTTTATAGATCTGATACCTCGATTGCTCTTTAGGTTTTGGGAGCTCTATTGTACAACATGAGGAACTAGGTTCTTCTATCATGTCTTCTTCTTGCTCCCAAGGTTCTTCTTCTAAAAGAATTCTTCCAAAGTCTTCATCATAAGACAAGTCATTTATGAAGTTGATGTTTTCTGGTTGGTCATCATGGTCAATGGTGTCAGAGGGTTCTTCTTCTTCTTCATTACACCAATTGACTTCCTTCTTCTCAGAGTTTTCTGGATACTCAGGTCGTTGCCTATCCCTATCAGGCCTTCTATTATTATTCCAGTAAGGTTTAGGGCCATAAGGATTTATATGTCTCTCAGGGTCATTCAAACTTGCCACATTCTTTGTCAGGACAGTTAATTGTTTCATCATTTCTTGCATGACTTCTAAAGTGTCCTTTGATTCCTTTGGCACATTCACAGGTTCCTTTGGTTTTCGAAGTCTAGGGTCAGATCTGGAAGTGGATGGGGTAAATTGATCGAAAAAGTTTTGTTTACCCATGGATGCTACATTTTGCTCAGCCATCTTGGCGTTTGATTGAGCGGTCTTTAAGTCATTTGGGTTTTTATCCTTTAGCTGATAACCAACCCATCCCTCAAAAGCATTCAAGTAGTGAATCGCAACTGCTTGGTCTTTTGGTCTAATTTCTTCAGGGATAACAGCTACAGTCTTGTCGAATCTTATGTTAAACTCATGGATTGTTTCATTTTCTCTTTTCTTAATGTCAAAAAGTTGATGTAAGAGAAATTTCCCATCTAACTTTCGGGACCACTCACTATTTAGCTTGTTGACAAAGTTCTCATACCCATCAATGGATGAGGCAGGCAACCTGTCAAACCACTTCCTAACATATCCCTCTAAAGATTCCAGGAGACCCCTCATGAACACATCTTCCCTCAGATGCTCCATATGCTTCCATGTGTTCCCACACTTTATCAATGTGGTCTTCAATTGATATAGCAGATACTCCATCAAATCTGGGAACCTTTTCAAAATACTTTTCAGGCATGTCATGGAGTGCACCCTGGATTTGGGAAAAGTCCAAAGGACATGGTTTTGCCTTCCTTCCAAAAATCCTAGGAGCTTGTGGAGGTGGAACATTCTGGTTTCCCAAGTTTGTTCCGGCCATTGGATTTGGTAAGTTTGTGTTTAGGTTTGAACTAGGAAATGAGAGAGGAACCGAATTAATCAAAGGGGATCCTGAAGCTCTATTTGGAGAATCGTTAACCAATTTCCAAAGGAAGTTAGATGATTGTGCTTTGGGATCTCTTTTATGATATGTAATTGGGGTTCCTTCAACCTGATCCAAGTTTACTTTACTTCTTGTGTTGTAAGGATGTAAATGAGCTCGCTCCTCAGCGGAGTCACGATTGGGAGTCGCCAGTAGATTTAAACTCTTCTACCAAGATATGTGTCGTTGTATATGCAGGAAAGACTACTAGCTTGTCTGAGGTAAGCCCTATGCCTTCAATACCCAAATGTTAGGCAAAGAGAACAGAAGGGCTTTAGAAAATAATATATCGGACCAGGGTAAGCCTATGCCTTCCCCGGCAACGGCGCCAAAATGTTATCACCTAAGTTGTAGTTACCCCTATGGATGTATCCACTCATGGATGGCAATAGGGAAGGGCAACTCAAAGGTGCAACCACGATCACCTCGACCTCCAATGGATTGGTTGTCACTCCAGTTGAGGCAACCTTCACTTTATGTTATCTATCCCAGACAACAAAGGGGGAGACCCGATCTACTCCCGACAGGAGAGATCAAAACCAAGACACCAAATCAGGTTAATTCTAAATGAAGTAAGGTGTATGGTTCATCCTAAACCTTAGGGTTAAGTCACAAGACCAGTGAGGGATTCAAAGAGTGTAGCTTTGGTTCATTGTTGATATGAGAGTGACTGAAAGTATTTGAAATGAGATCTAGGATTAGAGTACTAGTTCAATGTTGGAAAATCCACTGCCTTGGGAACCGTGTCCAATGCAGGGTAGTTTAGGGGATGAATTGGGGCTAACTAGTACAAGTGACAAGCTTGACCATGATACATGATGGCTTCAAGGGTTTAGTTCACCATGCAAAGGTCAAACCACAAGTTAATCCAACAATATAGGAAAGTCGAATTGACTTGGAGAGAAACCAGTGCCTTGGGAATTGGGATAATGGAGTCAAAGTAGGGTTGACTTGTGGTTAAGGACTCCTATGGCATGAGACAAGTGGGTAAGTAAGGTCTTGATGGATGAATAGGTCCAGATCTAGGTTTGACCAAAGTGGACCACAATCCCTTAAAATAAGGAATTCTATCCCCAAGGCAAGATTTGACAAGGTGACACACTAGACCTAGGTTTTGGATTATTCCCGTTCCAAATCTCCAAAAATCTCAAGTACCCACGTCCTAGAAATGAGTCAATTCACTTCTCCAAGGTGGTGCGACTTTACCCAAGGAGGCCTAAAAGTGGGATTAAGTGGGTCAAGACAAGTCCGATGACATCCAAACTTTAGATCCGAGTAGGTTAGTCACGTAGGAGTGTGGATCTATAATTTTACGGCAATCCGACGGCTAGATCTTACTAGATCTGAGTTTAAATATACCAAGTGGTCCAAAATGGGGATTAAATCCCTTAAAATGTGGAATAGGGCCCACAAGGTAGAAATCAGAAAAGTGATGATCTGGGGGTAGGTTATTGGATATGTAGATCACGAATCAAGTGGAATCTCAACTACCCACATACTAGATCTAGGTCAACCAACCCAAACTAGGAAGTGCGCCCTTGCTTGGAGAAGACTAAATGCCTTGGGAAGAGGGTCAAATGAAGGCCAATCCTCACCAAACTATAGATCCGGGATGCCGTGGATACTATAGAGGTGGGTTTTAAATATCTTACCCAAAAAGCCACTAGATCTTAGTAGATCTGAAAAAATGTAAAAATGGGGGTTTTGATTAATTAGGGTTTTAATTGTTTTAGACAATTGGATAGATCATGGAGATAGAAACTACCTTGAGATCATACCTGAGTGATGTGAATGATATGTCTTGATGTTGAGGAATATTCCCGCAGAGATCAAATGAGAAATTGTTGATTTTGCTTGCCGAAGTGAAGCCCTAGCCCACAAGTGCGACCTCCTCTACCTGTCAAACCAAGGAAAAGCGATTCAATCAGTAAGATCAAGTATGGAGGAAATACAAGAGAAATGAAATAGTAACATGAAATAGAAGGTCCTGGGACAGTAATACTCCCTGTTACCAACGAAGAGATCCAAAGAAGAAGTAGGGAGAGTCTTCCCCTACCAATACTTCCTCCTCAAAGCAAATCGGCCTCCACCTGTAGATGCAAAAACGTGCTACAAAATATATGGCAAACAAGATCTCCAATAACTCAGTGCAAAGGAAGAACCAACAAACGAACACCAAAAACATTCACCACAACACTGGAGATAGATGCAATAATAATTTTCTATTCCAATAATCCAGAGCCAAAAGTCCCCTTACAATGAGAGGCTCTCTCCTTTAAATAGGAAGGAGAGGCACCAAAACCCTAACCACTTTTTGAATGAGTGGCTAAGATTAAAAGATACAAATGTCTAATCAATGGTTGAGATGAGCTCAACAATAAAATACATGGATCACTAATAAAATATTATATGAGTGGACAAAATCGCCCTAGAAGAGGGGAATCCCACCAAATCATGATGTCAAAATATAATGAGGGGCTTATGGTGGGTCCAAGGGGTAATTTTATCCCTCCTTGGTCAATCCCCATAGCACAATAATCATAAAATAATCACCCATGTACCAAATCGTGCCTCCATAGTCAAATCGTAGGCCTCAAAAAGACCTCAGAAATCCTCAGAAAGTGCCATAAGTGATGGATGCGGGCCCCGATGAAGCTGAAACTGCTGGAGAAGGTGTGGAGGACCCCGATCTATCATCACTGATCATCCCATGCCATAACATTGCCTCAGTAGCCCAAATCGATTTCCTCAATAGCCATTTCTACCACTCCTGAAATGCCTCGAGAAGCGTGAAACTACCCCAAACTGCCTCCTGGAGTGCCTACACTGTCAAGGTGAGGGCACCAGTGTGTCCGGGAGGGGGGTAATATGGTAAAAAAAAGTGGCTGGACCACCCCCTCCAAGCACAGCGCCCTAGGTCAACTGGATAAATATCACATCTGCTCTGACAGGGCCTCCGGCATACCAAAACTGCACTGGGATAGCCTACTGAGGCTCAATCATCACTATAAGTGCCCGGAACTGAAAACAAACTATCTCATTGGACTCAGAAGGTCCAAATCCATCCAAGATGTGTACTCATACACCATATGAGTCTCTGCATGATCAAAATATATATCCAATATACCGGAACAGGGCCAATAATAATAATCTGTAAATGACCAAACACTGCTGTAAACCAAGAATCATCATCATAACCCTGTAGCTGCTGCATAGAATCATCATGTATGTGTAGATAGACCATATATCATCTATCCATATCATCATAAGGTCCAATCATCTCATGTCCTATGGTTGACCTTGGTCAGACTAGGCCTAACCAAGTCAACATGACCCAATATAACTCAGACCATCATCATAAGCTGCTGCAAAGTGTCCAAGGTTAATGCATGCTCTACAACTTATTCAAATAACAATTATAGCACAAAGTAATCATTACTGGCGATCTAAATCCAAATATATAATGTCATTAATTATTATTATTACTCAGACTAGACTTTCAGGATCATACTCACTTCATAGCTGTGATCAATTTGCTAGTGAAGGGTGAAGGCTAAAATAACTGGCTAGGCTAAGAGATGACTTGACTGACTTAACTTTGTGACACTTTGGAAAAGGGAAAGGGAATACACACCATAGTATATACTGAATGAGCAATAACACAGGGAAAGGCGGTGTCTCACAAATGGATGAGTTGTTCAAAGAGGGTTTATTCACCTTCACAGATGCGCACAATCCATAATACAAATAAGGCCAGCAATTGTTTAGATATAGCATTTAAGTTCCATTGCTTTTGGGGCCTGAAGTTTCCATAGCCTTGATCTATGTGTGTTTATAAACACATTGCATAGATTTACATTTATTTTAAGCTTTCTGCTGCAGGTGTGTTTTTAAGGCACTTGTTTACCTGAGCACTTCTAGGTGTGTCATGGACAGCTTGTTTACCTAGGTATTTATTTTTCCAAAAGATATAACATTTTATTTTCATAGCCATTTTCATTTCGCATGCCTTTCATTCATGTGTGTTTAGAAACACATTGCATGAATGGGCTTTTCATACAAGATATAGCATTTCATTTTTCCAGATTTTGTATTCATGGCAACACTAAAAGTTTCAGGTTTAGCCAACACAACTGTAGTGACTAGGGGGAATTCACAAGGAACTCCAACTCACCATAGGCAAGTTTTGTCACCAACTCAGAGCCGAGACACAATAAACAGGGAAGCTCATCCAATACAGAGGCTACAGTGGGGAAAAGATCCTCCATGTCACTAGTCAATTAGTAAGTCAGGGTGATAAACTAAGAGGTAGGCAATGGATGGATGAAGACAATGAATAATGGAGCCGACACTAGCAAGCCAAGGTATGGTGGAATGATCACCTCTATTCTCCCTAAGGAGGGTAAAACCAATGAGTATGAATAGTGAACTTCTAAGTCTGAGTAGGGACAATATAATATATATAATAAGATCAACCAGGTCCACATATCTATATGATCGCCAGATCATGAAACTAAGTGCTAAGACATTCTATAAGAATAAATATAAAAGCAATATAACCATGACACAATGATATACCTGCTGAGTCATATACCTGAATGCTCATCAATCTGTACCATCATCTGTCCTCTGAAACTGCTGCTGTAACTCTGGGCACTACTGACTGCTCTGTACCAATGGTATAATGGCTACATCGATCATCTCTCTGAGTGTCCTAAGACTCAGTCATGGCATGGTGAATACATACTGCTGTCCACAATCTGATAGTGATCCAATGTAGATGCTCATCTCAGCATCTCAAATGTAAGGGAACTGGCTTAATAGTGTACTGGCATCAGAAAAATAATGTATGGTAGCCCGGCTACTATATATGTGATAACAGTACCCTACCTCACCTCATGTTATAGGAGTGTCCCAATTTCTGATTTACTGAGGTGAAACATGGGTATTTAGGTGAGTGCCAATCGCCCATCTAGGTTTCAAAATGCCATTAAGTTGCGCAAGATGCACAACACCTAAATCTATTAAGTCTGCAACAATGAATGGACCAATCCAATGCATATAGGGACCTACACTTTTCCATGCAATGAGTAGTGGAACCACATAATTCACAATACACCATGTTAGGTACTAAATATTACTTATGTAGAATAGGGTAATGTCTAAGAGGATGTCCATAAGTTTTATAGATATCAAAATATTCATTAGACTATAAACCCTGCACATCAGGAGCTGGTTGATGAGGTCTAGGCCCTTGAAATGGATTTGAAACAACTACTTCTGCAACCCCCATATCCAGCCTTGCTATGGAACCTCCTCAAAATATAGGGAACTTAGACACATGGTGTTTTTTTGTGATGCACCTAGTACACCATACTTGTTCACGTCCCATTTTTGGAGTAGCCAATTCCTGGATGTTTTCAATGAGATTAGCAATCTGGTGTTACACTTGTGATAAATCAGATGCACTAGTTGATGCTCCATTGTGATTTTCTCCATGATACTTTTCCATAGATTCAATATTCATCATGTGTTCTAATGTGCTTCTATGAAAACTAACCATGTGTTGTGATCAAGGTATTCTTGTAAGCAGTAATAATTATTAAATGAACCATTCCTTGTGATGAGATTCAAGAATGGGGATTGATAGTTTACTCAATACATATCGGAACCTTTGAGAATATTTCCATGTAGATTCTCATTCGTACTATTGAATCTCCTTTAGTTCTACAATACCTTGTTATTCAGACTTTGGTAATTGAAATTATGCAATAAACAATTTATTAACTTCTGGTAAGGGTAAGGCTGGAGTATTAGTAGGACTTTCCACACACCTCATATACCAATGTAGATCTCAACCTCTCAAAGTATTCTAAAATTCTATTAATTTGGAATTTTCTATAATTCTCGTTGACCTCCAAATAGGGTCACATAGAAACTAGGTAATTCCGCATCTTCTTCAATGCCTTTTCCCCGTAAATCTAGGTATAGTACTAATTAAATCCCTAAACTCTATCCATTCTAGTAATTGCATTCGTAACTAGGACACACACTCTTGGACCCAGTTGCAAGATTATGTTTTACTCTTATTGACTAGTTGCTACTCCTTTGATTCTCTGTTACTACACTAGAGTTAACAACACTACTACTAATTCTAATCATTGTTGTTACACAATTAGAACTACTACCAACATGCAAGTATCAAGAAAAAATTAAGATAGTCTTGAAAAAGAAAATACCATATGAGATTGAGATGCCTGGGGAGTAGTCAAAATTGAGATTTTCTCATTACTTCCACATATCATTGATCTATGCTACCACCTGCAGCATGCTTGATCTTTTAGATCCTCTTGGAAGTCACTACAGAATCCCCTTCAGGTCTTGGGACTGTATCCCAAACATCTTGATGATCGACTGGTACTCCTCGATCATGGCATTCTTCCCAGATCCTGGGAACTTCAATATCTTCAATATTTTCAATATATAACTTTGTTGCTGAACAAATGTTGTAGTCCTTCTTTTGTAGGTGATGGTATACGATATTTCCTACACAACAAGTTAAATTGCATGATTAGAAAACATCTCATAGTTTTCAGAACAAATTCTTACACATAAAGAAATATGTCATACAATCATGCAATTATCTTAGCCAATGCTTCAATACAACATTTATCCATATCTTGTAACTTTCTAGATGCCTTCCAATCTCTACCAGAACATTGTTAAGAGTGTGCACAACTCCCAACATGTCAGCAAAGAGGTTTCATTCTAGATAAGTAGAAATGAAATGTTGTACAGTGCCATAGGCCACTTACCCATGTATATTAGTAGTATATTGTTCATCAATGCAACTATCTTAATATGCATAATACACAACCTAATTCTAGGAACATCAGTATTTACATTATTGAACAGTATTATTTAAACAATAAAATATGCAAGGAATGATAATTCAAATACTTATCTTTGTTTGTTTGTTGGGTTGACTCCCTCTTAGTCTTTGCTTCTTTTCTGCAACTCCATTCTGATGTAGATTGTGAGAAGTGGTCAACTCCCTCTGAATATCTGCATCCTAGCAAAAATTACTGAAGTGTGCTCCTTTTTTATCTTTGCTTCCTTGTAGGAACAACTGGAGTGTGCTCCCTCTTGATCTTTGCTTCCTGGATTACCTGTCCTTGAACTTATATCCATTCTTAATCACTATGCATGCTTATTAGTGTTAACACCCAAAAAGTGCTCACTAGCTCATTTACCACATTATATGGCTCATTTGTCCATTTTCCTACCATATTTCCATTAAAATCCCAAAAAACCCATTAAAAAGCCTCCAAAAGGCCAAAAAACCATCAAAATAGCCTAAAAAAGGCTAAAAAACCCCCTTTTTCCTCCAAAAATAGCAAAAATCCCCTAAAAAGGGAATAAAAATATAAAATAATGAGGAAAAGGAGGAAAAAACCCTATACAGCTGCATAAAACCATGTGTTTCCTAAAACCATGGGTCAGCACTCCACCACCAAAAAACTATAAATAGGTGATGGAGATCCCTTATTCCATATCCACAATCACAAGCACCCTTACTCTGCCAAAATCTCTCTCGAAACCCTAGTTCACCTTTGAACTATTTTCACCTTGAGAGCCACCTTTGGCCCATTCCCAACATTGGAGAAGGAGAAGGAGCATTCTTGAAGCTTGGAGCATCCTCTTGGACACTGCAAAGGGCTTCACCAACCTTGACACTCAAGGTAACATCAATACAAAGTCATTCTTTCATTTTGGTGTTTATGCTTCATGCTTGTATTAGAAATAATTTAAATTTTGGTTTATTGCATAATTAGTTTAATATACTGAACTGCTACTAAGGAGTCCATTCTCCTTAGTAGGTGCTCATTGGCACAAGCTAGGGGTAAAACCCTAGCTACAGTTTTGGCGACTCCCCTAGTTTTTGAATTTCTGGTTTCCGTTTTTAAATTTTTTCTTTCGGCTGTCCCTTTCGGCCGCTTCATACCGCGTCTTTTTCCTCTGCAGTCGCGTCCCGACCGCGCCTTTCAGGCCTTTACCCGCGATCCGACCGTGGCTCTCGGACTGCTTCCGACGCTCTGTCGGCGGTTTCAAGTCTGTTACCTGCGATCCGACCGTGGCTAATCAGCCTGTTTGCCGCGATCTGACTGCGCCTGTCGGCCTTTTTCCTGCGTCGCGACTGCGGCTTTCTGCCTCTTTCGCGCGTCCCGACTGCGCTTGATTAGCCCTTTTGCGGCGACCCGACTGTGTCTTTTTCCATTTTTCCTGCGTCCCGACTGCCACTGTTGGCCCGATAGCCGCGACCCGACTGTGCCTTTTCCCCTGTTTCCTGCGTCCCGACTGCCTCTGTTGGCCCGATAGCCGCGACCTGACCGCCGCTGTTTCCCTTAAACCCGCGGTCGGCCTGTTTTGATCCGCCACAGACCCGCGGTCTGATTTCTGCTCTTTTCCTGTTTTGAGCCCAGCCCCTCTTGCTGCAATATTTTCTGCATTTGAACAGCCCTCTGTCCCACCTGCAGCCTACTTCCTTACAGCCTTTCTGCAACATAATTTCTGTTCCTTTTACAGAATCTTTTTAAAATTTCAGTATTTTTATTTCAGAAAATTTTGCAAATTAAAAGAATCAATTTCAGCATTATTGATAGATTGGAAGTTGCCCTCCCTTGTGGCACTTCTGTTTTTGGGTTCAACACCTCACGAGCACACACTCTGTCACATTAAATCAAGTGAGCCTTAAAAAGTACCTAACTAAACCAACATTCTAACCCCACTTGGGGAACACAAAAGAATCATTGTAGTTAGGTAGGATCAGGGGGATAGGCTTCCAATAACACCCCTTGGTCATTTCACTTGAGACATAGTTGTTGTCCAAATAGGGAACCAAAATCCCCTAGTACTTTTTGGCACGGTCACGACCAGTTTATCAGAGGGCCTCTCCCTTAGGAGGGTTGAAGTCGGGAGACTGGTTCCGGAGGCCTGAGTGGAATACCGCACTCCATTCAGTAACCGAAGGGCTACCTTTCGCGGTTCGCAGGATATCCCTGTATAGGGGTATTGCGGTCAACGAACTAAACGGCAGATTCACCTTTCTGGACGTGTCATGAACGGGGTATCTTAGTTGCCATTCTTCTAGGATTGACTACCCGGTATCCCTCCCGGTAGGGGGATATCATAGCCACTTGGCTTTCCTACTCATATTGTCTGACTTGGATTTCATCACCTTGCAGAGGATATGTTTAGTTAAGTCAAAATACTTTTAGTTAGGTGTTTGCATGCTCCTTTACCTCCCTTTGGTCTAGTGAGTCCACCATTTTTCTTTTTTAGGAAACCTGCTGCTTGTTGGTATTCTGACCATCTTTGTTGTTACTCCACCTATTGTAGCACAGCTGCTGCAGTAGGTGTTTTGAGTTGGTTGTTGGCCTGAGTGCCTTGCTTTTTAGCTCTCCTTCTGCACACTCGGTTGCATTAGGATTTTTGAGCTGTTTTTTTTACTCACCTCCACCCACAGAGATTTAGACACCATCTGTCACCATTGAGTCCCCGAGACACTCTCGGCGCCTCAGGGGCGAGCCCCCACAGCACGGTTCTCTTGACACCACACGTCGTAGATTCCGATCATTATCCGTTGATACCACTCATCACAGATCTAGAGCCTTGTCACTTGACTCCACCCGTCAGCGACGTAGGTCTCCGTCACCAGATAGTGACGCACCTTACTTTACCTCTGATTCTGACGAAGAGTCTGAGAACCCTATTTATACTGCCCCTACTAGCCCCATGGCTGGTACGACTTCCACTCCATTTGTCATAGGGACCATTGGTGGCACATCCACCACTACACCAGTTACTACACCTGTTTTTGGTATGTCCTCCATGGGGCAACCATCTACCGTTCCCCTCACGGTACCTATTCCCACAGCGGGAATACCTATCCCCACTACATCAGTGGCTCACACTACCCATGGTGGTGCTGGACCATCCTCCACTACCTCAGTTCCCCCACTTGGGGGCACCACCCTAAATTTTGTCCCTCCGCTTGGGGGCACTGGCCCCAACTTGGTCCATAGCACTACTGTGTCACAGCCCTCTTCCAGTTTGCCATTCATGGCTAGCCTCAACCTACCTGACCTGGCCAGATTGACTAACGATCCTATTCGACACGACCCTATGTGGCCTCATATGCCTACCAAACTACCCTCTGACATCCCTAAATTCGAGGGTAAGGCCGGTGAGGACCCACAGAACCACATCATGTCTTTCCACCTATGGTGTTCCTCTAACTCCATTGTGGATGACTCTGTTCGCCTCCGTCTCTTACAGCGCACCTTCACTGGCTCTGCAGCCAAGTGGTATATTGAGCAGCCTCATGGGACCCACGCCACCTTTTCTTCCCTGGCCTCGACCTTCCTGCAGTTCTTCCAGTTGCCAGTCCGCTATGACGCGGGCGTTGAGATCCTTCTATCTTGTAGACAAAACACGGCTACCCATATCACGGACCACATCCATGAGTGGCGTAGACGCCGTAGCTTATGCAAGATTAAACTCGATGACCGTATCTTCCTCGATTGGTTCCTCAAGTCCCTGCTTCCTGTCATCGCTAAGGATGTAGCTTCAGAAAGACCCCAGTCTGAAGAAGAGGCCATCCTTAAGGCACAGCAGTTCGACCTCATTTACGCCCAGTCGGGTTACCTTTATACCATTATACCTGACGCCCCTCGCGGCGAGTCCTCCCATCATGATGCGCCGGGGGCATCCCACGCGGCAGATGGTATCATTGGCCGTGTTTCTTCGCATCCCCAACCATTTTCTATAGCACGTCCTACCCCTGGCCCCGACCTGTCGCGGGCTACTTCACAGTCTGGAGCAACCAACTCGTATGCTCCCATGACACATCACCATTCCCATGGGCCCTCATGTCCACCACAGTGCTTCGGGTATGCGACTCCTGCTTATGCTCCTCCAGTCGCCCCTCAGCCTTACTACCATCAGCAGGTTGCCTCAGCTCCTGCGCCTTCACAAGCCCCACCAGCTTATTATCCGCCCCAGGCAGCCCCTGCGGCACATCCACAACCTACTCCGCAGTCCTTTCAGCAACCCCCTCAAGTTGCTGCACCTGCTCAGCCTCAACCTACATATCATCCTCCGCAGCCTGCTCCTGCGCCTGCGCAACCTCAAAATCCACCTGCTGCCCAAGGGCAAGTTTACGCCCAACATAACCCGCAGCAAAACCAGAATAACCAACGTAACCAGGGCCAACAGAACCGCGGCAAAGGCCGTAATCGGGGAAACAACCAACCTACGGACCAAGCTGGTCAACCGGCTAATCCCCCTGACAATAATAATGCGGCCCCCGCTAATCAAAACCCTGATCGCCCGCCCAAGCAGGCCAAAAACCCCAATTTGCGGACGAACCACCCTTGTTCTATTTGCGGGGTCTATGGACATTACACCCATGCTTTCCCACACTTGGAGCGAGCTCGGCAGCTTTAGGTTGACGAGGCCCATCGCCAAGGGCATGCGGCTCCCCAAGCACCGCCCAACCCCCCCCAACCTCAGCAACCCCCTTTGGTGCTGCAAAACCCCTTACCGACCCAAGGCGTGGTGAACACTCAGCCGTTGGCTCCTCAATCTAACGGGCAACCCCAACAACAACAGATCACTTACGCTGCCCCTGATCAACCCATGTTTGACTCAGGTACCCACCACTTACTGATGATGTCATCTGCTGACGTCAACCTACAGACCCGTCGGAACCAATATGGCTCCACCTCTGAAGCCACTCCCACGGATAAAACTACTAACGCTCATCCCACCGACCAGGCGTTACGTATACCTCCGCCTCCCATAGACGGCGCCGCGAAAGCACCTCGTTTCCCACTTCACCGAATCAACAATAACCCTAACGCGCACGCTGCGTCAAACTACAACATCGTAGACGACCTAGCCCAATCTCCCGCAGCCATGTCTGCGTTGGAAGTCTTGAAGAACTGCCCTTCCCAGCGCAAGACTTTACTTTCCGCCATCGGGGGGATTGACCCAACTGATTCACATTTGATGGCGTTTGATTTAGACCAGTCTGAACCACGCCTACCTTCCAGCTTAGCCTTCCAAGTTACAGTCTCCGTTAGGAATCTTGTTATCCATCGGTGCATCATTGATGAGGGTGCTTCCACATGCGTTATGTCTACATTTGTATGGCAGAAGCTAGGATCCCCTCCTCTCCAGCAGTCCACCACTGCGTTACGTGCCTACGACGGTCGTTCGGCCCAGCCCCAAGGCCTTCTACCCAACGTTCCAGTCCAGTTAGGTGGTAAAACAGTCCTTATTGACATAGAGGTAATCAATGCCCAATTGGATTACAACCTTCTACTTGGCCGCAGCTACATGTATGCCATGCGGGCAGTTGCCTCTTCTGTCTTTCGCACCATGATGTTCCCCCACGAAGGACGCGTGGTTAAGATTGACCAGCTCACCTACTATGATCCCAGTGCTCCGGCGGCACCGGAAAATGTTCTCCCCATGGTTGAACAACCTGTTTCTAGTGCCACCACCTCGTTTGTTTCCTCTACGGGGCCTGGAGTCTACTCAGACGCGCCGATGACCTCCACCTTTCAATCCATTCCTCCGCCGTCATCTACGCCCGAAATGTCTGACTTATGTACCTTGTCCCATGACATCCTACCACCTAACAATCAACCATCCTTGTTGCCTAAACCACCATTGGTACCTAGTCACATTGGTGTTACACCGATCCATACGATCCCCTTCCTAGTTCCTCCAGCAGGAGTAGTAAGCGCCCCGGTCATGGCTACCCTTAGCCTCCCTGGGTTAACCTTGGGATTACCTGTATGGTACCTTTCGCCTCCCGTTCGCCCGCCGACACCTGATGTCGTCCTCCAGCCGGTGCAACCCATGGCTACTACCACTCAGCCACCTCCCGGTGTCTCTACCCCTTCGTCCTCCACGACACCTCCTCCTCCTCCTCAACCCACTGGGGGCAGAGGTCCTCAACCTTACACTGCTGTCCCACCTCCCAAGACAGTCAAGAACCCTCCAGTGTTTCGTGCTCCTCCCAAATGCTCGCTGTGTGACGAGTTGGGCCATGCGACCCACCAATGCCCACAGTTACCCGCATTGCAGAAGCACATGCAAATGCTCGATGATGACCCCAACATCCCAACTGTCGAACTCAACCCCACTCCTAAGCCTAAAGATAAGTCCCTACGTACCAACCACTCCTGCGCCATATGCGGTATTTACGGGCATTATTCACATCATTGTCCCGATCTCCCGGATTACAGAGCAGCTCTCTATGAGATGAACAATCTGGATCTTGAGACGGCACCACCTACCATTGAGGAGATCTACCCCCCAGACTCTTCACCTTCCGGAGAGGTTAATACCATCTACATGATCTCTTCAACCAATACTTCCACTACCCCCTCGTCAACCGATTTGACGACGCAGACTTTCCGTACTGATGAGGAGATTCTTGAGGCCCTAACTGCCCCGGATTATCCTTGGGATGATATGCACCACCGTTCCTATTTCATCCCAGAAGCGTCTTCCTCTAGCACCGCTACCCAATACGCGGTCGAATCCAAAGACTTCCTCCCCACCAAGGTTGACTGGTTCAAGGACCCTATCCCTGCTCCTGATGCCTTCGAGGAGGGCAACATGGCCAACATCTCACCTGTCATCCAAGTTGATATTGCTGCTCCAGGTCATGCTCCTGAACTCATTACTTTAGGAGCATTCTGCAGTAAACAAGAGATTGAGGACTACACACACATTTCAAAGAATTCCGTGATGTCTTTGCCTGGTCCTATACCGAAATGCCTGGTCTTGATCCCGCAATTATAGAGCACCACATTGACACATGGCCTGATGTAACCCCCGTTCGTCAAAAACAACATCCTCTTCCTCCCTCAAAGTTCCCAGGATATGCCCCTGAACTCATCACTTTAGGAGCCTCCTGCAGCGAGCGGGAGATTGAGGATTATATACAACTCTTCCAAGAGTTCCGTGATGTCTTTGCTTGGCCCTCTAACGGAATGCCCGGTTTCGACACCGCCATTCTCAACCATCACATAGACACACGGCCAGAGGAACTCCATGTTCTTACTGAAACCAACTCTAAAGGCCTCCCTTTACGCAACCCCCATGATGGGTTGCATCCTACGGAATCTCTATCCATAGAATAATTCGCGGCCCCATTTTGGTCCGCATTGTACAGTTTGCTCTCTTTTTGTTTTTCATTTTTTTTTTACCATCATCTTACATTCATCCTTTCCGCATGATTACAGATGGACCATCTTCCACCTAGTTACACTGGCTTCGCTGACGGCGCAAGCCGCTGGTCTCCCAACCTGGCTTCTGCAGCATGGGTCTTGTACTCCCCTTCCAACGAGATGATTCACCTTGACGGGATATGTATAGGCGCTGCTACCAATAACCAGGCGGAGTATGATGCCGTGACCGGTCTCCTGACTGCCGCCCTCCAAATGGGCATAAGTCACCTTCATGTGTTCCTTGACTCCCAGCTACTTGTCTCCCAGCTCAACAACTGCTACCAGGTGCGTGATCCCTGCCTTTTTAGAAAATTCCTGCGCACAAAACAACTCAGTCGACAATTTGAATCCATCACATTCACACATGTCCCCAGAGCTCAAAATCGTGTCGCAGACCAAATGGCCAACAACATCCTAGACTGGCATATCAATCACACCATGTAACATCATGCATCATCATCCCATAGCACCTCATAAAAATACATATAAAAACCCAAAAAGATTGCATCGCATCTACATTTGCATCCCTGTACATACACCACATGCATATCCGTAGGGGCATCCACGTGCCTAAACAAACATATATCATGTCACATCACATAAAATACACAAGGGGCATCCATGTGCCTAACATCCTAACCTACTTGCATCCACGTGCAATATAAACATATCATAACACATAAAGCGCATCCACGTGCGTACAAATAAAACAACATCATACAAAAAGGTGCATCCACGTGCATATATATATCTCTCAAAAAATATACATGTTCAGTGCTATACATGTCCTGAGTACCCCTGTACTCAGCTATACAAAAAATGGCTATACATGCCTACAACCTCATCTACATACATGCCGTAGCTACAAAACTCGGGGGGAGTCCCCGGCACTCCCTAATGAGAGTCGTATCCTGCATCACTACCAGCATCGGCTGCCTCTGAGTCCTCCCCTCGCTCCTCCTCCGGCAAGTCCTCCTCGCCTCCGGCCTCCTGTGCCCGAGCCCGGTCCACCAGAATCGCCACCCGAATCGCGATGGACCTAAACTCACGGGGTGCCCCCATGCAATCCCGTACCACATCCGGATCGACATCTCGCCAACCCTCGTCGGTCACTCCTATCAATAACCGATCCAAAAGCTCCCGTACAGACTCTAGAGTCACCTCTGGGTCCCGGCGCCGCACCTCTCCTCGTCCAGGCAGAGCTGGAACGGCCACAATACCCTGCCGCGCCACATACCCTGGAGGTGGCCTCGGTCCCACATCTGCACAATCAACCATATGTCAGTCAAAGTATATCCATCGACTATCATATCTATAAGAAATTGACATACATAACATGAAATAAAAACACATACGTACCATCAGGACCCCATGCCTGTCCTGGTGCTCGTGGCGCCTCCGGATCTCCCGTGAAGTCCATGTCTCGATACGGGAAGTCGTCCAGCGTCAACGGTATCTGGAGCCACTGCAGGTACAACTCCTGCGTAAAATATCTGCCCACGTCGCCGCCACCACGGCGGCGCATCATCTCACCCCAGCAGACCTGCCTCGGCAAGGGGGCATACATCTTAGCTGACTCTGAAGGCCGTCCTTTGCGCAACCCTCGTAATGGGTTGTATCTTAAGCGTTTTTACCCATAAAAAGAAACCCGCGACCTCATTGGTCTGCGTTGTACAGTACTTTCCTTTTTGCTTTTGTTTTTACCAACCGTTTCCACCACTGGAATCAGCGCAACGTGACCGTCATGATGGTCACCTCGTTGCATTATTTTTGTCCTGCCATTTTTTACCCATTTTTCAGACGCCACTAGTCGCCTCGGTTTGCGTGCCACATCGGCCGTTCTCCGATTTTCACATGTTTTATATCATCGGATTCAGTTTTCCGAGCTGGTGATGATGCTAGAGATCATTTCTCGCTCTCACCTCCAGTTTTTCTGGGCGTTTTTCAAAATGCCCCCGTCACCTCGGTTTGCGTGCCACATCGGCCGCCACCCGTTTTTGACATCCTTTATATTGCCGGATTCATTTTTTCGAGCTCGTGATGATGCTTGAGATCATTTCTCGCTCTCACTTGGTACAATTTCAACATTGTGTCCCAACACCTTGCTGCCGCGGTTTGCGTGCCACATCGGCTGCCATCGGATTGTTCCACATTTTTACATGAGCCATTCACTCCTGTCATACTGCAAATGTTTCGTTATTTTGCCACCATTTTATCTACCCCGCAAGGAGGCCCATCAGTGTTCCCACCTACCCTCATTCTTGGTCATCATTACTAAACCTCGATTGAACACTTCCTCCTTGCCTGGCCATTCCTTTTGTTCGGTATAATTTTATCCCTTTTTCGGGCCGGACAAGTCCTTTACGAAAAAGGCACTTAGGGAGTTTCCGTTAAGCTCTCTTCTGACTCCTAAAAGAATGAAAAGATCGCCGAGCAATCTTGCTTCCTTTCATGCTCGTTAAAGTACCTGAAAGGGCGTCTATCTGGTATAAGTTTAACCCTTTTCCGGACCTGGTAGACTAATTACGAAAAAGGAATACTCTAGTCACACCGGCTAGAAGAGTTCTTCATTGCATCCTTTTATGCTTCTTTGGGCCTTGGAGACTAAATCTACGAAAAAGCAACCCCCTGGAGTCTTCTTACTTGCTTTCAGACTCTCTAAAATTGAAAGCAACCATGAGCATGCACTGTCCTGGGCTCGTAAAATCCACATGACAGTACCATTCCACTACCTCAGAGTCTTCTTATCGCTTTCAGACTCCTTAAAATTGAAAGCAACCACGAGCATGAACTGTCCTGGGCTCGTAAAATCCACACGACAGTATCATTTTATCCACACACTTCTTCTAGTTCCTTAACCCATGAAGAAGTATCCTCCCGTGCCTCATGGCACTATGATCGATCATCTCGGCAGCACCCCCAATTAGGTCGCCTTTGTTCAGAGTATTCTGCAGTCTCCTGCCATGTTACACCAGCTTGAGTCTCCCTCAGCCAGTTATTCCCCCAGATCCATTACAGCTATGATCCCTTTTCCCTGAGTCAGTTTCATATGCTGCCAGATCATTTCCATTATCATACTCTGAACAAAGGAAGTTTGAGTCCACCCGCTCTACTTACCCAGTTGTCCCCCCACAGTTTATCAGTTCTGCCATCAGTACTATCACATTTCGGCCTTGTACCTCGCGCTCCTGTCACAGAAACATCATTGCCTTGATAGGGGCAGGTCTCCCTCTGTCGACGACAGCTCCTCTATTCCAGAGGATAGGCCCAGAGGTCCCTACGCCTTGGACTTATCACCATCTGTGGTAAGTGCCTACGGATCATTCTGAGAGGAGACATCATTGCCTCTCCGAGTGGTTGTTCCTCACATGCTCGACTCCAGCACCTTGATCGCATCGTTGAGGATCGCGTAGGATTATATTCCATCAGTTTTTTGTCGAAGACCCCGGATTTCCCCCGACTCTAGCACATTGGTGAGTCACTTCGGAACGCCCAGTTGTATGTTCCCGTGGATGTCCGGGCTGCGTTGGCATTTGTATTCGGAAGCCATCCAGTTTCATGCTTCCTTGAGTACCCAGTTTCAGTTCCAGATCAGTTCCAGTTCAGTGTACCATGGAGATTATGACCCCAGTCACTATAATCCAGCAGCTCATCAGTTCCTTTGGTACCACACTCAGTAGCACTGTTGATTATTCCGGTGCACCAGTTCTGCAGTTCACACATGATCCGCTCAGCAGTATGTCCCAGATTTGTGTCCCCTCTGGACTCTTATGATGTACACAGTGGTCATGTATCTTACAGGTCCCCTTTTTTTGGGCCTCACAGTTATATTTATGTATCTTGATACGAGCATGGGTATGCCCGCCTCGTCCATATATTGAGATTATTCCTCAGTCAGTATTTGAGGTCATGTATATTTCAGGTCCCCATTTTTTGGACCCCATTGTTGTTATTATGTTATATCCTGATACGAGCATGGGAATGCCCGCCTCGTCCATATGATCAGATGATTCCTCATCCTTTATTGAGGTTATGTACTTTTAGTTCTTGCAGTTGTTCGGGATCGTTGTTCCGGGCTCCAGTTTGTTTCTTCTCTTCTCTCCACATCCCAGGAAAACCATTCATGACTTATGATGTCCATCGGCCATACGATGAGATCCTGCCCTCGCACATCAGGGGGCAATCTGTTAACACCCAAAAAGTGCTCACTAGCTCATTTACCACATTATATGGCTCATTTGTCCATTTTCCTACCATATTTCCATTAAAATCCCAAAAAACCCATTAAAAAGCCTCCAAAAGGCCTAAAATGCCTCCAAAAGGCCAAAAAACCATCAAAATAGCCTAAAAAAGGCTAAAAAACCCCCTTTTTCCTCCAAAAATAGCAAAAATCCCCTAAAAAGGGAATAAAAATATAAAATAATGAGGAAAAGGAGGAAAAAACCCTATACAGCTGCATAAAACCATGTGTTTCCTAAAACCATGGGTCAGCACTCCACCACCAAAAAACTATAAATAGGTGATGGAGATCCCTTATTCCATATCCACAATCACAAGCACCCTTACTCTGCCAAAATCTCTCTCGAAACCCTAGTTCACCTTTGAACTATTTTCACCTTGAGAGCCACCTTTGGCCCATTCCCAACATTGGAGAAGGAGAAGGAGCATTCTTGAAGCTTGGAGCATCCTCTTGGACACTGCAAAGGGCTTCACCAACCTTGACACTCAAGGTAACATCAATACAAAGTCATTCTTTCATTTTGGTGTTTATGCTTCATGCTTGTATTAGAAATAATTTAAATTTTGGTTTATTGCATAATTAGTTTAATATACTGAACTGCTACTAAGGAGTCCATTCTCCTTAGTAGGTGCTCATTGGCACAAGCTAGGGGTAAAACCCTAGCTACAATTAGTATCATCATTGTGTTATCCTCGAGGTCTCATACATAATCACACATTCATTAGTATAATATTAATACTATCAAAACAAAATAATCTTAAACATGTATAGTCATGATCATTTCAAACACAGATAATAAACATTAGTATTCAAGGTTTCATGGAAGTCTTCTTTTACTCATGCATATTCTTATTTGATCATAGGACTCTTCTGGTTAGTTAAATCATCAATCAAGATAAGATACATAATATGCATAAACCCTTGATTACTTACATTTCTAACTTTATGAATAAACATAACCAATCATACCAAGTGTACTTATATAAGGGATCCTAACACAAGGTAAGATTCTAACTTGATATAGGAAAAACATACCTAGATTACTATGTTAGCTAGTTATGTCTAACATACCCGCATGATGTCTTCTGGTTCTCTTCAATGACTTGTGCTAGTAACCTATATGTCTCATAAGTTAACCATTGTAGAACCAAGTTATACATACCTCGTAAGTAGATCTTCTATGTAATCCATGACAATGGATGAATCTTTGTCTTCATGTCACCATGATCATATGTTCTTGAAGTAGAACATGATTTGTCTTTCTTGGTGTACCTTTTATGTTAGCGAACAACATAAGCCTCATACAACATCACAATGCATTAGTACAATCATAAGTGTCAAAACCTTAATCAATGAATATCTTCTATTAAGGAGATACGACAAGTCTAGTAATTAATCAAGATTGTACTAACCGTAATGATATGAAGACAAACATTAAATTAACCATGAATAGAATTCGAAACATACCTGTAAGCCATACCTATCGAGATTGCTTGTAATCTTCTTATGTAAGGCCTTAGCTCATCTCCCTCTGAAACAGGAACTTCTTTACTTATGCAGGTGACCAATCCATTCTCTTCTAGGATTAACCCAATCTACTTGATTTGCAGAAATTGGATTTGGAGATGGATTAGGGTTTGTTAGAGAAACCCTAAAAATTCAAACTTTGCATTTCAAACTTCTGAAAGGATAGAAAGATGCACCTTTCTGAGCTGGTCAAGCTGGTATACTCATAATTTGAAAACTGCAAAGTTTCACCCCTCGAAATTGCCTTTTAGATTTTCGGATTCACTGGGGAGGACCCTGAATTAGGGTTTGAGTTTCCCAGATCTTCACCCAACCAAAAGATTTGATTCAAATCTCTAAGCTTTGATTTTTCTGAGGATCTTCCAGCCGTGGTCACAGATTTCCAAAATTCCAATTTTTGCAGAAGCCCTAATTTTCCATCTTTCTGATCAAAGTCCCAAACTGGGGTTTGATCAAGCCCGACCTTCTGCCCAACCAAAAACTCTGATCTTAGTCTCTAAATTTCGATTTTGATGAGTAGAATCCAGATGTGGTCTCCGATTACAAAAATTCCAACTTTCTCCGAAACCCTAACTTCCGGAAGCCATGAATGAAGGTGCTCAAAAATAATTTTGTTTTGACATAAATATGTACCTGATTGTTTCTGGTGTAACTCCGAACATTTTGATCCACAGGGTCTGAAACGTTTTTCTGTGATATCTCGACCTGTCATCCTTCCAACCCCACAAGTCTGACCTCAAATGGATTCTCTTATAGAGAGTTATTCCAAGTGTCGCAGCGTGACCTGTTAATGGGATAAAACAGGAAAGCAAACTTGTACGGTGTGCCGCATGTTACTGGTTCAGTTTCGGCCTCTGAAAAAGTTACCTAAGAAAGTACAGTCCGTGCACTACCTGTCACTTTTTACGAAATTTCATTTGGAGATTCCTAGCCCAAGTTATGACCTTTTTTCCAAGGTCAACTTTTTATGACTGAGATCTGGAAGAGGCAGAAACCCTATATTGTACAGATCATAAATCACAAAGTACAATGAATTAGAGGTTTCCTTTGGACACAAGGTACATGGGGATCTTAGCTTCGCCCTGTATGATTTTCAGACCCTGAAACATTGCCAAAATTTATTTATAGCAAAAGTGCTACGATCACTGGTTTTTTCTATATCAAGCCCTAGCTTCGCAAGTGCAACAAGTGTCATACATGCCATACCATGCCTTCTTTCAGGCTAGCTCTGATACCATGTTAATTTTTCAGAATTTCAATCTGATCTAAGATCTTAACTGAGAGAATAACATGCACATCATATCAATCATGGACACAATAATGCAAGCACACAAGAGACACAAAGTTTACTTGGGGAAAACCATAAAGGTGAAAAACCCCAATAACTTCCTCAGAGATAGATAGAGCAATGATACAACCCAATCATAAGAGATAGACATCTCCTAGCAGTAGCTTCTCCTTCTCCACAAGTGCGCCACTCTCCAAAGAATGTGTGTGAGAATTGAATGATCAAATAGAGTGCCTCCCGCACTCTATTTATACTTGACTTGACTTGCCTAATAACCTTTACTAGGTCGGCCTCAACTTAACCACATAACACAATGCTGACTGGGCCAACACCCAATAGGGTGGTCTAATAACCCTTTGACCCACATGGCCGACCCCCAATAGGGTGGTCTAATAACCCTTCGACCCACATGACTTATACAGAGCCGACCCCAACAAGGTGGTCAAATAACCCATCAAGTATAAGTTACAACACTTACAATATAAATGACGACACTTCCATATAGAGGAATAATAACATCTCTATAGGAATACAAACACTTCTGTATAGAGGAATAATACCATCTCTATAGGAGTACAATATACATATATGAAATACATTCCAAAGTTACATATACATCAACATATTGGAGACCCGATATTAATGACATATTTAAATATGTTTGTACATGTCTTATTTGATTTATAACTCTCTGCAATTGAACCCTCCATGGCTGATCATATATGTTCCATGAATCTACATTTGAAATTACTGAGTTTTGATCATTAGTTGATGGGTTTTCTACTTGGAAAACTAGATTGGTTTGATAGTTTCTCTGGAGATTTGAATATCTGATGTTGTATGGTTGTATATGAATTATCTAGTGCACCCTTGGTGTCTGTATAGTTCCCAACATATCTGATATGCTTTTTATTTAAATCTTACAGTTGATTTTGCATAGATTTGGATGCTTACTAGGTGATTCGGTAGTGATTTCTATATCTATTTGTAGATCTGATTTCCTATGTGAGTTAGGGATGGTAGATGGATGCTATGTAATTGTTGTTATTCATAATTAAATGGATGTATATGTTAAATTCATACCTGGTCCAATAAGTAATGCAATTTTTTTAATAAAAGTGTCATAAATTGGAATGACGGGAGTGCCATAAATTGCATAGTTTTATGGCAGAAAGATCTAGTTTGTAATTGTTTTCAAAGAATTATGTAAATATGATTAGTTAGGATTATTGGGTTGATTAAGTACACATTTAATTTTTTAATAAATCTAAGGTCCAAGTTTATTAAAGTTTGTAAATCTGGTTGCATTTTCATGCTTGCATGGTGGTGCATCTACAGATCTTGGAGATTTTTTATAATTGTTTTTAAAGTATCGCGGATATTTTAAAGACTATATGTTTGATTTAATTGGCTTTATGGTTGTTAAGATTCAATATGCTAAGATATAAAATATCAACATGGTATTTCATTTCACAATAATAGCATATACAAGATCACTGAAAGAACAACAAGCACAACATAAACACAAGAGACACAGATTTATCCTGGGACACCCTCATGGGGTAGAAAACCCAGCAAAGATTCCTCAATATAGATGACCAGCAAATACAAATATGTAATCCCCAAACATGAGCTCCTTCTCCTCCATAGAATATCTCTCTCTCACCTATGTGTTAATCACAAGTACTGAGTGAATAATGAGTGAGTGTGTTAAATGAGGAACACACCTCCTCTATGTATACACTACTTCAACTTGTCTTTTACATTAACTAGGTCGGCCCCAACTTAACTACTTAACATAATGTGGCAGGGCCGACCCCACTAGGGTGGTCTAATAACCCTTTAACCCACATGAATCATATAGGGCCAACCCCCACTAGGGAAGTCTAATAACCCAAGTTACCACATTCTCCACGGAGGAATAAAACATCTCTGGATATACAATAAGGTCTTTACGGAGGAATGAAACATCTCAGGAATAATAAAGTACAAATATAATATTCTTAGAAGTTACAATATCTCAACACTCCCCCTTAACAAGAAGGATATTATAACAACATCTGTAGGAGCAAGGAGTCATCAACATCATACATGATACATCTATAAATCATTGGAAGCTTTCTTTATACATCATCAGTAACTCAAGCAGTTGCTGGAACATCTTCAATATTGGAACATCAACATCTTCAATACTGAATCTTCATCTTCTGCAGCACTTGAACAGCTACAGCAACATCAACATCTGGCTCATGATCAACAACATCGTCATCTCATGATCAACAGCATCGTCATCTAGATCATCACGATCAACAACATCGTCATCTAGATCATCACGATCAACAGCATCGTCATCTAGATCATCACGATCAACGGCATCGTCATCTAGATCATCACGATCAACAGCATCATCATAGCAGCATACTCTGCAATGTACAAGATCCAATTATAGGATGATCAATCCCACTCACTTTAGGACATAAGTCCAAGGATTATACAATCCTATCACGTGCATTTTGAACCAAACGTTCAGGGACGATGTAGTCCTATCATGTACATTTTGAACCAAATGTTCAAGGACGATGCAGTCCCGATCTGCTTACAGGATGATCAATCCTTCTCACTTTAAGACACCTCTCATGTCTAAGGATGATGCAATCCCGATCTACTTACAGGATGATCAATCCTTATCACTTTAAGACACCTCTCATGTCTAGGACGATGCAATCTCGATCTACTTACAGAACAATCAATCCTTATCACTTTAAGAAATCTCTCATGTCTAGGGATGATGCAATCCCAACCACAGTGCTAGTCCTTTTTCATACTAGATGTGACCTAGATTAAATCTAGGATTTTACCACCTGTGAATGATCACCTGCTGCTGCACTGAGCAGTCCAGGAGCGAACATTACATCATTACTGGACCTATGAATGTTCACCTGCTGCTACACTGAGCAGTCCAGGAGCGAACATTACATCATTCCAGTCAACCACAGAGCTAGTACTATTTCAACTAGGGTGTGACCTAGATCAGATCTAGGATTTACAACCTGTGAATGATCACCTGCTAATCCAGGAGCGAACATTGCATCATTACAGGACCTGCAAATGATCACCTGCTACTACACTGAGCAGTCCAGGAGTGAACATTACATCATTCCAGTCAACCACAGAGCCAGTACTATTTCAACTGGGGTGTGACCTAGATCAGATCTAGGATTTACAACCTGTGAATGATCACGTGCTAATCCAGGAGCGAACATTACATCATTACAGGACCTATGAATGATCACCTGCTGCTACACTGAGCAGTCCAGGAGCAAACATTACATCATTCCAGTCAACCACAGAGCCAGTACTATTTCAACTAGGGTGTGACCTAGATCAAATCTAGGATTTACAACTTGTGAATGATCACCTGCTAATCTAGGAGCAAACATTACATCATTACAGGATTTTGTGAATGATCACCTACTGTTATGCTGAGCAGTCCAGTAGTGTACATTACATCATTCACCAACATCTTTCTCGAAGAAAAGAGTCTACGGATCAATTCAGGGACCGAAGTCCAGGGATGATACAATCCCTCTCATCCACTAGGGACCACTTCTTAGAGACATCTGTCTACGGATCTATTCAGGGACCAAAGTCCTAGGATGATACAATCCTCTTGTCCACTGGGGACCACTTCTCGAAGACAACTATCTACGGATCTGTTTAGGGACCTAAGTCGAGGGATGATACAATCCCTTCCGTCCACTAGGGACCAATTCTCAAAGACAACTGTCTACGGATCTGTTCAAGGACCTAAGTCCAGGGATGATACAATCCCTTCTCGTCCACTACGGACCAATTCTTTAAGACAACTGTATATGGATCTGTTCAGGGACCTAAGTCTAAGGATGATACAATCCCTTCTCGTCCACTTAGACAAAGTCTAAGGACCATGCATCGACCTCATCGTCGTAACCAGCAACCTCATCATCGACCTCATCGTCGGAACAGGTAACCTCATCATCGATACAGTATCCACATCATCGACACAAGTATCCTCATCATCGATACAAGTATCCATATCATCGACACAAGTATCCTCATCATCGATACAAGTATCCATATCATCGATACAAGTATCCTCATCATTGACCTTACTGTCAATATAGGAAATCACATCATCGATACAGGTATCCACATCAATACCAGTATCCAAATATCATCATCGACCACATCACTCCCCCTTTCAAGGAGGGTCCTTCTGAACAACACCAAGCTTGTCTCGAAAATAATCAACCTTTACTCGAGACAAAGGTTTGGTCAATACATCAGCAACTTGTTCATCAATGCTCACATACTTGAGCTTGATAGCTCCTTTCTGCACCATATCCCGTATATAGAAATATCAGATCTCTATGTGCTTTGACTTATCATGGAACACTGGATTCTCTGTCATGTTGATACAACTTTGGTTGTCACACAAGATCACAGTGGGGTCCATCTCTAAGTCAAACAATCTTGATAACAACTTCCGAAGCCATATTGCTTCACAACTTAGCAGAGTAAGCAGCAATATATTCTTCTTCAGCTGTGCCGAGAGCCACACTAGACTGCTTCCTGCTAAACCACGATACCATGGAATATCCCAGACAATAACATCCTCCTGATGTTCTCTTCCTATCTGATACACTTCTTGACCGATCAACATTTGTGTAGCCATACAATTTGAATTCATGATCTCCAAGATAACATAGATCAAAGTCTATCGTACCCTTTAGGTACCTCATCACATGCTTTGCAACTATCAGGTGACCACGCCTAGGTTCCATTAGATATTGACTCAAGGTGTTCATAACAAAGCATATATCTAGCCTGGTATGCGTCAAATACATCAATGACCCAATAATCTGTTTGTACATAGTCACATCCAATAACTCTAATGAGTCATCAGCTAACAGCTTCAAGTTGGAATCCATGGGAGTGGTCATGTCCTTACATTCCAACATATCAAATCTTCTTAAGATTTCCACAGCATACTTTCCCTGGTTGAGAAAGATTCCTTCTATGCCTTGCCATACTTCCAGACCTAGGAAGTAATGCATCAATCTGATATCTTTCATCTCAAATTCTGTAGGTAGCTTCTTCTTCAATTGCACCATTAAGAGAATGGTCTTATGTAGCCACGAGCCTTCTATATTACGTTTGATTTGTAAGTCTTCTTGTTGAACATCCATCACTTGTTCGGTGTTCACATGATCTTTCCTTTTTTTTTTGTGGTTGCCTCCCGCTTGATCTCTATATGTCTTTGAACTTCTATTCATTCTGTACCACTAAGCATGCTTATGTGTGCACTAGTGTCCTCCTCATGATCTCATACATAATCATACATTCATTAGTATAATCTCAATACTATTAAAACATTGTGTATGGTCATGATCATTTCATACACAGGTATACTTACCTAAGATCCTAACACAAAGTAGGATTCTAACTTGATATAGGAAAATATATCAAACAATATCTTCTTTGTTCTCTTCAATGATTTAGAGACCTTGTGCTAGAACCTGCATAACTCATAAGTTAACCATCAAATTATACATACCTCGTAAGTAGAGATTCTATGTGATCCATGAGTTTGTTGTCTTCATGTCACCATGGTCATGTGTTCTTGATCTAGAACTTGATTTGTACCTTTCATGTTAACGGACAACATCATCCTCATACAATACCACAGTGCATTAGTACAATCATAGGTGTCATAACCCTAATCAATGAATGTCTTCTATCATTCACATGCATTCATATTTTTACTAGGGTGATAAGACAAGCCTAAAATTAATCAATATTGTACTAACCTCAATAATATGAAGACAAACATATCATAACCTTAATCATGAACAGATTAAAAAAACACATACCTGTATCTCCTCAAGTCATACCTGTCGAGATTGCTTGTAGCATTCTTATGTAAGGCCTTAGCCTCTTCTCCCTCTAGGATTGGAAACTCTTCACTTATGTAAGTTTCCAACTCATTCTCTTTTAGGATTGACCCAATCCACTTGATTTGTTGAAAACTGGATCTGGAGCTAGATTAGGGTTTGTTAGAGAAACCCTAAAAATTCAAACTTTGAATTTCAAATTTCTGAAAGGATAGAAAGATGCGCCTTGCTGAGCTAATCAAGCTGGTATACTCAGAATTTGAAAACTGCAAAATTTCACCCCTCAAAATTGCTTTTGAAACTTTTGGATTCACTGGGCAGGACCCTGAATTAGGGTTTGAGTTTCCTGGAGCTTCACCCAGCCAAAAAGTTCGATCCAAAGTTCTAAACTTCGATTTTTCCAAGTAGATTTCATCCATGGTCTTAGATTTCAGAAATTCCAATTTTTGCAGAAACCCTAATTTCTGGATTTACTAGATAGGACCCCAAACTAGGGCTTGATTTTCCCGGAGCTTCACCCAACCAAAAAGTTCTATCCAAAGCTCTAAACTTCGATTTTTCCAAGGAGCTTCCACCCATGGTCTTAGATTTCAGAAATTCCAATTTTTGCAGAAACCCTAATTTCTGGATTTACTAGACAGGACCCCAAACTAGGGTTTGATTTTCCCGAACCCAAACTAGGGTTTGATTTTCCCGAAGCTTCACCCAACCAAAAAGTTTGATCTTGGACTCTAAACTTCGATTTTTCTAAGGGGCATCCATCCATGGACTCAGATTCCAAAATTGCCAATTTTCTCTGAAACCCTAATTTTTAGGTCAAAAACTAAAAATGCTCAGAATTGAATTTTGTCTCGACAGAAAGATGCGCCTTAATGATGAGAGTCAATCTCGCCTCCTTACTTTCAATATCTGTGGAGAGAAACCCAAAAAACAAGAAGCCCTAGCTTCCGCAACTGCAAAGTGTTTTCTTCTTAGGTTAGCTCTGATACCATGTTAAGATTCAATATGCTAAGATAGAAAATATCAGCATTGTATTTCATTTCACAATAATAGCATATACATGATCACTGAAAGAACAACAAGCATGACGTAAACACAAGAGACACAGATTTATCCTGGGAAACCCTCATGGGGTAGAAAACCCAGCAAAGATTCCTCAATATAGATGACCAGCAAATACAAAGATGTAATCCCCAAACATGAGCTCCTTCTCCTCCATAGCATATCTCTCTCTCACCTATGTGCTAATCACAAGTGAGTGAATAATGAGTGAGTGTGTTAAATGAGGAACACACCTCCTCTATTTATACACTACTCCGACTTGTCTTTTACATTAACTAGGTCGTCCCCAACTTAACTACTTAACATAATGTGGCAAGGTCGACCCCACTAGGGTGGTCTAATAACCCTTTAACCCACATGACTCATACAGGGCCGACCCCCACTAGGGAAGTCTAATAACCCAAGTTACCACATTCTCCAAGAAGGAATAAAACATCTCCGGATACACAATAAGGTCTTTACGGAGGAATGAAACATCCCCAGAATAATAAAGTACAAATATAATATTCTTAGAAGTTACAATATCTCAACAATGGTATGCCATCATATCCTTTGGTTAACTTTAATCCATAGTTCTTTACATTTATTCATCCTTCCTTTGGGTTTACATGTTCTCATGACCTTGGTTTCGGGGTCAGGTACACTACATATAGCCTCTTGCACACATGTGGATAACCAACAATACCAATAGAAACATAACCTAACCCCTCTCCCCTAACTCCTACAAAGAATTTATACAATATCAGTGCTCATTTTTTACCCCATCAATTAAAATATTTTACCACATTAATACGGTTACAAATAAATGTAGATGCCTTGATTGTTATGCTTCTCCACTTTCATCCTCATTTTCAAGTCTTTGTAGGTTTGACCATATGTCCATCTTCTGCGACCAAGTCTTCAAAAATGAAGGGACCAACATTCGTTATTCACATTAATCCCTCATAGTTATAATTGCTAACACCTATAACCACTACTATAATCCCTAATAGATAATATTTGTCCTATGAGTTCGATATGGTGTCCAAATAAGGTTTGGTTATATAGGGATGGTTCTTAGGGATGTGGGAAAATCATGGTCATAATCCATGGAAGCCACACATTCCTTGAATAAGGAATCTTTGGTCTATGAGTTCAGTATGGAGGTGATTTCAAGTTATGGTGCACTAGGGATAGTTCTAATAGTAGAAGCCATGGTATAGGGACAAAAGATAGGGTATTACACCCCATGTTTTTCATCTTTGTGGATCAAATGCAATGCATGTGGCTAAAGGCACCATATAAGCTAGGCATAGGGAATATTTGGCTTGTGAGAAAGACATAGTTTCCATTTTGAATTTTGGAACATCAAGGTATTTATAAGTTAAGGTCCATGCTCTTATTTAAAGTATTTGAATGATGAACGCTCCTCCTCAAACCATTAATTTCTTATAAAATATCTATATTTTATTATTGATTTAAAATCTATAAAATATTTTATGTATTAGTGATGATCCTTCAACTACATTGACCATAATATTTCAACCATAGTGATTATTATATTTCCTTGCAAATTTTGCATACTTGTTTACCATGTGGGAAGTTAACAACTTCATATGGATACTTCCATTAATAATCTTATGCAAGATCAAATATCGTTGGGGATCATATTCCATTTATTGGACCTTGAACCACCATGTTATAGGCCCTATATAGAGAAATATTGGCATCTGATCAAGGTGTGGTGACAATTTAAACGTTAGTAGAATAGAGAGAATTCTTACATCATAAATTATTGTCAAGGCCTTATGCCATAACATTTTATCTCTGGGATCATAAACTATGCATGATGCTTTAGGTCATCATATAGGGACCATTTTGACCTTGAATTGGGAAATGATGTCGATAGTCGTTAGTATAATATGGGGCCACCAATGCAACACTCATGCCAAATAAATATTAGATGACAAAGAATAAGCGTAAATGACCATATTTGATTCCCAGAGGACTTTCCTTTCAAGTGAACACATTGCAACATTGGTGCAAATAAGATGATCAATTACACAAATAATGTAATTTTTGTTTTCAAATAAGTCATTCCCAAGATGATATAGGTTCGATGAATCACGTATAGTTACCAATAAGAATTCAAAAATAGTGAGGGAATTTTACCACAACCTTTATTTATATGTCATATGAGGACGAGGATGGGAATGAGGATGGGGATGCCAATGATGATGATGACAATGACAACGAAAACAATGATGATGAAGATGGCGATGATGATGGAAATGAAGATGATGACCATGATGATGCAGTCATTATATTATTATGATGATGATAATGAAAATGATGACATTAATGAGGATTACAATGATGGTGATTATTTTGATGATGGTCATCAAAATAATCACACACACACACACAATGATGGTGATTATTTAGATGATGGTCATCAAAATAATCACACACACACACACACACACACACACACACACACACACACACACACACACGAGCGCGCACGCGCGCACGTGTGCACACACTCACACATGTACACCATTGATCAAAATGTAAACAGATCTCAAGGTCATATGTATAAAAAGAAACTTCATGTCGTGATGTGTTTGATTTTTATATTCAAACCAAAGATTTTAGTCATCTGACGTCATACCCTTAATAACTTGTTGAATGAGTGGTTTCATGGTCAGAAGAAAGTCATATTTCAAGACCGCTTTTATGACCCTAAATAAATATGGAGCTTCCAAGTGGATGAGTGTTTTTTATTTCAGGATTGCAACAGTAGATTATATTTCTTGCATATTTGGAGCCATGAATCTTTCTCCATTGTATATATTCCTTCGATCTTACGCATCTCAAGATCATCGAAAAGGCCAAATAAAAACCAACTTCTTTGTTCTAGTACTCCTTCGCTCATCATTCTGAATTATCCATGTGAAAATAGGGTCACAAGACCTTGCTCATTTTAAGATATGCTACGCTTTGACTTTCCCGTTGCAGATTATGGTGCTAACATTGGCTCCAACGGGGATAGCCTTTTTCTCTAGAAGAGGGTGAGAAATGTATACTAGTGCCTTTGAGTCCATTGGGTTGTGGAGTCATATTGAGATTTTATGTTCACAAACTCAGAGAGAACATATTAATCTTGAAACAAACATAATATAGAACTTTTGAAAGTAAACTTTGAAAGAAAAACAAAATATGTTACATAATGATACAATATATTCGGAAAAAGATAGAGAGAGAAATTAATACTAGAACAAACGTTTTAGAATCCTTCCATTTAAAGGATTTCCGAGTACTTCACTATCTAGTTTTTCCAATCCATGGGTGTTGTTATCTTGGACTGCTATCAATTTGAATGGACCAATCGAGAGATTATCAAATTTCTCGTGTTTAGACATTTCTTCTCTTCTAGCATCCCATTTCAAAACAAGCTCACTAGGTTGAAAATCCCTGGCTATGGCCTTCCTATCAAAGGTCACCTTCATTCTTTCCTGGTGCATTTTATTTGTATCATCCATCTTTTCTCCAACTTGTTGCACTTATATCAATTGGTGAATTTTTCTTTCCATGTCATTTGGTTCATCCTATTCCAATTGCTATAATTTCATCACCGGAAGGCCTAGTTGAATAGGGAGGATTGCCTCTTTTCCATAAACTAGTTGGAAGGGAGATTTACCAATGGATTTTTTAACAATGACTCTATCTTCTCATAATGCAAATTTCAAATGAGAGTCCCAATCCCTTTTGTTGATGTCAAGCATATATTTTGATGATAGTCACTAAGATTTTATTAAAGTATTCGACCAATCCATTTACTTGGGGATAGTAGGATATTGAGTGAACCAGTTTGATATTGTAATCTTGACAGAAACTCATCATTTTGGCATATTTGAAATCTTGAGCATTATCTGTAATTATTCTCCTAGAGCATCCAAACTTTGACAGAATACTCTCTTCCAGAAATTTTATAATCACAGTATCATTTGCATTTCTTGTAGGTATTTCCTCTACCCATTTTGTGAAATATTTAGTAGCAGTAAGAATCAATTTATGTTGACCACTAGACTTTGGATTTATTTCACCTATAAGATCCAACCCCCTCTGTTGGAAAGGTGTTTCTATTTTGATTGGTTTGAGTGGTAATAGCTTGAGCTTCTGCTTTCCTGTAAACATTTGACACTCTATATAGGTCCTGACAATTTTGTTAGCATCAATAAACAAGGTTGGCCAATCATAACCAACTCTTAGGACTTTATATGCAGTAGCTCTCCATGCATGGTGTCCTCTGCATATGCCCATATGAAATTCTGTTATTATACCTTCAGTTTCTTCCGCATCACACAATTAAGTAAAACTCCAAGAGGATCTTTCCAAAATAAATATCCATCCAGAATACATATTTAACAGACTTGAGTTTGGGGATCTTATTTTAGCTTTATCAAAGATAGGGGGTAGGTTAGAAAGTAAAAAATATCTTTATACCATTCAAAATATGCAATTTTTTCTAAAATATTAAGAGGTAGATTTTGTTGATTACCTTCTTCTTCTTTGTTTGGGAGTTGATCTATAAAATTTATCTCCAAATCTTGATAATTTGACTCAATCAAAAGTTTAGCTAGTTCCTATCCTTTCACGACCTTGGTCGTCTTTCTCTCTAAATCATATTCTTTGATTTTGGAAATCCACTTTCCTCTCCTTCCTTCACTATCTGGTTGACAGAGCATATCCTTAATGGAAATCCCTGGGGCATAAACAATAATTCTTGAATGCAAGACGTAATTTCTGAACGATTTGAGAGATTTCACTAATGCATAGGATTGTTTTTCCATGGTACTATATTTTAGCTCCGCATATCTCAATGCCCTACTAAAAAAGGCAATGGGTTGTTCCTTTCCTGCATCATTCTTTTGTAAAAGGACAACTGCAATTGTGACCTCAAAAGAAAAAGAAAATATAAGAAATTATTTAGTATAATCATGACTAATTAAGACAAGTGCTTCTCCTAAAGTAATTTTTATTTGTTTAAAAGAGTTCCTTGCTTCAATAGTCTATTTAATCTTTGCATCCTTTCTTAGCATGTCTATATTATTTTTCATCATCTCAGCAAAATTAGGGATGAATCTCTTGAGAAAATATATTTTTCCAATAAAGGATTGTACTTCTTTCTTGTTCCTTGGAAGATCTATCAGTTTTATAGAAGCCACCCTTTCAGGATCTATTTTAACCGCATTTTTGGAGACAATATGACCTACCAATTTTCCCTCTGTCATCGGGAAGAAATACTTTTTAGGATTCAAAGACAGACCAAATTTCCTGCATTTTTTGAAAGTTTGTTTTAGATGTTGAAGTTGATCTTCATTTGACTTTGAGAATACAGACATATCATCGAGATATATAATAATGAATTTGTCTTTTTTGCCTATGAATGCTATATCCATGGCTCTTTGGAAAGTTTCCCAAACATTAATAATACCAAAAGGCACCTTATCGTAGATGAGAGTTCCCCATGGTGTGGTGAAGGATGTTTTTTCTCTGTCATTAAGATGCATGGCAATTTGATTATAACCAGAAAACCCATCCATCATAAATACTTGGGTTGAACCAACCACCTTCTGAACAATATGATCCATTCTGGGTAGAGGATAGTTATCCTTCAAGGAACAGTTGTTCAAGTTTCTGAAATCTACGCACAAGCGAATTTCCCCATTCTTTTTCCTTACTGGAACAAGGTTAGAAACCCATTTTGAGTATCTAAGGGGAATAATGATTTTAGCATTGAGCAAATTCCTTACTTCTTTCTCAATTATAGGGAGCATAATAGGGTTCACCTGTCTCAACTTTTGTTTTATTGGTTTAGCATCTAGTTTTAAATAAATTCTATGTGTATGATATAAGTATCATAAGTTTTCAAATCTCTGTACTTCCAAGCGAAAACATCCATGTACTCTTTGAATAATGTGGCATACCTTTGCTTCTGATATGTTGTCAAATATTGATAAAGCTTGATGCATTTTGGATTATCTGGAGTTCTGAGATTAAATTCCTCTACCGCTTATGTGGTTGGTTGAATTGTTGGCTTAAAAGGAACATCATTTTTTTCAAATAAATATTCTAAATGCACTAAGCCTTTAGGAATAAAATTGTTCTTCAACTGGAGAATTTTGTTCTCAACGACCTGTTGCATCAATTCAGGGGTTGTCATCTGATTTAATTGAGTTGTATTTTCCATCTCATGTTCCTCATCAGTGTCTATGTTGGTGACTAAAAAATCATCCATTAACTAAAGGAAGCGCATGATATACAAAACATCTTCGAAGACCTGCCAATGTTTGATGTTGTCAGCAATGGAGGGACGATATCGCATTTCCACCTCATACTTTAGTTTAGGCTTCTTTGGAGGTTTGAAAGTACTTGCTTCCAAGGCCATTGCATCAGCCTGTTGGTTGATCTCTCTCTTGGAACAAAGGTTATATTAAATGAGTCAAAGAAATTTTCAACAAGATCCCAGACGATATTTCTATATGACCTAAGCCTTGGATGCTTTGTCTGATAGATACCTTTGATCTAATTAACAACCAACTCTGATTCTCCAAACACTGCCAATTTAGCAATATTCAAATTTTTAGCTACTCGGAGGCCTAGGATAAGGGCTTCGTATTTAGCCACATTATTGGTAGTTTCAAATTCCAATTTGTAGGACAGGCTAATATTTTCTCATGCAGGGGAAAACAATAATGCACTAGCTCATAATTCATCTTTCGTTGAGGCTCCATCAAAATGTAATTTCCATACTTGGTTTGTTTGGTCCTCATCAATAACCTTCATTGTTGGAGATTCAAAATACTCTTCTTCAAAAGATGCGTTGACTAATAGAATACATCAACCCATATCTTCATCGATGAAATATAAGGGATAGTTGATAGGACTATTTTGGTCACTTATAACATAGGAAAACTTAGCCTTTGTATATAGTCATCTGGTATCTCCTTCAAACATGGGTACCATAGCGTATTTCATATTCATCTGCATAGTGCCTCCCATTTTTCTAGCCCATCTTCTGGATAGAAGATTCCATATTTTTCCAGTACATCAGCCACCACGTCCATCATTATAGTTTTCGTGGGAAACTATGCCAGGGTTACAACAAGATATTTAATCATACCCACACATTTTACCTTTCTAGAGTCAAAACTGTAAAGATCATGATAAGGACTTGTAATCTATAGACCGAGCTGTTCCATAATGATTTTTGGCATTATATTATGTGAAGATCTGGAGTCTTAAATACAGCTATGAAGTAATTTATCATGAATACTGAGGGTCACATAGAAAGGAGTTGTAGGTTCTTCATTATCATTAATGTGAGGGCCACATTGGACAGTCGAAGATTCATCACTCAAGTTTATGGTATCTTGTTGATCTGAAACTTCATTTGCATGAAGTAACTTATCAATTTGATTTTTCTACATAATATTTTTTACTAACTCAAATAAAGGAACATGTATCTTGAGTTTACTCAATTCGTGCTCAAGATTAAAATAAATGCTACTTCTCTCAAACTCTGTAGGATCTTGGTATTGCTTTTTGGGAAGGCCAGCACTTGGTTCCTTTTGGGTTGAGGGATCTGATGCTTTATTGGCTTTGTCCTTTGACGGGTCCCAATTATTGATCGCAAAAATGACTTGTGGGGATTTTCCTAATACTTTTTTTGCAGGGGAAGCCTTGGTGGGAGGGTTAATCGAGTGATTAACAAGGATATTCCTAGGCCAAAGATCATATTTATTTTGAAACTTGGCTTGTAGTGTATCTGAGAACAATCGATACTGAGCGGATGGATGATCAATCTATTGATCATTTTCTTGATAAATATTGGTTTGATTACAGAGGAGTGAGATTTTATAATCATCCCTTGTGATATGTATCAAGTGAGATTCATCCTCCATCCAATTCAGATCTTCTTCAACCTCCTCATATATCTCTTCTTTTGGTACTTCACTAAAATTATCGTTCCTTTCTCTGATAGGTGGTCATAGAGGTTTCTCATCATTCCTCTTTTATCTATACATCATTTGTGGGATATAGGGCTTCCTTAATTGAGTGGGAGCACAAGATGGAGACTGTTTGTTAGGACTATTATTTTCCAATTCCATTCTAGTCACTTTATTTGAAAAAAAATTAATGATGTGATACATCTCTTCTATCTTGGCTTCATGAGAAACTTTAACTCTAGAAGAAGAACTTACTATTTATTCTTTAGCTTTTCCCTTATATTTTTGTTCAGAATCGTTCACCAATTTGAGTTTCCCTCCAGCTCGCATATTTCCCTCGACATCAATGGTGTCATCTTGCATTATATTGACGGAGGCACACCTTCTTTCCCTTATCATTATAGAAAAATATGATGGAAAAGAACCTACATATGTAGCCCGTGTAGCTACTTCAGTAGGTCGGATGTCTTCTAGGATCCGGTAATATACTTTATTAAATCTTGCAGTACAATAAACCGTTGTTTCATATTTTTTCTTCTTTAGGGATAAAAACTCAATTAAATAATATAAGTTATCTCGTTTCACACTCCACTTCTTTATGAAATCATTTCTAATTCTCCCATAGTTCCATTCGAAGCATTCAGTAATGCTCTGAACCATTTCCAAACATCACAATCTAATGATTGAGCAAAGAATCTCATGTATACATCATCATGTTCAATAAAGATGTTGTCAGTAAAGTATTGAAATCGATCCACATGATCTTCTGCAGAGGTACCTTTACTACCATCATACTAGGGTAGTAAATTAAGATAGTGGCCAAGCATATTATTTAGGGGTGTAGGAAATATAAGGGGTCCATGACGATTGGAAAACCATCGAGGCATTATAGTTGGGGGTGGTGGAGGTGAGCCTCCGCCACCTCCTCCTCCTCCTCCGGATATGACGTGTTTGGAAATTAGACTCTTAGCTTCAGGAGTTATGATGGATTTAGGAAGACTCAATTGCATATCATCATCACCTTTACGATAATACTGAAATAACCTCTACGCAGGCTATCTTTGCAATATTAAAACATGCAAACTGTTTTCTTGAATGTTATATGATTGTTTTCTTTGCACAGTTCCTTGCTGGTTTAATATCTATTTTCCAGATCTTGACACAATTGGTTTCTATACATGTTGATGATTATGTTGTGAAAGAGATTATGATCGCAGAAGCAAGTGGACCGATCTTAACACCACATAAAGGAGGAAGGCGAGGCACATGACCCATTTTTGCACCAGCATGACTTTGTGGGAATTAACCATTTGATAGAAGTGGCCAATGCAGAGCTATGTTCCAGGATATTTGATTTTAATCCATAAAAGTGCACAATGAACCAATTTTCTCACAGCGCAAAGAGTTTCTTGTCGTAAGAATGACTGCATGCACAACCATGAAAAATAAAAAGGATAACGCAGAACCAGGGACATGAGCAAATCGATATTTATTGGGCAGGTATGCATGTTACGTTAACGCATGGTTTATACAGGATCTAATGGGTGTTGCAACTGTAGCTGGCTGTTACAGCTATTAAAATTTTCAAAATTTGGATGGTTGTTAAAGAGCTGAGACAGTAATGCTGAATGCCCAGGAACGCAGATTGGATAAAATGCTGAGTATTTTTGCCATTTTTATTTGCGTGATGTAAAAATAAAACAAAAACAATAAAAATTATAAAACCATGAAAAGAAAGAAAAAATATAAAAATAAAAATTTAAACATTGTAAAATTACAAAAATTGCAAATGGACTTTTTACATTCCTGAAAACAATACAACGCATGTTTTTTTACGCTTCACGATAATTTGTTTTCTTCAAGTCACTTTGACAGCAATCAATGGGAAAAACAACATACAAAACCAGAGAGACTTATTTACTCGCATATTAATCATCCCGGTGTAGAAGTCTGTTACAGCCGGGTGTTGCAGCACGCTGATTGCAGCTGGCTGTTACAGCTACAGTAATCGATGACGAAACAAGTGCACAGGCAACAGGTATAATTGCATTTTATTTTCTTTCTAATTTGCTCGCATTGATACTTATTCCTGCATTTCACATTTTATGATGCCCTCACAAAGATTTGATTGCAGGATTAGTACTCACATTTTACAGGTTTCAGAGACAATCGCATTTTGTTGCCAAAGTGATTTTTTTTTCAGAATCACAAAACTTTTTGAAAAACATGTTTGATAGACAACTTGAAGGAGTTGTTACTCGTCATAAACATCATGACGTTTGTTGTTACACAAAAACCATTCATCAACCCATTTGCGTCATGAATGTTTACCACATCTCTTCTTCAAAGCACATCAGTCATCCATGTGAAGTCCATTTTCCATTGCCTTATCTGTCATGACTTCACACAGGCCTATCTTTCTGAGTTGCATACATCCCTTTATCTTTTTCAGTTCATTTTTTTGCATTTCAGTTTGCCTTCTGAATAAGAACATCCAGTTCCCTCTCCATAATTACATTCCCTTGCCATAAGCATTGTTGCTACTAAGATCTTTCCTATAGTCCTACCAATCTTTTTGTAAAAACTCGCGTTGACTAATGTAGGATTCCTTGAGGCCTACCTTTCAACAAGTCTTGCCCCATCGACCTCAGCACCTTATCTGAAATATAGACTAGAGTTCCTTTTTGAGTACCTGGAGGCTTGCATGCCTTAATGGCAAGTTCTCTTGCTGACAATCATGGGAATACATCAATGTCCCTTGATCTTCATATCTTGCAAGTGGCTCGACATCAGCACATCTATTCGCACTTTGCAAGCTGTACTCAGGTATCTTGGCACTCATTGACATCAATGGTGAGTTTGCCTCGCATTGGTTAACGGCATTCATCAATGGCCGATAATCCAATGACTTCTTTTCATGCTCGACATCGACACATTTATTTGCATGACTAGAATTGTACCATCAGGTTTTGTAGCAGGTGAAGACTATACACTTTTTCATGACTCCCTCAGCAGTTACAGCAGCATGACTTCAGCTATATGAGACTACCACAATTATGATTCTTTCACTGCCCATAATCTAGTCACAGCAGTCACATTCTCCATGATTCAGCAGCAACATATACAGTTACATTTTTATGATCCTGCCGCAGTCACAACAGTCACAGCCACAGCAGTAGTCACATTCTCCATGATTCAACAGTGGCAGTTCTGATTCCTTCGTTGTCCGTTATCCAATTACAGCCGCAGCAGCATCTACAGTTACATTTTCATGATCCTGTAGTAGTGACATCTCCCACAATCCAGCAGCACTAGATACATTCCTATTGCATCGCTCATCTACTCTTTGGGTAAGTGGAGGTATGTTGTTTTCTGAATTTTAATCATGCAATTCCTTACATGCTAGCAATGAATAATTTGGAAAACTCCCTCACCACGCTCCATTTCATTTTTCACTTTCATAACCCATGCTGAGTTGCACGAGGACATGCAACAAGTTTAGTTGGGGAGGATGAGATAGAAGTTGCTGAACATTCTATAGGATCTCAAATGCAATCATATTTTCAGAGGACAGGAAATCTTTGTGACAGTTTATTCATTTTCTCATGCATATTACTCCTTATATAAAATATAGAATTTGAATTGAGTATATCTCACAAACCATATATTGGATCCTCATGATTTTTGGATAGGGAATGGATAATATTATAATGAATAAAATTGGCAAGTTTCAGCTCAATCCAATGCACGGATTTCGAAAAAACAATCATCATCCCCTACAGCCAATTTGCAATTTTCACGAAATCCGCGATGTGGGTTTTTCTGATTTTTGGTATGGAGATGCATTGGACTTATAGAAACTTGCTTGCCAAATTTCAGCCAAACCCAGATCGTAGTTTGTCAGATATTAGCTTAGGAAGTTCTCTGCAACACCAGCTGTGACTGTGCCAAACTTTCCATCATCACCTACAGCTAATTTGCATTTTTCTCGCAATCCGTGATGTGGGTTTTTCTGAAATTTGGTGTGGAGATGCATTGGACTTATAGAAACTTGCTTGCCAAATTTCAACCAAACCCAGATCGTAGTTTGTAATATATTAGCTCATGAAGTTTGTTGCACAACAGTTGATACTCCACCAGATTTGCCTACTTTCGCAGCTATTACTCCAGCAGTTGTTACTCCGCCGCTGTTACTCCACCAGAATTGCCCATTTTCGCAGTTGTTACTCCAGCAGCTGTTACTCTGCCAAACCATCCATTTCGCAGCTGATACTCCTCCAAGCCTTCCATTTCGCAGCTGATACTCCTCCAAACCTTCCATTTCACCGCTGCAATTCCGAACTATGTTCATTATCATCATTTCCCTACCATCATTCCACTCATTTACCATTCACCAGCATTTCTTTTCCGACAACTCCTCTGTTGCACTTTCCTTCATACACATTGATACACATATTGGCATGATTCATAAAAAAAAAGGCTTTCTTATGCACAGTGACACTTGCTTATACATAGTTGATGATTTATTATTTCCAGTGAATGTATGGTTTAATTATTGCAGCAAGGAAACAGATGACGGAATGAATGTTGTTTACACAAGAACCAACATTCCTTGCATTCAAAAGAAAATATCAGTTGTTACTCCACTCCTTGCATTCATAAGAAAATGACAGTTGTTACTCATACATTTCGCATCATGAAATAAATGTTGTTAACACAAGAACCAACATTCTTTATGGCTGTTATGCAAGAACCAACCATAAGAAAATTCCAGCTGTTACTCATGTGATGCACATCCTGGAAACATTTAAAAGACATCATCAATCAAAGCCAAAGTTCAGATGCCAAAAGTTCTTAAGCAGATCCATGCAAGGTTGCATGAGGACATGCAACAGGTTCAGTTGGGGAGTATGTTGGGCCTCAGAAATGTCCCATTTTCATCCATTTTACATTTCGCTATTCCTCACATTTCATTGTCCCATTAACCTTTCTTATACCATTTCCATACATATATTTGGGTTTGACCTTATTATTTCCACTTTATTCATTTTAGTATTAATAAGTGAATTTATGATTAAATATTAGAAATTAACATGCTTTTTCATTAATATCTCAAGTATGGATGAGCTTTGTAATGTGTAGGAATATGTGAAGGATTAATTCAAAGGACTTCTCTAATATCTCCTCCACCATTTCAAGGAGATAGTTATTCAAAGCTTATTCTAAGGAGAAGATCGTAGAGATTTGGATGGCATATCTTATCCAAGATTTGTGAGAGATGTGTGGAGGATTTGAAGGGATCATATTTTGTAATAATGGGATATTGGTTGAGAGAATAGTGGATCTGTAATTATGAGATGCTCATCTTATTTTCAAAGCTCTCATGTATAAAAGAGAGTGTTCTCTCTTCATATGGGGTAGTAGTTTTTATATTGTAGAAGTTAGTTTTGGTTTTGTAATATGGAGAAGGGGATTCTCAGCTTTTGTTCATAATCTAGTTTTGATGATTTGTCATTGATTTGTGTGATATAAATTAAGATTTCTTTATTGTTAATGTGAGCTCACATGTGTTGTTTGGTTGCTCTTCATATGTTGTCTTTATTTTATGCAATTTACTTTCAGCACTGTGTTTCAGCTTCCAGCATTAGATTAGCAATTGTGTGTTTCAGCTTAAGGGGGAATTAGATTAGCAATTAGCCATTAGCAGGGGGGGTTAGATTAGATTAATTTCACTTTAGTCCTGCATATACTTTGCATGTGTTTCGTAATCCTATGAACCTCGGATTGACAAATTAAATGGTTGGGAAAATACTACAACATAATTAAACAACAATATTTCAGCCTAACAATTACTACCTTGGCAGTATCTTTTTTCTTATCCAAATTATTTATGATATTACACAAATCTTTAGAGGCTATTACAGCTATCTCCCACTCTTCTTGTGAAATGAAAAAATGATTCTAGTGGGATGTTATTAACACTGATATTTGATCCCACAATAAATGCTTGGAATCCCTTAATAATGGCTTACCAGTTATCTTCCTTGATAACTCTTGAACGTTTTTTCTGTAAATCAACCTTGTACTGTTGTAGCTTAGAAATAATAGTATCTCTCTTAGTAACTTCCTCATTCAAGACCGTTAACTCATAATTATTTTGCCTCAATTGCTCCTGGACCTAGTTTAGCCGAGCATCTTTGAGACTCATCTTGCCTATGTCCTGGGAAATTTTTTCTGCTATATCTACTGATGATGATGAATGTAAAACTACAACTTTGTTTAATAGGAGATCTTGATTATTCCTTTTTAACTCCTCGACTTCTCTTTCTTGAGACACAATTTTCTCTTTATGCGACTAGTTTTCCATAACTACTTTATATAGCTCTTGACTAAATTGCTAAAATATTTGTCATCCAAGGATTTTCAACAGTAGGCATGTTGAATTTATTTTTAAGAGCTGCAATATCATTGTCCTTTTCCTTTAGCATATTCTGAATGAGAATGGAATAATTTGGATCCTTCACTAACTCAACAATATGGTGTTCTAAGTCAGTGATTTTTATCTGCTTGGATTTAGTTGAATATTTTTCATTTTTTAGCTGATGTTCCAATCTGTTAACTACACCTTGTAGTTTATTAAGGCTCATGGTATACTTCATGACATCTTTGTACACCCCTTCTCTGGTTTGTATGTGAAGCTCCATAATGTCTTTGTGCTAGAATGCAACGTGGTTCATAGTAACCTGAGTGGTTTTATAGTTTGAAGGTACCTTCTTACCGCTAGGTGCAATAGGCTCTAGAATATCCATCTTTAGTGTTCCATGTCTTAGATCGAGTGCTGAAAGCATTCTAGCTTGATGAACCATGCTAATATCCTTCTTCGGAAACATTATTTTTTGTAAATCCATATTGTCATCCTTTGTTTGAGCATAAACCTCAAATAGTTCAGCTTTAACTGGAGAAGTCGTCACCAAGGCCTCTTGTTGAGACGATGCCTCTTGCTCTTGTGACCATACTATAGAAGGAAAATTCTCAAGAATGATCGACACTAAAGAAGTGGTAGCTGACTTGAGCTAGAGATACAAGTTGGACTGCTTTTAAGACTTGGAATTCTTAGGCTAGAACCCAAAACTTTCTTATTGGTATTTTTCAATGTCCAAGGTGGCCTCATCCCACCCTTAGTCGAGGACCTCTTCCCTAACAATTCAATTTTATGAGGTGTTCGGATAACTTGAGATGCAATTGCATGACTTGGATCCATAGCCCCTTTTGCTTGTTCCCAACTATCAAGAGTAGCCACTTTATCAAGCTATGAATGTGATTCATGAGGATAGGCGGCTAACCTCACGACCTCTCTCTAGCATGATATAACTCCTTTCGGATAATACTTCTAGGTGAAAATTTGGGGAAGATTTCAGACTAGTCAACATCTCTTCAACAATAGGCCGAGAAGCCTTGGTTTTGAATTTGAATGGCCTTGCTTCATTTGGGACCTTTAAGGTTCTAGTGCTAATACTTTTCATAAAATGTACATCATGAAAATTGAACCTTTGATGAATGAATTCAAGAGAAAAAAAATATAGGCATTAAGAACATAGGGAGCTTATAGGGAGGCACTTCTACTCCGTAGACACGGATCTCAGTATGACCTTCAAAACAAAACCAATCTCCTATCAGAGCCTTAGGATTTAAATGTAGTAAACTTTTACATTCAAAAAATATTCTGGGAGGTGGTGTACAAACAACATAGAATATACTTTGGTCATGACAGTATCTACGAACTCGAGAAAACCTTAGCTATCAACTTTTTATTCTTAGCTATCAACTTGTGTAGGTCTGACTGGTCAAATAACCCTTTATATGATACATGATTATGTAAAGAAGGTAGGAAGAGTACCTAAAGAAATAAGCAATATCTAAATTAATAGATTATTCATGTTTTGACAAATTAATTAGCAAAAGAAAACCTAGGGATGAATCATCGATAACTAGATCATGATCGTACCTTAGAATCTAGAATACCATAGAAAGAGTCAGTCGATCTTTCTCTAAGAAGATGTCCAAGCTGTACATCGAATGCATAGTTGGCATTTCAGCTTCAGGAGGAATGAGCTTCTTGATGAAAGTATCCCTATTATCATATGATAATTATCTGATCTTTATGCCGAGGACCTATTCATCAAAGAACAAGCTAGTGTGGTATTCTTCTATATATGTCATCTCAAGGAGTATCTCCTTACTCACAGGACATATGATCGAACATAGCCTAGAGACGACGACCTTTATTTCTGGTGCATACCACTCTGCACACCATTGCACTAATTATGGGAAAGATCGGGCTTGGGGAAGTATCATTTTTGTCAGCCCTGAACCACGTAGATTTAAGGAATCATTTCCTTCCTTCGCCCAATATTCAACCTCTTAAGACAATTGATGCAAATGGTCAATCGAAATCACCTGATCATGAATATCGAAATACTCGTCCCCCAAGTGATCTTTCCTGCTGATTTGGATGCTTACATTCGAGATGACTTCTGTATCTAAAATGGATGCCATGCTGGTAAACCCAAAGAACTTTCTTAGTATGGTGGGTATTGAGAATGAAAGAACAATGTTGAGATGGCAGAGGGGCAAGCGAGAGCTCAAGAAAATCGAGAAATATAATGCTTTGCTCAATTCAAATATGTGCCTTTATAACCAAGGGTTTGAAAAATGGGGCATTAGATAAGCTGGATACATGGCATTCTAAGATTGGTCTTTTGAGTGGGGGGCTCGAGGGATCTTAATGCATGCGGGCCATTACTAGAAGAATGGCGGCAGTAATATCCGTTGGGTAAAACTTGGTGGGTCCACCTTAAAAAACACGTAGGAGAAAAGGGGTTTCAAGGCCCTCATAAAGTGGTGTGGGAAAACTGCTTTTGGAAGCCTGAAGGGCTGCGAGGTGGACATGTGGCATAAGTAGTTTGTGTTCAAGGTCACATCCACAGTTTAAAGATCGAGTGGTTGTAGGAGCCTAAACACTTTACAACAATTGATATCTAGGGGAGGGATTCCAGTAGTTGAACGGGGTACCAGTAGTGGATATAGAAGTGGTGTTGGCTGATGTCAATTTTGGAAATACTTGGTACCATTTGTTGTTTATAAAAGTACTTTATGTACAAGTAAATGTCAATATTTTCATGTTTTTAAAATTACTCAAGAAAAAACTTTCTTCTACATTTTGAAATAAAATGAATATTTGAAATTAGAAATTTCATTTTAAGTCACATCCACTTTAAGTCACATCAATGTTCACCCATTGGTCCCAAGCAAAAATACACTATGGTGACATTAGGACTAGACAACTTGGAACTTTGTCGCTGACATGGTATCCATTTGGATTCGTCACACCTCAAGACTGATATGGTTAGATAGAGAACACGTCAAAGTATATGTCATAAAAAATTGGAGGAAAAACAAGCTCGAGAACATAAAGAATTAAGTTACATAAAAAGGGGTAAAAAAAATGCACAACTACTGGCATCCCTCCCCTATCGTGCTTTGATCTAAATATGCGCCAACCTGAACAGTCATGGAGTCATGGATCCAATTGCCTTACGTCTCTGTCAAGATGTGACAACTTTTGATTCTCCTGTCGAAGGTTGATGTGAGTGGTTTCACGGTCAAGCTTGGGTGGTATATTAAGACCAATTTTAGGGACCTAGATCCATCTTGCATAGACACGTTTCAAAGTGGTTTCAGGTTCATGCTCCCCGAAAGGTATTATCTTTCGAGAATATTGAGGATCCTAAGAACCTTTACACCGTTTATCAAAATGGAAATGGATCTCGAGGTCGGATGTCTTATGAGCAACTTCACACCATGATGCATCCAAATGTTATATTCAAACCAAACCTTTTAGCCGCCCAAATTCCTAGCCTCGATAAATTGCTGAACAAGTGGTTTCACGGTCAGGTGAAAGTCGTATTTCAAGACCGCTTTTAGAACCTTGAATAAATTTGGAGCTACCATGTGGACGAGTGGTTTTGATTTCAGGCTCATGAAAGTGGATTATCTTTCATGCATATTTGTATCCCTAAAGCTTTCTCCGCTATAGATCTTCCTTTGATCTCACTCGTCTCGGGATTATGGAAAAGGCCAAACAAAAACCAACGTCTTTATTCCAATACTGCTTTGCTCATCGTTTTGAATTATCCATGTGAAAATAGGGTCGCAACACCTTGCTCATTTTAAGATCTACTACGCTTTGACTTGTCTGTTGCAGATTCTGGTACCATCATTGGCTACAATGGGGACAACCTTTTTTTCATGGAAGAGGGTGAGAACTGTATACTAGTGCCTTTAAGTCCATTGGGTTGTGGAGTCATATTGAGTTTTTATTTTCACAAACTCAAAGAGCACAGATTAATTTGGAACCAAACATGACATAAAACTTTAAAAGTAAACTTTGGAAGAAAAACATAATATGTTACATAATGATACAATATATTCAGAAGAAGATAGAGAGAGAAATTAATACTGGAAGAAAAGTTTCATAAACCTGCCATTTATAGGATTCCCAAGTACTTCACCATCCATATGTGCCAACTCATAGGTGTTGTTATCTTGGACTGTTATCACATTGAATCGACCAATCTAGAGATGATCAAATTTCCCGTGTTTGGACCTTTCTTCTCTTCTAGAATCCCATTTCAAAACAAGGTCACCATGTTGAAAACCCCTGGCTATTTCCTTCATATCAAAGGTCAGCTTCATTCTTTCCTAGTGCATTTTAGTTGTATCATCCAATTATTCTCCGACTTGCTGCACTCTTATCAATTGGTGAATTCTTATTTCCATATAGTTCATCATGTTCTGGTTGCAATAACTTCATCACTGGAAGGCCTAGTTGAATAGGGAGGACTTCCTCTTTGCCATAAACCAGTTGGAAGAGAGAGGTAACAATGGATTTCTTAACATTGATTCGATCTGCCCATAATGCAAAATTTCAAATGAGAGTCCCAAGCCCTTTTGTTGATGTCAAGCATCCTTTTTATGATAGTCACTAAGCTTTTATTAGAGGATTCAGCCAATCCATTTCCTTGGTGATAGTAGGATGTTCACTAAACCAGTTCGATATTGTAATACCGAAAAAAATCATCATTTTGGCAGATTTGAAAGCTTCAACATTATCTGTAATTGTTTTCCTAGGGCATCCTAACCTTGACATAATACTCTCTTCCAGAAATTTTATAATCACAATATCATTTTCATTTCTCATAGGTATTGCCTCTACCAATTTTGTGAAGTAATCAATAGCAATAAGAATCCATTTATGTTGACCACTAGAATTTGGATTTAATTCACCTATAAAATCCAACCCCAACTGTTTGAAAGACGTTTCTACTTTGATTGGTTTGAGTGGCAATTGCTTGAGCTTCTGCTTTTCTGCAAACATTTGACACTCTATACAGGTCCTGACAATTTCGTGAGCATTAGTAAACAAGGTCAGCCAATAATAACTAGTTCTTAGGACTTTATATGTAGTAGCTCTCCATGTATCGTGTCCTCCACATATGCCCTTATGAAATTTTGTTATTATACATTCAATTTCTTCGTCAATCACACAATTAAGAAAAACTCCAAGAGGATATTTCCAAAATAAATATACATCCAGAATACAATATCTAATTGACTTGAGTTTGAGGATCTTATTTTAGCTTTATCAAAGTTAGGAGGGCAAGTTAAATGTTGGAGAAAGTAAACAATATCTTTATACCATTCAGAATATGCAAATTTTTTTATTTTATTTTTTTTGAAATATTAAGAGGTAGATTTTGTTGATTACCTTCTTCTTCTTTGTTTAGGGGTTGATCTATCAAATTTATTTCCAAATCTTGATAATTTGACTTAATCAAAATTTAGCTAGTCCCTATCCTTTCACGAGCTTCGCTGACTTTATCTCTAAATCATATTCTTGGATTTTGGAAATCCACTTTCCTCTCTTGTATGCACTGTCTAGTTGACAGAGGCAAGCTTCAAATTTATTGTAAATGACCAACGAAAAGGCATGTATATAATAGTATCACCTTAAGGAATGAAGTTGAAATGTGGTAGACAACACTCCTTTTGAAAAGTATCACCTTCTTCTTCTTTGTTTGGGAGTTGATCTATCAAATTTATCTCCAAATCTTGATAATTTGACTTAATCAAAATTTAGCTAGTCCCTATCCTTTCACGAGCTTCGCTGACTTTATCTCTAAATCATATTCTTGGATTTTGGAAATCCACTTTCCTCTCTTGTGTGCACTGTCTAGTTGACAGAGGCAAGCTTCAAATTTATTGTAAATGACCAACGAAAAGGCATGTATATAATAGTATCACCTTAAGGAATGAAGTTGAAATGTGGTAGACAACACTCCTTTTGAAAAGGGTCCTTTAACTCTCCAAAATGATCTCAAACAAACTTGGGAATTATGAAGAAAAAAACTTATTTCTTAGGGGAAGAAGCCATGCAAGCATGGAAGCCGATATATATGGTAAGAAAGTAGATGGAGAAGAGGTCTTCCAATCCAATTCCTACAACATAACCTTGCTCTATTTTTTCCTTAATAAATGCATGCACATGGATTTCTTTTTAATAAATGCATGCACATGGATTTCTTTTTAATAAATGCATGCACATGGATTTCTTTTATATCCAAAATGGAGGTCTTCAAATAACTAGTTTCAAATGTGAAAGATCCTCTCATGAAATGACCTCCATGTATAAGAATGTGTCCTATTAAGACCCAAGTACCAAGTAGGTGAGATCAATTTGACCTCTTTGGTTCCTAAACACATTTGGGGTCATTAATGCACCAAGGAATTTATGAGTCCAAGTTTTTTTCACAGTCACATAAGTATTTATGGATATTCCCCACCATTTTGATCGAGTCATTGTTTTGACAATCATGCGAGATGATTAAAATTTAACTACACATTGGTTCCTCCATTCCACTTGTTGATTACTTGTAAAAGGAATAATTATGAAATTCATAATGTATGATGCTGATGCATTTCAATATAGATGTGAAAAAAGTTGTATATGTGTGAAGTTTAGTCTATGACAATTTCCCCTTAATGTGTGAGGTTAGGAGCAGGACATGTAGCCAAATGCATCACCATTTATTTCCCTCATGCTAATATTCCATAAATGAGAGAGTGAGTGTAATTTTGGAGAGTAAAGGAGAAACAACTAGAAAGTGATGGTGACCATATATAAAGAAATAAATTGAGATGTCATACATAAAAATAATGTTTATACAAATGAGACAAGCATTCCTATGCTTATGAAACATTGTCAAAGTAAATTACAATAAGAGGAGACCGAGGGGTCTACTCTGTAAACCACTAAGGTAAGGTGTAAGTTGGATTCAATCCTAACTCAAGGAGGTGTGCTTGGTTATCTTTGTATGTTGACAATGATGCTTGAGGGTCAAAACCATTGATGATGTCAAACAAATTAGTGGAATGGGGGACTGTAATAGATATGAAGGTGTCAAGAGGGAAGCTCCTATATATCCATATCTAGAAGTCTTCTATCATAACTATGAGCACTATAACCATCATAATGTATGAATCTCCTTGATGTGATGAATGATTTGGTGTCAGCTATAAGGGATACTACTAAGTTAAAGAGAAATGATGATTTTTTCTTCTAAGTTTGAGGTCAATCATTTATTGGAAGAATGGAAATGAGGAACAACCACTGTCACTTTATTTCTTAGACTAAATTGTGCCTAAAGTTGATAAGATCTAGGGTGATTGACGAGATAAGGAAATTGATGATGGGAACCAATAACATATTGTCATTGACTAATGTCATGACAAAATAAGGCAATGTGATCTATTGAGGGTGAGGCTCAAGACTTCCCTTGATTAGAGTAACATGGATGGCTGACACTTGGTAGTAGTCTTCAATAATTTTAGCAGTATGTGATTAGAGGATGAATGGGCCTTAGGCATGGACAAACTGTGGATTGGGTATCACGTGGATGGTTTCAAGCTGAGAGGATGAGAAGGATCATGTATCTAGATGGAAATAATATCCATGAAGGTGATGGCAAGGAAATATGGGTGACACATTGCAAATTCTCTGATCAAGGGAGACAAGGAATGTTTAAAAAAAAAAAAAAAAAAGTGATATTGAAACTTCCCTCATTTTTGGTGTTTTGGAGGGATATATGATGTTTTTTTTACCTCTTTATGAATTAAACTAATATAGGAATATTATAGATGATAAAATGGGTGCTTTTTAAATAAAAACCATGCAGAGTGTTCTTACAGGGATGATCGAGGAATTATGGTATTTCAATAATAGGGAGGGGCCCCAATTTGGGTCTTCTCAAGTGTTGATGGAGTGGTGGTTGTGTGAATGAAAATCGTCTATTGATCATAGTGGGGATGCAAGGCCATCGTTGAATTATAGCAAGAGGCTATTTGGAATTCCAAAGGGAATGGCCAACAAAATGTAGCAAGGAAGAAGTATGTGGCTTGCTTGATGATATCTTAGGCTAATGAAATCATGATCCTAAGGGGTAAAGTAACATGGGTTCCATGATACAATGGGTTATAATGGAATGAATACCCCACGTGGTGGAATACTAACTCAAATTAAAGGCATGCATCAACATGAAGGTTTGACTAGTTATGCCAAAGTAAGAGAACCTTAGGGAGACATGGGGAATGACTAGCTATACGTGATGTATATAGAGGGAATATGAATCCTATATACTAGGTTGAGTGGATATACCTATAAAGGTGGAAGTGACCCTATAGATGAAAATAAAGTTGTCCAATCAAAATCCTCGACACGTTAGAATAATACCATTGCATAATAGTGCTCATAAGAAGAAATCCAATAGTATGAACAATAGTCAAAAGGGATGACTATACCTAAGGAAATGATCAAAAGATGAGGGTGGAAGGAAGTTCTTGGTGGGACAAAACAAATTGTGTTGCATTGAAGATCTCATGGTTCTTATCACAATGGTGTAGATGGTGCGTAAAATTAAACTATAGATCTCTTGAATTCAAATCCATATAAATATTATGGGTTGGCCTATAAATAGGTTGGGGCCCACATTTTGAAATTCATTGTTGCCATTCATCATTCAATGTTGTAGATAAATTTGAGCTCATTGTGGCATATTGGATTGATAGATTCTCAATGTGGGAGTTTCATATCCTCATGCCATTCTCTTCATTTTCATCTGGTTAATTTTCCTTAAAGGAGCCTTGGTGACTCGTACATAAGCTTGTTATGGTTTCCATAAGGTCATATAAAAATCAAAGGAATATTCATGTCATAAGGTGCAACAATTCCTTCGACATTCATGCCCTACACGAGAAACCATGTGCTTGCTCCACATGGTAATTGTTGATGCCTAAAACTGCATCAAGTTCGTTTTCGCAAAGTTTTGCGAAAATGATCAATTATACGCTTCATCAATGATGAGTAAGCACATGGTAATTGTTGATGCCTAAAACTGCATCAAATTCGTTTTCGCAAAGTTTTGCGAAAATGATCAATTATATGCTTCATCAATGATGAGCCAATTCAATCTATTGACCTCTGTGTCTCCTTCAAATTAAATTCCAAAATAAACCCAAGGGGGACCCTACCTAAATCAAAGAAATTATGCAAAATATTAAGTGCTCCTATTTATCTTTTACAGTTCGATCAGCTTCGTGATCGATGGTATGGGAAACATTACTTCATGGACACAATGTGGTTTGCAAAAAATAATAAAAATTCTTAAAAACAAATTATTGGCTAGTGATAAGGGAACTTTTCCAATGGATTCTCCACATTTTAAAACGGGATAATAGACCAACATGTCTAAACGAAGTCACAGAGTTCATACACGGATTGATATTCCTTTGGCTTCGCTTGCTGTTAGATTATGAATAAAAGTATTATTGTTTATATCGTGTACTATTTATTGTTTATTTACTAATGTGGGATAAAGTTTTGGCTTTGTGGAGCTTATTGTTTCATCGTAAATTTCTCTTGGTAAGGAAATTTTGAACAGGATTAGATCTGAATTGCGATTACAAGCACGAGTTAAGTTTGGGCATATGACGTGGAGGTCAAAGTTGTTGATTTTGTTTGTTTTTGTATGCATGGAAACTTTTCATTGGATGGAAAGCTTCATAAGTTTGAAATGGAAATTGTTATTAACTTTGATCAAACTTTAATTTTAAGTTTTATTGGCAAATCAAGTTAAATTGTAAATCGTGATGAGGTTCGATGATTTGGAAATTTTTTATTTGATTGGATATCTACGTTCATATAATAAAGTTTAACCTAGCATGTGATCTAGCATTTAATGTTGAGCATGATGGCGTATTTGCTTAATTTCTTGTTGGTACTTAGCAGATTTATAAGTCCTGAATTAGCATTTCGATAGCTCCAGTTATGATGTGGCGGTCTTGACCATCGATTTGGCATGCTTTCCCATGTATCATAAACTTTTATCCATTTGATTTTTATGGTAACATTCCTAGATTTAGCAGCATTTACACTAGCTTTGATAGTTGTAAAGCCTAAAGCATTAAATGATCAGGATTATGGCATTGGCAGGCCGTGTTGGAATTCAGAAGTACGGGGCATTGATTGTTGAATTGAGGATCCACCATTGATCAAAGACATGAGGTTTTTGTGCTTAATCTGATAATTGACACTTCATTCATATTTGTCGAGCTCCTCACCAACCTTGAGGTTACATCGTTGATATTTAGTACAGTTTCGTGGCAGCGCGTTATGGTTTTTTTGTTTTTCATTTGGTTGAGTATTTTCGAAGCCATATTTGTTGCTAATTTTTCTTGTCGAAGTAGCTCTACTCTATCATTTTGAAAGTGTTTCTCGGTGTGTTATTTCTGGAAATTGTCTGATTTGTTGAGTGGCTCGCGGTGCTTCCCTAGTGTTGGAACGTTGGTACCTTAAGAACTTGCAGGTAGTAGATTAGCTAAACTGGTTTGTCTACTTCATAGACTGTTTGACTTAAAGTGTACATTGTTTTCAACCCTATCTATTCCTTCATATGCTACTTACTGTTCCCCTCATCCTATAAAAAATATTTTATTGCTCTAGACCTAGCTTTACACTATGAATCGTTCTCAGTTGTGATTGCTTGGATCCATCATTGTTGATGTGAAGCCTGTAAATCCTCGATGAAAGCTTTGGATTGAGATAAAAATTATATGAATGGTTGAATTATGGCGTTCTTGTACAATCATTTAACTTAGTCATTCGCTTTATTCTTGCAACAACTGTTGAGAACTAAGTTCTATGTTCCTACTATATTTGCATCCTCTCATTTGCTCAATGTTTATAAAGAAGAAATGATGGTTCTTGGAGTGATAAGTTCGGTGTTCTTCTTATTACATTCAGAAAACTTTTGGGGCGTGACTGTTGTTAAAGGTCCTCAAACTTTTAACGTGAGCTAAAGCTTGGGTTGTTGTTTTTATCTAATGTAAATGGAAAGCTTTGTCTTTGCTGCTTGAATCAAAAATGATGTTATAAGTTGATGGATTGAACATTTGTTTGGGCGATTGGGTTTGACCTCTTCAAAACATTAAGTCAGGGTTCTTAAAAGAAGATTGTTTTGGAATGATTTCATTGCAGCAGCGAAATGTTGGAAGATTTGATTTCCCCTCTTGAAGATTCAAATTGTATGTTGTGTTTGGGGCGAATTTGGTTGAGCCCTTTTTCTTGATTTTCAATGATGCATCTTGTTCCTGCTACGTATGGCTTTTTGATGGCATTAACGGTTGGTTTCATGAACTGGGAAAGCAACAAATCGTAGAGTCGTTTTTTTTTATGCTAATGGAATAATGATGAAAGTTGACCTTTCTTTGGAGCTTCTACCAAGTGTTTTTTTTAAGGATATGATATAGCATTAGCATATTGTAAATCCAAAATTCCTAAGGTCTTTTTCAGTTTAATGTATCATTCATTGTCTTCTAAGTTATCCTTGACCTGAATTGTTCTAGCGATTAGCTTATGCGGCTTGAACCAGCCCTCATGCGTCAATGTATTACCTCTGTGATATGTGATCCTAACATTTCAAAAGAATGTTTGTTTGCTCATTTTGAGCTCACAGCACATTTCTGTAGGCTCAATTTTTCCAGCCCTTAACCTTGTGTGTAATGCCTTGCAGGCACCTAGGCAATACATCTCACGTTTGATTCGTCTTTGCCTATATATTTTCCCTTATGATAGAAACATGATTTACTTGCAACACTTATTCAGTTTTATCATTTCTCTATTGTTCATTTTGTGACCTTTGAACAATGCCTGAATATCTAAAAAGGCATGCAGACTTGCAAATCCTCATTCGAGCTTTGAAGCCATTGTTTGTCTCACCTCCGGTTCCAAGCCCCTGAAACATTAAATATTTGTCTATTTGAGCTTTGAAGCCATTGTCTGTCTTGTGACACTCCTTTTCATTTCAGCTTCGAATATTTGGGCATATGGAAAATTATAGAAATGGCAAGCATGAGTAGAGTGTGTGTGGTGACCTCATTGTAAAAAAAAATCTTTGAAAATGATATCCTGTAAGATTGGAGGGTTGTGGTCAGTTATTGCAAAACTTGTATGAAAAGCAAGACATATTTTTATTTGCAATTGATTTTGTTAAAGGATGGTAGGATATCATATGTCTATATTGAATTGAAGGCTCGTACATTGAAGAACAAAATGTATAGAATAAATGATGAGCAGAGAATTTTTTTTCAGGTTATAATGTCAAAGTTTGAAATGATGAGATGTGTGAACTGGCTGTTCACTCTATGTATGAATATTTTGGGAAGATATAAGCAGATTGTTGTGGATGCTTATTCATGAATGTTGTGTCTCTTTGAAACAGTAATCTTTCATTTTCTTATTTCTTACTCCATTTTAGCCAACACCTCACTTTTCCCTCCCTTGTCAGCAATATGCATGAAAACCGAAATAGTTTGTGTTGATAGATATTACAGGGAAATAAGTAGTTGAGTCATTGTAAAGGTTTATGTAAATTTAATGGATGATGATGATTAGCTCACATTTGTAATATCTGTTTAAATCATAAAATGAGTTTCTTTAGCAAGGGATCAAAAAGATCGGTGAGAGGTTAGAGGAAGAGGTGGTAGAGGCCAATACCTCTGGTGGGAAGGTCGAAATAAGAAGATAAGGTTTTCTTTGCATTTTGATGCTGACTCAAATGAATTCAACCAATTAGATAGGAGTGGTAATATTTATTTCGTCCCTCCTGTTATTGCACCTTTGCATCATCCTCCACCTGTACATGTGCCACCAGTTTTACAACCACATCCTGGCATCAATGAGCTGCCACATCACCATTCTGTGAATAACTATGGTTGGGATGTCAGGCCACCATCTCCCTGAGGAAAAGCTACCAGTTGGGAACCTTACAAGCCACAACCATCTTTGCAGCCTATAGCCAGCTCTGCCTCTTCAGGAAATGTGCCCAAATCTCTTCCTCCACCTAAAATCCAACCACAGGTTGATAAGCCGACAAGCCTTGAACTGCCAACTAATGATGATCCTCCTCCTTCACCTTCAGATCATCCAAAGAAAGAAAAGGAAGTGGCTGAAGCAACTACTTTGGAATCCCGTAGGACAGTGGCTAGAGCACTTGTTGGGCCATCTTTTGGCTGGCATCTCCCTTTCAGGCGCTGCATACCGAAGTTCTTTGAGAGTTGTTATGATTATGAATTAATGTGACTTGGTTGACATATGCTTTGATGATGTTATATTTTGATACTACTGAGGACATGAGCACTCTGACATTATGACATGGCTTTATTTTGATGCTATACAGTTTGGACAAATTATATGATATGCATATTTCAGATATTTTGAAGGCATGCATGGTGTTGATGTGTTATGTTTATCTTTTGATGGTTATGTTTTGCATTCGAGGCATTAAGAGATACATAAGAGATAAATAATTTTGAGATAGTTTATTTTAACCATAAAATTACTTTATGAGTCTGTCCACCTTTTGAAGAAATAATTAAATGAATAATAATACCTTCAAAGTATCCCAAGAGTCTAAGGCTTGCTATTTTTGTTGAGCCACTTTTTCTATTATTTAAATAAACTTTGAAACCGACTCAAGGAGTAAGTTATCAAATTGTTTCTTGAAAAAGACTTGCACTCATGAGGAGAAAGGTTCCATATCCTTATGTTATGGTATGATAAAGGCTATGTTTCTTTGTTCTTAGAAGTTTAGGTTTCAGAGTTATACTATCTATTTTTGGAGTCTAACAGTTCTATGATAGAAGGAGTTCTTTATAAGAGTCAGAGTGGAGACCAGGAATCAATTTTATGCTGTGAAAGGTAACCTTTCCTTTTGTTTGCTGAGGACTTAGTAATTATTCTCTTGCAGCTTGCCCTAAGTCGATTATTTGGTTGCGGAGAGTTATTCCAGCTTTCAAGTGTGTTCATCAAACTCTGCCTTTCAACTTTATTGGTTCATACATTTATTGTATCTATCATTTACACAGCGATTAATCAATGTTGGAAATGTGAGTCACATGTGAAGGACATATTTCTGGTCCATAACTCAAAAGTCTCTCATATCTGGTGTAATGATGAAGCTTTTCAATAAAATGATCACTTTGGCCGCCATATTTTTGTTTATTGTTGTTAAATTTTTTATTTATTTGTTTATGTTTATGTTTTATTTCATGTTGTACTTTGAGCACTGTATAAAATTGTGAATGTGTACATGATGTATTATATTATTTTCTTCAGTTATTGCTATAAAATATGCAGGGGAGGCACAAGGAGAGTAATATTTTATGGAAGATTTTGATAAATGGATTGTATTACAGGTTCTTTAAACATTTCATTGATTTTTTTTTGGTTTATTTAACTGGTTAAAAAACATTGTAAAGAACAACTCCCCTGATCCATACATGAAGGTGGAGATATAGTGTGTATATTTTGTTGGCTTTAAATTAGAGTGTTTAATTCTAGCCTCTTCTCTATTTAGCCAACTTAGAGGTTCAAAATATGTTGATCTGGAACGAATCATTTCTTCCATCAACATATTTTCTGGCAACCATACTCGAGATTAGTCAATATTTTGAGTATGAATTGCTAGTGGTTTTTTTCTTTTTCTTTTTTTTTTGTACTTTTGCTTGCTTTTTTTGTTTGTTTTTTTAAATTTCTTTGATTGTTTGTACAATTTATATGATTTTATTTATTTTCAGTTTATTTTTCTGTTTCAAAATATACAAAATTTATTTCAGTTTTATTGTTTTTATGACTATTTTTTTTTAACAACTTACTGCACTAGGCAACAGTGACATTTCCGTGAGTCTTTTAGTATCAACTGTCATAACGACCAAAGAATCATTTGATCAATTTTTTTATTTTGACCTTTTCCATCTTTGGTATGGAGATTTACCTCCATTGTAAGAAGTAGACTAATCATGTTTCTTGTACTGCTTATTTTCAACCTTTATCCTTTACCTTATGACTGTACTAGTTAGATAATAGTGTACTAGTTAGATGATAGTCTAACATTAGTGTTGGATTTAGAGATATTACCTCTTGTCTATTTGACCATATCCTTGAAACAACATAAACTGCCCAACAGTTAGAATATTCTTGGGAGGTTATTCACTAGGGTATTAATAGAGATGAACAACGTGAATAAGCAGTTAGACAAGCTAAGAACCCTAAGCCTACATTTTAAATTTTATGTTTCAAACCCCATGTTGATCTTGTCAGATTAGAGGTCAGTCTCCTGAATTCAATTCATTAACTGAGATAAGGAGAATAATAAAAGTATTATAAAGGATGCGTCATCAAGTTATTCATTATCATTCTAATTACCTGTCTTCTAATTCCAAATCTTTTATTCCTAAAACTTCTCCTTCAGTCACCTGAAAGATGACTTCTCTAGGTGGTTCTTAAACATTGGGAAGTATGTACAGGGTACAATCCCACTATCTCAACTAACAATCCAAATAAAGTAATTAAGAAGATTAGACTCTTTGAATTTGAAGAAGATTTGAATCTTGCACCTTGGAATGTACCTTCACCATTGAATTTGACTCCTGCAAGGTACCCTTGCCAAAGTTCAAATATCACCTACCAAAGTTTTCAAGAAATGGCACTTGTATAGTGGAAGAGCATCTTAATGCCTTCTCAAACACTTGCCACAATATTAGGGCTAATGTCAATGATGTATGTATGTGTTTGTTTGTTAACTCTCTAGAAGGAAAAGCAGCTTCATGTTTTTTTGACTTACCACCCAGGTATTTCTCAACATGGGATGAACTTTGATATTGGTTCCATTCAAATTATGGACAACCACAAAACCCTGCAGATTGGATTAAAGACTATAACAATCCAATCTACCAACTTGGGGAATTAATTAAATCCTTTAACTTACATTTTACGAAGTTGTATGATCGTATTCCTAAGTTAATCGGACCCCATAGCTAGGCTACTCTGATTCACTACTACAATACCTTGCCACCTTCTTTCAGAACATACTTGAATAGAAGGGTGCTAATGATATATCTATGGCCCTCTAGACTTGCCTTGAACATGAAGAGCAATCTCTTTGTACTGGATTTACTTTAATCGATTGCTCAAAGAACGTTGATATTGATAAAGTTTGCAGAGACACAGAATAGAGCGGAAACACAAAGGGCATATTGATTGCCTTCTCATTATTAAACACACACATATATAGTTTCTCATAAGACTCAAAACAACTGGCTAATACTATGGGCCAATGAATACCATGGGTCAACTAATGTCTTAGTCAACAACTAACTCAACTAACTTAGGACCATTGACTCAACTAATTAACCAACTTGACACATGAGATTACAACTCTTAACACACCCCCTTAATCTCAAGTGGGATGGTGTGGTCAACACTATCAATGCCTAAGTGCTTCCTCTGAAACTCAAATGCAGATGTACACAAAGGTTTGGTAAACATATCAACTAGTTGCTCCTTAGAGCCACAAAACATCAAACTGATTTCTCCATTATTGACTAACTCACGTATGAAGTGATAGAGAGTGTCAATGTGTTTACTCTTCCTATGAAATACATTATGTTTAGACAACTGTATAGCAGAACTGTTGTCACAATAGATGGTTGTTGGTTCTGTTTCTGTATGTCCCATGTCCTTCAAGAGTCTTCTGAGCCAAACTGCATGGCAGGATGTTGTAGTTGCTGCAATATATTTTGCTTATGCTGAAGACATGCTCACAATAGGATGTTTCTGAGAAGCCCAAGAAATAAGACTGGTACCAAGATGGAAAGCATAACCAGATGTGCTTTTCCTATCATCAATACTACCTGCAAAATCAATGTCTATGTACCCTGTGAAAGTATAGTCCTGTGAATGAGTGTACCAAAGTCCATAATCAATTGTACCTGCAACATATCTCAGTATTCTTTTTCCAACTTTCCAGTGAGAATATTTGGGAGATTCCATGAATCTAGAAATAAGATTGACAGCATACATCAAATCAGGTCTAGTAGCAGTCAAATACATTAAACTACCTACTAATCTTTTGTAAAGTGTAGAATTTACTGCTTGTCCTTCATCATTCTTGCTTAACTTGGTTCCTGTAGCAATGGGGGTTTCTACTGGTTTACATTTATCCATTTTGAATCTTTGCAGAATGTCAGTAGCATACTTATGCTAACAGATGAAGATCCCATTTTCACTTTGATCAATTTCCAGACCAAGGAAAAACTTCATAAGACCAAGATCAGTCATCTCAAACTCCTTTTTCATGACTGTCTTAAACTCTTCTAGCATTAAATTTCCAGTATAGATCATATCATCAACATAAAGACAAACAAGTAAAATGTTACCTTGCTGATATGTTTTAACATACATAGTAGGTTCATTGCTGCTTCTATTGAACCCATTGTTGATGAGATAAGAGTCAATTCTACTATACCAAGCTCTTGGAGCTTGTTTGAGACCATACAAGGCCTTTTTTAGCGTACATACCTTGTGTTCTTGACCTTTGATAGCATAACCAGGTGGCTGATCTACATAGACTTCTTCTTCAAGTATGCCATTCAAAAAGGTATATTTTACATCCATTTGGTAAACAGGCCACTGGTTTTGAGTTGCTATTGCAAGTATAGCTCTGATGGTGTCCATCCTTGCTACTGGAGCAAAGGTTTCATCATAGTCTACACCATATTGCTGAGCAAAACCTCTTGCAACAAGCCTTGCCTTGTACTTTTCTATCTCTGATTTTTCATTCAACTTGGTCTTATAGACCCATTTTACACCAATGCAACTTTTATCTGATGAGAGATCAACTAGATCCCAATTCTGATTCCTCTCAATAGAATCAATCTCTTCATTCATTGCTTGGATCCACTGTGGATCTTTTGTTGCTTCTTCAAAACATGTTGGCTGACATGAAAATAGAGCATACTGTAGTTGCTCATCAATGAGAGGAGTCTATTCATATAACTCCCTTAAGCTTTTGGTTCTCTAGTTCTGTTGTGGACTGTCTGTTGGTGTCCCTTCTTGCTGTTGTTGCTATTGTACTTCAAGTCTAGGCATTTTGAGTGGTTCTGGTGGTACTAGACTATCTGTCTGCTAAATGTATGCTGAATGTCTGCTGTCATCAGTCCAACATTTATCTTCCATAAATTTGACATCTCTACTCACCACTATTGTCTTGGTGACAGGATTATACAGCTTATAGGCTTTATGTTGTTCACTATAGCCTGTGAAAATACACCTTTCACTCTTCTTGTCCAATTTATTCCTTAACTCAACAGGTATGTGTGCGAAAGCAACACATCCAAATATCCTGAGATGTGAAACACTAATCTGAGTGCCACTCCATGCTTCTTCAAGTATCTTGTCTTTGACAGTTATGGTGGGAGACCTGTTCAGTAGATATATTGAACATGCAACTGCTTCTACCCAATAATCATCGGATAACTTCTTGTATGACAACATACTTCGAGCCATGTTCATGATGGTTCGATTGTTCCGTTCTATAACTCCATTCTGTTGTGGAGTGTATCTGGTGGTGTACTGATGTTGGATTCCATGCTGCTTACAGAACTCTGCAAAATTATGAGAGACATACTCACCTCCACCGTCTGATTTGAGTATTCTGAGTGGTTTACCTAACTGCTTTTCAGTCAAAGCTTTGAACTCTTTGAATCTGGAGAAAGCTTCTGACTTAGAAAATAAATCCAGACTTTCCTGCTATAGTCATCAATAAATGTTAGGAAATATAGACTTACTCCTATAGACTGGGTTTGCATGGGTCCACATAGGTCTGTGTGAATAAGTTCAAGGTGTTTTTTGGCTCTATTTGTAGAAGTGGGAAAGTTGTCCCTTTGGTGTTTCCCTAAAATACAGTCTTCACAAGAGCTTGACTGTTCATTCATGACAGGTAATCCTTTGACCATGGATTTTTTTTGCAAATGAGAGAGACTCTGAAAGGGTAGATGACCTACCTACAATGCCACAACCAAGTTTCGTCTTGACTGGAGACAGTATGAGCATATGACTGTGACAGGATAGCACTCCTCAGGTTGAGTGGGAAAATTCCATTCTTGGTCATTTCTACTTTGGCTAGGAGTCTTCTACTAGGATCTTTATCATAGACAGCACAGTAGGAATCAATGAACCTAACATCATACTTATTCTGAATCAGTTGACCCACACTGATCAGATTGACTGTTGGGCGGTGCCCAAGTTGGAATATTTGCACAAGTGCTGAAAAGTGCGCAATGCGCGTTGCGACAGGGCATGGGGGCACTTTTGATAATTGCGCATGTCGCGCAACGACAATAGTTAAGGCAAGGTTGCACAGAATGCAGATGCGCAAGTATTGTGCAAGAGCTATTTTTGGTAAGAAATACTAGTAAAGGTCAGACGATAAAGTGACCTATTTTGGGTAAGGGACAAGTGGAAGGAAGAGGAGAGTGACCTGCCAAGGAGAGTGGCGGCAAGCAGTTGAGAAGCTAGGCCACTACGCCGATGGCGACAGGTAGGTGGAAGGAGTGGAAAGGGACAGGCCATGATGCAGTTACAACCATTTTTGTGACTACGGCTGTCAGACGAGCGTGTGAGCCACGAGTGGCCCAGCTGGAAGGCCTGGAGCAAGAGGAGCAAGCTGTCGATGGTGACAGCTAGGGTGGCAGTTAGCCACGCCAGTTTTGGAAACCTTAGGGTTTCGACCTACTGATTGTAAAAACACGACCCATGGGCGTGATCTATAAATAGGGCAATTTTGTATGGGAAAGGGTTAACTCTTCATTTTGGTCATTGTTGAGCATTGTTAGAATCTTTTGAGCTTGAAGTTATTGTAAAGGCTCTGCAGCTGAGTGCACAAAGACCTATCTGAGAGAGAAAAGAGTCTGCAGCTGAGTGCGCAGACTAAGAATTGTTGTACCCTTCCCAAAAGACTAATTTAACAACAGTTCTTGTGGACGTAGCCTTCATCCTGGGGGTGAACCACGTTAAATTCTGTGCCGTGTGGTAGTTTGTGTTTACAACTGTTCATTTGCTTAGTATGGATGCTTAATACCACAGTTATCTGTTATGTGATTACTTTTATATGTATTTGCCGCAAGAATGATGGGAATAATATGTTAAGTAATACATGTGTGGATGAATGTTAAGTATTCAACACTTCTAAGTCTGTGAATGTATGAATCTGTCGGTTAATCACATAGTTGAACACTAAGTGAGCGCAACGCTGGAGCGCGCAGTATTGTATGTTTTATTCACTTGCATGCACCATAACGATAATAATCTGAGTGTGTCGAATGGATAAAGAATGTTAAGTAATATTGGTTATATTTAATCAAGTCTTGACGTGGATACGTGGTCTAGTTGACGCGCTAACCCTCGTAAGTGCCGCGAGATAAGTTGTCGATAGCTTATCGTCGTGACATGGGAAGTAACCATTACCGCACAGTCCTTGGATGCACTAGTTGCGCAAGTGCCGCAGCTTGCCAAACTATCCGACGCGAAGTAGAGACTTCGCGCAGTTGTCTGTCCACAGCAAGTCTTTTACCGCGCTGCCCGTCAATTCTTTTACACTCGCATCACCAGGTTATGGAAACTTGATTCTGCAACCACCCCCTCAACTTCGCCTCGGGTGAGACCTCAGGTTGCCTGTAGTCTGTTGCCGAAAGAGCCGATGAATAGGGGTTTTGTTGGTTCCTTGAACCGCGTAGTACCTGGGTCTACAATGGAAACCTCTAGCTTAGTTATATATGCCAACATTGACCTTAAGATTTGGAACATATAATACATCATTTATGTACTTCTTCTCATTTTGTTTGGTAAGTATAGGAACTGTATCTTTGCCTTGAGCTGGAACGAGATAGTGATCACCCAGTTTGATCTTTGAATTAACAGATGGATCTATATCATTAAATAATGATTTGTTACCTGTCATATGATTGCTGCATCCACTGTCTAACAACCACACATCTGTTGATGTTCTTCTTTAGTCGCCTGGTATGACTGAAACATAACTTCTAACGAATGTTCTTCAACATTGGAGACATATGCTCTACCACTGTTCTGATCTGCTTGCTTCTTTCTACAGTCACGTTCATAATGGCCATATTTCTTGCAGTAGTTACACTGGACATTGGACCTGTTAGTCCATCTCTTGCCTCCTCTTCCTCTCTGGTTCTAAGAGTTATGACTGTGCTCACAGTGATTTGTGTGTTCATGGTGTTTATGGGAAGTTCTATCCTCCATGGAATTAGAACTCCTTCCTCTTTTGCCTCGTCCTCTGCCTCCTCGACCTCGACCTCTGTTGAAAGAAGTCTGAGTGCTAAATGCATGAGACAGAGACTCATCTTCCTGACTGAGTCTAGCTTCATGAGACAAAAGGTACCATGTTAACTCTTCTAGAGTAAACGTCGACAGATCCTTAGATTCTTCTATGGCAGTAACCACCATAGAGAATTTCTTAGTGAGGCATCGAAGTACCTTTTCAACAATACCCTTCTGCTCTAGGGCTTCGCCATAGGTTTGGAATTGTGTGATAATCCCAGAAACCCTAGTCATAAACTGATCGACAGTCTCTGTGTCCTTCATCTTAAGGCTTTCAAATTGGATTCGAAGAGTTTGGAATCTTACCGTTTTGACTTGATCTGTACCTTTGTATGCAGATTGGAGGAGATTCCATGCCTGATGTGCGGTCGTAGCTCTAGCGATCCGCGGGAAAATGGACTCCTCAATGCAACTTTGGATCAACCACTTCGCAGTGAGATTGTGATCTCTGCTTTCATCGAGGGCCTTCTTATTTGCATTAGTCATCACAACGAGAGTTGCTGCCGTCGGTTCCGTGAACTCTGTTTCGACCATATCCCAACATTTGTTGAGCTGTAGAAAGGTTTGCATATTTATAGACTAGAATTCATAATTCTTGCCGTTCAGCATTGGACCTGAGATCAGCTTCATGGTCAGGCTTGCCATGGAGTATGACAACTGTTAAACTGACCATCGCAGGCTTCTAACAGACACAGTGCGCTGCCAGGGTGCGCTGGACAAAATTCTATAAGTAAAGGTACACCGTCGCAATATTCCTTCTAGCAAGGTGAGACACTGTCGCAGTTTGTCTGCAGGCAGGGTGAGACAGCGTCACAATTTATCTTCAGGAAGGGTGAGACAGCGTCGCAATTTGTCTTCAGCCAGGGTGAGACAGCATCGCAGTTTGTCTTCAGGCAGGGTGAGACAGCTTCGCAGTTTGTCTTCAAGCAGGGTGAGACAGCATCACAGTTTGTCTTCAGCAAGGGTGAGACAACTGAGCAGGTGGCGCAGTTTTCCTTCAGGGGGAGTGCGACAGGGTCTCTTCAAGGGTTTTTTGAGTGTGTGACTTCGCCGGATCGGGGTACGACTTCATTGGATCATGGGCAAAAAATAATAAAGAAAGAAAAAAAAAAGTCGTGGCCCGAGTGTTCTGTCTTCGTCCCGTGCTGCAACTTTCGGTTGAGTGTGTGTGCTCTCCAGTTTCTGAAAAGGCTTACCAAAAAAACAAGATCTAAGGATCAGGCCGTCAACTCTGATACCATGATAAAGTTTGCAAAGACACAGAATAGAGCAGAAAGAAAAAGGGCATATTGATTGCCTTCTCATTATTAAACACACACACATATAGTTTCTCATAAGACTCAAAACAACTGGCTAATACTATGGGCCAATGAATACCATGGGTCAACTAATGTCTTGGTCAACAACTAACTCAACTAACTGAGGACCATTGACTCAACTAATTGACCAACTTGACACATGAGATTACAACTCTTATCAGATATGACCGTTGTCTTATAGCTCATGCAGGATATGTATGACTGGATGATATCTTTTGAGAGGAGGATGAATCCTACTTCTTTACAAACAAATCCTCCACTCCCTCCTCCTCGAGTTACCACTCAACCCACTCAACCAATAACTTTAATGGCTTGACCTCACTGCAACTTTTGCATAGAGAACCATGATCTTAATGCTTATGAACTTTTGAAGACTACTAGGGAAAGGGTCTTCGGAAAGAAACATGAATTAACTATTAACGATCTTGATTGGCTAGAGGAAGGTGAATTTCTAAATGTGACTACTAGGGGTCAATCAAATTTTAATTGAAATCAAAGAAGTAACAATTATAACAAGAATCAGAACTTTAATTTCCAAAAGAAATCTTCACAAGGTCACACTCATAATGTGGGAAAAACTCAAACTGCCCCTACTCTTGAACAATCCTCAACCTCTTCAACATTTTTTCATCAAAATTATAATATAATAAACAATTTAGCAAAAGTTAAAGTGAATGTTACTATGCTTGATCTATCAAGAACTCGTGAACAAAGGAAAACATAGAAAAGTTTAATATGGTTTCTGAAGAAGAAGATGCATGTTCTAGTGAAATCTTGGGGTCCATTTTCACTTCTTCAAGTCCTAAGAATCCTCCTTTTTATGTTTCCATGAAATTTATGCATAAAATTGCTCACTGTTGTCTTATTGATGGTTGTTCAAGTCCAAACGTTATGTCCAAAACAATCATGGAAGAACTAGGGATTTCTTGCACAAATGAAAATATGACAAATATGCTTGCTTTTAATAAGCAACATCAATCTACAATCAGGGAAATAAAAGATGTCACCCTAAGTAAGTGTTCACACCCTGAAATTCTCATGACATGTAACATTCAAGTAATGGACATGAATGTGAGTAATTATTCAATCATCTTCGGGTGAGATTGGAAAGTGTTAACATGAGGCTATCATTCTATGGATGGTACTCATGTTATAATTCCTCGAGGGCCTAAAAACATTATTGTTTATAGGGAGGATCGAATTGTGCCTTATATTGAAAATCCCCCTCAACCAACAATCAACTTTATTGAAATAGATCTTTGATGTATACTCATTTTTTTCCGAGGAAGAGGTAGAAATTTCTGAAATTATTTCATTATATCAATTTCAAGATGAAATATGACATGCACTTTGATGGTGCTTCATCAAGTGAAGGTAGTGGTGTAGGTATCTCTTTGTATACTGCTTTTGGAAAGTTTCAATCTTATTCAGTTAGATTAAATTTTCTGTCTACAAACAATATATCAAAATAATAAGCTTTGCCTTTGGGTTTGGAAAATGCTTTAGCTCTTGGATGCCAAAACATCATTGTTTTTTGGGACTCTAATTTGGTAATTAATGTCACGTTCCCTAACCTCTCTGATGGCCTTCAGAGGCCATGGAAGATCTCTGTTACATTTTTTTTCTTCTCCAAATTCATTCATTTTCACACAAAACCACAATGGGCTCGGATCCGCAATCCGCATGCGGGACTCGGAAGTCGGATTGCAAAATACGGCTCTTCATCGAAATCGTGCTTCCAAATTCCACAATCCACAATGTGGAAGTCGGAAGCCATTTATGGCTTCAAGAATTTATCCATCTGAATTCCGTAGTTCCGCAATCCGCATGCGGAACTCGGAAGTCGAAGTCTCCATTTTCCATCCGATGAAGTTACTTCCCGCAATCCACATTCCGCATTGCCATCCAAGACGCAATCCACAGTCAGATTCGAAAGTCAGATTGCCCAATTATCCTTCCACAGAAATCCCTTTTTCGACTTCCGCAATCCGCTATTCGACAATCTGCATTGCGGAATTCGAAAGGGAGAAAGCCCAATTCATAGCTCCGGAAATATCTCACTCCCACAATCCCCATTCCGCATTGCGGATGCGGAAATGCGGAAGTCCAAATCTCCATTCCAGGAAAAGTTACATCCTGTAATCCGTATTCCGCATTCCGCATTGCAGATGCGGAAATGCGGAAATCCAATACGCCAGTCTTATGGAAGTCGACCTTCCGACATTCGCAATCCGCAATCCCCATTGTGGATGCAGAAAGGCCAGGGCCACAAACCCCTGCTCCAACAAGCTTCTAGGGAAAACTTCCAAGGGTCATAACTCCCTCATCATTGGGTCAAATTGGGCAAGGTCGGTACCGTTGGAAAGATCTTGGAGAGCTCTATCCAGTGGTATGATCCTCCACCCAATCTGAGCACTCTAACCCAGTCCTTTTTTCCAACTGGAACTCTGGTCTATAACTTCATCTAAGTGCTTTTACTCTTCTGCAATAAGCTCTACCCCCATTATTCCATGTCTTCTCTTCTTCATATGATCCTCAGAGTGTCCTTCTTTTCCAAGTTCTGGTTGGATTTCGCTGCACATTTACTGGACTTAGTCCGAATTCATCAATGAACAATCTAAGAACATTCACCAATGAAAATACAAATGTCTAACAGTATAATAGGTCATTCACATAGGCAAGTTCATACACCTAGTAATACAGAGAATGAAACCTTATGCACACACAAAAGGGTCATGACATCAGTCCATTTCTTTTAGGGTGATTGATGATATAACATGCAGGGACTTAGCCCTATTCCTTAAGCCTAAATCCATATGAGTTCTATCATCATATACAAATGCAAAGGTGCAGAGGTAAGGCAATGATATGCACAACATAATGAACATAATGCCTAGGCATACAGACCTATTCATCAATGGACCATTCACCTAAGAAAATAGATGCATGCATAACTAAACACATGCTACGAAACCAAAGTTATTCAACACATCTATACCCTACAAGATTAGTCTTACATTACACTCATTCAAATGATGGAACATTCAAACACGCATTCAACTTCCTATTCATGCTCATACATAGCTTCCTATTGATCCATTTCCATGTAATTCATTCAATCAATAACTTGAACATGATAAGCATAACCTAACACCTGAAACATCCTCATTTAAACACCACAAGGGCACTTATCTTTTGCATTGAAACTTCAAGCAATCGGCTATGGACTGCAACTTTCCAACCAACCATAGATCTTTGCCTAACCTATATTATTTCATCAATCAGAGATCACCCCCAAGCTGGGGATATGTATCCACTAAGGAGTCCCTCTCAGGTTTACTCAGAACATTGGTTCATAGTCAATTAGGGCATCCAACCAATACTTAGCTTGTCAAGCAAATGGGGAAGGCAGGTAAGGTTTTCTATCTTAATAAGCTTCTCCACAGAGCTATGGGCATATCCCAATGAGGTCAGACTAGTCCAAGCACCCCCATCACCCCACTCCCAGCCTAGGAAAGGTTCCCTCCACTGCTGCACAGTCCCTAGGGCACCTTTTTTCCTAGCACTGACCTAGGTGAGTGTGGCTGGTCAAGACTGCTGAATCAAAGCAAATAAACCCTTTCAAGCTTTAACAGGAAACCTAAAACCTCTTGGTTCCTTCCCACTTTTTTTTTCTTCTCCCTTTCTTTGGCCAAAAAACACTATCTCACATTTGGGCTCTCGGCCACTACACAAGGTTCTTCCTCTCGGTTTCCTGAGCATCTCACACTTTACAATTCGCCCACAAATTCAGATCCAAGGATAACCCCCTCGTTCTACTTCCCACACAACGTTTACTAGGTGTATTTGGCTCACCCAGAAATCGTGTTTTCTCTCTTGGTTTATTCTCGGTCGTCTCTCTCGGTGTGTATATAAATTGGGTTGCTGGTCAACAATGGGTTAGCAAACAGGATGGACGAATTCCCAGGCGTGGAGTGGCTTAAGGGGCAAGCAATGCACAGGGGAATACCCTGCCATATGGATTCGCAGGTTTCCCCATACTCCATCGAATTCATGGGTCTGGTTTTCTCAACCACCTTCTTACAGTTGCATTAATGTCAGCATGGTGAGTCAAATGGGTTCACAGTCGGCCATGTGCCAGCATGGGTACCAATCCCATAACCCCACCCCCTCACCTCTCCCTAGTGGATACATAGTTCCCCCTCATTTTGTTGCATCCATAGCGAGCCCTTAGTTTTTTCTTACATAGTATCATTTACATCGTTTACAATTATGTCATGGCTTAACAACACATGGATTATCAACTACTTTCCTATGCAATTAAACTTAAGCATCCACTAGTGGGGCCTTAGTCTTGAGCTCCACACTAGGGCAACACACATTGCATACAATATTTACATTACAACCTAAATAGCCTGAGGTCGGAATGAGGGATATTGCATCCTCCCTCCCTTAGAATAACACCGCCCTTTGTGTTCCAACACTTAGGATTACATATACAATCTACTCATGTCCCAAAATTGCAAAAATGTTGCAGGTCTGCCTGCATTTCATCCCTTTACTTTGAACTTTCAGGACCAAGTCCTTTGGCTTCCACAAGCTACTCTAACTAGCTTTGATCTTCCAACTCTGCAGGTGGGAATTGCCCCACAAGAATCCCTTCTTTTTCCTTGCTTTCCAACTGATCTACAAGCCTGAAATCTTCATGGATGCTAGCTTTCTTGTTGTTTCTTGTTGAGCAGTTGTGGAGGCAATGTTCTCCCCCACATTTCCAACAACTCATCAGCTGCTTTATCTTTACCTACTCAATTTCCTTGGAGTTTTCCCACCTGGAACGTTTCTTAGTGGGCTGAGTGGATGAATGTCTCTTCATTGGTCCACTGCTGGTTGTTTCCAGAATGTTTTTCACCTCCCTCTGTAGACAGATAGAGTCATGTAAATCCCTGTGGTTCATCTCATTCTGCTACCTTGGTAGCTTGAGCATTTCTCCAATATTCTCTCAGGTCTTGGCAATTGTTTGCAGAAGGTTTCCAGCCAATTCCAACAATTCTTGGTCTGTTTCCATGGCCAATGTACAAAACAACCCACTCTTTGCTTGCTAGTACCACTATTTTTGTAACAACAGCAACCAATTAACCTCAATTTCTCACATGTGAAATACATCATTGCAATTTTGTTAGGCTAAGCATAACATAACATTAAAATCAATCAATTAATTGTCCAATCGACATGAAAAGCCCATGCTTATCCATGAGGCTTTCACACTTTTCATGCTTGCCCAACATACACATGAACTTATTCATGTTTATCCTTTCACGGGTATCTTTATATTTCAACAATCACAATTTATTTCAAGCAATTAACACAATCATTTGCAGCTATAACATGCATTCAACACTTCTTTGTTTTCTAATTGCATTAATAAAAAAGGAAAGGGAAGAGTAAGATTTTTCTCCTCTTAGTCTTGTTCCAATCCAGAGTCACATCACCATTGTGGTTTCATGCTCCTAGCCTCTTTCACTTCCATGTGAATGCTTGACTTGCCCTTCCTTGGATATGACACTTAGTGTCTAAGGTCTGTCCTATGCCTCTCATCTAGGGAACTCTTCCCATGATTGCCTATAGAACCTTTGGCTGCTAGGACCCACACAAGTCCACTAGCACCACTTCCATTGTTGCTCATACTGAGCTCTCTAGAACAGTTACATGTCCCCATGCATCCTTAGGATACCTTCAAGGCTTCTTGCTTCCTGCAATGACCAAGGTTTCCAACACATAAACAATAGTCTATCACCTTGGTTGTTATAAAACTTATACATGAAATCTTTCATTATTCAGAATAAGAAATAGATTACAATTGAATACTTATCTGTATTGGACATTTCCTCTCTGGTCCACAGGGTCCTGCTTTACTTTACAAGCCTTGGGATCACCTGTGGAATTGGATGTTGGCTAGCCCACAAGTCACTCCACGCCATCCAAATAGTCAATGCCCAACCAGTACACCGACTGGGTTATCAGGCATTGATGGTGCCAAACCAGTCCCATACCTGGTTTTCCCTCTCCATTTCCAAGCTAGCACTTCCGTCTGGGTCAGAGGTCAATGGAAGGAAACTGCACCATGACCATTTCTAGGTCAGGGCTCTACTACGGAGCCATATGCATGCATCAGCCTTTCCCACATACAACAACCCTTCATACACATAACAACCCTTCATACACATAGCAACCCTTACACAAAATCCCTCATAACACCCCCTTCACTTTGCTTCTTTAGTGTGCAGCACCAAATTGTATTTGTTCAAGCTGACAACACAAGAGGGGTAAGCAGGTTCATTAGTACTGCTGCTCTGAAATTGTAAACATATAACATTCACTATCAAATATTGAAACACCAAGAATGCGTCCATTCCCTCAGGGTGTAGTCAATATTAGTAACCCTAACATAACCCAGCACCAGAAAGGTGTGCACTCCTCACTGATGTGAACTATGCAGGTCCTAATCATACTTCAAGAAGTATGAAATAATATAATAAAATAGAACATGGTTTGCATATTAACACCATTAATCAGACATGCATATTTTCAGCTAGGGTTTACAGAACACTTATCCACTTGGCAGGTGCATCATCTCTTTATTTGCGAGGAATGGGGGCTCCCTTCTCTGAGTTGACAGTCCCTCAGTTTGCCACCTCATTCCTTTGTTATGTTCCATAACTCACATATGTATCACTGACATAACCTTTACCATCTCACTCATATTGTTTACCAATCATGCAGTGCAGATGAGACATCCTCATGTCATTTGGCTCTTGTAAGTGGGACTACCCTGTCCATTAGGGTTTAGGCTTGCTTCCATAGCATAGGCATCCACCTACAACATGTCCCTTTGAAACAATTCAGAATTAGCCAAACAACCATTAGTAAATGATTAGCAAAATTCTAAATCTGAGATTTTGTAAATCTACATTCCTGTAGCAATTATCAATTTTACAAACCTGTTTCTAGAAATCTAGGGTCTGTTACCACAACAAAACTTTTCCCAAAACATGTCCCTCGGACACCATTCTGGATTAGACCAATAGTCAGTAGCATTTAACAATCATTATTCAAATCTAGTTTCCATAATCCTTTAATGGCACTAATAATTAAATCCAAACATGAATTTACAATTCTATCTATTACAAAAATTGATTTGTAGTAATGAGATCCTTCTCATAATTCTCGGTCTTTCCACATGGTGGATTTCAGTCTCTAAGATGAACTTACCCTCATTTCCATGGTCAATAGATTTCTTCCTGAAGTCTGAAAATTCAGATCAGTCCAAATACTTGTGAGTTTTCATGTACATAATATTTCATTGTTGCGATAGCCATTGAAGTGTTTTCAAAATCATAACACTCAACAATGTAAGCACTTTCAACTGCTAACATCTTATTACAATGAAATGTATAGGTGTATTTTATATGCATCTTTATCATAATAAAAATTAAAAGACACCATCACATTATTTATGTAATTTAATAAACCTCCAATACCCATTACTTCCCAGCCATATCCTGTATGCAACTCTGTCCTTCCACAGAGCATTCCGACAGCCCTCTCTCATCATGACTACTTCCACATAATCCTTTCCGCACTCACATCAACTCATGAAATGATCTCAGAACTACCACTAATTCATCATTTCCTCTATTATATGATTGTAATGAACACATGCATAACATCACCATGCATTCACACAATGCATCTCCCATGTGCACACATACCCATGCATGCACATTTACAACATTCACATAATCCTTTAATGTGCATTCTCTCCATGCATAACCATATATTTACAATATATTTTAATGCATATTGATTCATGCATATTATGCTATCATGCCATGTATTCTACCATTCAACACATTATGGCCTACTAGGGTTATCTCATATAGCATGTACTACTATAACAGGAATATAGGTCCTTATTTGCTTGGTTATTAAACTCATAACCAACCTATGCAAAAAGGCATGATGTAATCCTATATGAATGCATTCTAACATTTAACAGTCACATGGTAGAAGGTCCCTTTCCCTCACTACTCCCTACCTCACCATGCCATGGTGATATGGCATTCACATTAAGTGCATTCAACCATACATGCATATCACTGTAGAGTATTTAAACGTGGCTCAAGGGATTCTTACCCTATCCCTTCAATACTTGTACCATTTGCACAAAGAGAACATACATGCATGACTCCCATTAGCATCTTTGGTGTTACCTCATCAATCTGTCCTCTTACCAGGGACTACACAGCCCTTCCATCAATTCGCATTCTCACAGATTGTTGCACTAACCTTTCTCATAAGGTTGTTGGGCACATGTAACAACATCATCAATATCCTTATCCATGTTTTTGTTGTCTTTGGTCCAACGCCGCCATTTTTTCAACGTTGCTTCCCGGTAAAAGGTCTAGGTGTCTGGTTGGAACAGGGTCTGCCTCTCTGTGCTAACTAGAACATCTATGTTGGTTGTCAGATCACACCCAGTCGAAATGTTATACAACTGCTGGGACCAATCGTTGTTCTTTCGCATTTCTAATCACGCCTGAAGCTTCTAGCTGTGGTCCAAGTATCCCCAGTGCTGTAACTTGGGCTCGGATACCACTTTATCATGTTCCCCAACCTCCCTGATGGCCTTCAGAGACCATGGAAGATCTCTGTTACATTTTTTTCTCCAAATTCATTCATTTTCACACACAACCGCAATGGGATCGGATCGGAAACCCACCATTGCGATCCGCAATCCGCATTTCGTGTTCCGCAGTCCTCATACGGGACTCCATTATGGCCTACTGGGGTTATCTCATATAGCATGTACTACGATAACAGGAATATAGGTCCTTATTTGCTTGGTTATTAAACTCATAACCAACCTATGCAAAAAGGCATGATGTAATCCTATATGAATGCATTCTAACATTTAATAGTCACATGGATGCATTCTAACATTTAATAGTCACATGGTAGAAGGTCCCTTTCCCTTACTACTCCCTACCTCACCATGCCATGGTGATATGGCATTCACATTAAGTGCATTCAACCATACATGCATACCACTATACAGTATTTAAACGTGGATCAAGGGATTCTTACCCTATCCCTTCAATACTTGTACCATTTGCACAAAGAGAACATACATGCATGACTCCCATTAGCATCTTTGGTGTTACCTCATCAATCTGTCCTCTTACCAGGGACTACACAACCCTTCCATCAATTCTCATTCTCACAAATTGTTGCACTAACCTTTCTCATAAAGTTGTTGGGAACATGTAACAACATCATCAATATCCTTAGCCACGTTTCTGTTGTCTTTGGTCCAATGTCGCCATTTTTTCAACGTTGTTGCCCGATAAAAATGCTAGGTGTCTGGTTGGAACAGGGTCGGCCTCTCTGTACTAACTAGACCGTCTCTGTTAGCTGCCTGATCACACCCAGTCGAAATGTTATACAGCTGTTGGGACCAATCGTTGTTCTTCCGCATTTCTAATCATGCCTGAAGCTTCTAGCTGTGGTCCATGTATCCCCAGTGTTGTAACTTGGGATCTTATACCACTTTGTCACGTTCCCCAACCTCCCTGATGGCCTTAAGAGGCCATGGAAGATCTTTGTTACATTTTTTTTCTCCAAATTCATTCATTTTCACACACAACCGCAATGGGATCGGATCGACAATCCACCATTGCGATCCGCAATCTGCATTCCGCGTTCCGCAGTCCGCATGCGGGACTCGAAAGTCGGATTTACGAATCCGGCTCTTCATCGAACTCGCACTTCCGACTTCCACAATCTGCAATGCAGAAGTGAGAAGTCGGAAGCCATTTACGGATTCGAGAATTTATCCATCTAACTTCCGCAATTCTGCAATCCGCATGAAGAACTCGGAAGTCAGAGTCTCAATTTTCCATCCAATGAAGTTACCTCCCGCAATCCGCATTCTGCATTTCCATCTAATACGCAATCCGGAGTCAGATTGCCCAATTATCCTTCCACCTAAATCCCTTTTCCAACTTCTGCAATCCGCATTGTGGAATTTGGAAGGGCGGAATCCCAATTCATAGCTCCATAAATATCTCACTCCTGCAATCCGCATCCGTAATGGTCCAAATCTCCATTCCGGGAAAAGTTACATCCCGCAATTCGCATCCGTAATGGTCCAAATCTCCATTTCGGGAAAAGTTACATCCCGCAATCTGCATCCGTAATGGTCCAAATCTCCATTCCGGGAAAAGTTACATCCCGCAATCCGCATTGCGGATGCGGAAATCCAATACGCTAGTCTTATGGAAGTCGGCCTTCCAACATCCGCAATCCGCATTGCGGGTGCGGAAAGGCTAGAGCCACAGACCCTTGCTCCAACAAGCTTCTAGGGAAAACTTCCAAGGGTCATAAATCCCTCATCCTTGGGCCAAATTGGGAAAGGTCGGTACCGTTGGAAAGATATTGGAGATTTTTATGTATTGGTATGATCCTCACCCAACTTGAGCACTCTAACCTAGTCCATTTTTCAACTCAAACTATGGTCTATAACTTCACCTAAGTGCCTTTACTTTTCTGAAATAAGCTCTTCCCCCATTCTACCATGTCGTCTCTTCTTCATCTGATCCTCAGACTATCCTTCTTTTCCAAGTCCTGGATGGAGTGCCCTGCACATTTACCGGACTTAGTCCTAATTCATCAATGAAAAATATAAGAATTCATCAATGAAAAATATAAGAACATTCACCAATGAAAATACAAATTTGCAACAATATAATAGGGCATTCACATAGGCAGGTTCATACACCCAGTAATACAGAGAATGAAACCTTATGCACACACAAAAGGGTCATTACATCAGTCCATTTCTTTTAGGTAGATTGATGATATAACATGCAGGGATTTAGCCCTATTTATTAAGCCTAAATTCATATGAGTTCTATTATCATATATAGATGCAAAGGTGCAGAGATAAGGCAATGATATGCACAACATAATGAACAGAATGCCTAGGCATACAGACCTATTCATCAATGGACCATTCACCTAAGCAAATAGATGCATGCATAACTAAACAAGTGTTATGAAACCAAATCTATTTAACACATCTATACCCTGCAAGATTAGTCTTACATTACACTCATTCAAATGATGGAACATTCAGACATGCATTCAACTTCCTATTGATCCATTTCCATGTAATTCATTCAATCAATAACTTGAACATGATAAGCATAACCTAACACCTGAAACATCCTCATTTAAACACCACAAGGGCACTTATCTTTTGCATTGAACCTCCAAGCAACCAACTATGGACTGCAACTTTCCAACCCAACCATAGATCTCTGCCTAGACTATATTATTTCATCAATCACAGATCACCCCCGAGTTGGGGATATGTATCCACTAAGGAGTCCCTCTCAGGTTCACTCACAACATTGGTTCACAGTCAGTTAGGGCATCCAACCAACAATTAGCTTGTCAATCAAATGGGGAAGACAGGTAAGGTTTTCTAACTTAATAAGCTTCTCTACGTAGCTATGGGCATATCCCAATGATCTCAGACTAGTCCAAGCACCCCCATCACCCCACTCCCAGCCTGGGCAAGGTTCCCTCCACTACTGCACAGTCTCTAGGGAACCCTTTTTCCTAGCACTGACCTGGGTGAGTGTGGTTGGTCAAGATTACTGAATCAAAGCAATAAAAACCTTTCAGGATTTAACATGCAACCTAAAACCTCTTGGTTCCTTCCCACTTAGGTTTTCTTCTCCCTTTCTCTGGTCGAACAGGACTATCTCGCAGCTGGGTTCTCGGCCACTACACAAGGTTCTTTCTCTCGATGTCATGAGGATCTCACACTCTGCAATTCTCCCACAGAGTCAGATCCAAGGATAAACCCCTCGTTCTGCTTCCCACACAATGTTTGCTAGGTGTATTCAGCTCTGTATATTCGGCTCACCCAGAAATCACGTTTTCTCTCTTGTTTTCTTCCCGGCCAGCTCTCTCGGTGTGTGTATGACTTGGCTTGTTGGTCAACAATGGGTTAGCAAACAAGATGGACGAATTCCCACGCATGGAGTGGCTTAAGGGGCAAGAACCGCACGGGGCCATACCCTTCCATACGGATTCGCAGGTTTCCCCTTACTCCATCGAATTCATGGGTCTGGTTTTCTCAACCACCCTCTTACAATTGCATTAATGTCAGCATGGTGAGTCAAATGGGTTCACAGTTGGACATGTGCTAACATGGGTACCAATCCCATAACCCCCTCACCTCTCCCTAGTGGATACATAGTTTCCCCTCATTTTGTTGCAGCCATAGCCAACCATTGCTCTTTTCTTACATAGTATTATTTACATCATTTACAATTATCTCATGGCTTAACAACACATGGATTATAACCTACTTGTCTATGCAATTAAACTTAAGCATCCACTAGTGGGGCCTTGGCCTTGAGCTCCACACTAGGGCAACACACATTGCATACAATATTTACATTACAACCAAAATAGCCTAAGGTCGGAATGAGAGATATTACAATTAATTTGTCAGAAATACATATTCACCCTTGGATAAATTAATGAGAAGATACACAAATCTGGTTTATGAAATAGTTAACAAGTTATCAACCTTTAATATAACTCATTTCTAAAGAGGACTGAATGTTATTTCCTATAACTTAGTAGCCTATGTAGATAGATGTCACGTCCCCACCCATCGATCCCGCTGACGATAGAGACATGAGCGGATTATGGGAGATCTAAATTTCGTCCCTATGGCCATACCACATAATTATTAAACATTTAAATGCATGTGCAGATGCATAAATAAAAATACACAGTGGAAAATAAATCGATTCCAAACACACATGGCATGCAAAGACCATCATATTTATCACAGATATAATAAGATCAATAATTCATTCACATTCAACAAAACAATAAATTAACAATTATAGGCTTATCTTTTAATTGAAGTCGTCCAAGCAACTGGCTATGAAAGAGAAACGTTCCACCCAACCATAGGCACTCTGTCCAACACTTAATCCCTTTGTTGAGAGGCCACCCCCGAGCTAGGTTATGTATCTATTAGCACTAGTTTTGAGTTGGATAGTTGGGAAGGGTTAGAGCCTTGTAGATGGAGAATAAAATCCCAAAAATTCGTGTATCAATCTGATCTAGAAGGCATGTTAAGAATATTTATGAGATATTCACTACAACAAATCCTGGAATTAGCATCCCATTTAGCGTCCCTTTTTAGTGTAATTTTTTTTTTCATTGAGTGGTCAAAGTAGACGCTAAATGGGATGCGTCATGAACAAAATGTAAAGAGTCTAAAATAACGTCTTTTTTTGCTTCCTAGATAGCATCCTTTCTAATGTCTAAAATAGCACCCATTTTTTTGCTTCCAGAATAGCGTCCAATTTTTCTTCCTAAACGACGTCGAGGTTTTCTTCCTAAATAACATCCTATTTTTTCTTTCTAGAGATCATCCTCTTTTACTTCCTAAATGACGTCCCCATAAGCGCCCTATTTGCATCCTTAAAAGCGTCATGTTAGCATTTATGTTTGCATCTACATTCGCGCCATATTTGCATCCAAATTAGCATCCAATTTTGCATCCATATATGTGCTACCACTTTAACATCCCATTTTGCACCATGTTTTACTTCCAATATGCGCCAATTTTTGCTTCTAATTTTGCACCACTTTTTGCTTCTTTTTTTGCATTGTGTTTTGCTACCAAGATGGAGCCAAATGTTTCTTCTATTGTTGCACCATATTTTGCTTCCTATGCAGTGCCATGTTTTGCATCCAAAGTAACATCTTATTTTGCTACCTATCAACGCCATGTTTGGCTTCCTCATTAGCGTCAAGTGTTGGGCCTCTTTTTAACACCTAGTTTTGTATCTCTATTGATGTCAACATTAGCACCATGTTTTGCTACCACTTTAGCGCCCAATTTATCGTTCATTTTTACTCCCACACTATTGCCACATTTTGCTTCCCATTTAGCAACTAATATAAATTATCACAACAAATATTTTTTTAGAAATACATTGCAATATCATTAGGGCACAGAGGAATCAAACCACCAACCTCCTGCTTGTAAGGCAAGCGCTCTTCCATTGAGCTAGCACCCTTTAAGAATTGGGGAGAAGAGCAATATTAACACCTAGATTGCATGATTTGTAATTCTAATAAAAGACAATATGCATTGGTTGCAATCTATTAGATTGAATATCATATTGGAATTTTTTGTGCAAAAGGGTTATCCTTAAAAATATTGGTATATTGTTGTATGATTTCATTTGTCTTCAGTTTTATTATTGCTTAATAAGGAAATAATATATGGTTGATAATATTCAAGACACCTATTATTTGGTTTTAACTGAAATTTGATATTAGTGCCATTGGGAGATTTCAACTCATCCAAAAGACTTAGATCGATTGGTATCATAGAAATATATTAATGAATATATGGACTTGCAATAAGGCATCCATGGGAAAATATCATAAGAGAGTGATACTTTAGGAACTATAGGAGATGAATAAACAAATCTATGAGGATAATGAACAACTACAAAAGACTTTCTAGTAGTTGGACGAGAAGAATGAAGAGTTACATAAAACTTTGTAAAGCCATGTGAAGCTTCTTAAGGAGAAAAATGTCTAGGTTGTGGAAATTATAATGTAATAGTTGGCTTGTAAGAAAGCCATATTGATGAGTCTTTAAATGGAGGTGGAAAATATTAAGAAAGAAAGGAGCCTTGTTTTGACTCAAGATGTGCATACCATGATTGAGGAAATTTTAGGGCAAGCACTTCAACTTCACCAATTTCTCAATTTCAATCAACATATGAGTCTTTTGGTAGTTTTGAATTTCATACCAAAGAGATAGGCTTGAATTTTTTGCAAAGGATGGGTTTTGATGGCCAATGCCTTGAAAATCATGGTTAAGGCATGAAGAGCCCCATTGCAGTGAACTCTAGACTACAACATGTTCATTTAGGATATTATGGTGGTAAGGAAGTCAAAGGTGGATGTTCTAAGACACATTTAAATAATGTGAAAGCCTCAAATATAATCTTTGTGGAGGCTCAAGATTGACGAAATACAACAAATCCAACCAAAGAATAGATCACAAAGAATGATCAACATCCCTTTGTAAGATCTGAGAAAGGTAGCAAGAAAAAAAGTTAAGCACCCATGCCCATTCCAACAGTTGGAAGAACAAGTAACTTGGGAGAGAGAAATACCAAGTGAAAGTAAGAAAGGTTTCAGAACTAGAAACCTTATGTCACTTGTTTTTGTTACAAGAAGAAGAGTCACAAGGCATACCAATGTTGATATTCATTACCTTGTTACTTTTATGGATTCAACAACCATTATGTGGCTTAGTGTTGGATGAAGTAGTAAAAAAAAAAAGACAAATTTTATTGTGTAACTCATCAAAGCTAACTTCACTATGTTTCTGTTCCCAGAATTGCCAAAAGCATGCATACTCCATCCTTAGTCCAATTCCAGTTTTCAATGTAGACATTACCTCGGAAGAGATGTTGGGTTTACAGGGGCAATAGTAGTTTTAGAAGGAAAGAACCTAACAAGATAGTATCACAGCATGGTCCCAGCCTACAATGAAGGGCATCCACCATCTAGGCAAGAGATCTCCAATGCCTAAGGGAAGAAATCCAAGGTAGCACCATCATATGCTGAAGCATCCACTGAGAAATCTCTCTCAATTGTACATATTTATCATGGACAATATCTCATGCTACAATCCATTTCGGACCATCCAAGGGATAAACATACACTATGTACCCCAAATATGATGAGGCGACCCAAAACATGGTATAAACACTTTTGAAATTAACCCCAAAAACTAGCAAATGGCAACTAGAAGGGTCTTTGGGACACTAGTGTTGTGAAACCCTTGGAAAATAACCTATATCGATACTATGTTGAACACTTTGCAAATGTCTACAAGCCAACAAAAGGATTTTGAAAAGAAATGCAAGACCTCCTTGATAATGGCCCTAAGTGTGAATATGTGATTGGTCATTAGGCACTACAGGTAGTAACTGGATTTCCCTCTAGCCCTATGGTGTATGCTAACTCTGCTCTCCAACTCATCTAAAATTTGTAGATTCAAAACTATAGAATATATGTTCGAGAATGTATGCCCAACCATGATAGTTTGATATTTGTTTGGATCATAGTTGTCTCCTGATTTAAGAATTGAGTGGATGATATGTCTAGTCCATGCATGGAGAAATCCAAACTGCACCAGATTCTTGAACACCAATGTGTGGTTCAATAGACTAGATGCATGCTTGAGGAACTGACGTCTGTTAATGTCTTGAAGTTTGCACTAATGCATGCTTTTTACTTGTTTTGGATACTAGTATGTAAACATATCCCACATACATCAACATATGGTCTATGAAGTATGCACTACAAAAAACTTATCATTCCACTAGTATGTGGTAAAACATAATCATAAACAGTTGCGCATCTATTTGTAACTCAATGAAAACCATGCTATTAATAAATCAAATATACAAATTAAGTGTTACACATTGCATCTTAAATCATTATGGAAGGGAGCACAAAAGAAGTACCAAACATATGTAAATCAATAGAATTGCATGTTTTGATATAAACACTTTATATTGCCTATGCTTGGTAGTTATCTATTCCTTGCACTTGATATGCATGTTTGAAGAAGTTCGCCAAAATATAAACAGAATAAAAGTGCAACAAGATATATATACATTGAAGTCTAGGTATAATACATACAGGCATGCTGCTGCTCCCAAGTTCATTTTCAAGTAACAACAGTTCACCTAGTCCACATCGAGGTCCATGATAAAAAGAGATATGTTAGTACTATATTTAGTATGTGTGTTAATAGTTGACAATACAACTGATTTGGAATACAACATAAATACCTTCCTAGGAAGTGTATACCATTTTGTTGGATCAACCGTGCATGGTGCTGATGGATCTCGCTGAAACAAAGCTGAGGACTGGTCCTTTCAAGCCTGGTCCAAGTGTTAAGAAGATCAAACCATTGAAAGATGCCAAAGGAGTTGTTATTTCTCCATAATTAGTTTGGATTGCTCCTCCAGAAGTGAACTCTCCAACCCATAGATGTTAAGTTGTTGTGGTGCCTGTGGATGATAGTCTGTGGATCAAAAGCCTAGAGGTTGGTGATGTGCAAAAATTTTGTGATGCAAGAGGCAAAAGACACTTGTTAAATATTACAGAGAAGTTCCCCACATCCACTGATATCGGTTGTTGGGATGAATGCTATGAAACATCCTATGTGGAATCTATGTATGGGGTTGATATCACAGCTTCCACATAAAAGTAAATAACATCATTGCAAACCTAGATAGACATAGACATATCTGCCCCAGTTACTTAAAATTAATTTCGTAATTTTAAAGAACATACTTTTTCTCCAACTTGTTATACTCCATTAGTGTCCAGACATAAAAATGAGTATATCCATTACCAACTAAGGATTTAAGCCTCATTTCTCTACACTTTGTATTATACAAAAATAAACACTAATCCCATGTAACAAACTAGGAAAATGTCTTTTTGACCTCCCAATTCAACATAAGTTGGTCACAATTAAACATCAATTTCTATTTTTTATCCCTATTGTGTTTCCATCATTGAAGACAATAGCATACCAAGCTCCTCACAAAGCAACTATCATACTCTCAAGCATCAATTTAAGTTTTCATAATGTAGATTTTAGTAAAAATACCTGAATCAAACATGGCACACATATTACCATAAGAATTGGGAGAACATGTGTACTTATAAGTTCCTTTCCCTTGTCCAACAATGCTAATGGCTATTTCCAAATAAGGGATTCACAAAATATAACAAGTTTCTTATAATGTTTATATATAAATGCAATAACAACAATTCAGTAAGGCCATGGTATTATCATACAAATGTTTCCATAAGAAAAACATTCGCTTGGAAAATCAAATCTAACACCTATTATAGATATGTGTTTTCTTGTTATGCATATGAAGATAAAGTCAAATATACTATACACATTCTCATTTTTTTTGCTTACCTCTTGATTAGATATATAATTAGATATAAAGCTAAAGACTACAAAGGTGACACAAATTTTGTATCAAGTTCTAAATAATGTCATATCATTGACAACATTGCAAATCAATACAAACCATTTATATCAAGTTCCAAATAATGTTACCTTATTAACATTATTGCAAATCAATACAATTTTTTATAGTATGTTTTTTCTACTATAATTCATAATTTTTTCTTTACAAATTTAAAAAACAAAATTCCTCAATTTTAAAATTCTAAATTTAAGTTAAAAAAACATAAATAATGGAAAAAGGGAAAGCATGACTAATCATATATTTGTTTGTAAATAATGTATAACTAACTTTAAATAACCCAAAGTACTAACCCATATTTTATGTCAAACTCCAAATAATATCATATTATTTTTCGAGCATTCATGATATCACTTTATTTATAACTTAACCACCACTATAAATATGAGATTCATTGATGGCGTTTTTGATATGTAATCCTCTTCATAGAATCATAAAGGAAAACGATGAGGAATCATATATTTATAACCAATGTTCGGCGATTTGCAACCATTGTTCGGCCATTTATTTATAACTTAACCACCACTATAAATATGAGATCCATTGATGGCATTTCTCATGTGTAATCTTCTTAATAGAATCATAAGGAAAACAATGAGGAATCATATTATAACCAATGTTTGGCGATTTACAGAGCATGTTGGCAAGGGAGAACATAAGAATTGGGTATTGGAATAAATCCTTCACAAAAGTTTGTCAGAATACCTGAACATAGGCTAATAAGTCTAAGCACAAAAGCTGATTATTACGATAATCTATCTAGTAGTGGAGTGGATGCCATAATAAATGAACATCCACACATACAATGCTTAGTGTCCAACTATTGCAATAAGGTCACCTTCGTTGGTGAACCGTTAACGAGTCTAAACTGGGTCTCGGGAGTGTTTTATATATTTATATGTTTTTTCGGAAATGTATTTTATTTTCCAAGAATGCCCACAGCCCACGGGCCACACCCAAAGTGTTTATATGTATACGGGCAGTTCTGACACAGCTTCAGACAGCGGACAGTAGTTGGACTCTGTTAAAAGAAAGCTCATCTTTTTATTGCAACTAACGGGAATCAAATCTAAGTAGAGCTGTTACACCACTTATTTATTTCATTTAACTTAGCAGATGAGATGGAAATGGAATTAGAGCATGGATTTATCACATCAAATGGCGAGGATGTAGAGATGCGGTTCAACTTTGACTAAAGCAACTAGGGACTACATAGACAGAGTTGTTAGTTCCAAAATCCCAATACAAGTTCAACGTAGATATGCGAGTCTCATTAGAGCAGTAGAGCAGCAACACCTGGGCTTGGATAAACCACTTAGACCGAGAGAACGTTATGTCTGGGTTTCTTTTGTTTGTCGTCGAGCCTCAATGAAAGAAAAGGACAAGTTAAACTTATGTGTATGTGTTTTTTCATTTCAATTTCCCAAAACATTCAGAAGTCTTGTGTTTATACGTATATATGTATGTTCAATTCAATTTCCCAAAAAATTCAAAGACTTGAGTTGTTTTTCATAGAAATTTTGAGTGTTCTTCCATTGTTTTTCAGGAGTTTGGCCCCATCCATCATCAACTAGCAGCGAAAATTTCTAACAGAATATTGTAGTTAACGAAGACCAGGGAATTGTACAAAATGCAAAACGGGTGAATGCCTTACTATGAGCGTGATTGCAGTGCCTAATTTATGCCAAATTCAAGCTCGACAGATCTGGGGCTTGTTCACCATGTCAGGATTTGTGACAATGTAGTATTAATATAATAATAGTTAACATTGTCCGGAGCAAATTCAAGACATCCATAGAGACAAAACTAGGAACTTTGAGGAACATCCACTACGACGGAGAATGTGGCCCTAGAGGATAAACATGAACTACTCAAGAACATCTCCAGAAAATTCAACTTTTGAGGAGAGCAAGTCACTTGATATAGGTGTGATATAGGTGAACGCCCTGGCTTCCCACGGGGCTTTACTGTGCCTAAGATAGAACGAGTCCTTTAACAGAGTCTATTATTGAGCCAGTCAAATTCCATTATTGCGAGCGTAACTAGGATTCCTATCCTTCTACAATAAATGAATGAGGAAACAAAGTGCAAAATGCCGGAGCCAGGAGTTATACTCGGGGCTTTCCCATTAAATGAATGAAGAAACAGGGTGCACACTGTCGGAGCTATGCTCGGGGCGTTGGAAACTTGGCAGATGTTGTTCCACTATATGTGACATTGTTATTGGCTTATGGGTCTGTAAAATGGTGGAAGATATTCAGTCCTGAGCAATGTGCAGGGATCAATAAGTTTGTGGCTGATCGATCGCCTCTCACTGTAGGACCTAAATCTAACCTTAACATGAACTGTATATCAAATTTTGTACTATTTTTTTTCTAGTCCCTGTTTTGAAGACCAGTGTATAGGAAGTCATGAGTCAATTAAACTCATATTGTAGAGTGTACATGGATAACTAAGGGTCTTTGTCTCTAGTTAAGCCTAACTAGCTTGTCATGCACTGCATGAGCAACTTAAATTGACTCCTAACCTAATTTGAATTTCCTTTCTATTTATTTCCTTTCACTTCATTCATTGAAACTAGATGTAATATAACATTCTCTTATGTTTTTGAATTCTCTCTTTTGTTTAATGATTAATGTTTAGCAAATTTATTGCATGAATTTGATTGATTGTTGATCTCTTCAACATCATTTCTATCTTGTTTAGTATCTAGATCTATGTGCTCAAATTCTACACCAGTTCGAAATTTACAGTGTGAGAGGGAAGTTTTCAACTTACATGGTGATTGTAGACACTGCACAACAACTAATGCCTTCAACATCATATCTTGATCTAGTTTGAGCATGCATTTACCTTTCTCCTCTAGTGGCTTGAGCTTGCTAATGTTTGTCGTTTCTAATCCTCCGCTCCCTTAAAACTTTACCATCTAGATCATTGAATACTATTAGTTATCCACCATTATAAAACAACCTATATTATCTCCCATGGATTTGAAAACTTCCAAGGACGAGGAAGCCCAATAATTTGGACCAAAGTCTAGATTGTAGATCTATCTATTCTAAAGTTAAAAAAGAAAGTTCACGACAAACAATATGCACCATGTAACAATGTAATAAATGTTATATAGACTGGGATATACATCCTTGGATTTTAAAGTATTTCAAATGCAATGGTGTTTATCTCAACCTACATAGGGTTTATTATATTGTTGGTAAGTGCATATTGATTGTGGAATTCCTTTTATATTGTGTTAACAACCATCACCACCAAGGCCCATAGCCATTTCAAATCCAATATCTTAGTGGCATCTTCTTCGGTTTTAGAAATAAAAGTGAACCATCCCCTTACAAGGAGGTGGAATTATAAAATATAACATAGCAGAGGTCTCCATTCCGATTGTAACCATTCAATGTAAACTTTTCGAAGACTTGTATACAAAGAAATGCTTTCTCAGGCCCTTTCGTAACCATTCAATGTAAACTTTTCGAAGACTTGTATACAAAGAAATGCTTTCTCAGGCCCTTGTTTGCCAATTCAGTAGCTTAATTCAATATGTATATCCTCACCAAAGACCAACTTAACCTTGTATATTTTCTCAGCTTCATGCACTTTCGACTTTTTTCCCTTAGATTTGCACAGTCCCTTCCAAGCTAAGACTACCTTAGGATATTCACTCACCGCACGACTTGTTTAGAGGGTTTAAACAAAGTAATCCACTAGCACTACAGTTATGTTTTCAACCTCAGCGTCACCACCGCTGTTCACTAAAACGAGGAATTAACCCTACACGAGGTGTAATTAAGGTTTGGCTTCACTCTGGTTTGGCTTGTACCTTTCTCCATATGGCTAGGCTTCACTTAAAACTGGGACAATCATTGTGCTTTTATGTTCCTCGGAAGTCAATTCCCATGACTTTCCCGCATCTATCCACCAAGTGCCCTTGATGAAGATAGATTTTCCTTCAAATGGATCCTCATAATAGTCAACAAGTTCCTCTTCAACCTCCGAACTCCGCAAAACCCTGGCTCTGCCCTTCCTCTCTACCTTTTTCATATTTCTCCCCTCTCCTAGGATACATCAAATGTAATGAAACTTTTCTTCTTCTCAATTTATTTTTTACTTTTTTTAGCCGAAAAAATTACCTTCCTGATATTCTGGGGGAATCAAGGAAAGCTTGAAATACAATCATTACAATAGGGATCAACAATAACATCATGTCATTTACAAGAATTCAACCTGGGTGGGGAGGGCAACAACTTTCCTCCCAACCACCCAAGCTACAACCAATGGACAATCTATTTTTTACTTACAAGACAATCTATTTCTTTCTTACTTACTAATCACAAGACATCGTTTAAAATTGTTTTACTTACTTAATAATCACAAGACATTGTTTAAAATTGTTTTGATAAATGAAATTCCAGTGAATGAAAATCCAGGGTGACCATTATTTTGTTACAGCGTGACCTAAACTCTAGTTGTAGTGCCTTTTCCTTGGTTGTTAACTTGTTTCTCTGGACTTACTAGAAACTGTAATTTTATGAAGCAATTTTTGCACCTGGGTTAAACTCTAGCTATATCGCTCTTCCCAGGACTGTTTTTCTAGAGTTTTCAAAACTATTACAATCTCATATTCTCAGTTATTGGTAACTGAACCTGGGGTTTTAGAAATTTTTTAAACTGATCTAATCGAAGAAAATTGCAATTTGAACCGCGTGTTTTTCAAAATATACCATTCTATCGATCATCGGATTCTAGCGAAGCGGGGGAGATTTTGCTAGTTTTTAGATTACGCCTTTTCTTACAATGGCCGTCACTATAACCACAAATCGAATGGCCTATCAGCACGTGTTCAAACCCCGTACACACTAATAGCACTTAATAGGCAATTCAATACTCTTCCTGAGTTAAATTTATCATTCAACGTAGATATGCGAGTCTCATTAGAGCAGTAGAGCAGCAACACCTGGGCTTGGATAAACCACTTAGACCGAGAGAACGTTATGTCTGGGTTTCTTTTGTTTGTTGTCGAGCCTCAATGAAAGAAAAGGACATTAAATTTATTATTCAACATAGATATGCGAGTCTCATTAGAGCAGCAACACCTGGGCTTGGATAAACCACTTAGACCGAGAGAACGTTATGTCTGGGTTTCTTTTGTTTGTCGTCGAGCCTCAATGAAAGAAAAGGGCAAGTTAAACTTATGTATATGTGTTTTTTCATTTCAATTTCCCAAAACATTCAGAAGTTTTGTGTTTATACGTATATATGTATGTTCATTTCAATTTCCCAAAAAATTCAAAAGACTTGAGTGGTTTTTCATAGAAATTTTGAGTGGTCTTCCATTGTTTTTCAAGAGTTTGGCCCCATCCATCATCAACTAGCAGCTAACATTTCTAACAGAATATTGCAGTTAACGAAGACCAGGGAACTGTACAAAATGCAAAACCAGTGGATGCCTTACTATGAGTGTGATTGCAGTGCCTAATTTATGCCAAATTCTAGCCAACTTCAAGCTCGACAGATATGGGGCTTGTTCACCATGTCAGGATTTGTGACAATGTAGTATTAATATAATAAGAATTAACATTGTCAGGAGCAGATTCAAGACATCCATAGAGACAGAACCAGGAACTTCGAGGAACATCCACTACGATGTAGAACATGGCCATAGAGGATAAACATGAACTACTCAAGAACATCTCCAGAAAATTCAACTTTTGAGGAGAGCAAGTCACCTGATATAGGTGAACGCCCTGGATTCCCATGGGGCTTTACTGTGCCTAAGATAGAATGAGTCCTTTAACAGAGTCTATTATTGAGCCCGTCAAATTCCATTATTGCGAGCGTAACTAGGCTACCTATCCTACAATAAATGAATGAGGAAACAGAGTGCACACTGCCGGATCCAGGAGGTATACTTGGGGCTTGCCCATTAAATGAATGAAGAAATAGGGTGCACACTGTCGGAGCTATGCTCAGGGCGTTGGAAACTTGGCAGATGCCGTTCCACTGTATGTGACATTGTTATTGTCTTATGGATCTGTAAAATGGTGGAAGATATTCAGTCCTGAGCAATGTGCAGGGATCAATAAGTTTGTGGCTGATCGATCGCCTATCACTGTAGGACCTGAATCTAACCTTAACATGAACTGTATATCAAATTTTGTACTATTTTTTTTCTAGTCCCTGTTTTCATTTTAACTTTCAAAAAAATACTTTGTACATTTTTCTAGAACTAAAGGACACACAAATCGACATTTTCCTTCAAAGAAAGATATTAACAATTGACATAATTTCTGTTTAATTTTCCATTTGGTCTGGCTCCATCTAAGGCATTCCATTGCAGGCGGACATGCCAGTGATCTGATCCTGTTGATGGAAGAATAGAGACTTCCATATAAGTCCCTCCTATCAAGAGAGATTCAGAGATAAGGAATCGGTCTAATCTAGAAGCCGCTTGATGAGAGCCTCCTCTTTTGTTATTTCAAGTATGGGAACCATTAAAGGTTTCCAGATCTGTGAGGTTTAGAGGTGGATGAAGTATACAAAGAGGGCACTGTACCTGTCGAGCCTTCTTATTCCCCCCCGCTTCTAAATTAGTGCCTTGGCTCGCTCTTTTAAGGGTCATTGAACGCCCCACCAAGAGAATGCATAAAAAAATGAACAAATAGTTGTGGAAGGTACCAATGATGAGTCGAAGAATGAAGATTCTCCCTTACTCTATGAGGATTCAATTATCACTTTGCCTAAGGAAAATTTTATTCAACCATCCCATGGGGAAGATATAGTTGATCTTTTCGGATTGGCATCCGATCTTTGCATAGATATGATGTTTTATTTATAGAAGGCATTCCCTGAGTTTTATTACAACTTGGAGGCAGAACAGACTTCCTGCATTAATTCAGATGATTGTTCATCCAAGGTAAATTTGAATCTAAGTCATGGAGGTTTGCCTAAGTATGATGACAAATTGATTGTATCTGGTATCGGTAGGATGTGGGTAGTGTCTTTAGGTCTCATTGAAGTAATTGGATATGGGTTTTCATTCCAGGCGCAGTAAAAGCAAGGGCATCACCAGAAGTCTAATCCGTTTACCTATAAGCAATTGGTGAAACAACTGGTACTAGTGCTAGTATAAGCTGTGTTTCGCCCCTAATCCTAGAGGTGGGTAATGGTGCTTCGTAGTATAAACACATAAGAGTTGGTGGAACGAAGTACTGGGCTTGGGGATTTTTGCTTAAGGTAGACAGAGCGGCTGAACAGAACGCCGGGCATATAGCTACTACTATACTAAGGGTAGGTACAAAGTAAGCTAGCCAAGAAGTCAATTAGCAAACACTGGGCTAAACCAATAGTTAATAATATAAATGTATATAGATAGTTGCATGCATTTATATGTTATCCATTTAAAAGATGTTAAGATTCTGGAATCACAGAAATTTTAGGTTTAGAAAAGCAAAAATACCCATCGAGTGACGATGATCGCTGCAGTCCTCATAGCCGATGGGGTTGCGGCTTCTGTTGGAGGCATCGAAGATAATGGATATGGTGGCTATGGTGACTCTGGCCTGAACCTTCTTGTACACTCTTTATTGCAAGTTTGACGCCCTCACCTTCTATAAATTAGTGAGTCCCAGTATGAAGCAGATGGAATCCAATATGTTTGATTTCCTGGAGTCGTTCATCCCTGTTATGGCATTGAAAAACAGATCGAAATTCAGCACCATATTTCTTGTGGCATAGGACTTGAAACCCTCCATACAAATCTCCGTGGCATACATGCCTATAAAAATGCAAACACAACAATCGCACTACGGATCAAAACCCTGACCTGTGCAGCGTCGTAGCAGGAAGGAAGTAAAATAATTCTTTCAGAATTACTATCAAATACACATTTGCAATGGATGCTTCATCTCTTTTAACTGTCGGTTTTCTCGGTAGAGGCAGGAAATACACTTTTGCAATGTATCTCTGGTTCATCGCTGTAGAGGCGGGAAAAACATGAAAGGATGGACTTTTAGAATTTTGAGATCAACAGAAATTGACACATTACAAGTAGATCATTATTTTTTTTGTCAATTGACGTAGATAAGAGTGTGATGTGTTCACACTTTTAGCATTTTTTTCTTTTTATAAAATGATTGAGAAGTACAAAATACTTTTAGCAATTTTTTTCCTTTCTTTATAAAAGATTGAAAAGTAAAAAATACCTTTCAAATAAATGAAATAAAAAAAAAAAATAGAAAAGCACATCAAGGCACAAAACAACATAAGTATAGGTATTTAGGTTGTCAAAGAAGAAAACTTATGAATTGAAGGAGAGTTAATCAAGGAACATATCACCTAAAAAGATTTCACTATGACAAATATATAGGGAGGAGCTAGTGTGCCAATTACTTGTATCATTAATGCAAGTGTCAACACACACTCCATATTGGATAATGCCTTCTAGAGAGTGGCCTGCATTGACAAGGACCTAGGCGTTAATCTTGTGTGGCATCAACCTACTCCTAGTAATGGTCATCAACCTACTCCTAGTAATGGCCAGTCTTGAAGAAAATGTAGGTTCTCTCTTAAAATCTAGGGTCAAAGAACTCACAATATAAATAAGGACATTGGTAATGTGTTTATGAGTAAGTAGGTGTCCTAAATAAATGACTCTTTCAAGCATGTTGATCCTCCTAAAATCTCTTCATGTAGCACAATATAGAGCTCGAGTGGTGTGGTCAATGAAACAATGCAAGATAGTCCTAGTGTTCTTCAATTGAGTAGTTGTGGGGGTGCTTCACCCCTCAAGTGCATTGCCTCAACCTTTAAAATGCACACCAAATTTTAGGCCCTTAAGAAAGAGGGTTAGTGAAATTCAGATTTCATATTCTAAGCCAAAGATATTGCATCTTATAGAGATCCCCTTGGGAAAAATATGTTGTAAAATTATTGTTGAATCCCTCTAGAATCTTCATTGAAATTCTTTAAATGGGTCGATTTCTTGATTGGACCATGGCCCTTTTTCTTGTGGAAAAGTCTTTCTCGTTCTCTTTCCCAAGCCTTTCCCCATTATTCATGCTACATACTATGCATTACCTTACACTCCCTGCATCCTCTATCCTTCTACATTGATTCTTCCTCCACTCCACCACAGTTTCTACATCTCTTCCATGGTCCACACATTTCATATGCCTTGCCTTCACTCCCTAGAATCAAATTTCTCATGGGGTAGAGGACAAGAGTCACCCTTCACTCCCAACCTCACTTCATATCTCCACCCTTTGCATTCACCCTTTCTTGCATCAAAGACTTGAGATAGAGATCCTCAAATTTGGACAAAGAAGTGTAGGGACATGGCATCCACGAGAGGACTTTGCAAAGAAATGGGAGCCAATGAAAATTTGGTGTCAAAATGACATGTGTAGTCAATAATGATGTGGCATGGAAGTTGGCAGTGTGGACCTAAAATTGACAAGTTTATAAGAGACAAGGACAACATGAGTTGGACTTTATTACACAATGCAATGTGTATTTGTTTGTGCTTTTAAATCACGAGGATGTCATTCACTCAATCAATGTGGTATAAAGGTTTGAGCATTGAATCCAATGCTTGTAGATCAATGCTCAAGCAAATAAGTTGTTGATGTAGCTATGCTTTACAAAAGCTATACGTTCAATTATAGTTGGCCAAATAGAGCAAAGGAGGACACGTTGGAAATATGGCGATGTGTAGATATCAATGAAAGGGATTTCCATATTAGTAGATTCCAATTACATTGTTCCATGTTCCCCGAAGTTTAATGCATTTGATCATCAACACTTAGTTTAGATGATTGTGCTAGTTTTTGAAAGAATACAACATGAAATGAACAAAACATGCTTTGTGTCTATGTCAAATAGTAGTTCCCAACCCAGGGATGTGGTTGATCTTGTAACAACAAAATGGCGGTCTACTTTCTTTCTTTTATAAGCAAAATCAAGAGGTGGCGAGGAAGGGAGCAATTCCCCTGCAAAAATATCCCAAATGTATTCTCTTCATTTGAGCAGAAGCTAAGAGCATCAACCATTCCAAAATGACCTATGAAACAACCAAAAAACAAGAATACATTCTCCTTTGAATGGGAAAGGAGATTAGAGCTCTATTCTATGAAATCAAATAGTTTAAAACCCTAACTTATGTTGCATGTGAAAAAGGCCCTAATTTTAGCCAAATTTTCCCCCCTTTCTAGAGAAATGCAATCCTCGCTTGTGTTTATTAAGAATTCCACGTGAGGATGTATTAAGCACTACTTAAGAGATGTTTGAGAGTTGTTTAAAACTGGTTTGTGGAATAGAATTAATGAACTACTTGAAGAATTGAATTTGGCCCAGATTTCAAGGTTTGTTTTGAGTTCATTCTTGATGAACTTTGGCTTGCTTAAGGATAATTTTTTAGGGTTGTTATGACAGTTTATGGATGGCTGAGTATGCACCTTTAGACAACAATCAAGGTACCTATATGATCCTATGGAATCATTTGCATGAGCCATGAAGATAGAAGCAAAAAATGGGTACCTTCTTTGTGCCAAAGGGACTTCCTTGGTTGGCTCGCCGTTCTTTATGATATCCGCTACTAGATCAACCTTATAAATGATGCAATTACAAACATAGATATCAACATTGAAATAACAAATCCAAGAGTTAGTTAAGACCAAGTATACAACTCATAGATCCGTCATACTTGGTTAACTTATTGAAATGAACATTCGTAAAATCCATTCATTTAATCTCTTTCAAATTATAAATAAATTCTCTATTCTAACAAGCTGCCATGTTGCATGCAACTCCACTACCCATGGGAAATTACAATCAAGGAGATGTTGTCTATCATGGATAGTGAATGCAAGATATTTTTTGTATATTCATGGATAGTGAATGCAAGATTGAAGTAGATACATGTCATTTCATATTAGAAACTGACAACGAGTAGATTTACACCCTATTGCATGAAAAGTTATGAACGATGCTTAAAAATGTGGATCAAGTCCTAAAAAGTGCACCTCATAAACCTCTTGCACAAAATAAGAAAATCAAGATAAGATATCCAAAAAACAGGTTGAATTTGAACACAACATGCTAACCATAGTAACAAAAAACATCCATTTTGCTTGCTAACACCATTCTTTTTCCTTCTTTTCCTTGAACACTCTGTTGAACAGACCAGAATTCAACTAAGGTTAAAAAATCAATGGTGTCAATGGATTTTTCTGGTTTATGCTTGTGTGGACAAATTGTACTCTTCACTCATCATCAGGGAAAATAGATCTAAAAATATAGAGAGCAAGAGATGGTTTGTTGGATGCTGAGTTTGGGAATGCTAGGCATTCAAATTTTGTTGTAAACATGTGTTTCTTTTGAGGAATATTCATAATATTGTTGAAATTCTCATAATTTTTTATTATTTTTAGATTGTTTAAATTATAGTCCATTTTTCCATATTTGAGGTCCACCATATTGAATGTATCGACTAAAAGTTATGAATATGATAATAGGATATGAGAAATAACACCTATCTTGACACCGAGAACCTAAATAACTAGCTGAGGCAATTGGACACACATATTTTTGGTTGAGATTGGTGCCCCTACATTAATGACCCAGGTTCAAACCCTAGAGGAAGAGAAATGTTCAGATTTTTCCGAGTTTCAAATGCACCATTCATACAAAACCAAACACTGAGACAAATACATCGCCCACAAAGCTCTAACCTTGCACATAAGCACACATATCACCTATGAACCTTCCTCGTGTACTAAAAAACTCCTAATGGCATTCATATCTCAATTTGAGGGAAAACATACCTTTGAATGTTTTATGAAAGGAGTTTGTACTGTTATTTCATTTTATTCCTTCAAACACTTTATAAAACATTTCACATCATTACAAAATCCTTTTGTTATTTCTAGTTTGTATTGAGACTTGTAATCTAAGGATTCTTTGTGTGGGACTCATGTGATGGTTAGGTTCCCTATGCTTGGCCCATGATCCATAAAGGAAAATATTAAGGTGTAATACTTTGTATTTTGACCTCGGATCATGGCTTGGACTGTCCTAATAACCTAGATAATTTCCTTTTCTAATAACCTATATTTTGATCTAACACCATGGATTAGGTTCCAAGAACCATCCTTAATGTTGTAAATATAAAAATGGCTATCATGCCCCCCTTTTAATCTAAGGATTCTTTACTCAGGAATCATGTGATGTTTAGGGGCCCTATGGATGGCCCATGATCCATAAAGAAAATTGTTATGGTGTATGACTCTATATTTTGACCCTGGATCATGGCTTGGACTGTGGGAACCAACTTAATTGGTTTGAAAAACCTCAACAATGATGATGATGATGAAAATGACGATGACAATGATGATGATGGTAAGGAAGATGGTACCAATGATGAGGATGACGATGATGATAAGGAATGGTGAGGAAGTGGATGAGAATGATGAGGATTGAGTGTCTGTGTCTTGGATACTTAAAAGAATCCCTATGTAGGGCCTATATAGTGTTTTAGGGTGTTGTAATGGCCCATGAGCCCCTTCGGAAATTCATATGGCCTTAGACCCTATGTTCCCTTAAACTCCATGGTCCAATATCACCATACATACCTCTAAAGAGAATATTTGTCCTACAAGTGATGCATGGTTTTCATTACAAGTTTGTAAGCATCAAGGATCGTTCTCGATGTATTGGGCATGGTTCAAGGGGGGACACTTATTTCTTAGGGCCTAGAAGAGGCTTTTAATGCTCATGGACCATGCAAACTGTATGTTTTAGTGAACTGGAAGAGGATTGGGCCAATTATGTTTATTTTCTCAATCATAGTACACTAAATTTTCAAAGGAGGAGGACTACCTCAATGGTCAAGGAACAAAGGTCACTACATGGTTTTGTACATCGGGGATGGTTTTTAAGGTCATGAACATGGTTCAAGGAGGAAAAAAATGTATTAGGGCCTAAAAGAGGCTTTTATCGTTCACAGATCATGAACACAATTAAAAACCACCACACATTGCATATAGAGTGAATAATTGTCCTACATGGATCATACCATTATTGTTGAAATATTTCAAATGCCATGGATGGTTCTTAGGGACTTTTGCAGGGTTTAGGACTAAAAACTGAGGTTGCAGGCCCTAAAATATTCATATTTATGTGTTATGGATATTTCCACCTTGTGGAAAGATGGGAACTCCCTTGGATCACTTTCCCAAGACCTAAGACAGACAGGGGCAGTATACCAATATGTTTCCATCACCAGATCTAATCAATCACATACAACACATGAGAAAATAAGGAAGAAAGATTAACTCACCTTAGCTTATAAGCGCTCCTTTGATGATGGCCATGATTGATGTAGATCAGGTTGAATTGTCTCTAGCTCCACTTGATGATCAACCTAAACACATATAGACAAAGAAAAACCTTCCTCAAACCTTTCTATAAACATGTATAAAATATGCATGCAATTGACATAAAATACTAGATCTAAGCTATATCTATCAAGTGACTATTCATTATTGCAGTGATACTTAATGTGTGGTCAATCACACTAGCATTGTTTCATGTAATACTTTATTGGTTTAACCTCGAATAAAAATTTGGAATCTAGGTGCTACTTATGTCAACATGCCTAGTGCTTTCCCTGGCGCAACATTGGAGTTTTCCTGGTGCAATTCCTTTCAAAATTCTTGGCACTATTCCTGGTGCTATACTTGGCTCTATACCTGGCGATATGTCAGATGATTTTCCTAGTGTAATCCCTATCTCTAGACCTGGTGATATGCCTGGTGCTATTTTGGAAGCTATGCCTGACACTATTCTAGAAGCTATGTTGGACGTTATTCTGGAAGCTATTATGGACGCTATTTTGGACGTTATTTGGGCTGCTAAATAGCGTCTAAAATACCGTCTACTTTAAAAAGAGACGCAAAAAATGCCATTAAAAGCGCCATCCCGTGGAAAGGCGCCAATTTTGTCCAAAAAATGATGAAAAACACACTAAAAGTGTTAGTGGACGCAAAAAAGGGAGCTAAAAGAGACGCTAAACACAAGTTTTGTTGTAGTGATTAGAGGGGTTTTCCTAGGTCTGAAATGGAGAAAAGCGAAATTACTATGTAACCTTACAAATGGGATTAGAAGGTGAGAATCGACTCGGGGTAATGTGTGGGCAGGAATGGACGTAGCAAATCTGCGGCAATGGAGATCGACGACTAAAAGGCGATTTCGCAGAAGTAAGATGGGGTGGTTTAAGTGTGGGAGGAGTGTTTCTAGCCTGTAGGAAAATCGGAGGTCGGATCAACGGACGGGGGACAGATCTACGGTCGTCAAGTACTTCGTTGATTTGACATGCGCAGAGAAATGAACTTTCCGAAATTGCGAAGTGGCGGTAGGCTCCACATCATGCGACGATGCAGATCTGGCAGGGAAAGGCATCGACAATGGATGTTTAGATCGCAAATTGAACATGCACGGATTATCATCACTTTCCAATTCTGCGAACCTTGGTAGGGGATGCACCTTTGGACGGTCGGGATGTGGATAGGATCTAGATCAACGGTTGACAGCGGCTACGCAGATCTGAAGTGCAAGGAAGGCAACATTTGAAAGATTGAAAACTGCGAAGGATTGTAGAGTTAAGCGGGGAAAAGATCAACAATGCAAGGTTGATCATACAAATGAACGACTAAACAAGCTTCTTCACTACGACAGATGCAGGAATGATAGGAGAGGAAAATAATATAAAAATACTTCTGCACGGTAATCTGGATATTGTTTGTCTGGTTGCATTGGAAAGCGAAAGACGACGAACATGCTGCACGTAGACAACTCAGCCAGGATCTCAGACCAGTTCTCAGTAACCAGGTAGGCCTCCTGTCTTTTTACAAAACTATTTAAATGACTGAGCTTGGAGAAGTAGAACCCCCATGTTTTAAACAGCAGAAGATAGAAGAGTTGTTAGAAGACAAGGATGCTGAGGTCTATGACACAGTGTTGACTAATGGACCCATTGAAATAGTAAAGGACAAACTAGAACTGATTAGGAACCAGAATATAGATGTGCATAAGTTATACAGGTCATTTTTTCAGTTTTTCTCAGTCGACCAAACCCTAAGCTGCCCTGAGTTTGTCGACTGGTGCACTAGTAATTACTCCTCCTTTGAGAGGGTGATTATGGATGCGTCCAATTCAAAGATTTTGTGTCCTGTCAGCCCTGTAGTTATAAGAAAAGCCATGTCAATTCCCGATGAATTCAATCTAAAGGCCAAAGATTACAAGGAAGAATCCCTAATTCAGTATTTCAGGCAGTCTATAGTTGAATTAAAATAAAGTTTCTAGAGGGTTTTCCTAAAACCTATTGTCCCATTGCAGGACCATGCTTTCCCAGTCGATGTCCGTCTCTTTACTAAAGAATCCAAGTGTGCCATAACCATGCTAAGACAATTCTTGGGATTAGACACAGATATGTATGTCACTGAACCCCTAATGAGTCTACTTTTCGTCCTTAGCACCTTCCCGTTAGAGTCTGAGGAGTCTGACCCGTCAGTCCAATGTGCTTGCCTTAAGTTTGATGAGTCCCTAGCTGAGAATATCCATTCTCAACTAGTGGAATTCCACAGGACCAGGCGTTTTAGATTCCAATCATACTTGCTGAGGATGTTCTTGTCCTTTAATGAAGAAAACTTGCAGCTACCTGAGATGATGCTCACAAAGGAAATGCACACAGATTACAACAAGTTCATGAACAACCTCATGTCATAGGTTTACGATGTTTTTTATCAGAAAAGATTTCCCAGGGTGTTAGCATAGATGAAGGAGATGTTGCAACCTTCTCCTAAGAAGAAAGTTGGAGATTGGTTTATTTTGAAACATGGCACAGTGATCAGAGTATATGGGTTTTCCCATTCACCTTATGTACTGCCATATTTTTTAACTCCTAGAGTGTTTTCCCTGGAATTTATCAGGCAGAAGTTAAGGGTGGAAACTGAACATTTCTTAGATCATAAGAAGGATTCATACATTGCTTTTCCATGGGTTGTAGGCTCATTCATAATCAAGAGTAAGGCTTCCCTTTAATCCATTGAGTGTACGATAAGAGAAATGGGATTTCAAACAAAGGATGTCATCAACTATGATCCCCATCACATCATCTCCAACAAGAGAAAAGAAAGTAACAGAAAGGGATTTGTACATTTTGAGCTTGCAGGTATGGCAGAGACTGCTAACTGGTTAAAATATCCCAGCAAAATTCAGATGGATGTAGATGAACATGAAGACTCCACTTCTTTGGTACCAAAAGCCACATCACCACAACCTGGCACCTCCAACTTGGTCCCAATAGTTGGAGCAATTGTTCCCCTTGCCAGTTGTTCTAAAAAATACAACACAGTGGAAGTCATTGATGCCATGGATATAGAAGATGAGGGCACAGAAAGATCCCCAAAGAGGCAAAATGCGGAGGAGGTAGGGCAGCAGATTGTACAGTTGAAGACTGGTCGAGGTAAGAAGAAACAAGTGGAGGCCAAAGTACCCGCCTTTGAAATCAAGGAATATGTATTTGATAAAGAAGCTACTGAGCCTACTACACAAGGAAAAAGTAGATCACAGTTGTTGGATGAATATAAGGAGAATGAAGAGGTAGCTTCAGAAGCATCAAAGATGTATGCAAAGGTTAGACAGATATCCAACAAGAATGTGTCTTTAGTCACTGTCTGGAGCCATGCTCAAAACACTTTGAATTTGGCCCTAGCAACCAAAGACAAGGCCACTAAGGTGAAAATGAACCTGGAGGACATTCCCATCCATGACATTATCCATTTACATAAAGAGACTTGAGATGTTATTTATGCTAAGTTGTTAAAGGCTGCCTTAGAGCTATCCAAATTACAATCCAGTAAGGATAAGGTTGGGAATCGGCTTAGACAAGAAAGAGTGGAGAACAAAGCTCACAAGTCACAAATCAAGAAGTTGCAGGATGAAATATTAGCTACTGAAGGCAAGGCATACAAGAGGGCTAGTATACAAAAGTTGCTGAGTGAGAAAGACAATACTATTCAGTCATTGAAGAAGAAACTGAAGATTCCTTCCACCCAGCTGGTAGAAGCATCTGAGTTAACAGAGCTAGAGGAGAAAAGAGAAGAGATGAAAAATGAATCGAGAGATTGTAAAGCAAAATTGTTGAAGCTTGAAGAGAAAGAAGTGCAGTGGCAAAGGGTTATGTCCCTTATAGTAGAGAGTGAGAAGAATGTGAAGGCTAGATCTGGATATTTGGAAAAGAAACTGCAGGAGAAAGGCAAAGAGTTGGAGAGTATGGTTACTTCTTCCTCCATTGAATCCAGGGATTTCTCCATTGTGCAGGCTATAGCACAGGTAAGTCTAAAGGACTTAGAGCTAGTGATGTTTCAGAAGTAGAATGCAGATCTAGAAAGTAGAGTTATAGAGGAAGAGAAGGAGAAGAAGACTTGGGAAGCTAAGTACCTAGAGTTACATGTTAATAATGATGAATTAATAAAATAGGATACGGGTCAAACATCACTGCAGGAGGCGAAACAGGTTATCTGGGATGATGTTATAGCTGAAGCAGACAAATTAAGACCCTACCCGGACTTTGTTCTAGACAAAGAGACTGTAATTAAGTTGGCCAAGCAAATTGTAACAACAGTGAAGGAAAAATTGAATAAGAATCTTGTAGAATGCGCTGAAAATGCCATAGAGTTTTTGAATGGATTAACTGAGGATGAAGTAAAAGTAGCAGGCATAAAGGATAGGTTATCCACCATCATTTGGCCCAAGAAGGTGATAAACAAACATTAGCAATTAGCTACGGTCCAGACCAGAATAGATATTTTGGCACACCAAATGAAGATCTTTAAAGATATGTTTGATCCATTATTTAAGAAAGGGATTCCACTCTTTTGGGAAGAAGATGGCACTATGCTGACATAGAAAGAGTATCAAGACAGGTTGGTGGGATGTAGGTTGGATTATACAGACTTTACTGGCATGACCCAATCGCTGTCTGGCAAAACAATGGTGGATAAGTTGACAAGGGAGTTTGAATTGGTCCTGGTTTTTAAAGAGACTTGTACACACCTTTAGAGCTATTCATATAGAGACCATACATAATTACGAGTATTGCTAAAGGAGGTGGCCACATCAGATTTTCCAGTTGCCGACCAATGGAAGCTTGTGGAAAAGTATGGAAAAGCCAAGCTAACGCTGCATGCATAGAGATTTTTGAAGATCGTGGAGCTTTGCAGCCTGAAGACTTAGTTACTTAGGCTTTGTTTATTTACTAGGAGTTGTTAATAGTTAATAAATGCTCATTGACACTTGTAAAAGGCAGTTAAGCCTATTTTGTCAACACTTGTCATTTATGTTGTAACTGATTCTCGAGGATGATGGACCTGTTTGTATAGGTGTCATTTCTTTTGTAATAGCTTTTTGTTTTGGAGGTTAGGTCAGAATATTTCGAGTCGAAAGGCTGATGTATCATCTCCTATATATTCGTATGTAATAGAAGGAAAAAAGGGTTGGAATCCGTGAGAACTTGAGTTTTGTGTTCGAGATCTATCCTTAATAAAATTACAGAGCCGAGGATGACATTTTGCAGAGATTCCTATGTTATTTGCTTTACAATCTGTATCTTCTTTCCTTATGTGAATGTGTTCCTTGTTATTTATTCCATTTTGTTATCATTTTTCATGTCTGAAATAAGTGTTTGATAGTACAGAATTCATACATATATGCTCTGTCTATTGATTTAAGATATTCACCAAATCTTTCTACTAAAGTTAGCATTGGATTCATCCTTGTTAGATGCCCATGTTAATGTACTGTTCTTCATTTCTTCTTTATCACGAGACAACAACATTTTGACTATAAATGAGTAACTACCTTGCCTTTGTTATAAAATTCCATGCCACTACACTATTAATTGATATATGTGTTATATTTTGACTCCATTTCCCAATGAATGCTTACCTTGTTTCAACCAAACAATAATCTGATTTTAATTCTTAATCACATATCTAACCTTGTTAAACAATCAGTGAGAGATCCCTCTCTGGAAAGAGAGAAGCCAGCTCCCTTTCCTAAAGTTGGTTTTGTGGTTACCTTGAAGTGACCTTTTTCCACAACCTTAAGTGTCATTTTTATTGCTAACATATTGGCGCCGATGCTGGGGAGCAAAAGTTGTATTGTCCCTGGGAGAAACGACAAAGAGTTCCAGATTTTAAGGAGAGAAGGGTTTCTGTGGGCAAACAAAGATTCTTACATTGCAGAAGGTTGTACAATTTTCCCTGGAGACTCCACGTTGATTTCCAAAGAAGGTTTCAGAAAGCATCCTGGCCTCTAGAAGGATCCATACAAGAGGTAATCCTAATTCTGAAATTTTACTAAGTGTGGAAAACCCAGAAAGTTTTCTTAGACATCGAAGTGGAAAAGAAAAACCTAGCACTTCTAATACTAAAAAATCTTTATCTCAAGGAGAGTTTTATGGTTTTCAAGGTTTGGATTTAGAAGTGAGTGTTGGAAAGTCTTTATTAAAATCAAAATCAGAGTCAGAACTAAAGCAAACAGAGATAAATCCAAATAGGATTGAGTCATACTTGCTAGATCCCTTGTGGTATAACTTGCAAAACACTGTAAAAGTTGAAGGAAGTAATCCTCATTTTCAAACCTCCCAGCTTCATAGTACAAACCTTGTTCACAATCATCCTCAAAACCCTCCTGAGAACCCTCCTGTAGCACAGAATCCACCGATACCAATGGAAGCTAGGTTTGCACCTCTGGCTTTGCCCGCTGTTTTGCATGATCTCCCTCAGAATTACTCACAAAGAATTTATTTATATGATGGAGATGAGAATTTTACAGCAAGACAACATATGGATATATTTGAAGATTTCATTGACCTAGAAGAAGTGGATTATGATGATGTGAAAATGAGGTTGTTTGCTTAGAGTGTGTCAGGAGAGGCAAAGAGATGGTTTAAGGATTTACCAAAAACATCTATCCTTACCTTTGAAGCTTTTCAAACATTGTTTTTGGATAGGTTGGAGGTAAAAAAGAGTCCCTTACAAATATTATCCTAATATGAACATTTAAAGAAAGGAAACTTTGAGTCTGTACATGGATTTTATAGCAGATTTATGAGGGTATACAACTCCATTCCAACTGATATTAAACCCTTGGTAGGTGCTGCCAAGCTTCATTATGTAGATGCCTTTGATGGGGAATTTTCATGTATGTTGAGAGAGAGAGGAAGTCAACTACCTTGTCAGATATGTTGAAGGATGCTCTAGAAGTAGAAGCAAATTTAATGGCCTCAGGGAAACTGAAAAATAGAGTGGAGACAGATAAGAAAAGACAAGAAAACCATCCATCCACTTCTGCTTCTCCCTCTACAAGTGATGTTAAATTTGAAATGATGATGAAGACTATGGAGAAATTGATGGACAGGTTGGCCTTAGATAACAAACCACCTAATAGAGATCCATCTGAGACTCAAATAAGGAATCCAAATTTTAGGAGACCATTTCCTCAGAGAAACCAAAGAAACCCTGAAGATCAACAGATAAGACCACCATTCCCAGAAAATTTGGTTGATGAGGAAGGACAAGAAGATCCAATGGATAACCAGATTCATCACTTTGATGACATTGATTCTGAAATATAATTAACTGATTTATTCGCCCAGGAAAATGATAGTTCTGTTTCAGAGCTAGATTCAGAGCAATATCAAAGAGGATATCATAATGCCATTAATGATTTTCAGAGAAAATTAAAACTAAGGAATCGTGATGTGATAACAAATCAAGGAAAGTCAAGTCCAAACCAACTTTCCAACGCCCAACAAAATTCAGAAAACCAAAAAGAAGGGCAGAAGGGTGCTGTGGTACAAGAAGACCCAGAAAATAAGGAACGACATCCAAAGGAAAGTAAACAGTCAAATCCCATTGATATAGACAGACCAATTCCATCGTTCAATCTGAAGTCAGATTTATAAAAGGTTAAGAATTCTATCCATTTAATGAGTTGTTGAGGAATATGAATACAAAGAAGAAATTACTAAAATGGTTAAGAATCAAGGTGAGTATCAACCAGATATTTTAGAAGTGACAGATGATTCTCCCACTATTGTCTTTGGGACTAAAATTGAAGATACAGACGATGAGGAAGTCCCTCCCTTTTATCTGAGTTTGAATATCCACGATATGATTTTGCACAATGCCATGCTAAACTCTGGTGCATCTCATAATCTAATGCCAAAGACAGTAGTGGAAAGTCTAGGATTGGAGGTTACTAGGCCCTATAAAGACTTGTATTCTTTTGATTCTAGAAAGGTCAGGTGTCTGGGGTTGATTAAAGATATGGTGGTAACTCTTGCACAACTTCCAGCTATAAACATTGTGATGGATGTTGTAGTAGCTAATATTCCTGCAAAGTTTGGTATGTTGTTAGCAAGATCTTGGCAATCAAAATTAAAAGGAACTATGCAAATGGATTTGTCATATGCCACTATACCTTTATTTGGAGGCAACAGAAGGTTATATAGAGAGAAGAGGTTAGCCTATGTGGTTAGCAGTCAAGATAAGCTTGATAATCATCCCATTTATTCTGTTGATGTTGATTTGGGCTCTTCTATATTTTTCAATGATGGACCACACACTGATCCTGAAGTTCCTGTACAGATTGAATTTATGGAGGATATAGAATTTGCAAAAATACAAGAAGCCTTGGAGAAGAAACAAAATGAAGAAGGGTTGTGGACTATGTAATTTGATGGGTCTCTAAGTAAAAATGGGGTTGGGGCAGGTGTTTGGATTATATCTCCATTCAAAGAATTTAAAGCTTTATCTTATAAACTGACTTTTGAATGTACTAATAATGTGGCCGAGTATGAAGCTTTGCTGCTGGGTTTACAGGCTTTGAAAGATATGGGGGAAAAAAGAATAGAAGTATTTGGGGACTCAAAGCTTGTGGTAAATCAAGTGAATGATAGTTTTTCAAACAAAACATCCCAGAATGAGAGCATACAGGAATGAATTTTGGGACGTGTTTGGCAATTATTTTACAGAACATAAAATTATATTGGTCCCCATAATTGAAAATCAAGTGTCAGATTCTTTGGCTACAACTGTCGGTGGTTTCAAGGCTCCTATTTATTCCGAGAAAAAAGTATGAAGTTGAAATTGTAAATAGACCCTCAATACCAGACAACTCCAAATATTTACAAGTTTTCGATGATAATCTGCAAATTAAGTGATTTTTGGAAATGTCTGATGAATTTGTGAATGGTCAAATTGATACAGAAAATGAAAATTTAGAGAGCTCCCAAGATGATGAATCAACTGAAGATGAAAGAGCTAAAAACAAAGAATGGCAGAATATGTTAGGGGGAAAAGAAATAATTCAGTTGAAAAGAAATTTTATTTCCAGAGGCCTGATTCCCCTAGAGAAGCCGTTTGATCAGAATGACATTGCTAAGAATCATAAGGTTAAACCTGTTGATGATGTCGTTGAAGATCAGAACTTGGGCATTGAAGAAGCACCACGAATTGTGAAGCTGCCCAAGAAATTACCTGCAAAGGAGAAAGAAGAATATGTCAATTTGATGAAGAAATAAACAAATGTATTTTCCTGGATCTATGAAGACTTGAAAGAATATGATACCTCTATCATACAACATACCATTCCAATAAAACCTGGAGAAAGGCCTTTAAGGAAAAAGTTGAGAAGAATAAACGCCAAGTTGTTGCTTGTGATAGAAAAAGAGATCAAAAAATTATTCAATGCCAAGATTATTGTAACTTTGAGGTTTTCAAAGTGGGTGGCTAACTTGGTGCCTATTTGAAAAAAAATGACGAGATTAGGCTTTGTATTGATTTTAGAAATCTCAACAAAGTTTCTATGAAGGACAATTACCCATTACTAAAGATGGAGCACATTCTGCAAAGGGTGGTAGGGTCTAAAAGGATTTCAACTATGGATGCTTTCTCAGGCTATAAGCAGATTAAAGTATTCCCAGTGTACCAAGAGAAGATTGCTTTTACTACACCATGGGGTGCATTCATGTATGCCAAAATTCCTTTTGGGCTGATGAATGCAGGAGCTACATTTCAGCGTCCTATGGACATCGCTTTTGCAAAAGAGAAAAATAAATTTGTAGTTGTTTACATTGATGATATCACTGTTTACTCCAGGTCTGACAGGGAACATATCAAGCACTTGGAGAAAGTCTTTATGAAGTGCAGAAAATATGGTACTGAATCCCAAAAAATCTAATTTTGCATTAGAAGAAGCTAAATTGCTTGGGCATATTATTTCGAAGGATGGTATGAAGATTGATCCAGAAAGGGTCAGTGCAATTTTAAAGGTTGAAGAGCCCATGAGCAAGAAGGAAGTGGTGCAGTCATTTATTGGACAAGTAGGTTTCTTGAGGAGATTCATTCCCAACTTTGCTGAAATATTGAGAAATATTACTAACATGCTGAAGAAGGAGAGTCAAATAAAATGGACAGAAGATGCTAGAAAATCGACGGTGGATGTTTAGTTCGCAGATTGAACATGCACGAATTATCAACACTTTCCAAGTCTGCGAACCTTGGTAGGGGCCGCACCTTTGGACAGTCGGGATGCAGATAAGATCTAGATCGACGATTGACAATGGCTACACGGATCTAAAGTGCAAGGAATCCAACATTTGAAAGATTGAAAACCGCGAAGGATTGCAGAGTTAAGCGGGGAAAAGATCAATGACGCAAGGTTGATTATGCAAATGAACGGCTAAATAAGCTTCTTCACTGCGACAAATGCAGGAATGATAGGAGAGGAAAATAATATAAAAATACTTCTGCATGGGAATCTAGATATTGTTTGACTGATTGCATTGGAAAGTGAAAGACGACGAACGTGCTACACACAAACAACTCAGCCAGGATCTCAGATCAACTATCAGTAACCAGGTAGGCCTCCTGTCTTCTTACAAAACTATTTAAATGGCTGAGCTTGGAGAAGTAGAACCTCCAGGTTTTGAACACCAGAAGATAGAAGAGCTGTTAGAAGATAGGGATGTTGAGGTCTATGACACAGTGCTGAATAATGGACCCATTGAAACAATAAAGGACAGACTATAACTGATTAGGAACCAGAATATAGATGTGCATAAGGTATACAGGTGTTTTTCCAGTTTTTCTCAATCGATCAAACCCTAAGTTTCCCTGAGTTCGTCGACTAGTGCGCTAGTAATTACTCCTCCTCTGAGAGGGTGATTATGGATGCGTCCAGTTCAAAGAATTTGTGTCCTGTCAGCCCTGTAGTTATAAGAAAATCCCTGTCAATTCTCGATGAATTTACTCTGAAGGCCAAAGATTACAAGGAAGAATCCCTAATTCAGTATTTCGGGCAGTCTGCAGTTGAATTAAAACAAAGTTTCTACAGGTTTTTCCTAAAACCTAGTGTCCCATTGCAGGACCATGCTTTCCCAATCGAAGTCTGTCTCTTTACTGAAGAATCCAAGTGTGCCATAACCATGCTAAGCCAATTCTTAGGATTAGACACATATATGTATGTCACTGAAACCCCGATGAGTCTGCTTTTCATCCTTAGCACCTGCCCATTAGAGTCTGAGGAGTCTGACCCGTCAGTCCAGTGTGCTTGCCTTAAGTTTGATGAGTCCCTGGCTGAGAATATCCATTCTCAGCTAGTGGACTTCCACAGGACCAGGAGTTTTAGATTCCAATCATACTTGCTGAGGATGTTCTTATCCTTTAATAAAGAAAACTTGCAGCTTCCTGAGATGATGCTCACAAAGGAAATGCAAACAGATTACAACAAGTTCACGAACAACCTCATGTCAGAGGTTTACAATTTTTTTTATCAGAAAATATTGCCCAGGGCGTTAGCAGAGATGAAGGAGATGTTGCAACCTTCTCCTGAGAATAAAGTTGAGATTGGTTTCATTTGAAACATGGCACAGTGATCAGAGTATATGGGTTTTCCCATTCACATTATGTATTGCGAACGTTTTTAACTCCTAGAGTGTTTGCCCTGGAATTTATTAGGCAAAATTTAAGGGTGGAAACTGAACATTTCTTAGATCATAAGAAGGCTTCAGACATTGCTTTTCCATGGGCTGCAGGCCCATTCATCATCAAGAGTAAGGCTTCCCTTTCAGCCATTGAGTGTACGATAAGAGAAATGGGATTTCAACAAAGGTTACCATCAACTATGATCCCCATCATGTCATCTCCAACAGGAGGAAGAAAGTAACAGAAAGGGCTTTTTACATTTTGAGCTTGCAGGTATGGCAGATACTGCTAACTGGTTGGAATATCCCATCAAAAGTTAGATGGATGTAGATGAACAGGAAGACTCCACTTATTTGGTACCAACAGCCACATCAACACAACCTGGCACCTCCAACTTGGTCCCAGCAGTTGGAGCAATTGTTCCCCTTGCCAATTGTTCTGAAAAATCCAACACAGTGGAAGTCATTGATGCCATGGATATAG